>WUJK01000003.1:0-2400000 GCA_011317545.1 Coniella vitis
TAGAATAGAAGTCTAATTAAATATAATAGAATTCTAATTAAATATAAAATAAACCTTTATAAAAATATAATTAATAAAATATTCTTTAATAAATATTATATAAGGTTAAAATAAAATATAATAGAATTCTAATTAAATATAATAGAATTCTAATTAAATATGAAATAAACCTTTATAAAAATAGTATTAAAATAAAATATTCTTTAATAAATATCATTATATATTAAAATAAATAATAAGTGTCAAATATAATTTAAATATTAATCAATTTAATATATTAGTAAATATTATAATATATTTAGTTTATTTTCCTTTTTTTTAAAAAAAAAGTCTTAGTCACTTTTAGTTACTAAAAGTACTAACAAATACTAACTAAACTAACTAAAGAAAAGTTTAGTACTAACTAACTAAGACTAAAGCCTATTAAAGTACTAACTAAAACTAACTAAAAGGAAAATTTAGTACTAACTAACTAAGATTAAAGATAACTAAAGTACTAACTAACTAAGGTTTTTTTTTAGTTAGTTAGTTAGTAACCTAAAAACTAAGGATTAATTTTCCAACCCTGAAAGTTCGAGATGAATCCAGTGCGGGGGGACTCACAGTTTATCGAAGAAGCAAATGATGGAATCACAGACCCCATTCCAGAATAAACACAGGATTCTTTCAACAGACAGACTCCAATCCCCTGCCAAGTTGGGTGATTGGCAAAGAACAGATCCAACAATATTCATCGTTGGTGTGCTGCTAGAGTGTTGTGGAGCAGGGGGGCAGGCTGCAACGTACACTCAACGACGAGGCTGTCCTTGCTTTTGTGTGTGGGGGGGGGGGGGGGGAGAGACTAGTGGCGAGGCTGGGCGACTGCTACCAGACGTCACAAGGCCGACGAGGCTGCCACTTACACTAGCTTGTGCAGCTTGCTACATAGTACTAGACAGCCAACAGCGCTGCACCTCACACACTTTTTGTTTGTCCAGTGGAGAGGGAGTGCGTCTTGGATATTAGTGTAGAATACATACAGCCTAGCATCTTCTATCTTTAAAGAACAACACACCGGATTCTGATGGTCTTTTGTTTTCTCTTTCTCATGCAAGTAGCAGCCTTGTGAAATGGCTACTGTATGCCTAGCTTGACCTGAGCTACACCCCTGCAAGCTCCTTCTAAGATGGGGCATGACCCCCCTGAGACCCCACTAGAGAACCCCTGTTAGCACAGCCAATGGCGGGCCTGCAGAGCCCCGCTCCACCTGCAGCAGCTGTGCTGGCATGAGAACAGCTTTTGCAGTGCTGTTGCTGCAGGACAGAGGCATGTGAACGTTTCCCTGTACGCACGGTAAAAGTGCTGAACCCGAACAACGACATTTTGACGAACCCTCGTCCCCTTTCTCAGCTTTGGTCGTTCGTCACTCTTTTTTTTTTTGCTTCTCGTCGTCCGTGTCAGCAAGCACGCACATCCTGGCTTGTGTGTGACTCGGTCGCTTTCTCCTCTTCTTGCGTAACTAAACTGCCACGCCATCCCGCTCCTTCCTGTTCTCGACACAAACAGTCACATCGAGCAGACCAGCCATCCACCTCTCCGTCCGTCTGCCTGCCTGCCTGCCTCCGACAACCTCCTTGCGACAAAGCCACCCGGCGATGCCCTCAACAGTGCCTTTAATCTACCACCCGCCGAAAAACAAGGAGCCGTCACACCGTCACACACACAGCCAGAAACAAGGAGGAAAAGAAAAAATACCCGCAACCATGGCGCTCATCTCTGCAAAGACCATCCTCATCTCGCTCTCGCTCTTCCACATCACCCTGGGCTTCTTCCTCATCACCAACCCGCGTACCGTCGCCGATCAAGCGCTGGTCTTTGTCCTGGGCGAGGCCACTGGCATGGTGCGTTTGGGATTCCCCCTCTCCTGTGTGCCCTTCGCGGCTGGCCCCTTTTTCTCGATCTGCTATGGGACAAAAAAGAAAGAGAGAGTCAACAGAGGAGACAAAGTGAAGCAAAGAGAAAGCCGAAAACAAAAAACGAAACTGAAAAAATCTTGACTAACTGCTTTTTCTTTCTTTTTTTTTTTTCCTTCCAGCCCTACGAGCGCAGCTTTGAATCCCGCTCTCCCGCCCTCGCCTTCCTCGGCATCGTCCTCTCCATCTGGGGCGCCACCGACTTTGTCACGCTGAGCATGCCCGATGAAATCGCACTGGTTCACCACTGGGGGATCCAAGGTAACGTCCATGTCCTTCCGTCCCCGCCCGGGAAACCAAAAGAAACCTAAAAGGAAACAACAGAGAAAAAAAAAGAACTAACAAAACCCACCCCCCTTAAAATCTTCCAGCCCCCATCCGCTTCCTCCTCGCCTTCTTCCTCCTCATCTACACCCTTCTCTTCAACCCAGCAAGCAGCCCCTTCTACGCCTCCAACGACCCCTCCCGCTCCTGGCTGCGCGACCACCCCATCGCACCAACGAGTCGAAACCCGCAACACCTGCCCCCGGGCCTGGGCGGCGCAGCAGGCCTCCACGCCCCGACCGGCTGGGGCGGCGACGAGCTCAAGAACCGCGTCTTCTTCGTGTGGGTCTTTGTCGAGACGATGGCGTGGCTGTGGGCGTGGGTGACGCTCCGGGAGGAGACGCGCGAGATGATGGTCAAGAAGGCCAAGAGAAGGGGAAGTGGTTGGTGAGCGGGGGTTGGGGAGAGGTTGTTGAGTGGTCGTCAACATGCACTCATACACCCGGGACAAAGAAAAAGGAGGAAGGGTCACATGTGTGGTTGTTCCCAAGGAAGGAAAGAAAGAAAGAGAGCACGGAAGAGAATGGAAGAGAAGAGACGAGGAGGATTCATGACTCCCACAATCTACAAAGACAACGGCTTCAATAGCATGGGGAAACCAGTAGATGATGTTAGCCTGGATACCGCGGCAATCCTTTGGGGCCATCGTTATGACAGCTCAAATATGGGCTAGTTGTCGGTTGAGACATGCAGCTGATTTTGCGACAATCTATAGGCTGCGCAGTATTCGTTGGGGACGAGTACAGTCATGATTTGAATCTTTTGGTAATTCCATTGGTAAAAGTATTCAACTGACGTGAGAACTTCTTCTGGACATAAAAGAGAGCGATACCGGGACGGTAGCAACCACAATTATGGTGGGATACTTGATGGAGAGATATACCCCTTGGGAGTTGTTGCAACAAGCATGATACAATACAGCGCGTATAAGCTCTTTCTAGATTCTCTGAGATGGAGCGATATCCATCTTCTCTATCGTATTTTGACCATATGTACAATGCACCACACAAAAGTTCATTCCCACTTGACCGCCGCCAGCCCCTTGACACCCTCCCTCCAACTCTCAACGAGCTGACTCGCCCACTCCTCCATCTCGGCATCACCAACAACCTCTCTCACCAGCACATCTAGCTTCCCATCTTCCGGAGCCATCCACCCCTCCACGCGATCCAACCATCCGCCCTCGCCCAGCGACGCCCCGACTTCTTTCACGCGCTTCTTCCCCTCGGCGAGAATCTTGGCCGCCACCTCCTCCAGACTCTTGGCCTCCGCAACCACGTCCTTGTGCAGACTCGTCTTGCCCGACTTGTCGCGCGTCTGCTCGGCCACGTGCCAGGCGAGGATCAGCCCCGCCGTCTGCTTGGTGATGAGCGCCGTCTCGCGTAGCAGCGACAAGGTGTGAGGGTTTGTCACGGAAGCGAGCGTGTCGGCGGCGTCGAGACGCACGAGCAGTGGTGGCACGGATGCCACGTCCGCCTGTAGGGATGCGAGCGTGGTCTTGATGCCTGACGTGGTGGCTGAGAGTGTACTCGCTAGGCTGGGTCCGCCAGATTTTGGTGTCTCGAGGGCGGTGCGGAGCAGGGCAGAGAGGAAGCAGACGACTGTGTAGTACTTGTGCTCTGCGCTGGTAAGCTTGGTTGTAATGGGTGCAGTGGTGGCATTATCTGTGCTTGCAGGGGTGCGCAACAGCAACGTCGTGAAGGATTCGAGGAGTCGCGTGCTTGTTTCGATGAGGTAGGCTCGGTCATGGGCGGCGACCTCGTTTGCTTTGGTGGGCTTAAAGTCCTTGGGCGGCTTGTATGTAACCGCGTCAATGAATTGCTCGGCGAGCAGGGCGAGGTGGCAGCGTTCTGAGGAGGGGCCTGGGCCGAGCTGGAGCAGGCTGTGGAGGGGTGTGCTGTTGGGGTTCTCAAGGTTCGGGAAGGAGCCGTAGTCAACAGCATTGACAAAGAGAGTGTCATAAGAAAGATGGCCTATTATGGTCAGCGGATGCTTGTGATTATAGTGTAGTGGGAAAGGGAGAGAGACGGGGGACTCGGCCTACCAAGCAAAGGAGACTCATCAATATCGCCGTCCAAGCGCCCTCCAAAGGCCCGGATGGCCGCCCTCTCCTCAACCGCTGCCATGACAAGGGTACAGCTCCTACGCAGCCTCTCCGTGTAATCGGCCATGTCGAGTATAGAGGCGTAGCTACCCGATTTGAACGCATCCCAAATCCGCACTGGCGCGTCCTCGCGCAGGATGCCGGCATAGTATGATGTTAGGGGCTCGGTGGGAGATGATCGGCTGTTTTGGAAGATATTTGGTGCAATGCTCGATATGCGGTCAAAGAAGAGAGGGCTCAACGCATCTTGGATGGTCCGCTTCACGTCAAGCGGCAGCCAGTGCTGGTAGGCTAGGGATCCACAGCCGAGAAGCAGGTAGAGATGGACGAGCAGGAGGCGCAAAGGGATCTCGTCGGGAGTTTTGGTGAGTTGCACCGCAATGAGTGCGACCGCCTGCAATAGGGTGGGAATGTTGACCTTGCTCAGAGGCGGCAATGTGGATGGTAGCTGTGACTGAGAAGGCGCCACGCCGCTGAGCTTGAGGAGTGCTGATGCCGTGACCAAGGCAAGGTCAACTCGAGGGTCTATGGCCAAGCCTTTGAGGTGGTGGGAAGACTTGTCCGCTGTCTGGTAGAGGGTCAAAGCAGAAGAGGCTATGTTTTCGAGACAGGCTGCACAGGCCCCGTCTGCTGCTGCTGAGCACAGCAAGCACTTGAACCGTGCTTCTGCTGCGTCTCCTACTACGACGACATGATCTAGTGTCAAAGGACAGCTCGTCAGTAAATACCGGAACTTGACCTCCAGCACGTTGACCACGATCTTCCTCTGTTCGTTAGGAGCCTAGGCAAATGTCAGTACGGTTAATCCTGGGCACGGGCTCATGTTGCGGCTTACCTCTCCCAGCAGTGTGCTTGAAAAGTTGTCAAGAAAGTATCGAGCTTCGTCTATCGACAGCTGCGAGACATATTCCTTCACGTCATCAAAAGCTGCGCGTTGGAAAAGGCTCTGCTGCAGGATCATGTAAAGCGTTGTGACACGGGAAGATGGTTTGCCAGAAGCGGAAGCATGAGACAGGATGCTAGGGTTCTTGAACACCAGTTCAAGGGTAGCCAAGCCGATATTTTTCTTGTACATTGGTGGTGCAATAGATATAATCGGTACGTATGAATCGAGTATGTCAGTGAGTTTCTCGAAGGCCCTGTCAGGAAGTGGTCAGCCATAGCGCAGAATCCATCGAGACAAACAGTTCCAAGAATTACTCACGCTTGAGCGTTGGACTTGACAGATGCCGCCTTGACAAAGAGCTTCCACGTCCGCGTGTCAAAAGCCAAGAAAGAAGGCTTGCCATCGCCATCTTTCCGGGTCAAAGCATACTCGCAGAGATCGAAAATTTGATCCCACTCGCCAGCTTGCTCAAAGACCTTGAGGCTCTCGGTTAGGAGGTACTTGCGGCCCTGATCGAATTGTTTTGTAATACTAATTTCACTGGAATCTTGGGTGGCTAATTTGAGATAGGCTTCTTTACCAATGACGCGATAGTAAAGATTGATCTCTTCCTCTTTGCGAAGGCCCTGAGTTGCGGCCTTGGCATCTGTCGCCTGTGTTTGGTGGATCAATAAGCGCAATACTTAAAGACGGTCAGGGGCTTGAAATACCATACCGTTGTGGTAGAGGTGGTAGCAGCCTTCTCTAGCTGCATACGGGACAGTTTGCTGAATACAGGCGACATGTTATCGGGACATTGTGGGCTTGTCTGGTATTGTCAGTACAGAAATGTGGCCATGGCGAGGGCAAGGGAGTACAAATCCGATTCAAGGGGTCGCACTTACAGATAGAAGGTGAGAGAGTGTGATGCTCCAGTAAAAGCTCTTGCCCTCGGTCTTGCTCGACTGGAACTTATCCAATGTGGCGGCAATCTGTACAACGTCAACATTTCGCTGAGAGCAGGTTATAAACATTGCATGAAAAGCGGCCTACCTGTTGTGCATTGACTAGATCCCAGGCTATGACACAAGCCTCGAGACAGTCAAGAGCAGCCCGACTGGAAGGATTGGCCTTGACCCATCTGACGCGGAGGGCACCCAGAGTCTGGGTGTAGTCGATGGGGAAGCCAGAGTCCTGCACAGCCCACTCGAAAAGCTCAACGGCCTCGAGGTCGATGGGGGCGGTCTTGTTGCGGACCAGAGCGTCAATGGCCACGACGAGCGAGGATTTTTCGGTTACGGTATCCAGCTGTGACTCGGCACAAACTTTGACTGCCTAGAAGGTCTGTCAGGGCATCTGCTGAGATTGCCGTTCCTTAAGTGACACCAGTTCGCCACGCACCTCATAGTAGGGGTCCTTCTTGGCCTTGAAGCGCTGGGCAGCAAGCCTGGCGACGGACGACCAGCGCCCCTCACTGAAGGCTGTTTGCAACTGGATGTCGACAGTATGCTTCAGGTCTGGCCTGAACTGCCTTCCGAAGCTCGACATGATGAGGCTTGTAGTATGTGAGAAGTCGCAGAAGTGATGGTGTGCCTCGGAGTGGCAGATGGTCGATTTTGAGTGTGCCCCGCTGCAGCCAAGCTCGAGAAGGATTTGGCCGGTCGACAGAGGTTTTGGCGGGTCTGCACCTGCGATTAAGGCTCCAGAGACTGTATCGATCCAAAGATTAAATGCGGCTGCCGGCGCTGGCTCCCCCTCGTCGTATCTGGATGGCAATGGCGTGAACGAATGTCCTAGTAAGAGTTTTGGTGAGTGAGCTGCGGTACGTACTCTCCGCATCAGGCAATCACCACCAATCTGGCCCGTGCACGCCGTGTCGGTTGTTGATGCTCCGACATGTTGACTGCAACTGCCTTCCTCATGTTGATTTGGCGCGATTGCCAAAACGTATTTTGGAAATCATTCGAAGCCATTTTGTGTTCACAATCAAGGCCCCAGATACATATCAAGACATTCTCAATCACCAAGGCGTCCATAGCTTTCCTACGCGACAGCGGAAGAGTGGCGCTGATTGGGCATTCAATACCTTACTGTGTAAATTGGCCATACTGGGGGCTTGGACGCCAGGTCTTGGTGCGCATGGTCGTACCACAAATTCTTACTGCAAGTATACAAAACGGCTGGGGGCAAACTTTGGAGTCGTAGAAGTTATAATTCTGCTGCTGTGAAAAGGCGCTGATATCACCAGCTGTTGATCTCGAGGCTCAGTCACCAAGCCAAGCTGCTGGCTGGTTGCAAGCGAGCAGGTAATGATATCTGTCCAATACAGCTGCAGACAGCTGCAGGCAGGACGCGCACCCTAGGATCACCAACTTCATCTGCTTCTTTCCCCAGGCCTGGCTACAGTAGAGACGTGATAGGATCACTGGCTATGGTGGGGAATGAGCAGAGTTTGTCTATTGCTGTTGAGAAGCCGCTGAGTTTCTGGCGTGGAGGGTCATGCTTGACGTGAGTAGCAAGAGCGCTACGCTGGCCTCTCAACCAAACAAACCGCCGCGACCTTCTGATTTGCGCTTATTGATCTGTCTCGCTGTCAGTTCTCACTGGTGACGTCCGCAAGACGTTGCTGAGTTTAGGCTCGTCTTACCCATTCCTTCTTGCAGTCTCGGTACGCCCTAGAATGCCGGTCAGCTTCCAATTTAGGCACAGAATACCTTGAGTGAAGCAGCACATACTGGAAATACTCCTGACACATGGCCCTATCACCGCCGTTCCGGTTCAAGCATTTGATGCTCCTGTTGGCGGCCTCCTGGCAAGGGTCGAGCCATTCACTTCGGCTCTTGCTACAAAATTGAACCATTCGTCAGCCCCTGGGTCTGCTTGCTGCCATCATGTACGTCATGGATGTCGATTGGCCTCACGAGTTGAACTTTTCTCTGGTCTTTTCGTTCCAGGGGTCCTCGGACTTGTCAGCTGGGGCGGCCATCTTGTCGATTGCTGGAGCGCATTGGACCACAGTTGTTGTCGTCGTCCACTGCCACTGCAGTGGCTCATGACGTTTTGCAGGCCAGGAACAGCAACGGCGATAAGATAAGCACTTTATTACATAAGCAGTCTTCCGTAAACCCAACGTCAGTGCGACTCGACGACGACAACAATCCTGGCTTGCTTTCTCTCCCTTCACGTTCAGGCTGCTCTCTCGACACTCAAGGTGCTAATCCTATCACATACAGCGTTCTACAATCATTATCCTTATATCCTATGTGTATTTCCTCGTGTCCTCTCTTGCATCCTTCCACTCGCACACAAAGCGTGATATGCTCACTTTATTCGCTGATTCATTGTGTGCCCACTGTCTTTCTCGTCTGGCTTATATCCGACCGCAATTTCTGGTACATTTTGCGGCACGTCCTCTTTCGAAACTTCCGTTTCCTTTGCTTGATGGAATTCTCTTTGCGTGCCTCACTGACCCGACGCGGCGCCAATGAGTGATCCGAGCAAAGACTCAAATCCGCATTCTGATTGCTAACCTCATTGTGTTCACCCTTGTCACCCTGTTTGTTTGATGTTGCGGCCAATGCGGCTCGGTTAACCTTTTCGCCCTTTTCCTCCTCCTTTCCCTGCACTGCCAGGTCCTTAGGTGACGGCGCGGGTGAGCGAATCGAATATAAGCTGGTCTCAGGACTAACATTGTTGTCTTTGCTGATAATGTCATTCATGTCTTCCGAGGGAGCGACATCCTGTGCGCGCGCCGTGCTCTTCCGCTTTTGCAAGGTCAGATCTTTAGGCGACGGTGCGGAAGATCGGATCGAGTAGAGGCTGATGTCTTCGTCGTGGTTGCGGGCGCAGCTGTTGTCACCTTCATCACATGGACTCGCTGTCAGTGATGGAGCGGCATGTTTCTTGTCCTTCTTGTGCTTCTTGCTCTTCCGTGACTTGAGCGCCCCATTCTCAGACAGTGATGCAGGTGGCTCACTCGGAAAAGAAATGGAGGCCACGGCCATTCCGGTAATGCTCTTGCTTTCTTTGTCCTTGCGAGATTGTGGCACACCACACTGTATGTGGTTCTTGGTTCTCTCAGGCTCCGTCTTGACCGCTCTCTCCCACTGGAGGCTTGATGTTGCAATTTTCGAGGCACTATCTGTCTCCGCATTTTGAGTCGGCCCTGCAATCGAGATGTCCCTTCTACCTGGAGACATGAGATCTTGCAGGCCGGCGTGCAGCATCTTCAAGTGAATGCGATTATGTGTTTCCAGTGGCGAGTGCACTCCCAGGCCAAGCGTTGACTCCAGGAATGCCCACTCGTCAAAATGCTGGCGATGGTACCCCACAGTCTCAGTTACACCAGTGAAATGATTGTCGTGGGCTTTTTCTGCTGCTCCAGTGGGACGTGGCTCTAAAGCGGCACATGCCTGACTGCTATTTTCCGTGATGCGTTGGGACCTTAATAACATGAGAGGCACATCTTCTGATGTGGTCGAGCTCGCTGGCGAAAATGACTCGACTGGATCATTTTCCCACATCGAAACATCATTCTCGTTCTTGACCTTGACTAAGTGTCGCGAGACACTGAGTCGCTTCGAGGGGGAGCTGTGTTGACTCACAATGCTCTCCTGGTCACTTTCAGAGCCGTCAGAAAGTTTCCAATGCCTACTAGCTGGCGTGAACGGCGATGAGACGATTCGCTCCAAATCTTTGGCTTTGCGGTGTGCCTCCTCGAGCGCCAAGCGCTTACGCTCTTCCTCTTTCCTGGCCTTCTTTTGCTCCTTTCTTGCCTTTTTTATGGCCTTCTTCTCTCTTCGAAGGCGTCGTTTCTCGTCTTGAGGCGTCGTGTCTGGGCTTGCGTCTTCGTTCTTTACTTTTTTACGTGGGTGGCGTTGTTCTGGACTTGAGTTACTGTCGTAGCTTAGTTGGTGGCGTCGTTTGGAGGCTTGGGCGGAGGGCGGTGTCAGAATGTCGCTTTCGTGCATTGGTGAGTCGCTTTTGGGCAGGTATTGGACGGTGGCTGATGGCACCGATAAAGGTTTTATTCCCCCCTCAGGCATGCGCGCCATAGTCTGGCCCTTACCCAAGCCCTCGAGATCAAGCGGGACTGATGGCAGATTGACGGAGAGGCCGTCGGCAAGTGGCAAGTCTGTGTCAAGATCCGGGCTCTGTGGCACTTCTTGGACATCCTTCCACGACTTTCTGAGCGTTCTATCAAGGTCTGCAAGTTTTGTCGGCGATATGGCACAGGCATGCGAGGTCGTTTCCAACTTCAATGGCTCTTTAGGCACTTGACTACTCGTTTCGTCTTCACTGCGTGCTTCCTCGGTCGCTGAATTGTCCTCTATCATGATGACCTCTTCTTGGCTGGATGGTAGAATGTGTCCCAGCTGATGGGATAGTGCATTCCTCTCCGATGTCGTGGAAGATTGCGGCACCACAGCTAGCGGAGCGCCATTCATCAAGGTTCCAAACACATCGCTTTTGTCAACCTGCTCCCACTTTTGCACCTTGTCCGTGCCCATCTCCGCACTTTGTGCCTTGGCCTCTGGGCTCGGTGGAATGAGGATATCAGACCCTCGACGACCGACAATGCGCACCGGCCAGAATGGGTCTTCTTCTTTGGAGAACCGAAGCGGGGGCGCAGACCAAGGCAAGGATGTCTCCGACACTGGTGCTCGGGCCATGATTTGCGACTGCGAGGGCACGGAAAATCGGTCCCGCGCTTCCTGCAAAACTTTGTCTGCATCATCGTCATCATTGCCGTTGTCCGTCTCAGCTTCCGAATCTTCAATCACAATGGGCTTAGACAGTTTCTTGCGGTCTGATCGGGTTTGGCCTTTCGCTAGTGCCGCTGCAACATGGTCGGTTGGCGAAGAGAGGAGCAGACTCGCTATGGATGTGACGCTTGCCTGTCTCTGTATTTGCACTGGCGTTGCTGCGATGACGGTCTTGCTGGGTGAAGCTGGAGCAGCGACAGCGGTCGAAGCAGGAGGCGGCAGAAGTGGCGGCGCGCACGTGAAAGGCTGTCGAGCAGGTGAGTCGTCTTTGACAGTCACGGCTTGCTGGGCCTGTGCTGATCCTTGAGGGAACGGCGGGGGAGTTGGTCGTTTCCGTGGAGAGCTGCCCAGACGACGGACAGCAGAAGACATGAAGATGGAGCGACGAGGGGACGAGTCTTCTTGGTTCATGGCGGCCTCGATATCATATGGGTCAGCTTTGTGCAGCCTCTTTTGCGTGGATGGCGACATTTCGTTGTTCACAGTGTCTGTGTGGCCGGTCGGTGTGTTGCTGATCAGTGCTGAAGGAGTAGAAGTCAATTGATGCTGAGTCTTGGGCTCCTTCTTGGAGGGTTTTGAATGCATCAATTTTCGGGGTGTTGAGAGACTGTGACTCGGCTTGGGTGGTGCGGATTTTCTGCCTCCTGATGACTTTTTGGTCGAAAAAGGTGTGGCTCGCGGCTTTGAAGTGTTTAGCTGTGAGCCATGTGCTGCGGTCGACTCAACGGTGGGCGTTGGTTCACCATTTCTTTCAATTGCTAGCTTCCGTTGAGAGGCACCCACAGTCACCTCAGAGTCACCTTGGTGGACAACAGCACAGTCACCGCCCTGCAGCTGCTCATGCTCAATCGAAGGCATCAGCAACTCGTCATTCACTTGCTCACTCTTCCCGTTGCCCCTTCGAGCAGAACTGCCCGCACCATCATGTCCTGTCATTGTTGTTTCTTGTTTCGGTGCCCGCCAACTCTCGGCCATTTCCAGCGCACGCTGTGACGGTGTCTTACGTGGTGTCTTCTTGACTGGATCCTTTTCCTTCCGCTTCTTGCTTCCCGTCCTTCCAGGTGTCGTTGTTGTCGGCACTGCAGGTGCTGGTGTCGTTACAACCGCAGACGAGGATGGCGCTCTCGACCCCCGCCGCGACGACGCAACAGATGGCGTGCGACAAACACTATCCCGCCCCCGACTGCGGCTCCTCCTCCTCTCCGTCTCCTCGGCCTCCATGCTCAGTCTCCCCAACCTCTCGTCTTTTTCCCTGCCTCGCGTTTGTACCGCGCTTCGTTCGACAAGGTACACCAGCGGCTTGTCGTCGACGGCAATCTCGACCCCTTTGCGCAGTGTTCCCTGTGCGCTAGCTTCGGCGCTGATAGCCTCAACGTCGACGGGGACTTCGTTGAGCTGGAAAGCCTCCGCGAGGGTCTCTTGATCCCATAGAGCGACGCCCTCTTTGTCGCGCGCCTCGAAACCGCGGTCGCTGACGGGGAGTTGGAGCGCGCAGCTCATGTATTGCGCTGCGTGGCCGGCTATGTGGTGGATTGGGGTGCGCGGGTGGAGATTGAGCGTGAAGGTGTGGCTGGGTTGCGGTGTCTTGTGGATGGTGTCGTTGTCTTGGTCGTTGTTGTCTGAGGAGGAGCAGGAGGAAGAGGACTCAGGCTCGGCTGTGCGCGACGGTGGCGGAAGAGTGGGTTGGTAGCAGGGGAGTTTGAGGCCGTCTTCTGCCGTCAAGACGTGAATGGTCACGGGGACTGTTTGCCGGGTGATTTTCTTGGCAGATGAAGACAAGGGTGTTTGCTTGGACTTTGTTCGATTTGGGGTGGGTGTTTGTTTTGTTGGTGTTGTTCTTGTTGCTGACGGTGTTGTCCTCGTTGTTAATTCTGGTCTTGGTGTGGATGTGGACCTGGATACATTTTTGCAGCTAGGCTCTGCAACCATCTCCCCTGCTGCTGCTGCTGCTGCTGTTGTTGTTGTTGTTGTTGCTGTTGTTGTTGTTGTTGTCGACCTCGTCGTCGTCGTCGCTTCACAAGGGCCAGGTACTGGCAATGATCTTCTCGCGGCTTGTGGTGTCGGTAAGACTGGTGTTGCGGTGGCAGAGAAACCCTCCCTTTGGCTCGAGTTTCCTAAAGCGGTTTCGGCTGTGGATCCCTGGGAGGATGGCAGACGGCGGCCTTTGCGGGAGTAGGTCCGTAAGGTTTTGGATGATGAAGAAGAAGATGGCTGCGGTGGGCGGAATGGGGTCGTGGGCAAGGGTGAGTCTTGGAGCATTGGAGCAGCAAGAGGGTTAGGAGACTGTTGCTGCCTGGAGGCCCAGCAGGCCCTGGGGTCTTGTTGATGTTGCAGAAGCTGGGCTCCGGGTGTCCATGTCGATGTCTGTGTGGATGTTGCTGTGGCTGTGGCTGGGGCTGGGGCTGGGGCTGTCGAGGGGCCCATCATGTCCATGGCGAGCTGGTCGATGCTCTCTTTGTCCCCTTCTTCTTCTTCTTCTTCTTCTTCTTCTTCTTCTTCTTCTTCTTCTTCTTCATTGGCCTCATCCACGACATCCTCCCCATCCTCCGCTTGTCCTACCTTTTGCAGCATCAACTCCTCCTCTCCCTCTTCCCCTGCTGGACTTTCTTCTCCTTCCTGTCCTTCTTCATCATTTTTACTCTCCTGCTTCTGCTGCTGCTGCTGCTGCTGCTGCTCCTCCTCCTCCTCCTCCTCCTCTTCTTCTTCTTCCTCCTCCTCCTGCTGTTGCTTATACCAACCACCTTCATTCTCAACCTCAATCTCATCCCCCTCCGCCTTCTCAGACCCACGAACAGACGTCCCCGGCGAAAGCAACCCGTCATCGCGGCGAGTCTGGCTAGACGTCAACCGGCTCCTAGCAACCGCCTCCTCTTTTGTCATTTGTTGGCCCATTTCCTCTTTTCCTTTTTATTCTTTTTCCTTCTCCCTTTTTTGGGGGGGGGTTGGGCGTTGTGACTGACTGGCAACTGCCAACCGAGTATTACGACGCTTTTGGTTTGCTTGTTTGCGTCTGAAGGAAAAAAGAGGGAAAAGAGGGCGGGTAAGAAGCTAAAGACTCGGGAAATAGATAAACTCCCCAGAAACAAGAACGCCCAAAAAATAGAAGACGAGAAAAAGATAGGGAGGGACAAAAGAAACAAAATCAGACAGCCTTTTGTGAAGAATCAGGCAGATTCAAAAGCCATTCATTGATCAAATCAATCCAGGCATTCAGGGCAGAGGAGCAAATAAAGACAACAACAATAACAAAAACTAATTCAAAGCTTGGGTAAGAATCATTCAAAATAGCTTCAACCAATTCTCAAAAACAAAAATGGCCTTTGTTCAAGTGTTTTCCGGTTGAATATCTCTTGGAGAAACGGAGGATTCCAAGGGAGGAGTGGGAGGAGTAGGAGATACAGAGAAAGCAGAGACAAGAGACAGAAGATCAATTGTCGGGGCTGGGGAAAGAAATCCCGGGGAATCTCTCTCCATCCAATTTCCTTTCCCTTTTCCCTCTCTCCTTTTCCCTTCCTTTCCTTGCTCTCTCCCCCCCCCCCCACACTCGCGGGCCAACTCCGTTTTTATCACAAAGCAAGAGAAGCGAACAAGGCATGGTCAGGGCAAGGCAAAGCAACGCTGCGTTCCTCGTGATTGCCTGCGCACATAGGCGGGGGTGGGGTTTTTTTTTTTTTTTTGTTCTTTCTTTTGCTGCTTTTCCTGCTTTTTAGGGAGGAGGGGGAAGGAAATGCTTTGCTATGTATCTTGCGTGATCCTGGGCACTGCCGTATCATGTACCATGCTGCTACTATGTATACCATACCCATATAAGTACGAAAGAAAAAAGCAAAGTATTTGATATCAAAATGTCTATGAGTTTCGTCACTTCTTATCGACTCATGGTGTGCATTCGATGATTGGGTATGCAAACTTCAACTTACTTCTGTGTCTGCGCAGGGTACTACCACTCCTATTATTCCTCACGACGGCTCATAACCGCCAATCGTACGGTACGTATACAACATTCAAGTTTCAATGCTATGTACTTGTAGACTAGTCTTCAGAATGCCTTCTCCATATGCAAAAGAGTATATCTGCTGTATATTTTCCTTTTTGTTTCTTTTTTTTCTTTTTTTTAAAGAAAAAAAAGAAAAAAAAGAAAAAAAGGAAAGGAAAGATACACATCCCCCTCTCATTGTCTCCGTTTACACCATCACAGCAAAAATGCGAACCTTGCATAAGTAACAATGCAGCGCACGAGCAACCGTGGCCCCGCCCGAAACAACCAGACACCCCCATCAGAAACAATGACCCCCACGTATCTCGTCTACCTTCACCGGTGCCGTGCAGTATCGAATCAACCAAGAGGAAAAGGAACAAGAGGGAAAACGACTGTGTCCGATGCTGCCCCCCCGTTTGTCTGTCAACTTGACGACGCGAATCGGTACTTTTCCCCTCAAGGACATACATACATAGCATTGCTTTTCTGACATTGTTTTTCACGCTCGGGCACATCAGTATCAACCAATCTAGTCCAAGCAGCTCGCTTAACTATCCAACTATGCATACTATGTAGCCTGGTCATTCACTCTCTACAGTGTATACAACACGCTTCGCAGTGTCCGACGTTGAATGGAACCAAAAGGGGTTATTCTGAAACAAGACCTTCGCTATTGTGCCTCGCACAACATCTGTTATACACGATATCCATTCCGTCCACTTTGCCATCCGCTGAGCATGAACTAGTAAGTCATTGTACCAACTCGCCATCCATATTCCAGTCCTCGGATTCGGCCACCAGATCTGGGATCTCATCTACACTGTGCTTGCCCTCGAGGACGCCAATAACGGCCGTAAACAGCGGGTACTCGTGCTCCAGACCGCGAGTCTTGAGGAAGCTGTTAACCTCCTTGGCTGTTGAGGTGCCCTGAAGCATCTGGCCGTTCAGTTCCGTGCGCTCAATCTCCTCGACACTAACTCCACGCTCGACAGCCATCTTGGCGCACCGAAAGTTGCGGCCGCTCGAGCATGACGTGACGAGATCAGCCATGCCCGCCGATTCGACGGTGAAGGTGGCCGTGTTGACTGTCTGCCCAAAGAATTCCTTGCCAAACTTGATCATCTCCACCATACCCAGCCGGCAAATCTCCGACTTGGCATTGTCGCCCCAGCCCTTGCCCACAACGAAGCCGGCTGCCAGCGCCACAATGTTCTTGAGCGCGCCACCGAGCGAGGTACCTGCCACATCCGAAACCATGCGGACGTGGAAGTAAGGGCGGCGGAAGAGCGACTTGAAGGTGCGGTGGTCGAGTGGGGGAAACTCAAGGGGCACCGGGGTCAGCTTCACCTTGCTCTTGCGACCGCGAGCGTCCTTGTGTGCAAGAGCATCGTCGTCTGCGGCGTTGACAGGGGTGATGCTCAGGTCGAACTTGGTCTGGTTGTGGGCGGGGCTCTGCGTTCTAGGCGTAGGATTGCGACTGGCGTCGACAGGAGGCGGGTCGTAGGCAATGGTGGTGGCGCACCACTTTTCGGCAGCGATTTCGCTGGCAATGTTTGCGCCGGATAGGGCACCGCAGTAGATGCCCAGTCCCTCACCAATCCACTCGCTAAACAGCGAAACGCCCTCGTCAGACACGTGGACACCCTTGATGCAGCTAATGGCACGAGCATAGGGGACAATGTGGCCGCGCAGCTGCTTGCAGATGTTGTCAATAAACTGATGCGGCAGGTTGAAGACAAGGATGGTGGAGCCCTTGGCGGCATCGATGAGGTCCGGGTTGGCAACAACATTGTCGGGCAGACGGATCCCAGGTAAGTACTTGACGTTCTCATGGTGCTTATTGATGATGTGGGTGAGCTTCTGCTTGGCGTTGCCGACAGCAGGGTCGTAGTGTGGCGAGTCTGAGGCAATCGAGACCTCCTCCTCATACACCCACATCTGGACCTCTGGCTCAAAGACGTCGGGGTGAGCCTTGGTGTTTTCAGCGACAATTTTGGCAATGGTCGAGCCCCAGTTGCCGGAGCCAACGACCGTCACCTTGTGGCGGTGCTCATAGGCGGCACCGAGCGAAGCCATATTACGCGATATGAATGGACAGAGGGATGCTGATGGTATCGTTGATGGTTTCGTAAGGCGAGAAGAGGCTTGAAGAGGCGCTGGGCGAGCGAGACGGAGGGAGCGAGTGCTCACGTGGCCGGCAAATGATCGGAAATTGGCACGCTGAAGGGATAATGTGGCTATTTGTCGTGAAAGGTGGAGCGGGGTGCTGATCGTGAAGGCGCGTGGTAAAGCGAGAGGTGAAGAAGCAATATTGTGGCGAGCAGCAGCAGCAAAGCGCGGCACGGTATGCATCAATGGCGTGGATGCAGGGCAAAAAGAAGAGGGAGGAGGAAGAGGGTCAAAGTTGGATTGACTGTGATAAATAACACTGGCATTACTATGGTATAGCAGCAGCTGTAGCAACGCCTCGGTAAGCTGCGGTGTCTCGCGGCGTGTCTCGTGGCTTGCACTTGCCCACTAGAAATCTCGAGACCTCCTTCTCTGTTACCGGGGTTCTGGGGAGGCAGCAGAAAAAAAAGTGACGCAACTGGGGCGGCAGAACGGGGCACCTGCCATACCGCCTGCCCGGGCCATCCAGGGGCGTGTCCCGCTCGCTGATAGGCAATGACCTGCTGACACATGCGGTTCGTGTGTATCCATAAGTCCAGCGCTAGCGGTCAGAGGACTCACCCAAGAGCTACAGGGGATAGCTTGCGGAACGGCATGTACCTGAAGATGTACCCAGGGCGCAACTAAAATACAGCGCTACCTAGGTAAATAGTACCTGCCATAGTGCCACCACAGCCGAGGCCGGTAACGTCTGCTCGACCTGATTCAATGGGCTGACTGGATGAGCGAGGTTCGAGGAAGCGCGTGCGCCTCTCTCTCTATCTCTTCTCTTTTTGTGCATAGTGGTGGTTAAGAGTTCTCACAGAGACGCGTTTATGGAAGATGGCATGTGAAAGTCTCCATAATAATCGAATCCACTCGCCGCAGACAACTTATTCTCCGTCTCTTCACATGCCAATTGCAACGCTGGCATGAACAATCTTCTGACTTGGCACCACGCAATTTGAGAAACAAGAGACATATCTCTGAGAATATGCAACCATGAACTGCTGCGTGCATTGCAAAAGTGGTTGCGACCAGATGTTGCGGAATCAGGTCATCAGTACACATATGATCATTTCTCGTTTCCAATCATTATCCCTACAGACGCTCGCCATCTCCCACATAACTTGCAAGTGATCACCGTGAAATCAATCATTCCTTCGGTCCATGGCTACGCCTCAGACAGCAGCTTTTCCACATCATGCCCTTGTCTCCTACCACCCAGGATGGAAGCCCTTCTGCCCCTTATTCTGAAAATTTGCCCAGCACCGTCCACTGTCCTCTCGCCATCCCCAAAGACAGGTTTAAAGAAGCGATCGTACACAAGCCACATCAGGTGGAAGGTTGTGTCCATCGCGAGCGCGAACCACACGGGGACCCGCCCATCCTCTCCAGCCAGCACCTTGCCCAGGGTAATGGAAAGCAGCATGATCGGCACCGCAATGCTCAAAAACAAGAATTGTCCAATGGCTTGTAGCCGCGAGGTGATGGTGTAGGGCTGCAGACTGGCAAGGTACCGTTGATATGCCAACGGCAAGCCGTGTTCAGCAGCTCCATCCATAATCAGCTGGAGATATCGTGCTGATGGCTGTGCGTACTCGGGGTCTGGGCGCATAGGCTGAAGAAGGAGGTGGTGCCACCAGTTCTTGAGTCTGTCGAGTGGGTTCTTGTCATTGTCATCTCCGTCATCTCCATCACCATCATCATCGTCTTGCCCGTCTCCGTTGCCATCCTCAGGTTTCTTTGGAATGCGAGGCGCATACAGCGTATGAGCGAGGAAAGGCTTGGGCAGCTCCGGATACCCCGGATTTTCCGGAATGCCTGGCAACCTGGTTGGCAGCGGAATGCATGGCACCAGGATATCCTGATACGAAGCACCACCGCCCTCTGTTCGCACAATTGTCGCGTAATCGTCGGCGGTAACCTCGTAGACGACACCAATCAAGCCTCCGTCCCATTCAAGCCCATCGTAATCAGGCCCAGAGGTGGGACGCTTGCCGGAATTCACTGGTGGAGGGTACGAGAACCCCGGTGGGATCTTGGGCGGGTCTGGCAGGCCTGGAGGCAGTTTGGGCGGCTGTTTGGGGATCTTGCGGGGTGCAGTGTTCGCAAAACAGGGCTCTTTGTAGGCGATACCAGGCAGATCAAAGGTCAGCCGCAATGAGGGTGCCGACACGTTGACAGCCGATAAGGGTCGGATGCCGCGCGTTCCGAGAAAGGTCTTAGCACAGAGGTTGGACCCGTAGGCTAGATACAGCACGGTAGGCGGAGAAGAAGGCGTGTTATCCAACAAGAATGGAGCGGCGAGGGGTGAAGAGGATGGAATAGGCTCGTCCAGAGACGGCTTGGGAGTTGCGCGATCAAGACGGTCGTCCTTTGTGCGCGGAATGGACGAGATGGGTGGGTAATCGGCAGGACTAGGCGTGGATTTGGTGTGCAGCGCCTTGAAGCGCTCGATGGCGGCGGCGAGTAAGCAGCTGCCCGAGGGCGCTGGCTGGTTGGAGAAAGGAGCCATGGTCGGTGATCTCCAGCAGAACTATGATGGTGCACCAATGATAATGTTGGTGAGGATGAAGATGTAAGGAAAGATGAGGAAACCGAACAACGAACGCAGGATAAGAGGCGTTTGGAGGGTGTCATACCCCTGTAGTTGCTTTATCAGCAGCTCCTACTAGGCATTCGTCACCCGCAGGCCTGGCGGCTTCGCTATAAAATGACTGGGTATTTGAAGGTATTGTGCTATGTAGCGCTTCCGCGCCAGCCGCCCCAGTCGCCCCAGTGGGTGCTCCCGTCGACTGGTCCCGGGATGATGCGTGTTGGCAGCTGATTCTTGAAAGTGGTAGGCGGTCAGTAGTAGCAACCCCTGGAGCGAAACCCTGTAGCACGTGGGACAGCTGTGGTTCTAGCTCTCCCACGTAGTGGGGCAGAACTTTATGCCCGAATGTTTGGAGGGGTTGCCCTTCTGCCGTTCTTGCGAAATGCCACTTCACTTTTCGTACACTCAAACCTCCTCCAGCAAGGCTGATCCGGCCTCTTCTCTTCTCCTTCCTCACCTTTCCACGCCATCAAACTCTCACCCCCTCACAATGGCCAGTCTGCAAGCCATCAAGTATACGCGCGGTCGTCTCGACGTGCTGGACCAGCTACGGCTGCCGCACGAGCACCACTACGACGAGGTCTCGACCTGCGAAGAGGCCTTCGACTGCATTCGCTCCATGCGCGTCCGAGGCGCTCCCGCCATTGCTATTGTTGCTGCTCTCGCTCTGGCAGTCGAGTTGCACCGTGGGGCATGCAGTATGTTAGATTGCGGGTCATGAACTACGCAGAAAAGAACATCTTCAGCTGACACTCCATGACGCCACAGAAGCCTCTACTGTAGATGAGACCGTTGCGTACATTGACGCCCGCCTCGACTACATCAAGGAATCCCGCCCCACCGCCGTTGATCTGACCAATGCCATCAATCATCTCAAGGCCGCCGTGCGTGCCCCTTCTCAAGAGACCACCTCTGCCGTCCCAACGCCATCCCCGACCGCCGCCATCATCGAAACCTTCATCCTCTCAGCCGAGGCCATCCTCGCCCGCGATCTGCAGACCAACCTGTCTATTGGGGAGCACGGCGCCATGTGGCTGGCGCAACAGCACGGGGCCTCCGTTTCCAAGCAAATTTCCGTCCTCACACACTGCAATACCGGCTCCCTGGCCACCTCAGGCCACGGCACCGCCCTGGGCATCATTCGAACCCTGCACTCCAACGACCTCCTCAAGCACGCCTTTTGCACCGAGACACGCCCCTACAACCAAGGCAGCCGCTTAACCTCGTTTGAGCTTGTCTTTGAGGGCATCCCCGCCACGCTCATCACCGACTCTATGGCTGCTGCGCTGTTTCGCCTCAAAAAGACAGAAATGAGCATCGGCGCGGTCATTGTCGGCGCAGATCGCGTGGTGCGCAACGGCGACACTGCCAACAAGATTGGTACCTACCAGCTGGCTGTGCTGGCCCGCCATCACGGCGTCAAGTTCGTCGTGGCTGCGCCCACAACGTCCGTCGACCTCGAGACAGAGACAGGCGACGGCATCAAGATTGAGGAGAGAAAGCGCGAGGAGCTGACGCAGATCAGCGGAGCAGTTGTGGGCGCTGACGGCAAAGTTGATGTCACGCAGACGGCGCGGGTGGCCATTGCCGACCAGAGCATCAATGTGTGGAATCCGGCCTTTGACGTGACGCCTGCCGAGCTCATTGACGCGATTGTGACGGAAAAGGGCACTGTGGTCAAGAATGCCCAAGGCAAGTTTGATTTCAGGACGGTCATGCCTGAGCGCTGGGCGCAGGTTGTTGAAAAGCAATGATTTTGTCTTCTCCGTGGTGGTGCTGTTTGGTTGGTTGATGTTGATACGCCTAATGTGTGTTTTCTCTTTTTCTCTTTTTTTCTTTTTGTAAATTCATCTTGGACATACACGTTCAGAGCGACTTGGAGCGAGAAAGCCCTAGCGGCCTTTTCTCCAGTGCGTTTTCTTTATCTACAGCTCCAGGCCGTGGAGAATGAGCTTCTTGAAGCCCTCAACGGCTGCTTCCAAATCACCGACAGTCAACGCCTCGTTGTCGCCATGGGCTACGTGGATCGTGCCTGGCCCGTACAGGTAGCGAGCATGGTCACCAGCCAGGTAGGGAATGTCTGTGCCGTAGTTTGCAACAAATGTGTCGAAGCCTGTTGAAAGATTTGAAAAAGAAAAAAATGGTTAGCAAAAAGGACCAAGCGAGACGCCCAAAAAGGGAACATCGAAACATACCGTCCACATCACAATCACACCGCGTAGGTCCCAGCCCACCCAAACAATCCAAACTCAACGCCTCCTCATCCACTTCCCGCAACGCCGCCTCGATCCTCGCAATAACCTTTTCATGGCCCGTCTCATGCGGCTCCACAGCGACGCGTCCCATCAACTCGGCCTTTGCATGCGCAGGCACGACATTCACCGCCACACCGCCCGCCATCGTGCCGATGTTCATCGTCGTGTTGCCGTAGCGCTCGCTGCTCCCCAAATCCGCATCCAGCACCTTGACCACCGCCCGGCTCAGCACCTCGGTCGCACTCTTCCCCAGCCAGGGGTACCCGCTGTGCGCCGCCTTGCCCTTGGCAAGGATATCGCACCGCAGCGCGCCCTTGTGGCCGCACGCCAGCTTGTTCTCCGTCGGCTCGCCAAACACGGCTGCCTTGAGGCTGCGCGCCAGCTGCGTCGCGTTGGTCGCGGAAAAGGCCTTCATGCCATCGCCCGAGATCTCCTCGCCGACGACGTACAGCACCATGACGTCCTCGGGCGCCAGCGCGCCGGTGGCCAAGAGGGCGTGCACGGCTGTCAGCTGCGCGGCGACGCTGCCTTTGGCGTCCACGGAGCAGCGGCCCGCGATGACGGTGGCGGCTGTTGGATGCTGGGAGGAGATGGAGTAGGGGATGTGGGGGGGCACGCAGTCGATGTGGCTGGTGACGAGGACTTTGGGGGCAGGTGGTGTGTTGTTATTGGAAGAAGACGAAGAAGAAGAAGAAAAAGAAGAAGAAGAAGAAGAGGGAGGCCAAGCAATGACGTTGAAGCGAGGCTTGTCGCTAGGTGTGTCTGCGCGGGGCGACACGTGCTGGACCTCGTAGTGCCATTTCTGCGAGGCAAAGTAGTCGACGAGAAAGACGCCTGCGTCGTGTTCGCGGCCAGAGGTGGATGGAATCTCGACGAGGTGCTTGTGCAGGGCGATGAGGTCGGTGCGGTAGGGTGGGACGGACGCAGAGGAGGGGAAAGCTGAGGAGGAGTCGTCGTTGGAAAGAGGAGATTGGTTGTTGTTGCTGCCTGTGACTGCGGCTAGAGAGCCGGAGCTCAGGGTGAAGAAGAGCTGGAGGACGGATCTGAGAAGCATCGTGGGTGGTTTCCTGATATAATGCAAGGCGTTAAAGTGGGTGGTGATGGGGATGATGACCACGATGATGATGTTGATGCTTCTTGGCGTGATTATGATTGAGCCTTCCCCCCATCAAGCATAGAACTATGCTCGCTTGGCCGATCAAGAAATACCAAAGGAACAGGACCTGACACCGCAGCCGCAAAAGTGCAGTTGGGAGCCTTTTATGATGAAGCCTCGCGAGTTTATTTGTATTTCCTTGTCAAGCTCTCTCCGCCTATCCTATGGGTTTACTAACGATGGATTGCGGAACCTTTGCCGAGGTCGGCGTTGGCGGGATCTGATAAGAAGCCTTGATATGAGCTGATAAGGGAAGTGAACTTTATGTGGAGGCTGGGCCAAAGCGTTGCGGCAGTTGGCTGCGTGGTGCAATCGTAAGCGAGCGACTTTTCCCTTTTATATTTTTGGTACCATCGATGTTTAAAATCGTCGATTCTACGAGCAAAAGATTTGAGGGCTTGTATATTCACCAAATGATTGAATATCAGCGTGATATTCCGGTGGAAGAGAAAATATTCAGTGTTTCTGCTGAGCCATCATTGCGCGTAAAATTGTTGATGGGATCAAATAAAAAATAAGACAAGGTCGATCTTATTTACGATCAACCCTCAAGAAGGGCTCGTCTCCTCATTCTCAAAGAATCAGAGATGCCAGCACTCGAAAGACTTGAATTGCCAAGTGTTAACCCTAACTACAACATACTAGAAATTATCGAGGATAAAAAGTGCTACTATGTACTATGTATACCATGACTGTCATTATTTGCCCCAGAACCCAGAAACGAGGAGTGGAAGAGCACATATGTCATTGTGCATTGTGCATTGCCCACGTTTCCAGGGGCCCGTTCCAAGTTCTTCCAACCAAACCTCGTTTCAGGCTTCCGATCTGCAGGAACCCATTGCCTACTTATTCTTGTGCGCAGCCCTCTTCTTGCCCATCCAGACATGCTGACGCTTCTAGCGAAGAAGAAAGAGAGAGGGCGGCAAATGGAGGCTGTGAACTCTCTATCAAGTGGGTGTGTGGATGGTTCCAAAGAAACAGCGCGGGTGATGTCAAAGGCCAGGTTAGGGTAATATTGAAAACATATCTGGGCAGTAGGACCCTCTGATTCTTGAAAGCCACAGAAACGACAAACACATGCCCATTCTTTGTCAATGAGCCATTGTGAAGATTGTCTGCAGTTCCAGTCCTTGTTCCCTTTGTTTGTCGTTATCCATCTTGTTATCTTTGTATACTCTCTAGACCGCCAGTCGAGGTGGTATCGCTGTACTCACTCGAATACGCAGTCTCGAGTCAGACTTTATACACCACTCTGTGTATATTCACATTCGCGTTTCCGGTCTTCGCAGTATTTTGGTTAATCCGCCGGTTCTGATCCAATTTCGTTACCATAATACCAGCCAGATTTATATATTTACCATGTCAGACCATCCCCACGATCCTCCAACAAGTCGGCCGCCGCCAGCAAGACGAGCGCCTTCATCTCGCGTCTCCATCCGCGAGGACAACCACCATCCGCCGTCAGCCACGACCAGTCGACGCCAACCCCAGCGCAATGCTTCAACAACCACCGATCTCAGCGCCCACAAACGCGCCGCCTCCTCCCTCCATCGCCACCCAAGCCAAACTCCGTCAGGCTCGGCTGCAGCTGCCCCATCAGCAGCAACAGCCACAGCAAAAGCAGCGACCCCACGCCGTCCAACCTACGGCCTCCGCCGCGGCACAACCCTCCAGACCCGCTACATGGAAATGCTCCTCGACCTCGACAAGGTGCCTCGCGCCCACAACCTCCTCGCCGCCTTCTTCGGCTGGCTCCTCCTCGCCGGCTTCGTCGTCTTCCCGGGCACCTTCACCAGCATCCAGCAGCTCGCCACCGACCCGGCCCTCGCCGCCCAGCTCCCCGACGCAAGCGCCATCCTCGACCGCATCCAGAACTTACCTCTGGTCATCGTCGCGGGGGTGGTGTGTGGGATCGGCACCGTGGGCTTGCTTTGGCTTGCTGCGCACTGGCGGCGGAATGCAATTTGGCTGATGACGAGGATCTTCCTGCCGGGTGCGTCGAATGCAGTGGCCGGTCTGATTTCCACGTTTGTCACCGTGTACAGCCAAAAGAACGGCGACTGGAGTGTTATGGCGAGGGCAACGGGGGCAGTCGAGGCCGGCACGTTGCTTGTCTGTGGGGTGGCGGTCGTGCTGTGTATGGTGATGCTGCAGTGGGTCAAGAGGAAGCACAGGAAAGCGGTTGAGAAGCTGGAGAAGGAGGAGACCGAGGCCGGCGATGGGGTTGTGGGTTGATGGAGATGGGTGCAGTGGTTTTATCCTTTTGTTTTCATTGCATTTCCTTCAGTTTGAGGTCTCCAAGCTGGCTTTGGAGAGTTATGACCCTAGGCTACCTACCCCGACTAACCCTTCATTTCATATGATTTATTGTTTTATAGTGGAGTGGAATTGGTCTGTTACGCAACCCTCCCATCTTGCTACATTTGGATGGAACTCGACTTGGACACAGTCTTGACAACGAATTTTTGATCTTCCGCTCTGCATCCATTTATGAGTGTCAGTTGGAATACTACAAATGACAGGGCGGGGGCTCGTACGTTGCAAGGTATACATGGTTTGATGAAAGGCTTTTCTGCTGGAGAACTTTCTCGATCGTATAGACGCAGCCTGATGCACCTTTGAGACGACTCGGCGTCGTGGAAGGAGGCTGTTTGGGCGGGGTTGAAGAAGAGCTGCGCCGCAGGACTGAGGACCGTGGTGGGAGGCTTAATAACGAACGATTGGCCCTGAGGAGACCAGAGGCTGTGAATCTCCTCCAGCTTCCAATGCGGAGTGGAAGCATGGTCAAAGCCCGGGGCTGCGAATCGCAGCGAAGTCGCGATAAACACCCTGGGAAGAAGTCTACTTTTCATCGCGAAGGCATCCAATGCTCTCTTTCACATGCCGCCACGCTAGGACCTGGCCCAAATAAATCAAAAAGAAAGTGGAAGGCACAACTCGTCTTTTACGTAAGCCCCCTCCCCAAGCCAGTTGAGGTGATAGCTCTTGCAGCCGGACGATGCTTCGGTCGTCTTTACTTTTCTTCTTCACCTTTCCGTTCAGTTCTACCTTGCCAGATTGGCAACAACACATCGCGGAATCCAAAGCACTGCACGGTTCGCGTTATTTTGTTGGCAACCTGCTTGCTTCATTGACCGCTTCTGCACCATCTGCCTCTGAACCACAAACTCTCATCGCGAGGTTTTTAAGATGGCTCTCACACGCTACATGTCCAGTCGGCTCATCAAGAACCTGCCCCAAAACCATCAAACGTTGGCCGTCGAATATGTTGACAGAACCACGGCCTAGAGGCGCCTCCCCTGGTTTCCGTACCTTCTCCGTCAAAGAGGAGTTTGTGGGTATTGTCGAGACAAACCTTGACCGATTCCCACCTGGAGTGGCAAGAGTTGCTATGCGGTACGTGATAAATGACACTAATTTCCATGGAAGTCTGATTTGCCTTTCAGACTGAATCTAGCCTAGCATAATTTACTGACTAAATGGATGGATGATAGGGAGCCGTGCCATCTAAGCAAACAAGAATGGCGGATTCATCGGACTGTCTTTGCCTTTGATGAGCACGGGAACGAGATCGGAAAACATCATCTCGTGCAAGGCTCTGAAAAGCAGAAGTAATGCCTAGCAGGGCTTTGTGGAGAAGGGAGCCTTGCATTTCATTACACAATGAATGATTCTCCGGTGGTTGATATAATACTTGGTACCTCAGACCTAGGCACGGTGAACCACAAGACAATCGGTATTCTAGGTGTGAAGATATAAAACAACCATGTGTACTACACACAAGGACTACTTCTCTTGTCCTCGCAGTGCAGTGGTAATAGCTTTGTACTTTTACACCAGGATAGGACTTCGCACCTCATAAGAGTGAGATTATTGACAATAAAAGGCTGCTGTGCTCCACTATCAACACATTTCACAACCAGTTTTGTCGG
Organism: Coniella vitis; assembly: GCA_011317545.1. Classification (NCBI taxonomy): domain Eukaryota; kingdom Fungi; phylum Ascomycota; class Sordariomycetes; order Diaporthales; family Schizoparmaceae; genus Coniella; species Coniella vitis. Next base: position 27,080 of record WUJK01000003.1, read on the forward strand.
ATTACGATTACTGCTTCGGCTCCTTCCAGCCAGCACGCTCTCTAAACCCAGCCAATGGATGACCCTTGGGTAACAACCGTCACGCCACTCCTTGGCAAACATCTCAAACATTGCTGTCATGATGCTTAGAATGGCCCGCGGAAGACACCTGCGTCACAGTCCTGACACTCAGGTCCTGCATGCGCACACTCTCGGGCTCCGGGTCATCGGCAGCCGGCGATCTCTTGACCTCCACCGACCGATCCACGCCTATATACCCGTCACTGCTCTGCTCGCGGCTGTGCTGAGGCGTCCCGCCGTGGGTGCTTTCGGGGAACTGCACATACGGGCCGACATGTTCGCTCGAGCCGTCCATTTTGCCACTGCCCACCCCAGCGGACCGGCTCTTGCTCGTCGAGCCTCTGCCCCCCAGCGCGTCGCGCAGGCTCTCGAGCGACAGCACGCTGCGCACGCTGCGCACCATGTTCTCGACCGAGACCTTGCTGATGAGCGGCCAGATGGTGGGCAGGCAGCCCGCGACCACGGCAATGCCCATCTCGATCATGGACCAGAACATCATGGTTGTCAGGTGGCCGATGCCGTCTGCATTCTGATAGGGGTCTGCAGCAGATTGATTGGTTTTAGCTTTCAAAGAAAAGAAGTGGGACATCACACTTTGACAAAGAAAAAACATTATAGAAATGAAATGAAAAAAATGGTTTCACGTACTGGCAGCTTGCTTGAGGTACACTGCAAGGCGCGCAATGCCTGTAGCTATTTCGCTGAGGAGGAGAACGTTGGGTTAGTTCACGGCAATTACAACGGGAGGGTTAGGGTAGTTTTTTTGCTAAGCTCACATGGCTCCCAGGAGGAAAACACCAGAGACGGCCAGCTTCTTTCCCAGGGTCATTCGAAGTTTCCAAATCTGTAGGGGTTGAAGAATGTCAGTTATTGATATATATATGCACGGGCCTTTTGAAAAGAAAGAGTGTGCTCGGGAGACGTTGAGGTGGCGGTAGACCCTACCCAGAAGAACGGCAGACTCAAGATCAAGACATCGGTGATCACGTCAGATATTCCCAGAGCGTAGAACATGGGCGTGCTGGTATAGCAGTATTTCATGAGATCCTCGAGAGGGGCCCAGAGTGCCCAAAAGGTCGTCCCGCAACGAAACACGTAGGCGAAGAAGAAGCCGATCGACCAGATCGACACGACAACCATGAGGGCCGTGTTCAGGGCGTTGAAGAGCGGGGTGGAGAAGATGCGCCGGTAGAAGGCGAGGACGGAAAGCTTGGCCAGGCCAAAGGAGATGTCTTGGACCAGGTTGAAAGCCCAGAAGATCTAGGAGAAGGCATTCGTCAGATTCTGTACTGCTAGCACGAGCCGGTTCTCACAAAGGGGGGCTTTGCCACCTTTTCAGTGATGATTTCCGCATCATCCGTCACCCAGAGATAGTCAGTCTTTGCCCATCCTTCCGGCGTGGGCTCGGCCAGCCCGTGTAAAGCACCGCCTGTAAAAAGAAACACGTGCAAAAGTTTAGCGGAAGCACAGCACAAAGAGAGGTTGTTCTTGTACGGAGACTCACCAACGATCAGCATGATGCCGAGACCCAAGGTCAGGATGAAGGCGCCGAGCATAAGCCAGTCATCGACGGCGAGTTTGGAGCGCGTCACTCGCAAGTGGCAATAGAAGCGCAAGAACACGGCTATGGCAGGCAGTATCGAGAAGACCGCGCCAGTAGCAATAATACTGAACAGAGAATTCCAATCAGCTTTTGTGTGTGGCGTTTCGTGAGTCTCAACAGGTTGAGGATATTCACCTGGCGGGCGTTCGGCCATCTTCACTTGTTGATAGATATTCCTCGGGGCCCTTGCCGGCCGATGTTGTTGAATTGGACGCCATGGTGAATAGTGAGGACCGCCCACGTAGTCAAAATAACCAGTGTGTTTTTGACAAAACAAAAGTTTGACACACGCCGGTGCGGCCAAGCGCTTCGTGAAATAAATGGAAGAAAAATGGAGAATGCAGGCGACCGGCGATATGAGAGGTGAGGAAAGTATCACTATGTACACTGCGGCACGGCCTCGAGTGCAACATGGATGGGCAAATAACATCAGGGGTAAATCGCTTCACACATGGCCTGATGATAAAACCCTACATCGCTTCTTCCCCAGCCGACCGACCATTCTACACATCCTGCTCGCAAGGGAGACTGTGAGCAGACCGTCCTCAAGCTAATACCGAATCAGATAGAGCTGCAGCAAAGTCAGCAAAGTGAAGGATGCCGAGGCATGCATACAATTGGTAACTTTGATCAGGTATCATTTTCCTGAGGTGGTATACATAGTAGATTGCGGTTGGTAACCAGCCGCCTCACCGTCTGGCGATATTACTGGCTGGATCGGTGTGTACCATGGCCCCAACATCGCCCTCCTGCATACCGTTGCATTTCTAATCCAACGTAGGTCTACCGGTGTGGAAAGTGCTGGCATTGCTTTGCATCAATGAGGGGGGCTCGACAGGCCTCGGCCACCGGATTGTCGTCCTGCAGGATCCGCCCGGAGTTGCATCCCAATACAATAACGTTGAAGAGATCATGGTTGCATGGCAATATCGACTGCAGCTTGATGCTGGCACAGGCTGTAAATCCGGTCACACCAGAATCAGAGCCATCCAGCCTGTAGTATTGTCTCTACATCTTTGTATATTGTTTTTCTTTAACGATGTCGTCTTTGCCTTTATTGACTGATATTTCCACCACGCATACTCTTCTAATGTGAAATAACATCAGCAAGTTTCATCAGCTCGGTCAGTCCCGTTTCACAAACCAGGGCCTCGCCACGATGTCGGAATCAACTCCGTTCAAGCTAGACTATGATCAAGGAGCCGACTCTCCCCGAGACGACGCATCTCAAGAGTTCATTCCTTCAAGAGACGCGAAGGCTGCCGCAAAGTCCCGTATCAAAGATATAGTCTTGCTGCTCTCTATCATCAGCAATATTGTTATCGCCCTGCTCGGTGGACTTGTACTCTTTTCAACCACGCTCGACAATGACAACAGACACAACAGAGAGCAAGTGTCTGCCGGTGCTCCTGGTAGGAACTCGTCACTTGTCTCTCCCTTTTGTATCCCCCTTTTTGCTTTTGCTCTTGTGGTCAGTTTCTAATTCGCAGAGAAGAATTAGGCATTTCCGGCCTGAATGAGGAGGTCCTGATGCCAGTGCGCTATGGCTGGGAGTACTATGCGGACACAGTCGCCAAAATGGACCAAGTAGACCGAAATTGGGACAATCTCAACCCTGATGTCGGAGTGCTCTCCTTCACCCGCCAAGAGCTGAAGGAATGGGGTGTTCAGGAGCTGGCCGACGACCCAAGCAGCCCGGACAGAGCCCTGGTCTGGATACGGTCGTCGCATTCGATGCATTGCCTGGTAAGACGCTCTCTCTACATGATCGCAGCAGGAGATGCATACCTAAAGCTGATGTCTTGTCGTCGTAGAAAGTTATCCGGCATACCATGTTGGAGGTAAGAAGGACTGTTCATGTTTTCTATTCCCACACAGGGCTTTTGTGGTTCTAACGGGTACACACGTTCAGCTGGCCAAAGGCGAGAATCTGACAATGACCTTTGGGCATTCGATGCATTGCCTGGGTGGTCTCTTGCGAGACATTGTGTGCTACGCCGACAGCTCTCTTCCTCTCAAGGGCGACAACGCAGAGGGCGAGTATCAATACGTCCGCAAGTGCCGAAACTGGGCCGCCATGAGCGAGTGGGCCGCCGAGAGGACGGCTTGCATCAACACAGGCGTCGATGGCATTCTGAATCTGGAATCGCAGAATCTTGAGACCTGTGCGAAGAACGACGGGGTCCTTTTGGAAGGTCTATCACTGCCAGCGAATAGGCTCGAGCGGCAGGATGAATAAGCAGGACAAAGTGTAGGAATAGGGGGGGGGACTCATGCGGGATCGGATAGGGACTCGCTTGAGGGGAATAAGGATATTAGAAAAGATATTGGAAGGATACTACTCAGAACCTCCAATGATATCTAGCATGGCTGAAAAAGGTTGCGCCACAGAATGCTGTCGCCATAGAAACTGGAAGTGAAACGCGAGAATCGTGGGCATAGGAGCCCAGACTCTGCCACCCACCGACTGTGAATGGTCCATGACGACCTGATGTAACATGAAAATTCATAAAGTACACTGCATTGCACTGCAGTGCATTGTGGCGACGACACTGCATCCTTCTGCTCCATAGCACTATGTAGACGAGAGGTTGCCAACGGCTAAACCTTTTTTGGGCCTCTACGCCGATCAGCCATGTCATGTTGCTTTCCATCCTGAATCCTTCTTGACCATCTGGATGATTATAATACTGCGACAAGAGATATCACTTGATGAACCCGGTGCTGTATCATTATAAAATGTTCTGACCGAGCTATTCGACCGCAAATCAGTCGGGTCCATCAATCTATGCGGCTCAACCACAGGAATATCAAAACTCGAGTCGTCCGTCAGACCTCAGCGGAATAGTTCTTCCGCGTCTGCTGGGGGGGTCAAATGGCGACATATATGCAGGCCAGATCCAAAAACTTAACACTATGTACGTGTGATTCAGGGAGCTGGGTTACATTTACCGGCAACTAGGCTGATTCTATACTACTATGTATGTAGTTCAGCGCGATGCATCCCACAGCATTACTTCTGGTGCTCCGGGCGATGCTACCTTGTGTGGATTTATGCTTAGTTGCGCATCCACACGAAGAGCCATGGAGTGAATGCACATAGCAGCAGATGGGTATATATTGGGCGTAGTAGCCGTGAATCGGTGGACATGCTCTCCCTTTCCCCAGTAAGCAAGTATCCGGTTGAATTGACTGCCTACTCGTCTCAGACCGACCAAGCCTATATTATAACCCTTGCCGGCCACCAACCATGAGAAGCTACACCATACTGGCCATGTATATGGCGAGCCTCTGCGTGTCAGCGAGGGCCATTCCCCGGGCTCCTGCTACCATTAATATAGCAGATCAGGACTGCGATACTGGTATGCCAGTCGGGTGATGGTGCCTTGTTGCAAGACGAGCAGCTAATGAAGCGAGTGTAGAGTCTACTGGCACCAAGATTGTGAATGGCGTCGATATTTCCCCTATCTGCGAGCTCAGCTCATGGAAGAAGAAGAAGAAGGAGTGAAAGCAGCTTTGGCAACGATAGTTGGTCCTGTGGGCGGCTCATTGGCTGAGATCAAAGATATTATTGATCGGCCGAGAAAAGGAAAAAAAAAAAATAGACGACATTGACACATGAATCCACCACTCTCTCTGTTCCGCAAAAGAAACAGGGACTGTATTTCTTGGTAGAGCACTCGCTGGCCTTGATATCATGTCATATTCTAGAGAATCGATCTGTGTCATTCATCAAGATGCTGCAGACTGCTCCATAGTATTATTATTGATACCTGCCAGACATGGCATGACCGTCGCACCAACTGCATAAATTTCGCTTAACCCAGCCACCAAGGGTGGGGCGCAAGTACTCACTACATAGTACCTATAGGCTGGCTTATCTTCTGTCATATTGTATGTATATAGCTGGTATTATCTCGCCTGGCTCATCCTCGCTTCGAGCGTTTGGGCGGCCCGCCTACTTTCGCAGCTGCTACACACGCGATCCATCGATAGTACAGACCGCACGAGCCTCGTCTGCAAGGACCCTTGGTCATCATGGCAGCGTTCCATGTGCTTCTGGGCGTAGGATCGCTTGTTTCCTGGATCGCCATTGCTCTGGGCTGCTATGCCGCCGGTTTGACGCTCTATCGACTCTTCTTGAGTCCCCTCGCTGGCATTCCTGGCCCAAAGTTTGCAGCGCTCACGTATTGGTATGAATGCTACTATGGTATGTAACTTTCTTGAGTAACTATGCCATGATTTCGTCATATAACGGTGAACCGTCATCCGTTGTTGGTCCCGATTCTAACCCGAGCCCGCAGATGTCGTTCAGCCTGGACAATACGTCTTCAAGATCAAAGAACTCCACAACAAATACGGTCAGCGCAATCGCCACATGGATGCCACAGGGCCTGTCATGCTGATTGGGACCAGGTCCTATTGTCCGGATAACACCAGATGAGGTATCGATATGTGACCCTGACTTTGTCGACACCATCTACGCTCCGGGCCCAGGCCACAAGCGCGACAAGGACATCCAAAAGGTGAAAGCTCTGGGAATCAACAGCTCGATTGGCGGCTCCATTTCCCACGAGCTGCATCGCAAGCGCCGAGAAGCCCTGAATCCCTTCTTCTCCCAGCAGCGCATTGGCCGCCTCGACCCGGAGCTGGCTGATCAAATCACCCAGATCGAGGCCGTCTTCTCTCGTGCTTCCGCCAGTGGCGAGGTGCTCAATCTCTCTGACATTTACTATGCCTTTTGCAACGAGTAAGTCCTCTCGACAAGAGACCAGACTTGGGCCACGACTGCTGACGAGATGCGCGCGCGCACGCACACAAACAGCATTGTGCACCAGTACTGTTTCGGCAACAATGCCAACCTCCTCCACGACCTGTCGCTGGCCGGGACGCAACGCCAGAATGTCGCAAGCGTGCTTCGCCGCACCAAGTTCAACCTCCAGTTCAGCTGGGTCCGCGACATGATGCAGAAGCTCCCGCCTGCTGTCGGCATATCCATCACGCCCCCAGGCATCCGCGACATCATCGCCTTCCGCAGGTCCATCAGGGCCCAGGTCGCGTCTATCCTGGCGGGGAAGCCGTCTTCCACCGAGACGCCGTCCATCTTCACCCATCTGCGCGACAGCCCCGACCTGCCCATCTCCGAGAAGTCACCCCAGCGCCTCGAGGACGAGGCGACGCTCCTCATCATGGCAGGGACCTTCTCGCCGATGCTCTCGCTCATTGTGGCCCACTACCACCTCATCTCCCGCCCGGACATCATGGCAAAGCTGCGTGCCGAGCTGAGCGCACACCCCTCTGCTGTTACTGCCACCCAACTAGAGCAGCTTCCCTACCTGGGCGCAGTCATCCAGGAAGCCCATCGTCTCACCTTCGGACTCACAGGGCGCAACCCTCGCGTGTGCCCCGACGAGCCACTCCTCTACTACAACACACAAGACGCCGCGCGTGCGACAGCGCGCGCAAGCCCACCACCACCACCACCACCACCACCACGCACCTACACCATCCCCGCAGGCACTTCCGTCAGCGCCTCCACCCTGCTCCTGCACACCAACGAGTCGCTCTTCCCCCAGCCCTGGGCGTTTGACCCGGAGCGCTGGCTGCTTCCGGAGGACCCTGCCCTGCTGGGGCGCCGGCGCCGCGCCATGATGAGCTTCATGCGCGGCACGCGCGGGTGCATTGGCAAGCATCTCGCGAATGCCGAGATCGCGGTCGCGATCGCGGCCATGGCCCGGTGGGATATGCGTCTGTATGAGACGACCGCGGACGATGTGTCCTTTTACCATGATTACCATGTCATGTGTCCGAAGCTGGACTCCAAGGGCGTACGGGTGAAGGTGAGTGGTCGAGCTGGGGAGGAGTGATGAGGGATGAGCTGTTGGGTTTTGATAGTTTCATGGCATGTTCCACTCATGGTGGCAGATGGCACAGAATGTGAAATACATCATGCCTTAGGCTGCGAAATATTATAAAAGGGTCGCACGGTTAGAGCAATCAAGTCCGATTCAAACAGGAGTGGGATCGGGATATGGAGATGGGACCGCTGCACTAGACAGAGATAATGAGGGAAAGCAAATAAGAATGGAAAATAAAGAGCAGCTCGCAAAGGTGACCGAGCATTGAGACTGAATTTCATCAGTATTTTCAACAGTGAATGAAAATATAACCATGTTTCAGGACCTTGAACGAGTATATTGATCTGCTATGCTAGTCGTCTCCTGATACTCGAGTCTTGGATTTCGACTCCCGCTCTGATTTGGCAGTAGTCCCAAGGACTTTTCTTCCCAGTCATCTCCAACAGCCGGATGGTATGCATCAATGCCATTCTCTTGGATAACTCGGAGCCTGTGCTTGACCTACGAATGTTTATTTCCAAGCTGGTTGTTTATGTAGAGGACAATTGCCATCTGCCCTGGACTATATTTCATGAACTCGGATAGTTCCGCCAAGACCCAGGTGTACTATTACGGACGGGCCTGAGCTGTCGCCAAAAATAAGCTTATTCTATCTACAACTCATCGTCTTTGACTAGATTGCCAGAGTGGATAAATTTAAGGTACGGCCCACTCGAAGGCGGCTGGCTCTCCACAAGTTTAGGCCAGGATATTTCTTAGTGTGAGACTTGATAGGTTCGCAAGTCTCAGAGAAAAGGTCATTATGGGGATATATCGGTATTATTAAACAGTGCCTGTGATGAGAGGAGTAGTGCACATCTCTGTATGCGAGAGGAGACTAGACATGCCACTTGATAGGCTTTTGGCACGCTGCTACGCCGTTCTCGTAATTGTGCGTATTGGATGCGCTGTAGCCCGGCCCCAAACTACAGGATCCGGAGCTCGAGAGGAGAAAAGCATCTTGGTCTCATAGGCCTCCCATGTCTGTGACGGAGTTCCGCGTTATTGTTCTGTCGACTCGACCCCAGGCTACTCTCTTTTCTGTTCCAGCTATTCGGGTCTCAATGACTGTAATCACTTCTGATGATCGTTATTGCCAGGTATACTATCAGCATCGTTATAGAGAAACCGGAAACCGACGCCGTTTCGGCTCCCCATCTCGAGGATGCCAAGGGTTACCATGACTGCATTTACGGCTCTGTCTGTTACGTTAACGGAGACAGCGGCAGTTGTTACAGTTAGAACGTGCGTTACTGATATAACTTCTCCTGATAGACACGCCCAAGGCTCTTTGGCTTGCCTTGCAGTGCTATTAGTACAACTTTGATTTGAAGTCGATATTCCTAGTCAGTGATCAGTATCGAGGCAGGAAACATGACAAAGACCGATCAATAGTTGGTGGTAACAACGGGCGTATAAGTATGACTAGCATTGTGAATAACCCGAGCAGTGTAGTGATACCAGTCAGAATCCTACCGAACCTGTAGAATCTCATGTAGAGGAAAGATAGAGAGGAGATGTGTAATGATCCTTGCCTGAATCCCTGATTCTGGAAGTACCTATAAGTTGTATATTAGCAGGTGGGGAAGTATTACCTTTAAGTCTTTATACGTTATCGAGCAATATCAAGTATTATAAGTAATTAAGAGGGATTACCCTATTATATAAAATAATACTTAGATTTATAACTAAAGACTATAAGAAAACTATCTAATATTAAGCTATAAACTCCTATCCTTATATCCTTCTATTATTTCCTATCTATAGTAAGTATAGATCCTTAGATTACCTAGAGTAATAGGAGCGCTAGCTTATTTAGATTATTTGGATTATTATCGCTCTAACTATCTTAGTTATTAAGGTAATCTAACCCTAACCCTAATTATACTATTTTATATTCTTATATAAGAGATCCTTATCGGTCCGTTAAGGTTCCGATTTATTAATATATAGTTACGCTAGCCTATTCCTATAACCTATATATTTATAGGTTATAATATTATCTCCCTTTTATTAGTCTTTATCCCTAAAGACCTATAATATTTCCGTAAGTAGTCCTACCTAATATTCTTACTTCGGATTATATCTTCCTAATTTGTTATATCTACGGGTATCTAGAAATCGTATTCGAAGAAAACCGAGTAATATAACCGTCTTTATCTTTCTATCGAAACTTTTAGTTTTAAGATAATACCTTATTCTCTCTATACTTCTAAAAGGTAGTTATATTATATAATAGATAGTATTTCGCGCTATTCTATATACGTAAAACGAGGAAAACGATATAATAGGAATAATATTCCTATAAATACCTATAAGTTCTAGCTATAATAATTTTCCTTATTAGTACGCTAATTCTATATAGTTTCTCGTATCTTATCGGAGGAGAAGAAACTTTATATATAGGAGGCTAATATATATAAAGAGCTTCGTAAAGCTTATTATAAAGCGAGGGAGGCGCTTTCTTACTTAGAGCGTCTTCGTATTTAGCGTAAATCTCTAATAAAGAAGAGTATAAAGCTAGTAAATACGGGGTTAGAATCGCTTAATACTTAGGAGGAGTAGGAAGCCGAGGCTAGTATAAATATAGCTATCTCTACGGAATCCGAAGCTATTACCGAATTATAGGAGATTAATAGTTTTAAGGTAATAGATTTTAGTATCTTCCTAGAGTTTACGGATTTATCCGTATCTAATTTCTTCGGCTTAGGGCCTTCTACTATTAGTAGTTCGTAACTCTAATTTTCTTAGAGTTATTATTAGGGGTCCTATTTCCTTAATAAGGGGTCTAATTACTCCTATAGGTAATTATTATAGTTAAAGATATAAGTAGTCTTATAGCTTAGTAGTTAGAGTTCCTAGTTTCTTACTAAGAGGTCCGGGGTTCGATTCCCTATAATACCTTCTCTATCTAAGGCTATAATAACTTTTTACTTTCGTATTCTTTAATAAGGTCTAGGTATATATTCTTTAGTAGTTCCTAAGTATTTTTCGAATTATCGTAATTTTTCTATTTAATAAGGTATTATTTTCCGTATCTACGTTTACGTAAGTCGAGAATCTATTTAACTTTATATTATACTTATTCTAATTCGATAATATCTATATCGTATAAGAGTTCTACGTCTATTAGTACTAGCTCTAGGAGTAAAATATAGAAGACTAGGTATAGGCGTATATATAGGATTTCCAATTTATAATTAACTAGTAAAATCTATTATATAATTTTATAAGGTCCGAGTTTTTTATAATCGAGTTTATCGCTAGGTCTAGTAGTTTTAATATTTTTATAGTTAAGGTAGATTTTATCTCCCTTCTATAGGATTAATCTCTTAATCCTTTTCTAATTAACGTATTTCGTTATTTATTCTTTAACGTCCTAAAGTATATATCGAATATCTTCGTAGGATTATTTAATTCTTCTAGCGTATTAGTCTATTATTTCTACGTTTCTACTTAGTAGTATTTCGTAGTATACTATAAGATTACGTCCGTAAAGTAAGAAGAATAGTGATTTTCCTATACTTATCGTATCTATACTATTATAAGCGAATTATATTATAGGTAAGAGTTCGACCTAATTATCCTATTTGTAGTTAATATAGTATTATAGATATTATTCTATAATCTAGTTAGTATATTCTATTTATCCGTTTATCTAAGGATAAAATACCGTAGATATACGTTATATTATTCTAAGGTATTTAGTAAGTAAGATCTAGAATTTTAATATAAATTTTCTATCTCTATCTAATATAATTTTCTAAGGTATTCTATAGTTAACGATAATAATACGGAGGAATATATATACGAGTTCTTCTATAATATTACTTTCTTTATATAGTAGGAAGTATATATACTTACTTAATCTATAAACTATTACTAAAATACTATTATATTATACTTTAGTTAAGGGTTCTTATAAAAGAGGTAGCTTAGTAATAAAGTCTAGATTAATAGATAATTAAATAATTATAAGTATTAGTAGAGGTTATAATAGTCCGTAAGGTTTATACCGTTTTATCTTATTTCGTTTATATATATCGTAGTTATTAACGATATCCGTAATTCGTTTCTTAAGGTTTAGTAGATTCTAATATCGTTAGATCCTTTATAGGTTGCCCTAATTTCTTAGTATCTATATACTAATATACTATAGATACTTCTAATATAATCGTTTTATTCCGATATTATTATATTATCGAGGTTAGGTATTTCTCCTTCGATATATAGGGTTATATTAAGTTCCTTAATAATAGATAATATAATAAGGTTACTTTCCGAATCTTCCTTAAAGATTATTATAATATCTTAGTCTTTACTATTACTATCTTTATAATTTAACCGTTTACTAAGAGCATCTACTCGTTCGTTTTCTTTACCTTTATAGTAGATAATCTTAAAGTCGAATTCTAATAAAAACTCGTATTATTTAACTTATCGTTTATTAAGCTATTTTATTAAAGTAAATACCTAAAGATTCTTATAATCCGTATATATAAGAATTTATTATTTTACGCCGATAAGGTAGTATCGCTATTCCCTAAAGGCTTCTACTATTATTATAAGTTCTTAATCGGGCGTTCTATAGTTAAGTTCTAATCTATTTAGCTTTTTACTAAAATTACTAATTATCCGTAGTCGTCCTTTATCGTTTCGTTATCCGAGTTATCTACCGAGTATATAATCTAATATATCTATTTCGATCTCGAAAACTTTATCTTAATCTACTTCGATTAGGATTAGTTCTAATATAACTATATCCTTAATTATACTAAAGGCCTTCTATACTTATTTATTCTAATTAAAGGTAATATTCTTTTTCGTAAGTTCTATAAGTAGTATTATAATACTATTATAGTTCTTAATAAATTATTAGTAGAAGTTAGTATAGCCTAAAAAGACTTTAATATCCTTAATATTCTAGGGTATAGGCTAATCCCTAACTACCTATACTTTATCTTTCTATATTTATATATACCCTAGTATAATAATATACCCGAGGTAGTTAACTTCTTAAGTATTCTAGTTATATTTAGTAGGTTCTATTAAAATCTTATTATCTTAGAGGATTTATAGGATTATCGTAATATACTTTTAGTATTCTTCGAATATCTTTAAATAAATAAGGATATTATCTAGGTAAGCGATTATAAAATAATCGAGGTATTTATATAAGATAAAGTTTATTATTTCCTGGAATAATATAGAGGCGTTAGTAAGTCCGAATAATATAATAAGATATTCGAAATATCTATAATATATTCTAAACGCTATTTTCTATTCTTCTCCGGGTTTAATATAAATATATATATATCCTTCCTTAAGGTCGAAGGCCGTAAACTATTAGGCTCTTCTAAGTTTATCTCTAAGTTCTTTAAAAAGAGGTAAAGGGTACCGATTCTTAATTATAATATCGTTAAATTACCGATAGTTAATATATAATCGTAGTTTACTATTTTTCTTTAGTATAAATAGGATTAGGTATCCTACTAGTAAATATAAGGGTTTAATATAGCTTTTCTTAAGGTTTTCGTCGATATATTCTCTAAGTACTTTAAGTTTATCCTTATCTAATCCGTAGATAGGAAAGAACTTTAGTTATTCTCCTTCTTTAAATAGGATCTTATAATCGTATAGGCTATATTCTAATAAGCTATTATCGAATTTTCCTTAAAATAGTTTTATAAACTTCCGATACTCTTCTAATATACCGGAGAGGTCTTTAAATATATCTTCGTCTTATATAATTACTATTATAAGGAGATATCGTTATATATATCTAGTTCCTTCTTAAACTTACTACGATAATATATCCTATTATTTATAGAATCCTATTATATCGTATCCTAATCTATTATATCCCTTTTTCTATTAGGTATTAACTATCGCTAGATCCTTCTCTATAAGCTATCGAGGGTAATCGTTTCCGTAATTAACCGTTACTATAGTTCTTCTCGATTTAAAGGTATATATAAATTCGTTTAAACCCCTATTATCTAGGTACCGCTTAGTAACTAAACTCGATCCTACGCTATTAATTATAACCGCTTCTTAGGTATCCGCTTTATCTTATAGAATATAGCTATTAGTTTAATCGATTCGAGGATTTTCCTTTCTTAACTATAAAATACCTAAAATTAGTTTATATTATACGGTATCCGTAATATCGAAGTTTATTAATATCGTATATCCGTAGATTATAATTAGTAATTAATTAGATTCTATATCGATAATACCTTAGCTATAAGTAATATTTATACCTTTTATAGTATTAAGTTTATAGGGTTTTATCTTCTTCTTCTAAAGTATCCGTTCTCTATTAATAACGCTTAGGGATATAAAGTTTCCTTATACTCTATTATCTAGGAGTATTATATAATATTTACCGTTAATTCGTACTACGATTTTTAAATATTTATATATCGAGCTATCTATCGTATAAAGGGACTTTATCGTAAGTCCTAATCGCTTATTATCCCTTATAGGCGATCCTTACCTTTTAGGTTCCGCTATTCTTATAATACTCTAAGGGCTATTATTTATACTAGGTTCTTAGCTTATCGTATTCCGTATCGTATACGTATTATAGCCTATCGCTATAGGTACGCCTAGTTTTCTTCTTCCGTATAGGGAATCTATACTCCGAGCTAACTATCCTTAAGGTTATAATAGGTATATACTTTATCCGCTAGGTATTCTACGTAATCGGCGCGCTTATAGAAGCTATAATATATAGGTTCTATATATACGGGCTTTACGAGTTTTTCCCTTTATTTCTATTCGCGTATTCTATACTAATCGAATGCTTTTTCTTATACGTAAAGTACGTACTAAGGTATTATATACTAGTACTATTTTACTTATCGCGTAGTATATTCGTAAGGGGTATTATATATAAGGCTAATACTAGCGTAGTTTCCCCTTATTCTAAGTACTTTATAATAATTACTATTATCGTCGTTATAGGCGATAATAATATATCCTGCCTTATATATAGGGAACTATTCGTTAGTTACCTTATACTTAAAGTATTATCTATAATTATATATAATATAGGTAAACTATATAATCTAATAATATTCTTCGTAGAGATAATTAATTTATATATCTTCTTATATAAGGGGGGTTTTATCTTAATAGATTATTATCCTAAATAGTTCTTTAAGTATAATACTATAGATAAGGTAGTATACGTTTCCTTTATCGATATCTTTATTTATAAAGCTTTCTAATTCTAAGCTTATTCCTTTATTAATAGTTCGGGTATTAGTATCCTAACTAGTATTAAGCGTTTCCTATTATTCTATAATTTCCGTAATATTACTTTATATAGTTTTCGTTTCGTTAGGTAGCTTATACCCTTTTATATCGCGCTAATAAGGGTATTCCTTAATAAGCTATATTTATTACTCTATTACTAGTCTTTCGAATAAACCGTTATCCGTAGGGAGGGGTATCCTTTAGGTAACTATAATTTATCGTTCCTTATAAGGTTTCTAAGGGAATTATCCTAAGCCTTACTTTACTAAGAGGTATATTATATAATTATCCTTATAATAGAAGGTTTAGTTAAGGACTTTATAATCGAAGTTATCCGATACTTACTTTAAAAGCTAGTTTTAGCTAGGAGTAGAGTCTATAGTCTTACGTATTATAATATTAGTTTATTATCCTTCGAGAACTTTCTTAAATTCTCTAGGTTTCCGGGGTTATCGATACTCTTATATAAAGTAGCTTATCCTATTATAATTAAAGTATTCCTTATTTATAAGTTTACGTTAAGCTATATTAAGCTCTATAGGGCCTAAGTATATCGTACCGTTAGTTATTATTCCGCGGTAGTTATTCTATCGGGGTATAAAACGTTAAGGTAGCTATTAGTATCGTTTTCCGGTATTAGCCCGGGGTATAAAGTTAGTAATAGGTCTTTACCTTCCTTACTATTCCTAATTCCTTTCCTAATTATAATCGTCGATAGCTATTATTATTACTACGAATTCTACGAATATCTCTAATCGGGGTATTTTATATAATTCGTTTTTAATAGATTCTTTAAATTTATTATAATAAACTATTATAAGGGGTTTATTATCCTAATAAAGATATAATATAATTTATCTAAAGAGTATTATATAATACTATACTAATTTAGTTTACTTAAGTTAGGAGATCTTATATTCTATATTATACTTTTCGTTAGGGTTTTTAAAGGTTTCCTTAAGTATTTAGGCGAAGGTTTCGAATAATATAAAGAGTTTATTAGTCTTATCTTCTTTAATCTCTTCCGTATCGAATTCTAGGAAGTTCCGTAGGATAGGTTTAAACTATATAAGTATATCGCCTTTAAGCCTATTAGCTACGAATTCTACTTTCTTAGCTTTAGTAGGGAATTACTATTAATAGTATTAGAAGTAAGCTCTAAAGGCCGTAATAAAAGGTTAAATATCGTCTTCTTATCCGCGATAGACCTTAGGCTATATTATCTTAAAGGGTTTATTAGGAGTTCCGTTAATATTTCCTCGAACCTCGAGTTCTATAATATATATAGTAAGTATATTAATAATAGTTAGGAGTTACTAGTTAGTATTCTAGGTTTAGTTAACCGTCGAGGGGGCTAGAACTATTAGTATTATAGTTAAATACTATACTTAATATTACCTAAGAGGTATATATAGACCGTCCTAAATAAGAGTTATAAAAATATAATAATCCTTACCTAAATCCCTAATTCTGGAAATACCTATAAGTTATATATTAGTAGGTAGGGAAGTATTACCTTTAAGTCTTTATACGTTATCGAGTAATATTAAGTATTATAAGTAATTAAGAGGGATTACCCTATTATATAAAATAATACTTAGATTTATAACTAAAGATTATAAGGAAACTATCTAATATTAAGCTATAAACTCCTATCCTTATATCCTTTTATTATTTTCTATTTATAGTAAGTATAGATCCTTAGATTACCTAGAGCGATAAGAGCGCTAGCTTATTTGGATTATTTAGATTATTATCGCTCTAACTATCTTAGTTATCAAGGTAATCTAACCCTAACCCTGATTATGCTATTCTGTATTCTTATATAAGAGATCCCCATCGATCCGTTAAGGTTCCGATTTGCTAGCATATAGTTGCGCTGGCCTGTTCCTGTGACCTGCATGTTCATGGGTTATAACAAGATGAATCCCGTCCAACTGCTGTCTAACCTTGACTCGTAAACATGGATCTCACAAAGGGTGCTAGGATCTGGGTTTCCTATTTCCTGCTCAGGGTCGGGTCAAGGGAGAGGGTGTAGTGTGCCCACGACGGCGTTCCACCAGTAAATAGGTATTAGATGGACTCGTGAAGGGGCACGGATGCCAACAAGCGATGCTACGCGAGGGCCTCGAGCACGTTGAATAGTCGAGATACAAGAAATCCACAACAGAATGTGTTTTACTGGTTCGAGTGTAAATTGACAAATATGTCTGAGGGTATTGGCAGATTCTAGTTTTGCTCCGTTCGTCCCGAGGTTGTGATTCTTGCTGATGTGGGAAAGACATAATTCTTTCAAATGATGCACTGATGTTTAAACGGCATGGACAGATCCTCGAGTGCACCCACCCTTCGCCCCTATAATTACTGGATCTTATTCTTCTCCTTCCATTCATCAACAAGAATGTCGTAGAAATAAAGATCCCAGTACTTCCCATCAAACCACCAGCACTGCCTTGTCCGGCCGGTGAACGTAAAGCCACATTTCTCATAGCACTTGTGTGCCCGCTTGTTGTACTCGATCGACCCCAGGTTTACGCTATGAAGATTGGCATGGCGAAACGCCCAATTCAGCGTCCAGTTTATGGCTTCTGTCCCATACCCTTTGTTCTGGTACGGTGCAGCAAGAGTGATTCCAAATCGGGCTGCGCCACTGGACGGTGTGCTTCCATACCCGCCATAATTCAGGCCAACGAAGCCAATGCGCGTCTCCGGCCGTGTGGCGGCGGCGGCGGCGTCCTTCTTCGCCTCGTCTTCTGTCGATTCTGGGGCAGCCTTCACGTCCTCGGCCTCAGGCTGGCCCAGACAGATCACGCACGACAGGAGGCCGATTTTGGGATTTATAAACGTTTTGATGAATTCTGCAGGTGTCGTTCGCGTGGGAGGCGCAAGTAAAAAGGGTGCGGCAAGGTGCACCGATACGGGGTCGCTGTCGAAGCTGGTGAACCACCACTCGTAGTCCTCTTCGCGGAGCGTGCGGAAGGCCAGACGTTCTGAGCGCCAGATGTTCTGGACGTCAGTATCCATGTCGCAGGGTTGTGCTGTGACTGCACAAGATGGATGGATCTGGCAGCACGGCCGCGAAAGGTCGTGATATTGGTGCGAGATGGATGAAGGAGGTGATGGGACCGATGTCGGGGCCCGTGTCCGGCAATGTAGACGCTGCCTGAGTATAAAGATATCTGACAAGGAACTAGCATCACGGATCAAGACCCCATTCTAGCAGCACAAAGATCTTCTTATACAGATGTGATGTCCCTCTTCGCCCCTTGCGAGATGGTCTTGTTGATTTGAGTCATAGTATGCTGTCCCCTGTTGCATGCCTTTCAGCCTATCGCCGTAAGAATGCTTCCATATTGCGTGGCCTTGATCCGTTGACTCATCGTGAACGTTGTCTAGCGTCCTGAGTACGACAGGGATAGTCAGCGTCAGCTTACAAAGTACTATAGTGTACTATCTGACTGGCCGTAAGCATATCAACTCCACGGCTCGTTCGATTGGCATATCTCTCCGCTATCGAAACACTCCACACTGTCTGCAGTATCCACACGCCAGTTTTCTCTCCTTTCGCTACTGTTCTTCAGTGAATAGTGATACGCAATCTCATCATCTCTGTTCCTTGGTGTGGTCCACCATACCTGATATGGAATCCATCATTGGCGGTTTACCCAACGAAGCCGGATCTGGCTCTGGTAACCCGCATTGCACTTTCACACTTTGCCAGTTCCCGCCCACTGGCCGGTTCTCAGCCATAAAGGCGACCGTATTCGTATAGCTCCGGCAACCCGGCTCAGCATACACGCTTGCCTGGCACCCATCGACCTTGTTCCCCATCAGGATCGCACAGCCAGAGCTCTGCAGACTGGGGAAGTTGTAGCACTGCGGCTCGGTGGGGACACCAAGGGTTCTGGCCTTGGGCATGTGGATGACGGCAATGACATGGCCGCGACACGCCTTGGGCCCTTCGACGCCGCTGTAGAAGGTTGCTTTGATGGGAACGAGGGGTTCCTGGCTGGCGGGAGCCGCGCCTTGGACAGAGACCTTGCCCCCCTCTTGCTGAGCCGTCTTTCCAGCTTCGGTGGCTGGTGGTTTGGGTTTCTTGTCGGTGCTGGCGGGCTCGGCGGGAAGGGCAGCAAGACTGCTCGGTAATGTTGAGACCGAGATCGTGGTTGGATGGTTACTGGGTGGTGTCGAGGAAGTGAGCTGCGGAGCTTCGACAGGAGCTGTAGGTAAAGGCTGGCTGGGGCGCGCAGCCGTCGGGCTGGTCTTTGCGGTCGCCAGCGTGGTCTGGTTCACCGCGCCGCCGTGCAGCCGGGTCGTCGCCGACGAGCCGGATAGATCCACCTGCGCGGGATGCCGGCCCCCGTCCGAGAGACCCGCCAATTTCACATGGGCATTTTCCACGGTCCTGAGCCCCGTGAGCGAGGGCTCTGTCCGCAGCCAGTTGACATTGTACAAGATGGCGACGGTGGAGAAGAGCGCAATCAGGACAACCCAGCTGCAGCGGCGAGCCCAAGTCCGCAATTGGTCTGATGATGGACGACAGCCTTGGCGCCGCTCAATCGCGCGTGCCTGGCTCTCAAAATAGTCCGGGTCGGGTAGTTCGTCTTGTGGGATTTTGTGATATCTTGTCGACTCCATGGATGATGCTCTGGTGTGGTCGCTGCCGTGTGGATGAAGGCAAGAACGCCGAGAGATTTCCCAAAGCAAATCCGAGACTCTTAGCTGTGATCAGTCCCCCGTCCGTCTCTCGGCATTTTGAAAACAGCAGATGCGTTGTGTTTCCGCTTGGACAGTTCAGAGTCCTGCCAAGAAGGCCAAGGAGTTTCATGAAGGCCGTTCGAAACGAACGGTCGCGGTTCGTGAAATGGTGCGAGAAGACAAGAGCGCTGGGTATATACACTACAAAAGCGAGTGTAATTTTAACAGGTCCCGTAGCTCAGCTGGTTAGAGCGTGGTACTAATATCTCCTCAAACGAGGAATATATAGTGATGCCAAGGTCGCGAGTTCGATCCTCTCCGGGACCATTCTTTTTTGCGACTTCCACCCACTCCTAGCAATCGTGTGTTCCTACTTCCAAATCCTGATTAATCCCAACTTATATGTAGTATCCAATTTCCAGTCTCAACTTCTAGTTGCCTATTTTCTGTTCTTAGTTCTTCTTAGCTTTCTTGGGTCTATTGCTTCTTTACATAGTAGCAATTGACATTACCAAAATACAGAGAGAGGCACGTGACTGGCCTTGGCCTATGGCTTTGTCAGCCAGGGATGGCTTTGTCAGGCCATCCAAACCATTCCTAATCTGTTGATTTAGTGTTTGTGGGCCGTAGCATTCCTGATTCTTCTTCTGTCTAATCTCTTTTCTAATTCTAGATTCCTGTTCCTGGCGCATGGCCTTTCCAAGTTTCCCATTTCGTTTTGCAAAGATGTCTTGAATAGGACACTCGAGGCGGTTCTTATACCAAGCTTTCTGTATGGGTCGGCAACGGACAGGCGGCTGACGCGTCACAATATTGATGCTTTAATTGCCCCAAAGCGATGCCCAATGAAACGTGGATTTCCTGCATGCGCGGTGGTACTCACGATAGCATGGCCTGTATAAATCCCAGCTAGGCCAAGTGCACAAGAGCTGAGGACCCAACTAATACACCCTTGAAGCTTTTGCCCGAATCCTCTTTGTTAGTTCCAAACTATCGTCCATAAGCGAGGGCTGTGATTGATCTTGTTCTGCCATTTTGGGACTGACAGCAACCCGCTTTGGGCTGTATACGTGGATCACGTCACGGTTCGGCGATCATCCTCTTCTCAGCGTAGGCGGTGCATCCTGACAAGCTGAAAATCGCCTCCTGTGCGATGGAGCACAACCACGCCATGGGTCGCTGTATGCCCTTGGCTATGCACGTCTGGACCTATCCATCCATTGGTTCCGGACTAAGTTGTCCTTGTATAGAGCTGAACAGATATGGGTGAGCGGCTCAAGACTTGCTCAGCAGACCGATTGCTAAGGATGTCGTGCTATTCCCATTCTGACTCGGCTACATTCCAGCAGCCATCACAGCATATGCCTGCGTCAACAAAGATCTCCAAAGCCTCTTTGCCAGTTAACATCACGGCCATCTGCTCAAGGCACTGACTGCCGGCCGGTCGTGTATTGAAGTTGAAGTCTACATTGTCGCACCACCACCGGGTACACATCATAAGGGACAGACACACTTCTCTCTCCGTGCCCCAGATGTCTCAGGACGATGGCTATGACGATGTGGACGAGGATCTGCGGCTCGATGACAGAGAGGGCGACAAGGAAGAGATGGACGAAGAGCTCCAACATCAAGCAGACCAAACACTCGTGCCCGAGCCCGGGACGGACACACTGACCATCGCCACCGAGGTGCTGCTCCACGTAGTCTACAGCGGCCGAGGCGATGCCTTCTACGTGACGTGGCGGGCACAGGACGGGCGCCCGCACATGATCATGGTCGATGGCGGTCCGTACAAGTACGACGCCAACAAAGGCGGCGGGGCGCCGTACTGGGAGTACCTGGCGTGGGCGGGCCGGCGCATCTGGAGCGACTTTGCCGCCAACGAGCCTTTCAAGGTTGACCTCGTGCTCAACACGCATCCGCACGACGACCACATTGGCGGCCTGGTCCAGTGGCTGGCAACGCCCCCGGGCTCGACCGCAGCGGGTGTTTTCCCGCCGTGCCCCATTGTCCTTCCTGCCTTCTATTCCCACCGGTCGCAGATCGAGCTGATCTACAAGCAAACAATTGCAAAGCACTGGACGGCCAGCACGCATGCCGAATACACGGGTGATGTGGTCCCGCCTGATGGAGTTCTGCTCAAATACCCAGACGCAAAGCATCTTGTCGTCTTCAGCCCGCCTCAAGACAACGGGAACCCTCCCCACGGCGGAGTTGTCCAACCCTTTCAAGAAATCTTGGATCAATACTTCACAGACGTGAAAGATGAAGAGGACTTGAGGCTCGAGAAGGATTTGAACTATGCCAGCCTGCTGCTCAAATCCTCCTTCGCCACAGGGCAACTGCTGGGCAACCCAGTCCCGTCCAGGATGTTCATTACCGGCGACAACGACGGCAAGATCATCATGCCCTACGTCAAGGGCGAGCAGCTGTCCATCTACAAGATCCAGCACCACGGCAGCCGCTTTGAGAACATGGGCCGCAAGGTGCCCAGCATCCCCAGCTGGTTCCGGGCGGAGACGGCCCTGCTCTTCACGTTGCTGTTCAAGTACCGGCACAACCAGGACATCAGGACAGCGCAGCCTTGCTACACCACGTACCTCCTACCGGTCGAGTTGCAACACCTTCCCCCCACAGGCCAGCATGATGACAACGCACCTGCGGGCCCTCCGTCGAAACAGGGCCTCCTTTGGATAGCAAATCAATTTGAACTTTTTCTTCAACTGAAGTATGGCGTGAACGACATGCCAAGGTACATCCAAGTCCTGATTGAACGCCACAACAAGTTCCGGAGCTTTGTTCAGGAAGGGAAGCTCCCCCCGGGTCTGAGAGGATCCGACGCTGCGCTTCATCCGCACAAGCTATGCCACGGTTACAATGTGATTAAAAAGCTTTGGGATCAGCTTATAGATTGGGTGAGCAGCTGGGGCAAGATCGACTATGTATATACAGCAGACGACGGGGAACCAGATGAGGAATTCGAGCCAAAGGACAGGACCCCGACTACGGAGAAGGAGCAGTCAAAGGAGGACGAGCGGGACCGGGACCGGAGCAGAGAACGAGCCGATTCCCAAGACGGCGACCGCCGAAGACGAAGATCACGTTCGAATGACAGGGAGAGCGACCGCCAAAAGGAAGAGGCCAGGAAGAAGAGGCTAGCACGGTTGAAAAAGCAGCTACAGATGTTTGAACCGCCAGAGGAGCCAGAGACGAAGCCCGAGCGCGAGAAGAAGCAGAAGCCGAGACAGATACATTACTTCTATGGTATCCAGGCCGGGCGCAAGTCGAACCGCAGCGGCGGCGTCGGCGTGCCGGATCCGCTGCCGTGGTGGGCGCGGTGGGCAACCCTCAAGACCGGTGGCAAGTGGGATAACCTGCTGGGCGACGTGCTGCGTGTGCAGAGCACCAAGGAGTTCTTCGACTCGTTCGATGCCGAGACGTACGTTGTCAGCGCCAACAGCCGCCACGGCCACCCGACGCCCAGCTGCCTCCTCGGCCTCTCGCTGGCGCTGGAGGAAAAGCGGGACAAGGCGATAGCAGAGGGCCGCGCATGGCAGACGCGTGA
The DNA here is from genome assembly GCA_011317545.1 of Coniella vitis. Classification (NCBI taxonomy): domain Eukaryota; kingdom Fungi; phylum Ascomycota; class Sordariomycetes; order Diaporthales; family Schizoparmaceae; genus Coniella; species Coniella vitis. The sequence goes on from WUJK01000003.1 coordinate 50,166, forward strand.
GCTCTATCTCACGTCCCCCAAGAGCTTCCCGCGGCCTGGACTGGAGCAATTGCATCGTGTCAGGTCCGGGCAGGAGCCCACGGTCCTCCTGAGCACGGCCATGACGGTGCATTACTTGGCTGGAGAGACGTACATGAGTCTCCGCGCGCAATCTCTGGCGGGGGCGGACAACATGAGCCGCGCAGTCAACACGAATACAGTCAAGACACTACCCATGGACAACTACCACGCTGAATACAACTCTCTGTCGTCCAAGATGGAGGGTGGGCTGCCTGTGGAACCGCAGGGCGCTGAGTATGGGGAGATGTACTACTCCATCTACACCTCGAATCCGCGCCGCTACGTGACCTACCAAAAGATGGCAGAATCAGGCGGCAAAAATCCCCTGGAACTCACTCTTAAGGGGGGTAATGCCGCAGAGGACATCCAAAAGTTCCAGATCCGTTACCCAGCACCGACCGACAACGCCAGCTGGGGCAGTTCCAAGCAGTCGTCTTTCAAGATGCAGCTGAGGTTCGCGTCCGCGATTCCGCCGCAAGAGTACACCGTCCGTGTGGGCGAACGGTCCTACAGTCCGGCCGATGGGACAAGGGGCTGGGAACTGCGGTGGGAGATGCCGGACACGAGCAAGCTCATGGTCTTTCGAAACGGCCAGGATGCTCTTCAGGAGTGGAAAAAGAAAGATGCCAATAATGCCTATGTCATATTTTATATCGAGCAGGTGGCTGCGCCGGCTGTCACGACGACCACCACACAGATGCTTGTCTTCCGGCAGCCCAACACCTCCATGATGATGATGACCAGAAACAGCATGGCAAAGTCTCTTCGCGTCGCTGCCCAAAGTACCGTCGAGCCTTGGTCTCACGTCGAGATCGTCTCCGAGTCTTCCCCATCACTCCGAGACTACCTGCACGAGTCGCCTCTGGAGTTGGCCGAGGGCTACAAAGCGCGAGAGGTGCTATCGGGTATTGTGCGGAAGCGAAACTTTCAGGCCCTGGATCTCTCCTTGGACTACCAAAGCAAGATCATGGGCTATGAAGTCGATCCGGAAGAGTCCCGTGTGGACTACACGGGCAATGACTTGTTGCGCGGCTTCAACGCAGCAATGATCGTTCTCAAGGTGCCTGACGATGCGTCCATCACCCTCAACAAGGACAGGCTGAAAATCAAAGCTGCTCAGCTGCGAATACGCTGGAAGCTGGACCTGACCCTTGCTGTCGAGACCTATATCTTCCTTGAGAAGGACAACCTCATCTGCAGCGGCAAGACCATCTCCGGCGCCATGGGCACCCCATCGCTGGCCAAGGTGCTCGACCACATGGGCATACCGTCTCCGATCTCCTCTCAGATGCGTCTGCCGCAGCTTCTGGGCGTGCTTGTGAGAGATGAGGGCAGAATAAGGAGGCTGCTGGCCAACCAGCTGCCGACGTTCTTCATAAGCGCTGGAATCGCCACCATCAAGCCAGACCTCGACCTGTCCACTGCTACCATTAGCTACCTGCCTGGCGGCGAGGTCTTTGTCGAGCAGGCCACTGTTATTTGCCGGCTGACTGGCGTCCAAGAATGGATGCAGAACTTCTCTATTGCCGGCGTAGCCCTGAAGATCAGCAACTTGACAGTCCGGGCGAATAACTCAGGCCCTGCGACGCAGCGGCTGGTCTTTCAAGGAGAGGCTGGCTTCCAGGCGGAAGGGGCCACGGTGAAACTTGCAGCTCGATATACCATTGGCGAAGAAGACGAGCCAGAACTGCTCTTCCTTCTTCAGGGCGGCGGCGGCGGCGGCGGCGGCAGCGGCGGCTCCCTTGATGATATCACAAAGCAACTCCCCAACATGCCAGACTTTTCGAGCATGGCCATTCCCATGTCCGAAAACCTCACGTTGAGCAGCCTCAGTGACGGGATGAGTGCCATTGGCTTCTCGGTGCAGCAGCCCGTCGCTCGCATTCCCAGCTATGTTGTAACCAGTCTCTTCGCCACAGTCAACTTTGCGGATTGGAAGGAATACTTGCCTTCTGGGCTCGTGTCGACAATCCTTGGCGACGCTGCAGCCAAGGTCATTATCAGGCATCCTCTCGACGCTCAGAACCGGGGGATCGCAGTGGGTGTGAGCTTCAAGATACCGGTGCCAGTCACGGATACCGACACCGAGAGCAAAACACTGACACTCGGATTCTCCGCTGAGCCTCTTCCAGAGCCTACGGCGCACCAATATCGCCTCGCAGCCAGCGTCACAGACAACGGGCTCTCCATCGGCGAGGCCATTCGCGCGCTCGGACTGGAGACCCTATCGTCTGACACACTGGCCGCATTTCCTGCTCTTCAGGATCTGGTGCTCGAGCACGTCTTCGTCAAGTCCCTCTCGATAGGTGTTGACCACAAGGCGAAAGCCCTCTCTGTGGCAGACTGGGCGGGCGAGTTCTGGATCGATACACTGAACTGCATCATACCCTCTGACGTGATCTCCGTCCAGGATATATCGCTCTCCATCAGCCGAACAGGCGATTCGCTGCGGTGTTCGGCCTCGGCGCGCATCGATCTTCCCCTTGTGGATAAGCTGGTCAACGTCGCTTTCCAACCGCCTACAGCAGAGCTCTCAGGTACGTCAATCCAAACCTCAAAACACTTATGAGTAAAGAAGTCTTGCTGAATCTCGACATTATAGGCTACCTCCTACTCGATGCTCCCTACGGCCTTTCAATCGCAGATGTGCTCTACTCCTTCGATCTACCCGCTTGCAGCAAAGTTCCCATCGTGAAAGATCTTCTCAAAACAGAACTAGAGTCCGCAAGACTCGACCTCGGCGTGCTCGACAACGGCAAGTCCTGGACCGTCTACGGCGGCGAGTCCACCATCCACCTCCCCGACACACTGGTCGGCGAACTGTCGCTCAGCGAAGCGCGCGTTTTCCTCCGGTACAACCGCGCCAACGACCCCGCCGGGCCAGGAAAAGAACGCGTCCTCTTGACCCTCACCGCGAACGCCTTCCACGAGGCCGTGGCCGCGACGTTGACCTACGATTCGTTCAAAGGCCGGCTGGCGGCGTCCCTGGTCCCCACGCGAGACCTACCGCTGGCGGAGCCGCTGGATGCGCTGCTTCCGGCGACGCTGAGAGATGCGATTAGTCCTGTGGTTGGGGGCTTGAAGCTCAAAGGAGCTGCACTGTCGATGGCGACTAGGAGGCCTTACTCTGTCAGGATGTTCCGACTGCTGCTGAAGGATGACAGTGAGGTGGAAGTGGACTTTTGGCAGTTGAAGTCTCTTTATGTCGAGTACCAGGCGGCTAGCATAACTGACAAACCAGAGAAAGAGAAAGAGAATGAGAAGCCTAGCAGCGACACCCACGCTGGCGGAGATGCTGTTGGGCCTCAGCAGGAAACGTCAAGCGAACCACAAACAGAGTCCCGTCAGCCGCCTACGAGCGCCGACGAACCAGAGGGTCAGCAGGCTGTGGAGACACCATCCGGGAACCCCCCTGGGCCAGAGGCAACAAGCCAACCAGAAGTGAGCCAAAGGCCTACCAAGCTCACCGTCGTCGGCGTGGTCAGCAAGGGCGACATAGCCGCCAGGATCCGAGTCTCCTTCGTCCGACCAGTGGCCAAGGAAACCGGTGAACAGGAGCTGTCCATCTCGGCCGAGCCGGCAGAGCAAGGGCGTCTGACAGCCCGGGGCTTCCTGACCCTACTGGGTATCACGGACGAGAAGCTGCCCATCGAGGAACCTGCAGAGTGTCCGCCGGTTTTTGACGTGATGATCGAGCGAGCCAGTGGCACAGTCAGCTGTGGGAAAGACACCACTACGAACAAGTCAAATCTGGCTCTCAAGAAGTTTCGATTCATCGCCCGCTCCACCGGTAAAGTAATAGTTTTTGCCAGTCCAGAAGTGAGTTTGGACAGCATCCGCGCGGATATAAGATACGACAAAGTTTTGAAAGAAGACGGGACCCGCGAAGGCGTCATCAGCGGCTTTATAGAAGGCCACATTGAGATCTGCGGCGTCCATCTCTGGGCAAAGTACGTGTCTGATAAGGTCACGCAACAGTCGCGCTTCACCGCCCTTATGACAGCCGACAAATTCAGCCCTGCGCATACTGCTATCGGCTTCGACGGCCTGGGCAAAGCGGTGCAGATTCCCGAGCACGAATGGGCCGTGCCTCCCGACCTGGGCGTGCCAGAGGACCTCAAGGTGACTGCTGTGGGCGCCAACTTCATCCCCGGCCAGTGCCTGGAGGTCTTTGCGCGCGGCACGGAGATCTGGACGGGCAGGATCGCCGGTCTGCAGCTCGAGGTCAAGTCCTTGACGGCGCTGATGAGGCGAAAGACAGCTCTCGAGAATGAGACACAGGCAGTGAAGGCCGCATACGAGGTGTTCTTGAAGGGCGAGCTGGTGTTTGAAGGATTTGTCTCGGCCCAGGCATGGCTGTACTTGAGCAAATCCAAAAACTCCACATTGACGGCGGTCCTTACCAGGGCCAAGCTTGACGGAGAGAATGAGCTGGAAGGCATCGCCAACAAGATGGCGCTGGACAATGAAGCTGCGTCCTGGGGTGCACTCCTACCCAAACCAGATATACCCGTGCAGTTTGACAAGACAAGTCTTTTCCTGCAGATTGACTTCACGACCCCAAAGTTTGTGATATTGGGAAACATGCAGGGCGTCGGATCCGCGCTACTGGTTGGCACGAAGGACGACAAAACGAGCCAGCACCAGTTTGCACTCTTCATCGAAGTCCGTGATCTGAGCCAGCTCTGGTCCTCCACAGCATCAGATGTCGGCGAGCAATTCGATATTGAAAAGGTCTCTGTGACGGTTGTAAACTTTGATACGGATATCGACGGCCTCCGCAAGCTGCTCACACTCCAGAAGCCCGAGAACGCAGCAAAGGAGAGAAGTCTCGATAAGGGAAAGCTCCCCGAAGGCGAGCCTCCCACTGTGCCCAAAACACCTGGAGCCATATCTGTCTCCGAGTCAACAACCAAGTCCCTCCCCAAGACCACCCAAATCGGCAAGGGCGCCTGGTTCTTCCTAACTGTGAGCCTGGGCCATTCCCAACGGCCCATGACAGAAACCGTCAGCTTCGGACTGGAGTCGAAGGATCGGGCTACCATGACACTCTATGCTGCCATGACTGCCGATAAATCGGCAAGACATTACATGGTAGATGTAAGGAACTTGACGCTACTCGGGGGTTGCGTGGAGATCAATGGCTCTGGCGAGTACCGGCCTGGTGAGGACGGCATGCTGGACGTCAAAGGCGACCTGTCTCTCCACGGCTTGCGAGATGACCCCATTGTCTTCGAGGTGCGGTTGGAGAAGAGGCGCAAGTACACGCACTTTGAGATGGCCGTGACCGCCACTGCGGCAGAGTCCGACAGCGAGGACACCCTGGAGGTGCGGAAGCCCGAAGTGAAGAACCCTTTCCATCCTGCGTTCCCCGTCACCTTGAAGGACCTCCGCATCAGCGGCACGATCGAGTACTCTGAAGAGGAAAAGCGCCCGCTATCCCAATACACAGTCAGCGGCGCGGCGCAGTTTGAGCTACAGGGGCATAACAAGGCGCTCATCGACGCGAGCATCGTCTTCAGAGAAGGGAAGCCCTCGGCGGTCGTTCTCAAGTACCAGCCCACCGACCAGGTCTCGACCAGCGAACTCTGCTCCAGCCTGATTCAGCCAGAGAGTGCCAAAGCGGCGGTGTGGAGGAGCGACGAGTACGATGACTTTGAGCTCAAGGCAGTCACAGCAGTATACTTGAAGGAGGAGCCGGCACTGAAAGTAGACAACACTACGTACTCTCCTGGGCTGTCCGTGGCTGCCAACATCAGCTTGTTCCAACACAACTTTGAGGCTATGCTGAGGGTAGACCTGGAGCGCAAGGGCTTTGCGCTTGAGGCGACATACCTGGATGGTATTGACTTGTTCTTTGCTAAACTGGGCAAGACGGGAGACATCAGTGGCCCGACTGTCAAGATACGAGCTTTCAGCGGCGAAAAGGTAAGAATGCACCGCGTGCAGATACCTGGATCTGAGAAGAGAGCGACGTATACTAATCCGAGAGTTAGATTTCCTTTGGACTCGCGTCAGGCTTGACCTTGTTTGGCGTAGAAAACCTTTGGCTCGATCTCGATTACCAGCCGGCCAAAGACCCCAAGGAGAGGTACTTCAAAGGGCGTGCAGGGTACAAAGGCGAGATCCTGGGGAAGAAGGATCCCGCGCTAGGCATCGAGTACAAGAAGGGCCAATGGGGATTCTCCGGCTGGGAGGTCTTCCAGGAGATGAGCAACGACGACCTCCCGCTCGAAAAGGTGATCGAGCGCGGCTCAACCAAGGGCGACTGCGGCGCAATCGTCAAACTCCTCTGGAAGACTGCGGTCACGACGAAGTTCAGATTCGAGATTGGCCTGCCGACAGACGAGCAACACAAGTGCACCAAGGACGAGCTGTGGGGCACAATCAAGTGGTGGTACAATATCAAGTTCCTCGACCAAGAGATCACCGATCTGAAGTTGCCTGAAATCGACCTCAGGATGAAGGCACCGTTCACGCTGGATGCGATGAAGACAAAGCTGTTTGACATCATCCTGGACGAAAAGAACTGGGCTAGCATTGGAGAGTCATTAATGGATCGTCCAGCGGATTTTGCCAGGCTCATGGGCGCCGTAGCCTTTGAAAAGGTCGGCGAGGACGCCATCGCAAAGTTGCTCTGCCGCGGAAAGGACTACGAGGATGCAGACCAAGGCGCACGAAATCGAGCCAAGGATATCAACAACAAGAAGATCGAAGCGCTCGAGCTGGCGGTTGAGGCAGCCGTTTCCGCTGCCACCGCCGCTGTTGGGGCAGTGGGCGTGGGCGTGGGCGTGGTGGCGGGCGGTATAGTGGCCGCTGTTGAAGCAGTCCCAGTGATCATTGGCTTGATACTTGTTCTCGCAGCTGGCGTAGGGGCGGTCATCGGTGCCAAAGCTGGACAATATCTGGACCTGGAGAATGCCCTATACGCGGCCGCGGAGCTGGCTGCAGGGCAGCTTGAAAGGCTGGCAAAGCTTATCAGTGCGGCGACGGAACGTCTGGAGTTGGCCCTAGTCTTGAGTGCCAATCCAGTTGCCTGGTTTGTCGAGGGAGAAGACGATGCGTCCAAGATCGAGGTATCGTGGGACACGGCTCTACCTAATACCAGAGACCAGCAAGGAAACGCCTTTGACTACGCCGACTTCAACGACGTTACGTGGCGGGTCGCGTACAGCAGCTCACCGGTGGTGGACAAAACATCACTCATTCACACTGCGTCGAAATTCCGCGACTCGGCCTTTAACCCAGAGTGGACCTTTTCGGATGTCGTCTATGTGGCGGTCAAAGCCAGGCTTCAGTGCAAAGATCAAGTCTTTGAAGCGGCCAGCTGGACGACCGTTGCTGTGCGCCATCGACCAGCGCCGTGGTTGCGTCCCCCGATCGGACTGGGCTTCGCTGTCTCCGAGATGAATTGCAGCCTGGTGTTGCCGCCGACACTGCAGGACATCGGCATGTACGAGCTGTGGTTGACGAATCCAGAACAGAAGGCAGCGAACAGCTTTCACTACCAAAACCGCATCCTGAAGACAACGGCGGGCCCAGAGACAATCAACATCCCGCTCGCTACCTTGGGCCCAGATCCCAAGGGCTTCAATAGCATTCAAGCCTGTGTTCGACAGATCAGCTCGGATCCAAACGTAATCCACGACTCGCCATGGTTCTTTGGAACGGACAGCTACCTTCTTCAGGCTGCCGTGACGAATCTCGCCGCCAGGCTGATTGACGGTCGCGTAACCGTCTCGTGGGAGCAATCTGGGACGCCAGCGGTGAATGACTACGCTGTTCAAGTGCTGAGGCAAGACGACAGCCTGGCACGGCTGGAGGATGTCCAGCAGTTGCCGGGGACAGAGAACGAACGATCCATGAGCTTCAGCGACACGGAATTCCACGAGGGGGAGCAGATCACCATTGCTGTGCAAGCAAGGCCGGCAAGCGGCAACGTCCTGTCGCTGGTGGCAACCAAGGACCTCGTGATCTCACGTCCGCCCATCCCAAGGATTCTGGATGAGACAACGTGGGATGCCACGAGCAATACGCTGATTCTGGTCGTGTGGTGCAGAGTGTACATGGCAAACACCTCGCTGAATGTGCAAATCAGCCGAGAAGCTGCAGAGGGTGAGCGGATAGCATTTGTAACGGTCAAGAGACCCTTAGATTCCATCATCCAACATCGGGCCTGGGTCCGACTCGACTTGGCTGCCTTCGGACCGGGTCTTGACCTGCGTACGAACCACGGTTACCAAGTACAGGTCAGCACCGAGTGTGCCGACCAGACTCGCAGCGCGGCAAGCGAGCCATGGACCCTTCCCATCGTTCCGCCGAGCCTCGAGTTATCTGACGACTTTGGCGTGGCGATGCTGCTGGATGGCAGCGTCAAGGTGCACTGGCCCGCTGGAGGCGCAGGAACATGGAGATATGTGCGACTCGAGCATGAGACTAAGCTCACTGCCATTGTCGAGAAAGAATGGCCAGCTGAGGCAGACGGTCCTAAAATACCCAAAGAAGAATCTGGCGGCCTAGTGGTAGGAACCAGGATCTCGGTGTTTAGAATGACCAAGGCAGAGAGAGTCGTGGGATATAAACAGAGAACCTGGATGACCTTGACGCAGGAGCAAATTCAACTTCCCCAAGTGGTGGAAGCAGCCACCTCTTAGACGTTATATACATATATATATATATATATAAATCTAATGAATCAGAATCCAATAGGCCTTATGGCTCGCTTATGGACGCAATAAAACCCGGTCGTATTTCGACGATGTGGAATGGAAAAGGAGGGTACTTGAGAGAAGTTGACTATCTCGTTCTGCACAAGAAACTAGTCACTCTGTTCTCGCGTACTATTCAGTCTCGCTGTGGCTTTAGCAAGAAGCACTCCAAATGCATTTCCCACAACCACTCGCTCAAACGTTACGCCTCCGGCACCGTCGAGCTCCCCAATCAAGACACCCTCCCTCTCGAAATCCTCGTGGTCCGCAATGACAATCAAATGCTCGTTGAATTTTCCGTGATACTCTGGCCGAGACCCCCAGACCGAGTGTCCGGCCACCACGGCTGCAATCTTAGCATCCATATCTGGGAGCAGATCCAGACGCAGGCAGTAAAGCCACGCATTCGGCCCGCACGGCCACGTATACAACGGCGTGTTTACGGCTAGTGGCCCGTTAAGGGCTAGGCAGATGGGCGATATATCAGCGGGCTTATAGAGGATGGACAGGGAGAAGCGGCCCATTCTCTCCTCATCCCATCTCACAGGCTGCCGGTTCAGGAACGTTTCTTTTTCCGCTTGTTCTCGCAGTTCCGTGGGAGTCACGGGGACTGGGGCGCCGATACAGTCGGCAGCCTCGGCAAACGAATTGTTGCCGACTTCAATATCGGCAAGGATGGCGGCGGCCTCGGCGGCTGGGTGCGGGAAGGCAAACACATCGCCGGTGCCGCCGACACAGAGATCAACGAGCATCACGCCGCGCGCCCGCCAGTCCGTGTCCGTTACAGCAATAAAGGACGAGGGATGCAACCCATCCGGGCCGCCGAAGGGGTCCTCGTCGGTATCTTTGAAGCGGGCTTCGCGAGCGAGGGCCCAGCCAATGTGTTGCTGGAGGATATCTTGCAAGGTGGCAGTATCTGGGGTGGCTAGCACGGCGGCGGGGTTCAGGCGGCCCGGGTCGTTGAGATCCTCTGTATCACCACCGATGGAAGTGTTCACGGCCCCGAGGAGAGCTTCCAGTTCGGAGCTGGAGAGGTGGACTGCGCAGTAGACAGCGAATCTGAGGACAGTACTAGCTCTGTCACCGAGATGGCGGAGCTCAGGCACAGATAAAGGGAGGCTATATAGGTCTGCGACAGTTGGTTCTGCGGCCGCTGCCATGTTGAGGAAGTTCCCAAGAAGAAAGAATCAGGATTGTTTGGAATGGAAAGGCACTGCAGATGTCTGTTGGGCGGGCCAAGGCAGAGAGCCTATAAATAAAAGATGACGGTCTATCAGCCAAGCAACAAGGTACTAGAGCAACAAAGAGTGGAGCAGGATACTACATAGGACCACCAACATACATAAGTCATCGTCCGAGATGAGTATCTGACAAATGCTAATTACGAAGCTGTCAGAACGCAAGATGTAGTCAATCCAACATCTCAGTGGTTCAACATTATTGTCAATGGGAGGGTGGAACCCTTACGGCCCTCATGATTCGTCCTGATCCACCGCGTATAAGTGGCATTATAAGAATACTCACCATATAGATATTTGATTTCCAAGGAGGAGGACGGACATTGTGGTATGGACTGTGGTTATCTCATACTTGAGCCGTCTGGTCTTGTATCTTTTCAGTCAGCAATCAATAGGAGGCTATTAATATTAAGGTCACTTGCCACGCTAGCTATGGGTTAGTACTCGACGGCTATGAAACTAAGAATACGTTATCAAGGACTACATATATTAGTCTATAGTGGATGGGTTTCAACTTATCGACTTGTAACTAAGCACCTTGAAGACGCTATGGAGTAAATGCCTTATGTGGTCGCTCACTTGTTACGATATAACAGCATACGAACCACTGAAGGATATATTCCTCCTTCCTGCTAATATATAGAATGCTAAAGCTTCCAGTACTCAGGATAGAGGCCAATACCATTACATCTCTGTGCTACGACGAGAATCTACAGTGCAGATATATATCCAGTAAGTAGAGGAAAGACTATATAAAGCGTTACTCCGTTTGCAGTCTTTTGGATAGAGATATTATTGTTGGAGCGCTATCACATAGAATATCCATCATCAACGAGAGTCCTAAGATCTGGGCGGGTAGAGTAGGCGCAGGAGCGAGAGCCTGATAGGGTGGGTAGTTTCACTCCGGGGCGCTCAAGAGTTCGTCATAGAACCATCCCGGCGATTCTATCCACGATCGCTATAGAGTTGTTAGATCCGGCTACTCACAAGATAAGGCAGAGTGCCAAGTTGAGGCAAGGGATACTTACAAGCTGGTTCGTATTGGCTTCGAATGATCCTGTCTATTATTTCAACATATCATCCGACAAGAACAGTCATCCCGATGTTCTGAACCTCTCATTCTAATGCTGTCTTCATGCCCGTGTCTCCATGCTTTTTTCCCCACTGGCGAACTTTATGATCCATATGCCATCTAACAAACACTAATACCAGCAAGGCAATACAGCCCATGAGGTAATCTGCAAAGCCCTTCCAAAATCCACCCCGGATACTCGCACCAAGTGTGCTAGACGCCACAAATCTCGTTAATATATCCGCTGTAATAATCTCATATCCGTTTTCGAGCCCTCGAATGCTAGACTTGGCCACCTCCGCAGGAGTCTGGCCTCCATCAGCCTCCTCTAGCATTTTGGTCAAATCAGACTTGATCTTATTCTCGTTCTCGTACGATTCCGTAAAAATGGTAGCGGGAAAGACGGTGTGCACCTTGACCGGGGGCAGATGCGGCTTCGCAGCGGCGTAGAGGTTCATTTCTTGCGATAGCTGATCTGAAAGCGTTCGTAGAGCGGCCTTGCTAGGGTTATATGGGGCATAGCCGGCGATAGGATAGAAAGCGAGGAAAGATGCCGTGAAAATCAGGTGTCTGGGCTGAAGCTTGGCGGTTGGTGGTGCTGTCTGGGCCGTATTGCCATTCTCAGTCTCGGTATCCTGCCTTAGCCATGCCTTCAACGTAGCATGCGCTGTATAGACGCTGGAGAAATAGTTTCCGTCCATCACTTCACGAAAGCGAGATACCTCGGTATCCACGAACAGGCTTGGGTGCGAGATGCCAGCCGTACACCATACCACATCTGGTGGTAAGCCCGAATTCCATGTCGTAGCTTCCGCAATGACCCGCACTGCCTCTTTGGAGTCCGTCAAATCTGCGCTGATATAGTGGAAGCGTTGGTTCTCGTCGCGTGCCCCAGCACGGACATACTCGAGACCCTCCTGCAACCTTTTCTCGTCGCGGGCTACGGCGATAACATTGGCGCCCTTCTCAGCAAGTTGTCGGCCAGCTTCGAGGCCGGTGCCGCGTGAACCTCCCGTAATGAGCACAGTCTGGTTTCCTGTAAGCTAGAAATGCACAAGGTTGGGGTCTTTGATCGGGATACTATCTACTTACCCTGCCCTCAACGGGGAAGGCGTTGGTTGCAGAAGGCCAAAGCATTTCTCGTCAAATTATGGAACTATGAGTTGAGAGAGGTCGCAGGACGCAAACAAGACCTTGGTAGGACTGGATAATCAGGCGCCGGCCTTCATTGCCAGCTGCTTTCAGAGTGGGGTAGCACGAGCTCGAACTGGAGTGACTGGAGTGACTGGAGTGACTGGAGTGACTGCATAGGTGTGGATATCAAGGCATAATAAGACACCGTAACCCTCACATACATAGTATACTATGTAGCTAATACGATAAGTCGCTTGCCAGCTCGGTACTCGGCCCCGGTTAAACCCCGTAAGTACTATGTATAGAGTACTCTGGTGAATTTTATATAGAAATACTGTACTCTATACGTAGTACTACCACGTGTGGGACCTTGCTTGGGTTACAATAGTATTGCTACAGGCCTTCTTTATCCTCCAATGATATATTACTGCGCTGACAAACATTTTCGTAAGCGGCCCGCTCTCCAACCAGATTGATCCACAGCTCTATACATAGTATACATAGTCCAGATGGCAGCGTGGTATCGATGACAATCATCATTGTGTGTTTTTGCTACTGTATTACCATGGTAAAGTACCTCAAGTACTGCATAGTACTGTGTATTTCACGACCATAACATCTAGTATATACAAGGGTGGGACCCGACGGAATACTGAAGTATACTATGTGTGTGCAGTTGCATACATAGTAGTTCTTCTCTGTGTGGCCTCAGCTGATAGCACTCCAATGGTCAGGCAATTTCAGGAAGATCGCCAGTCAGCCCGACTCCATCATCAACTCCCCGCTCGTGCTTATGCACGTTGGCTGAAGATTGCAACCCTAGAACAGCATTCTCCTACCAATACCCAAGTTCGAGATTGTGGCTCGCATGAGCGTTGTAGAATAAACTTAAATACGGGGGTAATGGTTCATAGTAAAAGTTTTTTTTCCCTTTCCCAAAATGATGTGCTTGCCATTCTACCTGTCGGACGCCCGGCGGGCTCCTTTGCGAATTCTTGCTAGGTACCGGAAAGTTTTGGAACAATACTGGTATCAAGCCAAGGCGAGCGATTTTCATCATGTCAGAGACTGCTAGCCAAAAAGCCAATGCTGCTGATCAGGAAACGACGACAACGATAGTCGGAGCAATAGCCATCGTTCTCGCCGTACTTGCAACCGTCCTTCGCTTTTACACACGATTGCACATGCATATTGGATTATGGTGGGACGATTGGTTGTCCCTGATTGCGGTTATTGCAGCTGTTGCAGCGGGTGTTCTTGTCTTGGTGGGTGGGTGCATTTCCGCCTTTCTTAAAAGCCTTTTCAATCTCACATCTTGCCATTGCATACTGGTGGCCACGTGTGTCGATCCTCGTCAGAAAACCATTGCAAAAGCCCTTGCTGACAGGCGGGAATAACTCCCTAGCATCTCTCCTGGATCCTGATGCCGCATGGCTGCTCTCGGAAAATGACCCAAACTACGAATATACAGCAGCCAACCAAATGGATCTGAAATTAGCTTTTATAGCCGACATACTTTATTTCACCATCATCGGCGCCGCCAAGTCCTCTATTCTATTGATGTATACGCGTATCTTCGCTGTTTCCCGCTCCTTTCGCTACCAAGTATGGGTTTTGGGCGGTATCGTGACCCTGTTCTGGGTTGCGTGCACATTTGCAACCATGTTCAATTGCTGGCCCATAAAATGGAGCTGGCTCAACTCTCTGAGTCCAGCATCGCATTGCATCAACTACAATATATTTTGGTTGAGTATGGGTATATTTGAAGAAGTGCTGGACATATGCATCTTGGCACTGCCACTACGACAAACTCTGAAGCTGCAGCTCTCTTCACAAAAAAAGATTGGGGTTATTTGTATATTTCTTTTGGGAGGATTGTACGTCCTGGTAACCCGTGCATTCTACATGCCTAAAAACAAGTGCGACGCTTTATTAACCACAAACCATAATCCAGGGTGATCATTACGGGGATTGTCAAGGTTGTCGAAGGCTGGAATGCGCATCCGGGAGCCCGAAGCCCGCTATGGGATAAAACTGAGATATGGTCTTCTGTCCACGGTAAGCAGACCCTCGTTGAAAGGAAGGACAACGGAAACGCAAGAAATCACTAGCTGACACAAAATTAAGCCTCAATAGGAATTCTCTGTGCCTGCCTGCCCGTCTGCTGGCCTATCCTTATTCTAAGATCTAGCATATTTCGGTTACCCGGTATCCTCAAAGTCAAATCATCAGGCAAGGTAAGGACCTGGTGGCGAAGCCACAAGACTCCTTGGTCTTCAAGCTTCAAGTCATCCAGCAGACAATACGAAAGGGACCCCGAGAGCTCGGAAGTCTTGCCTTATAGAGCCGCGCCAACTGAATTGTTGCCAATGTCCCGGAATCATATTCAAGTCGACACCCATATCGAGGTGCAATATCCTTCGGTAGTGTGGGACGAGGCCCATCTCGCTGCTAATGAGATTCCTTATCCATATTACTACGCACAACCCCAGGTTAGCCACGATATAAACACTCGTAGCCTCCCTGGCCAGCAGAGCTACGTATCTCAAAGCCAAGGTGGATATATTTAATCAAGAATGATACAATTAGTTGAACAATGATCATTTCTAACTATCGAAGTCATCTTAACGTCCGAAAAAACTTCCTATTAGAGAGATGAGGTTTCCGCTTCTACTTTATAAAGCCTGACTGGAAGCCCCCTTTGTCGGAGCACGTTGCTAGATTTATAATAGTATATATATCATAATAGACCAGAGTCCAGTCATTATCTCCATACGTAATTACTCCAATAGAATCCTCGATAATATTATTCGGGTTGTGAAATTCGTCATTATGGTTCCGTATGAGTGGTTGGAAGATATTGCGTTGTTGGAGCTGTATGGTTTCAACTTGTAATGGCTTCTTTATATGCTCTATAAGAGACGGGTGTTGGATGTGGCGCAGACTATACTCAGTTCCAGGAACGTTTGATAAAAAAAAAATTGTCTCTTAGAAAAGTCTACTTGGAAATGTAGCCACTTAGTCTTTTCTCTATGGAGGCTTGGTTTTCCTGATAATTTCAGTCTTTAAATCAAGGGTAATTAGATCATTGGTATGAAGCTATGGTGAAAGAACTCTCAGAGGTGAAGGAAATCTATCAAATAGAAGAAGCACCATAACGAAATCGTATCAATTATCAAAAAGAGCCTCACAAAACGAACAACGCATGCTATTGACCTATGCTAAGCAGACGCGGGAAAAGTTGGATGTGGGATCAAGTAGGCCCTCGGCTGGTCTGTCATCCTATTCATTGGTGCTTACCAAAGCTGCTGCTGTAAACTAGGAGTAGTGTTGGACAAGAAGCAAAGTGGTCTAACCGTTCTTGCAACTCCGGCTATCAAGCATCAACTGCAGGTAAGCTGATTATCCGTGATACAAAATGCTTGCATCTCGGAACAATGTGCCTCTTAGAAGAAGACGGTAAATGATATTGATCGTTTCTAGCCAGCCAGCATAGCTGGATTACAACGCAACAACTGAGTGCTATTTTTACTGTGGATTTGCCCTACCATCATATCAAACATTATCAATTAACCACTTCAAATAGAGATCGCTTTGCCATAAAAGCTCCCCAGGCCGTGCTTCTCAGAGACACATGGGTTCAAACATTAGCAGTGGCTCCCCTCAAGCCCAATATCGCTTGCAGTAGCTCACATCATTTGTCGCAAAGACAAATCTTGATTCCTCAGTGCATCATAATTGATCATGCATTTGATCTACAGTACATCGTTTAAGCCGCGGGTGATGATGATTTCGCAAAAAGCAACCCTTGATTGACGACGGGTGATGTACAAGTACGCTAGACGCTGTGCATTTGTCAGAATCTCTGACGTCATGCGGAATATTGTTCTTGCCCAATGTTGTACTATGTAAGCAGCTACACCCCCTGAAACCCCAATGTTTATGTGATCACGATTTTCTAATCAACGTCCCTGTATCGAGTCTCATTCTGATTCATTCTGATTCGGAAGCTATGTAGACCCTTTTGCAAGTTCGAGTCGGTACGCGGAACCATGAAGAAGCGTGGCTATTATTATGTTTGCAACGAACCTCCCATTTTTATTCAGTCCTCTGGTCTTCATCCTTCAACCACATGTCCCAGACTACAATCTTTACGAATAGTAGCAACTTCAATCCTTTCTAACAATAAGCACCTGAACACTCAATCTCGCCTTCCATGACTTCCTCTGATAAATCGTTTTTTCCCTTGGCTGGTGTTGCGGATGACGGCTGGTCCAAGGAGGATGAAGCAACCGCTACTTGCTTGTGCGGTGCAGTCCAGGTGGCATTTGTACGTTTCACAGAGGCACCTCTTCAGTTTGGCGAGTTCCCAAAAGCTAACCGCTGCATCATGCAGCCACTGACTGGGGATGGCTTCCACGGCACATTCGTCTGCCATTGCCCAGACTGCCGGAAAGTCACCGCCTCCATGTTCGCATCCAACTTCACCATCAAGGAAACCCATCTCAAGTGGATTCGCGGGCGTGAGCAGCTCAAGGAATTCACCCAATCCAAGACCATCCGCGCCCAGAACAACATGACAAACGCCTTCTGTAGTAACTGTGGAGGCCTTATGTGGCGTTATAGTTCGGGCTACCCTGGCTTCTTGTTCATGCGCATCGGCTCGGTGGACGACTTTCACCTCCACGAGACGAAGCTCAAACCCCAGGTGGAGCAGTTTGTAGAGAATCGTGTGGCGTGGCTCGCACCTGTTCAAGGTGTGGAGCAAGTGCACGGGATGGCCGGATTTTGATAGCGATGGATCTAGATTCTCCTTATCACCATGACGTGATTCAAAATGTTCGTTGCTAAGCCGACAAAATGAAACTTTTTGTTCTTGGCCCAAGGCTTATTTCAATATCAAAGTTAGGAAACCTTTCAAGTTGAATATCAAAAGTTAAATTTGACTGTATCCTGTTGGAAACTTCCCATAAATATGAAACAAATCCCCCATAAACTTTCTAGGACTACTCTGCAGCCTTATGTAAGTGAAGAGCCGGGATGCGGCGAGGCTGACAGCCTCGGTGGTCTGTGCACGGTAGCCTTGTCGCACGACAGAAGACGAGAAGACTCAAAGGCTTAGTAAACTAAAACCCAGATCTGGCAAAAACTGACCTCCCGCCATCTCGGATGCTGATGAGAACTATTAGTCATGTTACACTCTACGCACATACACTCTACGCACATACACTCTACGCATATAATTCGTGGGAATCTATCATCATACGTTCTACCCAATCCAGACCCATTTCTATTCGGATAAACTAATTCTAGCTTGCCTTAAAGCCTATGAACGGAACCGTCTACTAGATCCAGGGCTCGTGGCATTGGATCCTCCCCATTGAAGACAGCTCAGCCACAAGATGATGGTCCGAACCAGTCAGTAAGATCTACTTGTACTTCTATTGCGAAGGCAATAGGTCGATCATGTTGTATTACTAGATCGTGATTATTGTGTGTAGATGCAGAGCATTCAGTGTCCAACCTTCACCTCCTGTAATCCCTCGGCAGTGCACCAATGGCTCTTAATACTTAAAACGTAAAATCTCAACCATTAAGTCCCTTAGTATCATTGATTGGATCAACAGCCTCCAGGCTTCCAACAGTCCTACACCTGAGGACGTGAGATCCACAAAGGGCATAGGGCCCATGAAATACGATCCAAGAAACCCCCAGATGGTCATCCAAACAATTCTCGAATATCCTTCAACATCGGCGTGGGGTCGACATCAGCTTCTCGGTGCGCCCTCTCAATCACAGCCCGATGGGCATCGCTCTTGCAGGCAAATCTGATATGTGCCGTCGAGTCGATATGAAAAGTGAGATTGTCCAGGAACGGCTGGACGTCGACGTCCTCCGGCACGTACAGGTCGTAGGCCCAGAGTATCCTCGCGATGGTGAGCCCTATCGTGTCAGTCACAAACGGTTGGCCCGGGCAGGCCCTCTTGCCGAAGCCGAAGAGCACGGGCTTGGTCAGGGTGGGGTCTCTGATCCAGCGGGAAGGGTCAAACTTGGTGGGGTTTTCAAAGACGGACTCATCCATGTTCATGGCGTACTGGAACGGGAAGACCATGGCGTCCTTGGGGATGCGGTACCCCATGTACTCGTCATCATGCAGAGGGGCGCGAGGGAGACCCAGCGGCGTAAGGCTACCGAGCCGCAACGCCTCGCGAATAAAGGCATTGTAGTAAGGGAGGTTCTCGAGGTCGTCGAGTGCGGGCAAGCGGTCTTTGCCGACGACGCGGTCCATCTCCGCGTGGAGCGCGCGCAGGGCGTCAGGGTGCTGTAGCGTCGTTTTGATGATGCCCGTCATGGTTAGGGTCATTGCGCCCGGGGTGACCTCGAGCTCCATCATCGAAATGGAGAACTCCTCCAGCGTCATGTCGGCCGGCCAGCGTGCGTGGATGGCCTGCGCGGTGTTCCACGACGGGCTGGCAAGGGCTTCGCCGATGCGGGTGACTGTCTTGGCGATGATCGGGCGGAGCAGGGCGGCTGCCTTCCTCCTGAGCAGCCAGGGGACTCCTGGGATGTGTTCCAGGGGTGGAAAGATGTCGACGATGGAGCCGTCAGGGCTGATTGTGGATCCGACCAAAGTAAGCAGGGCCCTCACATCTCGGACGTAGGCTGGACCGATGGAATCAACAGTGTTCCCGTAGAGCAAGGGAAAGATTGCCCGCGTGAAGACCATGAGCAGGTGGTCCAGGAGATCGCCGCCGCTTAGCATGTCGTGCAGACAGTAGGCTGTGGAGGCGGGTAGCAATCGCGATGTAGCCCTGACGCCCGTGGGACTGAAGATTGGCGCTCTGAGGCGAGATATAGCGCGGAATTTCTCATTGTGGGGCATAGCCCCGGTAAACAGGTCTTGAAGGAGATATTCATTGATGAAAATCAATCTTGGTCGGTTGCCGTACAGAGAGAATCGCTTCTCTAGCAGGGCTCGCGCAGTGGCACGGTCGCCGAGAAGGATAAAGGTGCGTGAGCCCACTCTGAAGGACAGGATAGGACCATAGATGGCAACCCACTCTTGGAGCTTCTGTAGGGGTGCATCCTGCGGGATTTGGGTGACGTTACCTATTATAGGAAGAGGTTTGGGACCTGGCGGCAAGGGAAGGGAAGTTGGAGTGAAATACTGCTTGAGGAGTGCCGTCAAGGCAATAACAAAGAGCGCTCCCATGAGGTGATACAAGCTGTCAACGGAAATGGGTCCGGTCTTCAATGGCCATCGGCCTTCTGGAAAGTGGAAGGCCATGTTTTCGAAAGACAGAAGAGCTGGATAATTGCTTCAGACGCGGCTACACCTTTGCCTATCTCGATGACACGGGCTTTATGAGCGTGAGCTGCTGACTCTTTCAGAAGGGCGGCGGGGTTCAGTCTGATGGCGACATCGAGATACCACTACAAAATACGTACCAGAGGTATTGGATGGCTCACTCGGTCATCGGTGCTCGTAATAAATGCGTCACCCGATCTTCATCTTCGGACATGCTGGCCCAGAGGGGTTGTGGACATTATCACAGGGCACCAATACAGAGAAACATAGCCAAGACCACTGGATAGTCTGTTGCATTGAAGTCTCGGACGTTTTCTCCCGTTCAATCTGTATTCTGGGAAGGTTGCGAGACATACATACGACCGGTGAACAAGCAAAGATACTGCACTTGACACATCACCCTGGATGCAGTGACTTATAAGCAGCGACGCGGGCTGCAAGGTGAATGTAACGTGGCGGAAACGTATTGCGGGTGGTCTAGTCGTTCTCTCGGCTCGGTCCGTTCAAAAAAGGAAAAGATACAGAGGTCTGGTAGCATTTTACATAAAAGTACCAGTTTATTCAACTAGTGCACTCTTTGCATTTACTGGATAACCGAGACCAAAAAGAGGAGGTGGCATGATAGTATGAAGGCCCCTTTCTATCGTTCATTTCTTTATTCTCTATTCTCATCTGGCAAGTTACCGCTATCTGTTTGTCATTGCTCTGGCTCGACAATCCATGAGGCTTAGATAAATACTACACTGTGACTGAAGATGAGAACAAAAAGAAATACACTAGTTCCATGATAAGCGCCGTCGAGTTGCCGGGCAAAGACCCTGCTTCAGAATGTAACAGACATATTCTAAGTTGATCCAGCCTCGCTTGCCTCAGCCTCTGCTGATATCGCCACCCAAATCGAACTCCATTCAATGACTTGCTGCAAGCCAAAGACACCCATCAGGGACCAGAAGTTAACGGCTCCATAGACGTGAAAAACAATGGTTAAATATGCAATGATACTACACAAGTAGCATTTCATCACAGAACTGTTGACAACAGACGCATGTCTCAAGGTAGTGCTTGAAGTGTCCCTGGCACCACCGATGCAGTCGGCCTACCGAGGCTTTTCAAGGACCAAGGGCAGTATACAGCCGTCCTAGAGGTGGATAAATTCTAGTAAGTATGATTTCATAGGGGTAGAAGTGTGTAAAATGCTGGTTAAAGCCAAGAGACAATGTGCAGAGATAGTGCAATGGAACATTGACAGTCGCAGTTGAAACCCACGGTTTCATCTCTTGACAGAAGGAAGAGGAGGGGAGGATGATCACCAAACTCGGCCTTGAGCATGACCAGGAACAGCATGAGTACTGTAAGTTGATAAACAGATTACGCAATGAAACTGTAATAGTAGGAGATGGGACCAATGATGGACGCAGAAGTTGAAGACAACAATAGAAGAGTTGACGAGGACAGATAAGAGCCAGGTTCGTAACCAAGCATGATCGACCAAAGAGTAGCTATGCAGTGAAACGTTTTATTGCAGCCAGAAATCATAAAGCCAATACTTTTCAAGAATCTAAACACGAGGATGAGAGAACCAATATCGGAAGGTATTAGTATTGATTCTAGCCAGTAATGATCAAGCAATGAAGAGATAATGCAACGAGACGCTGATCATGGCAGTTAGAAACCAAGACTCCAATACAGTCAACGAACTCAATCACGACAACAAGCGCCGGATGCTGGCCTGAGACAATAGCAATGGTTTAATGGAGCGCTTGGTCCGGACCAAATGGTGCGGCGTTACGGGCATATGAGTGAGGGGATCGACGAGGTTCAGGCTGAAACGTGCAAACTAGTAGCATGCGCAGAAGTCTTTGACCCCGGACACGCGGTGACACGTCAAGCGTTGCAGTCAAGCCCAAGTTTGATAATACTTGCAGTAGCTTAGGCGTAAGGGTCGTGATCGTGTATGATTTTGACGTGACGTGCAACGGCAGGCTGTATGTGATGGGACCTGGAGGCGACAGTTGTGAAATTGAATCACCAAATCCAGCCTCAATAAGACCTCAGGTGTTGCTGGCGTTTGATATATAGATATGCGTGTGTATATATAGGTAGATGGAAGAGGAAGAAAGAGAGTAAGTTTGTGAATCAATAAACGACTCAATCAAGCAATATGCTTTTAGCATAGAAACTGATTGCCAGTCAAACTCACAAGCATATTATATTCTGCACAACTTCTTTCAGAAACTGTACAATTGCCCTCTACAGAGGCGTTTCTTGTGTATACTGAAAACTTCTGCAAAAAACGTCCCCTTTTGTGGAAGCCTGTGGCTTTTATCAAGCCTACGCAAAGCCATGGTCTCGATGGCTGATTCTAACAGTTCGGTGAGTGTGATGTGTCAGAATCATGGTCTTGATAACCGTTTCTAACATCACCAGGGCGACGGCGAGGGAACATTTGCACCAATCGCAGTCTGTGGCATGGCTTTGAGGCTGCCAGGAGGCATCACGGCTCCCGATCAGTTCTGGGAATTCCTGATCAACAAAGGAGACGCTCGATCGCGGGTCCCGCCATCGCGCTACGACATTGCGACTCACTGTTCGCCCTTTGGCGGCGATGGGCTGATCCCAACGGAGCACGGCTATTTTCTCGATGCGCACCCGGGAGAGCTGGACAAGTCATTCTTCAGCTTTACCAAGGCAGAACTGGAATACATCGACCCGCACCAGCGTCACCTTCTCGAGGTTGTGCACGAGTGCTTTGAGAGCGCAGGCGAAGCAAACTACCGCGGCGCAAACATTGGGTGCTACGTGGGGTCTTTCAGCGACGACTGGAGGGAGACTCTCTTCCACGATCTCCAGATGTACGGCAAATACCCGGTGGCGATAGGAGGCGACTTTAGCGTTCCCAACCGCATCTCGTTTGAGTACGACCTGCGCGGGCCCAGTGTGAGCACCAGGACCGCCTGTTCGTCCGCGCTGTTCGTCCGCGCTGGTCGCCCTCACGCAGGCGTGCACGGCCATGTCGGCTGGCGAGTGCGACGCAGCGATTGTGGCTGGGTGCCAGTTCATCCTGACGCCGACAATGAACGTCATCCTCTCGACGCGAGGCATGCTGTCCAAAGATGGCGCGTGCAAGTCGTTTGACGCCGCGGCGGGTGGCTACGGACGGGGAGAAGCCATCAACGCGGTTTACCTGAAGCCATTGGCTGCGGCGCTGCGTGACCGCAACCCAATTCGCGGTATCATTCGGGGCACTGCAGTCAACGACGACGGGAAGACGGCTGGATTCAGCGTTCCGAGCACATTGGCGCAAGAGGCGCTGATCAGGCAAGCGTACCGCATAGCTGGCATCTCGGACTGCTCGGAGACGCCGTTTGTCGAATGCCACGGCACGGGGACCAAGGTGGGCGACCCGATCGAAGCCTCGACAGTGGCTCGGGTCTACGAAGGGAAAGAGGTCTTTATAGGGTCTGTCAAGCCCAATATGGGACATTCCGAGGGCGCTTCTGGGCTCACTTCGTTCATCAAGGCGATCCTGGCTATTGAGAACGGCATTATCCCACCCAACATTCGTTTTGAAACCCCCAATCCCAAGATTCCGTTCAGAAAGGGCGGCTTGACGGTGCCGACGGAGCCTCTTGCTTGGCCACCAGGCCGCCCTGTCCGCGCAGGCATCAATTCCTTCGGCATGGGAGGCGTCAACGCCCACACTGTCGTTGAGTCGGCCAGGAAGCTGACTCCTCCGCGCTCTCCCAGCCCAAACGCTCATGGGCCTTGGCTGCTGCTATTCTCTGCAAACACTCCCGAGTCACTCACCAAGGTCGTGGAAAAGAACCACGCCTACCTGAAGAAACACCCCCAAGCGCTGCCCGACCTCGCGTACACCTTGGCGGCGCGGCGGGTTCACCTGCCCATCCGCACGTACTCGGTGGTGGAGGACGGCGCTGCTCGAACCTTTCCCTCTTCTCGCGTGCCTGAGCAGCGGCCAGAGATTGTCATGGTCTTCACGGGCCAAGGCGCCCAGTGGCCGGGAATGGGCGCCCGCCTGTACGAGACAAACCACATATTCCAAGCCTCGCTGCATTCTGCAGAGCGGGTCCTTGCAGAACTGCCCGAGGCTCCGAAATGGTCCCTTGTCGAGGAGATGCGCAAGGACGCAGCGAGCAGTAGTAACCTGCACCGGGCGCAGTACGCACAGCCCATTTGCACGGCGGTGCAGATCGCCTTGGTCGATGCCCTCGCCGAGCTGGGCGTGAAGCCTTTTGCGGTGGTGGGCCACTCGTCTGGCGAGCTGGCGGCAGCGTATGCCGCTGGGCGGCTTGGTCTCGGCCGAAGTCGCGCGGGCTGGCGCGATGGCTGCTGTTGGCATGGGAAGGGAGGAGGTCGAGCCCTTCCTGGGCTCGGGTGTCGTGGTGGCGTGCGAGAACTCGCCGTCCAGCGTGACCATTTCTGGAGATCTCGACGCCGTCAAGACAACGATGGGCAAAATCAAGGAACATTCGAGTGTGCTGGTCCGCCAGCTCCAGGTTGACACTGCGTACCACTCCTCGCACATGAAGGATGTGGGAGGCAAGTACAAGTCCTTGCTGGACCGCCACCTAGAGAGCAGTGTCGACTCATCGATTGTGTTTGCCTCTTCGGTGACTGGGGACCTTGGACATGTCCCTTTGGACGCAGAGTACTGGCAGAGAAACCTGGAATGCCCGGTGCAATTCAACCAGGCTGTTGGGGCGCTTCTCGACACATTCAAGCAGCCGCTCTTCTTCCTCGAAGTTGGCCCGCACTCAGCCCTCTCCGGCCCTCTGCGCCAGATATTGGACCACAAGTCGGCAACGAGCGGCTACGGCTCCTGCCTGGTCCGCTCCAAGCCCTGCTCTGAGTCTTTCCTGAGCCTCGTAGGCCAGCTCTATGCGCAGGGCCAGCCTCTGCGTCTGGATGCGCTCACCGACCCGGAGGGCACCGCGCAGGTGGTGGCGGATGCGCCGACGTACTCGTAGGGCCACTCCATGTCCAAGGTCTACGCGCCGCGAAGCATCAAGGAGTGGAAAAAGTCGCCGTTCCCTCGACACGAGCTGCTCGGGGCCAGAAACGTGTTTAGCACCGACGACCAGCCGTCGTGGCGCAACGTCCTCTTCTTCAAGCACGTCCCTTGGATCCACGAGCACAAGGTGGCGGGCAATGCCGTGTTTCCCGCCGCGGGTTACATTGCAATGGCGGTTGAAGCGGCGCGGCAGGTTGGTGTGGGCGTGCGCGATGCTGGCTATCAGATACAAGATCTGCAACTGAGCCATGCCATGGTGCTGGACCGGTACAACACGGTCGAGATCATGACTTCGCTTCGGCGGTGTGGTGGGTGGTACGATTTCAACATCAGCTCCCACAACGGCGTGGCCTGGGTCGAGCACTGCGTAGGCCGAGTTCGACGCGGGTCCTCTCTCGAGAGCCCAGGACGAGGAGCAGCAGCCCTCGAGGCTGATAAGTCGTCCTCAGACCTAACTCGCGCCATTGATCCTGCCAGATGGTACCAAACCTTGGCCAACACTGGCGTCGAGTACGGGGCTAGCTTCCAGGGAGTCCGCTCGCTTCGATCGTCAGCCTCCCGTTTATACTCGTCAGCCACGGTCGCCTCCACCGTCAAGGAGACGGTATACTATCCCATCCATCCCACGAAGCTGGACGCCTGTTTCCAGGGCGTCTATGCGGCCGCGTACCAAGGGCTCGAGTGGAAGATTGGCCAACTGCCAGTCCCGACGCGTTTCGGCGAGATCAATCTTCGCGACTGCGCGTCCGACATCACCTGCAACGTATGGGCGCACTCGCTGAGGCGGGGGGCCTTGGGTGCGCGTGCCGAAGCGTACGGGGCAGACGGAACAGCGATCATGACCCTGGAGGATACTCGCATCCAGCCCCTGGGGGTATCGACGGTCGAGGCCAACCGCTGGAGCGGGGCGAGGCTTCACTGGGCTCAGGGGATCGACTTTGTGCCGCTCAGCAGCCTCGTTTCTTCGCCGCCAGGCTCGTCTGAGAATGCCATGGTTCTGGACCTCTTGACCAAAGCATGTATTGAAGAGAGTCTGGCGCGGCTGGAGAAGCAGGGCTTGGCTGCGAGTAAAGTGCCTGGAAGCGTGCCGCACCTTGCCAAATACCGTGACTGGCTTCTGGCGCATCGTGATGACGAGTGTTCTGGTCTGGTGTTTGAGGATATTGCCCACAAGGCATCGACGACACCAGTTGGAGCCTGCGCTGCTGCCATGGTCAAGGTTGTGGACAATGTCGTTCCGTTGTTCAAAGGCCAAGTCGACCCGGTAGAACTGCTCCTTAGCGATGATACACTGTTGGACATGTACGATTACTTGAATATGGTCGATCGAGCTCCCTTGTTCAGAGCGCTCGGCCATCACCATCCAAGCCAGCGCATCCTGGAGATCGGAGCCGGCACGGGTGGCACGACGGCCAAGATACTTGCTGAGACGCGGTATTCGACATATACTTTTTCTGACATCTCCGCGGCCTTCTTCCCAGCCGCTCGGTCGCGCTTCGAGGCGTATCCGAACCTGATCTTCAAGACGCTGGACGTCACAAAGGATCCAACGAGCCAGGGATTTGTCCCTGAATCCTTCGACCTCATCATTGCCTCCAACGTCTTGCACGCCACTCCGAGCCTCCGCGACACTCTGACCCACGTGCGGCGGCTTCTTCATCCGGGCGGCAAGCTGCTTCTAGAAGAGCTTTGCGGGGACATCAAGTACTCCAACATCGTCACTGGCGTCCTGTCAGGGTGGTGGGCTGGGGAAGACGACGGCCGAGCGGAAGAGCCGTATGTCAGCCCTGAAAGATGGGACGTCGAGTTGCGCGCCGCGGGCTTCAACGGCCTGGATGACCTCGCCTTTAACGCGGCGCCGCCGCATCACAGCATGGCATACATGCTCGCCAGTCCTAACACGGACACTGCTAATGGACTGCCGGCGCCAAAAGTAACGCAAAATGGACACGCTCGGCAAACCAACGGTGTCGGCCAGCCGAAGGCGCAGGCCTCGACGCAGGGCCCTGACAGCACCTCTGGAGGGACTGGCAGATCAGCGGTCCTGGTGTCGGATGCAGCATCCTCGGAGACCGCCATTCTGTTCCAGAAACAGCTGCGCTCGCGTGGGTACGAGGTGACGGTGCAGAGTCTCGGCCAGTCGCTGGCACGCTCGTCGGACGTTATAGTCCTAGTCGATACCGTGTCGCCCTTCTTTGACGATGTATCTGCCTCCCGCCTGTCTGGCTTTCAGGAGCTCCTGCGCCAGCTGCAGCGATCGCACTCTGGGGCACTGTGGGTCACGCGAAGCAGCCAGGTCGGGTGCCGGGACCCGCGTTACTCGCTGTCGATTGGCGTGGCGAGGACGTCCCGCACCGAGTTTGGCGTGGATCTCGCGACGTGTGAGCTGGATGTCGTGGACTATGCTGCTGTCGCTTTGACGCTCGATGTGTTCGAGCAGTTTCGGAGCCGCGTCGAGACGGAGACGTATCTCCGCGAGATGGAGTACGTGATTCACGAGAAGTCGGTCCTTGTGGGGCGTATGCTTCCCTTCTCTCTACAAGAAGAGGTAGAGTTCTCGGGGTCGTCAGCGTTGGATAGCAGTGACTCGAAACTCGTGTTTGACGGGGACACGGCGGAGTGGGTGGTGCATGCGCGGCAGCCAACACTTGGGCCAAACGAGGTCGAGATTGAGGTTGACATAGCCGGGGTCAGCTATCTGGTATGCTTGTTCTTCGTTTTACTTTGTCTGTTTCACTCCAAGAATGGCTCTGCTCGATACTAAGACTTTTCAAGGATGCTCTCACCGTGGCAGACATCGCTCTGCCCTTGGGAGTTGGTCCGGGGCTGGATGCTGCCGGCATTGTGCGTCGTGTTGGCTCGCAGGCCACAGACCTCTCACCAGGAGACCGGGTGATTGCGCTCGATTCCGGGTGCTTCAGCACGTCCATCACGATAGCCAGAGAATTCTGCGCGAAGATTCCGGACGGATTGTCGCTGAAAGATGCTGCCACGATGCCGCTCGCGTTTTCTACTGCTATACACGCCCTGATCGAAGTCGGCCAGTTGAAGAAATCCCAGGTTGGTTGCAACTATTCTTTTGCCTCCTCCAGCTTTAACCAAGTGTACTGACGGCTGAAATTCTTAGACTGTATTGATTCATTCGGCATCTGGAGGTGTAGGCAGCGCTGCGATCCAAATCAGTCAAATGCTCGGCGCCGAAATCTACGTAACCGTAGGAAGCGATGAGAAAGCAGCAAGCGTAGAAAAGACCTACAACATCCCCCACCATCGAATCTTCAGCTCCCTTGACGCCTCGTTCGTCCGAGGCATCAGAGACGCAACGAACGGGCGTGGCGTGGACTTGGTTCTGAACACGCTGTCCGGAGACTTGTTTGCGGCTTCGTGCGAATGCGTAGCGCAGCGAGGCACACTCGTTAATCTTGTCAAGACAGCCGGCGACGGGGCTCAGGTACCCTCCAAGGTGCTTTTGAACAATGTGGCGCTTGTCACCGTCGACGTCCCCAGCCACATCCGTGGCGCAGCGGAACGCGATAAGCCGGTGGCAGAGCACAAGGATGGCCCACGCAGCCAGCTATGGCTTGCTCGTATCGTTGACTTGTATTGCTAGCAACAGATCCAACCGCTTAGGATTGCAGAGACGTTTCCTGCGCGCGATGTTCAGAAATGTCTTGGGTATGTGGAGAACCGGAACCACATTGGCAAAACGTTGTTGTCGCTGGGTCAGTCTGAGCTGCCGCAGGCTTCGCGACCACTATCGGTGAGATTCAGGCCTGACGGGTCTTATTTGCTTGTTGGAGGGCTCGGCGGGCTGGGCCGTGGTCTGGCTCGCTGGATGGCCGAACATGGAGCGGTGCACTTTGTGTTCTTGTCGCGCAGCGCTGGCGCCGAGGCTCATCAGGAGCTGTTTCGTGAGCTGGAAAGTAAAGGCTGCACCGTGACCGTCGTCCGGGGCGATGTTTCTCTCGTCTCGGACGTGGAAAAGGCGATTTCGGCATCGCCGGCACCGCTCAAGGGCATCTTCAATCTGTCCATGGTGCTGCAGGATGGGTCGCTGCTGGCCATGTCTCTGGCTGACTGGAAGGCGGCCACCCAACCCAAAGTCCAGGGCACCTGGAATCTGCACGCTGCATCTCGAGACGTGGGCTTGGATTTCTTTGTCTTGTTCAGCTCCATGTGCGGCATTATTGGCATGCCTGGGCAGGCGAACTACTCGGCTGGGAACACGTTCATGGACGCGTTTGTGCAGTACCGACACAGCCAAGGGTTGCCCGCGTCCGTCATCGATGTCGGCGCTGTGGAGGGGATTGGTTGGACCGCGGACAATACAAAGACCCTGGAACGATCGAAATGGCTCGAGGGGGCCATCATGTCGCAGCGGGAGCTGTTTCAGGCCGTCACGCTTGCCATCTTCGCATCCGACGGCGCGAAGGGTGCCAACAAAGGTTCTGCGGAGCCGTCCCAGGTCATCACCGGGTTCCGCATGACACCGTCTCTGACCGAGGCGTTCCGCAGCAAGGCGACCTTTCTGGACCGGCGGCTGGCAACCTACTCGAACCAAGATTCTCGAGCCGATGTCAACGACGCCAGTCCCGGCACCGTTGGAGCCGCTCTACAAGCTTTCATCGCCACGCTGCCGGCCCACCTGGACAAGCTGGAGGATCCGGCGACGGGCAAGTTCATCGCAAGGGAGATTGCGGCATGGGTCTTTGATCTGCTCCTCAAGCCCGTGGAAGATGACGCCGAGATCGATCTCGCCCGCTCGTTTGTCGATATTGGGTTTGATAGTCTGGCAGCGGTGGAGTTGCGTGGCTGGTGGAGGGCGACCTTGGGTTTTAATATCAGCGTCTTGGAGATCATGTCTTTTGCGAACCTGGGCGCAATGGGTGATCATGCGGTAAAAGGGCTGAAAGCTAAGTTTGCGTCTAATGGTAACAAAGAGTAGACATAGGAGAAAAGCTTTTGGAATGAGTGCACCGGTCTTCATGTTTATAGCCTTACGATCTTAGTATGAATTGCCAATGGGCAGTGAAATAGTTCCGCCGATATATCCTCGTCCTTCGAAGGTTTCATAACTCATTGTGAAAGATTACAGATATGTTGAATCAACATAACTCAGCCACGGGTGCAATAGAAGATACAGTAAATGGGGTGATTCTACAGAATGACCACTCTATTGTTGAAAGATACGACTGAGCTCTGCATCAACATCACCAGCGATACTCGTAAGTCACTGTCCAGTAGACATTTTCGTCCTATCGATGTTATATGATTATTAGATTCGAGGTCCTTGACATTTGCTCCCGTCTTTGTTTAACAGGGCATTTTCCAACTAACCGGTTGTGGATGATGTTCCTTTTACATCTGTCTTTCCTTTTCTGAATCTTAGTAAATTGCTGCAAAAGTCACAAGCTACAGGATATATGTAGCGTGTTGAGTCTTTGGCCTCAGGGCGTATTCTCAATGTACTCGTTTGTCCGCTTGTATTGGTTATCTCGGTCAGACCATGATATCGAGCGTGCAATTTGTTTGCTTCGCGGCCCATGGTCGAACCGTTGAAAACACAGGCAAAAAAGGAGATTTTACGGTGTGGGAGGAGTTCTGACCATGTGGAGCGAGTTATATTCCTATTGACTATCATAGCCGCCGAGCCGCTTACATTTGTATTCAGGCACTTGGAACTATAAATCTTTGTATCAGTCTAATGGGAAATGTATAATTTCCTGAAAAGCTTGATATATCGATCTGGCACATAGCTGCACGCGTGGCTCGTAGCTCAAGTGGTTCAAAAATACTTTCCTATGTTCTGTTTTATTGTTATTTTTTAATAGAATAATTAGGGAGCGTGTATATTCTTTAGGCTCACTCAGAGTTCAATAAAATTGAAGCGACAAAGTTTAATGTTTATATTCATATATAAATAGAACAATCAATCTTCTAACTTGTCTTGGCAACTGTCGCATGATATGGATCATTCTCTATCCAAAGTTTATTGAAACAGCAGGCCGAGTTATTTGTTTCTTGCTTGAAGCGTACTGTAACATACTTGGCTTAATTCCTTTTCTATCTGCTTAGCACTTTTATCGAAGTCTAGGCACGGGAGTTGTCCGATAGACTACTGCACCACAGTGCCCGAAGTAGATTGAATAATGCACCTATAATAGTAGCCTATCTAACACAAGCCTTATAGCCTGTACTACCTGCCCACTTGGACTAACATCGGCCGGCGGGCACTGTAGACTATAAAAGCCATGATTTGTAGCTAAGCCGCTATAGCCTGCTTAAGGCATGCAGTCTGACCCCCTTCCAGCCATAGGGGTCCTTTCTTGCCCCCCCCCCTGCCCCCTTTATGAATATAGTTACGTACTACAAGACAGGCTAAATCTGTCGTCAAAGTTCGGTATCATGCCGACCAGGTGTGGAGCAATACAACGTTATCGGAGGTTTTCCCCATGAAGGCCCACGTGTTTCTTAAGCTTTCCTATGGGGGTTTCAGGGGAAGCATTAAGCGAGAGGATGGTTACTATACCTGCTCAGGCGTGGACCGGGCCTCATAAGTAGTCAAATATGGTATACAACTTTTAAATTACTCTGTCAAGGTGCTCCCTTTTGGTGACTTTGGTGGTGTTGTATATTGTGACATAAGTATGTCAAGAAATCAACAGCCCACCTGCACTGAACCTCAGGCCCTGCTTAGTTGATCTTCACTCGACGCCATGTGTTGAGAAGCATTGTGAGTAGAGAGAAAGGTAAAAGATAATTGAGTGAATATTAGTTCTAATAAGTCAATCTTACGTACAAGTTTTCTTATACTGTAGTATAGGAGCGGAGCATAACCCTAACCCTGTGATTCCAAAGGAGTGAATCCTCGACACCATAAGTCAAGTAAACCTTCCAGATAGAATCTATTAATCAGTGGCAGGTTGAAATAGTTTCACACTGGGGCAGGGCGAGCCTAAATGCAGCTAGATTTTGTAAAAATTTACTAAGCTATCAAAAAGAACACAATTCAAAAGGGAAAGATACATAATACAACAGCGCTGGAAAAACACACGTTAACCGAACAGAAAACAGAGACGGCTCGAAAGAAAATATCCATGCAGACGCATCTGTCAAGGATTACCCAAGCAGTACCCAGCCATTAATGCCAAAGGCATAGAATCCTCGCGCCCATTCCAAGAAACGCCAGCGTCGCTGGTTAAGAGCAGTCTGTGTCGCATTGCGAAACTCTTGGGCTTGTGCCTCGATAATCTCAATCTCTTGAGGCTGGTATATGCCCTCGCAACAAATCTGCGTGCAATTGTAGAATGCGCGGATCCACTGGATATCCGAATCCTGCAATATATGCATTGCCGGGGAGTTGAAGTAATTCATGAAAGAGAGCTCGTTTCTGGGACCCAAGACCCAAGATTGGCCCGCTTTCATCTCGTTGTAGTCGACGTCGGCAAATTCGTGGCGTAGCCCGATAATGTGGCCCAATTCATGGCGAAAGATATTGGACAGGTGCTTCAGGTTTTGTGGTTCGAAAGACAGTGCGCATACTATAAGGTCACGAGTGGCATTGAAGGGGAAGAAAGCCGTGGCATAAACTTTGCCTCTGAGCTTGTGACTCGTGAAGACGTCTTCCTTGTAAACGAGTCGGAACACGGCTGGCTTGTCGTTGGCAACTCTTGTGAAGGCGACGACGCCCAATCTTTTGTTTAATGCTGCTGTCGCCTCATCGAGAGCTACCATAGAATGTTCGTAGATGTCATGGCCGGGTCCGTCGGGATGAAGGAAGCTGCCTTCGTCTGCTTTATAGCTGAGCACCGAGCCCTTTGCCCAGCGTGCCACACACGAATCGAAGCCGACCATTATAGACGTGGGGCCACTCGTTGAATAGAGTGCCTCTGTGGCGCAGAACCTGGCGGGGTCGTCCAGGCTTGACGCCGATTGCACTGTGCTCATGAATACCAATGATTGGGTCGTCTGGGGTTAGGGTTGCCTCTGCTGGGCGGGCGGCAGACGCTGGCGTAAGGCTCGTGATGCAACGCAGAGGGCTGGACCCATTGTCGGTACGTTGCTTGCATTCTATTTTTTGCATGGGGCCGCGGTCAGCAGCTTCCTTCTGAAAGGACCGTGCATACCACGGTCATCCGACGTCACACGGCGTAGGACAGCGAACGGCCCCTCTAACAGGAGAAATGCGAGGCTGCGACATGCGTCCACTTACCGATGGGGTCCGCCATATCTTTGATAGATAAAAGTAGTGTGCCGCGTCTGAACGATGGTGGGAAGCTTGGTGCTATCTGCACGCAATGATTGAGAGCCTTGGAGTTTGTGATAGAAAGCGCTTGCCAACTCGGACGGGAGTCCCGGGTTTTGTATTCACCTTGAAGAAGCTGGCGCCTGTAATGCACTGCAAGTTGTGGACAACGAAAAGAGAGGGCTGGAAACTTTTCAATCTAGCATGCGGTCCAGAGCCATTAGCCGTGAGGATGGGTACCCCCTGATGCTCAGCATTTTCCGGAAGCATCCCATCAACGCCGACCTCCGTCCCCAAAAAGGCTCCTGAAGACGACTTGATTTATGAGAGTCCTAGATCATTTCAAAGGTGCACTTTTGCCTTGACAGGGACCATGACGCCTAAAAACACGGGTATTGGACGGCGGTGATAGACTCTTCCGGCGGTGGTTCGGGCGGGGCAGACGGGGGCTTACCGCTTGATAAATTAGGCAATGGAGAACGAATCATTGGATCCGTCAGAGGTATACAGAGTACCTCGGTCAGAAAAGGTGCCAGGACTTTTGCCAAAAATCGGGGGTTCACTTTCTCGTAGTGAGGACGCCCGGTGCGGCCGAGGCGCCCAGTCCTAGTGGTTTCAATATATGCACGCCTCTCGCCCACCATACTATTATACTATGGTACTGTACCAGGTAATCCCAACAAAAACCTCGCTCTTATGATGGGGGTCTGACTGAATGAGTTCTGTACTATGGTTGCAGGCCTAAATAATGTTAGTGGGGCGAGTTACTGTGGGGCGCGTTTACTACGCTGTAGAATTGAAAATAGCTTAGCGCGCCGAGGTACGTACCGAGATCAGCGAAACTTACGGTATTTCCAAGCAAACTGTACACCCTAACCCTAATTCTTATAGCAAAAATACGCAGCCTATCCCTAGAAGCCGTAACCCGAACCCTTATTACAAGCGCGGGTACTTGCGGGGCCAACACTTATCACCCATGTAACCATAGTAGTTGGCACTCCTCTCCCCTGAAAGGCCGGAACGTCATTTTGTTGGCCAGACCCTGCCATAACATTACATCTGCGGTGGAGAAGTTGGTATCCCTGTACTTTATGAATGACACAACACCACTGCAAGGCAACAAGCTGAAGTTCCTCCTGTTTCCTTTCGAGCTAGATCACGCTTGTAGCCAAAGTGGCAGTGGTATATAACTCAGGTCCACAAGCGGGCAGGCATTACAACACGTCTGAGTTTGCCAACAGCGCTCGTGTGACCTTGATCCGGGCCATTGAGTACCGAAACATCTGTTGGAGCGGGCCGTTTCGTATGTGCCAAAGCATGCTTTGCCTTGGAGTGTGTTCCGGCTGGAGGTGTGGGGGCCATGCAGTTGCTAGGTTACATACTCAATCATGTGCTCGTTGCCACGATCAAGATTCTACAATGTCGGCCAATGATCTTGACTACTGTACCAATCGTGTGTTGTCCATTGCCGTTGAGGGGACCTTACATTACCCTGCTTCCACTGCGGACCAATGCCGGAACAGTTTCCATGTGTTGCTTCTTCTCAACGGCCTCATGCGAGTGAGCATGATTTTACGTGCTGCAAGGCCTGGCTTGGAACCGGTGTCGATATCCAAGGTCGTTAATATATACGACGAAATATCATTCAAGAAATTTGAGTCTGGCTCAAGTCGTGGCATTGAAGATGAGTAACCGCCCAAGATGACGCTATTCACGGCGGGGCTACGAGGCAACCATGGAGGCATGGCTGCGCTTCGCCATGAGCTTGCTGGCTTGGTATTTCTTTGACAGCTAATAATACCCCGCTGTTAGACGATTAGTGTGGATACCGGGCTTCCAGCGAATCCAATAATGTGGAGTCCACTAGCCGCAAATGCCACCAACCATGATAGGAAAGATAAGCCTAAAGCAGAGTCGGAGGCATGGTGCCGAGAGTTTACCCTCTTACCTATCAGTTCTGTCTTTGCTTCTTACCAGCTTGACGAGCTATCGCTCGCTGCTCAACTGCGCTCAATCCCATGGCTAGTTGCCACAGCGGCTTACAGAGCAAGTTTGACAGCGGGTTTCGTGCTAACAACGA
Organism: Coniella vitis; assembly: GCA_011317545.1. Classification (NCBI taxonomy): domain Eukaryota; kingdom Fungi; phylum Ascomycota; class Sordariomycetes; order Diaporthales; family Schizoparmaceae; genus Coniella; species Coniella vitis. The sequence continues at coordinate 85,044 of WUJK01000003.1, forward strand.
AATGGAAAAGAACTGTTGTAAGTCTACGGCAGAATCGGCGGGATTGCCAACAATTAGCCAGTCATTACGGCTGCAAGTGTTGCGGGCAGACTTGCGCACACATTGCCCCATGGATCGTCAACGCTCCGCATGCATATCGCCCTAGCTGGACGAAATCCTGCCCTGTTGGTCCAACAAATAGCATGAGGGAGACCGTGTTTTCAGATGTCTCAACTCTCTAGTACAAATTAGAGCTTTGTAGTCCCACAAAGTCATCCACGATGCTGAGATGGACGTGTTTTCCACAATGAGCCAGAAAGAATTCTGGGGAACACTGTTGGGGGTCCGTCTCTAGGAGCTCACATATGTGAGGTTGCAGACCCTCCACATTATAAAGGCATCGATTTGGCTTGGTTTCTGTGCTGCCTTGATGGTGATAATGAGCCTCATACTTGGAAACGCTGTGGCAGGTGTCAGGAACACTAAGTGGCTGGTTATCCTGGGCGTCCCTCAGTTACGTGGGTGAATGTCACCCGTGTGCCTTTTAATGGAATGATCTTTCTCACTTGCCGCAGGTCTCTGTTGCTGCCATACTGATCAAGTGTCCGACTTTGATGTTACTCGGAGAGATTGTGAATTGCAAAAGTATAGAGGCGGGTATTAGTTGCCGACTCAGGGCCGTCGTTACGTAATTGTGTCAATAGAGTCCAACAAGGCCTATAATTCGAAGTAGGTGCCCCAGTCCACAGTTTGGCCAGCTGCAAAATGAGTGAAGCAATGGCTGATCGCCACTAAACAATGCTAAATAAAAGGTAGCGGCATTGAGATGTGTATACACGATATACATAATATATACCTTCTTCTTCTTACAGTGCCTTTAACACTCTTGGCAAGACTGCGTCATGCCGCCTAAATGCAGCCGATTGCAGGTGCATATTGTTCCTTATTGTACAATGAGTGTTATTGTACCTCACTCGGAATCAATGAGTTGCAGATACTCCCTTAATTCTTCGGTTCTGATCCTCTTTTTTCCAGTCTGTCTCTTTCAATCCCCGAAAGTATCCAGTCAACGTACATATTGTTGTCATTGTAGCCACTCATTCTATATTGTGCAATAGGAGATGAAGGTGCCATGATGGCGGTGTCTGAGTTTGACCTTTTACAAGAGCACGGCTTTCTCTCCTCCCCGAGGCTCTGCAGCCTGCTTCCGCCAGCATAATCATTGTCACACGGAATGTGACTACAACACACAATCTTGCATGGGGGCCTACTGGACAACCATTGACGGCGCATGGCAACATTGACACTTGATACACATGTGCATACAGCAGTTGTAAGCGAGCAAATAGTATGCGCAAGAACCTGCGGGTGCGGCAAAGTAAAAGAGGGTCTTACCGGGTCAGCCAGTGCGCCTCACTCCTATCAAATACTATGCCGAAAGAACAGGGTCTCGGAATAATTCTTGAGTGAAATCTGCCTTATATAAAGGTTTGTTAGCCCCCCGCGGGTCTGCCCATCTTTTGTCCGTCCCTTCTCCTCACCTAGGATTATTCGAACCGTGGTTCCTAGCTCAGTTATTCACTCTTCGGCCTTCGAAAATGTCTTGCGATAGCGATGCGCGCGACATCGAAAACCAGGCCGGCCTCGAGCTGTCGCCTGTTCCACAGACCAACAAGAACGTGCGAAGCATTCGAGATCGAGCGGGGCAAGTCTGCTTCCTCTGCCTTGAGAGTCCTAAACAGGGACAGTATACTATCCCCGTGCCATGTCTTCGACCAACAAAGGCCCGCAGAGTGGTAAAACGATTACTACGTGGAAAGGATAAGCCGGTTCTCACGTACGAAGAGGCAAACCCTTGGGATAAATTTAATGGTTGCGAGTCAGATACCGATATTTATCAGAGGCTGGTGGACACATGCTACCATCATATGGGCTGGCAGAGGAGATGGGTGCCTTATTACGGAGTTACTCAAGTAACAGAGGTTAACGTGAGACTTTAATACCCCGAGAATAAGACTGGTAGACATAGAATTGACATTGAGAAACTAGTTCCATTTTGCGGGCGCTATGCAACCAGATGGGCGATATCGTATCCTTATGGATCCAGTGAAGCCCGAACAAGTCTTCAAGGAGTGCGAGGAGACCATAGCAATGCATCCCACTATCCCATACGACAGCGGATGCTTTAAAGATAACCATAGCGCGGACTGCGAGCATGGCATGGAGTACCTCTCCCAGCCATGCATAAGAGTTGCAGCAGAGAGAGCAGAACAGCGTCGCAACCGACTTTTGTTCTTGCCGCTTCTAACGGATTGCGCTCTGGATCCTGCAACGGCGAATGGACTGCATACCTTACAAGGGATGGCGCAAGAGAGTTGCATTTACGATATAGAGTATTTACAGCGTTCCCCCGTTGCATCTCCCTTCCTACCACTGCCTAGAACTGATATCAGAAGCGATAATATCCTAACCTATATACTCTGTAGGGGACCCGATCAAATTTCGTTGCCTCTTCCCTACCAAAAGTTCCAGAAAACAGCCCCGACAAGAGGCCTACACTTTGTTCTAGGATGGCAGATAGATCGAATGAGGATGGACTTCCCTTTCAGAGTTGCCAATGCCTGGTTTGGAATCGCCATCGTTTGGCTTTGCGTTGTCCTCTGGAGGGGAGGAGGAGGAGACTGGGGCACCGCACTTGCGTTTGCGCAAGTTGTTGCAGCAACCATTTCCATTGCTATTGCAAATGTCCGACGTTAGATCTTGTTACAACGGTTACTGGTTCTAAGTGGAACTGGTAAAGGTGCCATCGACGTCTCTCAAGTGATCACAGGCAGACGCTATTAAGCTTATGAAGTATATGAAATTAGAACGAAAAAAGACATCCAGTAACAAGCGATGATTTGAGAAATCGCGGAGCAGAATGCCAGAGCCCAGCCCTTGATTCCAGAAATCTATTCCAGGCAAGCAATTCCGAAGAAGTCATATGCAAGCCCCGGACATCTTTTCACAATAAAGTCAGTCAGAGGCAATCACATCTTCGCCATATTCAACGCCAACACGAATATTCCCCTGTATTGATGCAAAACCCGCCTGGCGGCGGCCGGGAAGGCTCTGTACCATGCGCGCAGCATTCACTCTCTCCTCTGCCATGGTCATACCAGCAAGCGCCTCGGTGTACCCGGAAGTAATATACAGCACTTTCAACGTCCCCCTTGCGCCATGTTCCCTCAGCAACCTTCCAAGCCCTATCAAGTAACTTCTGGTCTCTTCCTGACAGTCGGCGATATGAACCTTGTCAAGGATGACCACCAATGGTAGCGGAGCATTTCCCAGCATGACATCAATGAGGTTGAGTGCAGCAGGAAGGCTCTTATCGCTCCCATCCAGGCTCTCGAACATTTCTTGATTGATGCTTGATCCGGTAGGCTGAAACTCGGAAGGCAGCGTTCTGACCAGTTGGGCGACGAGGGAATAGAGCATTTCTGTTAACACTGAATAGCGGGGCGGGGGAGAACTTCCTTCATCTTCGTCACAGTCGAACCGAAGCTTGGGAGTGAAGGATACACAGGGGATGCCGGCTTTCTGGAACAAAGTTCGAATTATAAGCGCGGCAGCGAATAGTCGCTCTGCAATTGTGACAGAAACAGGGCCCTGGACCCATAGAATCCGAGAGGCAGGATCGCGGACCCATTCTTGCACTCTTCTGAGTACCTCTCGTGGAAGGAGAGAATCTTTTGATCCTGACTTGAGTGACTTGAGGACGTCCGGGCTTCCATCCACGAGGAAAGAATTGAGGCTGGAAGACCAAGATTCGACCTCTTCGCGGCGCATCAATGGTGGTGCTTCGAGATGATCTAAGATGGTTTAAGCTGGTCAGAACACTCGGTATGTTATCTTTGTGGCACACTGGTGAATACACGGACTCACAGTCTTGCAATCCCAACTGTAAACTCGTGGCTGGCCAAGTTCGACTTTCAATTTCCTTCGAGGGCGAGCTGTCCTCAGTCTCACTGTGAGCTGGGAGTATTATTGCGGTTCTTTGGATGTCTGATGCTGTCTTGTAAGCGCTATCTTCAGATGTCTTCTGAAAGGTAAGAAACAAAAGCGGCATTACATACTGTACATCAACTGCTGGCGTGTGGCAAGGTGTGAAAGACCGGCACAAGAGCCAAGTTGTTCGAGCTGCCTCGAGATGATTTGGAGCGTAGCTTGCGATGTTATCAGCATTCCTATACCGGACTAACAGGCTGGCATAGAAATACCTCGTAAGTCCTTGACGTCTTCAGCGGTCTGTTTGACTCTGACTTGTGTGGCTTGTTCAGCATGAAGCCTTATGCGTCCAAGTATTTTCTGTATTTTGGAGACTTTTCGGTTGACCTCGTCTGCGTAGGTCGTTTTCAGGGACTTCCAGAATCTCGACGAGCGTTTCTGATACCATTTCATAGTGAGGCATAGAAAGTCAAACACCTCTACGTAGAGTTTTACGATATGTCTCTTCATATTCAGGGTGTCCGTAATAGTGCATAACGTTTTGATAGTTTGCAGCTCCGCGGTGATGGTTTCAACACCCTCTGAGAAGCCCTCGGCCACTTTGCGATGGTTCACTGAAGCCTGAGCTGAAAAGTTAATTTTCCGTTCTCCAAGATCAAGAAATGGTCATTTTGTATCCTTCTGTCGTTGGCTGGTATACAAACCTTGACTATGTTGGATAATACACCTTTGACGACACCGGTGTACAATGATCCTTCAGGAATGACATCGAAGAGGAAGGAGTAGTCATTTAACGTGCCGAGAAACATCTCCACGTTGGCTTTGGCCTTCCCAAATCCGGACTCGCGATTCTCAGTCCAAGCTTTCTCCTCTCCCTGTGCGGTAGAGAGGAGTTCATTGATGGACGGGGTTGCTTTGCTTAGTACCACTGGATTGTTCCTGGAGAAGTTTTTCCATGTCTCCGCCACATGTTCCTTTGCTTGTATCAGCTCAGCAAGCAGGATGTCGCTAGCCAGTGCGCTCGCCATTAGTCCACGAGGATGATGAGGTTCATCCAGAATTAAGAATGTAAGAATAGTACGCACTTTGTTGGGGCAGCGAGCTCCATCACATCTCTCCAAGTTGTTCCCAGCCAGTTTTTCGATACTGAAGACGGCGGCGAACTTTGTGGGCGACTGGAAGCAAGAGGGAAAGCTTGGTATACGCTGCTCAAAGGGTCGCAAGTGAACTACAAAGGAGAAATAGTTAGTGATAGCAGAAGACGGGTATGTTCCTGTGCACCTTGCCTTTGCCAAAATATGACACTCTGCTGAAAAGGTTTCATGGCCAGCTGAACGGAAGAGCCTTCGTGGATTCCGCGTCATACTATGAACTCCACGAGTATCCAGACTTTGGTGAGGACATCGTGAGGCAAGACGGCGAGAATTGGAAGGATCCCTTCAGAGTCTTTGACGGCATCAGACCCAGCGTTCTCCAGAGCCTTCAGGATTTGCCAAAGCCTCCAACCATCTCGTTCAACCCTTACTTGATTTGCGCGAACTATGTGAAAGCTTATGTCTTCTCGACTCGGACGTGGGGTAAGTTCCAGCGTTATCGTACTCATGGGGTAGCTGAGATATATCTGATGGCTGACATGGTCCAACGGAGCGCAGAAACCCTCGATGTCGCGTTTTGCGAGCATTCTAAAAAGAACATCACCCCCTTTGAAAGGCTCATCATGCCAGAGGAGCAGAAGCTGATGATAAAGGCTCTTGTGTACAAGTACGCCGACCCACGGTATGCCGACAGCAACACAGAACAGGCCTGGAGTGCAGACTTTATTCAGAAGAAAGGCGAGGGCCAGATCTTTCTCCTCCATGGGGGACCGGGCGTTGGCAAAACATACGTAAGTTGACGAAAGGATGAACCGAGCGAAGTACCACGCGACTATTCTTGCTTCGACGAACTCGAAATGAAAGCTGACCAGCCACCAAATACGTCCCTTAATACAGACTGCAGGTATATTCCTTTCCAGCGTGCCAGGTCCTAAACACTCATCCTAATAGTTATATGCTTGCTAACCTGTTTGTGATCCGTCTAGAATGCATTGCTGGATTTACGGGCCGCCCTCTTCTGGCTATCACCTCAGGTGACCTGGGCACCGACGAAAATGACCTCGAGGCCAATCTGGGCAAATGGCTCAGGCTTGCTTATAAGTGGGGTGCTGTCATGCTCCTCGATGAAGCCGATGTTTTCTTGGAGTCGCGCATGGAAGCAGATTTGAAAAGGAACAGCCTTGTCTCCGGTATGCGGTCATTTATCATTCGCACAAAGTCGAAGATATAACAGCTAATGATCGTCACTCAGTCTTCCTGCGGGAGTTGGAATATTACCAAGGCATTCTATTCCTAACCACTAACCGCGTGGGTCATTTCGATGATGCCTTCATCTCCCGGATCCACGTTGTGATTCACTACAGAGATCTAAGTAAGGACTACCGAAAGCGAATTTGGAATCAGTTTTTCGATAAGCTGCAAAAGGAAAAGGGCAACGCGATAAAGATCGAGCCGTCTGCGCGGCGATATGTCCTTGGTGATGGCGGTGTGTACGAGCGTAAACTAAACGGCCGAGAGATCCGAAATGGTAAGCTTAAAAAGGAAAAGTCCGGTGACGTGCTTTGGATTTACATGCACAGGATTCAGAAGGATCCAATCTCAATGAACCATCGCTTACAGTTTCACTTCTATCATATAGCCTTCCAGACAGCCGTAGCTCTCGCGGAATACCGGTTCCTGACAAAGTCTCCGATGGAGAAGGATGAGGACGAGGTGGCTGTTCTGGCAGAAAAAGACTTTAAACAGGTTTGCGATTTGGCGGAGAGTTTTAAAGAGTACCTCAAAGGTCCAAATTCGGGGGAAGATGAAGCCCAGAGAGCTCGCCGACGTCAGTGGAGAAACTAATCTTTCATAGTGTCTCAGGGAGGAAAAGGGCCTGATGGGCTAGAGATCGTGGATGGACAGTGAAGGATGAGATTTATGAGTCCATATTATTACATGTACACGTAGAAACTTGTTTCATTCTACCTTTTCCTTATCTCTCCAGGTCTCCTCCAGTCTGAGTCCTACCATCAGGGTTACCTCGGGACAGGTCATCTATCTCTCCTTGCTTTATGAACAGCGCAGTGTCCCAATCGAATGAGTTCCGTGATAAAGTCTTCCACCAGCTTCATGTGTGCAATCTCCTTTGGTGTCAATTTCCGGCTGCGCATCTGCTTCAAAACCGCTGGGGCCGTTTCAAGGAGGACAAGGTCACTTTGGGCTTGGGCGTCGTACGGTTTTGACAAAATATTGCAGAAAATGGTAAGAATAGCGGTCATAGGGTACAAAAGCACCATCCTAGAAGCCAGTCAATGTGTCAGAGAGATATGCTACATCTGCAGGAGAAGGTTGAGCAGGCAATTAACGCCATCGTGCACTTACCAAAAACACTCGCCCAGGAGCGAGTGGACTGCGGCTTGTAGATAAAGCAGTGTTGCGCGGCTGGCTTGGACTGTCAGTTCTAGACTTGAACCCACCCCGTCCATATCGCCTTCCTCATGATCCAGCCACGTCTTGCACCGACTTGTGGCTCGATGGATTGTGGCCATCAGGTAATAGTACTCGAAGTGCATCATAATGCCATGCATCCGCCGGTGTACTGGCACAACGCTAGTATCTGCTTGTGAGGCAGCCGCTGGCAGCAGACTAGGCCTGTCCTCCTTACTGATGGACATGCGCCAGTTTTCCAGTTCCTCATCGAGCTCTCGCACGTCACGCAGGATCTCCGCGTCCGACTTGTGCAGGGCCTTTGCCGAGTAAAGGAGCCTGCTGGTCTTGGCTTTCAAAACGCTGAGCCTGAGGTTTCCTGGCCCGAACAATACGAAGCATTCCAAGTCATCGATTGAGATAGGGAAGCAGCCCCAGCGCGCTGCGAACAGCTTGTCGTAATCGTCTGGCAAGGTTACATCACAATAGTCGTCCACGATGCACGGCGGCTGCCCTGTACGTAATGAGATGTCCTTGTCGAGTGAGTAGCAAAACCAGAAGAGCCTGCGCAGGTGGATTTGGGCCCGGTAACTCGAGTGGCTTCCCCCTTCACTCAAAGTCGGAGTCAAGACATGAGCACCCAGCATATAGACAATACGGCAGGCAGAGGAGACGTGCAGGGCGGCTAACTGTATGTTGCCCGAGAACGTCAGGTAGACACCCTGTGGACATGAGCTGCGTTAGCAGGAAGGAAGAAAGTAAAGCGGCCTGAGTCTGGTGACCTACCAGCATCAGTACAACCTGGAGACTCGTGACGGTGGGTTGGATGATGATATGTGGGACCAGTTGCTGTGCCTGCGCAGCGCACAAGTCCCCGTCTACGGGAGTGTCCTCTAAACATCCCTCAAAGAAATACAGGACGCAGGTGAAGGCGAGGACACATGCTTGGGCATCCAAGACCTCGATGGACGAGGGAACGAGAGGGGGCCTGCTATAGGCAAGGTCGATTGTGTCTTGAAAGGTCTCGATATGGACAAAGGGGAACACAAGGGGCAATGACGCGGTCTTGAAGAGGAGGAAGTATGTCTCGACGGCTTTGCGAGGGGGCAGCTCCAGACTTGCCGTTGGGGCGAGGGTGGCGTTCTTCTCGATGTGGTGCTGGTTCTGCCAGAGCGGTGTGGCCAAGGAAGGAAATGCGGGATCGGTGCCTGTTCTCTCTCGGATCCAACTACGGCCATGAGCGGAGAAAAGAGGGATCCCTTGAAGAGAGTTGATATTTCCGAGCTGGTGCCCGGCAAAATGGAGCTTTCCGAATGGGGCTCCAAGAGCCGGGTCAGGAGACGGAGCCTGCGACGGCGACCGATGGTCAAGCGGCGGCGACGTGTCTGCAGTCGAAGCTTTAGGTTCAGCCAGCCTGGACCCGAGTCTGTCGCCAGTGGCATGGTTAACAAGCTCTTCCAGGCGCTCTAGTCTCTGAATGACCTCGATGTTGGCGCCATTGGCCCTGCAGTCAACTGATCAGATCTTGGTCGCTCGCTCGCTCCATTGCATGGTGATTGGCAGCCCGAAAGTGGTCGACAAGCCTACCAAGAAAGTAGAATACAACAGTCACAGATACCACCAAGGGGTACTTGGCTTGTTCCATATTTCCGCCCCCCCCCTGGGTACATATTCCGACGGAAACGGGGCATGGCACAACTCACCTTCTCCGGTTGGCGGCTCCACGACTCCTCAACCGCAGAGGCCTCGTATATGTGCAGGCAATGCCCTGGTGTAAACACCAATTGCAATGAGGCTCGGCCCGATCGCAGTGAATCTGCGCCAGATTGGAAGTGTATTAGCCACCGGGGTGCTCAGTCCAGCCAGCGAGTATCATGCTGCAGTAATTCCGTACTTTTCGCTTGTGGCAAGAGTCACATGCTCGCTTCCTTGGCGCGGCGTCTCTGGGAGACACGGTCGGGGCCGAAGACCGAGGAGGCTGAGGCGACTTCATCATGGCTACCGGGCAGGCTGGATCTGTTCTCACTTTCGGATGCGCTGGGGCTCCGCATCGACGTGGTGCACAAGTAGCACCAACCAGAAGCGGGCAGCTGCTGCGTGATGCAGGATGAATAAGTCGGTGATGCAGGATCCAGAGGTGAACTTGGGGGCCGCGGCGCCTTGTAATTACATAAGTACTACGTTCGTCGACGTGCAAACCTGATGAATAAGCGGAGGAGGCCGCTCAGGGGCTGCGAGGAAACCGCCAAATCCCGCTTAGTAAGCGGCACAGGGTGACGGATCTGCTTGTATCACGCCGCTTACTAAGCGGCAAGCCTGGCCCCGAACATCAAAGCGGCCACGACGGACTCAATATGCGCTGGTGGGTCTTTGCAGCCCGGCGTCTGCTAGGAAAGGGGATGCATGCTTTGCATCCTGAGCCTCGTGCTTTGCTCTGAATCCTCACCTTGCCACAGCCGTGCCGCTCCAAAGTCCATGACAAGCATATTGCGTAGCCTCAAGCCCTACTGTAGTTTAAAAGAAGCCGTCCTCTTTGTGAGGTTCTCGGCCTCTCTGCTTCTTAGACAGCCTCCATGAAACCTCAGGATTATTCCTACACCTCCTTGCGGACAGGACCGGTTGACGCTTTCGCTATTTATACCTTCTTATCTCCATCTGTCCCCGCGTGCTTGCCCTCTCCCGCCGTTTGAATCGCCGTATATACCTCGCTCGGTCAGCCTGAGACGCAGTCAAGCCTGTGGAGGGAACCATGGACAGTCCGCCGCCAGCCAGCGCGGCACCGTCCGTGCAGGATAAGCGATCCGAGTCCGACTACGAGTCCGCCTCCCCAGCCGGTGAAGACTGGCCGCTCAAAAACGAGGTGGTGGCCTTCCAGGAGCGCGACCGGCGATCCGGGGCTCCGGGCCGAGGGTTGGGCATCACCTGGAAGAATCTGAGTGTGCAAGTTGTCAGTTCGGACGCTGCGATACATGAGAACTTTGGCTCGCAATTCAATATCCCGAAGCTTGCCCGGGAATCCCGCAACAAGCCGCCTCTCAAGACCATTCTGGACGCGAGCCATGGATGTGTGAAGCCAGGAGAAATGCTGCTGGTCCTGGGCAGACCAGGATCCGGCTGTACGACACTACTGAACATCCTGTCGAACCGCAGGGCTGGATACAAGGCTGTGACGGGGGATGTGCGGTACGGGTCCATGACGCCGGACGAGGCGCGCAAGTTCCGAGGCCAGATTGTCATCAACAGCGAGGAAGAAGTCTTCTTTCCCACTTTGACAGTCGGTCAGACGATGGACTTTGCTACACGCCTCAAGATCCCCGCCCAGTTACCCGAAGGAGTCGCCTCCGCTGAGGACTACCGACGAGAACAATGCGACTTTCTGCTTCGGTCAGTGGGTATAGATCACACCAAGGACACCATGGTTGGCAACGAGTACGTCCGTGGTGTGTCTGGTGGAGAGCGCAAAAGAGTATCCATCATCGAAACCCTAGCTACGCGGGGCTCTATCTTCTGCTGGGACAACAGTACCCGAGGGCTCGATGCAAGCACGTAAGTCTATCCACTACTCCTCTGCCGCACAAATGCAGTCTGCATCATGATTCTCACAGCCATATTCTGCACAGTGCGTTGAGTTATGTCAAGGCCCTTCGGACTATGACAGATGTGATGGGGCTGTCGTCCATTGTGACACTCTATCAGGCTGGCAACGGCATCTACGACCTCTTTGACAAAGTCCTTGTCCTTGATGCTGGCAAACAGGTATTCTATGGCCCTGTGCAAGAGGCGAAACCCTTTATGCAGGAATTGGGCTTCATCTGCGCCAGTGGTGCCAACGTGGCCGACTTCCTTACTGGCGTCACAGTTCCAACAGAGCGGTCGATTCGTCCCGAGAAAATGAGCACTTTCCCACGCAACGCCACAGCCCTCAAGGCCGAATATGAGAAGTCCGATATTTACACTCGCATGATTGCAGAATACGACTACCCGGACAGCCAGATTGCGCAGTCGAACACACAGCAAATGCAGCAAGGCGTTGCCCGGGAAAGGCATCACGGACTGCCCGCAAGCAGTCCTTTGACTGTGGGCTTTGGCAACCAAGTCAAGGCTTGTGTCACCCGGCAATACCAGATCATCTGGGGCGACAAGGCTACCTTCATGATCAAGCAGGTTTCGACGCTTATACAGGCGCTGGTCACTGGCTCCCTCTTCTACAATGCTCCAGATAACTCCTCTGGGCTGTTCATCAAGTCCGGTGCCCTGTTCTTCTCGCTCCTCTTCAACACAATCATGGCCATGTCCGAAGTCACAGATTCTTTCAACGGCCGCCCCGTGCTGATCAAGCACAAGAGCTTCGCCTATTTCCACCCCGCAGCCTTCTGTATTGCACAGATAGCCGCCGACATTCCCGTTCTCCTGTTTCAAGTGTCGATTTTCTCTCTGGTGCTGTACTTTATGGTTGGTTTGACCGCGACAGCATCTGCTTTCTTTACTTATTGGGTCCTTGTCTTTTCTGCAACCATGGTATGTCTATTTTCTGCACTTTTGGGCCATCTTCACGAAATCAATAGTGTACTAATGGTTACATCACTTCCAGTGTATGACGGCCATGTTTCGAGCTATTGGTGCAGCCTTTTCTACATTCGATGCCGCGTCGAAGTTGTCGGGATTGTTGATCATGTGCGCTGTTATGGTTTGTCTTCCTCTCGCCTCATCTGCCTGTTTGCTTCCACACTGACTATTGGACTTAGTACACTGGATACATGATCGAAAAGCCAACGATGCATCCCTGGTTTGTTTGGATATTCTGGATTGACCCTTTAGCCTACGGCTTCGACGCGCTCTTGTCCAACGAGTTCAAGGGCAAGCACATCGAATGCGTGGACAACAATCTGGTGCCTTCTGGAGCAGACTACACCAAGACCTATGCCTCCTGTGCGGGCGTGGGCGGTGCGATCCAGGGTGAAACCTATGTTACTGGAGACAACTATCTGGCATCGCTCTCGTACGGTAGCTCGCACATCTGGCGCAACTTCGGCGTCGTCTGGGCCTTTTGGGTGCTCTTTGTTGCCATTACCGTCTTTTGCACCTCGCGCTGGCGGCCCTCTTCCGAGAGTGGCCCGTCTTTGCTCATACCGAGGGAGAAAGCAAAGGTTACCCCGGTGCTCCAGAGTGACTTGGAGGCCCAAAACACCGAAAAGAACAGGGCGGACTCCGCATATCGGAGTGGTGATGACACGGCGGTTGAGAAGGCCAGTGGCAGCAGCACCCACGAGCAGCAACTCGTCCGCAACACGTCCGTATTCACATGGAAAAACCTCACATACACCGTCAAGACGCCACAGGGCGATCGCCAGCTGCTGAACAATGTGCAAGGATGGGTCAAGCCAGGGATGCTGGGTGCCTTGATGGGATCTTCGGGTGCTGGCAAGACGACTTTGCTCGACGTTCTCGCGCAGCGCAAGACTGAAGGCACCATCCGCGGGTCCATTCTTGTGGACGGACGCGAGCTGCCCATCTCATTTCAGCGATCTGCGGGTTACTGCGAGCAACTCGACGTGCACGAGCCCTATGCGACCGTCCGGGAGGCCCTCGAGTTCTCTGCTCTTCTTCGCCAGCCTCGCCACGTGCCGCGTGAGGAGAAACTGAAATACGTTGACACCATCATCGACCTCCTGGAATTGCACGACTTGGAGAACACCCTCATTGGCCACGTCGGCGCAGGACTGAGTGTGGAGCAGAGGAAGCGTGTGACGATTGGCGTGGAACTTGTCTCCAAACCCAGCATCCTCATCTTCCTGGACGAACCTACCTCAGGCCTGGACGGCCAGTCCGCGTTTAACACCGTGCGCTTCCTTCGCAAGCTGGCCGATGTCGGCCAAGCTGTCCTCGTCACGATCCACCAGCCTTCGGCTCAGCTCTTTTCCCAGTTCGACACGCTGCTGCTTCTCGCGAGAGGGGGAAAGACGGTCTACTTTGGCGATATTGGCGACAACGGGGCAGTGGTCAAAGACTATTTCGGCCGATACGGCGCGCCGTGTCCTGAGGAGGCCAACCCTGCTGAGCACATGATCGACGTTGTCTCGGGCCATCTGTCCCAGGGCCGTGACTGGAGCCAGGTCTGGTTGGACTCTCCAGAACATGCGGCAGTCGCCGAGGAGCTCGATCGCATCGTCGCTGAGGCGCAAGCCAAGCCCCCCAACGCGGTCGACGACGGCTTTGAATTTGCCATGCCTCTTTCGCAGCAGATCAAGATTGTGTCAACCCGTATGAACAAGGCTCTGTGGCGCAACACCGACTACGTCAACAACAAGATTGCGCTCCACGTATCCAACGCCCTGTTCAACGGCTTTTCGTTTTGGATGATTGGCCCCTCCGTAACTGATCTGCAGCTCCGCCTCTTCACCGTCTTCAACTTCATCTTCGTCGCTCCTGGTGTCCTCAACCAACTGCAACCGCTCTTCATCGAACGCCGCGACATCTTCGAAGCCCGCGAGAAAAAGTCCAAAATGTACTCTTGGTTCGCCCTCGTCACCGGTCTCATCATCTCCGAGTTCCCCTATCTCTGTCTCTGCGCGGTGCTCTATTTCGTCTGCTGGTACTACACCGTCGGCTTCCCCTCCGACTCCGCCCGTGCCGGCAGCACCTTCTTCGTCATGCTCATGTACGAGTTTGTCTACACGGGCATCGGCCAGTCGATCGCGGCGTACGCCCCCAACGCCATGTTTGCTTCGCTCGCCAACCCGCTCATCATCGGCACCCTGGTCTCGTTCTGCGGCGTTCTCGTCCCCTACAGCTCCATCAACACCTTTTGGCGCTACTGGCTGTACTGGATGGATCCCTTCAACTACCTCATGGGCAGCTTGCTCGTCTTTGACGTCTGGGGCACCAAAGTTACCTGCAAGCACAGCGAGCTCGCCATCTTCGACCCGCCCCAGGGCACGACCTGCGCGTCCTACCTGGCCGAGTACATGGCGGGCAGCGGGAAAGCGAGCAACCTTCTCAACCCCAGCGCGACGAGCGGGTGCGAGGTGTGCCAGTACAGCAACGGAAGCGATTACCTCGAGACACTCAACTTGAACTCGTATTCGTACGGGTGGCGGGATGCAGGAATCGTCGTCTTGTTTGCGTGCTCTAGTTATGCACTGGTCTATCTTTTGATGAAGTTGAGGACCAAGATGAGTAAGAAAGCGGAGGAGTAGAGAGGGCAGGTGGTAGTCTTGCTGTTGCAATGCGGCGGACGATCTCTGTTTTATCCATCTTTTTAAGGATAAAACGAGATGAATGACGAAGAAGATTTTTCTTCTTCTGCTACGTTTTTCTTCATTTATTTTTTATTTTTTATTCTTTATCTTTTATTTTTTGGAACGTTCACGCTTCAATTGTTAACGTTTTCACAAGTGATAGAAATAGATGAAATTGGGGGAAGACAGACGATCAACAGACGTGTTATCAAAAATAGAAAGACAGATACGGTGTAAAGATACCCCGGTAATATAGATATAGAATGGTTGAAATTGAAAAAGTCAAATATAGCAGCTTAATCATACGCCGAGCAACCTAGATTTGAGAGCAAAGTAAAAAGCCTGATAAGCAAAAGGATCACTCTTAGACGCCCATAGCCCCATAGCTAAATCTCTCCATCTGGGTAAGGGTAGATTATAACCGAAGTCCATCGCTTGAGACTTCCTTATATGCTGGTTCCTCGGACTTGCTTAACCTAAATGAATTATCACCCCTTGATACTAGTCTCAGAAGCGCATATAAGCCACAGATATCTTATGGTTGCTAACATGTGTGTATAGAAAAGGCTGTAGCAGCCAAGATACTTCTCTTGTTAGGTTTAAGCACCAGCTTCAAGGACGAGGAAAATTGTTCGATCACACAAAACTTGTGATCTAGTTGTGGGTCAATACCTAAAACAGAAACGCAATACACAATATATATCCTCGTTCAGGTATGCAACGATGGTCCATTGGAGATGCAAGAGGTAGGCAAGAAATACAATCCTCATTTTCAACAGAGACCCTACTACGGTGATTGGTAAATATCAATATAACCTCCCCTGTCGAAGAATCGTCGAGTGTTCATAACTCGGCTGGCCTCTTATCATCACCTGTTGCTATGTACTCGAATCTATTTTAGCTGCTGTAGTAGTGGCGGCCTGCAGGCTCGGCCGCTGTCCAGCCCATCGCGAGATGGAACTACAGTATGCCATTAACTGATCGGATCCGGGGGCTAGACGCCAGAGGTGAATTTTAACTGTTATGCATAGTACTTTGCATATAGCACATAGCAGACATACTACTTACTTCGCTGTTTGGTGACTTATAACTATACTGAGTGAATGATACGTCATGTGGGACTCCAGCTAGTCGTCGATCTCGGCTGGAAATCAGGGAAAATTAACGCCTGAAATGCTCCATTGTTGTGACGTCAAAAGGGTAGCATATGCGTGAGATCACCAAAATATAAAACTTCAATCAACAATTCCATCCGAATTTTATTCAGGTGCTCCTGTTAACGGTTCAAAGCAAAATCACACATTTACAAAAGGCAACCTTCACTTCCTCTAATTCCTACCGGTGCCGACCATTCAACTTACCGCTATAACCACCATTACAATCTTCGATTTATACCATGGGTGCATTAATAGACTTACCTAAACGCCTCGCCTATGGCCTCCTCCTCGGAGTGACGTCTGGTGCTCTCGCTGGCATTGTTCTCGGTCTCGCTCTGGGCCTTATCATTGGAGGCATACTAGGTCTCGTCCTCGCTATTGTGCTCGGACTCGTTGTTGGTCTGCTCTTTGCCCCTGTGGCAGGTTGTTTTCCAGGTATCTTGGACTGGGTCGCCGGGTTGCTCAGGAAGGCAAAAGATGCGTTGATACACTTGGTCGACGTCGTGCTGGACATGATTCAAAAGGCAGATCCCAAGAAGACGCAATAGGAGCTGGTCGATTCCACTCCAAAGGGGTTGCGGCCATATCGTGCTTTGATTTGTACCATTGGTCTGCAACATATATGATCAAGCCATAATCAGGAACTTGACTAAACAATATTGGTGCTTGAACTACGTTTTTGCTGGGTATTGCCTTTAAACTGGTTGGAAAGTAAGAGTTCCACGGTAGTGACATCCAGGGTTAGCCGACCCTTACGTGCAGCGGTGCGCCGGGCAGTATTCTATCAATAATAGGCAGCTTAGCTATTAATGGCACTCGGAAAGTTGCATCTGCTATGGTATAAATAGTAATTTAACCCCCAAGACCTCCGATACGAGCGTTCTTCGTATCTTCTCTACGTCCTTTTTTATCTTTACCTGAACGGCATTATGAAAGATGGTGATGCGTCCAACATTTTATTATAGACAGTCTGGAAACACGTATCTTAGCATTGGCAGAACAACTGATTCTTCCAAGCAAGAAGTCACGCTATTAATGTAGCAGAATATGACGGTACTTCCTCGATAATGAATCTATTCGCTATGTAATACGCAGCCTGCTGTGATCTGGTCCGTATATCCGGACCATGGCCTCGGTCTACCCATACATGTTGCTTTCGGGTTACTTAGAAAGGGAGAATGAAAGGAAAACAGACAAATGCGCACTCCTCTAAGCCGGCATGAAGGTGATGCCTGAAAGGATGAAATCTTAGTACATATTGATTCGAATACAGTCAGTACTCTGTGTGTGATATGCCGCATAAATACATATACATAGTACAGATTTGGTGTTGCTGAATCAGCATTCTCCGCTATAAGGAGTCTACTTGCTTACTAATAGAGCCCGTTATTACCTGAAGGACTATTATTCGTACTATACACCAATCACAGGTCTTAGCTTTATTCTTTCCTAAACAGGAACTCAAGAATCAGAATTATACGCCGTACTGTACGGCAACAGGAGCCGTGCCCAATTTATAGGACTCTTCAATGAACAGCATATTAGCAATTGCTAAATAAGCATGCTCGAAACTGAACTCTGCTGAACAGCAAGCACCTTAGGCCGGTCCACGCTGAAAAATGTTGCAATGGAAGAGACGAGATAGAAATTTGCTGACACTGAATCTGGCCCTGCATCAAGGCCCTGCTGCAGGTCCCAGTCAAAATGAAGGACGAGATGGCCGCACTTTTACAAGTTGCGGAAAGGCTTACGCAAGTGATTGCACGTGGCCGTTTATATGAGAAGAACTATGTCAAGACAAATGCCAATTCTGCTCCGTCTTCTGAGATTGCGAAGATGATACGGGAGTGTTTGCTGAAGCTGTATACAGCCACTATGCAACTGCTGTCCAAAGCAGCCGCCGCACTGAACCAAAACATGGTATCTCGCATAGCTGCAGCAGTCTTACACCCAAATGCTATACAAGACGATGTTACCAAATTATCCGACTTGGAGCACGAGCTGGAGCAGAATGCACGGGTGGCGGATGAAGAGGCCAATTCTCACAGATATCGGGATTTGAAACAACAACTGGACATTTTGAACCTGTCGACCGGCCGCCTCGAACATGATATAGCATCGGTCCTCAGACATATTGATGAGGAAGAAGAAAAGATGCAGCTCAATTGGCTTAGCAATGTGGACTACGTGGCAATGCAAATGACCCCTATCGACAATATGACAGAGGATACGTGCCAATGGATTTTACATCATGAAAAGTTTCAGCAGTGGGAGAAGTCCAGCAAAAGCGCGTTGCTGTGGCTTCGAGGCTCGAGTATGGCTCCCCGTTGCATTATTCGTACATTGAGTTAGGCTAACTTGATGGCTCATGATCACAGGTGGCACAGGGAAGACACATTTAACTGCCAATGTTGTGAAACACATGAAAGATGTCCTAGCAAAGCGAACTGTTCAGCATGAAGGCCTAGCTTTCTTTTTCTTCAAACGTGACGTTGCAGGACGCACCGAGGCTTTACCGTGCCTCGCAACTCTCCTGCGCCAACTATCTAAGCCATACGGTCGGGATAAGACTATCCGAAAAAGTCTGAGCGAGTGGATAGCCAAGGCTCAGAGCGCAGACCAGAGAGGACCAGGTCGCAAAGACTGCGAGGATCAGCTCGCCAAGTCCTGCGACGAGCTGGCTCGCACGACCATCATCATCGACGCGCTAGACGAATGTGAATCGAAAGATCGCGCATACCTTCTTAACTTCCTCGTTAAATTAATCAACCACAGCAACCACCCGGTCCAAGTTTTCATTTCTAGTCGCCCAGGTGTCAATATTCAAGAACCAAGCCAAGGTCACATTGGCATGGAGATTGATGCGAAGGATAATCAAGATGATATCGCAAGATATATAGAGGCGAGGCTCGCAGGGCCCGGGGCGAAGGAATGGAACGACGAGTTGAAACAAAAGGTCCGAACAGTGCTTCTAGAGAAGAGCAAGGGCATGTAAGTCGAACACTCATCTAGGACTTTGTCTTTGTTTATATATGTCACGAGGGATGGACAGTGTTATTAACCTCTCAATTTGTGAAGGTTCCTATGGACGCATCTTCAACTTTCCGAGTTACTCGACCAGGGTATCCCGGTTAATGACATTGAAAACCATCTTGGCCAGTTTCCTATCGGCGTTACTGAAACGTACGACGCTATCTTTTCCAAAATCGTTACTGGCAAGAAGACGAACGACCAAGGTCCCGTAGTTCTGAAAAGAGCAGTCATGTGGGTAATGGCGGCAATATATCCCTTGAAATCAAGGCAATTGCTCCCTGCCGTGTGAATCGACCCTGTCAAGTTTATCGGAACCATGGTTCGTGAAAGGAAGCAAGATGGAATTACTTTTGCCGATTTGGAAAAAGAATCATCCACAAAACCGAGCTATATCGATAGCGATTTCAGTGAAACGACTCTTTTGAAGCTGTGCGCCAATTTTTTGAAAATCAACCCATCCACCCACTGTTGGGAATTCTGTCACGCATCTGTATCCGAGTATTTCAAAGAAAAGCATTTTGGCACACTTGAAGCACATTCTCTCGTCGGCGCAGCAGGCCTGGTCCTGGGCATCGATCTCCACCGGTCGTTCGAGTCAAAACAAAGGCTTGGCGCTGCATTGTGCTGCGAGGACGGCATAAATTATGAGCGCGCCCTGGACATGGAGTGGAGGCCGTTGGCTAGCGAGGATAGGTCAATCATTCGATATTGCAACTATTGCTGGGCCAGTCATATAAGCTTGGTTGATGAGTCCATCAAAGCCTCGAGTGGTCGCGCGAATACTCAGGGCTCAGCAGACAATCAGCACTCTGACGTGGTGATATCTACTCACCCCCTTGGACTGCTGCTGAGATCCTTCCTCGGTCATCCAAATCATAGCACCGCAGAGTATCGCATGTGGGCCCGTCGTGGATCCTGGGTACCTAGATCTAACGAATTCCTTGGGTCCTACCCAATGGATATTGCCATATGTGGCATGATCTCTCACGGCTTTTGGCATCTATTATGCGATTGGTGGGAAACAATAAGAGGTCCGGAATCGCTGATAGATTTGTCTCTATCATCCACCAATGGGGCTAGCCTTCTCGCCTTGGCATGCCACGCCGGTCATGTACAAATGACCCAAGCGTTGATGGAGGCCGGTATGGACCCCAATGACAAGATCGGGAGAAATTATTGCCTGGCGACAGCTAGTTCGAACGGCCACCACGAGATTGTCAGGCTACTCATGAAAGCGGGTAAATGCGACCCAAACCATCCGAGAGACGCCCAATATAACCCTTTGTACCTGGCAATAGCAGAGCGCCAACACAAAACGATATCAGAGCTCATATCGTGGGGTGCAGATCCGAATAGAACATTCGAAACCGAAGAATGGATGTTTGAAGAATGGAGCCCTGATAGTGCAATTGCACTTGCTGCGACAAATGATGACGTGGAAACCATGCGAATCCTCGTCGAGGAAGGAGGGGCAGACCCAAGTGGTGTCTCAGAACACGGTACCACTCCTGCCAGTCTCGCCGCAGCTTACCGCAGCTTCGATGCCCTCGACTACCTCATCAAGGAATTACACGTCGACCCGAATGCTTGCAGTGGGAGGGGTAGTCTTATGTCTGTGCTCAGCAGCGCGCTTAGTTCTCCCAATCCGCTAAAAGCCGATGGATTACGCCGTTTGGCGGGCTACGGCGTGAACCTGCTGAGCCCAGTGCAGTCGCAAATTGGCCCCATCAAGTGGAGTGACGTGGAGTTGGAGATTGCTTCTGCTCTCGAATACTCTTGCCTACGGGGTAACTTGGCCAGCGTCAAGTTGCTTGTTGAGGAGCATAAAGCCCCTGTCAACCAAATCTCCGAGTTTGGGGACTTTCGCTGTGCCCTCTTGGCTGCCATCGAACATCTAAAGGTGGTGCAATACCTCAGCCGACTCTGGGGCGGATGTGAAAGTCAAAATCTCCCACGGCCGCTACCACAGCCCCTTGGGTGCAGCCATCAAATTCCTCGTTGAAGTTGAGAAGGGGGGTGGGACGTCCAAATCTTATAAACTCACCAGCCGGCAAACAACCAAGCAAGTGGTTGCATATTTGATTGACAAGGGGGCCGACACCGAGAATTGCCTGTTATATTTCGATGACAAGAAGCGCAAAGAACTACAAGAGAAGGCCGAAACCCTGGGTTTCAAGATATCATAATCCTGTAGTACCTAGAAAATGAGTCAAAGTGTCTGGAATCTTCTGTAGATGGTTCTACTCTTCAATAGCAATAGCCTCTTTGTTTCTATTTGAGGCTTCTTCGAAAGGCAGCAACTTGCCAGTCAACGTAATTGGAAAAAGTTCTTTGGATTTAATTGCAAATATTTATTATAGTATAATATTTTCATTTCAAAGTCGTATCGACCAATGTTCAATGGACAAGTGAGAGAGCGCGGTCCGAGTCTCGTGTGTTGGACTGTCATGTAAAAAGGACAGGGCTTAGCATGCTGACTTGAGTATTCTGCTACCCATTTCGCCATCCATTGGGATCCACTGTGCTCCTGTATCTCGTGGATTCAACGAATTGTTGACAGAATATATTGAGCTGTGGCGGTTCGACATATCATGCGCATTAGCGAGGGAGCAAAGGTATGCAATCATGACCGCTTACTGCGCTGAGCGAGGCAGGATAACCTCAGCCCATCAATGTATTATTGGGTAAAAGGCTTACTAAGAATCACTACATAATGTATCACTATACAGTGCTCGTCTTCTATCTCTTTGCCGTACTAGTGCCTCCATTAAGAATAATAAAGCAGAATTAGCCCATGCCGTTTAGCAATAGTTTGATTATGTATGAATGTTTTTATAACTTTCATGGAATAGGGCGGGAATTGCTCCTCTTCGGATCCTACACCGAAGAGGTGAAATAATAATATAGAGTATAGAGAGCTTAAAACATTTAATCTAAACGCTGGTAGGATGACTTACAATTATTAATCTTTTATATAAACACTTGTTTTCGTCAACTTGCTTGTAAACAAAACTTATTTTAAACGACGTTCGAGCATTCATTCCTTTCCTGTCAAATTAATAAGGCGACATAGATCTGGCGGTGTATTGATGATGAGTGGAGCAAGTTATAGTTGTATAAATCAGAATCATCTTCTACAAAGCCTGGCGACTGTCCCCGGCCAGCAGGAATTATAAAGGGGTCCCCATAGAAGACGATGGAGAATAATATTCTCAATAAATCTATCTAGGGGTTATACTATTTGGAGACATTTGTAGGTTTCTGTGTGGAGTGATTATCCCATACAAAGTTTTGAAACACCACGTTAAGTGCGTGAACAGACGAGGTATGCCTGGAAATAGGAAACATGGTCAACAAAGTACCTAGTTATTCGATAGACTTACAGACTCCATACACTTAGTGTATCTTGACAAAATGCAAGTATGAAGCTGCACACACCGTCATATAAATATCTACCTCGTCGTAAGAAACATTGCATATTATAGAACCACCTCACTAGAGCTTCCTAATCGCACACCACAGAGCAAGCCCGGGGTTTCAGCTCCAGCGCCGTTGCACGCTAACCAAGGAGGATTATCGAAGGGCTGTGCAGAGCAGTCTAGAACCTAATGGTGTATAATTAATTGACAATATACTAGATGATTTGATGGAATACCTGATTGGAAAGTTATACGTTTCGTTCCGAATAGCCTTTATTACTACCGGCAACGGAGCGCTTTCTTTGCTTGAGCAGTCATCGAAGCAACCACAAACAGAAACCTCTGCCCCATTCAGCACTCTGTTATCCAAATGGCTACCGCAACAGTAACAGCAACAGCAGCAACAACAGCATCGTCACCGCTTGCTGGTGACGGTGGGGTGCAGAGCCCTCCGCTCTTTTGCGTGCAGGCGACTGGGGGAGACGAACCGAGACCATGGCCTTACCGCTCAACTATCACGGTCCGGTTCATGGACAGCGTGCACCCGTTCGTACGCATGGTTTTGGTTTCCGCTCGGGACGAGTGGCGGGCATCGCAGCCTTCGGAGGAAATCTCCATCAAGTTGGTGGAAACAGGCGCGGCCGACGTGCGGTTTGCAATGGACGATGGCGTCACGCGCTGTGCGCTGGGGGTGGATGCCCGGTCGATTCCCCAGGACAAGCCCACGGCTGTGCTCGGGCTCAGCAAATGGAGGACGGGCGAGTCCGAAATTGTGTGGGATATTGCTGAGCTGGAAAGAGTGGCTCGACATGTTTGGGGCCACGTCCTTGGTTTGTGAGTCAAACGATGGGAAACCCTTGAACCCAAACGATGAAAGAGACATTGGATTCGAGAACCTATTGAGCAGTCACTCACGAAAGCACACCTTGAACAGACCTCATGCCTACAGTGCCAACTCGGGATGGAACCTCGCCAACGTAGAGCAGCTCTGCAGCAGCCATGACATCCGCAAGACACAGGTCTTGAATCTCCATGGGTCTCACAGACTCGACTCGGCGAGTTGCATTATGCACGTGGACCAGCCCGCGCATCTGGCCTCGCGCCCATCCCTCCACGCGTCCAACATGGCCATTGACACGGTCAGCGCAAGGGTGATCGGCGAGCTCTATCCTCGCCCGCCCAACGTGGACCTCTTCCAGAGTTCTGTGTCAGGCTATCCGGGCTGGGTGCCTGATAACTGGACAACGCAGCGCATCTATAGTACGACCACACCCATCAGCACCGATGGCTGGCAGAGAATCGTCGCCTTGAATATGGTCGACCTGGGCACAAACGGTAAATACCAGGCTGTCGCATATGCCGAATCGCCCGAGCCCGGCAGCAAGATCCTCAAGATGCACATGGGCGCGCGCGACGCCGACTCGCACATCTACGACCTCAGCGCCATGTTCTTGTGCTTTGACAGGTCCGACACCCGCATTCGCACAGGACTCTTGGAAAGCGTGAGCTTGAAGGGGGGCAACTGGAACGCTGCCACTCCCGGTGAGGCGCACCACAAGCGCTTTGAGTTCATTCCACCGTTCAAATCCAAGCCAAACGTCGTGGCTTTTATCTTTCAGTTCTCCATGGACAAGAACAGTTGGATCCGCATGTCTGTGCAACCTGAGAGCATTGACGAAAATGGATTCACGCTGAATCTCATGACCTGGGCTGGTAAGTGTGGCAAAGCCCCTCGGTCGTGGAAGACCAGACATCAAGGAGCGCAGGCAGGCAGGCTGAGATGACAATTGAACTGACTTGATGTGCCTACATAGATACAAAAGCCTACAACATTGGCGCGTACTGGCTTGCACACGAGGCTGACGACCCAACGATCCGCTCTGGCCGCTTTGCGCCGCCTGAACACCCCGCACCCGGATGGACAATGGAGGACAGAGGTGTGGTGAAGTTCTCGCGGCCATTCCCGAACCGACCTCGGCACCTGTTTGTAGGTCTCGACCATGCCGACGTTCGGAATGGCGTCAACGCCCGCTTCAAGTGTGAGCCGGTTAACTGTGACGAGAACGGCATGGAAATCGTCACTAAAACCTGGCATGAGGAGAGTCGCTATTACAAGATGGGAGCATCATATATTGCTCTGTTGTAGGAGGGCACGGTTTCACTTAGCATTCCCATGAATAGATTTCAAATTACATATAAAGGAAAGGAAATATCCAACCAAGCTGACACCTCACACAAGTCTATTCGTGGACCAAATAAATTGGATTGACTATGAGAAGGTAGATGCTCTCGCCAAAGGCAAGCTTGTGTTTGCTAATTATTTTATCAACATCCGTACAACTTCCCTGGATCTCACAGCATACGTGAAATCAGTTCTGTTGACTATTTTCAGCGGCTGTTGTACTTGCGAAACAATTTCTAGCGTGATTCAAGTATCCATATCTTGAGATTAATGTGACCGTATTCCTTCATGTGTATACTAGCTGTCGACAAGTCACAATGTCTTATTCCAGCCCATTCAATTTTCGAACGTGGTTCCTGAACAACACTGTGTACGCAGACAAAGTTCAAGTTCAGCATCCCGATACTGCACGTAGAAGAGATGTTTCCTCGCTAGCTAATTGGCACCGGTACAGCCGCCATCTGTTTCAGAGCTTCTGACTTATCCTTACCGGTTTGTTTTCAGCACACTATTTGCAGGATTTTCAATCTAAATTGCATAAATGGAACTGTATTGCCATATTGGTTACTGATATCAGGCCATGGATAATGTACGGAGAAGGATACCGCTCAAAAAGTGGATTTACTACGACGGTTTCTGTCACTGCGCAACTCACCTTCCAGCTGAACGAGCCTCGCTTGGCTGATTCTGGACTTTGAACTTGATATGGGTTGTGGTGCGATACTTGATTGGCTGCACAGCCGCAGAAACATTACGCGGTCAACGATAGGCCAGCATACGCAGGGAAATTCCGAGTCAAGCCTTTGCATATGCTCGATTTGTAGCACACAGCACTTGATCACTGCAAGTACCCATATATAATCATAATGAGCTCGAAAGAAGATAATAAACCCAGACAAGCATGAAAACGTGTGCAGCAAGTAGTGCAGCTCAACACGGTGGTTTCCTTTCTTACACAGACGACATTATTGTGATGGCCTTGAGACGAAAAGATAAGAGCGACTGCTTGTTTTCTTGTAGATGTGTTGTCTAGGCTTGAAAATATAGACCTTTACGGGTAATATAAGACTATCAGGCTCGTATAGAAATCCAGATCGAGTCATCTGTTCGTTACTACTCTCCTTCGCTCCCTGACTGCGCATTTTGCTCCTTCTGCTTGAGGGTCAATCACTGAAATCAATGTGGTCATTTTCATCAATCTGCCCAGTAGATGACTTGTGCGGCTTCAATTTGCCCTGGTGCCGTCTATTGATCTTGCCCTGCGCATTTCGGTCAAAACCTTGAGAGACTTCAGCTGAGCGGTTGGTTGCATCACTGCCATTCTCGTCTTGGGGCTCAGCAGGTGCTGCTACATACTCATCACTGGCGGCTAGGTCAAACAGGTCTATTGGAATGGGCGGGTTCTGGCCAGTAGTATGAGGCTTCATGGCCTGTCCTTTTGGACTTGTCCAGTTCGGCATCTGGATGCCGGGATCTTCTGCCTCTTCATGCCGCCATGCCTTTGTCCATCGGCAGCAGTGGCAGGCGAACCTGGCTGTGAGCATGTCACAGGGTCCATGCCTAGGTCTCTTCTACTGTCACAATCGCTATATCCGTCTTTTGATGGGGTTCGTTATTCATCTTGCCAGACTGCCTGTGCCTTTCTTCACCTTCTGCGCGAGTTGAGGCTGACCGGCACCAAGAGACTGTCTCGAGTTCCGACCAACAGAGTCATCAACATTGTTGTAATGATCTCTGGGGTGATCTACCGACTTGAAGCTGTCCTGAGCAGTGGTCGATGAAGACTTGTGTCGTAACCGACTTAGGACGAATTGTTATTATCACTACGTAGTATTCTCCTCATGACCAGGAATGCCATGGCCAATTGGTCGCGTAGGCCGCTTGCGAGGTTTGATAGTGATATGTACTTCTAAGAGATAATGTCAGTAGTAGTATGAATTTATCAATATAGACATGAACCCAAGGACAAAACAAATACATGCATATGTTCGTATAATCAAGATGCTGCTGGGCGTCTGTAATAACATAGGGTGTGAGTCTATCAGTCTGTCTACAGCGGATCTCAGCGCTGAAACGGCCCCCCTGTACTGGCCCTGACTGGGAGCCTCCCAGTACTATGTAAACCAGCTCAAAACTGCAGGTGAACGCCACAGCGGCACGTCCAGCGAGTGAATAGTCGGCCTAATCCAGCCACGGCCCATAATCATGGCGAGCTGATGGCTAGCTCAGCCGCCGCCCGCAAGTCCCTGCTGCCAGGTTGGGCTAGGCACGAGGTCCAGAACCATCACCAGCTGACGACAAGTAATGAAATCGACGTTGCTGGCGCTGTGGTGGAGTCTCACCAGCCAGACTATGGATTGGGACGCGTCTTCGAGATAGGCGAATGGCTATGTATGTTATAGTTATAGACAGGGCGATCTGGTGATGCATTTCAAAGACTGTCGTTCGTGTTCGTGCTGGATATCTGTTTTGTTTGCTTGCTCCTGGCTCTCCTTTGACTATACCATTTGCGTGCTTCTTTTGCATCTTCAAGTGCACTCGTTTTTCATCTTGAAGGGTACTCGGTTCTCATCTCGAAGTGCACTCGCAGCCTCGCTGTTGTCGTCTTGCTGAAAGCCTTGAGAGCAGTCTTCCGAGTGGTGATTATGCAGGTGGCCAGCTCATTCCCCAGCTGGGGCGAAGACCCCAACGAAAAGATCTTCACGGGTGCCAAGAAGCACAAGTATGTTTCGACCCGCCTGGTGGTGCACGCTGGCGTCACAGTTGCGATATCGTTGCGCCGCGATGAAGAGACCAAGCGCCTCGCTTTCGACTATGCCGTGCTGGACCCTTCAGGCACGGAAACAGGAGCTCCCGCCAGCGACCAGGAACAGCAGGCCAGTCAGATAGAGAACAAGCCGTCTGGAGAGGTGCTGGATTCCCAAGGATGGTCCGACTCTCCCTATCTGCTGCCCTTTTCCAACCAGGTGCGCGTGGTGGGAGAAGAAGCCAATCCGAACCTGGAGCTCCCTCCGGTTGATAGAACGGGTCTCAAGGCGCCACCAGAGCCACGGGCGAGTCTTGATACATGGTGGTCGACGACTCTGTGTTTGACTGAAGATGTGACGGATTTTGAAGTCTTGTCAGATGGTGAGTTTGTTCTTTTGCTCTCGTTTCCCTTCTTCTGCTTTTCGCTTGGGGTTGATGAAGAGGTATAAACAGAAGGAGAGAAGAGAAGAAAGAGGAAGAAAGGAAAAGTAGGAATGGAGTCAAGAATGTGAGAGAGGAAAGCAGAGAGCCGGCCTTGCTAATCACCAAGAACAGGAAAACATATCTACCTTTTCCGCCAAAGCGTCAGCACCACTGCAATAAGCCCAAGTCCGCAGATCAGCAGTGACGACCTCAGACACTATGTCGACAGCAACCTGCTCTGTGATCGTTACATCCTGGCAGCAGGCCAGCTCACGCGCCCTCTCGAGGTGCGCTACCGCCGCAGCGGCCAAAAGAGCTTGATGTTGAACGAGCGCGACACGCTGGGCGTAAGCGACATCAACGACAAGCTCTTCTACGAGCCCACCTTCTCGCTCAAATTCGTGTCCCATCTCGAGGCCGGCCGCTTCGCCATTCTGCGCACCCCGTCCATGTCCAACGACATCTTCCGCTGGATGCTGTTTGCCTATTCCTCCCGCACCAAGCAGATCGACTGCTTCACGTGCGACGTCTCTACAGACGGGTTGTTTGACCTCCGCGGGCGCGTCTACTACTCGTGCGAGAAGAACCACACCAAGGTCTTTTCGACGGCCCCGGGGCGGTGCACGGCGATTTGCGACAGTGGAGAAATGTGCCACGAACTTATGATGCCTATCGTCCCTACTGCTCCGCTCTCAGGCCGAGCAATTGAGCTCGGCCTCAAGGATGCTGACCCGGTTCTGGTGCTAAGCAAGGAGATGACACTGACTGGTGCTGAATTTGCGGACGGATGCACAATTGAGGCGTGGGTCCAGCCAGGCACCAATCTCGAGCGTGCTCCTGGGAGCACATCGACCATCTTTGGCATGCGACGAGGCTGTGGCCCGTCGCTGGTCCTCGACGACAAACTGTCCCTGGCACTCAGCGACCCGAGCCAGCCAGGCTCGCTGCTCTGGCGCTCGGAATTGCGCCTCCAGGAGGGAGCTTGGAACCACGTGGCTCTGATCATCTCCGGCTCTACCCCTCGGACTGCCGTGCTCGTTGCCAACGACGAAGTCTCTGCGCCGTTCCAGCTCAGCGCCGAGCACTCGATGGTCCTGCAGCGCGTGGGCTCGCGCGAAGATGCGGCCGCCAGCAGCGGCTTCCGCGGCTCTGTGGACGAAATGCGCGTGTGGTCGTATGCGCTGGACCCCAAAGCGCTCAAGGCCAACCGCAACTCGGCATCAACAGCCATGCAACCGCTGCTTGCGGCGTGCTGGCACTTGGACGAGGGCCAGGGACGGGTGGCCCACGATTCGACAGAGAATGCGAACCACATGCACATCGTGCTCGACAACCCGGTGGCGACAGACGGCTGGACCGCCTCGCAGGCCCCCGTGCGGCGCAACACTGGGCTGACCCGGCAGACTTTGCGGCTGCCGAGTGACATGGCAGTTGCCGGTGGTCTCTCGGCCGCCACATACTACGAGCAAGTCTCGGTCTCGGCGACGGAGATGAGCGAATCCGGTTCGGCGGCGTGCCCCCAGGAGGGCTCTGACCGCACGGCCGCGAACAAGACAGAGACGAAACCGCTCAAGCGAAACGCCCGCGTGTTGCTGTGCGCTGTGGCATCGCGCCAGGGGATTTCTGGCCACCGTCCGCTGCTGGTCGATTTTGGCCTGCTCTCCGACGGCAACCTGGGCGGTATCCCTGGTGAACTCTTGGTGCCGTCCTTGTCGATGGCCGGGACGCCGTCCAAGGCGAGCACATCGCTCATCTTCATTGATCCAGAGGGCACGGAACTCTTCGCCGGGTTCCTGGCCTTTCCACAGGCGGTGTGCTTGGATCATGCCCCGTGTATATGGGAGGCTGCAACGGGAGGCGTGACGCTGTATCTGCGAACGGGGATAGAAAGCTTTGGCGCGCTGCCGTATAATATTACGCGGTCCATCGCGGT
This sequence comes from Coniella vitis, assembly GCA_011317545.1. Lineage (NCBI taxonomy): Eukaryota > Fungi > Ascomycota > Sordariomycetes > Diaporthales > Schizoparmaceae > Coniella > Coniella vitis. The sequence goes on from WUJK01000003.1 coordinate 114,649, forward strand.
TGGCGTCTCGGCGACGCTGGGCAGCCACGAGCAGATCATGGCGGCAAGCAAGCTGAGACTGGCCAAGCACGTCACCATCACCACGCAGCGCTGCCAGTGGGCGGATCCGTCAGTGGCTGTGGATATGGTGCTTTCAGCCAAGATGCAGGACAATACATCGGTCATCTCGGAGACATGGCGAGGTGTTCCCAGTGCGTTGGTCAACTTGTGTAGCATCATCAACGGATCATACGCCTTTGGAATGATGCCCAATGCTGTCGTGCAGTCTTGCGAGGAAGTGGTATGTTTCTTTTCTTTCTTTTCTTCCTTTCAACTATCGCCTGTTCTTTCTCTTCAGAACATGGATCACTCACCAACACCCCATGAATTGGCTGTGGAGTGACTGACTGACCAAAATTACCGGACGCTCAAGACCTCGTCATCACCGCTCAGCAGCCCAACATACACGCTGAAGCTCACGAAGCACCTCACCAAGGACCTCCCAGCAGCCACATGCTTGAGGATCGGCACCGCCTGCGTGCAGACTGCAACCGCAAGCCCAATGGGATCCACGTCCCTCCTCGTCACGCCTCCATACAGCTTGGACTCAGTGGCTTGCAAAGCCCTGACTCCGCTCCACGCCACGCAGGGGACCTTTGTCTTCTTCATCGGCTACGACTATGACAACCTCGTCTCGTGCACGGGCAAAGGCGCGGGCAGCTTCGAGTCCGGGTCCAGCATTGTCTCCCTGACGCAAGCAAGCTCGCTGGGCGAAATGCAGGGCCACAGCCATTCCCTGATTGCTGTGCCAGCCGAGAGCACCTTTGACGCAGCCTCGGAAACACCCTATTTCGCCTCGCTGCGCCACTCGACGGCTCTCAACCTAGAGGGAGACGTCGCCTTCTCCATGTTCGAAAACGTCACCACCACGGATGCCTGCCCAGGCCTGACCTTTGAGTCGTGGATGAAGGTGGCGGATGGCACGGCCGCGAGCATTGCAGTGGCGTACACCTCGGAAAAGAAATCGCGCGCGGCGTCGGGCAAGAAGCACAACGAGGTGCAGACGTTTGTGCTCGCGGTGGCGCCCAAGGCCAGCAGCGGCCAGAAGGAGGACGACAGGGCGTACGCGCTCGAGGGCAGCATCAACGACAAGCACTTCCGCATCGACCCGTCACAGCAGCCGCTGCGCGAGGGCGTGTGGACACACGTTGCCTGTGCGTACCAGAACTTGTACGCGCTGCGGTTCGATGGCAAGAGCCACGTGGACTTTGGCAATGCGGCAGAGTTCAACGCGAATGAGTTCTCGGCCATGTTCCACCTGCATCTCACCAAGATGGGCGGCCATGACCGGGTGCTGCTGTCCAAGGCTGCGAGTCTCAACCAGCCAGCCCCGTTCCAGATCGAGATTCTTCAAGACGGCCATCTGCGCTTCCAATTCTGGAAAGAGAAGGACGAGAATAGCAAAGCAGCCGCAGTACCCTTGGCTTTCCAATCCGACAGTGCCTTGGAGAAGAACAAGAGCTACAAAGTCTTCGTTTCGCGCAAGATGGTCAACGTCAACAGCAAAAGTGTGACACCTCGCCAGGGCTTTCTGGTCACCATCAAGATCTGGACGGCTGCCGGCGCTTTCGTGTCTGCTCTCCGACCTCCAACGATGGAGTCCCTCGAGTCCAGCGAAAATGATAAGAAGAACGCAGAGGAACTCTTCAGCGGTAAGGGAAGCGCTCCGTACGGCCCGGTGCAGACGACAGACGCGCCCCTGCTGCTCGGCGGAGCCTCGTATCCAGGCATCGTGGGCCAGATTGGCGGCTTCAAGATCTGGTCGACGGCTGTCGAGTTGCCGGACGACCTGACCAAGTGGAAGCCCGAGAGCACAGCCAAGTCCCTGGTTGGCAGCTACTCCTTCACGTCGCCCGACGACCGCACGCTGGTGGACGACGGCAACCGCCACCACGGCAAGCTGCGCGAGCGGCCTGAGTGGACGTCGTCGCCTTTCTCGGGCGACGCAAAGCTCACCATCTACATCAACGGCAAGCAGCAGGAAGTCAAGCGTGCCACCTATTCGCTAGAACATCTTGACAGACCGCGCGGGCCGCACCAGCTGACGCTCGGCAATGCCATCCACGGGGACGACAGCTTCCGCTATCTGGCAGCGCGGAGGAACTTCCGCGGCGAGTTTGACGAGCTCCGCATCTGGGAGACGGTCAGGAGCAGGGAGAGCATCTGCGACGCCCTGTGCTCGCGCCTCACCGACGTGCCGCCTGAGATGGCCGTATACCTGTCCTTTGACAAAGTCGTGACGCCCAGCGCCACTTCTGGCATGGTGCACTCGGCCAGCATTCTCGACGAGTCCCTCAACTGCTGGCACCTGTCTGTCGTCCAAGGAGGCGCCAGCACCGCTGCCACTCGCAAGACGCTCGTCCCGTCTGGCGCGCCCGTCGGCCTGGATGCCGCGTGCGTGACGCCGTTGCTGCGAGAAGACGGTGTGCTCTCGCAGATGCCGCGGTCGATCCTCACACGGCCCTCTGTGGCCGAGTACGGCGATCTCACGATCGGGGTCAATGGCGCGCTCGAAGGGTCCTTCAAGCGCGCGTACGCATTCGTTGACAGAGAGGGCCGCTGGGTGCTGGTCACGGGCTTCAAGATCGGCACGCTGATCACCGAGTGGTTCAGCCAGGTGCAGACGGCGCCCACGCTCAAGGGGTACATTGAGGGCGCGCCGCCTGTGCCGGCCGAGAACTACCTCTCCCGCGACGACGACAAGCCCTCGAGCGCCATCCGCTACATCAACGCACAGAAGTGCAGCTACTCGTACAGCTCGCGCAGAGAGGCCGGTGCCGAGGTGAATCTGTCGTACAGCTCAGGCTTGGGTGCCAAGTGGGAGGCCAGCGCCGGCATGGGTGTGGAGGCCGTGGTCAGCGAGGGTGAAATCAAGGCTGCGCAGAAGAGGGTCGTGGATATTTCGGCGTCGTCGCTGGCGAACGAAGTCTCGACGACCACGTCCCAAAGCACCATGGACATGCGCGTGGAACTGACAGGCAGCTGGACGCCTCGTGACGGCAAGGATCACGACCAGTATCAGCCGACGAACACGGGCATCGCACTGGTGGAGAGCGAGACAGCAGACGTGTTTGCGCTGCGGTTGAAGCTGCAGGGCCCCGTCAAGCCGCTTGTGGCATACCAGATGCGGCCCAACCCAGACATTCCCAAAGACCGCAACCTGGTCTCGTTCCGCATCAACCCGTTCTACACCAAGCAGGGCTGTCTGGACGGTCGCAACGGCCTGGAGGACGACACGAGCTACCCGGGCGCGTCGCAGGCAGGGCCGCCCAAGGACGTCTCGTACTTCAAGCCGGCCGAGGCCTATGCCTTGCGCGACCGCATCCGCCGTGCCGAGGAGCAGCTGAGAGGCGAGTACGAGCGCTTCTCCCGCATTCCCACGATTGGCAAGCAGACACTGCCCAAGCGCACCAAGCGTAACATCTGCAACTCGTACGTCTGGACAGCCGACGGCGGCACCTTCCAGGAGACGGTGCAGACGATGGACTTCACCCAGGAGGAGGTCGGCGGTAATGCCAACATGCGCGTGGGCTTGGGAGTCAGCCTCGACATGGAAATGTCCGTCTCGACCGCGCTGGTGACCACCAACGTCGACGCGCTCCTTGCCGCTCACTACAACATGATGCTGACCAAGGATTCGAGCTCGGAAACGTCGTTCGAGCTCCAAGCTGAACTGCCACCGGCCATCGATATCCGCGTCGAGGATCCCGTGACCAAGCAGCTGGTCAAACGCCCTGGCGCTGTGGACACGTACCGATGGATGAGCTTCTGGCTCGAGCCTAGTATGGAGGCGACGGCTGCCTTTTTCCAGCAGGTCGTCGACAAAGAGTGGCTGGAGCAGTCTGCGGATCCAGAGTAAGTCTTCCAGCCTCATCATGACTGAATAGTGATTTGTGGCCTAACTTGGGCGATGGTTGATTATCACCACCCACTTTGCTAACCGAACACCTCTCATTGCTAGTGCTATGACCCTGCGCAGCCTATCCTCGGCTCTGAAGAGCGAAAAGGCCGATGCACCAACGAAAGCCTGGCGCGTCTTTCACCGCTGCACGTACGTCAACCGGGTTCCCGAGCGGATTGTAAGCTCGCCTGCGGCTGCTGCGGTACAGGCAGCGCCCACCAAGATCTTCCACGACTATGCCCCGAGCTGGCAACTCATCTCGACGATGGAGCCATATTTGCGGTCAGCCAACAGTAGGACTGATGTTGTTGTGCTGGCAAAGCCACATATCCAGCGACTGTGGCCAGTATTGCTGTCGCAACCTCGTCTATACAATCAGGTCATAGACATGCTGGTAGAGTATTTGGGTGTTGCTGAGCATTAGCACCATCAGACTACGCAATGAAGACCGTTCCTTTTCTTGGATAGTGTATTTGCCTAGCGAAGGCAAATGAAGGGGAAATGGTGGCTTAGTTGGATGGACCATGGATGAGCGTTGTATTCTGGTCGTAATAATAGTTGTATAATTTTGGTATCAAAGGATCAGATCTGGAGCCGCTATTATTTCATATAGACAGGGTGTTATGACCTGGTCCCTCGTAGCACTATATATACGGTTGGAAGGAATAATCAGATGGAGATTCTGATTATTGGTTGATCTTTTGCAGGTCTATGTGGTGTAGCGGTACCTTCCAACGCTTATCATTACACAGGGGGATATAATGAAGTATGCCAGAACTGTAAATAATTATTTATTCAGAGCTATACATTCTAACATCATACAGAAATGTGAATTCAAAGAGAAACATAACTGATAATCCTCCCGTATGGCCACCGCACAGAATGGTATATATTGACTTACTTAAGTATATCTAACCTGATATATTACTTTGTATATCCTCTGTTTGGCTCTTGTTGCTATTATGAATGCGGATGAGGTTTGTTATCCTGAGTTGATCCGTATAATAACCCATAACCACGAACTTGACTTCCACATGAAGAAATGTCAAATAAAGATGACTTTACAATTTTATTTGACAATAGCCCCATTATTTCGTCGTCTTCTCAAGAGCTTCTATGCACTTCCCTGTAAATATATGTCACCGTAATCTGCAAGTAAGAAGTATCCCAACCCTTTTCGAGTAAAGGCTATCTTCACCCTGACATAACGCTATTACTCCGACATCGAATCCGCCTTATAATTGGACCCTTCTAGTCTTCGGTTCATATCATGCCATTCTGGAGGACACCAATAAGGCTTCGGCCCTCCACCACGAGGGTGGTGCCGGGACCTGCCCGTCTCCATACCCGATGACCTCTCTTTCCAGCCAAGGAGCCATCCCTTTATACATAGCAGACATCTCAACCCTGACGTTCCCAATCCCTTTTAAATAGCAACACATTGCAGCAACCACGTCGATAACAAAATCATAATAAAACCGAAACATAGAAGCCATATCAACCCCGCGTTCAAAAGGTCCATCAAGAAACATCCATCCGCACACGTCCATATCCACACCCATCTGAAGCTGCGAGAGGTCTACATGCCTCGCCATGAAACCGAGAACTTCTCGCCAATCAGCTCGATAGTTCAAAGCCGGCCGTGTGCTCCCCGCGCAATGGAATTCCACGACGTTCCCAAAATGCTTCGCGGGGTAGCCGCTTGCAAGCGCGCCGTCTGCCCAGCCGTCACACTGGCCCACGGTCATGGTGAATTTGATGCGCTGCATTCGTGCCAGAGCCTTTGGCGGCACGGCTTGTAGAATCTTGAGAGCCACCCTCAGGTCGTTCTCGTAGAAGTGGAAGGTGGCGTTAGGGTAGAACACTTCAACCACTGCTTCATGGTACATTTGGTGGTCGACGAGAAAGAGTGCTATGGGTAAAATGCGGCAGTGGCAGCGCGGAGCACAGGTGTGAAGTGGCAAGCCACGCCGAAAACTAAAGGGGCGACAGCTAGCTTTTTTTTTTTAGATTTAGATTTAGATTCTCCAATTTTCGTAGAATGATATTGGCGAGTGATTTCGGAAAATGAGAACTCACCATTTTGGTAGTGAGAACTTTCGGCAAGGGTGAAACTTTCCCCGTCTATACCTCCCATCGCGAATCACGAGGCATTCGAATACAGGGTCATATCCAGCGGTCGCTGGAGGTCCAAGATGTGTACACCGGAGAATATAAAGTCGTAGTTCTGCTGGAAGAGCCCGGAAAGGGAATTTGTCGGTGACGCGGGGTCCTGTTGATGATATGTTGAAAACGGACGGCGTGAATATCGGAGTTTGATTAGGTGGTACACAGCTACGGCGCAAGAGCAGACGTTGACTGAAGTATTTTGGGTCATGGTATTGAGAGGGCGATATAGTGTTGATGGGTAGAAAGTCTTGAGCAAGGAGTGAAACTGGCATCGTGTATCACATCCGGTTGGAAGATACCAAGTATCATTTCTATAGTAAGCGCCGCACCTTGCTCGTAAACAGTCGGCTTATATCAGCAGCATTCAAGGCTGCAGCCAATTGGTGCAGACTTGTCTGAGTCTACGTTTGATGCTTGAGTAAGTGTAGCAGGGCAGTTCAGAGGGCTTCGCAGGTCCAAAGGAAAAGGTGTACAGTATAATTAGCCGCGAATATGCGTCAACGACTGCTTGGTCTATTTACTAGAGTGCAAAGACTCTGTTTCAATTTTCTCTGAACAGAGACGCAAGCACTTTGCCAACGGGCACCCGGGCGGGTTCAGTTGAGGTCCAGATGCTGATTGGCTACTGGCGAGAGACAGATACTTGCTACTATTTAAACATTTCCCTCTTTTGGAAGGCAGAAGCACAACTACATAGTATGGTGTGCTTAAGGGTTAGGGTCAAAGCCATTGTCACACACTCTGATATGGCTCCACTTTGCTTGCTAGCCAGCATCAACAGGCAAAGTGGGGCTGGAGAAGAAGGGCCATTGGTTTGTCTCTTCTCTGTGGCTCCACTTTCCTTGTTGACGCCGAAGAACAAGCAAAGTGGGGCTAGGGAAAGATAAACTATTGGTTATCTCTTATAGAGTCGGGCTATAGCTCCACTTTCCTTGTTGATGCCGACGTACAAGCAAAGTGGGGCTAGAGAAGAAAGATTATTGGTTTATCTTGGGCTGTGACTCCACTTTCCTTGTTGATGCCGACGAACAAGCAAAGTGGGGCTAGAGAAGAAAGATTATTGGTTCATCTCGGGTTGTGACTCCACTTTCCTTGTTGATGCTGACGAACAAGCAAAGTGGGGCTAGAGAAAGACAAACTATTGGTGTATCTTAGAGTCGGGCTGTGGCTCCACTTTCCTTGTTGACGCCGACGAACAAGCAAAGTGGGGCCATACTAGCCCGCTTGACGCTACGATTGGAGCGGACGTGCCGCAATGTCTTGGTAGAGAAAGAGGCTGTTTCTAGACTTTATTAAGCAAGCGGAGAAGGAATACTATAAAGACGGTGATTTTCTCTATCAAGCATATTGTGGTTGGTGGTGGTGGTGAAGACGATTCTTTTGCAGCGGCACCCGTGGATTGCCACCAGTTTGTACAATGCCCTGGACGACTCGAAAGAGGTGGCGCGGTTGCGGATGCGGTTTGCGGGTTCTTTGCGGGTGATGCTGCCGTGGATAGCGGCGGAAGCTCGATGAGATTGACGAGGTGTTTCCTGGGGGTGATACGTGGGTGAATGAATGGCTTGGAGCCCAACCGGAAGACACTCGAGGTGCTTGTGGAAGCACTCCACGACCAAGGGTTGATTGCTGAGAAGCCCGGTGTATGGAGGGGCTGTTTGCTCCTGCCCATGGTCAGAACTAGAAGGCTGGGCTAGGCACTGGGATGGTGTCGTCAGAGGCGATGAGACTCTTGACGGGGTTTCTCACGGCCGGTCCCGCTTGAGACCATGTTGAACTGGCGAGACAGCCAATCAGCAATTCTCGGCGAGCTCAAAACGGTTTTCGTACGTGGCGGCCCAGCCGGAGGTATTGGGTACAACGCTGGGTGAAACCAGGGTTCTTGAAGGGTACAATGGCATCAATTGCATTGCACCATTCCTCAGAAGTGAACTTTTTACCCTCTGGCGAGGACCCAACCTGAACAGGATATAGCGAGATCCTGGAAAAAGAGCCGGCGGTCTAGATTGGGTAGTCTACGCTGGCAAGAAATCATCAAATCTTCAACGAGTGACTCACTTGGTATAAACAACCTTTAAATTATCTCCCATCAGAATGAATCTGATCAAGGATATCTCAGCAAGCATTTACCAACGATGAAACGATGCGACAGCCGGAGTGGATCCAGTCTAGACTTGGGATGTTGTTGAAGTCCTATACACATGCACAAGCCTTGAGCCAACATCAAAAGTGTTTGAGCACGCAGATAGTAATATTTATAAGAACGACCTTTTCATTGTCAATGTATTCATACACATGAAATAGATCAATTGGGCTCATATCACGGACACACTTGAATGATGACAAACAGAATGCTCAAATTTCGCATGAACTAGTCCAATCCGTCCTCTCGAGTGACTTTCACAAAACTGTGTATTGGCAAGCCGTCCTTGATACACATTCAAGGTTACCAGTGCTAAAACAGGGGAATATCACCAAACATGTACTCTATACAAGCCCGAAGACCCCAAAAGTCTGGGGAAGTGCCAAAGCTAACCAATTTCCCAGGTTGACAAAGAGACACGACAACAAATGTATACCGAATGACTCACAATGTGTACAACCAAAAAGCCACTCTAGAAACGAAAACAACAACCAACACACAGCACGACAGTCCACGCAATCAAAAATACGTAAGAAAAAGCCCCTCCAAAGACAGCCATATTATTCATACCCAATAATAAGGCTGTAATTTTCTTGGAACAAGAGCGTCTTATGAACACACACAAGACTGACGCGTCGCTTATTCCCGATTCTTGCTTGCCTAATTACACAGCGCCAATTTGGGTCAACGCCCTACTATCCTTTACGTGTGCGTGTGTGTGCGTGTACATGTGTAAGCCTGCGCTTTTCATGTCAGTTTTTTTGCAGGCATCTTATGGACCCCAGCGGCCCCAGCAAGGGCGTGAGTCTGACTTGACATGTCTCTTACCAGTACGTGTCATGGGGATAGTTACATACTATTCCCAATCGGGTCACCGCTGTCTAGTTGCGTATGAGGCTTTGCGGATGGACACCCAGGTGGTTTTAGAGTCCACAGACTTAAATACAGGTGCCTGACCCGAGCCTGAGCATCAATGGAACCCCCGATTACAAGGCAAACAATTACTGCATTATTATCGAAACGGTCAAATCTATCTTTCCCTCAAGACTCAGAACAATCATACACTCCTATACCACGAAGCAAAAGTACACCAACGACTATTGCAAGAATCCCACATCCTATCCCTTTAAAAGGACCGGCTTACAACCCAGACCTCATCCATACTACTCTACAATACATCTCTACACAATGCATACCCACAGCATGCCACGGACATACGGAGTCAACCCTCCAGCTCCCCAATCGAACAAGCCCACGACCACCACAACCGTCGAGGCCTCTTCAGCCTCTGTGGTGACCGAGTACTCGTACGACAAGACAGCGGCTGGGGCTGCATCACAAACAAAGAAGAGCAGCGCGTCCTCTGCATTACATAAAGTCAAGGCTGTTCTGAAGAACAACTTTACAATGGGACCCTGAAAGCAACGGGTCCTCTTCGCTTCTGGGGGTCAATCAGGTTTTCAGAGGAATTACGAGGGGAAAAAGAGGGAAAAGGAAAACAGGGACGGATCTTAAGGAAAGTTCAATTGGGGGGGGAAAAGGGCACTGTTTCTACTTCTGGTACGGAAAACGGGAGATTTGGCTTTGCAGATATTGATTCCACACGGACGGGATGAGGAAAACTTGGCAAGGGGCGGACATGCATTGCCGGGGGGGGGGGAATAAAAGTTTCATGGATTGGATAGACTGCATTTCAGAGGCCATTATCAATATCAAATTCTTCTTAACAGCAGAGCCTCTTTGCAATGAAAGTAAAAGCGCTTTCTGGTGCATGCATAGCCACACTGCCACATCACTGGAGTTGTTAGTGGGTTGGGCAAACTGCAAGCAGATCTCTGGACCCTTTTACCCGCGGCTTTTTCAGAAAGAAGGATGGAAAGAAAGAGAGAGACTTTGGACCTATCTTTAATCATCATGCTACCGATAATGGCAAAGATCGGAGTCCGTGAACTACCCCAAGGGGCTACTTCTCGTGCCATGGTCTCAAACTTTGCATGCAATGTTACGTGCTGCAACCTGCACGGGCTTACCAATCCACGTGAATGACAAATGCACATGAGGATATGAGCTGAAAAAATATCCACGATGAGGACATGAACGTAGCTTAGCAATAACTCCAGACATCTGGAAGTGAGTGCAGAATAGAGAATTGAAAAGTTATAAAAGACCGCCAAAGCGCTCATGGATGCATCAAGTGTTGGTACACTCAAGAACCTAGCGTGTCTTTGGCTCACGACTCTGCAAACAACATCGTAGTCCACCCCCTTGAATCCATATTCCCAACTACTGAGCAACTTATCTGCTCACGCTCCTCCAATGGCTCCCTCCTCCATTCCAAGCAAACACGCGGCCGTGGCAGTCATCCAGCCTCGCACACCCCTCAAGCTCATCGAGGTCGACACTGTTGCCCCTGCAGCAGGCGAGGTCCTCGTCCGCGTTGAGTGGACGGCCTCAACGCCCCTGAACCTCCACAATGCCGACGGTGGGCTCCTCATGACCCCGCCATACATTATGAGCGGTGACTTTGCAGGCACTGTCGTAGCCACCGGAGACCTGTCGTCCTCGACGCTGTCACAAGCCTCTCGGAGCCTCGAGGTCGGCGACCAGGTGTTTGGCTTTGCGTACGCTTCTCAAGAGCAGCGCCCGCAGCAAGAATACATCACCATCCCAGCCTACCTGTGCGCCAAGCTTCCCGAGGGCCTGTTCCCCCAGGAAGCCGTCACGGTGCCGACCAACTTTGTGACAGCCATGCACACCCTCACGACGGATCTGGGCTTGGCACTCCCTTGGCCCCGCCCGGAGGGCTGGGCGCCCGAGGCGGGCCTCCGAGACGCGCCGATACTCATCTGGGGCGCAGGCAGCAGCGTAGGCCACTATACCTTGCAAGTGCTCAAGCTGTGGGGCTACCGGAACGTCATTGGGGTCGCGAGCGGGCGGCACCACGACCGGCTGAGGGAGCTAGGCGCAAGCGTGCTTTTTGACTACGGGCGGCAGGATGTAGTGGCCGAGATCAAGGCGCACACTGCACACATCCCGTACATTATCGACTGCATTGGCTCTGTGCAGGGCACGTTGACGCCGCTGAGCAAGATTGCAGGCAGCGGGTCGGTGGTGGCCATCATGCTGCCGGTCATTGTGGCGCATGCGAGTGCGGCAGAGGCGCCAGAGTACGAGCTGGACGTGAGCAAGGTGCTGGTGGGCCAGTGGGAGGAGGGCGTGCAGCTGCGCGGGGTGCGGACGCACTTTTATGTCAACAACGACTTCTTCAAGTACCATCTGCAGCCAGAGATCATGCCCGCGCTGCTGGGCAGAGGGCATATCGAGCCGAACAAGCAGCGGCTGGTCGAGGGAGAGTCATTGCTGGTGCGTGCAGAGAAGGCCTTGAGCTTGTTGAGGGACGGACGGGTGAGCGGCGAGAAGCTATATTGGAGGGTTTCTGAGTAGAAGAGGGATCTGCAGTCAATAAATGAACATTTGGCAAAACCAACTTCAATATCTAAAACTGTGGATGTCAGAAAATGCAGGGCAGCTACACCAAAATGTCAACCATCGGTGAAGGGATCTCGATGTTGTGCATGTGATATATCAGGGTCTATGGGATACAAGCATAAGCCCCCGTTAGGCGGTCTAGACCCCTCCAGCCCCACCGCAGATACCCACATAAATGCATATGCATGTAACGTCATGGCCCCCCCTTCCGAGCGTCTGTTGCTTTTCCAACGCAAACGGCAGGATCCAGTATCTGCTTCACCACCCCCCGACTCTTTTCTTCTTCTTCTTCTTCTTATACTCAGGCAGCCCAACCTGCTGCTGCCGCCGCTGCTGCTGCTCGACAGCCTGAACTGTTCCTGGACGTGTGAACCATGAGCCATCCACCCACCACCCATAAACATGGTCCACACCGACGACGGCGCCGGCCGCAATGAGCTGCCCCTGCAAGTTGGAGGCAGTCGGTGGCCCGCCCACTTGGCCGGCGGCAAGAACGACAGCGATGATGAAGAGCGCCCTCCCCCTCTGCCTCCGCGACGATCCTCGGTCCAGCTCGCTGGGAAACCAACTACTGCCATTTCTCCCATCGACATCCAGACGCTCTCCTTCCCTGACGGTTCTCGAGGCACCTTCGAAGGCGCAGCCAACACCACCACCGCCGCCGCCACCGATCATGGCTCAAAAGCCTCCAGCGGGTACGCTACGCCCGTCGAGCTCGGGGGCTTCGTGCCTGGATCCGCCCTTCCCGGACGAGCAAGTGATAATGGGGCCGGCGACGACTCGATGAGCGTCATGAGCTTCGCTCTGTCGACGCGGCCACCTGCAGACCTCGCGAGTCTCGTGGCGGGCGAAATGAACGAGGTGAACAAGAAGAGCAAGGCCTGGGCCCTGTTGCGGTCGCAGTCTGCCACTGTGCAGCCCTTTGAAAAGGCAAGGCAACATGCTACCGACGGCCTGGGCGATTTTGCGTCCGAATTCGCAGAGATACCGGCCGAGGGCGACCTGGCGGACGATGCGCGGCTGCTGCAGTGGCGGTCCAAGCTCAAGCACTACATGATCCTGTCGTCGGCTGGCAAGCCCATCTGGAGCCGCCACGGAGACTTGAGTCTGATCAACTCGTCCATGGGCGTGGTGCAGACCATCATCTCCTTTTACGAGGGCATGTCGAACCCCCTGCAGGGCTTCACGGCCGGAAACACGCGCTTCGTCGTGGCAACCGAAGGGCCGCTCTACTTTGTGGCCATCAGTCGCCTGGGTGAGAGCGACATGCAGCTCCGCGACCAACTCAAGGCCCTGTACATGCAGATCCTTTCGACCCTGACCCTGCCCACCTTGACCAAGATCTTTGTCCACAGGCCGTCGACGGATCTGCGGACCCCGCTCCAAGGAACAGAGGGGCTGCTGTCCTCGCTAGCAGACAGCTTCACCAAGGGCTCGCCTACCTCGATGCTCGGCGCCCTGGAGTGTCTGCGCCTGCGCAAATCCCAGCGCCACGCTCTGAACAATGCCTTCCTCAAGTGCAGGACTGACAAGCTGCTTTACGGCCTCATTGTCGCAGGCGGCAAACTCGTCAGCGTCATCCGGCCGCGCCGCCATTCCCTCCACCCGAGCGACCTGCAGCTCATCTTCAACATGCTCTTCGAGTCGGGCGGCATTCAAGCAGGCGGTGGCGAAAACTGGGTTCCTCTCTGCCTGCCCGCCTTCAACAGTAGTGGCTACTTGTACATGTACGTGAGCTTCTTTGACCAAGGTAGTGGTAACGTCCAGGGCGGTGACAGCGAGTCATCGTCATCCTCATCATCATTGTCATCACCACCATCATCCGAGGAGCAAATCGCCATCATCCTCATCAGCCCGGATCGGGAGTCCTTTTACGATCTCAAAGAAATGCGTGACAATGTCGCTTCCAGCCTCAAAAAGAACGGCCACTTGGACATCATCCAGACGGCCGTCAAGACAGGCCGCGCCAGAATCCCGTCCATTGCACCCGGTACCCAGATTAGTCATTTCCTGTATAAGTCGCGGGCCAATGTCCAGTTCTGCATGTCCACGCTGGATCCCTTCTCCGGCTCGCTGCCATTACCTGAAAGCGGGGCCAATACCACCACCACTACTACTGCTACTACCACGCGCAACGACACTACTCAAACCAACCATAACGATACCTACAATGGCACCACTACCAACGACACCACCACCGCCGCCCTCGTCTCCCGCAGACGTCTCATGACCCTCTACCACCAGCTCCACGCCTCCGTCCACGCCCGCCACTCACACCTCAAGATCCTCCACTGCATCGACCAGGACGCCACGAGCCTGGCATGGGTCACGCCCGTTTTCGAGTTCTACTGTGTCGCGGGCCCCAATGCCTCGCGCGCCTTGCTGACGCAGGGCGCCAACAAGATTGTGCAGTGGGCCAAGAAGGAGGAGGAGAGGTTGTTCATCATTGGTGGTGGGGTTTTTTGAAGTGAGTGATGCTCGCACGGTCGGTGCTGACGCAGTCGTCGTTGTGGAGTGAGGGGGTCCTTTTCCAACTGGTCTAGGTTTGCTGTGGAAATGAACTCATGCGTATATAGGTAGGTACCTAGACATGTATACATATATCAATGATGGAAGATACCCATTTTCGCAATGATGGAAGCAGGAAAAGCAGGACTCGAAGCAGGAAAGCAGGGATTAAGTAACAGAAAGGCAATATTACCACCATGAGCATATGTCTCTGGAATCCATTCTCAAAATATCCTTGCGGCACAGTGTTAGCAGTGTGGGTTTATTTCTGTCGACTAAACTGTTCACCACCAAGGGCAATCTGGGCCACTGCCCTGTTTTTGCAAACATGTTTCATGGGCATTCCTTTCTGTTTCTATGTCATATCCATCCTGACTGATTTCATTGGGACAATAATGGCTGGCTTGCGTAGCGTAAGCACGCCGCATCCAGATCTTACAATCGCTACAACACTCTTCCTTCTCGAATTCGCCCCATTGCTTTCCCTCTGTTGATCTTCTGAGCCCACCTATCAAGTTACTCCATTTCTGACCGTACCCAAGGCATCGTATAATGAACTTCATCATTTCCTGTCCCACAGTGCCACTCCAATCCGACGTGGTGCCACCTTGGGGCGCACAAACGACAAGACAGCCGACTTGCTGCCATTTGCCTTCGGCATAGCCCCACCGACTACGCCCTCAGTTTGACCTTGCTCCAGGATCGGAGTTTGTGTTTTGCACCCTTCATTAGCCTCTGCAATCTGCTTCTAACCTTGCGCTTCGAAGCGACTTTGTGGTAGTTGGTTTGTTGAGTTGACGGGGCAGGAACCTCTTTGGATCTGCGCACCGCACGACCTTGCGACTCCAACAATGATCTTTTGCTATCATCAACTTCATTGTCACAATCCACACTACAACGTGTCTGCGGCTGAGGGAAAGCCTCAGTCAGGCGCGACTTGATGTTTGACAGTCGTTTCTTCAGTCCTTGACGCCGCCTCGCACCGCTAGTATCAGAGAAGAAACTCTGCAATTCGCTTTCTGCGGCTTTCTGCTTCCTTGACTTCGATACCTGCAAGAGTCCAAGTTGTGTATCAAGAGATGCGCCCCTTACAGCATCATCCGGGCAGTCATCATGAAGTTTTGCTGTGGATGTGAAGTTGAGTGATGGAACAGACACTTGCCCACGGATAGCATGCTCTGGTCTCCGCGGGCTGAAGCAGGCTGGGTCTTGTATTGAGGGGGGCAAGGCCATTGGACTGTTGAACAAATCAACAGGGTGTATCGAAGTCAGTTCTGAGACAGTGCTGGATTTCGGGATCCCCATCCGTCTCTTGACAGTGTCGTTGTCTTCATGGCTTGTTGACCACACTGCCGATCGAGAAATCCTGATTGGCAAACGTCGCTTGACTGGCATGCCAGAATGCACCAAATGTGTCGATGGATCCACGTCTGAATGCTCTGATGAGGATGCATCAGCTCGTTGTTGAAATCTGGGTGCAGAAGCAGCATGTCTCAACTTGAGCTTGGGCTTCCGGACCATGCGGTCAAACACAAAAGGGTCGAACCCTTTGTTTGTCTCGTTGTCGTGATCTTGAGCTTCGGTGTTCTCAATGATAGTCGATCGAGCGTCCGTGAGTTGCGAAATCTCGATTGGCTCCATGCCCACAGGGATCACAGCTCGGGCAAGCGATGGATCCGCATATTCCGGATTGGCATCGTATTCCGGTAGAGGTGGTAGTGCTTTCATCAAACGAGGTATACTGTTCTTCAAGCGCAACATTTTGGCTGGAGAGATCGGCTGTGGAACTAAAGTAGGACCACTGCGAGTTGAGACAACATGATACTGTTCGAGCTCGTCTACAGTGCCTGGAATATCGACCTTCACTTTGCCTTCAAGCACCGCAGGGCCACGCAAAGATGACTGCCGAGGTGGAGCCATAAACAGTTGTTCGCGATGACTCGGATGCGGTTCCAGTGCTAGACTAGGACGTGAACACGAGCTGGGGACAATTTCCGGCTCATCATCTGTGTCCAAATGAGGCGTCTGGATATGTCTGTCGACATACTTGACGAACGAGGCCAGATCAGTCATACCTGAATACAAAGACACGGATCGGCTTTCGTTTAGACAGCTGTCGTGTTGTTGTGGTCTAGCAACGAATGTGTCAAGCAGCTGATCGTTGGGAGCTTTCGTTTCTAGATTTTCGAATCGCTCCCAGGTGGACATTGCAGAAGACGCAAGTGATCTTGTGTCGCAATTCCGTTCGACATCTGACATGTTCTCTTGTAGATTTGCTGGGTGCGACGTTGCTGTCTTATTCTCCACACTAGGCGTCACCGGATCGGATGGACTCTCGATCGTAGATAGCTCGGAGAATGAGCTCATGTCAGTTGTCTGTACGGTCAATACTTTAGGCAGCGGTGCTTCTTCGACTACTCCACTGTAGTCGTCATGGTCTGAATACATGTGGTACGACTCCGAAGCGCCTACGACTTTTCCAGGCTTTGTCGACGAAATACTCATTAGCAAATCATCACGGGGGGTTGCATGCGCAGGAGCACCGTCGGTAACATCCCCTTGGCAAGGATGTGATACTGGACGGAGCTGCTCCTTGTTGCTGAAGGCATCAATACTGGTCGTCCGCCGCAAGAAAGTGAAAATAGGTTCCACATCCTGCTTGGTGACTGAATAACTAGTGTCTTCGACGTCTGCCCCATGCTCGAGGTTGAGAGCGTTGAATGTGCCCTCCGGCTCTGGTGTGACTGGATAGTCTGAAGGCGGCTCAACGACAACATTTTCAAAGTCCTCGCTGTAGTCGTAGAAGATCGGGCTCTTCCTGATAGGCACAGGCCTAGGTGTCCTCGATGGTACGGATCCATACCCACCGCATCCAGAGGTCATGCTTGAGGTTCCAAGGCTTTGGCAAGAGGAGACGCTTCCCAGTCGCTCTCTCGGCCTCAATCCCCAAGGAGGGAGGTTGTCTGGTACGGGCTGCTTGCCCATTTGAGGCCGAATTTCTCCGGAAGGGAGACGGCGACCACCGGACAGGGAATGCGTCGACTGATTGACATCGTATCTCATAGATAGGGGCAACGGCGGGTCCCGAGTGGTCTTGTTGGGGAACAAGGTCTTGTGTGGATGATGTGTGGTTCTCTGTGTGCACGCATTAGTTGCAGCCCTGATGTCCAAAGTCTTGCATTGTCCATACTTGTGGGATCCGATCAATTTCCACCATCCTGCTATAGTCCACCATGCCGTTCTCCGTCAAGGCTGGTGATGAAGGACGAATTCCAGGTCGCGGCAGGCGTGTCGGATATGGATATGGAGATCGAGGTCTCTGGCCCCGCGTGTGGAAGTCTTGGGGCTTCTGAGCACCATATCCGCGGAGCATGGTGTTACTCCTGGATCCGCAAGTTGTGATTGAGTAAGAGCGCTGCCCAGTCTCATCCCACTGCGGCGAGAGCGTGTCAGACCTCGACTTGCTGCTGCCCTGATTATCCGAGCCGTACATGGATATGATCTCTGAGGTACTGTCGCGATACGAGGGCAGCTTTCTGCGGTCATCATAGAGTGCCACTTGAGGGCCATGGCCACGAGCCAACGGCTGCGGCTGCGGCTGCGGGGGGCGGTGCATGTCTCCTAGACTGGTTCGGTGTCGTAACAACATGGTTCTATTAGCATGAATAGAAAAGACGCCAATGTTCCCAGTCTCTGTCGTCTTCCTCAACATGCCGTCAGCGGACGCGGCCGGGTCGAGGAAGGTGTGCTCTCTGATGCTTCGAAGGGGCTTGAACTGAGGCAACGAATGGGCTGGATAGCCCGGATCATCGCGTGCCTGGCCACGGTACGAGCTGTTGAGTGCGCCATGGCTGGCCGAGCGTTTGACAACGAGCGCTTTCTCGTGGCTCATGGTGGTCATCACAGGATGGATGGACGTCTCATGGAGTTGGGTTCTGTGGCAAATCGACGCCCCCAAATAACGATGATGGTGAGAGAAAGTCGTCAATGATCAAAAATTGGATATCGACAATAATTCTGGGGGTGTGCCTTGGCGCAGCCCGCAGTCCAAACCAAAGATTGAGGCAACGACTCGAGCTGCGAGGAGGAATAAGTGTTGATTGCGCAAGGTGAAGTCAAGCCGACTCTGACCGAAACAGAGAGCGGGTGCCACCAAAGCTTTTCCGGGGCCAGATCTGGTGAAACGGAAAGCGGCAACGCATGTTTGCAACCCGGAACCAAGCTAAGCACAACAAGAAAGGAAGGAACTGGCAGGCAGAGAGAGCTTTGTGAAGAGGGAAGGAAGGAAGGAAGGAGGCAAAGCTCACGACGCTTGGTAAAGAATACTGGCCAGGTCGCAGGAGCGACGAACATCTTGCAACCTACAAGCTCAGGCATCTCAAGCCTACCCATTGATGGGCGCAAGTAACAAGAATGAACTGCATCCTAGCTTTCAGGAATGACTGGCCTCTTGTCCGGCTCAGGGGTGATTGATTCTTCCAGAAGGGTGATAGAGAGCCCTATATATATATCGCTCTCAGGCTGCTTTTACTGGAGCCGTGGAACAAGTCTTTTTGCTTCTAACATGCCTACAGTATTTCTTTTGGCCCTCTTGACTTTTGTGTAAGGGAACCAGGTCTTATATAGGCTTCATAACAAGGGCAATATAGACTTTTCAGCGCTGGTAAAGCACTTTCAGCAGTCATCCGCGAACAGAAGACAGCAAGAACTCAACAAAGTCCGGAATTTCTATGAAAATTACATCTCAATGCCCGCCAAGACCTCCTTGACCTTGCCGGGCTTTCCTTTCTTTCTTTCTTTCTTTTCTTGGAATTCTTTTAATCAAGAGGCTGTATGCTTCCATTGCTTCCAAACGCTGTTAGTCGTTTTGTGGGATTCCCAATGGAGCTGGTTGGATCATATGCATTCAGACTTATATCATGGGTTTGCAAAGTGTATACATATATTCTGAATGAGCTATAAGGCCATGATAGCTCTACTTTTGAAGGTGACTTGGCCTGCTTGTTGTAGGCGCAATAGGTGAAAGTACTCTGAATATTGGGCTGGTGTTATAACCCACGGTCATGCAGGTTACAAGAACAGGCCAGCGCAACTATATGCCAGCAAATCGGAACCTCAACGGACCGATAGGGATCTCTTATATAAGAATATAGAACGGTATAATTAGGGTTAGGGTTGGATTACCTTAATAACTAAGATAGTTAGAGCAATAGTAATCCAAATAATCCAAATAAGCCGACGCTCCTATCGCTCTAGGTAATCTAAGGATCTATACTTACTATAAATAGGAAATAATAGAAAGATATAAAGATAGGAGTTTATAGCTTAATATTAGATAGTTTCCTTATAATCTTTAGTTATAAATCTAAGTATTATTTTATATAATAGGGTAATCCCTCTTAATTACTTATAATACTTAATATTGCTCGATAATATACGAAGACTTAAAAATAATACTTCCCTACCTGCTAATATATAACTTATAAGTACTTCTAGAATCCGGGATTTAGGTAAGGATTATTATATTTTTATAACTCTTATTTAGGACGGTTTATATATACCTCTTAGGTAATATTAAGTATAATAATAGCTCCTTAAACTCTTACCCCGTTTACCTTAGGAGAAGGATATCGCTAGGTTATAACTTAAGAAGATATAATACGCTAGTTAATCGAACTTACCTAATAACTTATTATACTTTAGTAGAATTAAGAGTAGTAGAATCGTATTATCCGTAGGTAAGCCTAATAGCTCGAATAATATTAAGCTATAGCTATTATACCCCTAGCGCCTATTATTTAAAATACCGGTAACAGCTATAAGATAGATAAACTTATTATATATAACGGTAACTAAAATACGCTTTAAGGGTTCCTTACCTATTATAAGGCGTACTTCCTATATAATATAGCTTAATTTATTACTAAACCCGATAAAATTATCCTAGCCGGTATATAATTCGAAAAGGATATATTTATTTAATATAAATCCTTACTTCGTAATTATATTAAATACCTAGGTAACCTCGATTAACGTAAAACGACTACTAAGAATATATTTAATTCGTTCGTAGGATTCGAACGTATCCTTAAAGAAATATTTAGCGATCCTAACGAAGAACGGATTATAATATAATAACTTATAGAACTTAAGTAGAATAAATCCGCTTTAGCCTATACGGTCTGCTTTAAGTAATTCTTAATACGCCTCCCTTAGGAAGATAAGAACCTTATAAAATACTATTATAAAGGACTTAAGGATAAGGTTAAGGACGAAATCTCTAAATAGGATTAGCCTAAAGATTTTATAATATTTAGTAATAATACTATCTATATCGATAACTATCTTTATAAAAGATATATAGAGAAAAGTAAGAAAGGAGGAAGCTATACTATATAGAGGAATTACGCTAATATAGGACGGCGAATTTAATAGATAACTAACTATAGCTTCTAATAATAAAGTACGGTAATTAGTAATATAATATATTTAAGCCCTATAAAGCTCGATATAGCTTAGCGTAAACCTATAAGTAAGGAATACTTTAACTATAGTAAGATAGGCTACTTTATATAAGAGTATTAATAACCTAAGAAACCTAGAGAATTTAAGAAAGTCCCCGAAAGACGATAAATTAATATTATAATATACGAGACTATAGACTCTACTTTTAGCTAAAACTAGCTTCTAGAATAAGCGTCGGATAACTCCGATTATAGACTCCTTAACTAGACCTTCTATTATAAGGATAATTATATAACGTACCTCTCGGTAAAGTAAGGCTTAGGATAATTCCCTTAGAAACCTTATAAAGAATAATAAATCGTAGTTACCTAGAGAACGCCTCCTTTAACGGATAATAGTCTATTTAAAAGACTAGTAATAAAATAATAAGCCTAGCTTATTAGGGAATACCCCTATTAGCGCGATATAGAAGGGTACGAACTACCTAACGAAATAAATATTTTATAGAGTAATATTACGGAAATTACGGAATAATAGGAAATACTTAGTATCGGTTAGAGTATTAGTACCTAAACCGTTAACGAAAAAACGAGCTTAGAATTAGAAAGCTTTATAGATAAAGATATCGATAAAGGAGATATATATTACCTTATCTATAATATTATACTTAGAGAATTATTTAGGATAATAACCTATTAAAACGAAACCCCTTTTATATAAGAAGATATACGAATTAATTATCTCTACGAAAAATACTATTAGATTATATAGTTTACCTATATTATATATAATTATAGATAATACTTTAAATATAAGGTAATTAACGAATAGTTCCCTATATATAAGGCAGGGTATAGTATTATCGCTTATAATAACGGTAATAGCGACTATTATAACGTACTTAGAATACGGGGAAACTACGCTAATATTAGCCTTATATATAATACCCCCTACGAATATACTATACGACGAATCAAATAGTATTAATATACGATACCCTAATATATACCTTACGCGTAAGAAAAAGCGCTCGATTAGTATAGAATACGCGAATAAAAATAAAGGGAAAAGCTCGTAAAGCCTATATACGTAGAACCTATATACTATAGCTTCTATAAGCGCGCCGATTATATAGAATACCTAGCGGATAAAGTATATAACTACTATAACCTTAAGGATAGTTAGCCCGGAGTATAGACTCCCTATACCGAAGAAGAAAATTAAGCGCGCCTATAATAATAAGCCGTAATATATATATAATATAGAATATAATAAGCTAAAGACCTAGCTTAGGTAATAGCCCTTAGAGTATAGTAAGAATAGTAGAACCTAAAAGGCAAGGATCGCTTATAAGGGATAATAAGCGATTAGGATTTATAATAAAGTCCCTCTATACGATAGATAGCTCGATATATAAATATTTGAAAATCGTAGTATAAATTAATAATAAATACTATATAATACTCCTAGATAGCGGAATATAAGGAAACTTTATATCCCTAAGCGTTATTAATAGAGAATAGATACCTTAGAAGAAGAAGATAAAACCCTATAAACTTAGTACTATAGAAGGTATAAAAGTCGCTTACGGCTAAAGTATTATCGATATAAAATCTAATTAATTACTAGTTATAATCTACGGATATATAATATTAATAAACTTCGATATTACGGATACCGTATAATACGAACTAATTTTAAGTATATTATAGTTAAGAAAGGAAAATCCTCGAATCGATTAGACTAATAGTTATATTTTATAGGATAAAGCGGATACCTAAGAAGCGGTTATAATTAAAAGTATAGGATCGGATTTAGTTATTAAGCGATACCTAGATAATAGGGGCTTAAACGAATTTATATATACCTCTAAATCGAAAAGAGCTAAGATAATAGCTACCTTAGGATACGATAAACCTCGATAGCTTATAGAGAAGGATCTAACGATAGTTAATATCTAATAGAATAAGGGATATAATAGATTAGGATATAATATAATAGGATTTTATAGATAATAGGATATATTATTATAATAAGTTTAAGAAGGAACTAAGTATATATAACGATATCTCCTTATAATAGTAACTATATAAGACGAAGATATATTTAGAGACCTCTCCGGTATACTAAAAGAGTATCGGAAGTTTATAAAACTATTTTAAAGAAAATTCGATAACGGCCTACTAGAGTACGGCCTATACGATTATAAGATCCTACTTAAAGAAGGAGAATAACTAAAGTTCTTTCCTATCTATAGATTAGATAAGGATAAATTTAAAGTACTTAGAGAATATATCGACGAAAACCTTAAGAAAGGCTATATTAGACCTTTATATTTACTAATAGGATACCTAATCCTATTTATACTAAAGAAAAACGGCAAACTATAACTATATATTAACTATCGATAACTTAATAATATTATAATTAAGAATCGGTACCCCTTATCTCTCTTTAAAGAACTTAGAAATAGACTTAAAGGAGCCTAATAGTTTATAGCCCTTAACCTTAAGGAAGGATATATATATATTCGTATTAAACCCGGAGAAGAATAGAAAATAGCGTTTAGGATATACTACGGATATTTCGAATATCTTATTATACTATTCGGACTTACTAACGCCCCTATATTATTCTAGGAAATAATAAACTTTATCCTATACGAATACTTCGACTATTTTATAATCGCCTACCTAAACGATATCCTTA
Organism: Coniella vitis; assembly: GCA_011317545.1. Lineage (NCBI taxonomy): Eukaryota > Fungi > Ascomycota > Sordariomycetes > Diaporthales > Schizoparmaceae > Coniella > Coniella vitis. The sequence continues at coordinate 138,069 of WUJK01000003.1, forward strand.
TTTACTTAAAGATATTCGAAGAATACTAGAAGTATATTATAACGATCCTATAAATCCTCTAAGATAATAAGATTTTAGTAGAACCTATTAAATATAACTAGAATACTTAAGAAGTTAATTACCTCGGATATACTATTATATTAGGATATATATAAATATAGAAAGATAAAGTATAGGTAGTTAGGGACTAGTTTATACCTTAGAATATTAAAGATATTAAAGCCTTCTTAGGCTATATTAACTTCTACCGATAATTTATTAAGAACTATAGTAGTATTACAATATTACTTACGGAACTTACGAAAAAGGATATTACCTTCGACTAGAACGAACGGGTATAGAAAGCCTTTAATATAATTAAGGATATAATTATATTAGAACTAATCCTAATCGAAGTAGATTAAGATAAAGTTTTCGAGATCGAGATAGATATATTAGATTATATACTCGGTAGATAACTCGGATAATAAGACGATAAAGGATAATTATAGATAGTTAGCAACTTTAGTAAAAAGCTAAACGGATTAGAACTTAATTATAAAACGCCCGATTAAGAACTTATAGTAATAGTAGAAGCCTTTAGGGAATAGCGATACTATCTTATCGGCGCGAAATAATAAATTCTTATATATACGGATTATAAGAATCTCTAGGTATTTACCTCGATAAAGTAGCTTAATAAACGATAAGTTAGATAATACGAATTTCTATTAGAATTCGACTTTAAGATTATCTACTATAAAAGCAAAGAAAACGAACGAGTAAACGCTCTTAGCAGACGGTTAGATTATAAGGATAGTAATAATAAAGATTAAAATATTATAATAATCTTTAAGGAAGATTCGGAAGGTAACCTTACTATACTATCTATTACTAAGGAACTTAACGTAATACTATATATCGAAGGAGAAATACCTAACCTCGATAATATAATAATATTAGAATAAAACGACTATATTAGAAGTATCTATAGCGTATTAGTATATAGATATTAAGGAATTAGAGTAACCTATAAAAGGATTTAACGCTATTAAAATCTATTAAACCTTAAGAAACGAGTTATAGATATTATTAATAACTACGATATATATAAACGGAATAAGATAGAACGATATAAACCTTACGGACTATTATAACCTCTATTAATACCTATAACTATTTAATTATCTATTAGTCTAGACTTTATTATTAAGCTATTTCTCTTACGAAAACCCTTAACTAAAGTATAATACGATAATATCTTAATAGTAGTTTACAGATTAAGCAAATATATATACTTCCTACTATATAGAGAAAGTAATACTATAAAAGAACTCGTATATATATTCCTCCGTATTATTATCGCTAACTACGGAATACCTTAGGAAATTATATTAGATAAAGATAGAAAGTTCGTATTAAAATTCTAGATCTTACTTACTAAATACTTTAGAACGATATAATATATATCTACGGTATTTTATCCTTAGATAAACGGATAAATAGAATATACTAACTAGATTATAGAATAGTATCTACAATACTATATTAACTACGAATAAGATAATTAGGTCGAACTTTTGCTAACCGTATAGTTCGCTTATAATAGTATAGATATAACGAGTATAGGAAAATCACTATTCTTCCTACTCTACGGATATAACCCTACGGTATACTACGAAATACTATTAGGTAGAAACGTAGAAACGGCAGACTAATATACTAAGAGAATTAAATAGTTATATAAGGATACTCGACGTATACTTTAGGATATTAAAGAATAAATAACGAAATATACTAATTAGAAAAGGATTAAGGGATTAATCCTATAGAAGGGAGATAAAGTTTACCTTAACTATAAAAATATTAAGATTATTAAACCTAGCGATAAACTCGATTATAAAAAACTCGGACCTTATAAAATTATATAATAGATTTTACTAGTTAACTACGAATTAGAAATCCTATATATACGCTTATACCTAGTTTTCTATATTTTACTCTTAGAGCTAGTACTAGCAGACGCAGAACTCTCGTACGATATAGACGTTATTAAACCAGAATAAGTATAATACGAAGTTAAATAGATTCTCGACTTATATAAACGTAGACGCGGAAAATAATACCTTATTAAGTAGAAAAATTATAATAATTCGGAAAACACCTAGGAACTACTAAAAAATATACACCTAGACCTTATTAAAGAATACGAAAAAAAAAAAAAGTTATTATAGCCTTAGATAGAGAAGGTATTATAAGGAATCGAACCCCGGACCTCCTAATAAGAAACTAAGAGCTCTAACTACTAAGCTATAAGACTACTTATATCTTTAACTATAATAGCTACCTATAGGAATAACTAGACCCTTATTAAAGACCCCTTAGTAATAACTTTAAGAAAATTAGAGTTACGAACTATTAATAGTAGAAGGCCCTAAGCCGAAGAAATTAGATACGGATAAATCCGTAGACTCTAGGAAGGTACTAAAGTCTATTACCCTAAAACTATTAAACTCCTATAATTCGGTAATAGCTTTAGATTCCGCGGAAATAGCCGTATTTACGCCGGACTCGGCTTCCTGCTCCTCCTAAGCATTAAGCGACTCTAATCCCGTATTTACTAGCTTTATACTCCTCTTTACTAAAGACTTACGCTAAATACGAAGACGCTTTAAGCGAGAAAGCGCCTCCCCCGCCTTACGATAAGCCTTATAAAGCTCTTTACGTATATTAGCCTCCTATATACGAAGTTTCTTCTCCTTCGATAAAATACGAGAAACTATATAAAAGTTAGTATACTAATAAGGAAAATTATTATAGCTAGGACTTATAAGTATTTATAGGAATACTATTCCTATTATACCGCTTTCCTTACTTTATATATATAGAATAGCGCGAAATACTATCTATTATACGGTATAACTACCCTTTAGAAGTATAAAGGGAATAAGGTATTATCTTAAAACTAAAAGTTTTAATAGATAGATAAAGACGGTTATATTACTCGGTTTTCTTCGAACGCGATTTCTAGATACCCGTAGATATAACGAATTAGGAAGGTATAATCCGGAGTAAGAATATTAGGCAGGGCTACTTACGGAAATACTATAGGTCTTTAGGGATAAAGACCGATAAAAGGGAGATAATATTATAACCTACGGTTATATAGATTATAAGAATAGGCTAGCGTAATTATATACTAGTAAATCGGAACCTTAACGGACCGATAGAGATCTTTTATATAAGAATATAGAACGGTATAATTAGGGTTAGGGTTAGATTACCTTAATAACTAAGATAGTTAGAGCGATAGTAATCTAAATAATTTAAATAAGCCGACGCTCCTATCGCTCTAGGTAATCTAAGGATCTATACTTACTATAGATAGGAAATAATAGAAGGATATAAGGATAGGAGTTTACAGCTTAATATTAGATAGTTTCCTTATAGTCTTTAGTTATAAATCTAAGTATTATTTTATATAATAGGGTAATCCCTCTTAATTACTTATAATACTTGATATTGCTCGATAACGTACGAAGACTTAAAGGTAATACTTCCCCACCTGCTAATATACAACTTATAGGTACTTCCAGAATCCGGGATTCAGGCAAGGATCATTACAGCTGGCTATAACTTGAGTCTCTGATAACATTCAGGTATTAATATATATTCGTTCTTGACCAAGTTATATAATATGCACTTTCAAGTCAACGAATAGCATTGAACCTTGGCTTATAAGCTATAGCTATCTCAATAAAGCCATTCCAAGCCCTAGGAAAGGTCTTGATATAATAGATATTGGCCAAGGTTCAGGGGGTGGTTAGGTAGCATTCATACTATAAAGAGCTATTTCTCATACTCTTATTAAATATATTGGTTCTTTTCGCCAGTCAGCAAGGTAAGATTAGTACTCGAATTCTCTTCACTATATATACAAGAATAAGCTTGAGATTGACCGGGTTTCCATAGCACAACAGTAACACCAAGTGACCTGGCAATATTATGATTCAAACCTGAAGAAGTGAAACAACAAGCAGCTTCAACCATGCATCTGCCACTGTTTGATCCTTTCTTCCATGATGTGCTACTTCTCTTCCTTTTTTCTTTTTCCTCTTGGGAAAAAGATGAAGAAGAAGAAGAAACGGAAGCAGATATTGTGTTAAGCATCTCTAACAAAAGCCGCTTAGCTGCTATCAATAGTAACAATTCACCAGTCAGATTTTGCCAATGAGATTTCATCCGTGCACATTAGCATCCCGGATTTCTCAAGTTCTCAAACTAGAGATTAGAAGTAAGGATAATCCTTTTTAACATCGAAGGCTTTCCCTTTTTTCTTTATAAAAAGGTTCAAACATCATCCAAATCATATATACTAAATGCAAATAGCCACAGTTCAAACTAGACTTTAGAGTCAGGACGCATGTCACACCAGACCTCCACCTCCGAATACTGAAGACCAGACGGACATATATTGTCTTGAACTTGACAGCTGTTGTATGACCCTGGAACGGAATATCATAGTAATGAATGGCAATGCGGAACCAGACAGCAGTACGAATTGTGATTGCGGCAAAGAGACTTCCGTTGCAAGTCCTGCTGAATCAAGGTTAGCGCCAAGTTGCTGCTTGCAGGCTTGATCCATAACACGCCATTGGTCACTCTGGTTTCCAGTAATCACTCGACCGCTTCGCAGTTGTAAAGCCACCACTGACTGGCAACTGGCAGATATTGGTATATAGCAGAGTTTGAGGGTAGTAGTATACCACAAGATCTACTGGGAATAGAACAACCAAGAATAAGCTGGTAGCATATCTCAGCGGGGTTACAAAATTGAGTCCGACTTGCTGCTGAGTGACTTGATCCAAACGTTTTCGCTGTCTGGGGCCTCACTGTGTACTTTGTACTATCTACACAGTAAAGCACTGATCCCTGCAGTATCATGGCAGCTTGGTGAGCAGGTGAGGTCAGCGGGGATAGCGGGAGCTCAGCCCTCCATGTGCTGGGGCGCTAAAGTGGGAAGGGACACCTGTTCACTCGGACCGCGTTATTCTTAGGGGGCGGCCATAGTGGGCCATCCACAGCCGATAAAGATCCACCTGGCATCTTCAATCCTCATATTTATTATCAGCTAGCAACCGTACGCCGGGACACACTGAGTTTCCGTCAACCGCATACCAGGCGACCCTCCCACATGGTATAGAGGACTGGCTGCATTTACATTCTCTCTTCCTCCTTTCTCATTCATTTCGAGGCACGACACAATAGCCCGTGATTCTACAAAGTCGGCTCCCTCTGGTTGACCCCCGCTCCCCCATTACCACCTCGTTGATTGCTTGCGTCTAAGAAGGTCCGTCACACATCTGCCCTACCCAAGAAGCGGCCTCGTCCGTGCAGCCGTTGAAACAATAGCCACTGACGTCGCGGCGCCCTTAGCCATCTCCCAACATCACAATGCTTTCCCTCAGCAAGGCTGTCTACGGCCTCTTGGCTGCTGCGGCCCTCGCCTCGGCCTCGGACGTTACCCAACTCAAGAAGGACTCGTTTGACGAGTACATCAAGACCAACGACATTGTTCTCGCTGAATGTGCGCATACATGAGCTCTACAGAAAGAAAATCACATCCAACTGACTCGGTACAAACAGTTTTTGCCCCTTGGTGCGGCCACTGCAAGGCCCTCGCCCCAGAATACGAAGAGGCCGCCACCACCCTCAAGGAGAAGGACATCAAGCTGGTCAAGGTTGACTGCACAGAAGAGTCTGACCTCTGCCAGCAATATGGTGTTGAGGGCTACCCAACCCTCAAGGTCTTCCGTGGTCTTGACAACCACACCCCATACAAGGGCCAGCGCAAGGCCGCAGCGTATGTTCCCCCGTTTCCCCTATTGCACATCTTCGTTTACTAATCATTGTTGGGCCTCCAGCATCACCTCCTACATGATCAAGCAGTCCCTGCCACCAGTTTCCATCCTGACCTCCGAGACTCTCGAGGACTTCAAGAAGGCCGACAAGGTTGTCCTGGTCGCCTACTTTGATGCTACAGACAAGTCTTCGAACGAGACCTTTACACAAGTTGCCGAGAAGTTCCGCGACAACTACCCCTTCGGTGCCACTAGCGATGCTGCTCTGGCTGAGGCTGAGGGTGTCAAGGCTCCTGCTGTTGTTTTGTACAAGGACTTTGACGAGGGCAAGTCTGTCTTTAGCGAGAAGTTTGATGTGGATGCCATTGAGGCCTTCACCAAGACCGCTGCCACCCCTCTGATTGGCGAGGTTGGCCCAGAAACCTACTCAGACTACATGTCTTCCAAGAAGCCCCTGGCCTACATCTTTGCCGAGACTCCCGAAGAGCGCAAGGAGCTGAGCGACAAGATCAAGTCTATTGCTGAAGCCCACCGTGGTACCATCAACTTTGCCACTATTGACGCCAAGCAGTTTGGTGCCCATGCTAGCAACCTCAACCTGAAGGCTGACAAGTTCCCTGCCTTTGCCATCCAGGACATTGAGAAGAACCAAAAGTACCCCTTTGACCAGGACAAGGAGATCACCGAGGCAGACATCAAGACATTTGTCGAGGACTTTGTCGGAGGCAAGATTGAGCCTAGCATCAAGTCTGAGGAGATTCCTGAGAGCAACGATGGCCCTGTCACTACTGTTGTTGCCAAGACCTACGAGCAGATTGTCCTGGATGACTCCAAGGACGTCCTGATTGAGTTCTACGCGCCCTGGTGCGGTCACTGCAAGGCTCTTGCCCCCAAGTACGAGGAGCTTGGTAGCATGTACGCCAACTCTGAGTTCAAGGACAAGGTTGTCATTGCCAAGGTTGATGCCACCAGCAACGATGTTCCTGATGAGATTTCTGGCTTCCCCACCATCAAGCTGTACCCTGCTGGTGGCAAGAAGGACCCCATCACCTACAGCGGATCGCGTACCGTTGAGGACATTATTGAGTTCATTGCAGAGAAGGGCAAGTACAAGGCCAAGGTTTCCAAGGCTGAGGAGGAGACCCCAATAGCAGCTGCGGCTACTGAGTCGTCTGAAGGTGCCAAGAAGACTGCTGCTGAGCACGATGAGCTGTAAACGGGTTTGCTTTGGCTGGATTAGAAAACACACTGTATGAGATGAAGGGATTTGGCTTGATTTCTTTTTCTTTTTTCGCCATTACTGGTATAAAGTGTCTTGAAGACTACTTTTCGGGTTTTCGGATTTATGGATTAGGACAACAAGTCAAAATAGTCGTCTAGGAGTATCGGATTAATGGTATTGCTTCCTTTTCTTGACTGTTGTGGGTCTGAGTATACTCCCCAGTGCCCTGCCAGGCTGCTACTTTGAAACGCTGCTTTAATCGGTGCGGCAGTCCGGCTATTGCAGCATATACGTCACGGATAGAATCGTGTACATAGTAGGCCTTGGGGTAGGCTTGGTAGAGTGGCCGGTGACCTGCGCGTGGGTGCTACAGTGGGCCCTCTGCAGGGCTGAGCAACTGGAGTCATTGGCTAATCAGCTCGGCTCAATTGGTCCCCAGGCCGAAACTCCCCATAGCTCTGCTTCTCTCGTCGGGGCTCTTGCTCGCGAGACAAGTATCTTGGAAAACGCAACTGCACTGCCGCCTCTCCGACTCCCCATACTCCAACCAGGACTTTTGTCTGCCACTCTGTCTGTCTGTCTGTCTATCCGCCACATCACCGGGAATTATCGAATTCGCGACCGCTCAATCAAACACATACGGAAACCACCAACCAGAAGAAAAAGCAGAGAAGAGATGGCATCGAGACTACTTTCGTCGTCGGCAGCGAGAACGCTTGCCTCAACCTCGACCAGCGGCGTGGCGCGCACCGTTGCACGCCGAAACTTCCAGTCATCGGCGCCGCGTCTGTACGCCGAGGCTGGTGCTGCTGCTGCGCTGCCAGCCCGCAAGCCCATGGGCGCGTTTCGTGGAGGGTCAGTTTGCTCGCACTCCTCTTGCTCTGTGACAGGGAAAGAAAGAAAAGAGGGCGCACAAGTCTGGTTTTCTGGACTTGTATAGATGAGAGAAATTGATGGCAAAAACTGACATTGTGCGCGAAAAATGACAATCACGAATATAGGCTGTTTGGCTTCCTCCTCGGCGCAACCCTCGCTGGCACCGGCAGCTACTATTATATTCTGCAAGACTACAAGACGTCGAACGAGCTTCTCCAGGATGACATTTACGTGCGTTTGCTTCCATTGCCTTTTCTTCTCCGTTGCGTTATTTATCTGGTTGCGGATGGTTGGAAAGCCAACCCACCTCTTACTAAAGGGAATACTGGCTAATGCATTGCTTGTCTCGCCCCGCAGGCCCTCCAAGCAGCGACACAGCGCATGAGCAACTACCTGACGACTCTCGAGGAGAAGATTGACACTATGGAGAAGAAGCGCAAGTGAATTCTGCCGAGCAAAAGTGGAAGGGTGGGAAAATGAAGGGGAGATGAAGGCTCGATGGCAAGGACAGAAACAGACGGGATAAAACAAGGAGAGGTCTGAAGAGGATTGGTTGGTGTACTGGATGGGACTGGACGAGTCGGACATGAATCCATGCAACAAGCAGTGTACACTAGGGGCGACTACGTTGAACATATATCTCTGGAATTTCTTTAATACTGGATGGATGCTACGTTTGACGCTGTTGCTTGAGTAGTGATCGGTCTACAGGTCGGGCAAAGGGAGAAAAAGCTGGCTTGTGGAGGACAGAGTGAACTAGGATATCCAGCTACGCAGTTCGATGGCAACAGGAGATGCGATGCACAGAGGAATGCGCATTGGCCGCAGTTTGCGAGCTCATTGAACGGTCAATCAATCACTGCGGAGTTCCACACAGAGAACCAGGAGACTGCTCTGATCGGCTGTTCGGGTTACAGATGGCAAGCGCCTGTTCTCCGGGCAATAATTGTTCAAAGCTTTCATTAGCTATACTATGTACATGACAGGTACCAGCTGAATGATACGAGTCACCGAGTCAAACAGCCAAGCTCTCCCTGCTTGTCTGTCAAGCTGTGTACGTGTTGTTTCACCTCACGGTCTGACGCTGTACCATGCCCGGGCCGCTTTGGACAAGCAGTTGAGGGGGACAGGGCTCCCCCAGATTTCCCGCCGAAGCCGGCCCGCACATTGACGTATCCGCCAAAAAGTCCGACTGCCCCTGCCAATCCGGGAGCCTCCAACACCGCGCAAACCTCCCATCGCAGCATCTCAAAATCGGTCTCAGCCGCAACTTCAACCTTCCAACCGCACAACCTCTCGCTCGTTTCAACCACCCGCTTTCGATCCGGACTCCGACCATGAACAACTTTGGCGTCATCGAACTAGCCAGCACAAAAACAACCCACGCGCCCGGCTGGGCCTACGTCCCAGACCACCCTGGGTCCGCCAACCCATCCAAATCCGTCAGCGCCGTCCACCTGCACGTCAACCGCAACAAGCGCGCCGCACGCCACGCGAATGCAGCCGGCAGTACGACCACATCCCAACAACAAGATGAGATCTCTGCGCGGCACGACTCGAAGCTCCAAAAGGAGATTGAGCAGCTGCAGCGCGACAGCCTCGGCGGACGCGATGTGCACGTGCCGATACCCAGCAGCAGCAGCGGGGGCCGCGACAAGGATGGCAAGATACGCGGGCTTACGCCGAATGTGAGGAAGATCTTGGCGAGTCAAAAGACGTTCGCGAATCACTTGGATGATTTTGAGGCGTGGAGCCGCTCGCAGCCTGTTGGTGGCGAGGGTGCTGGGAGTGGTGCTGGCAGCGCGGCTGGGACGCCCGTGCCGACTTCTGCACCGAGTGGTGGGAGTAACAAGAAGGGCGGTGCGGCGCAGAAAAAGGGAGGGTCATCAAATGGTGGTGGTGGTGCAAAGGGGAGATCTTCAGGCAGTGGCAAGAAATCGGCGTCCATGACACCTGCTCCTGCAGTACCACCTCCTTCAGCAGACCAAGATGTGACCATGACGGATGCAGAACCTCTTGATGGTGCAACCCGGCCGGATGCCGTGGCTCCTGCACTTGTCGGGCTGCCCGAGTCCAAAATCCTGACGCCGTTTGTGCGCTTCACGCCACCGCCGCACCCAGGTGACACGGATCCACTGCTAGAATCGTGGTTACCGCCCTTACCGACAGACGATGAACTACGGGAGCTGATCCGTGCACCACCCCTCAACTACCACCAGGCCAGAGGCAAATGGACCGAGGACGACATTCAATATCCCACGCGGCAGTTTTGTCAAGTATGTGGCTACTGGGGACGCGTCAAGTGTATGAAATGTGGGACAAGGGTGTGTGCGTTGGAGTGTTTGAATATACATCGCGAGGAGTGTGTAACGCGGTATGGGCTTTAAAGGGAGAGGAGAAGAGAGAGAGAGAGAGTTCTTAGACGCGTCAGAGACGCGTTTGAGAAGCGGGTGTAAGATTTCGAGACGGCTTGGTTCTTCCTGGCGTGGACGGTGCCTTTTTGGCCTGTATGGAGGGCATGCTTAAGGTCGGACTGTTGATATGATACCCATAATTTGATTTGATCTGATTTATCGATTCCGAGAGAGGGAAAGAGATGCCTTGACGAAATGATGTGGTAGTGGCACGGTCTACCCATTTGAAAATCTTGTGGAAGGTTGCTTCTCTTATGGGTGGAATGATGGGTTATTTCTACAGGTGGCAGAGCAGTTGTGTCTCTTTTTCAAAGGCAGCCTGGAGCAAGAGACTTGTGGGAGCGTGTTGGTGCCTAGCTTTAGGTGACACTGATGTTGTCAAAGCTGCTGGTGCTGGTACTGGTGCTGGAAACTGACCAGCAGAGCATCTGTTTGGCTGCTGGCAGCGATGTGAATACCTGCATTCACATATCCTTTTGAGAGCTACCCCGCGTCATCCTCTCCAGCCTGAGCTTTTGTATCTTCCCATCTCCCTTCCCAGCTTCGCCGCCACCGTCTTCTGCCTAACTTTCTTTCCATATTCCATCTTTACACTAACAACTCCGTCGCACACGTTGACTCGATTCTGTCCAACACTCTTGTTCATCACAAGCTACGTTCATTACTTTGAATATTTGTACATCCATTCTCAGTAATATCGAGCATCGATACGACAAGTCATTACACAGAATATCATGTACGTCTTATCCCCCCTTTGACGCGTCGTGAACCAGCTCAACTGACGATATGTGTTCCCGCGGCTTCTGTATAGAATCCACCATCAGTCAAGCAAAAGCAACAATCAGCTTGAACTCCAATCATCATATACCCATCCATTGATCAGCCCAAATCAGCATCCATCTTTTTTTTCCCCTTGCATCCATCCATCTTTTCAAGATGCCCATGTACGCTCCGTACCGCGAGGTCCCCTCCATCCCCGTGCAGACGGGCAGCGAGGACCAAGAGGGCTTCTGTCTCTGTCCCAGCTGCGAAGAATGGGTCGACGTGCTTCTCTTGTGTGAGTACTGCTGTCCTCTCTGCAAGTGGTAGCAACAGCACCCGCCCTCTTTCTTTCTTTCTTTCTCGGGGGTGGTTATCGCGATCGGTGGCTTTGGCGGACGGATGGCGTGGGTATGGCAGCTTGGATTTGATCAAGTATGGCTTTGTGGAGGATTGCCCTTGGGATTCTACACACAACACACCCAGGCTTTACCAGGTGTATATCAGATATGTCAAAGCTGCGCAGAGGATGGTGATTACAGGTGAGTCTCCACGTCTACCCATCCATTGAAAGATTAGATGAGTCTTTCATTGGGGCCAATGGCCACCATCTGCTGGCTTTCAGGGCGACGTCCAAAGTTCTTGTACTGATGACTCGGGAGCACGACAGGTCTCTTGTGCTGCGACTCGGAGCAGGGGAAATGGACGTATGGTTGGTCTACATCAAACCATCATTTGTTCCCTGTGTCTTTCCACATCCTCCCCTTGTTCTTTTACATGAGCTTGAACTCTCTGGGAAAGCTTTGGTGAGTACCTACACCTTTTGGTCGAAATAGACAGGAAGCAGCTTGACCCCGACTAACGCGAATGCATTTGTTGTTATTATAGCAGGTCGAATCTCAATGACAAGGAAAAGAAGCTCCTCTCTCGCTCTCTCCGCTGCCACCAAAGCAAAGCAAAGCAAAGCAAAGCAGGGACTGCTTACCACAGAAAGAGGACAGCCAAAAGTAGTTGGAACATCTGATTACTGAATAATATTACATCCATCCATCCATTCAGCCTTGGGCGCAAGTGCCGACCAATCCTTTGGTGTCTTTTGTTTTCGTACTGCACAGAATATCACACGCATCAAAGGAATAGTAAGGTGAATACTACAGCCGCTCTATTGAACTGATTCAGCATATGAGATAGTAAAGCAGGGACAAAGCCTGAACGAAACCCAATTACATGACTAATTACAGATTCTGTGAATGCTATCGAAACTAACACCAGACATGCAATGCAGTTCAACATACGAAAGAAGAATGTTCAAAACTCCTTGATCATCTCATCAAGATTCACTCTGTCTACCAAGCCCCATCGTAAGAGTCAAACATGAAGAGGTACACTGCTATGCCATCGTAAAAGTAAGAAGAGAAGAAGAGAAGAAAAGGAAAAGCCTCATCCTGAACGCCCAAACTGGTGGTGTTGTGTTTGTTTTGTCAACACCCCAGGTGCCCTAAAAGGTCACGGTGATGGAGCACTTCCGCCGCGAACCAGAAGAAGAAGAAGAAGAAGAAGAAGAAGAAGAAGAAGCAAAACCACCGCCACAGAAACAACAACAACAAAGCAAACTCCAAAAATCACCCCTCCAACCACCGAAACCTCAAACTCTCTCACAACTCCTCCAAAGCCAGCGTGCTCTGCAACACAAAGCTCACATCACCGCCCCACGAGGCACCCCCCGAGCAGACACCCGACATGCTGCCCGTCGGGCACTTTTCGCGCGCGGCGCGCACGCACTCGTCCCAGCGCAGCTTGGAGATGGTGATGTGGGCGTCGACGTGCAGCGGGGAGCGCGGCGGCGCGCGCGCGCTGAGGACAAAGAGCGCGCTGCCGCGCTTGCCCATGGTCACGGGCGAGGTGCCGGGGCACTTCTTCCACGGGTCGGTGCCCGAGAGGCCGTCGCAGATGGCGAGCTGGGCGGCGTTTTCGTCGTGGAAGACGATGTGGCTGCTGTTGTGTTAATAGTGTTGTTTGTTTGGGGGGATCAGTGAGAAGGGAGGGTTGCCGATGACGATCAAAATGGGTGTGAGGAGAAAGACGGAGACAGAGACAGAGAGAGAGAGAATGGGAAGGATGATGTGAGAAGATGGACTTACGCTTCTGGATCCAGGCACTGAACGTCGCTCACGGCGTCTGGGTTGAGGGTGCTTGACTGACGCATCGACAAGACCTCAAAGTGTTCTGTGTTTTTTTCTTACCCGTTAGCGATCATTTCCACACATATCATGGCACTAGGAAATGATAACCGCAACCAAGTTCATACACCAGATGAACATACCTTGAGGGACACTCCACGGGCCAGGCATGGCACTCGTGAAGCCGGCGCCAGCAAGGATCGCGATGGCTGCAGAAGCCACCGAGACGGACGTCAAACGCATTGGCAAGGATGCTCTCTTTCTCTGTTTGTTTCTCTCTCTCTCTCTTTCTTTCTTATGTCTCAGAAAAACACAAAAAAGGAAGGCTTTTCCTTGTCGATACAAGCAGGCCGTTATTATAGATGGGACCCTTCTCGGGGGGGGAAACCGACGGCACTGGGAGTGGTATGGTTGTTGTCGAAAACCTCGTATTATGACGAAAGACGAGCGCGATGGGTCCTTCGTTGTGTACGACAAGGTTTTTTGGTAAAAGAAGGGAAAAGCCGATACGAAGAAGTTTTTTTTTATTTTTTTTGGGTGGGTGGACCGTGGGGGTTATACTGGAGGAAACGGTCAAGAAAGAGAGCACAAGAAAGGGCGAAAGTAGGTACACTCGGTTTCTTTTTTGCTTTTTCTTTTTTTCTTTTTCTTTCTCCTCCAGGATAGGGTGTGACGAAAAGTGAGCAATAAGTCGCGCAATGAGTGAGGGGAATAAAACCGAAATCACAACGTTGGGTCTCTCGCAGAAAATGTGACTGATAAGGGAGCCAGCAACAAGCAGAAGGAGGAGCAGCAAGCATCCACCAGCAGCAGCAGCAAGCATCCACCAGCAGCAGCAGCAGCATAGGCAGCACACTCAGAGAGGGTCAATTTCCTGCGGCCCCGCTGTTAATCAAAATGAACGGTGAGCCACTTTACTTTGCATGCGGTGAGAGCGTAAGCAACCCATGAAATTGGCACGTGGAATTTGACTGAGAAGCAGAGAAGAGATAATAAAATAGAGTGTGCGAAAACGGGCCGAGAAGCAAGGGAAATGGCCAAAAAGGCTTTTTACGTGAAACATAAATTCAAAAGACCACAAGGCATGTCCGAGGCGATGCTTCTTCAGCCACCGTTGATAAGACGGCCATTGCCCTATACTTTACTAGCTACACAGGCACAAGATTGCTATGTACATATTTGTCTGAGCAGCCGCCCCCCAGCCCATTTTTGCCAGCGAGGTCTGAGCTATATTAAATCTCTGTGGGTTGGGAAGGATTCCCCAATCGTTGCCAAAAGTTCGGACCCGCGGTGTTGCTTGGGAGGATCAAGAAACTAAGCCAAGTTAGCGCAATAATGCCTTTTCTGGGCCGCTGCGATAACAAGGTGCATGATCCAAGTCAGCCAAGTCCAGTCAGCAATCTATCGATCTTGTCCCTCTGACCGTAAGATCAAGACAAATCCGTGCTTTGGGGTGTGGGCGGAGCCGCAGATGCAGAGTTGGCTACGAATGCTGTTGGTAGCAGACTCTTTATTTCCAACCACCTGCATGCTGCTCCACTCAACGAGTCCCAGATATCGAAAAGGTTGCTGCTGCTTCTGCTGCAGAGAGGGAGAGAGCGCTACAAGATCTACATACTATGATAATAGTAGTCAAGTACTATGTAAACTGCCCAGCATGTTAACCCGTTTTGATCGCACCATTGGCTCTTCACTCATTATGCTTAAAGATGCAACCCTGTCCGCCCAATCTCCACCGCAACGATGTGCCAAAACTCAATGGGAAAGCTTGGCTTGGCTCTGACGCACTATTGGAAAACATGACGAAGAAGGAGAAGCAGAAGAAATAGAAAAAATGTATTGTCAAACAAAAAATAGCGAGGGAGAACATGTCCCCGAGCGGGGAGTGGAATGACGAGCAGCAAAACTTCTCTTGCCCTTGGAGCCAATCGGCAAAGTTGGCGAAATTAGAGCCTGGGATCTACCTGGAGATCGGACGAGAATTTTCCCTGCTGGGCAGTGTCACAAAGGTACAAACAAGTTCCCTTTCCCATATCGACGAAACAAACACCCTGTCTAAACGAGACGGCGTCGGCAGCGGGTGGGCAAACAAGTCAGGCAAGAATATGCAGAGTGGCCTCCGCTCACAGACAAGCCCAGGTATATGTCAAATACCAGGACGACGCGATGCCTCTGCAGTATTGAGTCGGTACGAGGAAAGATCATGGCAAAGGCGCGTCTTTTCCAGTGCAAACGTTCCCAAATGCGAGTGCAGAGCGCCAGTGATGACAGCACCTCTGTGGTGGTCGGGGGTAACGCTGGATTGGATTATCTGTTGTGTAGGATTGCATACATAAATGGGCATTATATTGGGCCACTTTCTTTTCCCAGGTATGCAAGTCATCCAAATAACTGTTGGTGTTGGGGGTTCCCTCTGCAGGCGCCTCGTTGTATTTCTTCAGCCGCATCCTTCGCAGGTCCTGGGAGGGAACAGCGTTGCTTTGACGGGATCCTGTGGTGTACATAGTACTCTATACGCAGCTCCAGGCATCTTGGTGAAAACCGTTCATCGTCAGTCCACAACAGCAGGACTGCACAACTACCATGTAATAGTACATGCATGTTGAAAGGGGCGTGTAAGGCCAAGAAGATATCGATTTTGCTCGTGTTACGCGATACTCCCTTGCCTCCGCTGCCCACAAACACCGCAAGTCCCACAATCCCCGGCATTCAGGTAACCGGTTCCCTGGCACGGAGCACGCTGGCAGCTCCAGACACCCGGGACGCTCGCTGGATGCAAAACGTTGGAGCACATCTGGCAGGTCATTGTGTACGCTTCGTTCTCGTAGGAGCAGATACCGCAAGTCGTGCTGGGCTGCCTTTGAGTCGTATCGGGTTTGCTTGCACTGGCCGGCTGGGAAAGTTCTCCATCGACGTGTTCTGGTGCCGTTGTGCGCGACGGGGACGGTCTGGAGTTGGTAGCATTCGAAATGGATACCTCGAGGCTTGGTGAGCTCTTCTGCCCCCCACCCTCCACCGCTTTGCTGTTCTTGGCGGGACCAAAATACGCCGTGATGGAAGCCTGAAGCTCCTCCAGTTCATTGGCAGCGTCTTCATCACCCAAATCCCCGTCTTCGCAAACCCTGACCATGTGATTGCCCTTGGAGTCGAGCAGTTTCTGTCCATCTAGGTCCAACGCATCATCGGCTTCGGGATCGCCTTCAGGACTGATGTCGCCGTCTTCGTAGTCGCTGCCTTCCTCATCGTCGCCGCCCCGGTCTTGATTGCCATCTTTGGCGAGTTGCTCTGCGGACTGCTTATCCTCCGCCTTGTTCTGTTCAAACCTCGCCAGCGCTGCGGCAGCCCTCAATTCCCTCCCGCGATTACTTCCCGCCACCCGCGGCGCAGCTTGTACCCGCTTCCCCTTCTCCAGTTGGACCTTGACATTCTCATCCGCGCCCAGCGCAACCCCATGCTTGCCAAACTTCCTCTCAATCCTCCGCTGCTTCTTTTGCTGATAACTCAGCTCCTCTCCCGCAGCTTGGCCACTGTTCCCCCCTTTCCTCGCCCGCTTTCTTGCCCTCCTAGACCGGAACGTCCCACCACACAAATGCTCGGGTAGCGCCTCGCCGGCATCCGCGACATGTCTTTCGAACTCGCCCGAAGCCAACAACGCACCGCGGCCCCACAGCCCCTCGCCGGTATAGCCGCGGGTCCATAATGTCCGCATCTGGTCGGCGTAGAGGTTGCGGACTGCCCAAAAGGCGCGGGAATGGTTCATTTGCACGCAGTGGGCGAGTTCGTGCATCATGACCATCTGGACGTAGTGAAATGGCAGCCAGTGCGGACTGCTGGTGGTAGAAGAGGAAGAAGAAGAAGAAGATGATGATGGAGAAGAGGTGCGCGCGCGCAGGACAAGCTGGATGATCTCGCCACTGTTGAAGTTACGGCCAACGAACTCGCGATTCGGTTCGTACTCTTCGAGCGTCATGACCGAGAGGTGGTGTTCTTTCATAATGGGCACTAGATATGCGTAGGTTGGACAGAGTTTGAGAGCTGGTGAGCCCATGGCCATGCACAAGTAAAAGGAGTAAGAAACGTAATGGAGAGGCAGAGAGACAAGAGGCATACTCACAGCACTGCGCAGCAATGCGCTCGAGATAGTCCTGGGCCACAGCCTCATGCGGGCCCTTGAGTGGCTTGATGAAGACGATGCGCTCATTTGGCTGGCTCTTTTTGGCATTGAGCCGCTGGATGCCGACGGGCATGATGGAACTGGACAGTCAATCCACAGTGGGCTGGAGTTTCGAAGGTTGGAGTGAAACTGAGGTGAGAAGAGCGTTTGGTGTTTTTGGTGGATGACGAAAGCTACAGTACCTAGGTACTTGTCAACCACTCACTTCAATCCAAGTGTGGCAACAACGGCCCTTTGTGGCGCCTGCCCAAACAAAGCAGTCCAACCATTGGCATCCAGCGACATCGGGGGGCACTTGTATGAAATAAGAGGCGGAATATATATTATATATGCATCACTGGGCGACATCGATCATTTCCCGAGAATCCAAAACACCTCTCTTATAGCTGCAGTAGTAACCAAGAACGGCCTCAGCCACAGTGTGTACATGCAAGGAAACATGGCTTGGCACGACAATATATATACCTTGCGATCTTGGATATCCCACCAACACATCACCTCCTCCTCGCTCCAGCACCACCGCCCGCACCACCAGCACCGCCGCCGCCGCCGCGGTCAGCCAGTGAAATAACCTCGCTGATACCCGCCGCCTCCTGTTCGTCTTCGAGCGCCGTAATCTCCTCTCTGCAGTCCCACCACTTCTCCTCGCTGAGCTCAAACGCCTTGGACTTGATCTCTTTAATGGTCAGCGACTCGGGCTTGATGCCCTTCCATCGGAGGCTCGTCATGAGAACCTCCTGCCATTCTGCCGAGGTGCGCTGGAAAAAGTCCCGTCTCGATTCGAAAGGCTGCGTGCACATGTCATGGTCAGCGGCTGTGAGGAACCGAAGGTATCTCTGTCTATGTCTGGGTGATGAGGAGGGAAAAGGGGAAGAGACAGGAACAAGAACTTACACGAGGATGAGGCAAGCCGTCATCAACTGAAGTGGCAGTTGTGTCTGCCTCGGACTCTTCCTCCTCCGAAGAAGCCGCCGTCGATGGTGATGTTTCCGCAGCCTCAGGCTCGGCTTCTTGCTTGCTCTTGCGTTTGCTAGGCGTGAACTTGGCGTGATCTTCGCCGCCCATCTCGATATTGCCTTCCTCATCTTCGTCCTCATCCTCCGTATCCTCGTCTTCGTCCTCTTCGTCGTCTTCTTCGTCCTCGGACTCCTGCGTCGGTGATGAACCATGTTAGCCATCACTGTCAAGTAAAAGCCCAGAGGCCAATGACCAAGTGTACACTCACAATCCAGTCCTCGGTCTGCCGACTCCACACCTCCTTACACCCATCCATCTTGCCCAAATCAATGGCATACATGTCATCAAACGTAAACTCGCGATCCCCCTTTTCGAACGTGCCGCCATAGATGTACAGCACATCATCCTGCACCGCAAGCTGGGCGTTGAACCGCGGGTGCGGCAGCTCCATTGTCACGGGCATCTCGCGCATAGTAGGCTTCTCGTCGTCGTTGTCGTCATCGGCATCGTCGCCGCCCTTGGCACCCGCAGCACCACCCTCGGTCTTGCCGAGCACAATCTCGTCCGCCTCCTCCAGCGTCTTGCCCGTCTCGAGTGCCGCCAACTGCCGCAGTAGCTCTTCCTCTTTCGCCTGCGCGCGGCCCCGCCTGCCGACGCGCTCCTCGTTGGCGACAGCCTTCTTTTGCACGCGCGGCTTGCGCAGTGTCAGGGGGAAGAAGCGGTTGCGTTCCACGTTCCAGGCAAAGAGGCCGTTGAAGAATTCACTGTCAATGCCTTCTTCGCTCTCTTCGACGTCACTGTTTTTCACATTCCCATCAACATTAGCAAAGCTTGTTTGTGGTTTTGTCCCAAGCAAAACCACAGAAAGAAGAAAAAAAGGAACAGAAAAAAAAAGGAACAGAAAGAAAAAGGAACAGAAAAAAAAAGGAAAGAAAAAGGGGGACTAAAGAAGTCATCGGAAATACTCACTGCACACCACCAAACATGATTCCTCTCCCCTTATGATACGCCATCGTCGCGCCCGCCCGCTTGGGCTCGGGCGCATTCGCAGGCTTCTTCCTCCTCTCCCAACGCACCGTCGGCGGCACCGCCTTCTCTCCATCCCCACCACCACCAGGCGGCGGGGTGATCCTCAGAAAGAAACAGTCCTGATGCACCATGGGCTTCAGCACATTCCGCACGCCCTGCGCGCCCGCTTTGCCGCCCTTGTTCGCCGCAGCCGTCGCCTTGACGCGCGAATACCCCCCAAAGAGCACCGCGCCCTGCTCGTGCGGCAGGAGCGTGAAGCTCGAGCGCGCATCGGGCTTGAGCTGCGCGGGCGGCAGCACCGGGGCATGCCACACAAAGTTGACCGTGTCGTAGATCCACAGATCCGCCAGGTACTTTGTGCTGTTGGCCGTGTCCTGGAAGCCGCCAAAGAGGACGATGTACTGCTTGAAGTACGTCATGCGGTGGCCGCTGCGCGCCGGCGGCGTCTTGCCCTTGCACTCGAGGCGCGTCCACTCGCGCGTGTTGGGCTCAAGGCGCCAAAAGTCGTTGTAGTGGTAGAAGGTGCCCTGCTTGGGGCTCGAGAACTCGCCCCCAAAGAGGTACACGTACTGCGCCTGGTTCCCGCCGCGGCACCACGCGTGGCCGGAGCGCGGCAGCGGCGCGTTGGGGCTCGTCACGGTGCGCCACACGTCGCGGTCGATGTGGTAGATGTGCAGGTCGTTGAAGAAGGTCGCCAGCGCGCCGTTGAAGTACTCGCCGCCAAACAGCAGCAGCTGGTTGCTGTTGGCGGGGCTGGCGAGGAAGCACGCCGCCGAGCGGGGCTTGGGCGGCGCGGCGGCCACCACCTCGGTGATTTTGAGAAACTGCTCCTGCGCGCGCTGGTACTCGGCCAGCACCTCGTCGAGGTCGACGTCTTCGGCGTCGCTGCCGTCGAGCTTGGAGGCTTTGGTCTTGGCCTTCTTGTCGGCCTTTTTGCTTTGTTTGGCCTTCTTTTCGGCGAGCTTGGCTTTTTTGTCGGCCGTCTTCTTGTCCTTTTTGGCCATCTTTTCTTTTCTTTTCTTTTTTTTTTTTTTTTTTGGTCTTTCCTTTTTGTTCACTTGCTCTTCTGCTTTTTGGGATAAGTGAGTAAGTTGAAAACTGGTGCTGTTGGAGCAATATGCACAAGATGGTCTGAGTTAAAGAGTGTAGTTGAACCTGGGTGGTGGTGACGTTGAAAACGGGCCAGTCAAGGTTGAGGGCGGGTGGGGTTGAAAGTGGTCAAAAATCTGAAGCTCATGACAGTGTGAGGCAAAAAAAAAAAAAAAAAAAAAGCACACACAACTAAGGGGCCTCTGGATTTGATGCCGTCCTTGACACTCACCCCTAACAGCTTTAATAAAAACGGACAGATGATTTATTCTATAACCTCAAGTTGCACAGAGCCTGCCACCCCAGGTAGTAGAGTCTTTCTGTAGGAAACACCACTAGCCATTCACTGCAAGAATTGCTGATCGGCACGCGCGAGGCCGTGTGCGAATAGCAACCTGGCACGGTAATTATACATCCCGACTGAGCCAGTCAGTCTGTTTCTTATTGTACACCGACTGGCATCTTGCTCCAATATCAATAGCTCACAAGAGAAACATCCCAAACCACCCTTACGTTCATTCATTTGAGCAAATCGTCGTTGCGTTATGCCAGCATGCCAGAACTGTTATCTTTCAAAGGCTCTAACCTGTCGTGTATATCCAAGCGACTGTTGATATCGTCTGCCAGAGAGAATAAAGTACAAAGTGAAAAGAAGAGAAATCTCGACCCAGGAAGGAAAGAGGTGAGAAAAGAAAGAGAGAAAAGAAAAAGGGGAAAAGACCGTTATCCAATCCTCGGTCTCCCTTGTTGGCGGACCTGGAGCCAAATCTTCAAAATGGTCCTAAACCCGCCCTGTGATGGTGCCCATTTGCACTCAATGTCCAACGCCACATATTATTTACCAAAATTCAAATAAAAGTCATCATAACCTTCCTTTCATAGATAAAGCAAGGAAAAAAAAAAAAAAAAAAAAAAAAAAAAAAAAACCTCTCCTTTTCACAGATTGCAGGAAAGAAGAATATTCACAAAGATAATTCCGCATGTCTTTGCGTGTTACATAACCACGCATTTCTTGTCTTTCTCCTTTCCAGGCCTTTGTACCCCAGCCTCCGAGTACCCATGATTGCCGCGGTGGTATTGAGGATGCTGCTGCTGCTGCTGCTGCTGCTGTTCAAATCTCGTCGCTCGTCTACCGCCAGCAGCCACTGGTGCCGCGATGTCTGTCCACACGCTCTGGCTCACCATGTCAAACTCGGGCTCCTGCGGTTTCGTCTTTTTAGCCCGCTTGCTCTTGCTCCGCCCCGGCCGCCACCCTTTCATTTTGGCATCGGCAATGTTCTTAGCCGCGCTCCGTTCGGCACGAGACGGCCGTCGGAAGATGGACGAGCTCCGCGCGGCCGAGTTGTCACTAGGCACCGTCGGTGGCACGGGTGGCGGTTGCAACAAGAAATCGGGTACAACCTGGCTTTGAGATTGCGCGTAGTAGATGCTCTCTAGCCTCTCGGCCGGCCTCATGATTCCAGGACTCTGTCCGGGGCGTGGATGCTGGGGGACGGGAGCAATGATTTGCGTTCCAACAGCAGAGTGCAGACTGGTCGGGGTCGGCGCATCAAAAGCACCCTGGATGCCGGTTGGCGTGCTGATAATCATGGGCTGATCTGGTGTCTGGCGGCTTTGCTCAAGGACATGGATGCCATGAGCAAGTGGTGATGCCGCAACAAGAGGCAGTTGGCCACTGGTACTGATTTGTGGGCGCTGGTACAACGAGTGAGCTGTACGAGGACGCCCCGTCTCACGCACGGATGCGTCGTCCATCCGGCTCTGCGACCGACTTTGGGACCGGCTCTGGCTCCGCGACTCGCTTCGGCTTCGCGACCGCATTCGGGGCAAGTGAAAGCCAGTCGAGATGCGACGAACAAGCGAGGACTGTCGGCTGCTCGACCGACCCTCGATTGGAGAAGCCGGCAGCGGAGGTGGAGGATATTGTTGAGCGATAATCTCGGACATGGTCATGCTGGTCGCTGGAGCAGTCAAAGCATGGCCAGTCGCGGGTCCTTGCGACAAGGCAGGCAGCGGCATAGGCCAAGTCTGGGACTGCAGAATCGGTATTGAATATGAAGTGCCAGCCGTGTGCGGATTCCATGTCGACTCGGCCGGTGAAGGCTCGACCATGGCGTGCTCGACAGGCCGTAGCTGGGGGACAGGCTGTGCGCTACTGTCGGAGTCCGTTTGAATACGGGGAACCAGAGGAATGGAACGCTGAGTACCAGTATAAGGAGTTGTGCTAGCAATCGACGGCGACGGGTTGATAGACTCCCCGCCAGTGGGAGTATGGGACACATCGCTCCCATTTCCGACCCGGTTCTCTCCAAGCACGCTCTCCTGCAGACGCGGCGTGTCAGGAGGTGACACATTGTAAATATCGTCCTCTACATAGGACGATACCGTCGCGATAGAGGGCTGCAGCGGGACATGCGAGGTGGCTGGCATGGCAGTATAGCTCGACAGTCGATGATGCGCGTGCCTCGTGATAGGCGTCCTCACCGTATGATCTGGCATATACGTTTGGCGTCGGGCGGATCGGGTGGTGTCCAGCGCTGAGATAGAACTGGTGGGGCCACCAGAAGCGGTGGAAGGGCGGTGCTCCTGAGGAATAGATGGCACAGGCGGAAGTGGCGGGAGAGGTGGTACAGGAGGAGTGTCCTCATCATGTAGCTGCGATGGCGCCGTGCTTGTTACCGACATCATCGAGTGACGCAGAAACACGGGCGCCTCCCCTGGATCTTCCCTTTGGTACGGGGGTGGCGGCGGCACCCAGTTGTCTGCATCACTCTCATGCGGGTGCTCGGCTCGTCCATCTGCCCTGCGGTACTCGATGGGAGCCCCCGTCGCAATGGTTGGGTTGCGTTGTCGGTGGTTTGCAGCTGCGGTGGCTGCACGGCGGAGAGTGGTGATGGAGCGTGGGCCGGTTTGTGAGTAAGGACCGTCCAAGGCTTCTACTTCTTCGAGAGCGGCATTGGTCTCGATCTCTTCAGTTCCAGCCGACACTGGCCGCGGGGCGGCGGCTGCTGCTACTGCACCGACACGGCGCGGCAAAAGCGGATCGCCGTCGTTGTCGTCGTCGCCCTCATCCATGTGTCCTACTGGTGTTGGCCTTGCAGCAATTGTCGCAGCCCTCATCATGGCGCTGCGGTTGCCCCGCCTCTGAGCCACGGTGCGCCTTCTCACAATGGCGACCTCGGTTTCCAAGTCACGACGCTCCTCCTCGAGCACTTCGGGTTCTTGCATCCCCACCTCGATGGTGATTTCCGCGACGCAGCCGTCATTGATGCCGTAATCAAAATCGACAAGCGTCAGCCGGCCTCCATCCTCAAAGTCCATGCCATCGTCGTCCATACTAAGGGGCTTGGCGGGTGTGGCGCCCTTTGCCGTTATCACCAGACGCTCCTTCAGCGAATGGTCGCCAAAGGAGGCCACCCATTTCAGCGTAGAGACACCGCTGAGCTCTGCAGCCTTGAAGCCTCCCACAAAGGTATTTCGGGTTTTGTCACAAAGCAGCAGCCACTGTGGGACCCTGCGCTCCCCAGCATCTTGCGTTCTGGGCCGCGACCGCATCGAGGAGCCGCTCACACTGCGGACTACTTCCCCCGCGCCAGTGCTCATGTCGAGCGAGTTGTTGGAACTGTCCGGGACTGCCTCGAGATCTTCCGGTACACCGTACAGCCACACTTCCTTGCCTTGGAACCCAGCAGCGACTAGCTCGCCGGTATAGGAAGCCGATGGCAAGGTGCAAGGCAGCAGCTTGGAGGGCGTATTTGATATGGGGCCAGTGAAGTATGTTGTGCCGTTGCGCAAGTCATCAATGCGCACAGCACGAAATGTCTCGAAGCTACGATCGTAGGTAATCGTCCAGTACGCCTCTTCGTGGCTCGACTCCTGCAGTAAGACGGCATGACTACAGTCGCGACTGGAGTTTGGAAACAGAATGGAAGTTGTCCAGAGAGCGCTGATATCCTCATTGGACATTTGGGCGCCGGGATCGTAGTAAGGCGCTGTTAGAATCACCGTGTTGGGCTGCGCCGAGTGCACAGTCGTGCCGAGGATTTGCGTTCCGTCCAGAGAAAAAGCCAGAGCATCCACGCCGTCACACTTTACAGAGCGCCTCTCCGTAGCCAGGGCGCCTGGGTTCAGGGCCTGCACTTCGATGCCACCTTCGTAGGCAGCGGCTAAGACGCTGCCACATGGTGACAGAGCAATTGCACGGGGGCTGTGGTCGAGGATGATGGACTGGCTATGTTTTGGAGGTGATTGGGTCAAATCGTAGAGATCGACCTGCATCTCGGTCAAGAGCACGGCAAGCAAGGAACCATCGTCCTTGATGCATGTGGCAGCGGGCCGCCGGAGGATCTTGAGTTCTCGCTCCACAGTGATGGTGGGCCCGCGGAGGTCCAAGATGTGGATCCGTGACGAATTGTAGGCAAGCAGATAGTGGCCCTTGGGCGACGAGCTAAAGGCCATGCCATCTCCGCCAGGACACGACGATGAGCTGATGGAATTAGACACCAGCTTGATCTCGGTATGGTTGGGCCGCAGGTAGGCGTCAAAGAGGTTGCGCTTGACTTCGCGAGCAAACAACTTGCGCAGCTGGGGCAGCCTTTCCTGCCGCGCATCGGGCGCTTTCTTGTGGCTTGTCGAATAGGAGGGGCATCGCATCAGCTGCGCTGCGTAGAGGAATGCGTGCTGCGAGGCTCTCCGCCATGTTGAATTGAGCACAATCAAGGAAGCAAAAGCGTTTGGATCAGCGACAAGGAGAATTCTAATTATCGATGGCACAATACAGTGTTAGCCAGTCTCCCCCAAGCGCACAAGACAATCCGAGAAGAGCTCTCGGAAGGGCTGGCAAGAAAATGGACCATCCTCACTGTTGGATGATTTCTTCGGGCAGATTGTGGAAGGCCGTTGCTCCGAGATCGTCGTCGTCGAAACTCTGGTCGTCTTCGAAATCCGAGTCGGTCATGATGGGTGGCTTTTCGATGGAAGGCCGCCTGGGGCTCGCTGCGTTGCCAATAGGAGCGACGGGTTCAATGGCCTCGACAGGCACTACAGCCTGGCCGCCCTCTTGATGCGATGGTTGGGACATGGCTTCGCTGTTGTGGAGGCATCCAGGCCGGTCCAGGAGGTAACAATACTATGTAAAGGGTCGATTTGCTGGGGGCATAAGTCTACGCGGCACGCCCTCAATCCATTCTCGATGCAAACTGGCCGTGCTTTAGATTGCCATTCGTTCGGATGGTTTTGGACAGGGAGAAGCGCAATAACCGGCCAGCTAGCTATTCGACGCTTGACTTGTGATTCGATTGCAGACGGAGATGCTTGGTCGGGGCTTGCGTGGCCGTTTGTGCAAGCATGTGCTTGCTGGTTCTATGCGCCCGCTGTGGTCGGCCAGAGCTTCTATGTGGTGACGCTCCTCTTCTTGGGGCGAGGACGGGCGGCGCGACAAAGGAACCGAGCGGCGGTGGACGTTCGGGCTGGTGGAGTGGACTGAAGCCTAGTAAGAAAAGCGAAAGCAAAGTGGTAAAAGCAAAGCAATGTCAAGCAAAAGAACAGGCGGTCTTGGCTGTGTTCCCATGGCCAATCTCAGTGTCAAGTCGGAGAGCGTTGGTTGGTGTTCACTGGCAAAGCGGCGCAGCCTAGAGCCCCGAGGCCTTGGAGGGGGGCGGCGTTGCCTCGCTGGGGATACGGACGCGCAGCGGGGGATGGGAGCGCTGTGCCGCCCTGCAAACTACTGGAGTAAGAGCTACCCCCTCGCAGGCAGGCTGACATGCAGCTAGGCGAGTAGGCGCTGGGCGGGGGGGCCTTAGCGGCCCGTACTGTAGGCCTGTTGGCCCGCCAAGTTGCCTAGGGGCCGTTGCTCCAGACGGGCACTCACCCCATGGGAAGCTTTCTGCAGCACTCAGGGCTCAGGAACAGCTTGCCACGCTGGAAGCCTTCTGTGGGACCTCAGCTTCGGGCCGGGATACGCCCTGCCGACCAATGGCGACTGCCTGTTGCTCTCATGGCAACCATGCTACGGTTTGATCAGGCTTGTGGCTTGGTGAACTTTACGAACCTTTTGTCCTGCCCTCGTCGCTGTTGTTCAAGCGAATGAAGCAATGGTTGAAGGAACATGTCGCCATGATGTTATTTTCCCTGTGATATTGACTCGACGCTTGAAGGCTCCAGGACACACCGTCTCTTGCGATAACACAGTCAACGTTACACAGCGCCAGGCTGTCTTTCCAACTGTACAGATGTACTATGTAGCTTGTACTCTGATACTTGAGAGCACCTAGGTGCATCAGCCAAGCACCGGGGTAATTCGGCGGGTGAACTTTGAGGCCCTAGTGCTCCGGATATCTTCGCAGTACATAGTACATACCACGACACTGCCAAAGAGGGCTCCCGACGGGAAGGGTTGACAGACTTTTGGGTCTTTGCTCGGGGGATATTGGAAGGAAGCAGGAGGATTTCATGGGGCCCACCCTCCTTGCCCACTTTCGATGCGCAAGCAGCACTCAAAGGGCGCCCAACAATTGGATCGACGGCTTCAAAATCAGGCACCTGCGGCTGGGTGAGACGGTACGCGGTACCGGTACTTGTGTACATGGTCCAGTACCTGAGTGAACGTACTAGGACGGTAGGTAATTCTTCTGCGATATGAAGCAGTCGCATTTCTAGGAATGGGGAATTGATAAATCACAAATCAACACTAACCGCAACGACCATATTATCAGCTCGAGTTTCAGAAAGACGCAGCATATGGTGTACTGGCGACCCCAGAATGCCACTGTCGCTGGAATGTAACACTGATAGTCCGACATTCTCACCAAGTACCCTAAGTACACAGTTGGTAGTAATCGCCTGGCACTCGGATTATTGCATTTCTATTCTTAGCATCTTCCTCTACCATAGTACAATGGTACCCCCGGCACCAGCCAGTCAGACTATTGCTTTGTCATCGCCATTCTCTCAATCTCAGCACCAACAACACAATTCCTCCAGACCTCACCTCCACCTCATCATTGCAAGACTATCATCTTGTTATATTGCTCAGACCCTCAATCCAAGCCAGTTGGCGCTCTTTTGTCATTTCTGCTTTCTTTGTTCTCCTATACCACCCACTGGCTACAACAAAAGAAGAAACGTTGACAATTCGAGTTGGAATTTTCTTTGAGATGACCGCAAGTAATGCATCCTCGCGCTGTCAACCCAGCAGCAGAGTGTCACAAACACATAATATAAGCTTCTCCCACACTCTCTGGCATCCTCTACACACTAATCCACATGTTCTCCTCGGTCATCCTCCCGAGGCTGACATTCAAGTGTTCCTTTGCTGCATGCATCCGGCCGAAGTGCTCAGCCACGTGCTCATCTCTCGCTCGCCTGTACGACCGTTCATTGCTGATACTGCTTACTGATGCAGGTGACAAACTGAACTCCAATCCTTCTTAAAGACTATACTATACATAGAGTTCTAGTCGCCCCGATGTTACACGCGTCTCATACATTCATGTCATTTAGATAAGGGCCTGCTCGTGCGACTCTCAGCCTCCGTCATGTACTTGCGATCCTACATTACTACATTCTTACATATGAGGACGTCATATACGTCCCTGAAAAGAAGAGAAGAAGAAAGTCCCTCCCGGCTTCGGCATCCTAGCTCGCCTGCAAAACGTTCTGGAAAGATTTCAATATTTGGCGCTAAAGGCTATCTACCGCTGACGGGAATGAGTCTAACATCGCATCCCCTGTATTGTACGAAAATAACTGCTTCTTGGACGGCGACAGCTGATGGTGCATGCCACACTCGAGCAATGCCGACATTCACAAAAGGCCTGTTGGACCTTACGTACCGCTAAGATTGATCCTCATACTACGCCAAGTGTCAACATCCAGCCGAACTCCTCATAGGTCCATGACCGCATTGGGTAAGAATACCGCTCGATCAAGACGTCCTTGTGCAAATGATGCATACAGATTTCCTAAAGAAGGTTCAGACAACCAGGCTTCCTGGAATACAGTAGGCGCAAGTCAGATTGGGTATTGAACCCCTTCCCGCGTTGTAGACCATCCAATATTCAACAGGCGTCATACCAAATCCTTGGTATCTTTGAGTATCGTGTTCCTTTCCTCTGGGGTTTCTTTCCTACTCTTCTCCTTTTACTCTTTCTTTCTCTCCAAGAATCCCACCAATAAGATATCCCATGGATGAACCTGCATATCGTAATACCCTCCTGGCTGGAACTCGGCTCTGGGGCATCATTATATCGTTAGCAGGCCGGCTGCTCGTTGCACAAACTACTCTTAGATCTCATTTCCTTGTTATGATGTCGTTCCACCCTGCACTGGACTTGCATTAGGCTTTTCTTCCTTGCTCAAGTTGTCTTTGGTCGGTTGGTTTTGAACGTAAACAAGACCTACCTATAGTAGTGCCCAACAAGGCGAGACATACGATACAGACTGTACTGCCGCTGCAGTCACTTGTCCCAGATGACTTATTGGCCGGATTGGATTGAGTATACAAACATCCAAAACTTCATTCTTCCTAACACCTTATGCCGCAACACGCACCACAACCTTTCCAAAATGCGAGCCACTATACAAAAAGTTGAACGCCTCTGCAGCCTCGTCAAACCCAAAGACACGGTCCACAACGGGCTTGATCCGATGCTGTGCGTAAAAGTCGCACATCTCCTCAAAGCGGTCGCGTGGGCCGTTGATGATGCCCTTGAGCGTGACCGTCTTCCTGAGCGCCAGCACGTTGATGTTGGTGAGGTCGCCGTTGGGATCATCCGTCTTGCCTGTCACATAGCCGATGCTGTTGATGAGCCCGCCAAACGAGACGCAGTCGAACGATTTCCGCAGCGTCTTGGCGCCGCCCACCTCGAAGATGATGTCTGCGCCGTGGCCCTGGGTAATCTCCATGACTGTCTGCTCCCAGTCTGGGTTGCTGCGGTAGTTGATGACATGGTCGGCGCCGAGTTCCGTCGCACGGCTGAGCTTATCATCCGACGACGAAGTGACAATGGCTAAGCGTGTTGGCGATTTGGTTAGCGCGTGCGGAGGTTCCTCTCCCAAGATTTGTCCCATCCATGAGGTTGTCCAAAATACGTACTCGTTGCGCCGCTCGCCTTTGCAATTTGCAACCCGCTGATACTCACACCACCAGTACCTTGCACCACCACAGTCTCGCCGCTGCCACCAGCCTGGCCCAAAGGCCGCATGCCGTTGATGGCCATCCACGCAGTCACGGCGGCAATGGGCAGGCACGACGCCTCCTCATCGCTCAGGTACGCGGGGGCCCGGACGATGCCCGTTGCCGGGAACACGCGGTAGTCCTGCAGCACGCCCTCGAGCGGGAGGCCCATGCCCGACGCCATGTCGTGCGCCGTGATCTGGCCCGTCTGGTGCGAGGGGATGAAGGTGCTCAGGACCCGGTCGCCCTGCGTCCAGGCTGTGACGTTGGGCCCGACGGCTGCGACCTCGCCGCACATGTCGGAGCAGGGCACGAGGGGATCGTGGGAATCGCCGTCGACGGTCTTGTGGTGGTTGTAGAGACCCATTACGACTGAGGCGAGGTAATGGTGGTTTTTTTTTTGTTAGTTTTTATTTTTAGCTAGATTTTTCATCTCTGGGGGCTATGAAGGGAATTGTTTGAAAGAGAGCATGTATACTACTGACCTTCAGTGTCGCGAAAGTTGAGCGACACCGCCTTGATGCGGACGAGCACCTCGCCGTCTCCAGGCGTGGGAATCGGACTCGAGGTCTGAGAGACCTTGTCCAGGCCATCTTGGCGGCTTTGCCACTGGCGGTTGGTCTCAGCCATGGTTTCGATTCTTGTAGGAAGAGGAACGATGGACCTGGAGATTGGCGATGAGTTCACATGAGTTTATATAATCAGAAGACAGGTAGTGAAGAAAGAAAAACAAAAAAAAACACGACATTCTGTAGTCCCAAGGTAGGAAAAACTGTGACGGCTTCATTACTAATTCACATGGCATCGTCGTCGCCGTCTCCATCGTCCTATAGCACTTGGGATCCACTACTTGCGGGCGGATCCACCTGTCAAAAAAATCAATGAGGTCAGTCCTGCGTCAACTTGTTCTTCTGCCAGCTTCTAGAATGATTTTGACGGGGACCGCCCCAGGTTCGTCTTGCTGCCAGGTACGCTGATGGTTTGATTGGGCCCTGTGTTGGACCAACGAACTACCGTGCATGATGAGGTGGATTGTGGTATACTGAATGACCAAAGTGCGTTCTGTGGAGGTCAATGAGGCCATCGCCAGCGCGGAGAGTTTGGTGTAACAACTCAAAGTTGAATAATACACGAGTTTGGAAATCGAGACCTTCAACAGGTATTTCAGTATACAGTTTAAAAGCTGACTGGCCAGGCATTATTGGTATGATTATCCCGAGTCTCGCTGGGCGAGCATCGAGGGTTTGGGGCCATCATCTTGTTGCCCTTGATGCAACCATTGTGACAAAGAAAGAGAGATATAGTAAAGATGCCATGAATAGAAGTATTTGAATGCGGGCTGACCTTAGATGTATGTATGTAGGCTCTGAGGAAGCCCTGCCTCGGCATTGTATGATAAGTCAAAAAAGCGAACGCGAGCAAATAACAAGTGAATTGGTTATTGCAAGATACCAATGAATACCATATAGTAATACACAGCACCCAGCCTTTACCCTCATCTCGACCAGCTTGGACTTTTGTCTTCTACTTGCCTTAAACTGTGTCTTATAGTAGACCATTTCAACAGCATCTTTTGTCACCGTGTTCTCCAAAGAGGCTCACCAGCCTGTGATACAGCAGGATTAGCAATATTCTCTAGGCCATGATACACACAGATGGCATAAAGCAAGAAGAACTCGACAGAGATGTCAGCCCACAAATTGCTGAGGACACAGCCAGTGATTTCCAAGCTGGCTGTCCGTCGACAAAGTCTGAAAACCCCACCCTCACTCACCTCAACACCACGACATTTGCGGCGAACAGGAGAACAACGACGAGAATGCCTTCACATCTGTGACTACCTGCAGCAGAGCCCCCAAGCTTGCAATGGCTCCCTTTTTCAAGCTTCCTTTGGGCAGGAACCTGCTGCAGTTTTTCTTCTCTCTCCTTTCTTCTCTAGCCACGGCTTCTCAAACCGTCTCCTCGTCTGCTCGTCTCCTCCGGAGCTCCCACCGTGCGGGCCTTCGTCCGTCGCCGCTCCTCCATTCATTCAAGAGTTTCTCACGGCATTTTCCCTCTTTTCCAAATCGCAGTCATCATGGAGCATCGACCCCAGCTCTCCTCGCTGCAGCGCGTCACCGCCATTCGAGACATGGACTCGGGCCCCGGCTACGAGGACCTTGCGGTCATCACCCTGGGCGGCAAGTGGGAAGTTGTCGTCTATCGCAACGCCTTCAAGGTGGGCGACGTCCTGGTCTTCTTCAAGGGCGGGAGCTTCATCTTGGACGTCCATGGACGCTTCGCCCAGAACAACCCGCGCATCCTGACCGTGTCTGCGGGGCGGCCAGGCTACCTGACTGCAACCGGCATGTTTGGCCGCGACATCTCGCACGGATACGTCCAGCGCCTGGAGACGGTGCAGGAAGTCCAGCGTGTCCTGGACGCGCTCCAGGACGTCCTGGGCCCGAGGGCCGGCCTCGCGCTTGCCATGCGCCTCGATTGGGACCGCATTCTCCACGTGGAGGAGTGGCAGGGCGCGTGCCACGGCGTCCATCTGGGGCCCGCCCCGCCCTTCCTTTGGCGGCCGAGCGTCCCCGCCGCGCACGAGATTGACGGCCTCTTCACCGACGCCGGCATCGACGAGTGGTACCAAGTCACCGAGAAGCTCGACGGCTTGGCCATGACCGTCTACCAGGTCGCCCGCGGCTCCAAGTGGCATCGTGCCCTGCCCAAGCTGCCCGCCGGCTCCCACCAAGGCCACCGCAGCGGCGTGCGCGTCGGCGTGGCCGTCGCGGACTACGACCTGGACGGACGCAGCAACGACATCTACTGGCAGGCGGCCCGGGCCCTCGGCATCCCCCGCCGCCTCCGTCGCCTCGGCTATCCGAACGTCGCCGTCCATGGCGAGCTGGTTGGCCCCCGCATCGGCGGCGACAACAACAACAACAACGGCATCGGATTCCCAGCGGACGCTGACCATGAGTTTTACGTCTTTGCCATCTTCAACATCGACACCCAGCGGTTCCTCACGCCGGCGCACACCGTTTCCCTCTGCCGGCTCGTCGGCCTCCCTCACGTCCCCGTCCTGGGCTACGTTGGCCTCCAGAGGGCTGGCTTGAACTTGCACCGTCTCAGCTCCCTGGCGGATGGAATTGGTCGGTGGGGCCAGCCCAGGGAGGGTATTGTTCTCAAGAACCTCGAACAGCCCAGTCTTTGGTTCAAGGTCGACTCAGCCAGGTGGTTGTTTGAAGAGGGCGGGTTCGCAGCTTAGGTCGGACGTACTCACGCTGGGGGTGGATGGACTTTTGCAAGTTCGCTGGACCGGAATATGGCCTGACCGTCTCCGGGTCTCAAGATGGACACGGAATACCTCTCCTCTGGTATCTCGAAGAACAAAGAGTGATAGACTGCAAATCGTATCAAGGGTGGGATAATCAAGTGCTATACCAACACGTGCTGGTGATATTATTGCTCGTGGAATGGTTGAAGCTGCTGTAGCCTGTGAGTTCTCATCGATATAAGGCCTTGATAGACGATAAATACCAGCCGCCGGACCGCTGGAAAGCATTGATGCTGGCAGAAGCCACGCATCTCTAGGTAACAAGGTCCGAGCCTGAGCTTCAGCATTCCGCGAACATCGTTCGAAGGCTTTGGAGCCGGGGATGGTAAAGTCAGCAAACAAACAATTGCCCACTCAGAATATTTTCTTTACATCTAACTATATGGACATTCTCTTGTTACTACACCAGAAAAAAAGTTACCTCACCAATGTCGTAGGACGTCAGTTGCTCTATATCTTCACACTCAGCTGCTCCAGTCTAAACCTCACCAAGAGACGTAATTTCTCATCCAATGATCGTCGAAAAAATCCTTGGTCGTCGAAGGCGTGTGAGCAGAAAGAAGGCAACGTAGGAATTGTAACCACCATATAGCGGCTTCTCTATAGGGCCGATCCCAGAGTCAAGGCTCATCATTGTTCAACAATTGAAGGCATAAAACCCATATGTTTTGTACCTTACATGCATGAGCTCACATCTCATAACATTTCTAGTATACAGTATGACAGTATTACATACATCACATCCAGCACTAGCCTAACCTGTCATGCTGGGTTACATTCTTGCTGCATAAAACCCGGCATCATCCGCCGCCTGAGCCGGCGAGATGGAGGGAGGATATGGGGCAGCGGTGGCATGCCATTCGTACATAGTAGTTCCCTAGGCAAGTGAGTGATTGATTGATGAGCCAACCATCTTCAACGAGAAACCCCTATACTGTGCGTCCGCCGCATCGAGAGTGATTTGCTAGACTACTTGCTACCCAACCCGGCCGTCTTGGAAGGGCACCTGTGAAAGTGTCGGTCACTTCTATTGGGGTCAATCTTACTATGAAACCGGAACGAAATTGAGGTCTAAAGCCTTGGACCTTGTGCTTGAGATGGTGGTGTATGGCCCTGCTGTGGCTGATGGGGCCAAGCCAAAGACCCATCTGGTTGATATCTAGATTCATCAAGTACTATAGTCATTGATCCCACGAAAAGCGAGGCAGTGAAGCCGAGAGAGGGGCTCAACACACAGCTCAGCCAAATCTTCGTCCTTGACGGACCCTATGGTCTCCCTGTATATTCGCAAAAGCAAAGCAGACCCAATCCATGTCCGTGGGCGGCGTACTCGGCATCTGTTGGCCTGGGTGCTGTCAGTCTGCCCTCCAAGGCCGTTCGTTCGGCATGCCTTTATCAATATTACTTATTCTTGTGATAAGGCCACTTAAAATCTCGGCTTACTTGGGGTAGATAGATGTTTTGCTTCTCGACCCTATCTCACACGCCTTGGCCTCCAAAAGCCTCAGTGACCATTTCCAATATGCATATATGATATAGACCGAAGGCTTGATGTCTCGGCTAACTCCGCAAATATGTCCTTGCCGAGCACTGACCGTATCATAAAGTCTTCACCGGCTTGTTTCACACTGCAGTCCCAGAAGAAAGAAGGGCCCGGGTCTGTACAACCGTCGATATTGAACCAGTTTGCGATTCTGGTCCCCGTTCAGGGGACGCCATACACTCGCACACTCTTACTCATTGCTTTTTCTTATTGGTACCAAATTGATGCTGTGGTCTTTGCAGTCTGCCGTTCTCAAAATATAAACCTAGCACCTTGTATACTTCTTTCAGCTCCATCAGTATTTCTCAATATTTGCCTAATCTGACTATTCCCTCGGTTTATACAACCACCCACATCCCAATAGGTCACATATATAATTCGCCATACTAAATAGGTCCCCCCCCCCCAGAAGAACACACCGTGTTCCTGCATCCGATAACTTCACCCGAGCTGCCAGCCATTTCCAGCCCATCAGCACGATACTGCGTACATAGCGCGGCAGTGTCTTTGCAAGCCACGCCACGTCCATCACAACAACACACTCTCACACCAAAAAAAGACAAGACAAGACAGCCAACTGGCAACTGTCTTTTCGGCAGCGAGGGAACCCCCCACGCTCTCTTGCGTCATACACACAACACCCGCTCACACACACACACACACACAATCTCTCTCAAACACAAAACTGTATGGTGGCGGGGTCCCGGAAAGTATCCGATCTTGAACAGTAGAGATGTGGATTGCTTACTTTGGGGCCACAATGCACACATAGTACAGGAAATCCCGATACTCCCACCGCGGCGCCGAGAGGACGCGTAATAAGAGAGCGATAATATCTGTATCCCTTTTTTGTACTCTCGATCGATCGGGGGGGGGGGGGGTTCTCTGCAAAAAGAAGTGGATCTTTTGTTTTGGTGCCACGGGACCGAGGAATGGATGTATCTTATTCTTTTCGTCCAGTCTGAAAAGCTGCACTATATCGCTAAAGGCAACTTATGCCTCCTCCCCATTTTGGTAGCCCCATTGTAACTCGGTGACCGTGCGATTCACCAAGGGAAAAGGTAGCATTCTGAGCATCTATTGCCTGTTTTAGTGTTGATATCAGGTCGATTAGGCTTTTCTCTGAAACGCAGTCCGGCAGAGGGGAATACGCTGCATCCTTCTTCGATCCTCACTCACTACCACAAATTGGAGATGAATGTTCCCATCTAGAATCATATTAGATCTCTACGGAAAAAGAAAAGAGGAATATAATCTGGTGGTGCGTGCTTGCAGCTTCAGCCTCTTATATCCGATGGAAAACGCCAAAAAACTAAAAAACTAAAAGGCCACCGAGACTCATTCCTTTGCATCCCATAAAATGACAAGGTACATACCCTACTTCCAGCCAAAAAAAGAAAAAATAAAAAAGATAAAAAAGAATAAAATAAAAGATAAAACATACATCTATGCCCGAATATTATCTCTCTCTACCTTTCTTTTGCCACAAATACTCCGCTAGAGTGCTTTGAATCGCTGCTGCAAAGGACTCCTTTTTTCGGATCCCGAAACCAAAGAAGAAAAAAAAAAAGGGCAAAAAAAGGGCAGGGCTGGGCTGGCAGTGGGTAAGTACGTACCTTTTTTGAGTGTGTGCTGCGCAGCGCAGCGCCGCGCCACAACGGCGTCGGCAAGTCGCAATTGACGACGGTGGGTGGGGGCCTTTTGTTTTTTTTTTATTATCTCTTTTATGCAAAAGTAATGTAATTGTATCCGAGTAAGTGCCTACTTACCGCATATGTGATCCTTTTATTATGTATTTTTGGACATGTATACATAGTATCGGCATTCGGTAAGGAGGGAGGAGGGTTAGGTCAGCCAAGGTACCAATGAAAAGATGTCTCTCGGCACTACTATCATACTTTCTGTAAATTATCCACCTGGAGATATTCGAACGAGCAGTTACATAGTATCATATCAGGTGCCCCCCTGTCCTCTCTAGGGTAGTTTCCTTGATAATTTTACTTGGGCACGCACTTACCTAGCTGAGTATCTCATGCATACAATGACGGCTGTTGTGCATGCATGGACCTTGCGCGTCAAGAGGGCGCCAGCATACATTAGTACTACCACAGTAGTACTTGCTATGTACATATCCAAGAGTGGACTTTGTTCTCTGCAGAAGGAGCACCATAATTCGTGATAGGTGCGCAACGTGTTTCTTCCTTGATTGACGAATTCTCTCTTTTACGATAGTTATCTCACCTTCTGAATAGGTTGAGTGACCGCCCTTTCAAAGATGTGGCACCGGTATCAAGGAGGGAGACGAACAGTTATTGCCGTCGTAAACGTACTACGAGTACGTACATGAAAAGTGAAGCACTCAAAAATAACAAAGGATATACCATTCTTAAATATATTCAGTGAGTTTGCAAGGGCATATAGGTGAATATCACCAATCAAATATAGTACAAGATAACTCCTCCTGCAGACCGGGTCAATGTGTAATCAGTCCCTCTTCAGCCTCACTCGCAAGCCAACCCTGCCTTTTTTCGACAGAGAACCCTGACCATCCACACGACGCTTCTACACATCCGATTTCTTTTCCGTACCAAGCACTAGGGTCGGCACCGGCCTTGGTGCACCATCCGCCGCGGATGGTCTGGTTTGTGAATGTGCCTGGTCTTGCTTCTGCTGCTGCTGCTGCTGCTGTGGCTGCGCAGCCAGACCGGAGCGATACACCCAATGCGCAAACGTGACAGCAGGCTCATCGATCCATCGCGTCACCACCTCTGCAAACCAAAAATTCACGGGGATTAATATGATTTGTGGCAGCAAAAATGCCAGCTCCAAGCCATAGGGCCCCGTCTTGGGCAACGGGAGCCGATCTATCCACCATGCGAGCTGCTTCGTCTGGCCTGGGTCATTGTTGTTGATCCATCCAGCAGCAGTGTAGATGCGGTCGCCCAAGGTGTAAAGTAGAGGTCCGTGAATCAGGTAGAGCGCATAGGATATCCGGCCGAGATACTGGCAGAAGCCTGTCTCAAAGAAACGCCGCAGCCACCCGATACGAGGTGTTGCTGCGACCAAGAGAGTGGCCGCGATAAAGAGGTAGAACCACTTGTAGTCGAATGCAGCCTGGGGTTTGAGCATGGCGAGGTAGTACCAGCCTCGATTCTTTGCGAGGTCATCAATGTTTGTGGTCGCCGTGGGGACACCACCAAGGTAGAGTGCAACGACGAGCAGGTGATAGTAGATAAAGTCCTTGTACGGCGTCAAAGACACCAGCAGCCGTGGAAGCTCACCTTTGGCAGCAAGCAGGTCCAGGTCGGCTAAAAGAGTGCCCATGACGAAAAGCGCGAAATACAGGCCGTCGGCAACATAGACAAAGTAAAACGCGAGGACAAGCATTCCACCAAGCCGCGCGCGTGTTGTGAGGCGAGAAAAGGCCAACAGAATGGTGAAGATGGCGATAGAAGCCTTCATCTCGACGGGTATGCTCCACAAATGAAGGTTGTAGCTAAGCCAAGGAAGTCCACTCGTGTTGAAGATGAAGCTGAAGTTTTTGATTTCCGTGTACCACTTCCACATCTCGCGACGCATGTTGCTTTGTTTCTTAGCACCATTAATCCACATGCCACCAAACGCGTGCCAGCTAAGCATGTAAAGAAAGTTTGTGATGATCAATGGTATGTATAGGCGCAGCCACCGGCGGAAAAGCTGCGAGGCAAGGTTGTCGGCCAGTCTGGCCTGCTCGCCCGCCTGAATGAGGGTGAGCGGCTTGATGGACAACACATAGCCAGAAATGACAAAGAAGGTCGCAACCGCAAAGTGTCCACCATTGAAAAAGAGTCGGATCCCAGGAAAAGCGGCGAAATAATAGTCTCCGTTGTAGCCCCACCCATTCTCAACGATGGCGCTGTCACTTTCCAGGTGTGCAAAAAGCCCGTTATGATGAAGGTAGACCATGAAGGCAGCGAAACCACGGAGGCCGTCCAAGTATGCTGTCGGGCGCGGTGATTGCGTTGCTGCGGTCAGTTTTGTTCTTGGTTTGACGGCAGACCGCAGCCTTCTCAACGCCCAGCCGGCCCTGGGAGACCTCAGAAGCGTTGGCGAGACCAGCTTTGCGTCTAGCAGCTTGGCCGGTTTCCATGAGTGCTTCTCGTTATAATCAAGGTGTTTGACCTCCTCCCAGTCTTTGCCGTCCAGGATACCGAGCCCATGATGAGTTGCGGGCATGTTGTCCGGCGGGCCTACCGTTGCTGGTGAATCTGTAAGGGAGGATTCAGACGAGATAGAGGACGCTGACGACTGCGCTGTGAGCGAATGGCCGAACCCCAATCCTGAAGTTCTGATGGAGAATGGGAGAGGAGGGTCCTTGCCACCGCGTCTTGTCGATAATCTTTCAAAGAATGATTGCATGGACACTACGGCGTGGAGCTACCTCTTGGGTGGTGGGATGCCCCAGAAAGGCAGACTTAGATCTGGACTGCCGGTGAGAAGTGTGCAGTCCGACTGCTTAGCAGCTGCAAGCCACACGATCCGACCTTGTGGAACGGTAACCCGATTGGAAGGCAGCGGCGTTCTCTCCGGTGCTGAAACACTCGCGTGCTACTCACAGAGGGCTGTTCGTGCTACACTTGGCGCGTCGAAGCGAAGCGGCGGAAAAATGGCGTCTCTGAGCATATAATCCGCTGGCTTCGTACTACTCAACCACCAGTGTAGCTGAAGAAGATGGTTGGGGGCGCTTGCGCTGGGCGGAGAAAAGATGTTTGAGATCGGCGTAGTCGGGAGAGCTTTCTCGGGGGGGCTTTCACAAGCTAGACTTGCAAATGATTGCCGGTCCTCGCAGAATCACCACAGTATAACGGCCCTGAGTCCGTACTCCAGAACGCCGCCAAGGCTGCAGGGAGCGTAGGAGACGCGAGTGAGGCGGGGGCCAGTGTTTCCTTCGACGATGGCAGAGGGAGGCGGGGCTGCCAACCACCTGCAAATATCCCGTACAACCGACGGGCTCCGGTCGAGAGGCGGAGAATCCTAGTAGGTGCAGCAGGTCAAAGATGATGTACTATGTAAGTCGATCCGTCAGAAAAGGTTGCTACAACGGGGTTTGTTGGCCAAAAATGGGTTTTCAGAGCGTGGGTGCGTCGACGATCAGCGGGGATTGGAAGGCAAGGCAAACCAAGCGTGCACGAGGTTGGAGAGCGCAACAAGCACGGAGAAGGCGGTTGACAAGAACCCGAACCAGGGCATAGATGTCAGATCTCTTTTTGTTTCTCTTCTTTTCTTTTTGCTTTCTTGATGCTTGAAAAAGTATTGTACCTTATGGTGCGCTTCGTATCTGTACTACGTACTCGAGAGCTTGGCGCGAGCAACTTTATTTATCGAGTAAGCGGGATTAATTAGAGAATCTTGTTCAATCTCGACCTCGACAATCGCTGCAACAAGCAATCGATCAGTTGTAGTCTGTTGGTCCGTACAAAGAAGATCAGCAGAGGCCGAGAAGGACAAAGTGCAGCTGCAAGATTAAGCAGAGGCCAAGAAACACACACCAACAGAGGCACGCGACATGCGGTTGGCAAACCCCGCGGCGTACAAGCAATTACACAAGTAATTAATCTGTCGGCCGTCTGCAACAGTCACTTTCTGTATCGGCTGGTACTTGCATGCATTGCTGCATGGTGCAAGCGCATCCGCTCCTGCAGCTGAACGTGGCAGCAACAACGTACAGTACCTTTGCCCTTGCAAGTACTCAAAAGAAGGTTGGGTCGTCGGAAGTCGCGCTGCAGAGAGCGCAAGATACGAGGTCGGGAATCGTCGAGGAGGGGGGCGCCGGGGCGGTGGATCGGGGCCAGCCAGTAGGTCTTCTTCTGGCTCTTCGCGGGCGCACAGGTCACAGTGACTGCAGAATGAGGAAGGTCAGCACAAACTGTGAATTGCAATGTCAGGGCGAAGGCCGTGAGATGGTCAATGGTGGGGCTGGGGCAAAGTAAGGGCAGGGAAGAAGTGACGTTAACGAGGGGGACTCGTGAAGCAGGAGGACCAGAGACTGCCTCTTGGGCGTAGTTTAGCCGCACCCATTGCGAGAACACACTAACCATTTCTCTTGCTCTGGGGAAGCCTTTCACATGCCTCGTAGCCGTTCTGTCGGCCCTGGCTTCTGTCTTGTGCTGAGGGGAAAGCCAGGTACTACCGCG
This sequence comes from Coniella vitis, assembly GCA_011317545.1. NCBI lineage: Eukaryota > Fungi > Ascomycota > Sordariomycetes > Diaporthales > Schizoparmaceae > Coniella > Coniella vitis. The sequence goes on from WUJK01000003.1 coordinate 178,819, forward strand.
GCTCCAGGTTCAGTGTGGATGGGCGTGTGAATATGGCTGCCGATCCAGGCCCGTTGCAATGCCCATTGGCCTGCTCCGGTCGGCGCGTTAGACGGGGTGGCTTGAGGCACACGGGCCTGGCGGGCAAGACGGGGCACATTTCAAAGTACCAAGGTATTCAAAGTACCGGCCACACCAACGCGGGCATCAGGGCGGGGGTGGTGAGGCAGCATTTGCAGACAGCCCCTCAGCAAGCAGGCAGCGTCTGAATAGGGTATCATCTCCACAACCAGGGCCTGGAAGTGGATACGTACCCGGCCCTAGACGGCGCCTTCCCGATGCGCACAGACTTGGGTGCCCCTTGCAAATCAAGTCGCGACGTCCTCTGCTTGCTTCGGCGACGTGCAGACTGGCCAGGGTGCCTGGCTGGAGATGCTCATCAACATCAACACCATCACCATCATCACGTCACGCACCTCATCCTAGCATTGCCGCATGCAGCATGCATCACTATCGGCACCGAATTGGGGGCTCAGCTCCAGCTGCTACACTTGCCGTCCATCATCATCGCCAGCACAAGAGTGCACACTGGTGATGGCAATGAGAACGGCAGTCGTCGTGATCGCCCCGGGCTACCTTGGCTAGCTTGTCTCCATGCAAGTGCTCGGAAAGCGACCACCCTCTGGACTCCTTGATACGATCCCTCTACGCGCTCGGAAGAGGCTGGAGCTAGGGCTGCTCATCGACTCAACGACTGCCACCTTGGACCTGGCTTACTCCTTCTTCGAGCTGCTGATCCAAGACGAAAGAGTAGGCAGACCCAGCTCCTAGGCCTCCGAGCGGGGTGTGGAAGGTAAAGCCTTTTCTCAGAGTAGTTAGTCGTCCAGCGAATCCTTCCATGCAGCTATATAGCGGTCTGAATGTTGTGACTTACTTGGTCGTGACAGGTTCTCAGCCCCGTTGCTGCTCCGTACTGTATTCTCGAGTCCTCTGCCACTGACGGAATTGGACGCCCCAGCTGAGCCGGCACAATACTGTTCAATGTCGCTGAAATGGCCCGTCTGGCAAATTAAGGGTATTTGGCCATGCCCACTCCACTATCGCAAGCTCTGCGGATCGTGCCAGGGCAGGGCGGAAAACTACATGACCGCGCTCCATATGGCAGCCCGCCACCTGCCTAGAGGCGCCATGACTGGCCTGCCATGCTTGCTTGAGCCGCGCGTGCGTCGTGGTCAATCAACGCTACAAAGCTTTAGCAGGCTGGGCCAGGCCTCGCCCAGTCACGCCCGTTGCCCAACGGACTGCCTCGGATATCTCCTCTCCTCTGGAGCAGCAGTCTTTGCCGGTTGGGGAAGGCTCTAGCCATATCATGGCCCGCAAAAGTCTGGGGCAGCACCAGCCCCGAGATCAAGGTACGGATTATCTTGTGCCAACCGTCTGTTTGGCCGTCGAGCAGTGTGACGGTACATGGTACCAGAGGTACGGGGATACGGCAAGCTCTGTCCTCGCAGGTCGCACACCCTCTTCCTTTTCACCTCCACCCACGATCCCTGTCCAGCATGCTGCAAGCCCAGGCCGATGTGCAATCTTTTTGTAGGTCCAAGATCCCATCACCCTCGGTCTTTTCTGCTGTCCCAGCTGTTCCGCCTTCTACTTGCCCTTCTCTTGGACGTCTTGTACTCATCATCCCCAAGGCTGACCATATGTCTCGTCCTATAGCCGTACCAGCAACAGCAGGTCGCTCATCATTGCCCAGCATCATCACCACTTCTGCTGCCAATATGGATGAAGAGAAGGTTTCCTTTCCCGCTCTCAACTCACCCTATCCCGAGTCCTCGTCCTCGTCGCGGCGCAGTTTCAGAATGTACTCGTCTGCTTCCTCATCACCACGCTCCTCGGTCGGCACCTGGTCCCCTGCTACGCCGAATTTCTCGCACAAGTTCAGGAATCGCGTTCCCACGCAGATGCGTCGATGTATACCCATCTATGTCGGTTGTGTTCTCCTCATCCTCTTAGTCCTGAACGCAGACCTCCTCGCCTTCTCTGTGTCAAAGGGCGGCAACGGTGTCCAAAGGCGTGCAAATATCCAGAGCCATGATGGCCTTGTCCCATCCGCCCAGGGCTTCCCCAAGAAGGTGTGGCAGACATGGAAGACCAACCCATTAGAGTTTGCCGAACGAGATAGTACCACGGCAAAGACATGGTTAGAGAAGAACCCGGGCTTTCGATATGAGGTCCTTACAGACCTGAACGATATGGGCTATGTCGACTTCCACTTTGGGCCAGGCGGCTTAAACCGTCCTGACATTGTCGACATGTACAGGAACATCAACGCGACCATCATCAAGGCCGACTTGTTGCGATATATGATCATGTACGCCGAGGGCGGCGTATATGCGGATATTGACGTCGAGGCCCTCAAGCCAGTCTCTCGGTTTATCCCAGATCACCGGTATGACGAAAATGATATTGATATGGTGATTGGCATCGAAATCGACCAGCCGGCATTTTCTGACCATCCTATCTTGGGCAAGAAGTCCAAATCCTTTTGTCAGTGGACATTCATGGCGCGTCCAAGGCTGCCAGTCATGCTGCGGTTGATTGAAAATATTATGGCATGGCTGAGCGACCTTGCCAAGGAGCAGAATGTCTCAATCCCAGAAGTCGAATTGGACTTTGACCAGGTCATCTCCGGCACAGGACCGTCCGCGTTCACGGAGGCTATCATTGCTCAGATGAACCTGGACAGTCCGAAGGGCTCCCGTGAAATCACATGGGACCTGTTTCACGACCTGGATGAGTCCAAGATTGTGTCCCGTGTGCTGGTACTGGACGTTGAGGCGTTCGCAGCTGGACAAGGTCACAGTGATAGCGGTAACCACGACGCTCGCGGCGCCCTGGTTAAGCACCACTACCATGCGAGCAACTGGCCCAGCCGCCATCCTCGCTACCAACATCCCGCATACGGTCCAGTGGAGCAGTGCAACTGGGAGCCTGCTTGCGTAGCGAAGTGGGATGCAGATACTGCCGCTTTCGCGCTACTAAACGAGGAGGAGCAGAAGTTAACCATCGAGTTCCTTGAGAAGGAGGCAAAAGATTTAAAAGACAGGCAAGAAGCATTCTTGAAGGCACTCGGTGAACAGGAGCGGCAGCAAGCGGCGCAGCAGCAGCAGCAGCAGCAGCAGGAGCAACAGGGCTTGTTGTCCCCAGATCAACCAGCGATTGCACTGGATGCACAAAAGCCATTTGGAGCGGCTGGAGACGCGTTTCCACCGCAAGCAGCTCATCCCATTCTCGCTGTAGCAGAGCCACCTGTTGCAAAAGACGCTCCAGCGGCAGTCTTGGGTGGGCAAGCACCGAAACCTGTCGAAGTTGTTCAACCACCTACTGCACCGGAGGCAGAGGCTCCTGCCGCGCCTTTTGATCAGCCAATACCAGCTGCAGAAGCAAAAGAACCCGCTTTTGCACCAGCAGAAGCCGATACTCCAGTCGCGCCTGTAGGAGATTCTTGAGCAGAGGTTCCGTATCTCACTAGCAATGATCCACTGTTCTGCTCTTGTCCTATCACATTCAGGTCGATATTGTTTAAGGGTTGTTGAATTCTGGTCAACTTCGGAGGCCGGTGCATGGTATTTATGAAGAAACATGAAGCAACGAACTCATCATGGCGAAGTCTGCATATAACGAAATGTTAAAAGTGACGGCAACAAAGGAAAGGCTGTGGTGAACGAGAGTAGAGATAGCATGTCTGGAACACATGGCACGACGCTGATACAAGCCTCCCCGTTGTTGGTGTGCTATGCTACGCATACGGATCTTAACATCACACACGGCTGGAGCCCCTTAACGGCGCTGCAGCATTTTCGGAGAGAGGGTATTCCTCTGCGACTGATTCTGTTGCGCTGTGCCCTGGGAAGACTTGCACTGTCCAATCTCGGTGGAAGTGCTCCGGCGCCGTGGAGTAGAATGGTGCACGCTAGATGGAGACACGGCGTACATAGCCGAGCACAAGTCCGTTCCTTGTCCGGGGCCTGTTGCCGCCGTGCTAATTCTCGATATTTCGATGGGGATGGACAAAGGGAACTAGAGCCAGGGTACAGGTGTTGAGCCAAGGACTCTGAGCAACGAAATAGCGACAGGTTGAGTGCATGGAGAGTGCACAAAAGTAGAGTGGAAAGAAACTTTACAGAGGTCAACATTAGTATATATATAGAAACAGTTGGAATAACACACGTAATAAGCAAATACAAAAAGAGCATCCAATCCTGCTTGTGTCTTACTGATTAATGTTATGGTTTTACTGTTTGGATATTGTTTCCTTCTTCTGCTATGCTGCTGTCTTGTTCAAAGTAGACCCACCTTATGATCGTAGTTGTCCTCATTCCACATCACACACGAACAAGTCACTGCATCAATCAATAGCACAAATTGTCCACAAGCTGAAGTTAATGAATGTGATTTCGATTAAGAAAGATTGTATTGCATTGTCGACTCTCCTCCATTTATCCAAAACCCCATGTCCCATTTCCCATTATCCAATAATCCCATCCTCCAACTCCCCACACAAGTGCCATGCTCCAAACGATTTCAGCCAGATTCCAACGCACCACTCGGTTGCAGCTCGCTACTATACTTCGGGCAGACCTCTTTGTGCCAAAGCTTCGCCAACAATGCGTAGCGGGCAGACATGCTGAATGCTTGAATGTCTGGAACAGAAACTCAAATTGAAAAGAGGCGTCGTGGATGGCCGTGAGCTCTCTGCACCCCCGTTGCTGCATTCGATTAGAGTCCCATTTTTCTTTTCCACCCTTCCCGCATGTGTTTCTTTGGGAGAGGTCTTTTGTGTGTGTGTCCCATGAGGAGATGGGGGAGTTGGATATCCTTTTGTGTGTGTCTCCCATAGGGTGGTGGGAGATTTTGTCTCCCTCCCATATATAGTCGGGCCTCTCCAAGCACTTTCTACCCAGCTGTCTGTCTGTACATAGACGAGGAAACAGGAACCCCTGACGACCCCCACCCCCTCCCCCTCGGACATGGTCAGGATCCCAAGGGACACTGGTCGTCCTGACCGGACCCGTCCGATTGTTGCTGCTTTTTTCTCTTGTGCAAAGGGCACTGGGCGGTGACTCCACCCCTTTCGACATTCCACCAGCCCACTCAAACGGACAAATTTTTGAAAAGGGCCCCTGGGTGTTAGACTCGGTGAAACGCGAGTAAGGACATCGACCGTTCACACACCCAGGGTGAAGCTCCTGCCCTTGAAGAAGACCAGCGGTTGCCCGAGACGCGGGAACCGGTCTGTCGACACTGGCGTTTGGTTTGAAGCTGGTTGGCCAGCTAACCAACTGCTGTCACGACTGTTCCCGGCTGTCCATCTACGTCCAGGATGAAGCTCCCGCCTTGGAAGCAGACCAGCAGGTGCCAGAGACCCAGCAACCGGTTCTTCGACACTGGCGTTGGCGTTGCAGCTGGTTGGGCAGCTAACCCATTGTTGTCCCCACGTCTTGTTCCCGCCCGTTGCTCCCTTTCTTCCACATAAGGCCCCCGGCCAGGCCGGATCAGACGTCTCGACATAGGTTCCGTCCAGTATGGTTTGGAACGAAGACAAATCGAGCAAGCATCTGCCGCTTTCCAGGGCCCCGTGGCTAAAAAGCCGGGCCGGGCCAGTTGTCTTCCATCTCGGTGTCGTCGGCCACCGAAGCGACTCGACTATACCCTTGTGGTATGCCGGGGCGACGAGACGCATCTTGTCCTCCTTGACAGACAGCCATCTGGAAGAATGACGGCGATCAATACAACGAGATGGCCGAGGTGGATGCCGTGGGGGACAGAGCAGAGCCCACCGCCGCTATGAAGGAACCCTCGGACCCTTCTACTTCTTGGGTTTGGCCGTGCGGTGCTTCGCGAGATGCTGTTGCTGGGGTTGGGATTGGGATTGGGCCCCATGCAGCATTGCGAACAAAGGATTGAGCGGCCATGTTGCAGATTGCGCCCGTTCAGCAGCTTCAACAGCATGTGTGGCTGTAACTGCTTCTCACGATAATGCTGTGCATATGGCGTCGGCCGGGCGCTCCAGCGTACACACACCCCACACCTGGATAGGGCGGATCGCTGTGGAGGAATCGATTTTCTGTGATAGGAGTTGCAATAACATGCTGTAATAAGAATACAGAGCAGTTGTTGTATAGAACACGGCTTCCTTGTCTGAGATGCCAGCCGTGCTCTGCCTTTGGGCAAACCCCGTGTCCTCTGGACTCCTTGTCTTTGTCTGGATGAATGAATGAAGAACAAGGGACACACAAGAGAAGAAGCTAGCTGTACATTGATCATCTTCGACTGCCTTGTATGTCTCCCGGATCGGTGGGGTTTTGATCGCCTCGTCGAGTTTTGTATGAGGTTATCGCAGTAGCAGAGACGCCATTGGATTCGAGATGCTCGGGAACCCCATTGGATAGGAGTCGCTCAGGAACATGGCCTGTCAAGGTGCTGCTACTACGCTTGTACCGTGCAGAGGCTGTCTTCCACTTCTCTGCATCGGCTGAAAGCTCCATGAGTGTCTTTGTGGGAAAAAGGTTTTTGCAACAGTGCTGTCCTATCTTGTTCGATCAGCGGCAATGCGCCTCGCCTTGAGGCGACGGTCGTTCAGCCGGCGCGTCTCGGCCCGCTTCTCGGCGCGGATGCGCGCCACCGCATCCCGCTGGGCGGGCGAGAGGTCCGCGTCCTCTTCTTCGCGGATCCTCTCCCCCAGAGGCAAGCCGTAACACAGCGGTTTGTAAAGGGCCGCAGCCCGCTTCCAGGGCATCAGGCCCTGCCACAAGTCGTCCAGAATGGACGGGAAACCATCAAACACCATGCCACATCTGCTCTTGCTCGGTAGATGGTAGCCTCGAGGGCAAAATGGACAAAGATCGACTCTGATGTGTTGTGACGGCGAAAGGATTGAAGAGTATTCAATGTAGACCATGTTGTAATGATATTGTACAAATGTTGTAATGATATTGTACAAATGCTGTAATGATATTGTACAAATGCTGTAATGATATTGTACAAATGCTGTAATGGATGCTGTAATAATGACAATGCGCAGAATCTCCTTTCCGATGCTGAACTTATGGGAAAAGTTCTCAGCATCCTGAGGCTTGATGTTGGTGCCCCAAGCCAGAGGCCGCCTGACCGGGACATTCCGAAGAACTGCAGGAATCTCCCTCAGACTCTGCGCGCTCTTCACCGACGCCTTGTAGGCGTCTGGCATCTCCTTCACTTCGGCAAGGTATTCGCCAGCCGTTGCGAATTGATGCCATACCCTTCCGCTCGTCGTCGTGCAGACAGTCGTGGCCATTCTGGATGGATTTTGGTAATGAAGATGGAGGGCGGAAAGAGTACGGGGACTGTCTGTTTCAAATCTCATTCTGTCGAGAGATAACAGAGCCTGAGACTCCGCAGAGCGTGCTCAGGCCACAGGCCACAGGCCGGGTTGTGACAGTCGGGGCATAGGCTCAGAGGGGCAAGGTGGCCATCAGTGGATAGCTCTGTCCAACTGGGGGATTGAGGTATGCAGATACTCTGCTCTGGAAGAGAAAAGGGATTGTTAGCATGAGTGACAGTGTACTGGGGTCGTTATTCTCAATGCTCGATAGTGCCAAGTGGAGGGGGGATCGAGCCCAATGCCATGGAGACGACGACAAGACGACAAGACTAGAGAGAGACTAGAAGAGAAACAACTTACTGGGTGAATCCAGGCTACGCCGGTAAAGATGCTGAATGAATGTTGAAAAGATACTGAAAGAATGCTGAAAGAATGCTCAAAGAATGCTCAAAGAATGCTGAAAGCCGTATCGTACTCCTTGCTTAACAATCTGTTGTTCATCAAATCTGTTAGCGAGCTGACCATACCGCAAAGAGATGGCTAGGCTGTTCATTGAGGCCCAAACTTACATGGTAAAAATGATAGTCGACGAAACGCACCACAAGTGCTGCTCAGCTGGCCAAGTCCAAACAAGGACATGGCGTCGAGACCCAGTTCAAAAGGCCCATGTAGGCTCGTGTTGTAAGTGGCACGACCGCTCGTGTAACAATACTCTAGTTAACTGCCAGCTTTAGGAGCGACTCGACCCAAGGCAAAATTCTTGCTGGTCGAGTTGGCCATGTTGGCCGGGCCAAACAATGCCAATTGACATTGTCGACGGCCCAGCCACTGCATCCCAGTTGAAATCTGGCTTGCCATATTGGCCGGGCCAAACAATGCCAACTGACATTGCCGAGGGCCCAGCCACACCGTCCCAGTCAAATTCTGGCTTGCCAACTGTGTGCTGTTGCCGAATGCTGCAGCCACGAGAGTGTTCTTGTTCTATCTTGTGGTTGATGACCTGCAGCGGTAGAAACGCGCTTCACAGGCTGTTCAGGCCAAGCTGGCCTCTCAAATGTCCAGCCTTACCAACAGCCCTAGTGATGTTGCAATTAATCAAGTTGTGGTACATGATTGCTTTTGACAGACCTGGGGCTATCCAAGATTGGAATCTAGCATTAGCATCTGGCAGGGGCAAAAGAAGATTCAATGATAAGGAGGTGATGCCAAGGGGTAGAGGCAGTGTTCTTTGTTCTTGTGTTCCAAGCTCAGGTGAAGAAAAGAAGGCTGCTCAGGTACGAGGGAGGGAGGTTTTAGGGAGGCTCTCGAGGGTAGTAGGAGGCAGAAGAAGATCCAATAACAAGGGGGCAACAAGGAGGCAACAAGGAGTAGTACAGGCCGTGCTCTTCAATCTTCTCTTCCAAACTCAAATGGAGGGGAAAGGATGCTAGGATGGGAGAGAGGCAGGTCCAGGGAGGCTTTCAATGATTGTAGGAGCAGAACAAGGTTCGACGACAAGGAGGTGGCAAGGAAAGGTGGCAAGGAGCGGTACAAGCAGTGTTTTTGAGATTCTTCGCTTCCAAAACTCGGGTAGAGGAGAGAGGCTGCCGAGTACAACAGAAGGGGGTCCAAGGAAGGCTTTCAATGTGTGGGTGATGGGTACTTACAAAACAGCTCTATCTGTCCCGCGACAGGACAGGCGAGCTGCGCCACGGATAATCCCCTGCTAGCTAGCATCCTCTGCTGTAGCAGTGGATGCTAGCTGATGTCAAGTCCACCAGCTTTGTTGTCTGGGCTTTTCTTGGTGCAGTAGCTTGCACTACTGTGCTGGATGTACCGGAAGATAGCTCGCTGCATGGTGCTATACTTGCACACCACCAGGAGAGAAAGATCTGAAACAAGACGTTAGCACAGTTGTGATTGATACCAGACATTTGCCAGAGGATTAGCTGGAGACTTGGATACCTCTCAGACGCGGCCACATAGACCGGGCCTGGCCCCATCCTGGGGAGGGAGCGCAGGACGGGTCGTCGAGCTTCATATGACCGGTGTTGTTCTTGGCCGATGCGGTGACGGCAGCGTAGCATTCTTGATCTGGGCATAGACGGTCCGAGCCCAGATACCATCCGTGGTCTGTCCCATGGCACCACTATGGCAGTGGGCAGCGGTAGCATGGAGGTCTTTGCTAAGATAGGCGGCCTATGTTAGCCGAGCCCAGGGCCACGGGTCTTTGTGGACAACTTACCGCTGCTGATGTGTTTAATGATATGTATCAAAGTCGGCGCGCCATCTTATCAGGGCGCAATCGTGCACTGACAGCGGCAGCGTACCACTGTAGCGGTAGTAGTGGGTAGCGTGATGGCTTGACTTGATCTGATGGGGGAGCTTGCTAGAAATGTGCACGCTGTGCTACTCGAGGCTGGAGATGACACGATAGCGAGGGATGTGGAAGAATAAAAAGATGGGTAATGATATGCAGAGGAGGGAAAAGATAATTAAGAAGCTATACAGAGTAAAAGGACAAGTAAGAATAGAAGGGATAGTAATGTTTACTAGAGATACAGGAAGGGAGACGCGTCGGTGTGGGTGGGTGCAACGCGCCGGTGGCAAAGGGCCGAGTGGTTTGAAGAAGGAAGAGAAAGGAAAGGGAAAGCCGACAAGCAGCCAGGGAATGAATAAAAGCAGAGAGAAACGATGGGTGGTCCGTGTGCTGGTCAGCCTGGTGACAGACAGCCTGGCAAGGTTTCAAACAGCAACGCACTGCTAAAATTATTTGGAAAATACAAAATCAAAGAGACCATAGCAGTGAATCATCATCAACAAGAGAAAGGTACAGCTACCATTGTACCCAGGTACTCTTGTAGCTTTTCCCTCCTCTTGCTCACCTATAGACATCTAGATCCATTCTTTGCAGATGAGAATGGACCAGTTTCAAACAGTAAACTGCCAGAGGATTTTGCAAGATGATGTTGCTGCTTTGGAGAAGCATCTCTGGGAGCCTTTCAAGTAGTTCAACTTAGGTTCAGCTTGTCTTCTGATGGTAGTAGATCTAGCGTACCCAATCCTCCTTCAAAGACCATCATTTATACAGATGGTTGGTTTGAAAGTGCAGAAAGTCTCCCAGTTGTACAATACTTTGAATCCTTAAACAATGGATCAATTGTTTATTCTTGGTACCCACGAGAGCTTCTACCTACACAAGTCAGTAACCCAACATCTATCAATACATATGGAAGCCCTTTACCCAAGCAACCACGTTGATCTTTCCAAAAGAATATTAAGCTGATGAGTCTGAACTCTTGGGATACTCTGGCTAACCCATCATCGTGCAGTCTACTAGCCACTGGCATCGACACTCCCTACGCCACAAGAGCAGATTCTCCCTTTGGCAGTACCTGTCTGGACAGACCGACAGTGTTCATTATTGTCACACTGACGGTGTTGGCCTGATCTGATACTACATATACCCCCGTGCTATATACACTGCGCGTAAGACGGGACGGAGTGTTAGGAAGCCCTACATAGATCGACCAGCTTGGAGCATGGGCGCCGGTGAAGGCATCCTCGACAAACGAGGCACATGGGGCTGGTATCCCAGAGATCATCATGTCTGTTGTTGTAGGCCTCCTTGATATTGCTCGTATTGGAAGTCAACGGGCAATCGCGCCATCCAATGGGTGGTGATGGGCCGTAATACAGACCTGGCGTGCGCGGTCCTGGCAGCAAAGGGTGGGAGCAGCCAGCATCGACTGTTGGGCGACCTAAAGTAACAGTCTGCCCAAATGCAAGCAACCTCTATCGTACCTCCATCATTCGCCAGACAGTATCACAGAAGAGCGTTTAAAAACGAGAGCATTGAAGTCATGACAGTATCATTCATAATCGAAAGCAAAGACCACGAGGTATATACATGTATGGCAAGAGCATATCCCGCTCCGCCCGCTCATCCTCCTTCACCATCCACTTCCCCTTTCCTCCTGTCTCGGGGAAGCAGGGAAAACAAAGAGAAAAAACTCAACTTATTTACTGCTAGACTCAGACTTAGCGAACAAGTCCTCCTGCGGCACCGGTGATGGCCTCTCTTCGTCCATCGACTGCCCACTCACAATATCCACAAGCCCATCCTTCAACAAGGGCGGACCCGAAAAGTTCTTCCTGCCCCAAGCGAAATACCACACAAGACTGATTACCGCAAAGCCCGCAAACACCACACTGGCATAGTTCATGGTCGAGCTCGTGAGCCCAGTCAAGTTGGTCGGCATGCAGAAGAGCACAATCGAAAGCACAATCCACAGTAACGTGGTGATATTGATAGCCATGCCGAACCGACCCAGCGAGAATCCGGCTTGTCGCAGCTGCTTGCGACCCTGCACCACCGACACAAGAATGGGCAGGCCATACGACGTTGCGAGGCAGATGGTTGCGACGCCCGTGAAGCTGCTGAAAGCGGCCGACGAACCGAAATAGATGAGGCCCAGGAGACAGTCGACAATGGCAGAAAGGGTCAGCGCCGCGAGGGGGATACCGAAGCGGTCGTTGACTTTGCTCCAGATGCCGGAACCGGGGATGGCGCCGTCGCGCGCAAAGGCGTAGGTGCACCGGCTGGAGGCAGTCAGAGCGCCCACGCCAGAAAAGAGCCATATGCCAAGGATGAGAAAGAGCAGGCCGAAGCCGCCGCCTGCACTGCCGGTAGCTGTCTTGAAGATGAGGCCAATGGGTTGTCCATTGGCAACGTTGAGGAGTGTCTGGATGTTGGGCAAGACGAAGAGCAACGGGATCAAGAATACGAGGCCGGTAATGCCGGCGGCCACGACGGAGAGCACAATGGCCTTGGGCACCTCGCGCTCCGGGTTCTGCACCTCTTCACACATGGCGGCGACCATGCCGTACCCGGTCAGCACGTACGCGGGCTGCAACAGGCCAATGAAGAAGCTCCAGCCCCATGGCCAGCCCGAGGCCGACGCATCGTAGTGTCCAAACACAAACTCGCCGCTCCGCTTGTCGGGGGACATGACCAATAGGACGACTAGAAAGATAATGATGGAAGCACCGGTCCAGTAAATACACATGGTGTTGATCTGGTCGAGGTATTTGGCGCCAAAGATGTTGATAAGGTAGCAGAGCAGTGTGCAGGCCCAAAACGTCAAGACGGTTTGCCAGGCATTAGCCACAAAGTCCTCGTTCCACAATGAAATGGCGCTCAAGATGAGCTGGGCACCACCAAAGTTGATGGATAATGTGACAGTCCAGTTTCCAACCAGTGTAAGCCATCCGGTAATCCAACTTGCAATTGGCGCCCATTTAGGTTCGGACAAGAGCGCGCTCCAGTAGTACACGCCTCCTGCTGTTGGATATACAGAGCAGATTTCGGCCAGTGAGGCAGCAATAGCGGTCGACAGAAGCGACAACAGCACCCACCCCCATATGATGGTAACGCTCTGGCCGTTGGACAAGGTAATGTACATGGTAGTGCTGAGACCATATGGAACGGCCATGATGGCGAATGAAAGACCCAGTACGGATATCATGCTCAAGCTTCGGGGCAGCTCTGACTTGTAGCCCATCTTGGCGAGGGCATCATCGGCGGCCGTGGCATCGGGACCGGCGGGCGCTCGCTGGCGCGCGCTGGCAATTGACTCGCCGCTCCCCATGACGGACGTTCGGCGGCGGAAGAAGAAGAAGCGGAAGACTCAAGGTGGATCGGATCTTCCAAGCGGAAGAAGGACGTTTTCTATGCTGCAGAGTAAGTGTGAGGCAGCATAGGACAGGAAGGTTATGGCAGGAGGATCGTGAAGAGGCAAGAAAGTTATGGATGTCAGCCAAGACATGGCAGACGCTGGATAACTATACTTGTATGTCCCGTGTGAGGCGGGCGTCCCGGCGTTGTCCCGCGCAGCCGTGGCCAAGGTTCCCAAGGTTCCGATGGATAAGAGATTCAGGTAAAAGGCACACTAACAACAAAGACAGCGAGTGATCGGTGCGGATTTCTCGTAGCGATTTCCATTACTCAATCCCCAGGTCGCCTAGACTCCCAGCTCCGCAAACGCATCGGGCCCCACCACATAACCACGGCGAGTCAGATCATCATGGTCTTCCCGGCCGTAGATGGCTGACACAGCTTCGAATCCCCTTTATAAGAGGGCATCGTCGTCATGTTGGCCGTGCTACGACCCCATTCGTAACGCCAGGTATTCTGGAGCCTGTACATAGCAAAAGTTAAACGTGTCGGTCTGCGCTAAGATCCCCAGATGCCAGGAATTTATTAGCATGATTGATAGCCTACCCCCAGGGCCCAGCCTTACCCCGTCTTTGGAGGGGCTCATGCTTCTTCAGCCAAGAGTAATTGCCACCCTCAGGGGCCAGAGGCCAGGTCAGGTGCAGATGCGTTGTGGTAAACTGTGTTATGTTGTGTTATTGCGCGTCTCTGGCTGAATTCTCCATCTGCTCATATGCACGAGTTGCGCTGTCCAGAGTGCTGAGGTCAAACAGACCATTATAAACTACGTTGCGCAGGGCTTTGGTCGCCGAATGGACGAGTTTTTGGCCGGACTTAACTCGGCATTGTATCATAGTATCATAGTACTCGGTTGTCGGCTGTTCCTACTGAATTGGACGGTGCTCTCCGCACCAACATGTGCCAGGACTGGATGAGAGCCACGGGTGTGGATTAATCCGGTCCGGTACGAAGAGGCGTCGGTTACACGCGTGGGCCATTGCTGATTGTGAATGCCAAAAGTCGGTTGTCGCTCCGCTATGACTTCGATGTTGTTATCGTGATATCTTTCCGTCCTTGGAAAAGACAATCTTTGTCTGAGGGGTGCCATAGTAATGAATCGAGGATAAAGGGCAACAGACAAGCAATTGGGAAGCTCACAGTGGAAAGACAGAATGTGGTAGGAGGGGAAGCGAGGTAACGCGGTGATGTATCTTCTGGAAGCAATTGATGTCGTAGTTGATGTCCCAGATATTCCAGTCCTCCAACACGTTGCGCCGATGAACCTTCGACTTTTGTACGATCTTTGAAGTCTAGCAACCTGGACGCTGGCAGGGTGCGCTTTCTGCCCAGCCACGTTGCTTGGAGCGGACTCCATACCCTTGACTATGTAGCGATAAGTCCCATCAAGGCTGGGATCGTAGTGATCATGTCCTTATCCCGTGTTCTCGCTGTTGTGCCTCGGGGTTTCCGTGATAGTGTAGAGCGATAGCCTTGATTCATGTCGTTGATCTGATAGCAAGCCAAGATAACCAACAACACGATTACCCGGCAGCCGGTTCGTCAGCTTATCGATGGCCGTCCTGATAAGCATTCAGTATGTCGTGCCAGCCGTGACCTACGTCTTGATCAGCGCCTTCATGGATCTAAAGTGTAACCCTGTTAGCGTGGGGGCGAAGCGTGTCAAGTGCCGCGGCTCCGCACCACCCCCGGTAGCTTGCTTGCTTGCTTGCTTCTCGTACACTGTACAGCCTCAAAAATCGTAGCGAGTACCGACTGACCAAGCCGTAACACTTGTACCAATTCTGGAAGGGCGCTTTGTTCACAGGGCATTGGCGGGTCAAACTTGACGATGACAGGCGAGTCTGCTTTTGCTATCCATGACGAAGCGGTGCATGCATTGTTTGGACCGTCGCCGACTCTCGAATTGCTACACGAGAACAAAGATTACCCTTTCGCTCACGAAGCTGGAGTCTATATAGACGCGGATCAAACACTCTTCGTCACCAGCAATCAGTATCCTGATCCGTCAACGGGTCGCAAGAAGATACAGATCAGCAAAGTGACACTCTCTCGATGCGGTGGAGAGACTAGGGCCAGCGTTGATGAAATCGATCCGGATGTGCCAATGGGCAATGGCGGCGTCAACTACAAAGACGGGGTCCTGTTCTGTGCGCAAGGCGGACTAGACAACTCCACGCAACCGAGTGCCTTGGTCTGGATGGAAAAGTCGCCGCCATACGGCACCCACAAGGTTGTATCCAGGTTCCACAGTAGGGCGTTCAATAGCGTCAACGACGTCGTAGTGCACAGCGATGGGAGCATTTGGTTCACAGACCCAATATACGGGTTCGAACAGGGCATCAGGCCCAAGCCAGAGTTGCCGTGTCAGGTATATCGGTACTCTCCCGCCAAGGGCCCCGATGGGAAGGATAGCATCAGAGCCGTGGCGGATGGCTTTGGGCGGCCCAATGGGATCTGCTTCAGCCCCGATGAGAAGATTGTCTACATCACGGATACAGACTGGATACATGGAGACGGGAGCACAGACTCGACAAGGGCGTCGAGCATGTGAGTGCTCTCTATCGATCTCCTCTGAAAGTCTCACCTTGCACGATGGCCGCCCGCTAACAACTTTGGCAGATATGCTTTCGACGTGGCGTACTATTCGGGCGAGCCCTTCCTCGTCAACCGAAGGCTTTTTGCTTTTGCTGATGTGGGCATCCCGGACGGCATCAAGTGCGATGTCCATGGCAATGTGTACAGCGGCTGTGGCGATGGCGTCAACGTATGGTCGCCAGGCGGTCGGCTTCTGGGCAGAATTCTGGTCGAAGGCGGGGCTGCCAATTTTTGCTTCGGAAGAGATGGTGAAGTCTTCATTCTTAACGAGCACAGGCTATGGAGGGCTCAGCTGGCGGCTTCCACGAAAGGGGCCTTGTTGGGTATTTGAAGCGGATGCAAGGTGGAGAAACTGGGAAGTTGGAACTGGAATATGGAGAGGGCAGAAGAACTGACAAAATGCCACAAAGGTTGTGCGTGTGTGATCACGACGCTCGAGGCCCGTTCAGGAAGCACTCAGTGGTCACCTGGGGCATCATAAAATTCGAACCGGGTAGGAGCCACTCAAGTATATTGGGATGCCGTTCCTTCCAAGTAATGCGCCATTAGCACAGGCAGTCCGCACAACTCAACAGGAAGGGGCCGGTAACGGTTGCCACGGTGTGCATTTCCACGCTTGAGGCTTGTAATTCCCACCAGCTTCATCTTTTCATTTCTCACGATTCCGGCCTACACGGTACCCGCGAAGTTGTTCCTCGAACTGCAGCGCGTGTGGCTATAATTACCTTCCTTGTTCTCTGCTTCCAGCCTACACGTCGCCGGTTGAAGCCATTCCAGGCACTGGTCCCTTGTCATGGGCCTGGAAATCACTGAAAATGGCGATTATCTGCGCTACCCGTCAACATCACCAGCACCGAAGGCCAGTGGCACACCCGTTTCGTCTCGTTTCGGGTCTCCGACTATAGCTACCGAGCCTTGGACTGGCACCCGGGTGCAGAACGCAGACGAGTCTGTTGTTATCAAGCAAGGTCAGACGCGACGTCGCCGCACCAATCAGAAAGCCAAACCCTCGTACTTCGATTCAGAGGACTCCCTACAGCCAGATGAAGGTGAAGGAGATAACAACTGCCCCGCTCAGGATTGCAGGCAAAACCCCGCTGCTTCTTCCAAGCGTGTAGCAAAGGCGTCCTTCTTCGACTCTGATCCAAATGATCCGAGTCCGGCCAGTCCTCCAGCCTTACAATCCAAGCAAACAGCTAGCGCTTCTTCTCAGCGTGGACTTGCCCAACAGCTTCTAGACTCAAGCCCCCCCAAGTCTCGATGCAAGGATCAAGCTGGTGCACTCTCTCCCTCCAACAGTGGTGAAGTCGATGATATTGTGGTTCCTGCAATCTCTAGTCACGACGATGAGTGTTTTGATGATGCACATGCCGATGAGCCAGCTGCCATGGTCAATTTTGGAGTCGCGGCGCGTTGTCCGGCCACAACATCAAGCGGCAATTCAAGTAAAGGTACGCATCCTCAGATAAGAGGCTGATTTGCGATTGCTTCAACAAATCAGAAACGCTGATCATCAATAGAAGATCAAGTCCCCGACTCTCAAAAATCAAACGAACCATTCCAGGATCAAGCTTCTACAGCATGTTCGCCTGTCCTATCTCACAACAAAGATAGGCAATCAAACGAGCGACAACAGGCGATGAAAGACGAAGGAAAAACGGCTCAGATACCGGATAGGAAGAAGCGGACGCTGAGCTTTCTTTCTATGCCTGCTTCAACCACGTCTGACCAAGATTCGCCCCCTAAACGCCCAAAACTCTCACGTGCTATGCGAGGCAACTCTATGCTCGAGATGGACCACAAAGTGCAAACATATACACAGACCACTGTGTCGACTGAAATTGGGAAGCGTGGTAATAAAGTAGCTCTGTCTGCCCTCGAATTAGAAGATGAAGGCAGCCAGGTCAGGGCTGTGGAGGATATCTTTGACCATGTCAATGTTCCGCCGTCTGGAGGACAATCTCCTCCAACGGCACAGCGCAAGAGCAGGTCCACAAAGAACACCAAATCCAAGAAGGCGACAGCGGCCAAGATGGCGAAGCCAACCCGCAAGCCCAAGGCGCGGATAGCCAAGTTGAAGGGAAAGCCTAGCAAGGCATCGCCACCTCCTAATGGTACTGCGAGTCTGGGGCAGAGCGCTGCAGAAGACCTTTCCAATGCAGACGTAGTACCGAAACTTCTGGTAGCTGATATATCGAATGCTTCTGGATCTGCCACCATACAGCCAGAAAATGTGGTATCCGGCTCACCGAGCAATTTGAATCTCAAATCAACTCAAGATATCGCCACACTTCTAAGTGACTTTGGTGACGACTTTGCGGACAACTTCGACTTTTCCCTTCTCGAAATTACCAAAGCCGAGTCAAAGACCTCCAGTGCTGAACAGCAGGTACATTCTCCAAAAGGAAGCGATATTGTGCGATGTGAGGATGAGAAGCCCCGAACCGATGGCAGCGGACACAATCCAACAACAGCCAAACGTGACTTGTCCGCTCGAACAACATTGCTAGGCCCTACGGTCGAGGACGGTCCATCAGGCGCAACTGTCGCTCTTCGAGAAGAAAGCAACATAGTTTCTACTGACAACTTGCCAAGGGCTAGCCAGAACCCAACTGAAGTTCGCGTCAATATCGACTCGTACATTCCAGCCTCTCCTGTAGCATTAGGGGCGCGTACGGAAGCCAGTTCCATTTCGGATTCCCAGGTGCCAGCTACAATCAGTCATGGCTCGATCACAACGCAACATGCTAGCACAGCATCCAAACAGAACTCCCCCGCCACAGGGGAGAACAACTCTGCCATGGAAGTCGAAGTTGTGCCCTCCATTGGGCCATTCACCGAGGAAGATAATTTGCGAGCTTGTCTGACATCGATGGACGCTGAACCATGCAATCCGGTCAAACCCTTGTCAGCGATTGAAGATCTTGATCAGCATGCAAATCTTGCAGAGACTGCACCTTGCAAGACGACGAAGTATATCCAGCCCGACATCGTGACAGTAGGCTCTGAGGTAATTAGCGACAACGATGAATTGTGCAAGGATCTAGCCCAGCGAACCAAGCCAAACGCGCTTCCTGAGCCTACTCTCGATCTACACACAGGGTGCCAGCAGACATCAACAACTTCGATCATTCCAACCCTCCAACAATCCAAAAACAAATCAACGCAAAGCCAGAGCCGAAAATCTATTATACTTGAACACGAAGGCTTGACCGCCGCAGGCTGTAGGCTACCGTTGAATGATGTTAGACATGTTAGAGGTGTTGCAACACAAACAGAAATCCATCCTAGCCTTTTGAATGGAACAGAATACCAATCTCGTCTTGGGCATATACCGAATGACAATCAAGTGTCGCGAAAAATTCGTGCGTTATCTGAACCAGACGAACCCACTTCGACAGGCCCACGGCACATACAGCATACCTGGCCGGCCATGTACGAGCTCAGCGCCTCACTGGGGACAGCAGCGCGACAGAATGGAGCCGTACTGGAATCAGACGAACACGGCTTGCCAAAGATCATGCAGAACGGTATAGGTAAGTGGATTTTGTTTAGTACATAATGAAATCCCATTCCTAGCCGGTCCAAAACGCAATACACAATGACTGATGTGAATGAAATCACAGTTGGAGTTGATCCTTCGCGTCCAACACTCGATATCGGCAGGATGAACTCAGGAAGGTACACATTACAAGAACAGCCGCCATCATCGCGGGATACTACTCGCTCTCGGGAAGTTTACACACGCACCTTGCCGCCCTCCTTAGACCCTTATGCCGACAAAACAGCATCGGAATTCTTGTCGAATGGGGTTCACAGCGGTAGGTCGCCTAGCCATACGCAGGTCGACAAGTCTTCCGAAAAAGTTCGGCGCAGTCATGTAACGGAAGACACTCGCAACCAGTTTTACAGACCACTGAGCAGCGCCAATGAGGACTATTCACCTGATCAAATCTCAGCACACCAAGTCCCAAGCCTTGATTGTACTATCATGAAGCGCTTGAGAGCGGTTCCAACATCACAGCACGAAAATATGGGTGATCCACGCGTCTTCGATGCCTGCTTGGAGGAGCCAGTAGCGGATGCAGCACAACATGGACAGCTTGCGACCTCTCGCCTTCGAAACTATCCTTCGCGATACCAAGGTGGGACGAAGACATGCTTTGGACCGTATACTCAGACGGAATTTTCACCATTCACTCGTGCGGACGGGTCTTCTGAAACGCAAGTTCAGCATGACAAAGTAGACCACCATTATATTCATCTCGGTCATGCAGGGATGAGAGAGCACGGAGATCATGAAATACACAGCAAAACTATGGGATCATTGATGCATCAAATAGTTGAGGTACGCCGTTCTCGATCCATCTTGTTTTTGACCTCGTTTGCCGAATAAATCACTCACGCTGTCTTTCCAGGGAGTTTTGCGCGAGCTCAAAGCGCGTGAGGATCCGATACATGATGTTGTCAATACTTACCGCACCGATGGCAACAAGATTGTACAGGGGCTTTTTGGGACCCACGCAAACGAACAGCAGCGGCTCGTGGACCGATATGAACAGAGTCGCCTTGCCTACATGCGTGGCTGTGAGGGCGCCCGTAAGCGTATCGGGTCTCTAGCTGCTAGTCTACAGGCTACTGGCTTCGGCACGGTGGCAGCAGAATGATCTGTTCAAGGAGCGGCGGTGTTTGGGTCACGTCACACGATGGTAGTCAAAATCTGTGTTCGGTGGTAACGGGCAACAGACCTGTGTGCTAAGCTAAGGGTACAACAACAACATTTGCTGTGTGGTTTCTGCGTGTGTCAGCAGGGTACCTTAGTGATATATCAGCCATTCTTCTTGTGCTGGAATCTGGCCACAGGTACCTGGTGTGAATCTTTTTGGAACTTTGTGCGCAGCATCATCTGTGTTCATGACTACTGAGACGGCTTGGGGCGCAAGGTTATGCAATTGCATTTGATTTTTATACAGATGACAAATATAGATATCACCAATATTTTGCTGAATTCTACGCTTTCGCCCGACGATGGATCAAAGCGCCAAGCTCGGTACCACATATTGTTATTGTGCTCGCCAAGGTTTCCGCCAGAAAGGAATAACGATGTATTCACATGAGATGCCCAGTCCGGAAATGAAATCCATGCAAGCTTGTCTGGCAGTCTCGAAGGAGCCGATACATAGTACATAGTACAAAACCTGGGGCATAAATCCGGGGAAATCTAGATTTCCAGTGGGTTGGGTAAGCAGTCGGCAGCCATTGGACAAGGATGCTTGAAAAGTCCAGGTTCTGCATTCTCTGAGCGCCCATTGGTCCCCGCTGTGGTAGAGTATCACAACAACGTGGTCTGTATTCGGACTGTGTTCTGGTACGTTGCACCCCGGAATGGAGCACGATGAAGACTTTGGCAGCTCCTTTTTTTTTTTTTTTGAGGCGGGGAAGCCAGTGTGGTTGAGAAGGTGTGAGCGGTGAACCAAGAAAATGTCTGAGGATGTACTTTCTTGCGTACGTCACTGTGCATTTTAATCGTGGCCCGCGCGTCGTGGCTAAATGCACAAAATGGGGGTCGTGACTTAGGTAATCGGCCATTGGGCGATTTTTCATGAATGTTTTTTTCTATGCAGCAGCTTGTTGCAAATGCAGAGCAGCTTTCGGAATGGTGGATGTATTGTACTAAAAGAAGATGGGAGATGATTAGTACACATGAATTGTTATCCAGAACTCTGAATAACATTGTCACTGTTTTTTCTTGTTTTCTTTTTTTTATTACAATGGTGATGCGGTTGCTATTGTACCGTAGTGGATGTTTTCAACATTGTTATGACTACCACAGCCTTGCCTCCATTGTTCCTCCTCGCTATGTCTATTGTTTGGCTTCAATGAGGGAGTATTTTCTGCTGCATTTTTGCTCGAATTTTAGCAGTTTGACCTCCCTGTAGAGCAGTATCTGCTTGTTTGTCTAGGCACTGCCATTGATCCTAGACTTTTCTTCTTTCCTTCCCCCCCCAAAAACCGTTCCTTGTTCAACAGTGCCCTTTTCCTCCAATTCCCCCCTCACTACCCTTCTCAACTTTTTTCAGTTCCCGGATCACGCTTTCTTTCTCTAGCGTGTCTTAGACATTTCGAACCCCGTCTGAGCAAACGAAAGGGATCAGTCGCAGGCAAAAAGAAGGCAGCCGTTTGCTATCAGCAGCTTACCAGCACGCCACCATCATTACGCAGTGTGGCTTGGAGCGCCGCCTTCCTGTGATTGCATCATAGTCATCTTTTTTAGGCTCTTCTGACCCTTTTTCTTGCGACTTACGCTTCGAGCCCCACTTGCCCGCTGAAGAAAAACAGCACTCCAGCGGCTCGGGCTGTGGCCGGCAATTGTCACAGGTGCCCGCCCGACTTTTTGACATCGAGCGCCCCACGACTTTCCTATGTAAAGCGCTTGGTCACTGGAGGGTACGTACTTGGAATCCTCGTCTTTCGCGATCACCTCCTCCGCCCTTTGCCTCCGCTTGCGGGTATCAAGCAAATCCCCAGGCATCATCACCGCCGCCGACGACCAAGACTCCAAACTCACGCTCACCGCGGGTTATTGCTACATCATTCTGACTCAGACATAGACACCGCAGCATGGGAAGAAGCTTTTAGCCAGACACTTGCGCGCCAACGAACACCCAAACCACCCATCCGCTACACCCCGCCGCACCCCCCCGGTCACAGAACAGTTGACCCGCGAAAGTCGGCCGTCCTGCGAAGCCTCCTTCTCCAGCTTCGACCAGTGCCTCGCTGTGCTCTGCTTCCCCTCGATATTCCGTGCGAAGCAAACCTCGGCGCAGCACCTCTCGAACAAAGACCGCTTGAAAAATCCGGAGAAAACGAGCACCCTTTGCCGCCCCTCCCACGAACCGCCCACTCCGCCCATTCTGCTCGACATCGACTTACACACATACACATACACATATACACACCAAGGGCTCCAAGATGCCTTTCAGAGACAGAGTTGCCCGCCGCTTCGGCGAAACTGTAAGCGCTCCACAGTTCGAATCAGACTCAGACGATTCGGGTACCGTTGCAGAGCTGGCCTTTGCGACGCCCGCAATCTCTTTCAGCCAGACTTCTTCACCATCCCATCATCATTCACCCTGCTGCTCCCCACCTGCTTTCGACAGCTTCTCCAGCCTTGACGACGACAGCAACGTCTATAAGCAAGAGCCTCAGTTTTACAGCGCCGCCGCCAGAAAGCGGGCGTTCCTGCTCAAGGGATTGGGCCCTCAGCACCACAAGACCAGCAGCAGCAAGATCATCAAGGCTCAGACCAACACCACGGCTGACGAGCCCGGTACAAGACGTCGACTGAGGCCTAGGGGGATTAGTAGCCGCCGCCCTTCGACGCCTACCGGCTCATCTTCTTCTCCTGCCCCCTCTTCTTCGTCTCCTCTCTCATCCTCTCGCAACTCCTCTCCTGCCCCTGGGCGACGCGTCACCCGCTCCCGGGCGCGGCCCTCTTCTTCTTCTGTCTCTCGCCCTTCCACTTCTCCTGCCACCAGCGAAGATTCACTGCTGGATGAGTTCAATGAGCTCTTTGGATGCGGTCGCTCGGCTTGTGGCAGGGCAACGCGGTTCAGTTCAAGAAGGGTGTATACTGATGCGCGCGGCAACCAGCTCTCGCCCACCTCGCCCTACCTCTCCTGTGGGTATCCGCTGTCAAGCTCTTGGTGTGTTACTGAATACGGCTAACGCGTTGCACAGATCACGACGTCTGCCGTATGCAACGAACCTTAATCCAGGCTTGACATGTGTTCCTCGATTTGCTAATACACTTGGTAGTTACCTTTGAGGACATCAAGGCGTTGAGGAGTGACTGGCTTACAGACAACGTGTGTTGCCCTCATCCCCAAGAAATGGACGCAAAACGGTGCACATTTCTGGCATGACTCGTCCGCTAACCATTCTGATGCAGAACATCGCTTTCTGGGAGGAGTTCGTCCACACCCGATTTTTTTGCCCCCTTCTTTCCTGTTTCCATGCGACTAACGTGCTGTTTTTTTCTTTATTTTCTTCTCCTTTTTAGATGGCTTGAACGCGAGATTCTTCCAAAGTACCCCCAGGCCCGCATTTGCCTCCTGCGACCTTCCATGACGTACCTTCTCATGAGAGATCAGAACCCAAAACAGCTGAGGCCCGTCCTACCCGACATGACAAAGGTCACCCACGTCTTCCTTCCCATCAACGATGCCGCATCTCGCACGCAGCCCGATGGGTCCCATTGGTCCCTCCTCCTTGTGAGCAAGCTGGACGGCGTTGCCTTTCACTACGACTCTCTCGGTGGTGCCAACAATGTCGACGGTGAGCGCGCCACGACGCAACTCTCCAAGCTGCTCGGCATGCCATTGCGGTATCAAGCCATCAATGACTGCCCACAGCAGGAGAACGGAAATGACTGTGGCGTCTTTGTGTGCATTCTCATGCGCCACCTGCTCGTCAAGAGGCTCCTCAATGCGAATGCCAGAGAAAAGGTCAGCATGAGCATGAGCAACAAGATGATCGATTCCAATGGCGCTCGCAAGGAAATGATCAAGATTATCGAGAGCCTGCGCAAAGAGGGCGAGAGGCGACGGAGTGCAAGTCCCTTTGCCAAGAGCGAAGGTGCCCCGCGTATCGACTAGTAAACGGTTCTCGCGCGCCATTGGTCGCCAATTTCATCCGCCTTTCGTGGGTTACAGCTGAAACGGTTCGGTTATACAGTAGTAATCCAAAGTAAAGAGGCTGCTTTATGTCTGATATTGGGCAGTGGACTAGGCAGACTGATTGATATACATGTGTTGGTGGATTTCTCGGGCGCATTTCTCTAGCTGCAGCCTGGAGGACAGGAACTCAACGGGAGTCGCAAAGCATTGGGACGGCGGGTTTCCTTCTTTTCTTCGGCGTTCACACGAGTAACGGAATGGTTGTGTTTTGTTTCATCTCTTTTTCCGCGTTGCCGTTCTTGATTTTGTTTTCTTTGATTCCTGGCAAGGGTGAGGGTGGTACAAGCATGGAAGCAGAGGCGTTGTGCGAGTGAAATGCTTGTTTTTACACGAGGAGAGGGTCCGGGACGAGAAGGAGAGAAAGGAAGAGTAGCGAAGTGCCATGCCTGGGCTGAGCGAGACAGGAGACTCGACAACAGGTTCGACAGTTCCTTTGGGTCCTTGGATCAGATACGTAAACATCAGTCTTGAATCAAGCACTGAGTAATGAGCGAGAGCCGGAAAGGAGTCCCAGCTCAGCAAATCTGATTCGTGACTTTTTGTTTCGGGCATCACACTGGAAAAATAGAATCCTGAGTGCCCACCCCTTCTTGCAATCTCTAGAGACGCTGCGGGATGGTTTCCATTAGGTCTGAAGATATAACCAAGGTGTAAGATTGTCCAGAACAAAAGGCAGAGCATATGCGAGAGTGACATTTCAAGATGTTGGACGGTTTCTTTTCCACCCTCAGGCCGCATTTGCGCCCGTTGCCCTACTAGAAAAAGCAGGATTCTGCTCCATCGTCGCAGCTATGAAACCCCTTAGCGCAGCAAACCTATTCGCTGCTGTACTTGGCGGTGGCGGCGCCGGCGCCGCTTGCTGTTCTGCCCCGGCCATATTCATATCATTCTCCACCACCACCGCGCTCGACACAAGACCGCCACTAGCCTCCTTGACAGTAGACAGCTGCGCAAGACTCATGCCAAACCTCTCC
This sequence comes from Coniella vitis, assembly GCA_011317545.1. Taxonomy (NCBI): domain Eukaryota; kingdom Fungi; phylum Ascomycota; class Sordariomycetes; order Diaporthales; family Schizoparmaceae; genus Coniella; species Coniella vitis. The sequence goes on from WUJK01000003.1 coordinate 204,187, forward strand.
ATCTCCCCCTTCACAAGACGCTCCTTCTTCTTGAGCGCTCCGGGCCGACTGCCCAAGCTCTTGTGGCGGATGCGGCCCTTAAGTTCTGCCTCGCCTGTTGCGCGCTCCTCGGCGGTGAGTTCGGGCAGGGCATCTGCCAGGGCATCGAGAGCGACGGACTTGAGGTTATTCTGGCGCTTGAGGTTGCGCTTGGCGTTCTTGCGACTTGTTTTTGTGATGCGGTTGGAGGAGGAGGAAGAAGAGGAGGCGGCGGTGGATCTAGAGTGGGATGTGTGGCGGCGGGCTGTAGAAGAGGAGGAGGATGGCTCTTCTTGCTCAACCCCGCGGTCGCCGCCGCCGCCGCCAATGCGAGACACAAAAGACGAGTGCTTTATACGTGCTTTGTCGGCCTTTGTAGAGAGGAAGGAATCGGTGACGGCTGAGTTGGGACGGTGGACTTTGCGTGGGGCGAGAGGGTTGGCGAGGCGCTCTGTTGCTTTGAGGCGGAGGGATTTGCGTTTCGAGGGCGCGGTTGGGGCCTGTTTTTTGGGGGGGAAGGAAGAGGAGAGGGATTGTGGTTAGTTTGGGTGGATTTGGGAAAGGGGGTCGTGTTTTGGCTTACCATTTTGTGTAAGTGCGTGTATGCGTGTGGATGTATATGGGTGCCCGGTGGTGAGGACGGCTTGATGGCTGGTGGGTGGTGGTGGTGGTGGTGGTGGTCGCATGTGAAAATCAAAGCAAAACGAAGCAGCCGCTGGGAAAATGGAGGGACCCGCTAAAAAGTTTCGAGAGCGCTGCCAGACGGCACAGAAACCCCAGAATATTTTTCTGCTTTGGGCCTGCTGTAATAAATGCGGCTCTGGTAGCGGGGTCTGTGGCACCTGTCAACCGCTGCATAGGCCTGAGTCTGGGAGGGCGTACAGTGGGTGTACAATGTAGTAAGCTCCACTATACGTACTGAAAAATCCCGGCACAGGTTCAGCCTTCCTGATAAAGACTACCACAGCCTTGTCCCTCCAATGACTCAGTTATTCACTTCAGACCCGACGCACATCCTCCCGCAGTCGATCCTCAACGGGGCCTATACTACGACCGACGCCATGGAACAGGCGAGGACGCGCGCAGAGCAGCTGCGTGAGCACATCTGCAAGGCTGAGAACGAGCTCCAGGCCCTCAGAGAGCAGCTGGCGCAGGTCGAGGCTGAACAAGACAGTGCAGCAGCATCTGCTGCATGGAAATGGCCTCTTGAGGCGCAAGAATATGAGCGCTACGGAAGACAGCTCATACTGCCACATGTTGGAATTCATGGTAAGATATTCATTTGATTTCTTGTCCCGGCCATTCCTTATTTTTTCTATCGCCCCCCCCCCCTTTTCGTCGTTGACAAATGAGTGGTTATATGCTAATCAGTCGTATCATAGGCCAACAGAGACTCAAAGCTTGCAGAGTGCTCGTCATTGGCGCTGGCGGTTTGGGCTGTCCAGCAGCGGCCTATCTCGCCGGCGCCGGCGTAGGCACACTTGGTGTCGTAGACGGCGATGTGGTTGAGCCGTCAAATCTGCATCGCCAGATTGCTCACAGCACGTCGCGAGTCGGGATGATGAAAGTGGACAGTCTCATTACATACTGCAAAGAGTGCGTGTGCTGTCCTTTGTTTTTCTCTCTGCTTGTGCGTATACACGCAACGATGGCAGTTTCGTCTAACCCTCTGGATATAGACTTAATCCTCTCCCGACTTATGTCCCCCACCGCCACCATCTCACTCCGGAAAACGCCCAGGCCATCGTGGAGCAGTACGATATTGTCCTCGACTGCACCGACCATCCGACCAGCCGCTATCTCATCTCGGATGTCTGTGTTCTTTTGCAAAAACCCCTCGTCTCGGCTTCGGCGCTGCGCACCGACGGGCAGCTCATCTTGCTTAACACCCCGCCAACTGCTCAAGGCGTCTTGGACATTTCAACTTCTCCGTCCCCGTCTCTTCCGCCCACTGCTGCTCCGCCCTGCTACCGCTGTGTCTTCCCCACGCCTCCGCCTCCCGAGGCAGTGGTCAGTTGCGGCGAAGGCGGCGTGCTCGGCCCAGTGGTAGGCGTCATGGGCGTATTACAGGCCCTCGAGACCCTCAAAGTGATTACCGCAGGCTTACACATGCCATTATCCTCTCTCCACAGCCCCTCTTCCTCTTCTGCTTCTTCTTCTTCCTCCTCGACATCTTCACCACCATCACCACCACCACCACAGCCAACCCTCCTCCTCTTCTCAGGCGCCCAGCCGGGCACCCCTTGCTTCCGCTCCGTGCGGATGCGCGCCAGACGCAAAGCGTGTTTCGCCTGCGGACAAGACAGCACGTCTCGACTCACCCTCGCGGGCTTGAGGAGCGGGAGCCTTGATTATGTCGCCTTTTGCGGTGGTGCGAGCGCGCCTGTGCGGTTGCTGGCGGATGAGCAAAGGGTTTCTGCCAAGGAGTTTTATACCCGTGTGCTACGGAAGGAGAGCAATATCAACATGGGGGTAAGTGGAGCTGAGGACGGGAAGGAGGCACAGTATGAGCATGTCCTACTTGACGTGCGAGAAAAGGAACTATTCGACGTGGCAAGTATCGAAGGCGCCGTCAACGTGCCGTATTCAGTGATCCAAAGCAACATGCGAAGAAGAAAACCCCACAACAATCAAAAAGAGCAAAACGGCGACAAGGAACAGAACGAGAAGGATACCAACGACCAAGACGAGTGGGCAGAATGGATACCATCCACGCTGAAGACAGGCAGTCAACCGGTGTACGTTGTCTGCAGGGTGGGCAATGACTCTCAGCTGGTGGCCAAGCAGTTACTTGAGTTAGGTCTGGGCCGGAATGGACGCTGGATAGGGGATATCAGAGGGGGCATGAGGGCGTGGAGGGCTGAGGTGGACGCTACCTTGCCGTTTCTTTAGCCTTGGTCCCCCCAATCCTCTCATCGGTTTGCAGAATCAAAACAGCAAATCTAGGAATCAGCGATAAGATCACTCATTGGTTCAGAATTGTAGCAATGTCGGTCTTTCTTTGGAGAGGTGCGTTTGCTTGGATTTCAAACGTGGGATAAAGACACACTTTTTGTTGCCACATACAAATACAATAAAGTAGTCCGACAAGAAACGGTGAATAAAAACACAGCCGTCCTCTTCGAAAGGAACCCCCCCAAGAAATGTGCGATTTGCCTACGCACTCGTGTCCAGCTAACCTTCCTTTTCCCTTCCTTATGGGGGTACCCGGACGAATCGATCTCTCTCGGCTTCCTCGATCATTTCGCACAATTTGTCGTTCTTTGGGACAAACAAACATAAACATCAGTCGAGGTGAGCCGTCTAAAAATTATACGGCTTGAAGACTTTCAAACTCCTGGGTCGATTCATTCTTCCTTTGGGAGTCACTATCGCATTTATATAAAGGTAGTGCGCTTCTTGTTGTATGCGCGCTGGTCCTTGAGCCACTGTCTGTATCCAGACACGCTGGAAATCTTTTCGCCGTAAAAGTCGGGTACTGCGAAATTCAAATCTTGTAAGTATGCGAGGTACACAGGTCTGGGCAGAAGCATTCATGAGCATACCTGGGTTGCCGGTCGAAGAGTTGGACGGGTCGACGCGGTTCTTCTTGATGCGAGCAAAGAACTGGCCCTCCTTCTACGCAGATGGGAAAGAAAATGCCGTTAGAAACTTTGTCTCAAGATTTTCAAGAACTGTGATTGTGAAGGACAGGCAGTAGCAACTCACCACAGTCATGGGCGCCTTGTACTTCCTCTTGATCAGATAGAACACGGCACTTCCCAAGCTCGGTCCCGCCAACCAGCCAAGCGCAACGAAGCCAAGCGTCATCAACCCCAGCGTCAGGACGGGGTCCAGTGGAACCTGGCTCGTCAGGCTGTCCGCGGCCCCTGTCGACAGCAATATGGCGCCACCCGTGCCGCTTGCCAGCGACAGCACAACGCTGAAAGCGACCTGCCACCTCCGGCGCGTCTTGCGCAGCTGGAAGAAGGTGTTCCAGTCCAGCGGCGGCATGTCCGGGTTCACAGCGGCGCTGGACGTCGCACGGTTGGCTGCACGAGCTGCAGCCGCCGCATCGAGGTCGTGGTCACGCGAGGACGAGGAGGACGGCGAGGTGGAGGCATAACGGTTCTGGCCTGCGCGGAGCAGAAGGAGCGACGAGGGTTTGGCGGCGAAGGAGATGGCGGTGGGGAGCTTGGATCGGACGGACAAGGAGGGCGGCGGTGTGGGCAGCGTCGAGTAGGGGCATGTGGTTGCGACGGTGCGCAGGAGCGTGGGCTGCAGCCAGCAGCTGGTGCGGGCGACGCCGGAGCGCAGCATTATTGCTGTCGATGTGGTCGCAATCATGGCGACTGTTTCGTGTGTGTGTAGTGGTGGGGTTGAGGCGAGCTTTCGTAGCTAGCTCGCAAGGCACAGAAGCACGCGCAGGGTCTGTTGTTACCGGCTTCTTCGTCGTAGTCGTCGCTGTCGTTGTCGTTGCTGGTATTGTTGTGCAGATGATGGCGGGACAAGTTGCGAGAAGTTGCGAGAAGGTGTATGGATCAATCCGGATCTTAGTGGGCCCTTGGTCCCGGCCAAAACTTTTGGTGGAGCAGTGACGTTTGGCTTGGGAATTTATTGTGTGAGGGTTCAGGTCGGTGCTGCGCGAGTGTTTATGCTAACGAGCTCCGCCTCTAATAGTATTATAGCACGCACGCCAAGTTGACGGCGGGCAGGAGGGGGTCCAAGCTTCTTGATCCTGCCTCTGTCACAGTACGTACCTACCTAGGCAGTACTACAGTAGGTACATATAACTGATTGTACAGTAAGTGGTTTGCTTCTACTGCCTGGATGGTTAGTTGTTCAGTGCTTGTGGAACCGCGCTATGAGCCCTGTATTCCAACGGCCACCACGGCCAGCAACCACTGCCACTCAACACCACCCAGCCTGTACATTAGACAATAAAGCATGCGGGCAGACCCTGAAAACACGCCCCTCTGACTTTGGCGATAGTCGCCCGCCTTCGATTTGGGGCTGCGGCTCGTTTGTCCTCTGGGACATCCAAGCTTATTGTTGTCGCCCCGTGGAAGCAATTTCCTTGTTCCTAAGAGGTTCATTGGTCGTGGGAGTTTGCACATCGACACAGGATCAGGCAATGCGTGTCAGTTCGCACCAGCGACGACACCGCGTGGCCGCAGAGAGACGCGTTCCCCAGCGCGAAACCCCCTCGGGCCCAACCACACCAACGCCATGGCAGAGGACACCGCAGTGGATGAGCCCAACTGGGACTTGTTCCGCGCCGACCTTCGCGTCTCCAAAATGGCCATAGACCGGCCCCGTGCCTCGCTCGACTTTGAGATTCCCCTCCTCAAACGCCCGCGGCTGCTCGGCCCCGGCGACGGTCCTCCCCCGCCGCGCATCGATCTGCAGCTCGTCCACGACTCCAACGCCTTCATAACCGACAAGATCATCCTGCCGTCTGGCCCCTTTGTGGGACTCGGCGATCAGAGGCAGCGCAGGGCGTACTACATCATCGGCTGGCCTGACCTGCCTGGCGCGCGACCCGTCATCGACTGCGCCAAAGCGCTCGAATACGTTTCGCCCCGCACGATGGAGGACTGGGAATACCAGAATTTCTTGCGCAAGGAAGCAGAGAGGGACAAGGCTGAAAGAGAGGCCAAAGAAGCGGCTGCTGCAGATGCTGCTGCTGCTGCTGCTGCTGCTGCTGCTGCTGCTGCCCTTGCGCAGGCAAAGGGCAAGCCTATTGTTCCTGGCTCCCAGCTCATATCCAAAATGAAGAAGAAAAAGAGGCCGGGAAGACCGTCCAAGCACCAGGTAATGCTCATGGAGGGTAGCCCACCGACGCCCCAGCTCAACAGCGAACAAGAGGAACTGCTGGCCAAGCGCAAACACGGCCCGTCGCTTTCCTCGCCGCAAAAGAGTCGCATTGCCCAGCTTGACGCAGAAATGCACATCCTCGAGACATTGGGAGAATCCACAGACGACGGGGACGAGGACGCCAGGGAGGAGACGGACGTCGTTATACAGAGGCAGCTGGAGACAGACTTGTTGGGCAGGGTGGGGCCTCAGGGTCAGGTCTCTGAAGTGGCAGACTCGGACATGATGGGCAGCCCCCGGTCCAGTCCCGTCACATCACATCACCAGTCTCCCGCCCGCGCCGGCGGCGCAACCCCTTCTCCTCGTGGCCAAGCTGTGCTTCCAAGCCGTGCTCAAGCCTTTGTGCAGGGCTCAGCCACTCCTTCGGAAAGCTCGCCACATCCACACTCTACCCACCCGGCAGGGTCTCCGGCCTCTGTGCCTCTGCATCCTTCGGTCTCTACACCATTCTCAAAGTCTACGCCCATACCGCCTCCGAGGATACCTGAACCCTCCAAAGGCCATCCTTCCGCATCACCAACCTCTGCGTTTCAAAGTGTAGCCTCTTCTATTTCAAGGCCAGTAGTGTCAATACCAGAACAACCAGTCCCTTCACCAGCTGCTCAAGGATACAGCGGCGGCTTCACAACGACCAACAGTTTTACACCAGTTGGCGAATCATTCCCACGACCTATCCAACGACCCGCAGAACAAGCTTCCCCATCATCCAGCAGCAAGGGCACATCCCACCCGCAGCAGCCTCATCTCAGCAACGACGAGCGCCACACACAGACGCCGAGATCGGGCCACCCTCACCGTGACGGTGGCGACAACCCTCTTGAACCCGTGGAGATCCACGTTTCCGCCCAAGAGCCAGAAGACGACGACGACCAGGAATACGTGGTTAAGCGCCTCGAAGACGATCAGATCCTGGACGGCGTGCATTGGTTCCAGGTCCGCTGGGAGGGTGTCTGGCCCAAAGGACAGAACCCAACATGGGAACCCAGGGACAACATCCCCGCCAACCTCGTCAAGCGCTATCTCAAACACAAGGCAAGAAAAGCCGCGCAGGCCAAGGAGCAACAGAAGCAGAAACTGAGACAGAAGAACAAGAAGAATCTCAAGTCTGTTGCGTCTCATTCTGCTGCGCCCAAGAATGCGAGCGGCAGTATACCACCACCGCAACGACCTGCCGTGCCTGAACGCCAGAGCACATTGGAGCAGTGGGCGCGAAATTTTCCGACCGTGTCTGAGGCCTTTCAGAGTCCCGCTGAGTTGTACGACAGTGCATTTGTGGAGACCGGCACAGCCCGCACGGCAACGAAGAATGCAGGTCACAACACGCACAAACGGCAGTTTGGAAACAGCGGGTTTGGTACGCACGCTGATACAAACCCGGACTTGGACATGGCCACTGTCGATGACGATGAGGACGACGAAGCCGAGGAGCTCTTCGTCGTAGACAGCAAGAGATCGGCACAGGAGCGCGAGGAGGCGGAAAAGGAGAGGAAGCGCAGTCTGGGGTCCCAGCTTGCGGCGCAGTTCGGACGGCGCCAGGAGTACTGATGCTCAGATGTGCGTGGAAGCTGGGACTGGGACAAGCAAAGTCAGGAAGAAGCAAGCAAGGAAGAAAGAACTAGAGATGAAGCGCGAGGCTCGCTCGAATGTCGTTCGCATTCTGCATTGTTGCTTTTTTTTTCCCCTTCTCCCTTTTGATGAAGAGGATCACCAGCGTGAACATGGCACCACGGCATAAGCGTTCATAGAGGTGTAAGTAGATTGCTCACTGGCTTCCACAATACTTTTGCCTGTTTGTGCTGGCATATCATACAGCGAATGTCATTTGTATGTGAATCATTTTCAATGCAGAGCACAGTTGTTTCTTCAGGGTCTGGTCAGGAGCGACGATGGCAACTGTTCAGCGTCATGAAGGCAGGGGGAACCTACAAGATACCTCAGAGCTCGAAGGACAGTAAGTAAGTGCCTTCGAAGAGCTTGATCCCAAAGGGGCGGCCGTGTTCCGCTGTGACCGTTCAACAGTGAAGATTGTCAAGGTCAAGGTCCGTCCAATGGCGAAGGCTGCAAACAACGCGTCTTATTCTGCCTCATACTAACAGCTAGCTCGACCTATTTCATCCATCTCAAGGCTCAGTCTCCTCCGTCCTGGTCCACGGACCTGTGGCACTGCAGATTTCACAGCGTTGCTCGCCTGGCCATTCATCAACACGCAAGGATAGCGCAGATGGATCCGACGCTCGAGACTTTGAAATTGCGATCCATGTGCGAAAGAATGACAGGAAAATGAATCATAAAAAAAGGTAAAGAAGCAGAAAGAGGCATCTGCAAATTCGGTCCCCAATGACCACGCAGCTGCAATGGCGGAAACCCCCGTTGTCAAAGTGGTCAAACTGGTACTGTGTGCAAGTCGTGTCTGTAAAGATGAGGAAGGGTTAGCAAAGACTGTCCTCGACAAGGTATGTGTTTTTGCAAATGATGGCAAGATTCGACTGACCTCTGCAGCAGATCCGCTTGCTCTGGGGCTATTCGTACCGAATCCGAGGGACAAACACCCAGCCGATACTGATCGAGGTCCGAGAAGGGAGTCGTCAAATTCGGAGCCAAGAACCCTCCAGTTCTTCATCCAACTTATTCTTATTCAACCTGTCGGTGACTTGTCAGTCAAATGTTCAGAAGGCCCCGTCATGTTGTGGAAGTTAGCCTTGCTTGCCTTTGTGTTGAGACCAACCAACCAACGACGCACCACCTTTGGAATCGCTCATCCGTGCCATCTCATCCAGACCAACAGGCCTCGGCCCGATACTTCAAGTCGAAGCCGCAATAAAACCAAGCACTAAAACAAAAGCATCAATCAAGCGCCAGAGAACAGAAGCCAAACCTCCAAGTGTGACAACCACTCACCGATGCCACACTCGCAGGCAGAAAACGCAGAGACGCAGAAGGCGATGCTTAGGGACAAAAAGGGCAAGCAAGCAAAAGAAACTCAGGCGCTCGAAAGCCGAGTCAGATGCTTCTTGATCGTCGTAAAGCCCGGGGGCGGGACATAGCCAGACCCTCCGAACTCTCTGAGCTGCTCTGGTGTCAGCGAGCAATATTCTTCAATTCCAATCGTCCAATAGTAAGCGTACTTGTCCTTGCTGGCCTGCATGCCAGCCTCCCAGTTGTTGCGGGAGTAGTCCGGGTACTGCTTCGCGGCTGTACCTTCAGCACTAGCAGCGTTTTGGTGTTGTTTCTCTTGTTCTTGGACGGCGAGGGCGGTCAGCATCTCGAGCTGGTAGTCCGACCGGGGGCGGATTTCCTGGGTGGCTGCTTCAGGCGGGCCAGGGCAGTACGCTGAGCGCGACGGGACGAGGGACGAAAAGACATCGAGGGTAGAGAGGAAGCACTTGGGTCGTCTGACGTCCAACATGTGGTGGTGCAAATGCAGCGCATACTCCTGGTCCTCGAGGGCGGTGAAGCCGTTGTTTCGGGCACGACGAGCGTACGCAAGGCCGGGGCAGTAGTCATCTGCACAAGAGGCGGTCTGTTCCTCTGCGAATTTCTTCACGTCGTTCCGCCAGGCACTGTTGCGGCCCTTCCAAACCTGCAACTGGGTTTTGGATGGCAGTCTACGCGAGGCGTTGCGGATGAAAAGGTTGTTCCTGATGTCGTCGTCTGGAAAGGTGCTGCTGCTGCTGCTGCTGCCAAAAAGCGTCGCGGCTCCTAGAGGGCGAGGAAGTGCCTCGAGCATGCCGAACAATTTTTCGAGTTGTCCCACGTCGTGGAGGCTGATCAGGCTCGTATGTCCGTGACTACTCCAGGTGAACCCCACGCCGGAGCCACCGCTGGACTTTGCAAGAGCCATACAAGGATCGTCCTCAAAGCTGATGCTTTGGGTCCATGGCTTGAAGACGTCTTCATGGCGGCCAAATTGGCCACTGTAGCTCTGTTGGATGCGAGCAGCGTGGGCCATTCCAACGCTGGTAAACCAGATGTGCATGTTCATGTGGACAATGCGCTGGCCGTCGACGGTGTGCATGGCAGGACGATCCAGCCAAATGTCCTCGATCTGGAAGCGGTAATGGGGGTCACGCAGATGGCCAGCGAGGCCCACGACGCTCCAGATCTCCTGGAGCTTGTTCAGCGGCACGTTCTTGATCAGAATGCAGCGTGTGGCAGTCTTCACAAGCTGCCGAAAGGGCGAGCACAAGTACGGAGTCAGGAGAGGCTCGAACGTATCATGCTGGAGGGGGTGGTTCAATACGGGAACGATGACCATCGCGACTGTCTTGTCGCCGGATGCCTTGTTTGTGGCCAGAGCCGGCAGGGCCCAGGGCGTGGTCTCCAGCTGCTTGCAAAGTTTGCTGTACTTGACAGCAGACTCGGGCTCCCTGAAGGTGATGACTGCCGCCTTGACACCTTTGAACTGGGCCAATGTGACTTTGGCAACCGCGCCGCCGGATACGCGAGCAAAGACATCACGGACTGTCATGTCGTTTGGCAGGGGGGACACCACGACGGTACGGCGGTTGAAGCAGACTGGCCGGTCGTCAAACGCGCTGAAGCGGCGGAAATTGATCCGCAAGCTGATCTGAGAGGAAGAATCATCCGACTCTGGAGTAATCTGCGAATGGTCAGCGACAGACAGGCGGCAGCCGGAAAGCCCGCGCATGGGGCTGTTTGAGCGACGCTTTCCCTTCACGCCTTGTTCCGCTACTTACTCGATCAGCCTCGTAGCGAGTATTGTAATCCTGAACAGCGGATGAGGCAGGAAGAGAGAACACGCGTCGCCAGGGCGCACTGTTGAAGTGAGTAGGCATTTTGGCTGAGTGGTCCGGATACGGAAGGCTTGATGCAGGAAGGCGAAGATGATTGCTTTTCTTTGAATGAAAAGCTTGAATGGAAGCAGACAGGTGATCTGGAAAGAAAGAGGGCAGGCAAGGAAGCAGAATGCAGGAAGACAGGTGTTGACTCGTGGTGAAGGAGGTGGATTGTTGAAGCTCTGGTGATTTTGTGGATATGAAGGACCAAAGCAGCCACGCCATGGCCCTTTGCAGTAAGAACAAGCCACTTCAGTGATTCACTTGATGGCAGCTCTGCTACTGGAGAGGAGATAAACGACGCAAAGTAGCTTCAGAGCTGTGCAGTAGCTATCGAGGCTAACGGCGGCGATATACAATGAGCCCCCCAGTTTCAAGCTTGTGGTGCTCCATCATGGTGGAGTTTGAAGGCGTCGGCGGTATGCCAGAATGAAACTCTGAGAACAGGTCATAGGGCAATGAGCACATTTTCTTTCTGACTATGGAAAGGGTTCCTCCTTGGTTTGTATTTCTAGAAGCAGTCAGTCTCTTGAGTACTTCGACAAGTTCAATTTGTGAACTTTGACTTATACAGAATACCCACTTGTAAGCCAGAGAGACTGGCAGTTCCAATACTGCCACTGCACTTCCTGCTGTGATACATAGATTCTTTCTTTGTTTGCAGAATGGCCACTTGACTTCTGGTGTTACCACAGCCTTTTGGCACACAGACTCTGGACAGTTATGGGCAACAGCTTTGGCATGCTCCTGAATAAGAAGACCCGTCCCCTCAGGGCTTGGACTTCCACTGATGGAGTGAAGGAAATAGAGTGCTACAAAGTGAAGAACAAAACTAAACCCCTATGAACATGGCATATGATTTAAGCCCCAACATCTCATAGAGTACCGCAACGTTTGGTGGAAGAGGACCGCTCATCCCAGCCTCCAATGCAGCCATTCAGGTAAAATCAATTGTCCGAGAAGGGAAGAACAACCATCCAGTGAGTCAGTCAGTCAGTGAGTCAGTCAGGCAGTCTGGTGAACATCCACCACAGCAGACGCAGACAAAGATAAACCCACCAGCCTGTTGGATACTGTATATTTGTCTTTATGAAATCCTCAGGCTTTTGATCAGACAGGCCAAGCCAGTGGCTGGCCAGCCCAAGATCAAGCTATCCATAAGCTGTTACATAGAAGCAAATAAACAACCACCAGGACAGTTGAGCTAGACTGCATCTCAACTTTAGCCAATCACTCAACTCAACATATATCACCAAGTATTTGACTTCAACAGCTCCACAGCTCAGCTCGTCATCATCTCGATGTTCTAGTGCGCCAAAATTCCTCGCGCACCACATTGTCTCAGAAGAGATGCGTACACCGAGTTCACACATGCCACAGCTTGCGCGAATGGAATGTGAACGGAGCTATTCACGCGCCAGAACGATCTTTTTATTCCTTCATGATGCCTTTCAGAACTGGCTGTTGACATTTTCTCGTTCGATCCCGTCGGGACGGGACCGACGGCTCTGATCTTGTCCTCTTCATATTTCTCTGAAAGTGTAACGCGCTGGAAAATGTGCTACAATGTCCTTGACACCGGACGCTACGCACCGCGATAATGGCTCCAAGCACGTTCTACGTACAAGCCATGATGACACGCTTCGAGGTGCCTCTCCTTTGACGATGGGGGGGGAAGCCACCAACAATAAGAGAGTCGTTGAGCAAGGAGACGGAGGCGAGCTCTTGATTGAACCTCCCGACAATAATTCTCCTCTCCTTGGCGGCCAGCCATCAACGGCGGTCTCATCTTTGGCTAGTTCTCAAGCAGCCAGCATCGATACTTTGATATCATCAATCGTCTCAGAGGATGTGCTTCTTGCAAGTGTTTTGAGTGTCGCCTCCTCCTCGCTGGTGGCGGCGACGACGATGACGACAACGACAACGACCATAACAGGGTTACTGGTACCCAGTTCGTCAACCTCGAGCCAAACCACAACCTCTCCAACACCAGAAGCGACCTCTTCCTCGAACTCGACATTCTTTTTCTCCAAAGTTGATTCAGTCGGGACTCTGACTCCACCGTCCGTCCTTTTATCCACAACTACCATAAGCGCGTCCGCTTCAACATTTCCAACCACCACCTTGACAACGACAACAACAACAAAGACCGTGGCTCCATCATCGCAGAGTGCATTAGCAACAACGCCAACAACATCACTGACCCCAACACCAACATCCCCCCAATCTCAAACTCCAACCCAAACACAAATCGAAGCAACCTCCCCCGACAATAACAACAACAGCAGCAGCAGCACAAGCATATCCCACGAGCGCACGCTCGCCATTGTCATCGCTTCAACCATTGGCGGCGTGAGTCTGATCGCCGTCACCTTGCTGGTGCTGTACAAGAAGCGCAAGGCACTGTGGCGCAAGGCCACCTGGCGAATGCGCCGCCGCGACTCGATCCCGAGTGATTTTGAATTTGGAACGGTGCCCAAGTCGAGTATTTCAGCACCCATGCCGTATTATGGGGGGGAATATCGGCAGCCCCCTCAGTATTATTAGTTTGAAGGTCCAGCAACCGGGAAAGGTGCAAGATGGTTGGTCGCTGTTCGGTGCTGCGTGCTGGTGTCGTGTACTGGAAATAATTTGTACGGGTATGGAGATGGGCCCAAGGGAGCATGTTTTTATGCTTGGGCCTTTGAGCATTCATTTCGTCAGGACAGTGGAAGAAAATCAACGAGGTGGTTAGTGTAAGGTATTGCTTCAAGTCTTTGGGAACCCAGAGTATTGGTTCCATCACCACGTCTAAAGAGGAGCACGAAAAGTGATACACGTAGCCATGCCGCAAAGCCTGAGCGTTTCCTGCGATCCTTAAGATATTCCTAGCTATTGATACTAATGCTCGTGCCTCCCCGTTCCACTGAGGGCTCGTAGGAGGGCTTGTCGCAGTCAGCGTATACAGTCTTTTCCATGCTGGATTCATTAGGCCCCCCGGTTCAGCGCTGAAAGGAATCGGAAGTTATAAGAGACTGATTGAGTGAATTAGCCAGAGAAAGAGTGAGAAAAAGCGGGTAGAGAATACCGAGAAGAGAGCAGACAGGAGAGAACGAAGACCAAAGAAAGCAAAACAAAGCAGCGGTAAGTTTTGAACAGGCTGTATAGGTTCACCACGCCAAGAAGGCATGTGGCATCAGAGTCATAACATTACTGGCCTTTCAATACATAGATCACCCTTGACAGCAGCGTCAACTGTTCTACGTTGTCAACGCAGGGGTCAGCAACCATCAAAACCACTGTACGGAACTCGGTACGGTCTGACAGCACCACTACCAAGAGCAACCCGGGAATTCTGAATGTGGATGTCTGAGTGGCTCTCAGTGGAGGCGCTTCCATCCTTTCATGCTGCCAACGAAACACACAGGTGTCGAAACACGCGACTGCGAATCGCCAAGCGAGGCTGCGAACTGGGTAGGCTCTTGTCGGATGTCGAGTGCTCACTGTCGCCTATGCATGGATGGGATGAGTGTGAAGGGATGGCTTGGCCGACTTAAGCGAGCTGACTTGATGTTCAGGACCTACTTCCATGAATGCTGATGAACCATCAATTCAACGAGGCTTATTGCGGGTCAAGTGGACTCGTTTGATAGCATCGTGTGACTGCACAATGAAAGCCTTTTCCCGCCACATCAGAGCACAGCACGTAAGGTCTTGCTGTTTGGAATCGATAGCTCGTGCAGAGACTGCGGTCTTGATCAACGAGCCAAAGGCCTGCCAAACACCAATTCAAACCGAGGAGTTGACCTTTCTGCAACTCACGGTACCATAATCTGCAGCTTGGTCTGAGAGAACAGAAACGACTCTTATCAGTGACCAAGTGTGAAGCTGCCTGAAGAGCACTTCAGGTCTTCCCTATCCCCGAGGTCCGTAATTCCAACACAGAGTCGCATGTGCGGACAGTGCGCCATCGTGTGATGGATTCCATATGGTGAGTTGTCCTGCGTTGACCGGTTCAAGTCAAAATCCTTGTGTTATGTATTCTGCTCGTCAAATACATTCGCGGACAGGGTGCCTTTGCTCTTACCCACGGCCCACGAGTGCATCTCCAGGATGGATCGAACAACATGAAGCTGGAAGCGCCCACCAAGATGGCCAGGTGACATCGGCTAGTTCGGCATCACCAGTCGTTGATTGTATTTTGGACATGTCTGATGGGATTCGCCCGTTAGTGACCTCAGGGCTGCGTCACTGCCACGCTATCCTGGCCAGCGATAAAGCGAAATGAAGGGGGTGACGTGAAGGTTGAAAGCCCCGTTTGTTGTGATCTTCACGGCAGCCCTCTCGCATGCTGTCCTCGACTGAATGGTGTTATCTAGATGCTACGCCCACCCTCTCCTGCACAAATGGTGCGGCGAGGTGCAGAGAAGGCCACCTACATATGCCAGTGCTCCAAACATCCAGTCAAAACCTCGATTCGCGAGACCGTTGAAGGTTGACCCTGGCTCCACGGCGCATCCGGCGCAATACACTTCATCCTCTGATGCCACATCCTCCGCTGCTACATAGTATTTCCGTGTATTTCCATTGGCCTCATGCTGGGTCGTTTCCTCGTTCGGAGTTGCGATTGTCGTGGATTCTCTGTGGCGTTTTGCCGCTCTTGACCCGAGAAGCCGCGTGTGTTGGCACCAGCCGGTGAAAGCAAGTGTCTGGTATCTCAATGTGGTCAAACAGGATTGGGCTCATGGCTTGGGAGGTTATCTTCTGGACAGCCCACAGAAGACAGCATACTGTGTGCTGACCCTTGTCGTCAACATTGTTGCCAAGGATGACCCTCGCCAGTGAGCATCGCTGCACCAAGGACCCGTTCGTGGAGCCATTGAACGTCAATGGTCATGGAGGTAGAATGGAGTAGAGGAAAAAGTCAAATGGGCGCTCATGGCTGCAATCCCAACGAAGGACAAGACATCACGCTTGTTTTGCCTTGCTGTGAACTGCTGTGCCGGACTGCATGAGAGCCTGCCCGTTTTCCCGGGCGCTCTTTCCAACACTCGTGACCTTTCCCCTTCTTCACCAACACAATCAGGAATTGTGGGGTCTGTCAGGGACCAGGTCATCTCGAATATCTAGTCTTCCTCTGACCTGTCAGTCTGGACCCGCATGCACCAGTTCGGCAGCACAGACTTGCATGTGCCGGGGTCCCCGGGGGTCGATCCCCCGGCAACCTGCAGCCAACGGCTAAGTACCATGTATATGGCTGGGTCGTGCTAAATATGATAGCTGCTTGCGCGTTGGATCTGAGAAGGTCCTCCAGACGCCTGGGCTCGGATCGTCGATGATGCTGTGAGCTGACTACTTGGAAGGGCCGATGCAAGACCTTGTGTGCCTAATGGCCCTGTTACAGAGATTTACAGAGTCAAGGCCACGTCTTCTTTTAACGCCGCGTCCGCGTGTGCAACGGTCAGTCGAGGTCCCGGCAATTCAGCAGGACCGATCCTTCAAGGCCCTCTAGGTAGGGCCTTCCTTCTCTGTACAAGCGACAACAGGTACCCAAGCGCCTTTCCACGTACCCACTCGGCGCCTTTCGAAATACCACATCGGTTTCCTCAAGGCGACTTTGCAGATTAGCAACACTGCCGCCACACGCTAGGTTCCCAAGCCGGGCACTTAGCAAATCCTCCACGTTACATAGACCTCGGCAAGTAGCAGACCTGGTCCGGTATCTTAAGCTTCGACTGTCCAACCAGTGTTTCCAAGGTACCGTTTTCCTATAAGACTGGACCCTCGCGAGTGAAGGTGCAGCTGCTCGTCTGAGGTAGTGCAGGACTCGACCCAAGTTTGCATGCTGACTCTGACCGGCTTGAATAATAATAGGCTTGCTTCTCAGCATCATACGAGTTCTCGCGTTGACCACTCACTGCTGGTGCACGCGGACACCCGAAAGATTGGTTGACGCCATGGCTCCCTCTATCTACTCGATCCCACCAGCCATCCTACTTCAGTCAGAGCCCTGGGATCGATCCCCCGAATTTCTCGTCACCAAGCTGCGATTCCAAGTTCCTCTCGACTATTCGCCTTTCGCAGCTCCTGAAACGTTGCAAATTGTGGCACACATGGTCTACGCAGAAAAAGATCCCACAAAACCAATCGACGCGGGAGAAACATGGACTCGGAGCATCCCAGGCGACCCGTCTCTACGAAGCAGGCCAATCCTCCTATACTTGTGTGGGGGCCCTGGGGCTGATAACCCACCTTGCAGGGTGAGCCGCATGAATCGTGCCCTTTTAAGCAGAGGCTATTCTATCCTCTATGTGGACTACCGGGGCTGCGGTGACAGTAGTCCGGTGTCATCTCGCAAGCTTGCGCAACGACGAGATTTTGACGACGCCAAGAAAGCGCAGTACCTCACTCAGTTCTGCCAAGACAACATTGTGCGCGACCTAGAAGCAATCCGACTCTGCTTGTCCAAATCTGTGTTGCATGACAAGAGTATTCGATGGACAACGCTTGGCCAGTCTTATGGAGGGTACATTAGTTTGAGCTACCTGTCAATGCACCCGGAAGGGCTCCACGAGGTCTTCATAACCGGTGGCCTGCCTCCGTGCGGCATGAAAATCGACGACTACTTTCAAATCGAGTACCGAGACATTGTCGCGAGAAATAAGGCCTTCTACCAAGCATATCCTGATGCTGATGGACTGGTCCGCAAGGTTCTGAAACTAATCTCCCATATCAGTCCCGAGAACATACCGATGAGCGGACGAGGTTACATGACGGGCCAAAAGCTTCTCACTCTGGGAAGGCAATTTGGGTCCAAGGTTGGGTTTCCCGAGGTATACAATCTCCTGCGCAAGATTGAAAGCGACTTGGAGAAAGATGGCCGGCTTCACGATGAAACGACGCACGAGTTCGAAAGCATTCTTCACATTGACGAGAGGCCACTGTATCCGATTCTCTTGGAACAAACTTGGTGTAGCGGAGGCCCTACGCGCTGGGCCGCCGAGCGTGTCGCGCGTACAATACCAGGCTTTGAGTATCTACGAGCCAAGGAAGACGGCACCTATCCGGATCCCTCTCTGATTCCCGTTGAGCAGCCAATTTACTTCAACGCCAACACTTACTGCCGCTTCCACTTTGACACGCACGAGGAATTGATCGACCTCAAGGCCGCTGTTGAGATTTTGGCGGAGCATGACTGGGAATCTCCCTACGATTACGAGAGGCTTCGCGCCAACGAACTGGAAGTGCCTGTCTATGCTATCGTTTTTGAGCAAGACATGCATCTCGAGGCCGGTGTTGCTGCCAAAACGGCTTCGATGGTGGGCGGCTTGAAGGTCGTGATGGACCCTGGTTGGCACCAAGACATACGCTACAAGCCGGCAGAGGTTCTTGATAATTTGTTTCGTCAGCGGGAGCTTGCCAAGGCCAAGCAATAGAGAAAGCCTCCTGCAGCCAACCGTACCGCACTGCATGGTAATTGGGACTGCAGGCACGCCAAGCAGCATCGCTTTTCGAAAAGTCACTTTGTTTCTCCTCTCGTCTCAAATATCCACGATTTAGACCACATCGTGCTGCAGTTACCCACAATTTATTCTATGTACATCGTGAATCGCGGAATTTTTATCACCCCTATTGCAGCCATACTCCGTCAACTCTTACATATTTGTGCTTTGACTTAATGATTACAGTACTTGGGATATGCAGCGATATTTCGATAATTGGTATGGGCGTCGACAAGTGACAAGCGTGTAAGAATCAGGTACAAGACAGGGATAGCCCCTTGCTTCAACGGCAATGATGGCGGTCTCGGCTAGAACCGTGGTTAGCGGCCCTGTCCCACAACGGTAGACAGCCCTTGATTGGAGAAACTGGAAAAACCTGAAGGGACCCTGCATTAGGCGTATGCAGCCACTTCCCTTACTAAAAAGTGCTGTGACGTGACGGAACCGGAATGCAAGGTGCCGATTGCAAACAGAGCGTAACTGTATTTGTATAAGACCCTCTTCTGCTTACCTTTTTTTGGTGTACTTTTTAGTGTTGCAGGATGGTGTGCGTGTAGTGGTGATTGTGAAGTCTGTTTTACGTTATAGGATAGGTGTTATTGTCATTTTTCATCTGGATCGCGCGGTTCAGAGTTTGCCTTTCTCTAGATGTGTTAGTGCGGTAAGGTGTTGCCTTGAGTTGTGGTGAGGATGAAGCACATTAATCGTCAGTCCTAAGTAACCAATAGGAAAAAGAAAGAAAGGAAGGAAGGAAGACCCCTCACTCTCGATTTTCCCAGCTTCTATATTCTGTCACCCTGTGATCTTAAACATTTTGAAGTACGGATTGCATATACCAAAGTACCGGCAGTCCTGCTGCATGCCTCTGTGCAGATGGAATGCACATGTGGATAGGAAGGCCTCCTGCAGGTATGCATCAGTCTGTAAATGGTCTGAAGAGGTTCGGCCAACTCCGTTGATACTTTGTGTGCTACGTGTCGATAGACACAAAAAAGCAAACAACTGATAAACGGGTCCGTTCTGCGGCTTCGCGGTCCAAGTTCGGGGCTTTGGACAATTGAGCTACGTGAGCAGTACATTGGCACGGAACACCGAACGGATCACTCTATACAACATTTTTCTCTGCTAATCCTCGAGCGGATGGATGGTGTATACTAGTGAAGTCGTCGACATCACTTCTCATCTTCGACCTTGCCAGTGAAGGGATCTAAGACTAGCACTCTAGTCGTATCTCTTACCTTTGTCCCTAATCAGTGACCGGTGTGAAGAGATCCAGCATATCCGTATAAAAAGATCAGGCCATATGCTTCCAACTTGTGTCCTGGAAATCATGGACTCTGGGGGGCTGCTTTTGCAGTAAGGTGTGATCTGCATGAACAGAGCAGAGCCCGGTCCAGACTTGCAAGAAAGAGAAAAATTAACTCTCACAGGGCTGTTTTTTTTTTTTTCTTTTTTTGCTACAGTCACTCGAACCATACATCTTGGTTGGAGCCGGACCTATCACGCGGTTGTCACGTTTTGTACAGCTTTTCGTGACGCCTTCCCTGGATCTTTTTATTTTTGTCTAGTGACCCAGGTACATACGTCGGCTGGCATTGAGGAACGATTGACAACTCATCGATCCCTCAGCCAAACACATCTCCCTCTCATTTGCTCGGGCGGGGGGCACTTGCTGGCAGATTTTTCGGTTCCCTGACAAGAGACCCTATAGGTGAAAATACCGACGGGCGGCTGTGTGGTTGTGTGGGTGCGATAGGTTAAAGTCCGCTCTCCGGCAGCCGAACACGTTGTAGATTTGGATTATTATTATTATTATTATTATTATTATTATTATTATTATTATTATTATTATTATTATTACTATTATTATTATTATTATTATTGTTTTGTTTTTGAGTTTTAGCCCCATATTGTTGTCTCTGGATCTGAATGACTTGTCTAAAGCTGAGAAATACATAAATCGAGTTCCATGTATGGACATAGAGCACTGGGGGGTTCCTACCCAGCATGGAGCCAAACTCAACACAAGTGATATGGCTGATGGTAAGGGTGAATGAAGTGATTAAGGCAAATTTGAGGCCTACATTGGTCGTTGGCTTGGCTGGACCTTTTTAGAATTTAAAGCAGTTGAAAATACCGGCCCTTCTTGCTTATGATAAGTATCAGACTCGTCCTCGATACTGCAGAAGGAGTATATACGTTGAGGGAGGCTCTTGATAAGCCTCGCCCTGAGCATTTAACGGAGCAGCAGTAGGATTAAGATGTTTGGAGACTACGGAACTGTAGCCTGGTAAACGAGGTTGTCATCGCTTGGAGAAGGCACCCTTGATCAAGTGTATCCTTTCAGTCACCATTTATGCTTGGAGGGGGAAACTCAGGCGAATATGAAGTGAAAATTTGGCAATGAAATCTTTCAGATACTTATATAAGCGGTATAAGCCGCACTTAATACTACTGTTAGTTAATTACTAGCCGGCCTTATGAGATTCCTCGAGTGTTTATTCTTTGGTCTTTGGCTCTCACGGCACGGCCATCTCGAAACAGAAACAGACCTTCGTGATCGCAACGCAACACTAGGACGTTGGATCAAAATAATCAAGGTGAACTGAAGCTAAAGCAGTAACGGAAAACGCAGAGATGAACATCAGATAATGAACGGCTCGAGTTATACCCATGATTGGCAAAGACACAACCGAGTCAGAAACTGGTTGAGCAAGAGAAGCGTTTATACGGTAAATGAAGCGGACTGTTTGTACTTGGAACTCGGTCGTTGATGGCTGGTGAAATTTTTCAGCTTCGTTTTGAAGGAGTATAAACTGCTGGTTTTAGTGGGAGAACCCAAGTCAAGCGGGCTCTTCATCATACCATAACATAGCTTAACCTGAGGATGGGCAGCCATGCTCTGCCTTGACGGTATTGGCGCGTGTCCATTTTGATAGCTCAAATATATTCAAGAAGTTCTCGCATCATTCACTGTGTCTGTGTGAGTTTCGCGTGCCAGTGATGTAGTGGCTGAATTCGAACGCAACTGTCTTGTCACTCGACAACTATCAAAAACAACCGAACGAGACGAATGATATCCTTCACTTCTTGAAAATTCCACGAGAATGGAGAAAGGAGTACCATGGTTCCATCCAAGGACATCCGCTTTTCCCCCACAGCCTTCTCGTGCTTGATGACTAGTACGTTTTTGCTTCGGAGAGGCTGGCTCCTTGAGTCGACTCGGATCCAGCCACAATCTTCCACCAGTGCGGGCCGGAGCCGAGCCACAGCCTGCCTTGTTGAGGGGAATTCGGAGCTCAACCACACCACAATCATGGGAATAGCGGCCCGTAGCAATCTATTCTTTCCACGCTTTTGTGTATCCAAGCGAGACTTTGGGTGTGAGGGGGAGATTGTACCAGACTGTTGACTGCCAGCCACAAAAGTGTGTGTACCTTTGCTCGAGTCTCTTGGTTCGACGGCCTCAACTCCTTTTGTGCACAACATTCATGTCTTGAAGAGTATGCGGATGCTGGGCAAAGTGTCCAGATGGAGTATCGTTCTGAAATGGTGTCACACGACGCGCTGCTGCTCGCTCAAGCCATGGTACGCGGCTATAGTATGGCGCTCGTGATCTATAGTCGCGTGATAATGCCACAACACTCTAAGGTCTGATCAGGTTATATATCGGCTATATAGCTGGTCTCGGCTTGCGTGATGAATCAAAAAGACTGGCCTGAGACCGGCACGCTCCCTTGATTTTCTTCCAACCACACGTCGACTTGGGCTCAAGCAGCGAGATTCTTCCAAAATGCCTTCGTTTGCGAAACTGTTATTCCTTCTGCAGGGTCTTGCCAGCCTTGTGCAAGTATCGGTGCAGCAGGATGGCTGTGCCATTTCATAGTAAGCTTTTCTGGTCTTGTTTTACGACGACCACCAAGGACGGTCGATGGAGGAAGCCCCCCAGCAGCGTCGTCGTCGTCGTCGTCGTCTCCTGTAGAGTCGGCTACTCTCGCATTACTGACTCTTGGATTGCGCCCAGTGCGCAATGCGGTGGCCAGGGCTGGACAGGAGCAACCTGCTGCGCAACGGGCTACACATGCTACTACACCAATGCCTACTACTCGCAGTGTCTACCAGCCAGCGAGGTATCCGTAAGCCCCCAAAGTTTTCCCAACCCACACTCCAGACGGTATTTGTAGCCTTCTCTAAGAAAAAAAAAAAACAAAACCCCCCTTTCAGACCCTAAGCAGTGCCGCAACGGGTGCCTCCACAACAGCAGCGAGCAGCAGCAGCTACACCGGCCCGCCCGCGTACACGACGACAGCCGCGACGGCCACGGTCGCGTCGCACACCCAGGCGGCGTACCCGGCCGTCGACGCGAGCACCTGTGGCGACTGGACGCTGGTCGACAACGTCTGCTGTCCGCTGTACTGCTCCAACCAGAACGAGTCGTCGGCGTGCGACGCGACGTGCACGGGCGAGTGCGTCACGCCCCCGTCGGCGGACTGCATGTCTGGGACCATGTGGGGGGAGACTTTCCACGTGAACAGCAGCAGCGAGGAATGGCATTACAGCGTGCGTTGTGCTCCCTTGTTTCCATCCATCTTCTTTTGCTTCGAGGGTCGGAGAGAAAGAGAGAGAGAGAGAGAGAGGCTGAGCCAAGCGCACAGAGATCAACACACTTTGGCGAGACCCAAGGAGGAGCCTGTGGCTTCGGTCTCTACGGCCTGTGTACCAACACCAACACGTCCGAGGCATGGGTGTCCGAGACGTTGGGAGACACGTGCACGGCGTTCTGCCTCGCATATCCCAGCCTGTGCCAGGACCCGACGGCTGTGAACTTGACCCTGAGAGGCAACTTTGCGGCGCCAAACGGGGACTACTACACGCAGGTATGGCTGACTGACTACCTTTGCCCTCTGCATGATTCCACACGAGCACTCGAGCTAGGCTCTTTTGTACTCTCACCGTTGTCATCTTTGCATGCGAGGATGGATGCTCACAAAAGAATGCTTCCGCACACGACAGTTCTGGCCGAATCTCCCTGGCGAGCTCGACAACTACCTCTCTTGCGGAGAGTGCTTTCAACTGATCCGTACCAAAGACGATGGCACGGACTACGCAGTGGGTGAAGCCGGATACACGGACCCGATTATCCTCGAGATTGTCGACAGCTGCCCCTGCGATGCGAATCCCAAGTGGTGCTGTAAGTCTTGGGCCCTCTTTGTTTGCATTGTCTTCGTAAGAGAAGACGAAACGTCATACAGCATGCATGCAAAGACTGACCCGATTTCTCTCGTCGTATATACAGGCGGCGCTGGTGCTGACCACTGCGGCGAGGTGTCTGATTTTACCTATGGGTGTCCAATTCCCGAAGACAGCCATCACAGTGAGTTGATGCACCCTCCTTCTTCTGTCAACACCTACTCTGTCCAGCCAGTCCAAATCTGACGCGGGCCATCCTTTCTCCTTTTTTCTTCCTAGTGGACCTTTCCGACGTCGCCATGGGCCGTCTGCAGGGCAACGGCAGCCTCACCGACGGCGTGATCCCCATCCGCTACCAGCGCGTGCCCTGCCCCAAGCCCGGCAGCGTCTACCTCTGGCTCCAAGTCGGCGCAGGCCCCTACTACTTTGCCCTCGCGGCCGTCAACACCAACGGCCCCGGCAGCGTCGTCGCCTTCGAGGTGCTGGGCGCGGGCGCCAGCGAGTGGCTCGCGCTGGAGCGCAACGCCGACTACACGAGCAGCAGGCCGCAGGAGCGCTACGGCGCCTGGGTCATGCCGCAAGGGGCCGGGCCCGTCAACCCGCCGGTTGCGGTGCGGCTGACGAGTCCCACGGGGGAGCAAATTGTGAATATGGCGGCTATCACTTCGTTTACGGCGCCGGCGGACGCGGATGCGAATTACTACTATATCGATATGGGGGTGCAGTTCGTGCAGGATTAGCTGAGACAATGGCATTCAACCCTAACCCGGAAGCCATTATGTCAGCTCAACAATAAGCTTTACATAAGCAGAACAATGGCTTCGGCGGCACTCAAATACTCGCACAATAGCTCTTTTTACAGTTATCTTTTGGCCTCTCTTTTGTTCCGCCTGTTTCAGCTGATGACTAAGCTTTGTACACACTCTATTTTCTTTTTAGCTTATGTATGGTGAAAGCAGAGCATCTTGGGTCTGAAAGATGGGAGAATCATCCGTTGACAATAACGGTCAGCGGAGTGAGCAGGATCAGTTCACCATGTTGGATGCTCGAGACAGTGCCAGCTCGCTTCTATGCAGTGTGGACTCCGGGGAATCCCAGTGGTCTATTTGATCAACGAGAGGTAACGACAGTGTGGCGAGCAAGCAGCTGGGGACGTTGACTATCTATATAAACACACAGGGCTTGCTTGGTTGAAGAGAGAACAACCGGCCACCACACTTTCATGGCTTCGCTCAACAGTTTAGTCAATCTTCAAAACCACAGCAACAACACAACACCACCAGCAGCCTTTTCTGTCGTACATTCTGGAGCATGGCAACGCCCTGGTACTGTGTACTCCTCGGAGTCTTCCGATCCAGACACCAAAACACCAAAAGTACACTAACACCAACGTGATCCACCACTAGAACAAGGTTAGAAATCTACCCCCGGCCTTGGACGAAGGATCAGCCGAGATGGCGTGTGTTCTCGTTGCAAGGCCCGCCGTTTGGCTAAGCCGAGAAAGGAGGCCGTCTCCGCCGTACCTTGCAGGAAGAGGAATCAGAATCATTGATACCCAACGTCACACCCTTTTTTCCCTTAATGCTCGTACTTCTGCGGATGTTTTTCCTTATTTGATCTTGTTTTCGAGACCCCCTTTCCTGTCGTCCTCCAGGCCCCCTGCAGGAGTGATTTCAAGTATACGATCAAGTCACCCTGCCAAGTACTACATAGTATACTATAGTAGCATGCAACGGATCAAACACCATGAATCCATGATGCAGCATGCTTCATGCAAGGATTGATTGCGCAGCAAGGGCGGCTGCAAACCCCCCTTTGCAGCCATACCGTTTATCATCCCAAGTCGTGCGTGGGTTTGTGCATAAAGGTAAAGGACAAAGTACTATGTAGAAACATGGCCCATGGGCTTGTCAAACAACCAAGCCACAAAACACTTTGCACAAAAGGAAAACAAACTGGGGGTCAAGACTTAGCATAATATAACCATAGCGCGTAGTATAAAAGCCTGACCCAGGGTAACCTTAACATGGCATGTGTTCCATCTGTCGCAGGTTCGACCACCGGGGGGGGGGGGGCGCGTCACTTTTCGGCAACACGCATACGAATAAGCGCGCGCCCCGAAGCGACTTGAAACACGACATTTTATGAACGAGGACTGCGCAAGTGGGCCCCCGTGTTTCCCAAAGGAGGTGATCCGAACCATGCTCCCTCGAGGGATTGCGAAATCTGGGCCGCCCATGCACATGCACTTGATGAGCCTCTGATTGATTGCTGCGACATGGTGCCAGGCCCCCAACGGCGCGGAGCCTCCCCTCCACCACTGAGAACAAGCCAAAGCCTCGTTTCGACAGCCATGAAACGCGGCGGCCAAACAACAAACGGATTGCCGAGCGCCGGGCGCCCACTCTCGGCGGCTCCTCCAGCACAAGCGAGGATGACGACGGAGCTGGGTATGCGATACGGGCTGCTGCGACTTTGCAGAGGGGTTAGAATTCTCCCAGGGGGCAAGCCGCATCCGTCTCCTCCCACCACGGCGGTGTGTAGTAGAAGTATATAATCGAAGCCCAAGCTTGGACGCTGGGTCGTTCAATCTGCTTCTTCCCTTCGTCTCTCCAACCATCTCGCTTGCGTTGTCGTAGCCTATCCGGTATCCAACCGAGTCACTCTTTTTCTCCTTCGTCCTTCTTTTTCTTCTTCACCCACTTCGCTTCACTGTGTGAGGCTCGACATTCTTTCCGGCCAGTCCGATTTCATTACCCAACGTTGCTCCAGTCCTTCCTTGCTCTTGCTCCAAAATCCACTTGACAGGCTAGTCCTCGACAATCAACGACAACAAGACCAAAAAAAAAAAAATAGCAAACATGGTTACCAAGTTCCAGACTGCCGCCGCCCTTGTTGGTGCTCTGGCCACTGGCGTCTCCGCCCACGGCCACGTGACGGGTATCGTCGCCGACGGTGTCTACTACGGCGGTTTCTCGCTCGACTACTACTATGACGAGGAGAACACCGGTACCTTCCCCGCGTCTGTCGGCTGGTGGGCCGAGGACCTCGACAATGGCTACATTTCCCCCTCGGCCTACAACACGTCCGACATCATCTGCCACCTGGACGGCCAGCCTGCCAACAACACGGCCACCGTCTCCGCTGGCGGCACCGTCGAGTTCCAGTGGACCGCCTGGCCTCACCCCGGCCCCGTCATCACCTACGTGGCGCAGTGCCCCAGCGACTGCACTGACCCCACGCTCGACAAGTCGACCCTCGAGTGGGTCAAGATCGACGAGGGCGGCTTCGACGTGCCCTCGCAGACCTGGGCCTCGTACGACCTGATTGCCAACAACAACTCGTGGACCCTGACGGTGCCTACGGAGCTGCCAACGGGCAACTACGTCTTCCGCCACGAAATCATTGCCGTCCACGGCGCCGAGGCGCTCAACGGCGCCCAGAACTACCCCCAGTGCGTCAACATTGCCGTCACGGGCGGCGGCTCCGCCACGCTCTCGGGCACGCTCGGCACGGAGCTGTACACCCCCACCGACCCGGGCATCTACTTCAACCCTTACACCACCCTGCTCAACTACACCATCCCCGGCCCAGCTCTGATGGAGGGCGGCACCAACCAGACCGTCACGGCCACGACTGGCGCCGCCGCGGCAACCTCGGCCGCCGCGTCCTCTGCTGCGGCCACTAGCTCCGCTGCAGCGGTTTCGGCCGTCGCCACCGCCTCTTCCAGCTCAGCGGCCCAGAGCACCTCTGCTGCGGCTTCATCGTCGTCGGCGTCGGCTGTTGCTGTTGCTGCCCAGAGCACGTCCGTTGCCGTTACCAGCTCGGCCGCCCAGACCTCGGCTGTCCAGACCTCTGCTGCTGCCGCCGCGACCACCGCGGCCTCGAGCTCGTGCAACAAGAAGCGTCGTCACGCCCGTGACGTTGCCCTGTAAAATGGCGTGATGGAGATACAGACGCGTACGAGACGAGACGATGTATGGAAGGATCAATCAAGTACGTGTACAATTGGGTTTTTTTGTGATTGAGATACGTGTGTATATATATATGTTTTTAAAAATGGGGTCAACAAACCTTGACAAAGCATTTCTTTTGGAGATATGAAATTATAAGCCAATATGGGTCGTCGTGCCCGAACCAAACACTGAATATTTATTTGCCTCTTCTTTTTCGTGATTGATCTGCCTGTTGTTCTGTTCGACAAATCGTTGTTTTGGACGGGGTAAGAAGAGGACTGGGAGAAAACCGAGGGCCAATGGACTGGAGACAGCTCGACTGTAGAGCAAGGGATGAGCGCGGTGTCGCCAAGAAGGACCGCTTTGGTTATCGGCTTTGATCCGTTGACGATGAAGGTGTGGTGGAAAGCCGTCCGGCCATGCTAACGAGCTACGTAATGCTGCCTACTTGCAACCCCCCCGCTGCGCCACACGGAGCGCCACAACGTGCCCGCCACTATTATATAATCAAAGCGGCAGGGCTCACAGCTCTAAGACATTCGGCTAGGTACTGCAGTGTCTGGCAAATTCCGAGGCACTACCCAGGTATTTGGCATGGGGGCCACTGGCTTATGGTATCTTCTTTTTTATTTATTTATTTATCATGATTCTTTTTTCCACCGCCCCCCCCCCCCAAAAAAAAAGAAAACAAAGTCTTCACTGTATCCCTAGGCCGAGGCTATTCTCCGCCCAGAATCCGGATCCGAACCCCTTGTCCTCAACCTTACTCCCTTGGGCAGTCCACTCGACTTTCTGCTTCCTTTCTTGACTTGACATACATAGTACAGAGAAAGAGCGCCTCTTTCTGGTTTCTTTGGAAAGCGACTGAGCCCCCACATTCGGCACCGTGCACATAGATAGTACTGCCAATTCTTCCTGCTTGCCTCTTGTTAGATTTGTTTCCGAACGGGCGGGGGAATGAGGCCAACAAGCCTCGAAATCGCTCATGATCGTGATGTGGACGCCGATGGAGCCTGCCATTTGGCATCAATCCTGTACGTAAGATCATGCCGAGGTTCCCCAAAGGAAGGAAGGGTGGCCCTGAAATTGTGATGGGTATGGTGCATCGCAGATCCTTGGGAACACAAAAGAGAGCGTCAACATAAGCGTAGCAGAAGAGTATAAGGACTCTTGCAAGGACGCCGGCCTCGAGCATGTACTTGGGTTGCACTATTCACAGAGTTCCAAATTTCAGAGGAATACTTGCCGTAAATAACACAGTTCAGGAAATCGTGCACCGAGAATTCTGGCAATATTATCATCACTCTCCTGGAACAACGTTACACCAAACCCCACGAGCACCAGTCACAGAAAACTCAGGGATCATTATCGGGTGCCGACTTGTAAACATATTGAAGACCACATATATAATCCCACACCTTCTAGAAGTGTTAGTATTGATTCAATAAAGGTTGAGGAAGGCAAAAGGCCAGCCCAAATAGCTTCGCTCCAAATAAGCGTTCAACACTCACCGATTCATTCGCTCCCTTCAAAGCCAATGAATGCGAATCATCCGCATTATCATCATCATCATCACCCACATGCCGGCTTTCCGAAACGCCCCAGGAAAGCCCGCTCTTGTTATCAATCAGTTTTCTCCATGTTCCTTTCCCAGTGTGCCCCTTCATCTACAATTAACTCCACGCGGACCCAGGGGTCATGTACGCGTGCTATGCACACTTTAGATCTCCGATGTACGAGGTATGCGATGCGGATTCTCTCTCATCCATCGCGTGCTCCACTAGAGATACGTATTCGTTGTCCTCTACTATGAGGATGTACTGCCCGCCGACTTTTAATTTTAAAAAGATGCTAGCCATGGATTTCCTTTACTCGTCACCAAGCCACAAAATTGTTAGCTTCACGAAAATGATGCAGGGCAAAGGGCGCGCAACGCTCATGTCAAACAAACAATCAATCAATCAACTGAAATAAATGCAAACCCGTGAAGTCACAATGACGCATAGTTTTCTAGATTCTCCCTTTTATTTCTATTTTGGATTCCACTTTCATCTGTTCCCCCATTTTTTTGGGGGGGGGGGGACAGCCAGAAACAGTGAAACAGGAACGCCTCTTTCCCAAACAAATCAAAAGGCATGTCCTCTTCTGCGCACTACTTTTACGCACGATAATAGTACTCACAATAATACTAGCAGGTGCCAAGCAAGCCAAGCGCACCTTGTAATTGCCGCAGCAAGTGCCTTTGTGGAGACCCTTGGTGGGACCCTTTTTTGACGAGCGATCTAACAATTACATAGTACATAGTACATAAGTGGTCATGGTAATTATGACTCCCCACTTAGCAGCACGGAACTGACAGATAAGAAAGGGCAGGATCTGATCTTGGTTAAAATTTAATGTGAGTAGAATCATAGTAGTATTATAATAAAAGAAGGAAACCTTCTTTTCCCATCAAACATGATGCATCACTACTATAAAGTGACCCGCAAAAGAATGACCCCCAACTTACTATGTATTCTCTGGCGTTATCGTTAATCCCCCAGAACTGAGTAAGTGCCTTTTTCTTCTTGGCCCCCCATTGAGCACTGACCTGGCAGGCTGGCCAATCATGTGTCCCAAGCAGCATCGTCAACAGCAAAAAGTAGAGCAGACTCAAGAGCACAGACTTGCCCCAAAAGTTCAGATTGAACTCTAAATAATACTCCAGTCCATAGTACAGAGTATCTAGAACCAAACGGCCGTTTTAGATTGGACAATGATACTAGGCGCGGTTGTCGAATCTTGAAAAAAAACCGCACATTGTCAGGGATCTCGAGCCGTGCCTGTGTCAAAACGTCACTTGTTCCTTTTGTTGCTTTGTTATTTTATTTTGGTACTTTAGATACAATGCACTATGTATAGAGCCCCCTTTCCCGAACAGTAAAAAGAAGCAAGAGGCTTAATCGCTCGTTTCCTGTCCGTGTCTGGTTGAGATGGCCGAGACGGTGACAAAACCCCTCCTCGAAGTATCTTCCATACTAGGAGCACCCTAGGGCGCATCATTTTGCAAGTCTCCCTTCCTTCCTTCCACTCTTTTTATGATTCTGCATGACTTGGAATAACTTAATAACAAAGATCACCACTACCACCCAAAACGAAAAAGAGACCTAACACATTTCCCGGATCGGAATCATCGGCAAATCAAGCACTAAGATCTGAAGGGAGGAAGAACCCACCACCCTGACAAATCTTAGTTTCTCCCCCCCGTTCTCTCCTTCCCCCAAATATACCAAAGAACACCCCGCTTGGCCTCGGCTCTCGAGGCAGGGCTGAGCGGTGCGGTGGTGCCCAGAAAAGGCAGCGCCCCCCTCCTCCACACCCTCCACTCCGTACCAAAAAAAAAAAGGCACGCTCTCAGCTTGCCCTTGTTTTTATTTTTCCCCTCTTTTTTTCTTCTTTTCTCTTCTTATGATAATGCTTGTTTGCTTGCTAAGCCTAGTAAACACGCGAAGGCGCCACGAGCGTGCGTGCACACGCGGCCCCCAAACAATGATTACACTGGGCTTCTGATACTCCTCCCTAGCCGGTACTTCAACAAGGCTACGCCTCTTTTTGGCATCTTGGCCGCCTCACGCCAGGTAAGGTGAGGCATAGCGTTCATCATAGCATGCCTTAGCTTCTCCACCTCAGCGTCGACCGGTTGGGCGGTTTCTACATTTAGAAAGAGAATTTTAGCCTGCCACAGCGCACTACTATCTGCTACACACAGGCTGTGAGGATAAAAAAACACACAAGAATAGCTAACAGCAAAGAGGAGACAGTGAGGCAGAAAGAGAGAGACAGAGAGAGGAGGCAGCTAACAGGACCCGCCCGCATTGTTGCGCTAGGCAAGGCTCGAGGATCGAACTCGAGACCCAGAAGAACCAAATGTTCGTCTACGAGGATCAGTTTCTTCTTTAGCGTCCGGGGTTGAACCTGATGGGATGGGGCTGGTTCGTCCCGTTCAACAAGGCTCCTCTCTCTCCTACGAGCTTGATAGTTTCCTACTTAGCTGGGGCGGCGGCCGTGCCTCGTCCGTGAGACCTTGGGATGGAAAGGCAATCGAAATCCGGAAATTGTGTGATGGCGTTGACATTCTCTTCTGTTCCCCCTTCCAGCAGAAAAGGATTAAGCACAGAAACAAACAAGCTCATAAAGAAGGTGTGGTCTGACCGCGTCTGTCCCGGCTTGTATTTCTCCTTTTGGTTGTGAACCATAATATCCCACGACGGCCGTCTTCAGTCATGTCTCTCTCGTGGGTGCTGTTCTTGTTTCTTGGCACCCTCATGCAGAACTGCGCTGCTGTGGGCAATGCGACTGCTTTCCTCGACGCTTTTAGTAGCGTTCCTGCATGTGCTGTACGTCAGAACTGGTGTTCTATGTTGTCAATTCTCCTTCCAAGAAACGGTGCGAGGCTTCGGACATGACCTGACAAGCGAAGGGAATATAGCAACAATGTGTCTTGACAGAAATTCCCCTCTCGGTGTGCGGCAACGTCCTCAACACAACCTGCATCTGCACCAACGCGCCACTCAAGGCTGCCGCCCAAGACTGCGTCCTATCGAGTTGTAACGTCACCGATGCCCTCGCACTCGCCAAAGCCCAGGCCGTAGCCTGCGAGGATCCCGTCCGAAACATGCGCGACAAGCTATACGCCCCGATGTCGGTCGAGTTGATAGCGGTTATTTGCGTTTTCCTGCGCCTCTTCAGCCGGTGGAGGTACACGACGCGGTATGAAGTGGACGATTGGATCATGGTCGTCTGTACTCCTGTCTTCCTCGCCTTTGATATAATCGGGCATTATGGTTCGTCCCCAATGTCTGCGACAGACAGGATCAACGCTAGAGTCTTTTTTTCGAGCACTCTCTTGAAAAAAGATAATGATCATAAAAACCTCACAGCTAACCTGATTGTTTTGAGATCCAACAGTCGGCCAACGTGGATTCGGCGTGGACCTCTGGGAAATCGAACCAGCCGTCTTCAGTTTCAATCTCATGCTCTTTTACATCGACGAGGCCTTCTACCTCATCGTACTTACCCTCACCAAGCTCGCCCTGCTCTTTTGCTACCTGCGCATCTTCCCACAGCATGCCTTTCGCCGAGTCTGCTACGTGGCCATTACCTGGGTCACGCTCAGCGGCATCGTCTTTCTCTTTCTGCAGATATTTCAGTGCATGCCATTGGCATATATCTGGGAAGGCTGGTTAGGAACCTGGAAGGGCGCCCACACCTGTGTCGACGTGCACGTACTCGCCTATACTGCCGCCGCCATGAGTATCGCGCAAGACATGGTCATCCTCATCATACCCATGCCCATGCTGCGAGGATTGCAGACCAGCGTTAAGCTGAAGGCCGAGGTTTTTTTCATGTTCAGCCTGGGATTCTTCATCCTGTTGACGAGCTGCATTCGTCTCAACTTTATCGTCAAGTTCGCCAACACGACAAACCCTTCGTGGGACTATAGCAACGCATTGATATGGACCGGTCTCGAGGCCGCCGTGTCCATGATTGTTGTGTCGCTGCCGGCCATTCGCACTCTGTTGCGCTCGCCAGAGTCACGCGCAGGCACGAGCGCAAATTCAAAACACAAGAGGGGACTCTCGTACGGCACGGGTCCTGGCGCTAGCACCAGCAGGAGGAGCAGGCAATACTCGGGCAGCGGAGCCAAGTGGGCTGTTTTCAACAACGACGCACGACCGATACCGCTCGATGGCGACGACAGCAACGAGATTGAGCTGAGTCTGCAGAGACCAGAAAGGTCTTCTTGGCCGACAGGCACCTGGCCGCCAAGGTTTGTCTGATGGGTCGGGATAACCCTAATCGTGGTGATGATTCGATACAGGAGGAGAGGCGGCTCCGATTTAATATATAAATAAATATAGATATACATGTATCCTCCCGTCTGCTCCGTTGCGGTGGCAAACGCGTTGTACATACGCGCCCCCTGGTATCCAATGATTGAGTTCGGCGTTGTTTGGTTCGAGTAAGGTCTGATTGTTGGCCATTTTAATTGTTTTGGATCCAGTGGTATGTCGGATTTGCGAACATATCGAGCAGCCTACTGTGGCATTGTTAGGAGGCGCATAAGTACAGAAGCATTCAACAGTAGCTCAGGCGGCTTTGAATGATGTCCTAGACTGAAAAAACAGTAAGAGAACTTCCGAGTCTCATCCCAAAGTACTATCATTTGACATGCTCGCGCCAGAATACGTACCAAATCATATGGCCGCCATCCATGTGGGCTGTGTTTTGAGCCGCGGCTGATACAAGTCAGCAGCAGTTGCCGGCTTTTGAAATACCCCATGTTGGTATATGTCGCAGTCACTATTTATATTCATTAGTCCTCCATTTCTGAACCTCTTGGAGACTTAACACTCACAATAGCATATTTTCGACTTCTTCTCTGCGTGGCGCAAGCTGATGCACCCACACAGCTACACTACGAGGGGCGCAAGCAAAAACGCCCCAGCCACGGTCATCAATCGGGACCTCGCCCCAGCAAGATCCTAGGATATCCGTCCAAACCTCCCCAGCGTGTCTTTGACCCACGTACATGGACTTCGTGGCGAATTCACGCAGGTTTGTCATGACGACCGCCAGACCAGCGGATTCAGAATCGCTGGTATTGGGTGTGGAAAGACCTTGGCGGACGAAGCCTATGCAATGTGGTCTGTCAAGGTAGTCAACTTGGGGCCCATAAGCATACAATTTACGCGCAAGGATGAGTCGCGGAAGAATCTTGATGCCAAATGGAGGCGGGGCAAAACCGTGCCCACTGGGCTTATTATAGCCATATAGGTCGCCATAGAAGACACAGGGTACGCCGCAGTTGGCGCGTAGCAGGATGAGTGCGTAGGCAAGCGGCACAAAGTACTCGGCAATTGGAGCCTAATTGAGTTGTTAATGTGCTGTTGTCTTTCCCTCTTATCCGGGTCTGAGAATACTCACCTCTAAAGACTGGCCTTCCATCTACAGGTTCAAACAAAGCGGTGGTCAGCAGAGTACACAATCGCTGGATTCGGCCGCTCGAGGAACACAAAGATGAAGCGCTTCACTTGCCGTGTCGTGATTCGCAACAAAAGTCTGGAAATGCGTCAGAATAAGTCACCGACAATAAGGCGACAAGACTTTACCACTGAATTATTTGGTTTAATAGAGACAAGGGTCCCATCAAAAATAGTACGGAGATCGGGGTTTGGATGGAGTGACAGTCGAGAGAAGTTCGCCACAAGCCTCACATCAAAGAGTCGAAGACTGTCTTCCATGTAGTCGAGATACTTTGCCAGTACAAGTGAGTCTTCTCGCCAGTACTCGCCCACGATGAACCAATCCTTACCCACCGTGGCTCTTATATGGCGGATAAACTCTTTGACAAAGTGAGCAGAATAGTGTTTGACTGCATCGAGGCGCAGCCCGCCGAGCGGTAACTGGGACGCCAACCAGTCTATCCAGTTGAACAAATCTTGACGTACTTCTGGATTTTGATGATCGACGTTAGCAAACATCAGATAATCATAATTGCCGAGCTCTTCATCTACATCCTGTGCCCAATCTTTGCCTTGGAATTGCCAGACGCCCTTGGTTTTCTTTATATGGCAATAATCAATGCCGTTGAAGTGTGTTTGGTTCCACTTCAACGCACTGTAAGTAGAGCCACGTCCGGGATATTCGTAGCCACACCAGGCTTCGATAGCTTCTGGCTTGCCCAGGGCGGTCCAGCGGTCTGTAAAATGAGTCAGTCCCTTAGTATTCTCTCTACCGGCCCAAAACAAACAAAGTTACCCTTTGGGTCAACCTGCGTTGCCTGCACAATCTCGGTATGGTCTGCCGCAGCTCTGTGGTTGAGAACAGCATCAAACAAGATTCTAATGCCTCTTTGGCGTGCTTCATGGACAAAGGCAACCAACTCTTCCTTGGTGCCCCATTTGGTGGCTCTAGAGCCCTTCTGTTCGAATTCTCCCAGGTCGTAGAGGTCGTAGATGTCGTAACCGTTGCCGGTATACCAGCCAGCCTTGCACGCCGGAGGGATCCAGATGCTCGTTATGCCAAGCGCCTCGAGAGATGGCAATATGCTGCCGAGGCGTGCCCAATGTTTCTGATCTGGGGGCACATACCACTCGAAGCCTTGGAACATGGTCTGGTTATCCGGATGATCATGAAGCTGTTGTTGAGGATGACGATCACCCGGCGGTTGTCTGGTCGACGCCATTTTTGCCGATGTGGGCCAAGGAGCAGGCGGGTGTGAGCGACAGACACGGAAAAGAGAAGAGGGAGGAGGCGGATGGTTCTTTCAGCCTGCCACCAAAATCGACAGCGACTCGGCGAGATGGATATTCGAGTGAGCTTCTGCAAATCAGAGGTGCAGCTATTGTCAATTCGGGAAGTTGCGCTGGAGCCATGGACGATCTATTATGGAAACAGCATTACAATGACATTACGCAGCCAGGCCTGACATAATAATACCCATCCTGCCAGCGACGGTTTTGGGGCGCGATAACGTAATCGCGATTTCTACTGCCCGTTGCACTTTCGTGCAACCTGCGGGCAATTACTTTCTAGTACGAATAGCGGTCAAACCCGTTCTATACGAGGGCTGAGGATTTCAGGCTTTTGTGCCATGACACGACGACCCGACAAATTGGGTGGATGCAGCGTTTTTAGAGTTTGCGGGCCACGACAATGCCACAGTAAGTGCCTAGTACTCCAGTAAAACACCACAGTACAGTGCTCGCATTGTCCATAATAGCACGTGTGTCAGGCAGTGTGCGGAGGGTACCTTGAAATGTGGATCGTTCGAAACGATCAAGCCGTGAGCAGATCCATCAACCGAACGCCGGCGGGCTGCCTCGATGCTCTTTGACAGTACTACTATAGGATGTAGTGACTTGTTGCCCACTACAACCAGGTGGTGTGCACCAATCCCAGTTGACGAGCCGATGTTGGGTCTTGTTGGTCTGAGAAGCTGATTTCGGAATGTTGTGGAACGGAACTGTTGTTGTTATAGCTGCTGGGACGCATTGCCGAGGCGATCAATGCTCCGAGTCTCATAAGCCCAAGTCCCACATGGCGGGTAGAACGGGACGGACGAGCTGACCATCCCAACAAGCGTCAGCGATCTGTTGCATTCCAGAGCATGCGCAATCCTTTGAAGGTGGAAGAGGAGCAGGAGGAGGAGAAGGATGATTCAAATGACGGTTGTGGTAGAAGGGAAAGAAGATGAAATGAGCCCGGGAGAATCAGCGACGTACATATCCAATATGCCCTAGCCGGATCGAAGGGCGAACAATTGCAAGCGATGCTGGACGGGAAGGGATCGTCAATATCAAATTGACGGGGCCGGCGTCCCCGCTTATGCTTATGTAAAGCTGTTTGAACTAAAGCAGGGGCCAGCTGCAATGGTGCCTTGCAAGTGCCAGTGGGAGGACCGAGAGGGTACCAGCCACGCGGACCAGCAGTACATTAAATTTGGCTATTGGCTACTACCGATGGTCAAGTACACACCGGCATGGTTTGCAGTGACTGGTTCGCGTACGGCACAGATCCTAGCAGGGTATCCCGTGCCGGTCGATCCTGGTGTGCGCGCAGGGAGGGAGCGGCGTCACCTGCCCCGTTGCGACCACAATGCTCCAGTTGCAGGGCCGTCGGGCATGCTGCCAGGCACCTCGAAGCCTTTCAGTGCTCTGTCAGGTACCAGCCCCCGCCCCGGAAATTGTTCTTCAGGTGCGCCAGTCGCCCATGGATGGGTGGGGGGAGGGCCACAAGGCTACAGGCCCTGCCTTTTTCTCCCTCTCCACTGCTTCTCCCGCAGATACAGAACTGTATCGCGCCTCCCTTCGTTTGTACCTCCCAGCTTCTTCCACGACAACCGCCCACAGCCACCGCCCGCTCACTAGTAATTCACTAAAACCAACCACTCAACCAACCAGCGCAACCAGCGCAACCAGCGATCCCGTCATACCAGCCAGCCGCTGGGCGCTGCCTTTTCCCTGTTCTGCTTTCTCAAGTGCTCTCCTCAACCCGCAGCACGCACCATCGTCGACTTTCGCACTCTCCACATCTCGTCGCCCCGATCCAATCGCCAACCACCGCAGCACTCGTCTGCCAGCACCATTCAGGAACGCGACCATCCAACTCCGTGCACACGCTGGGTTGGCAAGACGCTACGCTCGTTTACGAATACGACTGCAGGCAGGCGACACGAGCCAAGATCTCCGATTCTCTGCCTGGTCGACCTTGGACGGACAACTTCGGACTTCCCACTCTGGGCCCCGATCTGTATCCAACACCCAAGACACATTGCTGCGGTCTCGTTGCATCTTTTTTCGACATTTGGTACAGCACTGCCTCGCAATACACCACAACCGCATCACCCAAAACAGCCCACGATCGTCTGCTACGAATACCAGTTCATCAAAGCTGACAACACCCGAGACCCGCTCCTTCCGTCTCAGCACATTGAACAGAAGCAGTCCGTCTCTACTACGGTCGCGGATGTGTTGATTTTCTCTTGACTACGGTGATAATCCTCGACACCTTATTCGGCCGTCTCGTTCTCCAGCTTCTGTCACCGATTGCGATTCGGTCGTTCCCTCGGTCGTTTCCATTCTCTCTTTGGCGACAAAGGCCCACTAGCAGAATCAGTCCTCGTCTTCTTGCCTTCCGAGCATTGTATAGCATCTCTGTATTTGGCGGACTTGCCAATTCATTCCAAAAATGGGTACGTCTTGCGCTCTCTGTTTCACCTTTCTGGCTAGCTCTTCCTACGTCACCAAAAGACAAGTCGCGCCTTTGTTTCTGTCCTTTGGCCGCGTCACCATCCCATTCTCGGTCTTTTGGAGTCTTCTAACCCCAATACTTGCACTACAGCTTCGACAACAATCGTTCCGTTTGCCAGTCTTCCATCCTGTGCTTCGTCCTGTGGCCCTCTATACGATGTCAATGGCGCTTGCGTTCCCCCCGTTGTTGCTTCGACGACCTCGGTTGTTTACGAAGAATGTTTCTGTTCCGACACCAGGCTAACGGCCTTTTCTACGACCACGGCTGGACCATGCGATGATGCCTGTACCGCTGATCCCTCAGGCTACGATAGCATTACCAGCTGGTATCAGAGCATGTGCCAGAGTGTTCAGGCACTCGAGGCTGACACCACCACTTCTGCTGGTTCCTCGTCCACTTCTTCCTCGTCCAGTTCAAGTGCCAAATCAAGTTCCGGCGGCGGCAGTTGGTACGTTTTATTTCCTCCCTGTGCTGTTGGGACAAGCTTTTAACTTCTTCTAGGCTCGATACTCACTGGCAATGGGTCATTTTCATCGTCATCATGGTTGTCGGTATTGCAGGCATCTGGACTGGCGCAGCTTTCTGGCGGAGACACTACCTGCGCAAGAAGGACCGCCAATACGCCCTCGGCAAGAACCTGGCTGCGCGCACTGGTTCCGGCCAAAATCCTTATGGCGGAAACACACCCACACGCTCCGGATCTGTCCGCGGGCCTAGTGCTCCTGGCAGCTTCATGCCAAACTCTGCTGCGTACAATGAGAAACCGGCTCGAAAATGGGGTTTCGGCGGAAGGTCATGAAGGGGCACGTCCAGCATTTCTCTGTTCTCAAGAAGCTAGGCAAGGCAGGACGCGACCGAACTGTTCATCGAGGCAAAAGGAAAATTGCAAATAGGACCAAACAAAAAAAAAAACGACCACCCTTGATTGAGAGACAAACAGACACAAAAGTCCGCAACTGAAACAAGGACGTGGTCACATAATGAGTACTGGATGAGAGGTTTTCATATGGTTACGTTATGGTTGGGAGCAATAAGCATTACTTTTTGGGTTGTATTTTTCTTTTCCAACGTTTTCATTCATTGTTATGGTTTATGCAGCTGAGAAAGAGAGAAGAGCAATTCTACTCTTGGTAGTCAAAGGACTAAACGCCACGAGTAAAGCAGCACAAAACATACACAACATGACTTTGGGCTGTATAATCAAGGAATTATGAATGGTGGGGCATGACTACTACTGTTGGAATGAAAGGCGAAAAATTCAGTGTTCATTTTCCTACTTTTTTCTTTTTTATCCAGTACCGGATCCGGCTCTTATCCGGCATTTCAATTTTCAACAATTCCCTTCAACTTTGGTGGTGTGTTCCCCAACTACTATTGGTTGGCACTTTTGACATATTCCCTGATCATGTATGTAGATATATACTCGTTCATTCTACTGAATCGGCAGGTTAAATGAATTGGGCGACCGATTTTGAATACCTGGCTCCGTCCACAAAGGACCGACCCTCATGATCAACCTCACTATGTACGTACCTAGGCCGGGGGGGGGGGGGATTCTGCTGTCTCCCGTGTTGATGAGGCCTTTTGCTTTGGGATATAGTAAAATAGGAAGCCAGGTATATAAGTATGCTGTATATACATCTCTCTTTTTGAGATTCATATATATTCCTCCATCTCGAACGCTTGAATACTAAGTATCGTTTTATTGTCTGCATTTCTTGGGTTTAATACATTATACATACGAAGTCTCATGGTGCATTTCACTCACTCATCCAGTACTACTGCCTACTTTATTATCATACAAAGCGAGTTGATATTTGATTACCGATATATCTAAATAGCCTAAAGATTACGTATCCCAAGTCGGATAATGTATGAAGCCAACAGAATTTGCAACAAAAGCAGCTTCTGAACCATTGTGCCAACCCATTTTTCTTTTATCAAAGTCATCTAGTTAGGAGGGGGGTTTTTTCCTTCTTCTTTTTCAGAGGCAGAATCAATACTCATACCAAATTTGACGGAGTCATACTATGTGTATTGTTTAAGCATCTGCTATCAATTCTAGGGAGTTATGTTCATTTTTTTCTTCTCTAACAATGCCATCTTTTTTTGTTGAATCCTGCTGCGCCATACCTTCGTGTCATGTGCTACTTTTGCCCAATCCGGTCTGATGCTGCTATGAAATGATAAAAATGACAGACTGCTGGTAAAATGCATACTCTTTCGCTCTTTCTTGAAAGTTCGTTATACACATGCCATTCCCTCTATGTTAACCCAGGTTCACCATTCAAAGAACACATTGTCTTAGGCTTGGTACTCGGCAGCATCCATGTACAAATCAATCAGACAACTAGCTGACCATGCTTGCGTAGGACACTATACAAAACAATTTATCAGCAAAGTCACAATACCGAAAGGAACGATATTTAGGATCCAAAGGGGAAGTAAAACATACCGAGTCACCGCAGAAACCACCATCTTTCTGCGTGAGCTCTTGCAACCCAGCCCAGGGGCTCTCCTGAATCATTTTCTTGCAGCCCATCAGCCGCTGCGTAACCTGCTGGAACGCTTCGGTACGGCCCTCGGCGTCCTTGGGGTCCCGTCTTGCAAGGTCAAACTTGAGCAGCGCACGTAAAAAGAAACCCGTGGGCCATAGCCACTCGGGACCTTGGTGGTAGTTTCTGCCCTTGGACGTCGCGAAATCATCGCTGTCCTCCGAGTTGATGTAGTATGGTCTGTAGTTCAGGTCGGCCGGGTCAAGCGTTGCCATGCCTGTTGGTCCACGGAGAACCTTGTCAGTAAAGACGAGAGCATTGATGGCATGCTTGGCATCAAAGAGGTCAGGTGCAACGGTCATGCTGATAGGGTAGTTGGGCCGGAGCTGGTAGTCCTCATACTCCTTGCCAGACTTGTACAGATCCTTGTAGATGCCACGCCTGTTGATGATGCTAGGGTTGACGTCGTAGTTCTTGTCGTCGTCCGCGTTCAGCGGCACATAGTAGCATCGCTCAAAGTTGGTCTTGATCAAGTCCGCCCAATCCTTGAAGCTAATGGTAGACTTGTCGGCCTTGGTCACGCTGCTGTACTTGAACTTGCCCTTGGCAGATAGGTCCTGCACCCATCGAAGAGTGCTGTACAGCAGCCCAGTGATTTCGACCGCAGCTCCGTCACGAGGTGTTCCCGGAATGCCCTTGGACCCTGCCCGCTCGCTCTCTCCCATCTTGTCCATCCACGTGCCGCAGTTGAACTGGTTGCCGCCAAATACAAAGCCAGTGCTCCAGTCCACGTGTATTTCCAAATTGAAGCCTTCATCTCTCATCTGAGAGTCAATCTCTGGGCCAGCATTGGCCTCGCGGAACGACATACCCTCTGCATGACGCTGCAGAGCTTCCTGGATGACGTCCTCGATGGTGCTCTCTTTGGAATACGCGCGAGGGTCGTCGGCGCTGAACCAAGTGTCATCGTAGGGCAAGAATCGGCGCTTGGTAGTCTGCTGGAGAAGGTCCAATCCGTTGGGTGCCAGCTTTGTGTAGTCCTGAATGCACTGCAAAAAGAACCAGATCGAGTCACGCGAGTTGTAGCGTGGTGTGCGTCCAGAAGCCAAGAGGTTGGGAATCATGCCGTGCTTCAAAACACTTGCAAATGCCTTGATGTGCTCGCTGGCCTCTTCAAAGCGCCCGGTACCAAGCAAGAGACCTCGCAAAGAGATGAAAACATCGCGACCCCAGCAACGAGCCCATTCCACTGCAAAGTGAGGAAGACCGGCAGCAAGCGAAGGGACCAGAGTCTTGGGGTACAATGAGGCTGATTTGACCAGACCGAGCTCCTGCACGCTGACCATGGCCAGGCTCTGCACGAACCACTGACCCTTTTGCACATTTTCGCTCATCAAGGAGATGCCACGCTCCCATGCGGCCATGTATGCCGCGCGCATAACGAGGCCAAAGTAGCGGGGCAGAAGGAAGCTGGGGATCTTGCGGACTGCATCAAAACGTTCCTGCAACCACAGCGTGGGCTTTTGCAGGCGCGGGTACAGGTCGCCCTTGGATGCCCGTTCCAGACGGCCAATAATGTAGTCTAGTGCCCACTGGCCGTCGCGAAGGTTCTGGCAGAGGGGATGCGCAAGGTTGTTGTCCCGAATGACATCCTTCAAAATACTCCACCAGCCCTGCAGGCCCGCGTAAACGAGCTTTCCGTAGCCCGGAATGTCGTAGACACCATCGCGGCCATCGCTGGCGTCCCTCTCTTCTGCTTCGCAGCGATACAGCAAGAAGTTGAGGTCAACAAGATCCAGCTCAGCAAACGCTTCCCTGGCACCAGAAGTGACAAAGGTATCAAGACCCGACGAGTGCTCAGCGGCGGGGATCCAAGTCTCAAAGAGCGCAATGCTGCCAGGAGGGAACTTGTCTCGAACAGTGATGGTCGTGTCCTCACCCTTGACCTCAATCCGGACACCTGGGAGGTCAATGACGCGACTCGGCAAGCCACGCAATGATTTCTTGTCTTCCAAGACCTCTTTCTTGACTTCGTCGCTCGTGTCCACTTCCAGCATCCAGCTGCCCAGGTGGCGGACCTTGGTGCCGGTGAGGTGAACCGGATTGAAGGCACCGTTGCCGTTGCCGTATCCAGGGAATGCAGTGTGGGCGATCAAAAAGTATCCCTTGCGAGACTGCGGGTGCACTCGGTGGACAGTCACGTACTGGTCCTCGTGGTGGATGTGCGTCTCGTCATAGCCATCCTGGCCCATAAGGGTGTGGATCTGGTTGAGGAGCTTCTTGACTCCGCCGATGCCGTTCTTGCCGCCACCAATCTTGACCTCCTTGCCGCTTGATGATTCGGATGTGTACAGGCGAGTCTCGCCCACGAGGTCAATGAGCTTGGGGTAAATCTCATCATAGCCCATCACACTTCCCGTAGCACTGGCGCACATGTTGACCAGTGCTGCGTTGGGGAGCGTGTCCCGA
Source organism: Coniella vitis (assembly GCA_011317545.1). Classification (NCBI taxonomy): domain Eukaryota; kingdom Fungi; phylum Ascomycota; class Sordariomycetes; order Diaporthales; family Schizoparmaceae; genus Coniella; species Coniella vitis. Next base: position 247,242 of record WUJK01000003.1, read on the forward strand.
GCATCTCGTTTCTGAGCTGGCGTCTCATTGTCATGGGTGCAGTCCATGAACAGAGCTTGTACGGGAACAGGCTTGATGCGGCGGATAATCTCCCTTGTCATGGGACCATTACCGTTCTGCAAGAACCCGTTCTGTGTGGGTGAAGTGGGCGACGTGGGAGACTTGGCATCGTTCCTCGAGATCTCGTCCACCTCGAAGCTACCGATCGGACGGCCGCCATGACGGTGGACGAGGCGGCTGAGTTCGCCAGTGCTCCATGCCTGCATGGCCTCGCGAATGAGCGAGCTGAGGCCTAGTCTCTTGACGAAGACATAATCCATCTCCTCTGAGCCAGAAAAGAGTTCAGCCACAACGTACAAATCCGGCTTGACTCGGCGCGCCTCATCAAGAATGTGCTCTGCCACATGAATAGGCGTCGAGTGGCAATTGTCGATGCGGAATCCGGCAAAGTACTTGGCTAACATGCGCGCATACTTGGTCATGTGGTCCCACAGGAACGGACTGTCCTCTGCGGTCTTGCCGTATCTCAACTTGACACAATCGCCCCAGACAATGACTTCGCGGCGAAGATAAACCCTCGATTCAGGACCAGCATTGTCCACCAGGGCATTGCCACCCCAAACCCAGCCGTTGTTGACGAGCGCGAGGTCTTCCTTCTTGTGCTTGGCAGTCTTGTCATTGGCTGGCAGACGAGTAAAGTAAGACTCAATCAAGGGGCTGTCGGCGCCAATGACACCCATCTTGGGGCCATGCTCGTCAAGACGACAGTACTTGATGCGGTTGAACAGCTGATCAAGTATCACGGCAGACTCGGCGTCGTATTCCTTGTAATACTCGACGTTGACGACGTCCAATCCGGATCCCAGCTTTGCCCGAGCTTGGGCCTTTTGCTCGTCGGAAGCGGATTCGAATTTGCCAACGATGGCCGTAATGTAGGCAGCGCTCACTTCTGGCTTTACGTGTCGACGGAAGCGCTCACCCAGGCGGTCAATGCCTGCAAGTCCAGATTTGAGGAAAGCAGCCTGCTCATCCAATGTTCCCACTGGCAGTTTCAAGGAAGCCTCGTCGACGCGCCCGCTCGCCCAGGCCTCAACACCAGCATCTGCGTCGCGGTCGACGTCAAGAACATAGTACTCCCAGAGCCGTATGTCGCTAATCACGTTGCGTATCGCGCCCATGATCTTGACCAAGTCATCCTCTGATTTGATGTCTGTGGGAAGGCCGAGCTGCTCGAGCTTGAAGCCAAGATCGAGGAGCTTTGTGTCGAGTAGGTACGCAGACTCGAGCCAAGGGGCTGTTGTCAGATTGTAACCTGCATCCGGGTGCTCCAGGAGCCACTCTGTATTGTTTGCTGTGTGGTTCAAGACAATATCTGTGAGACTGAGCAAGGAGTGGTTCTTCTCGAGGCTTTGCACCAGCTTTTTGACATCCTCCTCGCCGGCGGGGAAACAGGCCGGATCCCAGCCAAGCTGGTCAAACAGACTGTACGGCGAATTCGACTCTCCACGGATCTGCAAAGGCGTGAAGTGGATCATGTTGTAGCCTCTGTCGCTGATGCCCGCCAGGTGTCTCTCCCAGTCCTGAGGGTATTTGCCCATGAACTTGCTGATGATGGAGAAAACGGACAGAGCCGGCAATGGCAATGGCGAGCCGTCCAGCGTCAAGCGCGGAGCCACGTCAATGTAGAAAAAGGGCGACTGCTTCTTCTCCTCGCTCGCAGCCACATTTTGGAGCTCGCTCGACAGCTCGGGCAGAGCTGCATAGGTCACATAGTACGTGTACGGTCCCGGCAGGTAGATGGGAACCGAGATTTCTATCTCGCGATTAAAGTTGGGCACCAAGCTGGAAAGAAATCGCACAGTTAGAAAACCAATCTTAATGCGCCATGGGGGAAAAACAGGCAAGGGGGCAATTGCAATTGCAATTGCAATTGTTCACATACGGAAACTCTCTGAACTTGTGCCTCTGGAACTCCTCGCCACGCTCGGGAATGTTAACCCAAAGGCTTCCATGGCGGCATATGCTCGAGGTGCCCTCGATAGTAAAACGAATGGTAATGGGATCCCGCGACTTGGGAGCAATGTAGACGTATTGGCCGGCAACGTCCGGGGAGCCATCGTCGTTGAGGGGCAGCAGGTAAACCTCGTTGGACACCATTGTCTTCGGTACCATGTTGTCAAGGTCACAAGAAAGAAGGAAGGAAGAAATTCGCGCCGACGGCGGTCGCAGTTGGAAGCTATGACGGCTGGGCGGGATTGCGCATGCACGTGTCAAAGGAGGGGCTAGGCCAGCAAAGACGGCGGGCGGTTAGTTGGACGAGGGTTGCAGCGCGCGCGCAAAGATCGGCGATTTGCAGGTGTGCTAGGCTGTGTATCCAATCCGAAAGACGAGACGAGACGAGTCTTTCTCTGACGTGTTCGCGTTTTTGCTCTTTGGCTTTTCTGCTAGTTGCTAGTTGCTATACCGTTCCTGGTTGTCGCGGTCTAGACACGCAGTTTCGTGCCGTCGGTCGCCTGACGCTGGTCGAGGGTAACAGGGTAAGCAGAGAGTGGGACAAGGGCAAGCTGGCGTGGGCGCTGCTAAGGAATGCGGCGAGAACTAGGACAGAAGAGTACAGAAAGCAAGAAGAAAGGAGCAGGAGCAGAAACAGAAGATGGCGAGCAAAGGTGGACGATGGCAGGACAAAAGGCAAGCAAGAAACAGACAGCCCGGCGATGGGAATCTAGAAGGCTGGCCCGGTCCGACGCCTAGTCCAGGATGGCGGGACGGGAGGACAGGCTTCCAAGCTTTTTGGTGCTTGCTGGCGTGCCGGTTTGCTGGCTTGCTGGCTTGCTGGCTTTGCTGCAAAACCTGGCTGCACTACCGTGTAGCTAGGCAGTAGCTGGGCAGTAGCTGCATACCAACATGGGAAGGAGCAGACGAAACCAGCGTGGTACGACAAGGCAAGTACCGCAGATGGAGTCAATGGCGCTCAGCAGCGACGTGGGAAATGGAGCCACGGATCGCAGAGGACGGACGACCAGGCCTGTTTCGGGGGGGGGGGGCCAGAAATAGGAATCAGAGGGGCAGACAGGAGGATACCGCACGACGATGACGGTGTGGTGGTGAAATCTCGATGCGGTCTGTCTATACTATGTACCATGTAGACCTGGTGCAGTTCAATGGGTTGCGAAGACCAGGACGGACCGTACAAGCACTTTACAGCGACGAGTACTTACTTTGCTGCATCTCCAATCTCACCTCACCCCCAAATCTCAGTCAGCCTTGCCTCGCAGCGCCAACAAAAACAGCAACAGCCATAGCAATAGCAACAACACCAAGCGCAGTCAGGGCAGGGGTTTCATCACCGACCTCGGGACGTGGCCTTGTGGGCGGTGGCCTGGAGGTCGGCCCAACCACAATCCCATCTCACACATCGCCATCATTGTGCCCGCACCTCAAGCCCATTCCAAAGAGCCACTGCTCTGCTCAACATGGCTCTTGAGGCTGACAGCTGTACTATGTACCTTGTCAGTTGTCTGGGCGGGCTGTGGCGGCACGGATGCACGATGACGATGACGAGTGCAAGGATCAGAAGAAGCAGCAAAGTTCCAGGCCTTTGCTGCAAAAGGGACAGGGCAGTAGTGACGAATTGAATTGCTGCTACCTTCCAACCTAGCCTGCCAGCCAACTAGCGCCCCCCCCCCAGGCCAGCGCAACGTATGGTAGGGATCCAGCCAGTTTGTCCCCATGGAGAGAGAAAAGGAGAGAAGGGGGGAAAACCCTTCAACGGCAACGCCAAAAGTGGTGTTCCCAGAGTTCGGATTCAATCGATTGTCTTATTATATATATATATATATATATATATATAAATATCCTGGTACACAGGCAAAGGATGAGGTGAGAAGTTCTTGCATACAATTTTGGCACGGTTCAAGAAGGACAAGAATCGGGTTCCCATGTACTTTAGCCCGAGGGCTCGCTTCGTCAGGAACAGGAAAGGGTTCCTTCGGCTCCTGCCTTTCTATTCTTTGGCACACCAAGCACACCTACCGGCTTACTGTGTGCATGACCGCGGCCTGTCGCTGCAGCCATGCACTTTGTTTCGCTTGTTTCCATAGCTAAGTTCCTGATATAGATATAGACTCTCGTTGCCAAGCACAAATCCAATATCCCATGTAATCACAATAAACCAAGCATAAGTCTCAATGGCCCGAGTACGTAAGACAATACATACAAAAAAACCCCACACACCACCACCACACCACCCCGGACCAATGGATTCGAAAATAAGAAAAAAGCAAGGTCTGGTCTTGTGGAGGTGGAGCTGTTTTGAGAGGGTTATAGTACGGAGTACGTGGTATAGTACGGGGAAGCAATTTCTTTCCTGTACATGGCATGACCAAGTACTCGGAGGGAAAGGCAACGTTGTCTGTCTTTTTGTTTTCAATTTTCTTTCTCAATCCTTGCATAGCCTTGGACTACTGGAATCTCAGAAAGAAAGCCTCCAACTTCTAATAGCCTTACATAGTATCAGCAGTCGATTCCCTCGCCTCTCAAACTGCCTCATTGCTCACTGTGCTGCTCACTCAACCCATCAAATTGACCAATCACCCCTTACATATCTGGAAAATATTGGAATTGGGATGAGTACGCAAGTATGCTACCATAGTCTTCCAAAATAGCACACCTGCCTATATACCAACGGACCATACTCTTTTCCATCCCAGCCACTTACCGCAGAAATTAAGTCACTTCTCCTACTATGTAAAGTAACATAAAGCAGGCATGCGGACAGGATAAATTAATACACTTATCGATACATCCTGCCCTAAACAAGATAACCAAACATGATCAACGCATACATATAGCTTCCCGTTAAGACACCTTTCTCAAGTAAAATCTGTAAAATCAGTATATGAATCCTTTAGTTTCAGTTCTATCTCAAAAGGCGAACATACGCAAAACGATTCTAATCAAACTCTGTCCTTTTACCACACTTCCAAATGGTTACTCAGGCCTGACACACAAGACGCCCCATCCTATCCCAACCCCTTTCACCTGTCAGCTCTTATGTTGTCTAACAATGCTTTCAACACATGGATACAAACACCTGGTAGAATTGATCATTTCAAGGCCTTTCTCATATTCTACAGCTCCTATATAGCATAGCATCAAGAGTATTTGCAACGCCTTGCCGCACGGGCCGGGGGAATACCACTATTTTGCTACCCATGACCAATCGCCGCCAGCCAATATCAGTCCATCATTGCAATCAGCTGCCCTTGCACTCGTGCCCCACAACTTGGTGCAAAGAAGGTTGGGTTTGTTCAAGCGGGGCTTCGGACTGGTTTCTTTTCATCAGAACATCCATCTTGTTGCAAATAAAGGCACATCACACATAACGGACTGCCAATGGATTTCATCATGATTGCAAATCTCTATTCCTCTCGTGGCTTGTCTCTTGTCGTCATGTCTGTTTTTCTAGGCTCTATTCGCGCAACGCACGCCAATCCAAACCATCTATCCGGCATACACAACCGTCTACCACACACGTCTTCCATTTTGATTCACTATACCATGCAAATGACGGTGTCTTCGTCCCCATTCCGGCAAGAACAAGAAATCACAAAACGTATGCCAGGCCACCCCACAGTGGGAGTGAGACTGCATTGTGTACGAGAAAAGCCGACAGAGGACATGTGCTCCAGCAGCTGGACAACTACCACCGTGAGCCAAACTATGTGATAAGACACTAGTTGGCACTCGTCTTGGCAGGCTTGGTACCCAGGCCGTTGCGGTTGCGGAAGAACAAAACGTGCTTGCCGGGACCTTCGGCTTCGGCGCTGGGCTCAACCCACTGGCACATGCGTGCGCTCTTGTACATGGCCTTGATGAATCCAATAGGACCTCCGCTGACATCGGCACGGTAGTGGCGGCCCATGATGGGCTTGATGGCCTCGGTGGCCTCATCTGCGTGGTAGAAAGGAATCGTGCTGACGTAGTGGTGCAGAACGTGCGTCTCAATGATACCGTGGAACAGCCAGCGGCCAATGAAGCCAAACTCGCGGTCAATTGTGGCAGCGGCACCCTTGACAAAGGTCCACTCCTCGCCAGTGTAATGAGGCAGGGTGGGGTCAGTGTGCTGGAGGAAAGTGATGGCGACTATGGCAAAAACGGTCAGCAAGATGGCCCCAGAATCGGAAGACTTTCCACACAAAAATGGAGGACTACAAAGGATGACTCACCCAGCCAGTGGTTGACCCAGAGGTAAGGAAGGAAGTACCAGACGAGCATGTTGGTCCAGCCGAACTTGTTGCCGAGGTAGTAAAGAGCAGCAGCCGTCAAGAGGATACCCAGGTCAGAGAGCAGGACGAGCTTGGCGTCCTTGTTCTCGTACAGAGGGGTGCGGGGATCGAAGTGGTTGACACCGCCTCCCATACCGTTGTGCTTGCCCTTTCCACGGCCCTCGCGCTGCCTCTCGTGGTAGTTGTGGCCGGTAACGTTGGTCATGAGGTAGTTGGGCCAGCCAACGAGCTGCTGCGCAATGAGCATGGTCAGGGTGTAGATGGGCGTTTCCTCAGTCAGCTCCGACAGCTCGTGAACAAACTTGCCCAGACGGGTGGCCTGCTGCTCGCGAGTGCGAGGCACAAAGACCATGTCACGCTCCATGTGGCCAGTGGCCTTGTGGTGCTTGCTGTGGGACATTTGCCAGCTGAAGTAGGGGACAAGCAGGGCCGAGTGGAGGACCCAGCCGACGATGTTGTTGTACAGCTTGGAGGGCGAGAAGGCGCCGTGGCCGCACTCATGGGCAAGAACCCAGAGGCCAGTGCCAAAAAGTCCCTGCATAAAGGTGTACAGGCCCCAGAGAACAGCACGCACGGGGGTCGAAGGAATAACCTCTGGGGTGACAAAGTTGTGGAAGAGGTAGAAGGTGGTGGCAAGGCAAGCCACGTCGCGGAGGACATAGCCCATACCAAGGACACCATCCCGCTCAAAGCAGTGCTTGGGAATGGCATCGCGGATATCCTTGATAGTGTAGTCGGGCACCTGGAACTCGTTGCCGTACGTGTCAATCAGCTTGCCGTACGAGACGGGCTTGGCAGCAACGGCATCGAGAGAAGACATGGACGAGAGGGAGGTCGACGAGGCCGAAGGGCGGGGCGAGTCGAATGGGGAGGCCACCGCGGTGGAGGGGTACGAGTCCGAGTCGACTGTCGTCGAGGTGATGGTGCGCCTCATGGCGGGCTGGCTCTTGGCCGGAACAGCAGTCGATGCCATTCTGAATGATTATACCGAACTGAGACGGAACAGACGAGGCAATTGGCAACGCCGAAAGAGCGCGCAGGGTTGTGCAAACGGTCGAGGTGGCAGAACCAAACGCTGCCAGATAGTAGGTTCAAGAGAGAGGAATTCACAGTCTCTTTAGAAGAGGAGATGTGAGAGAGTGGTATATCAAGGTGGTGGAAGGTAGGTATTAGGTATCGTGTCCTCTTTTGTGTTGTTGTTGCGTGGATTGTCGTCGTGTCTTGTCTGCTTGTTGGGGGGCCACAAGGGAGGGAGGACAAGAAGAGCTGGTGTGTGCAGTTGACCACATAAAGTCGTGGCTGCTTCCAGAAAAGAACAAGAAGAAGGGACAAAGCGTGGGAGGGTCGAGTCGAGCTTTTGAAGGCTTGACAGAAAGGGGAGAAAGTTCGGGGAGCAGGGTGGATGGAGGGGAAGGCGATCGGGTGGTAGGGTTGATATTTTACCACCGAGTCCCTGGTTGAGAGTCTCCCATGTACTGTAAGAGGCAAGTACGGGCGGGCATGAGGTAACTTGTACCTTGCTATTGCTCTTACATAGTGTCAGTACCCTGCGAGCACAATCAGTACTGTGCGACTCGCCTCCGCGCTGGCTGGCTTGACTTTTTTGTGCTAATAAGCTACATAGTACACGGCACTGTCCCACTATCCCCCAGACTGCCGCTGGTCTTTGACAGCCAGCCAGACAGACAGCCAGACAGCCAGGAGAAGAGAGGCCTCATCTGCCGCATGCAGGAATGTATCTGCGGGCGTGTGGCATGCAAACGGGCGCACCGTGTGTGTGTCAAGTTCGTCCAGCGTCTGAGCGGTAATGAAGAGCCAGAGGCACAAGCCACAGTCATAATAAGCTGTATCTCTGTGCCGTCTATTGGGTGTATATTTCTGCAATCATCCACTATCACGATGGTCTTTGCTTTTGGTTCATCCCTTTTGTGTCAAAACTGGGTACTGTTTTGCTTGTACTGTGCTGGTCCGTCCTTCTTTTTCCCCTCCTCCTCCAAATTCTGGCACCCTTTTGTTTTTTGGTCGTCAACTCTCCTACTTCTGGCTCCGGGCGACTGACTTCTCGAACGTCCAACGTTGCCAAGGGCCCCTGCCAGGGCCTGCAGTTTTCTGTTGGGGATCGCCCCCGGACAGAATTTCAGAGCCCAGAGAGCCACAGAGCCCAGAAGGTGTGAGCAGAGTGGAGCCCGTGGCTGCTGATTCGCAGCCGCTGGTGGTCCCTGCGCCGGGTCAGGCCGATCCCCCCGCCAGGTAACCCTCGTGGGTTTACTGCAACGTGCTGCTGCAATGTACAAGGATACTTTTCCCATGATACAGCACACAACCACATCCCAAGCCCAGCCCGAGGCTCTTAGCTGTCTCGTTGTACATACTATGTAGTATACTACGATGGACGACCGACCTATTGTTATGCGTTGATTGTGCGCTGCTTGCATTCTCATGCCCCAACCGCGACTGCACTAGTCCGTGTCATGGCCTGTGGCTTGCGATTCATCACTTCGCGGACGTGTGCTTTCTCGGATGTGCTTTGTAACGTTTGGACGGGCTCTTTACGGTGGGCTTTGAGTTTTTCACATGCTTGCCGCCTCTGTCTATAGTATTCTTACATAGTATGTTACCGTCACTCTCACGGCCCTCCCCCGATGGCACAATCAGCCGAACATCCTGACTCTCTTACTAGAACAGCCTGTGTGTTGCTACGCCACCATACTGTCGGAAACTACGTCGGCCGCGCCGCCGCCTGCGACGGTGGCGGGCCATTGCCCGATACCATGTACTTGGCAAGCACACAACGGGCAGAGATGGACCAGAGGAAAAGTACTCTGGGGGGGAGGGGAGGGGGGCTTACAGAAGCCCCTCGCCACTGTGGGTATTCGCTCCCTTTCTACATACTATATGAGCAGGAAAACCTATTAGCGCGCCAGCAGCTTTTTTGACACAAACCTCCTGATCGTCGGTCTCGGGTGAATACGCGAGGTTGATGTTATCTACCAGCTACCCAGCTATATCCCATTCCTGCCTGGCTACTACTTCACCTATGTACGGCTGCTGCTGGGTTTGATCAGATAGATCAGTTTTGGTTGGCTGCACCTAGAAAGCTCAAAGTCAGCCTCATTATATTGAGCAGTCAGCTCAGTCTTCAGCTCTCTGACCGAGTTTCTGCGCATATCCAGCTTATCGAGTGTTATGTGATACGGCCGAAGCATCTCACCGCCCTTGATGAAACAAATTGGGCATTGTGGTCTACTTCAAGCCTTGTCGGAGATGGGAGAGGCGGGCGGAACATTGGAGGGGAAGGCAGCCGCCAGACTCATGCAGACCACAGCGGTGATCACATGCAAAGCCCACACATATCGAATAGACTGCGCTGGCAAGCTGCACGAAAACTGGAGGTCGACGAGCACCAGCTAGCCCTGTACTGTGTACTTCGTTAGCTAATACTATAGACAGGCAATCTTTGGTTGGCAAGGCTGGTGGAACCTCACGAACTTTTGCCCCGACCGTACTCTTTACTACTGCATGTGCATGAGAAATCCGCACGGTGAAAAATGCCGCTATCTTCACAGCCGGGACCACAAGCTTGGATGGAAACGCTAACAAAAAAAGATGAAACCGAAGCTTCTACAGAGTACAGTGCTTTCAGATGGAGGCGAACAGACAGTCAGACAGTCAGCGCAGAGTCAGTGGCACGGCACGGCGCAAAGCGGGAAAAGTCAAGAGAGTTGTTCAGAACGCCACACATCTTTGCTTTCTGCTTGATTCACCACCAAAAAAAAAAAGTCGCTTCGTAAGAGACCCTTGGTTTGCTGACAGACCCTGAATTCTCACATGCAAAATAACTCGTTGATCTTCTATTGTGTACACTTAGTATACATAGTATGTATACGCATTCTTTCTTCTTCTTCTTTTCAATTACAAGCACCCGTTTCTCTTTCTCTTGCTAACGATATAGAAGCACAGCTTGCGGTAAATCACCAGTCAAGAAAGGCCACCGCCAAACGCCACTAGGCCCGGTGTGTTTAGTACATAAAACGCGTGGGTTTTCGTACCAGCTTCTCGTTCAGTGTGGGGGTTCACAGCATGCCAGTGCCAGCCTGTTCCTAGCTGTGTACCTAGGCCTGCTAGGTACTATGTACATAGTACTGTGATATAACCAGGGTAGCCCGCCCGCAGCCTCGTCTGGGCCACCCAAACGACGTTGGGGGTGGGGAGGGAGAAAATAGTCGAAAAGGGCAGGAACAGTTTACTATCATGTTTTAGGGGAGAGCCAAACAAGCAGTTGATCATGAGGCGAACTGACCCTCAAAATCGCCTGATTGATCTGATAATCGTTCCTTCCTTTCCCCCCAATTGATCTGGAACCCTTTTTTGGCCCATGCAATGTAGTATGTGGGAAAATACTCATTATACAATCACATGTTATGATATACGCGCAGTTTGCTGCACATATAAAAGTTACCTGCAGGAACCAACGACGCAACCCCAGAATTGTTGGGGATGACAAATTGTTGAGCCTCTTTTTTTCTTCCATCCTCCGGCACGCACACAATATTGCACTCCCACACGACTCCCCCGCCTGCATACACTTTTTTTTATGTGTCTGTGTCACTTTCTTTCTCACATCCAGGGAAGTCTAATAAAAAGATTAAATACAGCCAGACCCTTGACCAAACTCCTCACCGTTAATTATTTCTTATATACTATATATCTGTACAGTACTTTTATTCTTTGATCCAAAGAGAAAAAGTGAAAGTGAAAGTGTCTCTCTCGTACATAATCTCATGTAGTCACCCTGTATTTATGCTTTTATTTACGTTCATTGGTTTGTCCTGTTTCGTCCATTTGCCAGATTGCGGGGGCTTTCCAACTCTGATGGCGACCTGCAAGGCTTCCCGAGACTGTCTGATGATGAAGCGCACGACGCACTGTACGAAATCGCCTGGACAGGGGATTATTATTATTACCGTATGACTAGCAAAAGAGCAAGTGCTGTTCATGCTAGTGGTGGTGGTGTCGATGTTATTGTTATTGCTGCTGCTGTTGTTCTGCATAATGCAAAAAAACCCTGTTTGCCCTTTACTATGTACTATGTATACTCGCCCTTTTCTTTTTCTCTCCGTCTGTAATTTTGCCCCAGGGACCGCTCAAGAATGCTTCGAGCCCGGTCCACTTCTTCCGGGTGGTATTTTTTTTTCTTTCGGTTGTCTCTTCCCTTTTTTGCCTTGCCGTGCCTTGTCCGCACCTTCTTGAGCGTCTGTCTTGTCCAGTCCATCCACGTGGTTTGTTCGTTGAATAGTACAGCCTACGAGCACCTTCGCTTCGCTACGGTTCGCCGCCCACGGGCGGGACCCTTGCAGGGAGCTTTTAGTATCGAAAAATATATAGGGCTTTGATGATTCTATGGCATCTGATTGGTCTATATGCAAATCTGCCTGCTGCGGAGCTTGCGGCACTATTATTATTAATATTTAAAGATACCGTACCTTTCAAAAAGTACGCGTTTTTTCTAACGAAGTATACGCTACGCCTAAATATATATTTACTCTTTATAATAATAATAATAATCGCTAATATACGCATAAGTATAAATACGGTTAATTCGATCTATAAGAATACTATCTCCCGGTCTATATATCCAAATTTATTAATATCTATAGCCTTTGCTAATATTTCAGATATCTTTATTATAGAACTTCTATTCCGTAACTCGCTAGAACCTAATATATCTACTACCGTTACGTTCGCTACCGTTACTATATATTAGATACGTCTTAAGAGAGCGTATCTAATACCGTACGGGGGAACTAGTAACTTAACTATTACTATTACTACTACTATAGCTAGCTATAACGCCGCTAATAGTAGTAACGGTAATTATAATAGCGATAACGATACGGACGGTAATAATAATAACGATAAGGACGGCGATAATAATAATAATAATAACGATAACGATAGCGGCAATAATAATAATAATAACGATAACGATAACGTTAACGCCGACGATACGGGCGTATATAATAATAATAATAACGACGGCGATAACGATACGGACGGTAATAATAATAATAATAACGACGGTAATAATAATATAAACGATAATAATAATAATAATAATAATAATAATAATATAAGCGGTAATAGTAATAATAATAATAATAATAATAATAATAATAATAATAATAATATTCCTAATATCCCTCCGACTTAATTTAGTATTAGCGCCTAGCCTATAATTATTCCTAGTAATTAAATGCCTATTATTATCGCTCGATTCGGCCGAAGTATTAAAAAACTACCGAAAACCCTCGATACCCTCGACTAATACTATAAAGCCGACGATAATAATACTAGTAACGTTATTCTCTAGCCCTTCGCTTATATTAAATTTAATCGTACTTAAACTATTAAAGGTTTTATAATATAATTATTAGGATAACCGGCTCCTATTCCTTACGTAAAATATACGGATAATCGCGGGCCTTTTATCGAATACGTTAACTTTATTAATATTGCTTTTAATATTTATAGTAATTATTACTATAATTCTAAAAGTAGTAAGTATAATTATTATATTAAAGTTATTACTATTACCGCTACTAAAGTCGCTTTACTTAATATTAGTATATCTTCTATTACTATTTATATAACCTATATAATATTAATTAATATATTAATAATCTTTTATTATAGATAATAGTTAAGTAGGTAAGATTCGTAAAATATAGTAAACCGCTACCCCTATTATCGCCGCTAATATATATTACTTTTTAATATATAATATTTGCAAAATCTATACCGTATTAATTATTATACTAACTATTATATATATAGATAATCCCTAAGTTAGTAAGAAGCGTAAATTATAATAGCCCCCCGCCGGTAGGAATCTTAGCTTGAATAATTCGATTAATATTTTCGGGAGATCGATATAAGGAAGCTATAATATCGGAAAGGAATAATAGGATATACTTATATAATAACCCTCTTTTTTGGAACTCTATAATCTAGATAATACCCGTATATAAACAGGCATCGAGAGAGCGTTCGCAGTTTCGATCCCAATTTCTATTATTAACTAACTTAAGGAGAGAAGTAAGAATAGTATCTATATAGCGGCGCGAGAGCTGCTCTTAAGTAGCTCTTACGTTTAGGATCCACCCGTAGACAGAGTTTTCCATAGGTCCACTGTCGATACGGGTCCTCTTATCGATGGTCTTTTATACGGCTTGTAAGCTGCTTAGGAGATACTCTTGTTTAGCGCTTATATAATACTAGTCTCCAGACGAGAAGGGAATATACTAACTAAGGCTTCGTACCCTAGTATACCGAAGCTATATATTTACCCGTGGGCCTGTAATATTACCCCCCCGCTTAGGCCGAACGCCCTCCTATAGAGCCGTATATAGTATAATAGCTACCTAAAAAGTATAATAACGTAACGCCGCTACGCCCGCCTACCCTATTAAAGGAGCCTTATCCTCGTGCTTAGTAAGTATAAAAGGAGTCTTATATCCGTAGAGCTCCCTTTAACCTAGCTCTCGGCGAGTTTATAAGTTCTACCGCTTATTATTCGTTAATAGAATAATAGTAACGCCCTTAACTTAATAGGCGGTTATAAACGCGATATCTTTACTCTTAGAACTTCGAAAAAGTATAAATACCCCCTTAACCCCTATTCTAAGGGTTATTCCTTCCTCTTAATTAAATTAGAGCCCTTATAAATTACGCGAAACTAACCCCTATAATAATAAGGTAAATATCGCGCCTTCCCTATTCGTCCTCTACTTATACTTAGCTCTACTAGTAGTATAAACGTTACTACTCGCTCTAAGTAAGCTAGCGCGGCTCCTACCGCCGTACCTACCGCCGCCGCCCCCGCTGTTACTATAAGCTTTATAGCAGCTCCTATAGCGGTAATACCCGTAGCTACGGCTACGGCTACTCCTACCGCGCCTGCTATTACTCCTACCGCCGCTATCCTTACCCCTACCGCCGCCTAGCTCGATAAGGCCGTTAATAAGCTTATTTAGAGTATTATTACTACTAACCCGTAGCTCTAACCTCGTATTACCCTCCCTAAGGGTATTAGGGACGAGTAATACCTACCCTATATTATAAGGGCTTCTAAGAACCCCCTCTCCCTCTACCTATATAATATTAGTAAGTAGCGCTTCCCCTACTTCTTTATAGCTCGCTAACTACTATAGCCGGCGCCCGTTATTTCCCCTATAGGACGAATAAAAAGGGTAAGAACTCTAGCTACTCCTATACCCCCCTCTACTAAACCGACGAGATATATACCGCTATTATTATTATAGTTAACTATTCCCTCGCCTATAATACTTCCGACCCTAATATATACTACTCCTACCCTATTTACGCCTTCCCGTACTTATATACTCTAGGCACTCTCCGCCCCTAGGCCCTCGCCGCTCTCGCTATACGCCGCACCTATAACTACCTACCTAAGTTAGGTAAAACTTAGGCTAGCTATAACGAGGTCCGGTTATTAAATAATAAGTATACCCGTAGCGTATATACCTACTACTCCTTCCCTACTCGTATCCTACTAACTTTATACTAGCGTTATAGCTATAAGCTTGTACGCTACTAGGCGGTAGCGCTAGAGGATATTACCGACCTATTAGCGAAACTCGTAGAGGGGGGTAGTAAGGGTAAGGGCTTAATTAGTACTAAAACGAAGCGCGGTATTAATAACGACCCTTATTCTAGTAAAACTAAGGAGAGTAATTCTAATAGTAAGGAGGAGGTAAGCGAGGATAAGTAGGTAGCTACGTTAGTATACGTTTTATATATAGTTTTCTTTTTATCTATAATACTTAATTTCCCCGTTCTTCTTTTCTACGACTTTAGGCTATCGTAATTTATAGCGCTACTATAACGTTACTCGAACTCTTTAAGAGTAATTATATTTTTAAATTCGGATAACGGCTACTAATCTAGCTAGTCCTATCCGACCTACTTAACTAGGACTTCGCGTTATAGCGTTTCGTCCGTTTTCGCGTAGCCTTTACGCGGCTTATTATATACTCTAATAATACTTTCTACCTAATACTCGGGTTCCTTTCCCTCTTTAACTATAATAGGGTTAGGCCGGTATTCCCTTTATACCTATAACGGGAGCGGGTCTTATATAGCTCGAATTAGGAGATTTATATAGAAATAAGGGTAAATACCCGGCGGGACGTCTAATTCTACTATATAAGGGCTAACGATATATATTACGGTATACTTATCGTATAGCTAAGCTAACTTCTTTAAGGGGCGGTCGGTAGTAATATTTCGTAAGGAGAGCTAAACCTTATCGCCCTTAATAAGCCGCTCTATAACTACTCGTAACTTATTCGCAGATTCTTCTATTTATTACTATACGACTACTATTACGGCTTAAGCGAAAGTAGTTATATCTTTAAGCCGTTAAACGAAGTTCTCGGCCTAAACTCTAGGCGCTCGCGCTAGTAATATATTACGCTCTACCTATTCGATTAGATCTATATAGTAGCCGTATAGGACGAAAAATAGGCTAAGGCTAATTATACTAATATCCCTATTATTAATAGCTAGTTAAGCGCCGGGTAGGAGTATCGGCTAATCTAATTATATATATATAACGAACGCTCGGAGGTAGTTTATAACCTCTTAGTTTGCCCTTTCTATAGCTCTATCCGTCTATAGGTGGAAAGCGGTGCTTAGGCGCTGCTCTATCTTTATAAGCTCGTATAATCGGCGCTAGAACCCTCCTACCTAGTTCGAGCCTCGGTTGCTAATTATTACTTTAAGGAAACTATAGAACCGCTAGTAATAATATAAGAACCGCTCTATATATACTTCCGCGCTTATACTATATATAGCTTCGAATATAATAGCTTTCGTTAATCGGTCCGTAATTACTATTAAGTAAGCCTCTTTTATATCGTCCTCGTAGGGGAGGTCGATTATAAAGTCTACGGATAACTCGCTTTATACCCGCTTAGGTATTAATAGGGGCTTAAGAAGGCCCTTCCTCTAGTATCTCTATACCGTCTTATATCTATAAATATTACAATTTCGTATAAACCGCCGAATACTACGGTATATACCTAGCTAGAAGTAGCCCCTCGTTATTATCGTAATAATAGTATCCCTTCCTAAGTAGCTAGATAGGGTAGAATTATAGATACTCTGCGTTAGTTTAGTATATAGGGGTTCCTAATCGGGCAACTAGAGCTATTCGCGGAACCTAAGTAATCCTTTCTTATCGATCGAGCACTCTGCTATAAATACCTTAATAGGCTTGCCTTCGGATATCCGTAGGTAAGGGGGAAAAGAATATTTACCCCTACGGACTACGCCTATAAGCTGGGAATATACCTTATTATACGAGGTAGCGTTATCCTATAAGCGTTAGAGCTCCTCTTACGTAAAAACCTTACTACCTATTAGTAGTAGCTCGTTATATACTATAACTTAGCTTATCTCTATCGATAGTAAAAGCTGGATTTACCTACCGGCGAGGCGTTCGTCGGATATATTATATAGTATATCCTGCTTCCTCCTCGAGAGGGCGTTTAGACGCTTACTAGCTACTCCCGCGCGGTAGACTAAATAGTATCGAAAATAAGCTATCGTCTCGGACTAGCGGACTTACCTCTCGGTAAGACGCTATAATATTATAAAATATTCGAGGTTCTTATAGTCCGAGTAAATTATAAATAGTAGTATAATACCCCTAAGCTCCGTATCCTATACTCTTAAGTAATTAATAATAGCTAGTAGTTCCTTATTATAGATCTTATAATTATACTCTATAGGGCTTAGGCGGCGTAAGTAGTATATTACCGGGCGGAGGATATTATACTCGTCCCTTTAAGAGAGGTAGCCGCTTAACGAGTAGCTAGAATAGTCCGCCTCTAGTACTATCTCTTTATCCGGATCCTATTAGGTAAGTATAGGCTTGCTAATAAAGAAACGCTTTAGCTATTCGAATATAGCTTCTTCCTACTCCCCGAACCTAAATAGGACCCCCTTTTTAGTTAAGGCTAGGAGGGGCCCTACGATTTCGGAATAATTAGCGATAAACTAATAATAGAAGTTTACGAATCCTAGGAAGCTACGGACTCCTTTAACCGTCTTCGGAGCCTCCTAATCGTATATAGCGTATACCTTCTCGGGGTTTATATAAGTCCCTACCCCCGCTTCGATAATAAAGCCTAGGTATTTTATCTCGGTTACGCCGAATTCGTACTTAGCGATATCTAGATTTAGACCTACTACTTCGAGAGCGCGTAATACTAGCTTTACCTTTGCTCGGTAGTCCTTAGCCGTACCGTCGGTATATACTAGAATATTATCGATATAAGCTGAATAGAAGATATCTAGGTAGGGGCGTAGAGCGTTATTAATATAGCGCTAGAATATCGCGGGAGCGCTTATAAGTCCGAACGGGGTTACTAGCTACTCGAAGAGGCCGTACCTTATACGAAAGGCGGTCTTCTACTTATCTCCTTCCTTAATACGAAGCTTATAAAACGCTGCTTATATATCGAGCTTAGTAAAATATTTAGCGTTTACGATATTAGATAAGGTCTCTTTAATAAAGGGGAGCGGGTAGCGGTCGGCTTCCGAAATAGTATTAAGCGTATAATAGTCTATATAAAAACGGAGGCCGCCCCCTAGTTTCTTAATAAAGATTATAGGAGCTCCTACTAAGGAGCTACTAGCTCTAATATAGCCTATATCGAGTAGTTCGGTAAGAGTCTTCCTTAGTATAATAAGTTCTTCTCTAGATATCCCGTATAACGGGCCCTATAGGGCGTTTATAGCGGACCTATCCGCCTTCTTATATAGCCGAATCTTATAATCCGCTCCCTCTCTATACGGCGGTAGCGCGGAAGCTATATCCTTATTAAAGAGGTTCCGGAACTCGTAATACTTTAGGGGGAGTTTCTCGTTAACCGAGGATTCTACCTTCGGTAATAGGGCCTTAGTAATATCGGCTATTATAATACTAAAAAACGCTACCTAAGTAGTATTTAAGCGTTTTACGCGCCGAACTTCGCTCTAGATAATAAAGGTATTAATAGACGTATAATTAAAGTTCTTAGGGCTATATCCTCGTTCCTAAACCTCTAGTCCTCCTATTTATCTAATACTTAGCCGGTACTTATAAGCTATATATATTACCCTCTCTCTTTCTACCTAAGGTTTTCCTAAAACGAGGTCGTACTAAAGGCAGGGGATTATATAGGCCTAAATACGATATAAATACCTATCTAGGTCTATATTAAGGTAGGTTATATAGCGGATAACGGGCTGCTTATATAATATTCTCTCCCTTAACGATTAATAGAGGGTCTTAGGCGGGATAGATATACGCGGAAGTCTTAGCTTATATATAAGCGTCTCGCTTATAGCAGAATAGTAGTTATAGCTAAAATTAATAAGTATTAGGATAAATAGAGTTGAATTATAGAATAAGTCTATTATAAAATAGTTCCTATTTATCTAATGCTTTACTTCTTATAGGCTAAAGTCGAGACCTATAAGCTCCTATATACGACTCTATATAAGAGTAGCTAGTTTTCCTCCTATTCCTCGGTAATATCGTTAAGGTCGATAAGGTTAGTATCGGCGACGTTAATATCTATCTCCCGCGTAGCTCCTAAGCTAGTAGGTAGGCGCGCGGGTAGGAAGGGGCAACGAGCGATTCTATAATTCGAACGTCTATACCTATAATAGAGTCCCTACTCTTTCCTATACCTAATCTCCGCCTAGTTAACCTACCTCGCGTACTACTTATTAGCCTATAGAGCGTTAATACTAGTTATAGCTATATCCCTATCGGGATCTATATAAGGGTTTTACGGTTTCTATCCGTTTCCTCCCGCTTACTAGGTTATCCTAAAGCGCTATACTATAGCTCCGGATAAGTAGCTTAAGGGCGAAGTATAGCTATTATCTCGGATAGCGATATAGCTTTCTAGCTTAGCCGAAATACGGAACGCTTTCTTTACCTAATCGTTATACGTTAACGGTATTTCTATACTAATAAGCTATATACGTAATACGTTATTAATAGCGCCCTCTAGGTACGTTAATTTAGCTAAGTCCGGCTACTCTATACCGCCGGAATCCGCTAGTAACTTCTCCTATTAGGAGAAGAAATTAGGGAAGGATTAGCCTTTCTTTTAAATAAAGCTCCTAAGCCTCTAAGAAGCAGCGATAGTATAGTTCTTATTATAGTATCGGTAGTAGAGCTATTATAGGAATAAGGAGGGTTTCTAGAGGCCGTACTCTCCTCCTACGATATAATAGCTCCTCGCTATAACCTTTATATCTCCCTTTAGGTACTTATAGATTTCTTAGAACTTATCTACGTAATTCCCGATAAAGTAGGTATCTCGGACGAGTTTATACCTTATAGTACGCTCCTAAGCTAGGAATTAAGTATATATACCCTTAAAGTTCGCTAGCTAAGAAAGGGGCTTACGTTTAGGTATAACTATACTTTCTAGGGCCTTATCTATATCGACGTCGGCGTCTTTTATATCTTAGGAGGTAGGGGTATAGGTATCTTCTAGTTTATTAGGTGCCGGGTTAGGGTACTCGGCCGCTATATTACTAATATTTACTAATAGCTCCTATAATAGTAGGCTATAGGATTATTCGATTTATATAAATCGTGCCGTAAGCGCTTCTAGGTTTCGTACGCTATCTTCGCGCTACTATTATACTACTCCTTTAATAATATACCGCTGCTCTTCTATTATTTAAATAACTATTTATTATATAATTACTATTATATTATTATTATCGTTATTCGCTTAGGTAGGGAGTTACCCGAATTACTCGTTATAGGGGTATAATATCCTAAGGCTATACGCTAAATAAGTATATAAATACCGTTAGATATATAGGGTAGGTAGAAAAGAAGTTAGTTAAATATAAACGGGTATCGAGAGAGCGTTTATAGTTTCGATCCTAATTTCTATTATTAACTAACTTAAGGAGAGAAGTAAGAATAGTATCTATATAGCGGCGTAAGAGCTGCTCTTAAATAGCTCTTACGTTTAGGATCCACCCGTAGATAGAGTTTTCTATAGGTCCACCGTCGATACGGGTCCTCTTATCGATGGTCTTTTATACGGCTCGTAAGCTACTTAGGAGACGCTCTTATTTAGCGCTTATATAATGCTAGTCTCCAGACGAGAAGGGAATATGCTAACTAAGGCTTCGTGCCCTGGTGTGCCGAAGCCGTGCATTTACCCGTGGGCCTGTAACACCGTATACCTACCGAAAATACCGCTATAAAGCTTATTAATTAAAGTAGTAGACTTTAGGTAAAAAACCCTACTTATAATATCGGGTTAGTTTATAATATTTTCTCCGGCGCTTAGCTTATAGGTAATCTTTAGCTAGTTAGGATTTATAGTTATTATAATAAAGAAAACTAAAGGGTTAAATACGTATATAATTATAATTAAGTTTTAATAATATTACTAAATAAACCGAATACCGCCTATATAAGTTATAGGAAGAATAATACGCTTACTAATATTAATAGTATCTTTATTACTATTTTATAGCTAATTTATTAGCCTATTATATAAATTTACCCGAATCTTATATTAATTAAGCTTAAATTATTATAGCTTCTACTAATTATTATAAGCCTAAAGATCGACTAAAAACTATTAAAAAAGCCTCCGAAACCGAAACGGGATATAAGGCTATTATACCCTAGGATATAAAATATAACGATAGTAATCTTACTAGCCGATTCTATCCCGTTTTCTACCTTAATCCCGTAAATTATATAACCGTAAAGCCTAATAAAAACTCGTATTATTATAAGGGAATAATAGAGGATATATAAGGGGTAGATATACCGGATAAGTTAAGGAGATAATAGTAAAATAAGGATTAAGAACTCTTATAGCGGATCTTTCGGTTAGAATAATATTATAAAAAAAAGCCTCCTTACGCTCTATAGGAATAATAATAGTAATCTTATTTATAATAGGTAGGTTAAATCGGCGGCGATTAATACCTTCTTCGATAATTAATTATATTTACGGGTTAAGTAAGATCCGTTAATAAATATAGCGGCTTTATAATAATCTCTCGTAAGCGGTAAAATATATCGAAATAAACCGATTATTATACTATAGATACTCCGTAATATCCTAAAGCACTATAAACCTTAAGTTTTTATTCTATATATTATATAGTTCCGTAGTAATTAGCGGATCGAAAAAGTAGAGCTATATAAACCGCGGAATAAAGATCCCTTATAGTTATAACGGGTTATAATAGTAATAGAGAGTACCTTAAATCTAATAATCGATATAGCTAGTATATAGATTATACCGTACTTCTTTCCTAGATATCGATATAAAGGCGAAAGTATTATTATATTCTCGTATATACTTCCGAAAGTTTATAAACTCTAAAGTATTACTACGGAGTAGTTATAGTAAGAACCTCGGAATTAATATAAAGAGAGGAAGAATAATATTACCTTAGTTATAATATTTGCTAAACTTAAGATCCCGTAATAATAATTACTATAAATATATTAGCAGAATTTATAGAATATTCGACTAATATATAATGCTTATAGCTAGCTATTCGTCTTTTTAATATAAAGTATTATAATAATTATATATAATTATTATAGGCCTACGGGTAAATATATAGCTTCGGCACACTAGGGTACGAAGCCTTAGTTAGTATATTCCCTTCTCGTTTAAAGACTAGTATTATATAAGCGCTAAATAAGAGCGTCTTCCGAATAGCTTATAAGCTATATAAAAGACTATCGGTAATAGGACCCGTATCAACGGTAGACCTATAGAAAACTCTATCTATAGGTGGATTCTAAATATAAGAGCTACTTAAGAGTAGCTCTTACGCCGCTATATAAATACTATACTTACTTCTCTCCTTAAGTTAGTTAATAATAGAAATTAGGATCGAAACTATAAACGCTCTCTCGATACCTATTTATATTTAACTAACTTCTTTTCTACCTACCCTATATATCTAACGGTATTTATATACTTATTTAGCGTATAGCTTTAGGATATTATACCCCTATAACGAGTAATTCGGGTAACTCCCTACTTAAGTAAATAACGATAATAATAACTTAATAATAACTATATAATAAATAATTACTTAAATAATAGAAGAGTAATAGTATATTATTAAAGGAATAATATAATAATAGTACGAAGATAGTATACGAAACCTAGAAGCGTTTATAGTACGATTTACGAAAATCGAATAATCCCGTAGCCTATTATTATAAGAGCTATTAATAAGTATTAGTAACCTAGCGGCTAAATACTTTAACCCGGTACTTAATAAACTAGAAGATACTTATACCCCTACCTCTTAAGATATAGAAGACGCCGATATCGATATAAATAAAGCCCTAAAGAGTATAATTATACCTAAACGTAAGCCCTTTTCTTAGCTAGTAAACTTTAAGGGTATATATATTTAATTCCTAGCTTAGGAGCGTATTATAAGGTATAGACTTATCCGAGATACCTATTTTATCGGGAATTATATAGATAAGTTCTAAGAAATCTATAAGTACTTAAAGGGAGATATAAAGGTTATAGCGAGGAGCTATTATATTATAGGAGGAGAGTATAGCCTTTAGAAACCCTCCTTATTCTTATAATAGCTCTGCTATCGATATTATAATAAGAACTATATTATTACTACTTCTTAAAGGCTTTAGAGCTTTATTTAGAAGAAAAGCTAACCCTTCCCTAACTTCTTCTCCTAATAGGAAAAGTTACTAATAAACTCCGGCGGTATAGAATAGCCGGACTTAGCTAAGTTAATATACCTAGAGGGCGCTATTAATAGTATATTATATATATAGCTTATTAATATAAAAATACTATCGATATATAACGATTAGGTAAAGAAAGTATTCTATATTTCGGCTAAGCTAGAAAGCTATATTATTATCCGAGATAATAGTTATACTTCGCCCTTAAGCTATTTATCCGGAGCTATAGTATAACGCTTTAGAATAATCTAACGAGCGGGAGGAAACGGATAAAAACCGTAAAACCTTTATACGGATCCCGATAGGGATACGGTTATAACTAGTATTAACGCTTTATAGGCTAATAAATAGCGCGTAAGGTAGGTTAACTAGGCGGAGATTAGGCGTAGGAAAGAATAGGGACTTTATTATAGGTACGGACGTTCGAACTATAGAATCGCTTATTACCCCTTCCTACTTATACGCCTACCTAATAGCTTAGGAGCTATATAAGAGACGGAAATTAATATTACCGATACTAACTTTATTAACCTTAACGATACTATTAAGGAATAGGAGGAAAACTAGCTATTCCTATATAGAGTTATATATAAGAGCTTATAAGTTTTAACTTTAGCTTATAAAAAGTAAAACGTTAGATAAATAGAAACTATTTTATAATAAACCTATTCTATAATTTAACTCTATTTATCTTAATATTTATTAATTCTAGCTATAACTATTATTCTATTATAAGTAAAACGCTTATATATAAATTAAAACTTCCGTATATACCTATCCCGCTTAAGACCCTTTATTAATTATTAAAGGAGAGAATATCGTATAAATAGCCCGTTATCCGCTATATAACCTACCTTAATATAAACCTAAACGGGTATTTATATCGTATTTAAGCTTATATAATCCCCTGCCTTTAGTATAACCTCGTTTTAGGAAACCCTTAGGTAGAAAGAGAGAGGGTAATATATATAGCTTATAAATACCGCCTAAGTATCGGATAAATAGGAGGATTAAAGGTTTAGGAATAAAGATATAGCCTTAAGAACTTTAACTATATATCCGTTAGTACTCTTACTATCTAGAGCGAAGTTCGGTATATAAAACGCTTAAGTATTACTTAGGTAGCGTTCTTTAGTATTATAATAACCGATATTATTAAAGCCTTATTACCGAAAGTAGAATCCTCGGTTAATAAGAAACTCTCTTTAGAATATTATAAGTTCCGGAACCTCTTTAATAAGGATATAGCTTCCGTACTACCGCTATATAAAGAGGGAGCGGATTATAAGATTCGGTTATATAAGAAGGTAGATAGGTTTATTATAAACGCCTTATAGGGCCTATTATACGGGATATCTAGAGAAGAATTTATCGTATTAAGGAAGACTCTTACCGAACTATTCGATATAGGCTATATTAGAGCTAATAACTCCT
Source organism: Coniella vitis (assembly GCA_011317545.1). Taxonomy (NCBI): domain Eukaryota; kingdom Fungi; phylum Ascomycota; class Sordariomycetes; order Diaporthales; family Schizoparmaceae; genus Coniella; species Coniella vitis. The sequence goes on from WUJK01000003.1 coordinate 271,776, forward strand.
TAATAAAAGCTCCCGTAATCTTTATTAAAAAACTAGGGGGTAGCCTTTATTTTTATATAGATTACCGTACGCTTAATACTATTTCGGAAGCCGATTATTACCCGCTCCCTCTTATTAAAGAGACCCTATCTAATATCGTAAACGCTAAATATTTTACTAAGCTCGATATACGAATAGCGTTTTATAAGCTTTATATTAAGGAAGGAGACGAGTAGAAGACCGCTTTTCGTATAAGGTATAACCTCTTCGAATAGCTAATAACCCCGTTCGGATTTATAGGCGCTCCCGTAATATTCTAGCGCTATATTAATAACGTTCTATACCCCTATCTAGATATCTTCTATTTAGCTTATATCGATAATATTCTAATATATACTAACGGTATAGCTAAAGATTACCGAGTAAAGATAAAGCTAGTATTATATACTTTCGAAGTAATAGGTCTAAATTTAGATATCGCTAAATACGAATTCGGCGTAATCGAGATAAAATACCTAAGCTTTATTATCGAAGCGGGGGTAGGGACTTATATAGATCCCGAGAAGGTATACGCTATATACGATTAGGAGGCTCCGAAAACGGTTAAAGGAGTCTATAGCTTCCTAGGATTTACAAACTTCTATCGTTAATTTATTACTAATTATTCCGAAATTATAGGGCCCCTCCTAGCTTTAACTAAAAAGGGGGTCCTATTTAGGTTCGGGGAGTAGGAAAAAGCTATATTCGAATAGCTAAAATATCTCTTTATTAGTAAACTTATACTTACCTAATAGGATCCGGATAAAGAGATAGTATTAAAGGCGGATTATTCTAGCTATTTATTAGGCGGCTACTTCTTTTAGAGGGATAAGTACGGTATCCTCCGCCCGGTAATATACTATTCGCGCTACCTAAGCCCTATAAAGTATAGCTATAAGATCTATAATAAGGAATTATTAGTTATTATTAATTATTTAAGAATATAGGATATAAAGCTTAGGGATATTATACTATTATTTACGATTTACTTAGATTATAAGAACCTTAAATATTTTATAATATTATAGCGTTTTACCGAGAGGTAGGTTTATTAATCCGAAACGATAGCTCGTTTTCGATACTATTTAGTTTATTATATAGGAGTAGCTAGCAAGCGTTTAAACGCCCTTTTAAGGAGGGAGTAGAATATATTATATAATATATCTAATAAACGCCTTACCGGTAGGTAAATCTAGCTTTTACTATCGATAGAGATAAGCTAAGTTATAATATATAATAAGCTATTACTAATAGGTAGTAAGGTTTTTATATAAGAGGAGCTTTAACGCTTATAGGATAATACTACCTTATATAATAAGGTATACTCCTAGCTTATAAGCGTAATCCGTAGGGGTAAATACTCTTTTCCCCCTTATTTATAAATATCTAAAGGTAAGCTTATTAAAGTATTTATAGCGGAGTACTCGATTAATAAGAAAGGGCTATTTAGGTTCTATAAATAGCTCTAATTACCGGATTAGGAACCCCTATATACTAAATTAATATAAAATATTTATAATTCTACCCTATCTAGCTACCTAAGGAGGGATATTATTATTATAATAATAATAAGGGGCTATTTCTAGCTAAGTATATACTATAGTATTCGGCGGTTTATATAAAATTATAACGTTTATAAACGTAAGACGGTATAAAGATATTAGAAGAAGGGCCTTCTTAAGCCCCTATCGGTACCTAAGCGGGTATAGAGTAAGTTATCCGTAGACTTTATAATTAACCTTCCCTATAAGGACGATATAAAAGAGGCTTATTTAATAATAATTATAAACCGACTAACGAAAGCTATTATACTCGAAGCTATATATAATATAAGCGCGGAAGTATATATAGAGCGGTTCTTATACTATTACTAGCGGTTTTATAATTTCCTTAAGATAATAATTAGCGATTAAGGCTCGAATTAGGTAAGAGGGTTTTAGCGCCGATTATATAAGCTTATAAAGATAGAATAGCGCCTAAATACCGCTTTCTACTTATAAACGGATAAAGCTATAGAAAGGGTAAACTAAGAGGTTATAGATTACCTCCGAGCGTTCGTTATATATATATAATTAGATTAGCCGATACTCCTACCCGGCGCTTAACTAGCTATTAATAATAAGGATATTAATATAATTAGCTTTAGCCTATTCTTTATCCTATATAATTATTATATAGATCTAATCGAATAAGTAGAATATAATATATTATTAATATAAGCGCTTAGAGTTTAGGCCGAGAACTTCGTCTAATAGCTTAAAGATATAACTATTTTCGCTTAAGCCGTAATAATAGTTATATAATAACGAATAGAAGAATCTATAAATAAATTATAAGTAATTATAAAGCGGCTTATTAAGGGCGATAAGGTTTAGCTTTCCCTACGAAATATTACTACCAACCGCCCTTTAAAGAAGTTAGCCTAGCTATATAAAAAGTATATTATAATATATATCGTTAGCCCTTATATAATAGAATTAGATATCCCGCCGGGTATTTACCCTTATTTCTATATAGATCTCCTAATTCGAGCTATATAAAACCCGCTCCCGTTATAGGTATAGAGAGAATACCGGCCTAACCCTATTATAGTTAAAGAGGGAAAGGAACCCGAGTATTAGGTAAAAAGTATTATTAGAATATATAATAAGCCGTATAAAGGCTATACGAAAACGGACGGAACGCTATAACGTAAAGTCCTAGTTAAGTAGGTCGGATAGGATTAGCTAAACTAATAGCCGTTATCCGAATTTAAAGATATAGTTACTCTTAAGGAGTTCGAGTAATATTATAATAATACTATAAATTACGATAGCCTAAAGTTATAGAGAAGAAGAGCGGGGAAATTAAGTATTATAGATAAAAAGAAAACTATATACGAAACGCGCGCTAATATAGCTACCTACTTATCCTCGCTTACCTCCTCCTTACTATTAGAATTACTCTCTTTAGTTTTATTAGAATAAGGGTTATTATTAACGCTACGCTTTATTTTAGTATTAACTAAGCCCTTACCCTTACTACCCCCCTTTATAAGCTTTACTAATAGGTCGGTAATATCCTTTAGCGCTACCGCCTAATAGTATATAAGCTTACGGCTATAACGTTAGTATAAAGTTAGTAGGATATAAGTAGGGAAGGAGTAGGGGGTATATACGCTATAGGTATACTTATTATTTAATAACCGGACCTTATTATAGCTAGCTTAAATCTTATTTAACTTAGGTAGGTAGTTATAGGTATAGCATATAGTAAGAGTAATAAAGGCCTAGGAGCGAAGAATATTTAAAGTATATAAGTATAGGGAGGCGCGAGTAAGGAAGGAGTAGTATATATTAGGGTCGGAAGTATTATAAGCGAGGGAATAGTTAACTATAATAATAATAGCAGTATATATCTTATCGGTCTAATAAAGGGGGGTATAGGAGTAGCTAGAGTTCTTACCTTTCTTATTCGTCCTATAGAGGAAATAATAGGTACCGGCTATAGTAGTTAGTAAGCTATAAAGAAGTAGGGTAAGCGCTATTTACTAATACTATAGAGGTAAAGGGAGAGGGGGTTTTTAAAAGCCCTTATAATATAGGGTAGGTATTATTTATCCTTAATACCTTCGGGGAGGGTAATATAAGGTTAAAGCTACGGGTTAATAATAATAACGCTTTAAATAAGCTTATTAATAGCTTTATCGAGCTAGGCTATAATAGGGGTAAGGATAGCGGCGGTAGGAATAATAGCGGGCGCGGTAGGAGTAGCTATAGTTATAGCTACGGGTATTACCGCTATAGGAATAGTTATAGAGCCTATAATAATAGCGGGGGCGGTAGCGGTAGGTATAGCGGTAGGAATTATATTAGCTTACTTAGAGCGAGTAATAACGTTTATACTATTAATAGAGCTAAGTATAAGTAGAAGACGAATAGGGAAAGCGCGATACTTACCTTATTATTATAGGGGTTAGTTTCGCGTAATTCGTAAGGGCTTTAATTTAATTAAGAGGAAGGAATAACTCTTAGAATAGGGATTAAGGGGGTATTTATACTTTTTCGAGGCTTTAAAGAGTAAAGATATTATATTTATAACCGCCTACTAAATTAAGGGTATTACTATTATTCTATTAACGAATAATAAGCGGTAGAACTTATAGATTCGCCGAGAGTTAGGTTAAAGGGAGCTCTATAGATATAAAACTCCTTTTATACTTACTAGGTATAAGGATAAGGCTCCTTTAATAGGGTAGGCGGGTATAGCGGCGTTATATTATTATACTTTTTAGGTAGCTATTATATTATATACGGCTCTATAGGAGGGCGTTCGGCTTAAGCGGGGGGGTAATATTATAAGCCTACGGGTAAATATATAGCTTCGGTATATTAGGGTATAAAGCCTTAGTTAGTATATTCCCTTCTCGTTTAGAGATTAGTATTATATAAGCGCTAAATAAGAGCGTCTTCCGAGCAGCTTATAAGCTATATAAAAGACTATTAGTAATAGGACCCGTATCGACGGTAGACCTATAGAAAACTCTATCTACGGGTAGATTCTAAACGTAAGAGCTATTTAAGAGTAGCTCTTACGCCGCTATATAGATACTATACTTACTTCTCTCCTTAAGTTAGTTAATAATAGAAATTGGGATCGAAACTACGAACGCTCTCTCGATGCCCGTTTATAATAATATCTATAGGTCCTAGATTATAGATAGGTTCCGTTTCTACTAATATTATTAGAATCTAGCCCTTAGGATTACCGACTTATAAAGGCTATAAATTCTATAGATTACTCTAATAGGACCGTAATTCTCGCTATATAGGCGGTTTATTCTATAGCTATATAAAAGGTTTATTTTATAATTATAAATTAGGTAATATTAAAAGTTCCGACGGTTATATAGGAGCTATAGGTTACCGTCGGAGTTATATATCTTTATAAAACTTATAGGTTAAATAAGGTATACCGTTTCTCCGTAAAAGAAAGTTAGAAGTAGGATACTAATAACGGTATATATTGCAAAAGGAGGATTTAGAGGACCGAACCGGCCTTATATAGCGTTATCGAGGAGGTATTAGGGGTAGAATCGAATAAAGATACCGTAAATTTTATAAAACTAGTACTATAAACTTTACAAAGCTATAATAGGTAAGGGATTTATAGAGATTTACGGAGGCTTAGGAATAAACTTAGTAATTATAGCAGATTAAAGAGTAGATTATACTAGTAAAGAATATTTATAGTAGATATAAGCGATTTATTTGCGATAGATATAGGCGATTTAAAAAGCTTATAAGCGTAAATACTAATAGTTAAGTATATATAAATATTATAATTTATAGCTAATATAGGTAGCGCTATTAATAATTAGTTAGAGCTGCTATAGGTTTTGCGGGCCGTTTTGGTTATATATACTAACGCCTTAACCGGACTTTGTGGATACTGAGCTGTAGTATATAGATTAGGACATCGTAATGAGACGGTGCGCCCGTCTCGTGGGTTTTGCTGACTACATAGTACTTCGAAGGTGTAGTAGCTATATAGATAGAACCCTCTCCGATAAGCTAGGAAGTATCAAGTACTCTCAAACCCGACCGTCCCCCCCCCCATCCCCACAAACAAGAGGCCTTATACCAAAAGCTACTCAGTTCGACGACACGCGTGGGTAATAAAAGACGATTTTTCAAGGCACTTCGTATTTGTTGTGCCAATTGGGGGGAACTATCAACCGTTCTAATGATGTACTATGTAAGGGCGTGGCATATGTACTATGTACTATGTAGAGGGGAATCAGCCAGCCTATCGGACTGACTACTCGAGATTTATCCCAAATCTTACATCAACCTTTTTTTTTTCTTTTTTCACCGTCAGCTTGCGTAGGCAAAGCACTACTACTACTGCTGCTGCTGCTGCTGCTGCTGCTGCTGCTGATGATGATGATGAACATAAACGAGATATCTGGCGGTGAGACGCCCCTTCTGTTCAACAAAGGACTCTTGACCGCGACCACGGCATTTTCCCGATGACGTCAGTTGGAAAGGAAGTATGTGTCTCCTGTGTCCTCCGTTATCCCATTCAAGTGGACGAGTTGAACAACTTGAAACCACCCTATATATTCTTTACCTTTTTCTTCTTCTTCTGAGTCATCTTCTTCTTCTGAGTCATCTTCTTCTTTTTCTTTTTCTTTTTCTCCTTCCGAGAAAATAAAAGCGGAAAAGAGGGGGGGAATATAGAGACAGAGAAACCAAAACACCACCCCAAACATTGGAAACTCTACATCATCATCACACTCATCAGGACAACAACGGACTCTGATCCTCATTCACGGGTGCCACAGCGGCATACGGTATCGAGAATATCCGTCTACTTTGGAGGAGCAGAGATTTTCTTTACCATTCATTGCATAAAAAAACTTTTTTTTTGAGTACATACTCCAGACGCCATTCTGTCCTCGGAATTTCTCTCCGTCTCGGAAAATAGCATCCATCCCATCAGATTCACAATCCCATTACCCCCAGGATGTTAAAAGTCATCAAACAATATCCCCCGACTCTTGAGCACATGGCAAAGGAGATCATGATTTATATACTTACTACTTCACTAAAAGAATAAATTGAGTAATAAAGACACTCATCTTCAGTAAATACGCGAATATGAATGGTGCAGCTTGTGTATTGGCACGTCTCATAAAACCGCGAATCTCGTCTATGATTGCAGTGATAGCATCATCAGCACAAAGATTTGTCCATAGTTTTATACGACACATCACTATTGATTCATTGCCAGATAGGCAGCCGATATCTGGAGGTATGACAAATATCAAAGCAGATGGTTCACTTTACAATAGCAAGACAAGTGATGTATGTGTTTGTGCACATTTGATGCGATTCTTTCCCCCATCCGCTTAAATCTACCAAAGGTACCAGACTGTCCTGCCAATCCGATCTGAGTATGTAGCCATCCCAGAAACCCTCCCTCCCTTTTTTATCAACATTGCAATCATATCAACCGGCGACGCCTTGAACAAAACTTTGGTTTGACAGGCTCCCATCGGTTGTGAACAAATCATAAGCTTTTCTCCCTGATGTGTGTGGGTGTTCCCCACTAGACAGCATACGACCCGTTGCGTAAGAAGCTGGCACATCCCGCTTTATCCTCTCGCTCTCTCTCCAAGGCATCCGGCTCATCGAGCCAAGAACAACAAACCGCCTCCAAATGCCCCCCATGCAAACATGCATCAACGCCAAGTGCAATGCTGAACAGGCGAGCGGCAATGCATACGGTTGAAATAGAGTAAAACGAAAAAGGAAAACCAAAAACAATATGGGGGACATGTTTTCCAACGTGTCCCCGAACTCCATGCTCCATTTTGCCATGGAAAGAAAAAAGAAAAGCAAAAACCGAGATCAGAATCCTGCCTCACCAACGTCTCCAAACCATGCGCTGATGCCTTATATCTTCTCCTTCGGCATATGCTTGAGAATTAAGGTGTACACAATAAGTATCGTGGAAGAAATATAAAAGAAAGTCAAGACTATGACGAAAACAAAGATTAGACTTTATGTCTTTGGTCGTCGAATGTGGTCGAGTAGCAATTGATGCTGAAGCATCCTGGCGTGCCACTGAGGAATCAAGTAGCCTCATGTTTTGTTTGGTAAAGGACACCATATGAGCAGGCTTTATCACGAGTTGTTCTTGCCAGCTTCGCGGACCATTGTCATCCATCGGTCCTCATCACCAGGCTTGCCCACCAGCCGCTGCTTCTTACTGTGGATGACCTTTTGTACTTCACCCGCGCTCTTGGCGCTCAGCAGAGCCATCTCGTGCTCCAGAAGAATGGCAACACCGGCCCTAATGAGAACTGCATCGCCCTCAAAAATGTAAACGTCCCAAAGGCGCGATGCCTCATCGAGAGCCAGTTGGGTGGTGAAAAGCGATGTAAAGATGTCGCCCATGTACAGGTCCGCATCGTGATCGGGCAGCTTGGTCAAGTGGTCGTGCAAATTCTTGGACTTGGCTGCCAAAGTCTGCAGCATAAGCTTGTATGCGGATGACTTGGCGCCAGAATCATCAGAGTGGAAGCTCAAAGGCAAAGGACGGTTGAGAATATTGGCAAGGGCAATGAAAGCAGCTGCGGGCGTGGATGTGTTGAGAAGTAGCATTGCGGCGATAGTCTGGGATAAAGAATTAGCATAAGTCGCGAGCACGATGACTTCTACCTCACAGATAAATCAACTTACGTTGGACCCAGTGACGTAGCCAATGTCACTACGGTACATGGCATACGCCGACAAGATATCGAGGAGAGACTGGTGCAGAGGCCCTCCAGCCTGGAAGATACGGAGATCCCGCCAGGTGTGCTCCTCGACATCCTTGTGAATTGTGCGAATCCATCCAATGTACTTGTGGTCCTCGGGGCTGCCGTGGCCAGCCTTTTCGCGAGCCTCAGCAGCGTGGGCGCGACCCAAGGCTGCCTGGAAGGACTTGTCAGTCAATCCTAGGTCGTTGCCAATCGCCTTGACCCAAACAGTACCACGGCTTCTGGGCGCAATACCCCTCCACCACAGCTCTCGAGTACGACGCTCACGGCGTGCCTCATCGAAGCGGGGCAGAATGTCCTCCTCCCAGATGTGCATCAAGTTGTCCGCAGCCTGGTCCTTGGTAGTCGTCATGGCGGCCTTCTTGGCCTCCTTGCGCCGGTCATTCTCCTGGCTTCTCGCCATCATCTTTTGGTATTCCTTGAGGTGACGGCGTTCCTCCGCGGGGTCCTTTGGTGGAAGCCACGAGGGACGTGTGCGTGAAAGAACTGCTTCCTTTTCCTTGGAGATGGGCAGGGGGTCAATCATGATGTTGCTGCGGCGCAAGGGAGGCAATTCGGCGAAAGCAGATTTGTGCTTGGACTTGGCGTCCGTATCAGTGGACCGCCGAGGCTTGGGTATCGATCCTGTGCTCGACCGTTGGGATTTTGTTGCGAGCTCTTCGGCGTGTTCCTCGAGCTTTTCAGTTAGCTCCTGAGCATCCTTGTTGAGCGCGGCTAGAGTCTTGTTCCAGCTGTTGGCTCGCGACTTTGTCGGACTTGTCGCAATGCTTGCATCCGGCGAGCGGGCAGATGCGAATGTGGCATCAGACCTCACGCTGGGAGAACGGAGCTCGCCAATGGAGCCGTGAGCAGCAGCAATCGCAGGCGTGCCATTTCCAACGCTGCGAATTCTAATTGCCTTGGCCTGTCTCTCAGGTGATGCCCTCTTTGAAGGCGGCAAGCTCTTTGTGCGCTCCATGGGAGGGCGAGGAGACAACGGAACATTGTCTAGGACAAAGCCCTCTGGGATCTCATCGCCGTCATCTTCATCGCACTCCTTTTCCAGCTCTGCCTCGGTCTTCCGCTCTCTGTTCGGTTGCCAGCTGCTCCGGCGCAGCTGTAATGACAGTGTTGGGCCTCTTGAGGTCACCGAAGGGTGAGGGGCGAGGTTGTTGGGGCTAGGCGTCCGGTAACGCCGGCTAAATGATCCTACAGAGGGCCGGCTATTTGGTGTCCGGTTGACGTGGTTTCGAAGTGGCAGGGCGTTGAGAGAATCGGCGCTGAGCTGATTAGTGTTTCCGCTACGGACGTTGGCGTCGCGAGCGTCAGTTCGTGGGATGGGAGAGGTGGATCGCCGGCGCATTGGGTTGTAGATCTCTCTCTGGGTAACCTGCAGAGTCCGTGACTTGGAGAGAGCCCTAGGCTGCTGTTGGGATTGCAACTGATTCTTTGCATTGGTGGTTAGGGATTTCGCTCGAAGATCCGAGGCATACGAGGCAGCAAAAGGACTCGGGTCGCGCCTAGGCTTTTGTGGGGTGTGGTCCAAGGCATCGTCTTGGAGGCCAATGTCCTCAAAATTGCTCACATCGGTGATGGCGCTGTCGCGGTCGGAGCCAAAGGACCTGGAGGAGGGAAAGGACGAAGACTTTGAAGATTTGGATGTGGATAGGCCTGGAGGCGAGCCTGCGTCGGCAAGGACGATGGTTTGTTCAACAGGGCGCTCGTACAGCATCATCTTGACATGATACTGTGCCAGAAGCGGAGGAATTGACGAATTTGGCCCAAAAGATATGTCCTTCACTTGGATCGTATGCAATTGCAATGCTGCGTTTCCGTGTTATTGCAAATGCAGCACAAACAAGGTATCGGCAAGAATAATGACGTCGCAAAAGAACCAATAAGCTTAAATCTGAAGTAGCGGGGATAGATGCAACAGCAATGATGCAAACCGGGGCTTTCGTCTGGTACAAGAGGCCTCGAAACCGATCGATCTGGGGTCCTGGAGAAGGACGTAGGCGGGGGAATAGAAGGTGTTTTGTTTGCAGATGGGACGGACAAGACGACTGGTTTAAGCGCGCATGGACGCAGTGGTGTGTGCGTGTGGAGTGTGACGGCGCTTTCCTCCTTTCCAAGGGTCGGCGGTTTGACGATTCAGGGCGCCGGCGTGATTGGCAGTTCCGAATGAAGCCTGTACTATGTATACGGATGCTGCTCGTGTACGGAGAGCCAGGCGAAGAGCAGGATCACCGGCTGCTGTTGCTATTTGCTATCGTCGTCGTCGGAAGACACAAAGGAGACGAAACAGGACGACGAAGCGTGGTCCGGACGAATGGCAGAGTACTTGAGTTGAGGATTGCAACGGCTGTAGCTGTGACGAAATCGACACTGAGCCGCACAACAATGCCAGCAGCAAAGAGTAAATCCCCAAAGGCGCTTAGGGTCTAGTCTGACGGGACTGGTTGTCTCACGATCTCAGACGGGACAAGGCCAAAGCCGGGGTCGGTCGTACAGTCGGCCGCGTGCAGGAATGGAAACGGGCTTATGGTCTGGGCTAAAATAGGGTGCAACGGGCCCAGAGCAAAGGACCAAGCCGCACTGCCAAGCAGATATTCGATGTGCAAATAGAACAATGGGCGAACGGACGGTCGCCAGCCTGGGTCGAGCTGGTGCGGCGGGGGGGCCAAGGAGGAATTAAAAACTAAGAAAGAAGAAGCAGCCTATACAAGGGTCGAGTTGCTGTGATGATGAATAAAGCCTAGCAACGACTGAGAAATCCTCTTTGGGTTTGCTGGACACGGAATAAACAATAGGGATGATGCCTCGTCAGAGCAGATCGGCCTCTCAATAAGCTTGATTGGGAAAGAAGAGAATGGAACGAGGGAAATGTTAAAAAGAAGGAAACGCAAATTGTAACGAATGGCAGTCCTGGGAGACCGGAGAGAGGTGAAGAGCCAAGGTAGGGCAGCCGTCGAGGACAAGAGGAGAGAAAGGCAGGAATGAGCAAAGATGAGGTCAAAGATCTGGGAAGCAGAGGGAAAAGATTGGATGAACATTTGCTTGCGTTGCTTGCTGGTCGTGCCTGCCTCTCCTCCTCCCCCCCATGTCAAAGTGTGGAGTGCGCTTGCCCAGCCAGGCCATCCATCATTTGCTCTCAGCGGGGGAAGCCAGGGGCAAGCCGCCCAGGCCAGCGCAGGCTTTGGGATGGGGGGTGCGCCGGGGAGGGGGGAGAGAGAGAGAATGACGGGGTGCTCGGTGCGGCTTACGGGGGGCGGCAGGGCCGTTGCAAAAGCGGGAAAGCCACTAACCAGCCAGCCAGCAAATCTGCACCGGGCCAGCCCACTAAAATTTGCTGCTAATTTCCAGTGTGCCAGTCAAAGCTGCTGGGTGCTGGGTGCTGGGGCCGAGGAGCCCTGGCACGGCAAGGCTGCACGTACCGCGGTAGTTCCTGTCTTTGCAGCCACTGTGATTGGCACCTTGCGCATATGCGAAAATGCTTGTCATCTCTTTTGCCCAGTCTCCATTCCTTCATCTCGATTGATGATTTGTTCATGCTACCTTGTTTGATTGCGCCTGCAGCCTGTGGGTGAGCAAGTCACAAGTCACACTCGAGGTACCATTTGGCTACAAACTTGAATGCATCATGAGCGAACCGGGCTCCATGGGTTGCGGTCGGTACAAAGTACATGGACCCGGCCAAAGTCTGCCTTTTTGGCCCGCTAGCTGCAGCTCTGCGTGACTTGGCAACTGCGTTTTTCCCGTCCACTATCAAGGGCCAACACACCAAGTCTTGCATCTGCCAATCCGATGCAGCAACAAGGCGAAAAGATAACGCAAAATCCTTTTCCGATCCAACAAAGCAAGACAACACCCGCAGCGACGCAACACCGCTACTTTGCCCTGCTTGTTGGCGGGCTGATTCTGCTGGTTGTTGTCTCCCGTTTTGTGTCCTTGCTCGTGCGTCTCTTATCCTTCTCCAGCGGCTCGCTCGGAGAGCAAGGGCGCGCTATCGCAGAGGCTTCGATCGGAGCTCATAATAAGCCTCGGGGGCACGGCCATGCCACCTGGGTGGGTTTCTGGAGCGCTTTTACTTCAGCAAGGCCTATGTACCATGTACAGGAGTCCAAGGGGAAGAGAGGAGGATCGCTTGAGCCGCCCAGGCTTATTGTCGAGGTACAGGTGCCGGCTCGTTTCTATGTGCAGCTTTCCAAGGCAGTCATTTACATACTATGTAGTCCTCGACAAACAATGTCCCTCCTCGATGACTCTAAATCGCCGTCTCGTCGAGCAGACACCAGGTGACGGCCTCCCAAAACAGTTTGCGTCTCTGAGCTCGTGGCATTTCTTCATTTCTCCCCTTTTGCTCATTCGAACCATTTGTCTCTCTATTGTGTCGCACACCCGCCGCCCCCTAATATGGTTCATCTGTGTGGCTTGCTTCACAATCCTGCGCCACCACCACAAGGCAAATGGCGTGACTGGGCGAACTTACTCGCTCAATGCTAGAATCGCTTGTCTGGGAGACACGGAAAAGCAAAGAAAAGGCCATCATTTTCACGCAAAAAGCCACCGAAATAACCACGTAGGCAAGCAAACAAGATCTCAAATTGAAACGAGTCGGAGCGGAATTTCCAGATCGAAAACTTGCAAGATCTCGAAACCGCTCCAACGGTAGGCAGCTATGTAGAGCGACAACCGAGGGAAAGATGGAAAATCAGGGGAAAAGGAAAACGTGAGACAAAAGCCTATCCGCTGGTAAGCCGTCTGAGCGCGTGTGGTTGCTGCCGCACAAAATGCAACAATACAGTAATAAACAATGTTCCAACATTCTAGACCCTCCAGGGCTATGAATATGTTCGGGCCCCATTCGGCTCCGTACAGGCAGATCCATCTTGCAGAACCCATCATTTTACAGTTCATATCACACATAGTATAATAAATAACCTGGCATTGTTCCTGTGAAACTTAAAAACGTCCTGCTTCTCCTCTCCTCCTTCTCTGCTTCTCCTCCTTTTCGCCTTCCAAGTCCCTCGAAAAAAAGTCACCCACATCAACAAGGACAAAATTGTAACCTGGGTTTGATTCCTGTGTAGCACGACGCAACGTATCCGAATCTTTCTTCTACCATGCACAATGGGTCTAGGTCTTGAAGGGGGCCCGAGGGGGGGGGGGCTTAGTGTCCTCCATCCAAATCACACATGGGCAGCCCACCAGCGCCCACGCCCCATTTGCCCTAAAACGCCCCCGAAATTGCTGTCCCTTCACCCCTCCAGATAGGGGATGGATTGTGGGAACGGACGGCAAGAGCGGGCTTTCGCATCGGCTTCGGCTAAAGAAACGCGAATCCATTCTTGGAACGAAACAGAAAAGAAAAAAAAGACAAATAGATAAATAAAAGTCAAAGAAAAGAAAAAAAAATGCAGACTTTATCATAGCACCGCAGGCGCAGTGACACAAGGAGACTGATCATCGCTCGCATTATTCATGAACACCCAATCAAAAAGCCAACCTTTTGCCTGCTACCATGGCAACGGGATCTTCGGGACTGGGGGTGCAAATCGTTTGCTCGGGTCAAGCCGTGAGAATATCTCAAAAGTCAAAGTAGTCAAGGTAGGTACACTATGTAGCTACAGACATAAATCCTACCTTTTTTCTAGGCTGGCTGGCTGGCTGGCTGGCTGGTTGGCTCGCTCGCTCGATCGGTCGGTTGAGCGAGGCCTTTGCGAAGTGCGAAACTCCGCTTTTGGGCTATTTTTGCATCGCATCGCATCGCATACGAGTACGAACGAACGCACGCACGCACGCAACGCGTGTACATAGGAGTACTACATGGTATATATATCTACTATGTAGATCGACCAAAAAAGAGACCGTTTCCGGACATGTCCCCAGAAATGTACATGTCTACAATATTCTGGCTGGCTGGTAACCGAGAGAATGCCATGCCGGCTCTTCTGGATGGCAGATTGTGAATGAATGGTTCAAGGAAAACCAAGACACTCATGTCTCGCGGTAATTGCGAATCAATATGTCGACTTGCCCATTCCACTGTTCTTGATGCATTTTTTTTTTCTTGAACAAATTTTTGTATGTCAATTGCAATGCACATCTATGACCTGCCAAACACCCAAAGCTTTTGTATCCGGATCTCGTCAACATTGCAACGCAGTCAATCGTATTACCAAACCCGGAAAGGGGACAAAAAAGGCTTGTCCGTGACTTTTGGTTCTTTTCCCCACGCAAAAACTCCCTCTTGAACAAACCACTAACCGGCACTATGTATACCGAGAGGAGCCACTTGTGATGTCTAGGTTGGTTTAGGTGCTGACCACCTCCTCGCTCTCCTCGATTACCTCCTCGACAATCTCCTCGATAACCTGTTCCTCCTCGCCTGGAGCAAGCTCGGTCATCTTGGCCTTGCGCAGTTCCTCCGCTGGGTCGGCTGGCAGGCCCATAGCCTCGCGCTCCTCGGCCGCTTCGGCCTTGACAGACTCGCGGAACTCGAGCCACTCGCGCAACGTCTCCCGTCTGCGCTCGATAACCTCCTGGTTGGCGCCAGTGATGCGCTGTGCGTCCTCTTCTTCGAATGCCCGCGAGTACTCACGGAGGTTCTTGCGGATCTGCTTTTGCTCCTCCTTGGTGAGCAGTGTAGGGGGGCGAGGTCTCCACGACCACTGCTTGAACTTTTCAAGGTGGTCCTCACGCAGCAACTCGCCCTTGAAGTCGTAGATGTGGTAGCCGTTTTCCATCTAGATCCAGCGTGTTAGTCTTGAGTAATTTGTAGTGACTGAATCCGCGAATTAACTTACAGAGTGCTTCCATGCAGACGCCCAAGAAGCAACGTAGCGTCCAGAGGGGTCCCACTCAATGTCAGTGACTCCATAGTGGTCTGCAACGTTCATGAGCTGCAGGTTGGCGGTCAGGTCCTTCTCAGCCTCGGGCTTCTCGCCCTCAAAGTCGAGGTCGTAGAACTCGAGTTCGGAGCTCTGCTGGTTGTGCACAGTTGCCACAACGACAAAGCGTCCTCGTGGCGACCAGTAAATGGCATTGCTGTTCTTCTTCTCAAGGGTTCTTAGATGCCTAAAGTTGCCAACAGCATTACCCTTGGCCTTTTCCGGACAGAAGAAAGCCACGTTGGTCTTGGGAGCCACGGCGGTCGCTCCCGGTGGCTCAGGAGCCGTGATGATGACAAAGCGGTCGCCCTTGGGTTCCCATGCAAAGTTGATGACGGTGTCCTTGATGGTGTCAACAACCTCGACGGGGACGCCCTTCTCCTTGACTCGGAAGATCTCGAGGGTCGTGGCCTGCGACTTCTTGGACTTGGAGTGCCTGTCGACCTTGACGCAAATGTAGGCAGCATCAGACTGCCAGTGCAGCTTGGCGTCGGAGACACTGAAGAGGTTGAGAGAACGAACGACCTCCTTGGAAGGTATGCTCATAAGACCGACCTTGGCCGGGTTACTGCCAATCTCGGGTGTCCAGTAGCAGAAGAGTTGCTCGTAGTTCTTGACACCCTCACGCTTTGGCGTAGTTGGTGCCCAGTCAAAGTCCATGACACCTTCAACCTTGATCGTGGTCTTGTCCAGGAGACCCATGCTTGGCAGGGTGTAGACAGAGATGGACTGTCCCTGGGTCATACGGGCAACGTACTTGTCATCTGCGGACCACTTGAAGGCGGGCCAGGGCTGTCTGGGAGGCTTGACAGGGCCACCCTCGGGACCAGCGGGCGCGTCCAGGTTGGCGAAGGAACGGAGAGGCTTGCCGGTGGCGATATCCCAAACAACATAGTTCTTGCCGTCATCGTCGCGGGTGAGCTGAGGGTGCGCGTCGTCGCCAATGGAAATGGGGCGGTTGGACCAGGTGACCAGGTAGTTCTCGTTGGGCGAAAAGGCGACTAGGTTGACAAAGGGGTGACCAAATCGGCGCTGCCTAGACCAGCTGGCGCCAGCCCACAGCTGCACACCCTGAGCGTGCACACTGATGAGGTAGGTACCCAGAGGGGACCATTGCACAAAGGTCTCAGTCCAGAACTGACGGTCAACAATGTTCTCGGGCTGGTCGCGGTCGTTGTTCCAGAAAACGCCAACGGTGTCGCCACGGTGCATCACAAATTGGTCGCGTCCACGGCCGGTAGGGTCAGCCAAGAAGGAGCGCAAGTGCTCTTTCTCCTCGAAAGGCTCAATGTGAGGAGGTTGGTATTCCTCATCAATTCTGCCTTCGCGACCATAGCGCTCAACATCAGTGAGCTTGTTGACACGCAGCGTGTGCTTCTTGTCGAGAGGAACCATGTCCAGTTGCCGCACAGCAGCGCCAGCCTCGGCAGCTGATGAGTACTCGACAAAAGCGAATCTGATGTATCAAACAAAACGTGTTAGATGATTTCACATATCCTCCAGCATGCAGAGCTCACAACCGCCACGTTGCAGAGGGTCGACATGTGCCAAGGCATACCTTAGAGACTTTCCATTGTCGCCCATGGGCATGTAGATCTGGTCTTCGCGTGTCTTGCCGACCGAGTTGAGCTTCTTCTGCAGGAACTTGACGAGCTTGGGCTTCTGCTCCTCTGTGACCTCGGGCAGGCCATCAACGACAACGAAGTGGTCGTATCCTTGGTCGAGGGCGACCTCGTACTTCTCGCGCAGGTCGGAGACGTCGACCTCTTCCTCATCGAACTCATCGTCGTCGAGGTCGGCCTCACGCAGGTGGTCGAAGGTGGCGGTAGGAGGAGCCATGCTGGGCAGTCGTTCCAACGGTTCGATACGATCCGCGCAAGTGAAGGAAGCAAGGACAGTGTTTTTGGGCGATCGGATTTAGGTGTGGTTCGGGTCTTGTGTGTTGGTATTGTTGTGATTGTTCGTGCCCCGCCCCGCTAAGCAATCTGTAGTGACCACAAAGAAAGCTTCTAATCGGGGTTGATTCGACGGATTCGAAAGGACGAAGAGGCGGAAGACCGGTGGATAATGGCCGGCTATCGCAAACTGCGGACTGCTGCTGGGGATGGCAGGGCGGTGGTGTCGTCGCAGAGGGGGAAATGGACGAGTCGTCAATTTTTGCTGCGAGGGGGATTTTTGCTGCAGACGAACAACTGGAATTGCTGGAAGGTGGCCCAAGCTCAGCCTCCAGCCTCGCTGCTTGGGCTTTTCGGTGGGGCCCAAATAGCGCAGGCAGGACGTGACCCCTGTGGCTTCTGGTGCCGGCCCTGGAACAACTGTTCTGCCGATTTACTTACTGGTTGCTGGTACCCCGCTACGGAGCCTCTTCAGGGGGCCAGGTACTTTCCCACCTGGAATTTAATGCTCAGAAATGTCAAAGAGATTGGCCTCATACGGCCGGTCATGTTCAATTCCACATGTTTTGCTATTCTGAAGAGAGTAGAGAGTCATTATAATATCTATACCTGCAGGATTCCAGCATGTTATGAGCATCCGATGTCCTCCAAGGTGTCCGCGGTACTTCCACTGGTATAGGGGGTCTGGGTCTGGTTGGGTGCCCCCTGTCCGCCCCAAGCGACCCCGCGACGGAGGGTCGACGCGCTGGCAGCACCTGGAAAACTCAGCTTAGTCGCGGCCGGCAGAAAAAGTGCTGGGAGCTTCGCTGGTGCTACGACCATTGCTAATCTTTTGGGCGTTGGTACTGATCACCACCTTGTCCACCACGCCTCTTTCTGCCTTGACCACCAACCCGACCAGAACCCTCTCCCCCCTTTTCCGCCCGCATTCCTGGTCACCTTGTACGAAGCTTTTTCCTCCTGCCGGGCTAAAGTACAAGATGGTACGCCTTTCCTATTATTTGCAATGCTCGAAGAGCTTTCTTTTCCAGTATGATACTGATCCGTCTTGAGTGCAGTCTTCCTTCAACCCAGCCCAGATCTTCGAGGACGGCACCACCGAGGAGAAGGGCGAAAATGCCCGTCTCACCGCCTTCGTCGGCGCCATCGCCGTCGGCGACTTGGTGAAGAGCACCTTGGGTCCCAAGGGCATGGACAAGATCATGCAATCGGCGTACGTGATGCCGCCTACGCAACCCCCTCTCCTCGTACCGCATTCTCAGTGCGCTGACATACGGGCCGCCCCATTCATAACAAACAGTTCTACAGGCGATATTCTGGTGACCAACGACGGTGCGACGATTCTGAAATCCATCGCCCTCGACAACGCTGCCGCGAAGGTTCTGGTCAACATCTCCAAAGTACAAGACGACGAAGTCGGTGACGGCACCACGTCTGTGTCCGTCTTGGCTGCTGAGCTGCTGCGCGAGGCCGAGAAGCTGGTTGACAAGAAGATCCACCCACAAACAATCATCGAGGGATACCGGATAGCAAGCACCGCCGCGCTCAAGGCCCTCGAGGGCTCCGCTGTCGACCACAGCCAGAACGCCGATGCATTCAGAAAGGACCTCGTCGCTATTGCCCGGACCACCCTCAGTTCAAAAGTCTTGTCGCAGGACAGAGATCACTTTGCCGAGCTGGCATGCGATGCCGTTCTACGTCTCAAGGGCTCTGGCGACCTGAGCAATATACAGATCATCAAGAAGGCTGGTGGCAAGCTCAGCGAGTCGTACCTGGACGAGGGCTTCATTTTGGACAAGAAGATTGGTGTCAACCAGCCCAAGCGGCTGGAGAAGGCCAAGATCCTCGTCGCAAACACCTCCATGGACACCGACAAGGTCAAGATCTTTGGTGCTCGGGTCAAGGTGCAGTCCACCGCCAAACTGGCCGAGCTGGAGAAGGCAGAGCGTGAAAAGATGAAGGCCAAGGTCGAGAAGATCAAGGCCCACGGTATCAACTGCTTCATCAACCGACAGCTCATCTACAACTGGCCAGAGCAACTCTTCACTGACGCGGGCATCATGTCGATTGAGCACGCCGACTTTGACGGTATCGAGCGGTTGGCTCTCGTTACTGGTGGAGAGATTGCTTCCACGTTCGACCACCCGGAGCAGGTCAAGCTCGGACAGTGCGATTTGATAGAAGAAGTTATTATTGGTGAGGACACGCTCATCAAGTTCTCTGGCGTGGCTGCGGGACAGGCTTGCACGATTGTGCTCCGTGGTGCAACTGCACAGCTGCTTGACGAGGCCGAGCGCAGTCTGCACGACGCTTTGGCTGTTTTGTCCCAAACAGTCAAGGAGCCCCGGACAACGCTTGGTGGCGGATGCGCAGAGATGCTCATGGCCAAGGCTGTCGAGGGAGCAGCTACTCGGGTTGAGGGCAAGAAGCAAATGGCGGTTGCTTCGTTTGCTGTTGCTCTGAGACAGCTGCCAACCATCCTGGCGGATAATGCTGGTTTGGATTCTGGCGAGCTGGTGGCCCGTCTGCGCAAGGCTATCTACGACGGCATGACGACATACGGCCTGGACTTGATGACGCCAGGGGGTGGCATTGCCGACATGCGTGATTTGGGTGTTATTGAAAGTTACAAGCTCAAGAAGGCGGTTGTGTCGTCAGCAAGTGAGGCGGCCGAGGTGAGTTGCACTCTGACCTGTTGTGATTTTGTGATTGCACAAAGAATGTATACTGACTATTCTATTTTAGCTGCTACTGCGGGTGGACAACATCATCAGAGCAGCCCCAAGAAGACGTGAGAGGCATTAGGCTGGTGGTATAGGTTCAGTGGTAGTGAAAGAGAAACCTTGACTTCGCCTTCGCGGGACCTCACGACCGGGCTGTACTATAATACCCAATAGAAACACCACAATCCGCCGTGTAATGTGCACCACCAAGTGAATTCTGCCGTGATTGCTCATTATTTTCCGACATCCACAAGAGCGCTTCAATGACACGCCTGCGTCAAGCTCTTGGTGGACTTTTCGTACACCAAAAGACTCTTGTCGCCTCCACACACCCTGTTGCAGTCATGTTAATCTCAGCTCGCGTTAGAAGAGCTTAGAGAAGAGGCCAGATGTGTCCTTACTGCACGGGATTGCCACTACAAGGCATGTTACATTTCCCTCCAAGGTGGTATGCATCGGGGCGCATAGTCCCGCAGTAGCAGTCTTTGCCAAACTCAAGACCGGCGAACGTAAAGCCCTTGGCGTCGCAAAAGTCAAGGCAGATTTGCACCGTAATGTTATCTCCATCGAGTGGTGGCTCCGTCTGAAAGGGTAGCAGACGGCCAACGGCGTAGACGTCCCTGTAAAGGATATATGGCATTAGCAGTGAGTCCTCTTTTGTTTTGTCATGTGTTTGTCAACTGATGGGTGGTAAGTGACATCTTCATGGGAAAACTGAATTATCATGAGTCTTGGGATGGATACTCTCTTACCCGTAACATGTTGCATTGGACCAGGTCTTGTAGGATGCGACGATCTCTTGGGGTGCTGCCGTCGTGCTTCGTTGGCCGTGAGCAGCTACGGACGCGGCAGCGGCCGGGGAGACAATGGCAAAGCCGCCGAGGACAACTTTGGCGAGGAGCTGCATTGTGGCTGATGATTTGGCTGGTTTCTTGGGAATGTTTTAGCTAGGGACTGACTGTTGATGTGTACAATGTTTGTGGAATGGATGTGTCCTATTTCTTGTTTCTTCTTTTCTGCTTCTCGGACAATGCCTTTTTTTTTTTTAATCTGTTGGCAAATGTCATTACGGATATACCGCACTGCCTCGCTCCTTCTTTCACTCTGATATATCTCGCTGTGCAAGAGCGTCAAGAGAAGAAGAGCCTGTGGGCACGGCAAGAGCATTCCGCAGAGCAAACGGCGCCCGACAACGGTCAGTGCAAGCGGAGCCTGGAAGGATTGAAGCATGGCTGAGCAGGAGCAAGATGCCCAGATAACTAATCTTGAGCCATACTAACAATCGGGGAACTCATGGATAAGACCGGATTGCCACAAATAATTTCGAAGGCGCGGATCTTGTCATCTGCCCCGTGGATGATCTTTCAAGATTCGCCTTTGCCACAACCGCTAGTAGAACGTTTTCAAGCTACCATCTCTCGATCTATTCGTCCAAGATTATGTACGAGTCAATTTCATTACTGTGCTTCCAGTTTCTGTGGTAGGCGTCGACGTAGCTTTGCTTTCACGTCTATTTGGCGGTGTTTACTCACAGATCACCAGCTCTCAACACTGCCAGGTACCGGCCCCTTTCGACACGAAGTAATGTCCTTGACTGGCTTGTATGATTGGAAGTCAGAAAACAACAAGTTTCGCCAAAACTTCCCATGTAACTGCCCACTGGACGTTCTTAATGGGCCTCACCGTTCTCATATCATCTTTACAAGTGAGCGCCCGTTCACGTGAGTGGTTGGTATCCCGGATGCTGAAGCGGATTTACAGTTACGGACACTTCTTCAAATCTAAAGTCTTCATCACCGAGAATTGTATGCTGCTTGCAATTACGCTCCTTTCAACGGAGGTCATCGGAACAGCCTTGCATCATCTACTCAGCCTGTGATGCTTTACCGAGACATGGCTTTGGAGTTGTTTGAAGCGAGCCCCATCGGAAAGGTGTTGTGCTTCGGTATCACCCTGCTACCGTCAGAATCAGATCCAAACGGTACCCAATGTGGCAGCATGAAGGTCGATTGGGTCATCTTGAGTCTGCTATTCGCTCAGAATGACCATTCATGCTCTGAAGCCAAAGTAACAAGATGAAGCGCCTGTTTAGGTCAGCCTCTCGGCTTTGTGGCAGACCTATGAGCATAACTTTTGCCCTGGAGCTTGAACCCGCCAGCGACCTAGTTATGCAGCCAGTATATCTATACTGATGAACCATACTCGTCACTTTGCAAGGAGGTCTCGAAGCATTATGTGCTGCTTATGCTTGTTGACTCAATAACGCCCTGCTAATTCTACTCAGAGGTGTTGTCTACATCATGCCAAGACTCGATTGACCGGCCGTCTCCTTCGCAAAGGATTGCCAGAATTATATGGCATGACCTCGTGGCCGTTGTAGTGAAATATGCAGGCCGTGAATTAAAGATCAGCCGTTCTGGTATTCTAACATTGGTCCCTGCTGGAAGGCCGAACGAAAGAAAAGAACCCGAAGTAGAAAAGAAAAAAATTGAGAAAAAAATGAAATAAAAATAAAGCGCCGCATGCCTTCCACGACTAGTACATAGTATATCTTAATAAGACAACTCGCACATCCCACGGAGCGGCCCGACGTGGCACTCCTTCCTCTTGCTCCGTATCACACGGCGCGGGAACGGGGATCCAAAGTTCCGGGGCCCCGGCAAATAGCCCGCGCAGTCCGCTTTTTTATCATCAAACACTTCTGCTTGCTTCCCGCAGTTCTCTTATACCTGCTGGGTGACAAGCCGCTCAAAATTTGCTCAGTTTTCTCTTGATAAAAAATTTTATACTTGCTTTATTGAATCAGCACACAAGAGGTAATAGCAGATTCCACCTTGCCCCGTCCTCATTCCCACCAATAACGACACGGCCAGCATCTTTATCAGTACGAACCCAAGATCAACGAGCCCGTAATCTATAACGAGAGGGGGGAAATAAGAAGAGAAGAAGAAAACAAGAAACAGAAGAAAGTAAAGAACATCATCAAAATGTCGTCCTCCCCAAACGGAAACACAACCCAGAACCAATCGAAAACTGCTGCTGCTGCTGCTGCTGCCGCTGCCACACAGGACGACTCCTTTGAGCTCTACGATCTTCGCGTCGAAGTCGTCTGTCCACCGGGCGAGAAAATCATGTGCGGCGCAAAAGAAGGCGATTACTTCACGCTGCAGGGGGAGATGCTGTATTTACCAGAGGGGCAAGGGATGAGTATATATAGTCTGGGTAAGTTTCTTTGCTCTTGCTTCTTATTTTGTTTTCTTTTCTTTTTTCTTCTTCTTCCTTTTCTTCTTACTTTTATCTTCTCTCTTTTTTTTTTTTTTGGACTCATCCAAAAAAAAAGAATATGATATCACAATCTAACCCACGACCAACACAAGCATCCGTCCTCCCCCTACTTGCAGCTAAACAGCGCGTCACGCACGCAAACGACTGGATGACCTCCGACGCGCTCGTCGCATGCCCGGATCCAAACTGCAAATCGGCGCTGCGCATTGTGCGCACGGGAAAGCGTGTGTTTAGCCACGCCGAGACGACGGTGGTGGGGTTGGAGGGGAACTAAACTGTTGGGGGACTGAAATGAGTTCGGATCGAGACTTTTTTTCTTTTTTTCTTTTCTCTCCTCTCTTGTTTTCTCTTTTGCTCGAGGGCAATGAATGTGTGTCGGATGAGCTAGACGAGTTGTCAATGTGAGTGTCTGGAAAATATTGCCAGAGAATCTCGCGGATTGGCTCTTGCGAGCGGTATCTACAGTGCTGTACTCTATATCACTCTCACGTCCGGTTTCTTACAGCCCGTTGTCCCACGATCCTCTCCCCAGGCCTTCCAGGATATACGAATACATCAATAATCCAAGAAAGTCACAGCAGCATTCCCAAAGCATACAAAACAATACACCATAACAGTCATCATAAATAATGCGCCAAATCAATATGACCCCCACCACCTCCCGTGCCCTCCAAAAGCGGAAACAAATTCAAGCCGCCAAAACTCGACTCGTCGCCATCAAACACGGTGTTCATGAGCGACAGATCAGGGCTCCCGCGCCCGACCATCCCTAAGCTGGCCGACATGTTGAGGAACGCCGGGTCGAGGTCGCTAAAGAAGGA
This sequence comes from Coniella vitis, assembly GCA_011317545.1. Classification (NCBI taxonomy): domain Eukaryota; kingdom Fungi; phylum Ascomycota; class Sordariomycetes; order Diaporthales; family Schizoparmaceae; genus Coniella; species Coniella vitis. The sequence goes on from WUJK01000003.1 coordinate 295,695, forward strand.
AGGGGAGGCACCGGTTGCGTAGCTTGTGCTGTGCGTGCTGGCGTGCGTCGGGTGGTTATTCATGTTATGTGAGAGCGAGTCTGTGTGTGGGTGGGATGGAGGCTGGTGCGGTGTCATGCCTATTGTGTCGCTGGTGTGGCTGTGATATTGATGATGAGTGTTGTGATGATGACTGCCGCTGCCGCCGCTGCTGCTCATCATGTTCTGGCTAGCTCCTGCTCCTGCTCCTGCTCCTCCTCCTCCCAAGCTTGTCGTCGCAGCAGCGCTTCCCAACTGTGGACTTCCCAAAGATGGCATCTTGCGTGTAAACTCAGGCGACCTCCTGCCACCAATAACGCCGCCGCCGCCACCACCAGGTGAAAAGCCAAGACCATTATGATCCCCACCACCGCCCACCCCCGTCGCTTTGGCAGCAGCGTGCACCGACGATGCGGACGGCCCATGGGGAAGCAATCCAAACAGCTGCGCCGAGCTCTCTGTTCGCTGGAGGCGCTCTTGCACTTCGCGCTTCTCGAGGTACCCGATCGCCGTCGACAGCAGGGAGCGCGAAATCAGGGCGTATTGCGCGGCGTGCGTGTCGATGCGCGCGAAATGGTCCAGTGCGCTCAGGGCCATGCGTGCGTACTTTTCGAGGACGCGGCCGAAGTTGCCGAGGAGGCCTGCGCCCAGGACGAGGGAGCCTGCAAAGAGCCAGGATCTGTTTGTGTCGGTTAGCACAAGCGTCAGCTCCAGTTTCACGCATGAGAGTCTGTTAAAACGACCAGGGCAACGGTAGAGGAAAGGAACAAGAAAGGCAGGGAAAGAAGAGCGAGAAATAGTAGGAAAAAAGGGATCAAAGCAATTCATAACATACACCAATATCGGCCGTCGACCCGTCACAGCCCCCTTCTCCACCAAATCCAGCACTTGGTCCACCAACAAGCTCGCCGCATCAATACACGCATCCGCCAGCTTGGACTTGCCAGAGACCAAGCCCGCACGCCCATACACCGTCGGCGTCGGCTCGGGCGACAAGCGGCGGTACAGCTCGTACATCAAGAACGGGCGCGAGACAAGCATGACGGCGTAGTAGTATGTAGCCAGCACGTGGCATGCCCCATCTACATCAGCCGAGTTCCTCCTGTCGCCTTGGACTTGCTCTGTATGATCGTGACGACGGCCAACATCACCACCACCGCCTGCTGACGCTGAAGACACAACCCGTTTTAGCTGATGCAGCCACCGCACCGAGAAATCGCGCAGCTGCCGCGATATGCCTTCTGTCAGTTGAAAGGTAATTTTTCTCCGCGAGTACACCTCCAGCACGATGCCTTCAAGAATCAAAAAGATTTGCACCGACGCATTGAGGATGTCGAATATTTCGTGGCCCTGGCTGTCGACTTGGCGATACGGCACTGTGCAGTCTACATCGCTGACGCACGGCGGCCTGCCCATGGATGTGCTGAGGAACAAGTCTACGATACGCAAAGACTTCCAGATGCGGTCACGCTGGCGATGGACCTCGGCGCCGAAGCGTGAGTTGACTTCTGTGCGGTGCATGCCAATGGAGTAGGCTGCGCGAACGGCAATACCAAAGAATAAAAAGGCGCCGTTGATTTGACATGCACAGAGCATGTAGATGGTGACGAGGATGAAGGCTTGCACCGTCTCGATGCTGAGGCTGCCGTTGAGCGAGGCCAGGGCTTGGTCGCGGGCGTAGTCAAAGTAGAGTTGGGCACGGTCTTCATCGGCTTGCTGGGTGCCGAGGGCAAGGACAAGATAGTATACGGATGAAGTGGCGTCGTCGATGTTGGTGGTTGGCATCGGCGTCGGAGTGGCCGTGTGAGGCGTGCTAGAGGTTGCGGCGGCGGAGAATCGGTTGGACGCCCAGATAGTTAAATCTTGGGTCAAACGGGCTTCACTGACAAAGAGATCGCACATGCCCGAGGTGATGGAAAGGTAATGGGCAACGGCAAAGGGGATATCAGCCAAGTCGACAACAGGCGGAGCCAGAGCGCCGGAAGCAAAGGAGGATCGCGAGGTGGCGTTTTCGAGGACAGAGTATCGGCTGGTCTGGGGTGCAAACGCGTTTGGATCGACACGTGATGTGACGAGCTGGCGCACAGTCTGGAAAAAAGACAACGGCGCACAGTCGCCTATGAAGATGAGCTTGCCTTGGGCATCACACAGGAGACGTGCCTCGCGGGGCACTTCGGCCTCTTCGTGGTCGTCGGGAGATACGACGCCGCCGTCACTGCTACCGGGTGGGTGGGCTTGCTGTTGTTGTTGTTGTTGTTGTTGTTGTTGTTGTTGTTGTTGTTGTTGTTGTTGTTGTTGTTGTTGTTGTTGTTGTTGTTGTTGTTGTTGTTGTTGTTGTTGTTGCGGGACTGTAGACTGTATTGGCGTGCAAGCTTTGACGTGTGTCGTGTCGGAAAGGGTCGAATGCTGCTGTGTGAGGGTGCCATGTTGCGGAGTCGTGGATGAGATGCTGGCTCGTTGAGGCTGATGGTGATGATCAGGAGCAAGAACCTTGACCTGCTGCTGCTGCTGGATATTGCCATGGTCGCTACCTCCATAAGTTGAGGCCGAGGGTGAGTGAAGACTAGGCGTCCGCGCGCGGGTTCTAGGCCGAGGATGGCGCCGTTGGCGAGGCGGCGAGTACTTGCAGGTGTGCGGGCGTTGACGACGGGTGCAGTAGCTGCATGGCAGCTTGCCGTCGCATTTTACTGGGCAGATGTTAGTTACACAGGGCTTTCTATACTTGTTTCGCAAGACACACAGAGCGAGAATGCGACGCACCCTTTCTGGCCTTGCAGCCATCGCACGCATTGGCAACGCGGCTGCGGATAAGATGAGGCTCGTGAGCATCGCGCGGACTGTGCTGGCCATCGCCTGCTGTTGGGCCCGCCTCTGCACTCCGGTCTCCCCCTGCGTCGCCTGGCTTGGCCTCTGCTGCTGCTTCACCACGGGCAACAACTACCGAGTCATCTGGGTGCTTGACGGAAATCTCGTCCATCATGGCCGAAGACGACTCGGAGCGGGTGCTTGGGCGGGATGCGCGGTCGTGAACACGGTCGTGAACACGGTCACGGTCACGGTCACGGTCACGGTCGCCACGGGTACGGATGCGGCTTTGGCTTTGCACCAGCAGACTGCGGCGCGGGGATGAAGTACAACAGGTGAGATCCGCCGCGGTGGAGCCCATGGCCGCCCTCATGCTGTGCCAACCCTCGCCAACCCTGACCTCCCGGGTGTTGCTTGCTGGGGCCGGGCGGGAACTGACTCGATAGGAAATAACTTTTTCCCACCCTCCCTCTTTCGCTTTTCCCTGCTTGTTCCCGTTGTCGGGTTGTCCTTGTTGGACGGCTTGACGGCTTGAATCAATCGAATCGAATGGAGCGGGTGGCATGTGCGGGTCGGAAGCAGGAGAAGGGACCGGGGATCCGCCCGCATGGATGCGGCGTTACGTCGGCATGGCTGTTCCAAGGGTTAGGGCTGCTTGACTATGCTCGCATCCGGGTTAGGGTCAGCCACCTCCAGCCTCCTCCGCTTTTCGTCAGCCTCGTCGCTCCTTCCTCGCAAGAACATTGAATCTTTACATAATACAGTTCCAGGAGTAGCTTGTACACACTTTAAAATACACACAGATCCCCACCACCCGCTACTGCCCCCTCACCTTGGCCCAATACAGATCCGCATCCTTCACCACCCTCTCCTCCCACCCTTCCTCCGCCAACGGCCCCACAACCTCCACATCCTTCTGGCCGCCTCCAACCACCACCTTGCACTCCCACTTCATGGTGAAGTTCTCGCGGTTCTCCTTGCCCGTCAACTCCATCAACGCATCGTTGCTCGCCCCAAATACGATGCGCCCAATGTTGGCCCAGTACGTCGTCGCCGCACACATGGCGCACGGCTCCCAGGTCGAGTACATGGTGCACTGCCACAGGTACGCCTGGGAATAGTGCTCCGAGGCCAGCCGTGCCAGGGACGACTCGGCGTGGTTGACGTGGCTGACGGACTGGTGCGAGAGGAGGACGGTGCTGTGGTCGGGCGCGACGAGGATGGCGGCAAAGGGGCGTTTGGCGTGGTGCGCGCGCGCGGATGCCTGGAGGGCGAGCACAATGGACATGTTCTGTTTTTGGGCGGTTCACGAGAGAAGGACGGTTAGTTTTGAGCGCACTGTATATATCCTGCCATGGGGATACATTGCTTTTGGGGTCTGTGGTCGCTGTGTGTACCTTGTCGACATGCTCCTTGGTGGGTTGGGTCCGTGGAGGAAAGAATTCCTCCTCGATTGTTTTGGGTGGTGCCGCTGCCATTGTGAAGAAATTGTACGCGTGTAGATATCTATTGATCGAATTGGGTCCGCGAGAAGCAAAAAGACTGCATTCCAGGCTGGCGACGACGACGAAAGATGATATATACTTTTGCTGCCTATCAGCCGCTGTATGGTCAAGCCGCTCTGCCGATTACACTACTCATCCGTCCCTTATCTGCAAACCGACCTTTTCCTCCGGAGCCGGCCGGCCTGGAGAAGAGCGGGGCTTCGCAAACGGTGCCGACCGGGGGCGGGCACGCCAAAAAGTTACACCGACGACCACCCTACGCCTACCATCGCATCTCATATGTTGTCTGGACGCTTGATGAATGTAAACTTTGTTGCTTTTTTTTTCCTGGCAGTAAGAATGCTTAATCGGGAGACCATATGAGTCAGAGGACAAGAACGGGCTTTACAGCAACGAGAACCAAGATAGAAGCAAACAACCGGCCAACCCAACCATCCATCATGCAGACGACCAATTGCCCAAATTTCAAATCCTCCCAGGCCACAAAAGGACGCCGTACGCCGCTACAAACCCAGAAAAAGTGCAGAGCCAGAAATAGTACTTTTCCTCCTTCTTTCAATCGAGTTCTTTCCGCCCCAGATCATGAAGAGTTCCAGACCAACTCCACCACCTCGTCCATGCTCTCGCCACTCTTGGTATCCCGCTTATACACATAGATCTGCCTCAGCCGCCCATCTGGCAGCCACTCCACGTCCCTCAACTTGTGGCTCCTCTTCTCGTCCTTTTTCAGCGCCTCCCGCAGCGGGCCAATGCTAAAATCAAACTCGGGGCCGTGCTGGTTCCACGTCGCCTCCATCCAGTCCAGCTCCAGGCCCGCAAGGCCCTTGCGGTACGTCGAGATCGAGTACCCGTTGGCAAACAGCACATTGTCCCCAGCCTGGAACCGCTGCAGAAAGCAGTCACCGCAGATGTTTGTAATCGCGGCTTGCTTGTAGACGGGCTCCTCGAACCAGCTCTTCCAGTGGTGCAACGAGAGCGGCCGCAGCCCGGCCTCGAAGAAGCCAGACAAGTCGCCCTTCATATCCTGCTGGTGCAGGCCGGGCACGAGCGTCAGCTTCGTCTTGGAATGGTAAAAGACGCAGTCGCGCAACATGCCGTCGCCCGAGGGCAGCGCAGCATCCTCCAAACACTGCTCCTGGAAGGGCTCGAGTTTCTGCGCAAGCGGGACAGATAAAAAGACACCTGCGCCGCCATATGCAAAAATACCCCAGGACCGCACAGAGTAAAAGTCCTCCGAGAGCTGGCCGAGCCACCATTCTTTGGCCGGATCGTAGACGCGAAAGGCCTCGTCGAGGGCGCTCAGCGACGGGAAGAAGGTGTCGTCGTCGAGAATGCCGACCCATTTCGTCTGCGGGCGGATGTTTTGCACCGTCGGCCGCAGTGTGATGAAGTGGTTCTGGTCAATGGTGAGTTGTGGCTCGCCGGGCACGGTAATGAGCTCAATGTTGTGTTGCGCAAAGAGCCCTACAAGCGCGGCAAGGTCGTGGACAGCGTGGTCGACCACGACAGCCACCAGAGGTGCGCCGCTGCCTGCCAGCCAGTGGTCAAAGGCAGGAAGCGCTTCTATCAGCCGGTCGTGGTACGTCGCCACGCCGAAAATGAAATGGCCAAAGGTCTGCTTGGGGTATGGAGACGGCACGGGGATGGTGATGGGTTCGCAAGAGAGCTCTTGAATATTGGAGCACGAGTCGAGGTCCAGAACCGTCTTGCTCGCAAGCAACGGCTCGTCCAGTCGGGTAATGGCGTTGCGGTCCATGTCCTTGGAGAACTTTGGCGTCACACAGCGCCTGGTGTACTGGATCTTGTTCGTCAGGCCCAGCTCTTGGCGCCGCAGGAACTCGATATCTGGGCTACAGCGGCCAGGCTCAAGCGGCGGGCGCAAGGCGGTGCTAGGTGGCGCGGCACTGACAGGTGCTTCGTGCTCTGACACGGCCCCGGATTTCTCGGCTCCCGCGCCATTATAATTGCCAATATTTTGAAACTTTGTAGATATAGTGTTGCTGAGGGCGGCGTCGCGGACGCTGCTGGAAGAGATGAGAAAGAGGCAGACCAAGAAGACTGCGAGGGCGGGAAGGACGCGGTGGAAGCGTTGCGGTACAACCATGGCGCTCTATCTGATCATTCTCGATCGACTGAAGGATTATAAGGAGGCGTCGCCAGCGATCGTGTATGCAAATGTCAAGGCAACGAGAAGTGGCAAGTCGTGTACGTCGAGGATTGGGGCGGGGGGGGATTGAGTCGCGAGATTCGAGAGCTGCGATCGGGGGCTGCGCCGGCAGTCGCACAAAGGAGGCAGGGCAGCAGACTAGTCGGCGAATCGAGGTTGGAGGGTAGGCGGGGATGAAACGGTGATTGGTGTCACAAAGTTATGATGCGTTTGTGTGTTTGCTAAAGAATGTCTTGAAAAGAAAGGCAAGAAGTGAAGCTCTCGAAAGAAGCGGAGGAAGAGTACGAGTAGGCCCAGTTGGTAGAGAGGCAAAGAGTGGAGCCTATAATTGGAAAGAAAGTGAGCATCTTGGGTCTCTGGATAGGGTTTTGGGGCTTCCTTCCGGCACTGAAAGTACCGAACAGGCCAGGGTACCAGGGCTAACCCACCGTCTGTCTGCCACGCTCCCTACATACGCGGCATCTGTACCTGGTACTCCTGATATGTACTGTACTGAGTATACATAGTATGCCCGGTCTACCAGCATCTAACTGACCGTCCCAGCCTTTCCATCTTCTTGGTCTTATTACCTCGTAAACAAGTCCATTCGCTTGATGGTGGCAAGCTGAATATTCGCCTACCTAGTCATGGCCGCTACATAGTACGCACAGCATGCTCCGCTAGAACGGGGGCTTTGTCGCTGCCATCGTCATTTCAAACTTCCACACATGGGTGGCACCCACCCCATGTCCCACCTGTACATGGGTACATGGTAGTACGCAAGACCTGCCGTGCCGCTGCCGGCCTTCTGGAAAACCGCTAGCCCTGTCTGTCTGAGACTTTGAGGGGTCCTGGGCCGCTGCGGGCCGTTGACCTAAGGACCGCTTGCTTGGGCCCATCGCCGCGTAAGCCAGCCCCTGCTAGTCACCTAAGGTTGGCCAAAGTATGTCTGGTGTATAGGGGTTGAACAAGTATTCAGTGACTACATATATTCAGAGCTGGGAAACGATAAGGAATCTCAACTTCATCGTCCAGAATGTCAACCAACTTCAGGGCATTCTGAAAGAAAGTTCTGAACGTTCGAAGCTTTCCTCCAAGACCACCTGCATATTTGTCACTGCGATCTGTCTCTGCAAAAGCCACCTGAATCCTAACCCATCTCACACCACTTGCTTCATCTTTACGACATGTACTATGTATATCCCGTACCCCGGCTCCACTTTCACTCATACCGTACCTTTGAGGACAGCGCTTGTTCTGGGACAAGCATCAAGGCAATCAATCATACATAGAAACACATCATCAGGCAATCTGGTGATTGATTCCAAGTCCAGGCCAGTTTGACGGAATCGTCTTGCTTTTATACCTACGTTGGTTATGGACAAGGCACGCTATGTGACACTGTGTCATTTATATCTGCTCGAGATGGTGGTGAACTTGAAGCGACGCAAATAAGGATCAACATGATCTTCAATATTGAATCACTTCATAGTACATTGACGTGTTCAAACAACGCTCTGGAGAATCAGATCTCCGCAACCTCTCACAGAAAAGAGACCCAATAGGAAGGATATTATCTTCGGTCTCGTCAGATATCAGCGTGTACTGACTTTTGCCACTCTGAAAAGAAAGTAATAGAAGAAAGTGTATGTTGCCCATGCAGTATTGGCATAGTATCAAACGAAAGCATAGAGCTGCTATCCTACCACCCTACCTAGGCAGGGCGGATCGCAAAAGAGACCTATGTAGGTTCAGAAAACAAAGTACTTTCCAGGCTTAGGTAATCTCTTTGTACCATGCAGGGGTCCAGATCGTAGCCTTGCCTATCTGGCCAATCAGAGCCCAGTTGCCGACGATGGTTGCCTCCAGGGCTCTGCATATATGTACATATGGACGTTTTGGAGCATTCGCTTTTCAACGTGGTGATTTGGTTTTTTTCCTGGTCCAACGAGTAATACTCCACCTCAAAAGTAAGCTCATCAAAAAAAGAACAGAAAAAAAGCAGACTCAAAACTTAAAGAATGAGAACTCTGCTAATTTTGTCAGTTTCAGCAGATATCTACGCATTGCAAGGCACTGAGGCCATTCAGAATCAAGATCGCCCGCAATGAAACGACTGCCTTCCAGTCGCACTGCCTCTCCCCCGACCAAGAAGGCAAGGTGCACCAGATCACAAATCACCGCGTCTGTCCTCGCTCCGCGCGCTGGCGTTACTGATGACGAAGATGAAGAAGAACAAAAAGAAGAAGAAGAAGAAGAAGAAGAAGAAGAAGAATTTCCTGAACCAGGTACTCCGTACACATACTCAACTTGGATGCGTGATTATTTCGTTTTTACTATAATTGCGGCTGGTGAGATTGAACGTCGCATCCCATGCCTCAACTGCATCAAAGGTGTGATTGCAGAAATGTGCAATGGCTGTTGCGTATCTGCCGTGGGAATAAATGTTTGCAACCGATGCATCGACCTGAATCTACCTTGTGTTGAGTCGCCCCCGCAGCTCGAGCCGTTTATCGAAGAAGTCGCATCGACCAAGCGATTCGCTATTGGAATATCCTTCGAAGTCTATCCAAGTACGACAGATGCTCTTCTTCTCAAGGCAAGGGATGTCGCCCAGCACGCCACTTGGGCCTGGAGGGCTGCTTTTAAACACTACCAGAGCGGTCGCCTCAATATTTCCCATCCCCCTCCTGCTGCTACGCCTGCCGTCGACGCCGCTTCCCTGCAGGCCGAGATCACTACTTTGAAGCTGGAGAAGACCGAGAGTCATTCAGCTTTACGAGAGTGCGCCGAACTGAAAACTGCTTTGATGAAAGAGAATGCGGCCCTGCAAGAGGAGGTCAAACGACTTCAAGAGGCTGTATCGCACGGCCAGGTCGGCGTTATTACGTATAAAGAATGGCATGAGAGACAGATGGCTGCTGAGGCTGCTATGAAAGAGGTTTTCAAGAGTTTGGCTCCGCCACCGGAGTAGAAAACAGTATCTGCTCATACGAATTGGACGGCAAGGCATCACAGAAACAAATAAATTGCGGCTCAACATGCAGGGTATCTATCCTATAATACAAAATCACCCCAACCTTTTCCTATGGTGATGTCAATCCCTGCGCCACTATCTTACAAAGATGATCCATGAATCTCGTTCGACTTTTCTTATTTTTCAGCTGCCGTCCTTCTCCTTCTGTACTTATTTCACGTTGTCCGCAAACTTCTTGGATTTGAATTAGCAGTAGCACCTACAGAGCTACTAATGATAGAACTTCGATTACTCCTGACCCGCGAATCCACCAAATTCGGACTTGGAACTGCTTCTCCGCGACTCAGAGAAGTCGATGGAAGCGTTGATGGCCTCCTGTTATACGTCACCCTGGCTATCCGTGGCTGCTTAGGGCGCTTTGCCATATCTCGCGTGATTCTGCCCGAACCACCCACGACCAGCTTCTTGCTGGTGAGATTGTTCAAGTTCTGCCCTAGTCCGGCAACTCTCTGAGCAGCATCAGCCTGTACAACGTCTCCATACTTTGGCGGTGCGTCGGGGTCGTTGACCTCGGATACAGCGTCCAGGACCGATGTGATTTCATCGTCTGTGTTTGAGGTACTCGCGAAAGAATGCACTCTAGCGGCAGGCCTAGGCGAACTGAAACCACCTTGTATTGGTTGGGCACCGTGAATGGATGAGGCTGGCGACGGTATTTGAGACTGTTGTTGCAGGTTATGAGGCGGCGAGCTAGAAATTTGACCCGGTGTCAAAGTAGCTGAAGTCCTGGGAGAGATGGCCGAATTTCTGTTTAATGGTGTCAACTCAATCTCCTCCTGGACGCCAATCAATCCGTCGATCTCATCCAGCTCCTTCAAATATTTCTGTCTAGCCAAGCCGCGAGGGCGTAGCCCTAGAGGCGGGATTCCGATTGGCAATTGCCGCGCCAGTTGTGATCCGATGGTGGCAACATGAAGGGCGTCCAGTCTCGGAGCGAACGTCGGCATCCGGTATGTAAACAAGGCCAGAAAGACCAATGTGCAAATCTCCACCAATATGAGCAGCGATACAACAGCCTTGGACGGATTTCGCATCTCCGGTTTGACTATTGTAGTCCCGTTGCTGATGTAGATGGGGCGTGCGCTGTCAATCTTGGATGAGTCTGCGGTGAGGGTCAAGAAAGCCTCACTAGCGAGGTACATGCCGGCCTCGAGAGCATCTTCGGTGCTAGTATTGTATCCAAAACCAGAGAACCATTCTGCTACCATTCGACTAACATCGCCAACAACCTTTGCACTTGTCTCATTCGCTGCAGAGATATTGGTGCTTGGCGCATCGAGACTTGGGACCTTGCCGGGATAATTCAGGAAGCTGCAGTCCAAGTTGGCAGTAGAGAAACCGTTGTGGAAGTACCCCGTGTACACAGAAAACGGAAGTCCCTTGAGGCAAGCTGCCACGAAGCTGTCACGCTGTTCTTGGAGCGTACTTGCGTTTTGTACTTGGAAAAACCAGGACTCATTGCCGAGCATAGCATTGACGAGGACGGCTAAAGGCCCTGGGGTGGTCTGATTCCAGTTGTTCCACGGATCAGCTCCATAGCGGAAGAGCAAGACTTCTGATATGTTGCGGGCATTTCTGTATACTCGCGTGATTAGTGTGAGTATCAGAAACTAGACCTGAATGCGCCGTGGAGTAACTGGACTCACTCTTCGGCAGGAGGCTTCCGGGAAACAAACTCAACGTCGTTGAAATCAGCTTCCAGAACCGCCTGACTAGGCCATTGCTGAAGCAAGACGCCGGCGTTTCCGCTGTTGTGGTCATTTGGAAGCTCGAAGTATCCTCTGGTGGTATTTGCAACGCAATGAACTGTCATATTATTCATGGGCGTCATCTGGAAGCTGGACCAATTGGCGATGAGGCTCCCATAGGGAATATAGTTGTCTACCCATAGGTCCTCGACAATGTCTTGTCTGTTTCTGCTGATAGTCCAGGGAGTCTTCATATAGTCGCCTGGAACGCAGAACCGATTACTTGTCTCCTTGTTGCTGAATGAGCCTGTCAATGGGCGATCACCTGGACAAACATCAGGGTAAGTCGAACGAGGCACAACCTCGCACGTGGCACTCGAGTTGAACCTGATGGCATGTTCCCGCAACACTCCTGTAGAGAAAGTTTGCGAAAATGTGCTGACGTAAAAAGGAATTGGCTGAATACTGGTCTTTTGGTAGTAGTAGAGGGTATTTCCCACATCTGCCACCCAATTATCACCTTCGCCAGCCGTTTCTGGCCATATATGATACAGGCTGTCCATGTCGGACAGCGTCGCTAGGCTTTCACGGACTTTGCGCGCAACAAGGTTGCCAGGAGTCATGGCCATATCTGCTGGCTCAGGGTCGTACCCGCCTACCGTATAGCCGATGTTGATCAGTTTGCGACAGGCTGTATTGTTGTTCTTCGACTCCGGTACATCATTGCATGCGGCGATGCGGACTTGGTCGACTCTAACTGCAGAGATCTGTAGCATGGGTAAAACCATGCCTTGAAGCCACAGGTTAGCAATATTTATCATGTAGGTGAACGACGCAAGTGAGGGCGTGGTTATTTCTGTAGATGAACTCACTCAGAACAATCAGCATAGAACCAGCACTGGCCCACCACGATTTCCTGTCGCCATTAATTCTCATCCAACAGCCATCTGCCAAGGCAAGCAGCTCCCGTGCGGTGACTTTCTGTCCTGGTCGAACATTTTGAACAAAGGCAACCGACGCGTGATCGAGGACTGTGGTCACGGCAGGGTACGCAACGGCTGAACAAAAGCACGCAAGAATATTCGAGGCTCGAACCCATCGGGGTACCCATGCGAGATCGTTCGGCGTGTACAGACCAGAGATTTCGTAAGATTTTCCGTACCAAGTTAGAGGTTTGACGTCCAGAATACAGACAATTACCCAAGGGACGACCAGCAAAGGAAGGTAGGCAATTAGTAAGAGGGCCGTCGACCAGTGGTATCGAACAAGATTTGGCGGGTCCACAGGCGGTCGGCGAGGTCTTGTTCTTTCTCTGATGGACTCCCGAGGAGGCCCTCCCCTGGCCAACCGAGTTCGCTGTGTCGATGAGCTCCCAGCGAGCCTTGTGAGGGTCTGCGTGCGCAGGCTTCGCGAGGAAGCTTGTCGGCCGAACGGACGGATGGGTGTCGACCGACTACTTGACGGAACGTTTGGGGACGCGGAGTTGGTAGTTGAAGGGGTTCGGCGAGGTGGTGAAGGAATTGGTAGCGCTTCTTGCGGGGCGACGGGGTGTGGGACGGGGGATACTGGTGGAGAAGGCAGGTTGCTGGTTGCACTCAAGGTCAAGACGGCCCTAGAGGGCGTCGTCATATTTGACGAGCTATCATGTGCCTCGCCCGCTGGTAGCAGGCAGGGCGAGGTAAGGCGAAAGCAGCTGAGCGGTAGCCTGGGCTGAAGAAGAGACCGATAGCGAAGGGCTCAGCTGGCCAACTGTGGGTTGCGTACGTAGCACTGTCGGAGGCCCGGTAATAAAGGTCCGGTCATGGCCCAAAGAGAGTGAGCTGTCTCGTCTTTGTAACCTTGGGGCAGACTGACGATGGATGGCGAATGAAGATCGGGCCAAGCATTGCTGGAGCCGGCAGGAGGGTCGACAACCTATGGCAGTGCCACAAGTAGTCCTCATCGACATAAATCCGGGTCAGGGACGTTTTGGCATGGCTGAGTGTGTGTTGGAGACTACCCTGAAGTTGGAATTGTGAAGAGGTCTGAAGTCTGCGAGCGGCCGCGAGATGTGGATGCGCTCGAGAGCACGAGGCAGGCCAGCCTAAACACTGCAGCGTGTAATTGCTGAGACGGCGCTCTGAAAAGCAGAATGGAGAGCTCAGCTCGGGAAGCGAGAGAAGAGCATGTAGACAAACGGAAAAGCGCGGGAAAGCAGTACACATGCAACTTGAAGCAGCAGCCAAGCGTGGCTGGATGTGACGTGATGTTTTACTGCACTGCAAGGCGCAAGTTGGCTTATGAGTTGCCTATTCGAGACTTGAGCTGGGGAGTTTTCTGCATCTGTGCGGAGGGACCAAGATCTAATACGCTGCCCTGCCTGTGTGGTTGTAACCATATTGTGATGTAGAATATTGAAGTTCTCGTGGCGGCATTGTGGTGTGTTGCCTTAGGGTGAGGGTATTGCACATTGCTCAAGCAGTTCTGGAAGGGTCGGTGCCGACTGGGTGCAGCCGACACTCAACAGTTCAGATAAAATCGGCGATATTGCATCATGTTGGCAGCCGGCTTCATCTGTTGCCGCTGAGATGTCGAAGGAGAGAAGTCCGGTGAGGTTGAGGGCTGCCACGCAAGGCGAACCAATCACAGACTCGAGTCTTAGAACCCCGAATCTAGCTCCAATTAGGCAGGAGGTCGGCTTCAGCCTTGCCACTTACAAGCCCAGGACAATAGGTACGTACCTCGGTACACGAGTACTTATAGAGGCGGCCGCAACGTAGAATATAGCCCCAGGAATGCTCATGCTTTGCAGAGATATATATGTACACAACAGTTTCACTTGCGGAAATTGGTATGCAAGCTGTTGGAGCATTGGCATTTGTGTGCTGGAGGACTCGGCCCTATCGATGCACTGAAGAAGTATTTTCCTTTTATCCGTCGGATTGACATTGCCTCCAGCAGCCTTTTTGAGTCCAATCAGACCAGAATAAGGATCATCTACATCATTCCTGGAAGACTTGAAATCACTCAATAATGCCTGACAAGGTCCAGAGCTTCGCATGCAGTGTCACCAAAAGCCTAACTGATACTGAACTTTGCAGATGCATGCACACTGTCAAGCATGTAATACGCTGCTCTTTTCTCAGTCTACCGCCAGATAACAGAGATTAATGCACATTCCCATCGTGGGCATAATGTAAAGTAAGCCAGACACTTGACGATACATTCCTCCGTATATACTTATTCCTTGAACGGCGGTCGAACAGCCTCGGATAGGCTCTCGCTATGTCTTCAAATATTGCCATAGGCTCGGACAAAGAATAAATGATGAAGCCACAGAAGCAATCTGTGTATTCCCTGTTTTGCCTCATGAAAGAAGAACAGACTTGAATATTCATACACTTGTGTAAGCCTTTCTGTGGCACTGGTATGACGTGCCAATTCCCTCGACCATCCAATCCGCTTGCGCTTCCGCTTTCGACGCCATATGACCAATCTTTCCATAGAAGCGACTATTTGATGCGAGAAATATAACCGCTTCCCTTGTATATGACCATGGGGAAGGCTTATCAAACACATTACTTTCTGCTAATCAGACCAATTACGCGTCTTTGTGGACTCCAAACATGGCTCACGGTTCGCCATTCAACAGTCACAATTGGGAACGATGAAAATCGCAAGGTAGATAGACTCTGGAATATGGATATACGAATTACGAAAGCAGGAAAAATCAAATATGTAGCTCTTCTCTAAAATCCTAGCACTCTCTAACTGAAGGGTTGAGAGCGCACCAATAAGTGAATCATATATCAGCTGAGATCATATAGATAACACCGTGTGTCGCTGAGTTTCTCATTGTTGCAGGAAACCTGATTGTTCAATAGTTACTGCGGAATTGTTCAGTCGCCAAACTGTGCAGCGTGGCATGGTGGGATGTTGAGGCTAAGTGTATTGAAGTATCCTTGATGAGCAACATTGTTGGAACCATACTCTGAACAGCCGCTGAACATGCTTGCGATATCGTAGAGGAAGGCTAAATAGTGTAGAGATTCGAGTTTGAAGTTGGCATACAAGCAAACCAAAACTCAAACAAAACAATACGAAATGACGATACTTGGTAGAAAAGACCGCAAGACTCCGCTTCACGCTCCTCTTTTGTCTCGGTCTCAGCCTTTGTCCGTTGGGAGTGCGCCCCGATGGTTCCAAGTGACCGCAGGCTCGAATGTCTGGTCTTTGAAGAGATGGGGAATTGCTCTTTTGTCTGCATGACACTAGCAGAAGCCAGCGTCGATCACCATACAAACCAAGCATAGATTTCGTTCGCGTGCGGCGGTATGTACGTAGTCATGAGTAAGCTTGTTTGAAGTGCATGGTGTCCTACCCATAGTATGTCGTATACGACAACAGAGTATTTACCGAACTCTGCCGACGTGCCAATCCTTATTTATCCGGGCCCCAACTGACACACAGTATTGCGACAGTCAACGAGTCAACATATCCAATCACAGCCCTAGATGTGACAGTGGCAGTGCAGCTGTCAGATAGCACGACTCGGCCGATGCTTTGCTGTCGCTGCAAACGGAATGGAGATGTCTCCACGCCCAGAAGATCAGAATGAAAATCTACAGGCTTTAGACCCTGCATAAAAGGTGTGATGGTGGCGATACCCACACTGGATAGTAGATCCAGCGGAGGCCGCGTTTGGCCGTCAGCGCAGGGCAAAGAGCCCAATGAGTTCATCCGGGTTCTGTGGATGGCTTCTTGCTCTCTGGGTTTGGTTTTCAAAAAGGGGAAAAAAGGGAAAAGACTTTTGTGCTTGGCGTACAAATCATCGACGTTATCCAGGGCGGCAGGTGTGCATACAGCGTTGATCCCATCGACGTCTTGACAGCGAATGTTCTATGTACATAGTACAATACAGGTATCAAGATACAAAGTGCTCTGTTATGTACTATGTAGGTATGTGCCTGGTACTACTCGGTGCTCTTCTTTTCGGGTATTGTTCGCCTTCCTTACCGCGCTATCAACAGAATGATGACGTGCAAGTACCGTATCGCCATGGTCTGCAATTAAGTCTGATCAGCAGCTTGACTACGAGATTCGCATGGCGAGAATGAGTCGATAAAGATTTGGTTGTTCCCGTTGCAAAGGCCCGAGGCACCTAGGCCTCGAGCTTGGGCCAAATGCTTCCCTCTCTGCTGAGACGGCGCGTGGCGACGCGGCAGAGACCTCGTGATTTCTGGGACCATCGACAATCAAGAGACAATTGACACAAGCTTGTTTCGGAACAGACTTCTGGCTCTCTGGCTCGGTGATGTTTTGTGACGAAGGATGTTCTATTCTTCTGTTTGACATGGGGACGCTGGGTTGCGTTGCAAGCCATTATGTCATGACAGGCGGTCTCTACACACCACTTCAGCCTTGTCGCCACCCCACGTTTACTTGCGCCTACTTTGTGTCCATCAGGTATACCTGTCAGTCAAAGCCAGGCCAGGGGCGCTGCCAAGTGGGAGAAATAGAGACAGGGAGGAAGAGCAAGAGAGGAAAGGGTGAGGGAGGGTACCTGGCAATGAGCGGGTTACGCCCAAGCAGGCTACAAAGCGCCTGCTCCCAGGCCTTGACTGATGCCCATACTTCGTACTCACATACTATGTAAAGAAATGCGGCGGCGGGCTCGCATACTATGCGCAGAGAGTCATTGGTCCGGTGCAAGCGGTAGCAGGGTGAGTGGGTATTGAGTTGTTTTTGGCACGCTGTGCAAAAAGTCTAGAACTGAATGGATGTGATTTTAGCTGAGCGCCATGCTAGTATGCAGGCAATTGACGGTGGGACCCCTGAAACGATGCCAGTCACGGCTGGCTGGCTGGCTGCTGGCAGTGCTGGCTGGGTATGTAGCGCCCCTCACCTCAACCTGACAGAGGGGCAGGGTCCACTGTACGCACAAGCTACTGTACTGTACTGGATGTAGCTGGGACCTATCAAACCGCTGCTAATTGCTGGGCAGATCAGGCTTGGTTAGGCCTCCCGCGCTGCCCGTCAGGCCTAGATACATAGTTACTGGACGTAAGCAACGTCGCAGGTGCCAGTACCCGGCCTTCTCCGCCCCACGCAGGCCCCTACCGCAACATTCTCGTGGGCTCGCTTGGCAGCCTTCCGTCACCTTGCTTGGCTTGGGCTGGCTTGGGCTTGGGCTCGCTCCAGCCTACCCATGCCCATTGCCATGCCTGCCTGAGACGCAATTCTTGGTTCTCTCCTCCCACACACTCCTGCACAACCTCCAATCCACGCTTCCCTCCCACGTCAAGACTGCCCGATAGAGACCAGACTGCCCGACGGTTCACAGTTCCCGTTTCGTCTCTGTCGCGCAAGCCCTTCCTCGACTTCTTAGGTGCCCGCCGTCGTTCGTTGCGCGCCGACCTCGAGCTCTTTCCTGCCCTTTTTGCATCACACTTGCCCTGTAAGTCGACGCGTCTTTGCTTGTTTTCTATTTCTGTTCCTTCCCATTGCTCTTGCGGCATTGCAAAAACATGACGACGACAGCCTGTCGCGCCTCTGGCCTGTGCTCGCATCGTTCCCCCTATTCCGTCCGGTCGACCTCCCTAGCCAGAGCGAGAGCCAGAGCCACTACTGGTCCACGTGCAAATACCGAGCAAGACGAGGCCAACTAGGCCCCAAAATGCAAGCGATGGATGGATTCGCTGGCCTTGATCGCATTGTGTCCACTGTCCAAGCGTGGGTTGCCAAGCCCACCTCGCGGTGGCCGCATGTGGACGCGATGGCGAACGTTGTTGCTGCTGCCCTCTCTCGAGACTTCGCCCTGTCGCCCGCTGTGACGTCGACAAGCCTCACTGCAAGTCGCGACCCGCCTTCCCCCCGGCAACAGCCTCAGCACCACGGAATCCAAACAGCAGCTCGACACCACCACGCACTCCAATTGCCCTTTGCCTCGATCAAATTCGACGACGGCATCGTGACTGCCGCGCCCAGGCCCTGATGATGCTGCACCCGATTCTGACACGGCTGGCCGCCGCGCTGTTGTCCTCTGCATGCATCTGTCGTCATCCCATTTCCCCTTGCTGGAGCTTCTTGGTGGGCGCCTCCAACAATCACAAGCTACGCCATTACCATGATCAAGCCATATATATATATATATATATATATATATATATATGTATTTTGCACGTGCACATCGACAGCACAGCATGCTGTTTCTTTATGGATCAGCCGACTCGATGCATCCAAGATTCCACGACAGTTATATAGGACCATGGGCGGCTGCTGCTCCTGATACTTGGTTGGCATATATACACACGGGCCTGCACTGTTTTGCTAGCCTCCACTCCTGCATTGCGCTAAGCACGGCCTTGTCCGGCGGCCATTGGCATAGCAGCCGGCGTTGACTTTTTCCTAGTGGCCTGGATCATGGGTTTTCGTGGATTCCGAGGCCTCGTTTGACTTCTTGGACAACAAGTGTTGCATGTGCCAGTCGTTAGTCTGCTGCATTCTGGTGGCTGTGTATCAGAACCCGGCCCAGCCTGGCACATTCGAAATTGCCTTCCGCATTCAACAAGTCGTACCGACGTGTTACTTTTGTCCCATTTGTAAATCTCGGGTTGTTCTTCGTTGAACAGGAAAAAGCAAAGAACCCGAAAACAAGAAGGCTGACCAAATGGGTTTGCAGTGACAGCAGTGGACAAGCCAACATTGACAGCTTGTATCCGTCCGCCTAATACCTGACAAAACCAGCTTTATTCGCGACTTAACCCTTCCACGAAATCACATCGTCTTCCGCGCCTCTTCCGAGGGAAAGAACTGTCATCACACGAGCTTGCATTGCAATTGACATGGCCACGCTATTTGGAGACTACGGCCCAACCCACGCAACCGGCTTTCACACCATGATTGCCACCCAAGGCATGCCATACTCACAGCAACAACAAGACCATCCTTCTTATCGATCTAACAGCCATTCCCGAGAGTCTGCTGCCCGCCGCCCGTCTCAGACGCAACAACGCTCTCCTCCAAGACATAGCACCGCACAAGGATCAAAAGAGCGCGACACTGCTGCCACAGGTAACGATCGTAGTGGCGCTTCGCGGCTCCCGTCGCCCCCAGACTCATCATCGCCATCCGGCAGTGCAGGAAGCGTGTCACAGCCAGCATCGAGCGTGAATGTATCATCGCAGCATGGGCGGAAGGAAGCATACATGGATTCTTCGGCTCAAGCACACGCGGCTGCGCCGTCTGCTAGCTCCGGCTCCTCGACAGTGCACACTCAGCGCAACCCTACCTCTTCCAATGCAACTCGAGCCATACCTTCCCCATCATCTGACGTGGATGGCCGATGGACTTCTTCAACAGCTCAGATCGACTCCAGTCTGGCTGCCGCCGACATAAACGTGGTACAACAAACGACTATCCATGTGCGCGATCTGGCTCATGTCGAGTCACTGGCCAGAAACGAAATGAACACCACAGGCACCGACGACCCTCCTTTACAGGCTATGAAGTACGAGATTAGCGGGATGCCTATTGGCGATATTATCGAAATGGTTGCTGCCCTGCTTTCCAAGATAACCACAACCAACGACCTGCAGCATGACGCCCTCAGCCGCAACGCCGTCGAGCGTAACGCAAATCATGTCAAGCAAGCCCAGGCACAGAATGATGGTTCGGCTATCGAGCACAGCATAAGCCCACTCAGCAGCAGCGTTCTTGCTTTTCATGGCAAAAATGTGCCAGCAATTACTATTCTCAGCTACCTCAGTAGAATACACAAGTACTGTCCTACTACTTATGAGGTGTTTCTGAGTTTACTCGTGTACTTTGACCGCATGACGGAGCGGGTCAATGACTTGGTTATGAAGGCCGAAGAGGCCAAGAGACAGGCACAGAGCTCGAATCCTGCACGCACCGATGGGGTCATGAAGGGCGACGTCAACAACACTACTATCGATAGCGACGAAGACGAAGACCTAGCCGACGATTCGCAATCAGACCATGAGCTTACGTTCAGGGGAGGCAGGCCGTCCACTGCTGGCCAGAGCAGCGCAACTGGCAACAAGATCGCAGCATCATTTGCCCCAGTAGCAGCGCAACCTACATTTTTCGTGGTGGATAGCTTTAATATCCATCGATTGATTATTGCCGGCGTCACCTGCGCCAGCAAGTTCTTTTCTGACGTTTTTTATACAAATTCCAGATACGCCAAGGTATGCATCAAACTGTCGCTCGTTGATGAAATTGTCTTTCGCTAACCGGTTATGCATAGGTTGGTGGTCTTCCTCTGGCCGAACTCAATCACCTCGAAATACAGTTTCTCGTCCTCAATGATTTCCGTCTGGCGGTACCTGTGGAAGATTTAGAAGCATATGCCACGATGCTCGTAGAGTTTTATGCCCGTGAAGTTGTATTGCAACAACAACACCAACGGCCGCGATCAGGCACTTCTGCCGCACCTGGCGCGTCGGTTGCAGCTTAGCTGGCAGCAGGATTTATTCGCGGGATACGAGACCTTTTACCTTCTACGTAATGCGGGGATTTCGCCGTTGTTTTCTGGGTATGGCCTACCCTTTATTACAAGAGAGCAACCTATCTACCTACCCACATTATCAACCAGTCATGATTCACCACTAAGGGGTCTTCCTCTTATAAAAGTATGATGGGCTATAACGATTATACGACCGACGAAACACTATCATGAGACTTGGGATTGTGGCACACGAGAGAAATGAAGAGAAAGAAGAGCATCTCACACATCAAACACGTCTTTCTGTGTGTGTGTCGGATCAGCTGCGAGAGAAAGCAGATAAGCAGCGGAGCCAGAACATATGTTCTGGAGTGAACGGATTGTCTTTCGGTCAGCTAGGGCGTTTCTTTTCCTCACGGGGCTACCCTATTGCAGAATGAGACCGGGACGGGTGGCGCAGAGGCTTGGTGGTGGTGTCATTGTAGAAGAGCCATGGTTGTAGAACAATGTTGGGGCCAGAGATGGGCAACCAGAAGAGAAAGACTGGGATTTGCATCATGCACAGCCAACCCAGCGGCAGCGGAACGCAACAAGCGCAGCGTGCTTAATATACAATTTTACTTTTTTCCTCCCCCCAATCCTTCCCTCCTCCATCGCAGCCTTGGAAGAGACATGACTTGATGCCCACTGCGAGGTGGTTGTGAAGTCTTGTACCTTTTTGCTCCCCTGGGGTTGCCTGTCTGTCTGTCTGTCTGTCTTTTGTGCTTTCTGCATGTTGGCTTTCAAGCTTCCAATACGAGAGAGCTGGAGCAAAGTGGACTAGAGCTGGGCAAGAGTAAAATGCAGCCCTAAGCAGGGTAATGGGGCCAAATCTGTTGAATGAGACCCTGCTTTTACGTACTTACCCTTTTAGAACATACATCCTCAGAGATGACTGGTGTAAATCATTTGTATCGGCATTGGCACAATCGCTTCAGTGTAATTTAATTGTTGAAAAGGTGTTTGCATTGACTGTGCGCTCATCTGTTACGAGGCGAGGAGTAAACCAGCCTTTCCCCTTGACGCCCAAAGGTGTGACAATAGCATCCTACGAATTGGCTCGAGCGGATTCATATGTTTGTCATTGTCAGTTGCTTCCATGTCATTATGTTGTACATGCCCGCTTGCTCCAGTCTCAGCAGCAAGAGGTCTTTTGGTCGTGTCTATCAGCGACCTTCCAAAGATCGCCCGTACGGTCGTCTACCACCCTAAAAACGGACCCCACACCGTTCCCCGTATTCTTCTCGTAGCTCTATCCTCTACTGGTGCCGCACCTTGTATTCCGTGTCTGGTAGGTACAAGTGCCTATCCGCACCCTTGGCCGTCAAGACTACCATGCGAATGACACCACCCGATGATCCATCCCACCGAATAGCCTCTTTGAGAGAGTTCTTGACAAACTCAACAGCTTCTGCTTCCTCCATGCCTTCCTTCCAGTGTGCGTCGGTGTAACCGTAGATATAGGTCGACCCGGAACCGCCAATGGCGTATGAACCTTTGTGCAGGGAACCGCCGAGAGGAATGCTGTAGACCTGACCGCCATGACGCTCATCCCAGCCTGCAATGATAAGACCAGCACTAGAAGGAGAATAAGTCAGCTTGTAACTGCTGCGGTACATTGCGCCAAGTATAGCAGGACCAAGAACTACAACGAGGAAGTGGAACACTTGCTGCCCCCTCCCCCCCGGCGTGTACGAGCTGTTCAAGTGCTTCTCTGCTTCGGCAATGTCGTGGAGATTGTTACTTACGTCAACATGTCCTTGTTTGAATAACACAACTCCTGGAAGATGGAAGCTGCAGTCTGGGTGGTTGGTGGTTTTCCATTCATCATATGGAACATGCCGAGCTGATACTGCACAATATCTGCAACGGCTTGTGTATCAGCAGCGGAACCGGATCGGCAGCACCAGATGGTATCGTGGACGCGGGTCAGCTTGTCGGTCACTCGGTTGGCAATGTATGCGCCAGTCGTGGTTCTGGAGTCGGCGCCTGCAGTCGAGAGGAAACGGTGTCAGTAGAGCTATATCTCTTTGCTTGCCTGCAAGTATTATTACATCGCTCGTACCTAGTATTACACCGTCCTTGAAAGTTACCGCCATGCTACCCGCGAACGTTAGAGGACTGGGTGTAGTGGTTGTCGCAGGTCAAGGAGGCTTACATTGATGTGCCGAGGCTGAATAATTGGTTAGCAGAGAACTTCCTGGAAGACAGACAAACCAACTCACTTAACCTCGCCCTTCTTCAGGCGCTCCATATCGACGTGGATGCCATCTGGCGCAATGCGAGAGCGTTAGTTTTCATGCACCCGTCGTCACCGGCTTATGAGTTCTGGAAACGGTACCTTCGCGCAGGTTGCCAGATGTGCCAAACTCCATGGTTGCTTCGAGCGGGAGATGTGGTAAGTAGGTTGGATCCGGTTCGTTGAGGAATAGAGAGGAAGTAGTAAGGCCTTGTGTGTTGAGATGTGGGTGTTTCGCAGGCGGCTTTTGGAGGTGGAGAGTGGTGCAAGTTGAAGATGGGAGGTCGGCTGTTCAGTGTGCTTGCCGCTCGACTTGCTGAGCTCAAGGCAGCTCCGACGCGTTGCAGGCAGTGGCTACCTACGTTGACGTTGCTATAGTAGACCCCTGTTCCCGGCAGGCAAATACTCCGTCGTCACTGCTAATCGTGATGCTTATCTTGGCGGAAGTCCTTCATACCAGCAAGTCTGACAGAAAACAGTAAGGGTTCAAGTTCTCGATACTTGCAACCTGTCTCCATCTGAATTCCCATGTCGACTTAGTATTTCAGGAGTTTACAACTTCACCCTTCACCCTCATTTCCTCAATCAGAAGAGGCGCGAACGGCTTTTACAAAAGAATCTCGCTAAGGTTTGACACGACAAGACAAGTTCTGCCAATCTTTCCAATTAGCAGTGGCTGTTACTCTCCCCTCGCGATATGTCGATACCTCTATCAAGACCATGAACCGCCAATCGGCGCCAGGCGTTATGGTCGACACAGCCAATGCACACTTCGGAACTGGAGCAAGACGATGTCTCTGTCACATAAAATCGTCGAAAAGCATATTCAATTATCATTCAATAAAGTCAACCTAAATTATTCCTAGCACACCAATCAATATCGTGTAGGCTCCAGGCATCACGAGGTGGTTCCAGCCCACTGCGCTTCCATGCAACCTAGCAACGGCTCCGGCCCCCAGCTGCTCACGTGCCCCTCCTTCTCACCCGGTCCTCTTCTCACGGCCGTCTAGTCACCCGTGGTCATTTTACATGGCCGGTGCTGGAGCGCTGCCAATGACCCTCTTGGCCCGAGCGGCGACCGCTGCAGTCGAGTTGGACGCCGCGGTGGTCGTGCCAGCTGCGCTGTAAGCAGTGATAGCCTGTTGGAGGACGGTGTTGATTTGGCCAATGGACTTTTGCGCAATGCCCTGGCCGATGGACGGCACCTTGGAGACAATGGCGTTGCCCAGGCTGGCAGCGCCCGTCTTTTGCGTCTGCAGCTGATTGGCAACCTCGCTGGTGACGCCGAGCATGTCAAAGACGGGCTTCTTGGCAATCAAAGCTGTGACGGTCTGGTTGGCGGTGTCAGTGAGGCCCGTGGCTGACTTCTGCAGCGAGAGAGCGTCGGTCAACGACAGCATCGAGGTACCCTGGATGGAGGTCGTGGCGCTGGAGATGGCGCCCTGCGCGTTGGAGCTGGCGGTCAGGACGTTGGTGAGGGTCGTGGCATCAGAGGGGTTAACGGCCTGTACCCATGTATAAGAGGATGGCGTTAGTCATGAAATGAGCCGTTTGGCATGGAGCAAGAGAGTCGTGCTGACTCGGGTGCACTTACGTTGACGGCGGTGCCAAGGTCGGTCAGCGACTTTTGCACGGAGGTGATGCCGGACTGGATGGTCTGCAAGTCTCGCTTTTGGTTGTGGGACGGGGCAGCAAGGGCGACGACCGCAAGGAGAGGCTGGGCAATGACGCTGAACTTCATGGTGAATGTTTGGTGTTTGGTGGATTAGAAATGTGGAAACTGTAAGAGGCAAAGGCTGGTATCCGGTACCGAATCTTTTGGTTGCTGAAGAAGAAGTGAAGAATGAGGAAAAAGACAGCTCTGCTGAGATAGATTGTTATACTGATGCTAATGATGATCACCTCAGATATCGAGAGGAGGAGGATGGACGATGGCATAGATTTATACTCTTGAGAAGCACTGGCAAACGATGTTGTCCTCGGCCGTGCTTCGTGCGATACACACCGACGTACGGCGCATCATACTTCCCAAGATGGCAATTCGAAACACCCATTGATGTGCCTGCTTCTTCGCAAGCGAGCTCGTCTTGGAGACATCTCTGGGCAGACGCTCGGCGCTCTCATGCATTCCCTGATTCGGCACCATACAGCATGGAAAAGCCCCAAACTCGCATGATCCTGGCCGTGCTTGTGTGTCTGGGACAGCCTTGCAGTAGCCTACCCTGCCTCTGCCGTGCTTGACAGCCCAACGTTAGCCAAGAGAAGAAACAGAATGGTAATCAACTGCCGAGGAAAGATGCCAGAAAAGGTAGATATGTGTGTAAGTTGGCTGCCCTGAGGAGTGAGTGTGTGTTGGAAAAGATGGGTTGAAACGGGGCTAAGGAGGGGGAGCGCTTGAAGCAGAGGCCAAAAGAGCCGAAAGGCGGCTTCGTCGCGAATATCATAACCAGCTGATGGCGTGAAAGAGAAGCTGAAAAACAGATCAACCGACGTTATGCTTTTTGGAGTAATTGACAGGAAGATTCTAGACTCGTTTCTAGCAATATCATCGGCCAGCGTACTTTTTTTACACCCACTCGAGAGAAATCATTGCACGAGTTTTGGCATCCATGCATCTCCGTCCCGGCCGTCTACTTTGCTTGACTTGGCGCAAGTAAACATTTGTTTGAAGAAGAGTTCCTGTTTCAGGCAAGCGTCTTTTTTTTTCGACTCGTCAATATCGGAGTTGTGGCAAGGAGTTTACATATTTGACACATGTCACGGGCACACTTTCAAGCTGAACATGTTCAATAGCCACGCGGGGGTTAGTTTGGTGGCTGTGACAAGCAATCTGTACGGGCGCTGAAGAGACAACATGAGAAGCTTGACACGAGATTTCGCAGGCAATTGCCGCTTTGGGAAAGGTAGACGAGATTGTTGGTGCACCCCCGCCAAGATGTGCTGTTCTGGACAAAGCTTGGAAGATGGCTCGGCGCAGCGCCTAGGCTCTGGTCAGTGGACACCTTTGTTGTTCTATTGGTAATCCTCCCCCAAACCAACCATCGTGCCAATAGCACACTGATGCCCCAAGAAGCGAAAAGATGGTTGTAAAATGTGCTCCGCGACCTCTATTCTCCAAGTGACGCGCGTGCTATCAGCACCTCAGCGCTGGTACAACCACATCAGAGCGAGCGCTGTAAAATAGCATTGGGATATATGTAACAAACGCAGAAAAATGTTATACAAAGTCGAATCCATGTCCACTAACCCACTTCTCTCTTATAATAAACCTTTCCCGTAGTGAATCCTGATGTTTCTGAAATATTCCTTACTCCTTCAACTCGCCCTCGATCGTCTTGGGCTTGGCCTTGCCTGGATCGTCGGCACACCCGCAGTCATAAAAGTCGCCAATCTTGTTGCAGTCAAAGGTCGGCTTCTTGAGCCGCTCATTGACGATATTGTGGGCAAAGCACAGCCAACCAGCGGCGGCGTTGCGGCTCGATACTTGGGGCGGGTATTTGGCGAGTAGCTGACGGAAGTGTTCGGCGCATTCGCCGCAAGGGTATAGGCGCGAAAAGAGAGTCATGAAGGTTTTGAGGGCGAGCTGGTCTTCTTCGGTTGGCTCTTCGGGGTAGCGTGCCACCATGGTGTGGAGGAACTTCCAGGTTGCATGGCCGAGTTCGCGTCTGTGTTTGGAGTGGTTTGTTAGCTCGGGAAACTTTGTTTGGACTACAAAGGGATATCTGTGGGAAGCCATGAGGAGGAGGAGCGTACTTTAGTGTTTCGTTGCCAAGCTTGGGCGCAATGGAGCCGCCCGAGAGAATGCCGTCAAGACCGCCAAAGTCGACGGCGGCCATGGGCGTCAGACCTCCCTTCTTGACGCTGCCTGCAGAGTCATATTCGAATGCGGCAGGCTGGGAGGACCTGCCACTCGAGGACATGAACCAGGTCAAGCTAAGGAAAGCGGCGAGGCCAAGTACGAGTATCAGGGAAAGGTGCTGCCGCCGCGCCATTGTTATGTTGTGGTTTTGTTATTGCTATTATTATTGTTGTTGTTGTCGATCTTTGCGTCGATCTTGGAGACGCTGTGGTGCGCCGAACCGTAGCACAGGAGGTACGGACAGAGGAGTTGGTGACCAGTAAAGGGAGTTGAGCGAGTGAAAATGCTACTAGCAATGCTGCCGTAATGCAGCTCGTCGAGTTGTGATGCTAGTAGTGATGCAAGGAATGTGCATTCAGAAAAGTAAGACGGGACGGTGATAAAAATGGGAAAGAGAAACATGTGGCCGAGAATCATCTGCATGTTTGGGAGTCGCCTGAAACGGCGCGCTAAGCCATGGGGGGGGACCTTGGGGGTTGCACGGCAGGGTGCCGAAGTAGACTGGGGACACGCTATCGATAGTGCCACTGTACTATGTAGAGCCGGGGGCGGGGGCAATGCAGGGTTGAGACAGTGCTGTAATAGTACCCCAAGTACATGGCAGCAGTATTGAACTGGGTTCGATGTTATGTACAGCTACATGGTGGATAGGCAGGTGCCTGCAGCGTGGTGTTACCGGTCGCCGGCATAGTTTGATCATTGAATCATTGTACTTGATTTCTGCAGCACTTACTCGAGAGGGCCAGAGGCACACATGTTTGTGGTCCCATTTGGGGCTCCTTATCACTTTGGTGGCCCGGGTTGTATATGGTATAAGTCTATATTTATGGCAGTACTACTACATAGTATGCTACGTACTGCTGCAGGCACCAAAACGTACGGTAAGCCTTGGTGGACCCTGCGAATTACAGGGGCAAGGCCCCTGAGCCAGGGGCTTGGCTTTTGATTTGACATGTGGGCTGACCCCGCACATTGCATGTGTTAGTCCACCATCTGACGCCGACATGATGTGGAACAGGTGCTCTCACGAGCAGACTGTTGGTCGTGCGAATCTCACCAGCTCCGATCGGACCAGTCAATCCTTTGAGAATCTACCCTCGAGTTCTCTCTCGTCAAGTCCAGTGTCGGCTCCCCAGCCACAATGCTCTGCATGTCTGCAATGATCCGAGTCTGGGCCGGTGCAGACTGCTTGTGATATTCTCGCAACGATGCCGCCTTGCGACGCCAGTGTCACCGCTCATCCTGATAACGGCAGA
Organism: Coniella vitis; assembly: GCA_011317545.1. NCBI lineage: Eukaryota > Fungi > Ascomycota > Sordariomycetes > Diaporthales > Schizoparmaceae > Coniella > Coniella vitis. The sequence continues at coordinate 323,735 of WUJK01000003.1, forward strand.
AGGCTAACGGTCGCACAATAGCAATTTTGCTTGGAAACTCTGATTCAGAACGTCACTGATCGTCCTGGCGACCGGCAAGTAGACGCGAAAGTAACAAGATCACCGGCAATGGCGACATCGAAAGCACAACAGCGGCAGAGGAGACGCGGCTCTGATAGGTTTTGCACACTACAGTCATGACACTGCATAGAGCCCCATGCCCGAATCCGCAAATGCTGTGTCATGAAAGCGTTGTTGTCTTGCTGTTGAGCTTGTTGCTGAGCCTGTCGCTATTACTACTATTCGTCCAGATACAGACTCTGCCACCCATGGCTATCGCCCCCTCGCGGCACGGCCAAGCTTATCTGTTGCATTACACGGCGGCCGGTGTTGCCTCGAAGATCTTGGGCCGCTGGAATTGACGCGAATAGACATTTGCTGGATTGGGAAGTCGATGAGCCATAGAGCGGTCAATCACGTATTCAAGCCGGACCTCTGCAGCATTTCGCTGCGGATCGCCTTCGTGTGATGCGACCAACTTGTAGAGCCCGGCTGGTGCCCCGTGTGGCAGGCTCTGTCTCTGAATATCCTCCAGCACCGGGAACTACAATGCCGCATGTACGGCAACCTCGGTGACGGACAGCACGGCAATGGGCTAGCAACCAAGCCGTTGGATGACAGCTTTCTCCTGGACTTCTATCCAGGGAGCCGATAATACCAAAAGAATATATAAAGCAGCGCAACTCTCCCATGCACAATTCGCATTTACTAGTATGGCCCTTGCTTGGCATAGCACGAGTCCTTGAACAGCGGTTTCAATCTCGAGGATCAAACACTCTACTTCCACTCTATTTTTGACACTTCATCACGGCTCAGCACTATGGCGCCGTACTTGCAAGAGATTACTGCCTCTTTCTTACCCACTCTTGCGGACAAAGGCTCGAGCATCCCAGCGGATGCCCTCAAGGCCAGGCTCCACAAAAAGCAGGCTTTCAGAGTTGAGGAGAAGGCTGTGGGTGACGAGCAAACGCCTCCCATTATTCCTCAAGGAATTGACGAGCACAAGTTCCTTGAGGCTTTGGCGGAACTTCGCACAGTTCTTGGCGTCCAGAATGTTGAGCTCAATGACAAGTCTGTCCATCATGATAGGTGAGTAACGCTAGACAATCACAGCCCATGCATGCCCTTTAACCACTGATATTTGGAATGTGGTATTAAGCGGTACGGGCGGTAAGTGCCATCTATTTCTCCAAAGGAGCATCTTCTTGAACCGGAGAAACCTAATTGTAGCAGACTGTAACACACACGATGTGATGCCCGTCCTCAGTGACGATGAATTCGTCGCCTCTGCCGTTGTGTACCCGGGTAGCACGGAGGAGGTCCAGGAGGTTGTCCTCTGGGCCAACAAGCACTTGATCCCTCTTTTCCCTATTTCTATGGGCAAGAACTGTGAGTGCAATCTGGCTGTGAAAGCATACATGGAGTGATGGGAGTGATAGACTAACGTTTCGTGACAGTGGGCTACGGCGGTGCTGCTCCTCGTGTCCGCGGCTCCGTGACCATGGACCTTGGGCGCCGCATGAGTCGCATCTTGAAGATTGATCCGGAGGACTTGACTTGCTTGGTCGAGCCTGGTGTCTCTTTCTGTGCTCTGCACGAAGCTCTGAAGGACAAGGGCTACGGTCACATCTGGGTGGACACCCCCGAGATTGGCACTGGTTCCATCATCGGGAACACGCTGGACCGTGGCTTTGGATACACGCCGTACGGCGACCACTGGGCCTGCCACTCGGGCATGGAGGTCGTTCTTCCCACGGGCGAGGTCATCAGAACAGGCATGGGTGCGATGTCGGGGAGCAACACCTGGCAGGCCTTTCCGTATGGATTTGGTCCTCATTCCGAGTGAGTACAAGAAGAGAGGAAGAAAGGTAGGCGGTGGTATGCGGCTAACTGGATGGCAGTGGCATCTTCTCCCAGTCCAACTTTGGCATCGTGACAAAGATGGGCGTGACGCTTATGCCAAACCCGGGAGGACACGAAAACTTTGTGCGTGATATCAAAACCCAGCAGAGCAACACAGGAGTCTCATCACTAACCTCATGCTTTAGATATACACCTTCCAGCGGGAGGAAGACCTGGCACAGCTCGTAAGTCCACTACTCAGTCATGACCAGGCTCATTCCAGATTCAGCCCCCTGAAAGAGCAGATTCACTCTGATTATTATGTATAGGTCGACATCATTCGTCCTCTCCGTATCTCATCCATCCTTGAAAATGGAGCACAGCTCAGACACATCACCCAAACCACGGCTACGCGAGGCCTCCCTCGTTCTCACTACCACAAAGATGAAAACACGCCCATCCCCACCAGCATCCTCCACAAGGCCGCTTCCGTAACGCCTCTAGGCGACTATACCTGGATCTACCACGGCATGTGCCACGGGCCCGAGCATATCCGCCGCCACAAACTCGCCCTCATTGACGCCGAGTTCCGCAACATCCCCGGCTGCAAACGCATTGATCCTTCCACGCTGCCCCAAGACGAGTACGCCTGGGCGCAAAACAGGCCCGGCGCCGGAATCCCACAATCGGAGCCGCCCAAATGGCTCACGCACTGGCTCTCAAACAACAGCGATGTTGCTGCTGCTGCTGCTGCTGCTGCTGCTCCAACTCCTACTGCTACTGCTCCAGCACACATCACTTTTTCCCCCATCATCCCCCTTCGCGGCAAGGACGCTGTAGCGCTGTACAGCCTCGCCCAGCGCCGCCATGCCGAGTGCGGGATCGACCTCTTCCCAACATTTGTAGTCGGGCTGCGCGAGATGCACGTCACCGTGGAGCTCGTCTTTGATAGCGCCGACGCATCGCGCCGGCAGACAGCCCTCGAGTGTCTCCGGGCCATGGTCGGCGACGCTGCAGGGTTGGGCTACGGTGTGTACAGGACGCATCTGGCCGCCATGGACCAGGTCGCGCAGACGTACTCCTGGGGCGAGGGGGCGCTGCTGAAGTTCAATGAGAAGCTCAAGGATTGTTTGGATCCGAATGGGATTCTGGCACCCGGACGGTGTGGGATTTGGCCTGTTCGGTATAGGGGCAAGGGGTGGCAGATGATTGGCAATTAGCATCAACATCATCGTCGTGGGCACCAAAGGGGGCGGGGAGGAGATTTCGCAAGGGGCGTGGCGTAGGAAGAAGGGCTGGTGTGAAGTGATGCTGACCTCGTTGGAGAACGTTGATTATATCTCCTTTTGGGGCATGTTTGTGGACACTCGTTACTATGAGACTAACACTCATCAGATGGTATGAAACGTCTTGCCAGAACAGCGAGTCTTTGTCTAGAAATTCATGTTGTCTATTGACAAAAGTTACAGCATGCACTTCTATGACTGACCAGTACTATGTCTGATGCCATTACCTAAACGGATGTAAAACACTCGCTCCGTGATTTAGGGAGCCATATATTCAATAGTATCAGTATGGTTCTTCACGTTCGAGTCAAAAAACAACAAAAAGCAAACTCAAGCACCAGAGCAAAACTCGAAGAGACTGGCGCAGAGAGAAATGGTATTAGGGAATCAACATTAAGCAGGGGTATATCCTAGGATAAACAAAAAGAATCAAAGTACCACCACCCAAAACTTGCGTTCTCTCCTTTCTCGTCATCTTCGTCATCAACGAAACAAGGTCTCTCCGGCTCACACGTGGCCCGCTCTATATATATATATATATATATATATATATATATATGAGAACAGACAGACGATTCGGTACTCCGCAGTAGCCTATTTACCGCCCAGAGACAAATTCTTGAGCCGGTGTGGATCCTCAAGCACATCAATGATCATATCCTTCTTGGTCTTGTAGTGGTTGTGCCCATCGTCATCACTCGAGTACATGTCTTCAAGCCTGCTTGCGTCGTCGCTGCTCATATCGCTCGACTCCGGACTACTGTTTTGCACCATTTTGATCATCTTGCCCTCCTTCTCTTTGATTTTGCGCTGATTCTTCTTGAGCTCCTGTAGCTCCTCGTCCTCCCAATGCAGGGCTACAATGCCCAAACCTGGGAAGTTGCGCTGCAAGAACTCCTGAAGGTGCGGCAGCTGGTGCTTATCAGGTCGGTAGGTACCGCTGTCATTGTCGATGATGAGCTGGTAGTGCTTGGGGTCTGCGGGTGGGGTGGTGCTGGGAGGGCCACCGGGCAGTTCCTCGGCAGGGTGGGTTGGCTCTGGAACGTGTACCTCGCCCTGATGTTCATTGGCATCAGCGTGCGCCAGGCGCCGGATAAAGAACTCGCCCGAGCAGGCAATGTACTCTGCCACGTCCGAGTGCATCGTGTGTTTGGAGAGGAAGTCGATGCCAAACTCCTTGCCGGTTTCGGTGAAGCGCATCAGGCCGTCGAGAGTGATGACATAGGTGAAAATGCGGCCGCCCTCGTCAAAATGTGCCATGCGCAAAAAGTGCATAGTGGCTTCGTCGGTGCATCCTGGGAACTGACCCCACTTTGTGGACGAGTTGAAGGTGTAGATGCGGTTGTGCTGCTTGTGCAGGAGCTTGTGCAGGATCCTACCGCGCAAGCCCTTTCCAGTGAACATGGGCGCAACCCAGCCCTTGAACTCGACAAAGCGGTGGTAGAGGTGCTCTGGGACAGGACCCGACAGCTGGATCTCGTTGGCTTGAAAGCTGGATGAGGAGAAGGGCACGGTCAGCTCAGTCTACCAGGTGGTGTAGTGGAGAGTTGCGCTCGGTACACTTACTCGTATTTCTGGAGTTTGCTGTTGTCGTCGTCGTTCTCATCCTCTTCCTCCGTCTCATTGACCTTGATGCCAGTCAAGCGACCCAGCATGGGACTAAAGTGCTTGAAGTAGAAGCAAGGCCCGACAGTGTACATCTGGGCGCCAAAGCCCTCTGACCGGCCAATCACGCTCATGCTGAGCAGCAGACGGCCCGTCATGGAGTGCTTCTCGACTGTGCTTGTAATCGCCTTGGCGAGGTAAGCGCGCTTGCTGCCCATGCGCTTCTTGACATCGAACCACTGGCCCTCGGAGCCACCAATGGACCAGGTCTCATCGATGTGGGGGCACTCGAAGGTGACGTTCCCAAGGCGGTCATCATGGTCAGGGTAGTCCTCGTCGTACAGACGGCACTTGAGCTTGAAGCCGTTGGAGGGGACATTTGCGACGATCCACTCCTCGTCCCAGACGGGCTCGGTGGTGTTGCGGATGGCGCGGGTGCGCTTGACGAGGAGCGGGTCCTCCTTGTGACGGCGGGGGATCGGAGCCGTCAGGGTGGCCGCTATGTATGGGTCGGCGGCTCGAGTGGTCAAGTCGGCGGCGGGGAGGTTCTCGGCGCGGTGGAAGACAAATCGGACTGTCCAGCCGGGCGGCAGATCAGGGAAGGGTGTGGGGTCGTAGCCTCCGGGCGGAGCGGCCTTGTCTTTGATGTCCTCCTTCTTGTCGGTCAGCTTTTGCTTGAGGCCCTTGAGGCCACCCGGCTGGTCATGGCCCTGGTCGGGGCCGTTGCCCTCGGCAGTAGCCGCAGCGACTCCGTCATTATTGCTGCTGTCCTGTGCGCCAAGGCCCGACATGGTTGCGGCGGGAAGCGAAGCTTGTGTGACGTATCAGCGCGGCTCTTTTGGGCGCCTGGACAGTGTCCTGGGAGGGACTTGATGAGGGGGGAAAGGGGGGAAAGGGGGGAAAGGGCGGAAGACAAGCAAAAAATGACGCCAAGGTGAAGTGCCCAGCCGGCAGATTCCCCCAAGGGCCAAGGCTGGCCCTTACCTAGACGGACTGTACTATGGTACTGTATAAGTAGCCGGCGCAGATTGCGGGGTGGAGACGGGGCTTGGCAGGCACTTGTCGAGGCGATCTGTGGCTACTGGAGTCGTCGCAGGACGGTGTTGAGATGCTTCTGCAGTGACAAACGGACGGCGCAATGCGGACGCCTTTCTCTGAGTCTCGGCGGATGCAATGCTGAGGGTTGAGCGTTGCAAGACGTCGAGGTGTCCGCAGGCGCGGAAAAGTGGGAGTGCGCTGACTAGAAGTACAATGTGCGGCGGAGCGGCGGCCCTTCCACCTTGGCGGGGCAGACACCGTGTGCGAGCCCATGAACTCCACACTGTCCTGTCATATGGAAGCGGGTACCTGAGGCAGAAGATAGCATCGTGCTCAGGACTGCTTGCTGTGTCTGTTGGGAGTGGAACGGAATAATGGCATTCCCAATGACTATATGCCCTCAATTACACGTCTCTGCTGGCAAAACTGCTTTCCACTAGCAGCCTAGTGAAGGCTTCTATGAAGGACAATGTTTAGGCAAGAACACGGTAGGTGATTGTCTCGCGGTATGATGTCATGGCACGCGACTTCTCAAGCGCTCCGCCTCGAACCGGGTTTCCCATGCAACCTACCTGCACAGCCCCAAAATAACTTCACTATACTATGTACATGGTACATAAGTCCAAGAAGATTTTGGAATCCCATCCACTCTGTCTCTTCAACATATGATTACATACCCTTTGCTAATGTGTTTATCGGACTCTTTCTATGTCATGTTAATGTCTCGAAGGGGTGCCGTAAGACCCAGCCACAACATGTGTGCCACATAGCTCCGAGTCAATCTCGTCCGACCAGATGAATTGAATCCAGATCTTGCGCAAGTGCTGCAACAACACAGTAAGCGCCCACCCAATCACAGCAGACGAGGCAACCAATGGTCTGCTAAGACTCCATCCCAAGCGACCCGAATCCTCTGCACGCTCTGAACCGCTGCTGTGATGCGAATTAAGGTACACTTTTGCGTCCTGGGAGTGCGTATGTTGTAGTTGGCGATATGCAATGCAGCAAGTAAGTACCCTAGTGGCGCGCAGTGACTATTTTCAAAATCGAAAGATGCGCTGTTGGCTGTGCATTTCACGATGACGGTTGTGCAGTCGACATTTGTCTCTGTCTTGGTCTCGATGGAGTATTCCAAGTGAATGTGCGGAGGTACTGTCACTATAAGGTGCAACCAGATGCCTGTTCGTTCGCAAATGGAATTTGGTGTTTTGTTGTCTTAGAACTCCCTTTTCGTACTCATCTTTGGCATCATATGACCATACTCTTCTGTCTGAATGTTGGCTTGCCTATTGTTGTGTCAATCTCGCAACGTCTGATAAGCTCCCTCTCCTTCTCTCACAATGTCTGAGGTATTGGTCGGAGAGTACCTCTTTCACCGACTCCGAGAACTCGGCGTTCAGAGCATCTTTGGAGTTTCTGGAGGTAACTAGTTCTCATTTACAACTTCTTCTTGCAAAGAACACCTCCCAGAGTCATTATAAAGTCAGCATTTCATGCACTGTGCGGTGAAGCTGACCATCTCTCAGACTATGAACTCGCTCTCCTTGATCTTGTTGAGCCAGGGGGCCTCTCCTGGGTTGGCACTCCCAACGAGCTAGTGGGGTCCTACGCCGCCGATGGCTATGCTCGGGAAAAAGGCCTTTGGTGCTCTCATCACGATTTCTGGCCCCGGAGAGCTGAGCGTTCTCTGAAGTATTGGTGGCTCCTTTTTGTGAGCATATACCCGTGCCTCATATTGTTGGGTATCCGACACGAAGCATGTAATCTAGTGGAAAGATATTCCACGATCAATGTTGCCGTCTTTTAAGCCATTTGTATTCACAACACATTCCAGATCAACGACGAAATCTTCCAAGCAGGGTTCTCCCCAAGCTCACCAAAGCCATCAGGCAAGATAAAGCGTTGGCGCACCGCGCACCTTTCACCTTTGAGCGCGTAACGGAAGAGCTATTAGCTACGTCTGGCGCACTTAAGCAGGACTATCTTTGGCCCCGTGAGTTCGCTACCTAACTCGTCTTTCAAGAGGGATGAATACACCAATCACACTGATTCTTGACATATACTTCCCATCTACTCTAGCGCCTCGCTACGTTTATTCAACCAGGCGACCTCGTTATCACGGAAACAGGCACACTCCCAATTCGGATTCGCCGCAACTCCACTCCCGGCCAGAGATCAGCCGGAAGACATCATGCCCAGAATAAAAGCTGCGACTCTCGGCTAGTCTTACAAGTACCGCCTGAACAGCCAATCACATGCGTCCTATGATGAATCTACACGCTATCGAAAATGAGGAGGTGCTCCTTTGTTTCTCCAAGTCGGGCAGCATGTGCAGCGGTCGCGCTAGGAGAAGTGTGGTTACATGCTTGTTCCGCAACTGTCCTTCTACATGCGTACGAATGGACATCTTTGGCCGAAGGCTGAAGGCTTGCCCAGCGAGGTAGGTAATCCATTATGTCTCAGGATGAGGGGTGGTATCGTTTCATGCGCAAGGCGGTAATGGGGTAGTTAAGAGGTCTTTGTGTGCAGAGATTGTGTGACTATAGATTTGGTAAAGTGATTCCAAGATATTATGAATCGGGCATGTGAGTGTTAAGCATTATAAAGGCCGTCAAATCCTCTCTCAAAGAGAAGAGTATATCAATACCTTTCCCTCGATTACTGCTCTGTATGTTTCTTACAAACCCCTCATCCATCATCTCCTTGCAACGTCCGTCTTCCACATTAATTAAGTGTGCTGTTCTGTTTAATTTCCCCCAGAATGTCTTCCGTCCAGACTCTCGCTTCCACAACCGGGCAAACTTTCCCCTTTGGACAACGCCTCGACATCCGCTTCCCTCAAGCGGACCACCCCGACCTAGCCCAAGACGAAGAGTGGTGCGACGTCGTTGACCACGACAAAACAACGCGTTTCCGCTTCCACGACTATGCCCGCGTCTTTAGCCGCCCGGGGCTCTACGACCAGCTCTTTGGAGGCCCCGCCTCGGAGACCCAATGCGTCTCGCCGCAGGTCCTCGGCGGCCTGCTTGGGGAGCACCTTGGCCAAGGTCTTCCAAGCCCTGAGAATACGAACCAGGTGGCCGAGAATCCCAGCACCACTACAAATCCTACCAGTGCTGCTGCAAAGGGCGTCAACGACGGACATGCCAATCTAGAAAACACCGCAGCAACAGCAGCAGCAGCAGCAGCAAAGCCCCCACTCCTGCGCGTGCTCGACTTTGGCGCCGGCAACGGCATGATGGGCGAGCAAGTCCGCTCCTTGGTCCAGTCCTTCCAGCAGGGTCGCCTGGCAGACGCGACGACGATCACCGCGTGGGACATCCTGCCTGAGGCCAAGGCAGCTGCTGAGCGAGACCGTCCTGGGGTCTACGATCGGTACATTGTTGCGAATATCATAGACTATGCTCGCGCGCGGAAACGGCCTGGCACTGTTGTGCCTGACAACAACAATAAGAACAACAACAACAAGGTGAACGCCTCCTCTCTGAAAACAGCAACAGCAACAGCAACAGCAACAGCAACAGCAACAGCAACACACACAGCGTCGTCAGGGCCGTCGTTAAAGCATGGGCTGAGCCATCGAACCGAACCAGAAGACAGTTTGCCCGTGTTGGAAGCGCAGACATTCAATCTGCTCATCACTGCGAGCGCGCTATCCTTTGGCACCGCAAGCGCAGACGCTCTCGAAGCTGCGATTTCGCTGGTGGATGAGGGCGGGCTGATCATCTTCAACCTCAAGGCTGAGGTGTTGGAGGAGGAGGAGGAGGAGGAGGAGGAGGGTAGTGCTGCTGTTGAAGCTCATGGTACTAGCCAAGAAGGAGGGGATGCCCAGCAATGGCCACAACCTGCGCGCGGGTTTTCCAGACTCATCAAGGAGACATCGTTGGAGGTTCTCGTCACGAGGAGATATCTGCACCGGTATTCTGTCACGGGCCAGTCTTTGTATTATATTGCTGTGGCTGCTGTCAAGCGTGGGGCTTTGGAAACGGCCCTGGCTTGAGAAGGCAAAGACACAACAGCCAATCGGGCTGGAGTATGATGGTTGGTTGAGTCAAAGGATCCAGATAGGACCTTTGACTATACACACCTAGGTACTATACACAGTCTTTGCAGCCCGTGAATGTAACGGTAAAGCCTGCGGGCATAAACGCCACTCTTATCTGAGGTAATGATCTGCGACCACATGCTAAAAGTACAGTGAAATATGAACGACCAAGCCAGAAACTCTTATATCCAGCCAAGCCAGCCCCCCCCCCCCTAGAAAAGAACCACTAGTATACTAAAATAAGCTCATTGTCCCGAGCCATCCACAAGCTCAGAACAGTTTTCGCATTCTTGTGAAAATCAAGCAATACTCTTCGTAGATGACGCAACATAGCCGACCTTTTGTCATTATCCATTTTCTTTTGGATGCTTCTAGTATACAGAACGGGGCGTTGTCGATAATCTTCCGTAATCTACAACCCATATATACTTAATCGATCCAGCAGCACCCATTTGCCAGATTGCCAGAGGACAGGTACTTTTATCGTTCCGATTCCGGTGATCCTTTTCCCGTCGCCGGCAGCCCGTCCCAATGTCAGCGCGGGGGACCCACCGCATCGGCCGTTCGGATGCAAGAGCAGATGGGGCTCGTCGCATCGGCCATCTCCAGAATCATTTATCTTTGCTGCGGCAATCTCTTCCCTCTTTTTTTTGGGCCCTTTCCATTCACCGTCTTTTTGCTTGAGGCTTGCTTCTCCGTAGCCCATCTTGGACTCTAGCTGTGAATATTGGCTCGCTTTGGAAATGTCACCAAGAGTCTGAGAAGAGGCACAAGACCCCCAAAAAATCCCACCAAAGCCGCCATGGCGGCCAACGACAATAATGAGCGGACACCGCTCCTCGCCAGCACATTGTCGCCATCCCAGCCCAGCAGGAACAACGACTCATGGCTCACCCGCATCTTTGGTCCCCCCAAGACCATGAAGGTGCTCCTCGCGGGCTTCCTCATCACCTTCAGCTTCTCCTTCACCCAAGTCCCCATCTTCTACGTCTTCCACCTCATGGAATGCGATGTCTACTACTCGAAGCACCCGCCATACACGGGCACAGGCGACCGCTGCGCCCTCAACGAGATCGCCGCCGGCACCGCCACCCAGTTCTCCATCCTCGGCATGAGCACCACCTTTTGCGGCACGCTCAACCTCTTTGTCACCGGCTGGACCGTCAAGAAATGGGGGCCCCGCTTCGCCCTCGTGCTGCAGACCTTCATCCCGGCCATCCGCGTCGCGACCCAAGTGCTCGGCGTGCTGGCAGGCGGCGCAGCGGGCGAAACGATCATCCAGGCCACGCAGCTGATTACCATCTTGGGCGGGCCCGCGGGCTACATTCTCGTCGTCAACACGATTGCCGGTGAGGTCGTGGAGCCGATGCAGCGGACGGCCGTGTTCGGGCAGCTGCAAGGGTGCATCATGCTCGGCCAGGCGATTGCGTATTTGCTCGGTGGCATGACGGGCGATGCGTTTGGCATCCGGATGCCGTTCCAGGTGGCGTTTTTCTTGTTCTTGGCGTCGTCGGTCTATGCGGGCACGGTCTTGCCGTATATCTCTCCCGAGTCGCTGTCGGACGGCAAGTCAAGCACTAAAAAGAAGAATGGTGGTGGTGGTGGTGTGAGCGGATTCCTGGCACCACTGAAAATCATGTCCGCGCAGCGGATCCGTTTGGCCAGTGGGCACATCACCAAGCACTATGGCGTCTTCTTCCTCTGCTGCGGAATCTTCCTGGGCGTGCTGGCGACAGGGTACGCGCCGTTGCTGATTCAGATGTATGCGACGGCGTACTTTGACTTCACGCAGGCGGATAACGGGTGGTTGATGAGTGGCAACGCGCTGGTGCGCAGCTTCTTCTTGTTCTTCATCTTTCCGCGGATCATCGCCTCGGGCAGGAAGTGGTGGATTTCCGGAGAAACCCATCAGAGGGGCGGTCCACCCAAGCATCAAAATGGGGGCCTGAATGGGCACAGGGAAGGAACCCCCCACCACCACCAAGGCGATGATGCACTAACGAGGATCCCTTCACGACCCGAGGAGCTCGAGGCGCCTGTTGCCGGCAACCAGGCCGATCAGGATCCCCTGACGCCGCAGCAGGACAGCCAGAGTCTGACGTACGAGGAAGAGCGCGCAGCGTGTCGTTTTGATTTGTTCTTTTTGCGGTGGAGTTTGCTGGTCGACGGTATTCTGACGGCTGGTGCTGCGCTGTGTACTCAGAAGTGGCACATTTATCTCGGTAAGCTGCACAACCCATCCCCCCCTCTTTTTTTTCTTTTTTCTTTTTCTCTGTTTGCTCTATCTCTTTCACCTCCCTTTCTTGAATACTACAAGCGCCTTGACTGACTTTACAACAACAACAATCAAAAAGCGGCCTTCCTCCTCCCCTTTGGCTCCGGTTCCGCCCCAGCAGGCAAAGGCGTCATCACCGAAATGTGCGCCCACTCGCAGCGCACAGACGCCCTCAACGCCGTCACCCTCGTCGAGAACATCGCCAGGCTCGCCACGCAGGGCTTCTTTGGCTTCATGTTCTCCGCGCTGGCCGAGATTGGCAAGCCCTACCTTACCTTCTACGCTAATGCTGCTGTGGCTGTGGTTGGTATGGCGGTGCTGTATCTGTCGCATTTTCCACCCCTCGACGCGACTATGGAGGAGGAGGATCTGCACGATGCTGATGCTGATGCGGAAGGTGAGGGTGGTGATAGTGACGAGGGTCATCTTGAAGTGCAGAATCCACTTGTGAGGGTGACTTCGCACGAGACGGACCGATAGCTGGAGATGCTATTAGAGGTAAAAAAAAAAAAAAAGAATAATCGTGGCAGCAAGATCTCGGATGGCCATATTCAGGTTGGCATAGCAGACACGCTGAATGTTAGTTAATGTACATCTTTTTCTTACGGAACATATATAAAGGGAAAATTATACTGGACAAGGTATCAAAATCAAAGTTATATCCATTGAAGGTCACGGCGTGACAAAATACGTCCCATATCAGACCAAGTTGCACGCCTGTTACATGGTATCATGGCGATCAATTAAATATCACATTGTACCACAATACAGGATACTTCTCTTCTCGCTAAGGCCTATCGAGGACCAGAACCAAAAACCAATTGTGAGGATTCGTACAGATCCAACATCCCCATTCGCCTTCTGTCAACAGAGCAATGCGCCAGCCGCCCGCAGCAAGACACTCGCTCAACTGTCACCACTTCCAACGCATAACCAGGAGTCAGGCTCCCGTACGGCCTCGAGAACTTCGGGCTATGACTTGGCTGGTCATCTCTTCGCAGACATCTGTGGTTAACCTGCCCCATGTAAGCCTTCCGTCAGCATGAGCCAGGCTCAGCTCCGCAGTCCATGCCTTGTTTGCCTTAATGGTCCTCAGTGCATTAATAACGAGCAAGATAACCACTGAGTCGATCTGTGTAATACCGGTGGCCCTGAACTGGAACCGAATTGATTCGAGTTTGACGAAGAAGCTTAGGACCGATGCGTCTGTTGTGGTGGGTAAATGTCTCGGAATCAGTACTTGGGGAAAACACTTTGGAACAGCAGGTGATACCTGCGCCAGCAGCTGTGGAAAATATGATTTTCAGACACAGCGGAGAGGGAGTGGATGGTTGATTGCATACGAAGACGTACGTTCCCGAGCACCCAGGTAGGCCAGTCTCCTGATTAAATTGCCCTCTTCGTTGCAAGGGATACTTTGAGCCTGTCGAGGGCTATTGAGGCTTTCCATATTAGGGACCTTTCGCATGATGAAGTCGTAATGGTACTTGGGCGTTCTGTCGTGCGCGCCACGTGTGTCAGGATCCTATCCGACGGCAAGCAAATGCGGCCGAATAGTGCGCAGAGAGTCTTTGATTAACAATGTAACCACCCGCTGTGTGTAAAGCCACCCTCTAGGAATGTACTTGGCAATGCAGTCTTCCAATTCCATCTGCATATATTCTAGATTCTCCCCGTTCTCTTCGGGGAACAGTTGTGAGAACAGGTCTTCTGTCACCATTCTGCTCTCATACACTTCGACCTTGCGTTGAAGCTGTTCGATGGTGTCTGTCTCCAAGGCTATCGTATTCGGATAGTGTCGGTAGATGATATCTTCCACACTGTACAAGCGGAGTGTCTCGAGGAGCATGTCGTTCCAGTGCTCGAGATTGGATGGCCCCCTGAGTATGGGAATCGGAGGCAACGGTATCTCTGCAAGATCCGCCATGTTTGCGGTACAGTCAGACAACGTGCAAGAGTGTGGGGGGTCGAATAAGCTGCAAGTTCGAAAACCTTAACATATGGAAAAGAAAAATGCAAACGGCTGAGGATGTGGTGCGGTATTGGTGCTTCAGGAGGAGAACGCGCGAGGTAGCAGAAGACTTGGAAGTTCACTTCCTGCCCAAACGGATCTAGAGAGCTTGCCTTCAGGCCTACCTAGGCAGTACCTAGGTAGGTAGCTCTTCTAAACACTAGAAATACAGGTACCTGGTCGCCTGCGAACTACCTAGGTGGTTTGGGAAGGAGCTCCCAAGGTTCTTATCAAAACAGCTGAGAACACCGTCATTGAAAGTAATCCGGCCTAATGGCGGTAGGCATGATTGTCCCTGCCTTAAGAGATCTGGGCTGACCGAGCACTTCAACCTGGGCACAGGTCAGGGTCTGCTGAGTCCGTGAAGAACACAGTACCTTTGCACCGAAGATGGCAAACAGCTCTGAAGTTCGACCAATTGCTCTTGGCTGGTCTCTTGGCCTTCTGATACTGTCCTCGGCTTTTCCAGACCTGAGATCGGCTCTACATTCCATCAAGAAGCACTGCATGAACGGCGTACAGGTTTGCTCCAAAATTGTATGGCTATTTTGCTAACGGATCGTGTACCGAGTCAGCATCAATCGGCCTGTGTCTCTTGCAATCCACCACATGCTTCCACCCTGTCAACGCAATGAGAGACCTGCTCGCAGGTAACCAGCAATTCTTGTTCAGTGGTCGTTCATTTAGACGCGACTGTCTCCATCGCCGTCTCGCCGTCCAACGATGTCAATCAAGAGTCAGGCTCTGCCACGCTCACTCTTCCATCCTGTTCTGAAGCTCCTTTGTGGCCTTGATGCTCATAGCCGCCATCAACAACACCCAGTTGAGGCGTTTAGCCTCGACTTCGTCCGAAAGCTCTTGAGCCCAGGCTTGGTATGCACTCGCCTTGCTCAGTCCGCTGATCGCAATGTTGATGAGCATTTTGTCGGGGAAGTAGATGTCAGCGCGGGTCAATCGGCGGCGGAGAGACTTGATCTTTTCTTGGTAGTCGGTGAGCGAACCATCTGTGATACACGATTGATGCTGTCAGCACAATCTGCAAGTTCAGAGACCTGGCCTTTTGAAAACCGAGGCGGGTTAGATATCGCGCGTTTTTCTTTTTCTTTACCAAAGATGAATACGCACAGTCATTGACATCAATACTGCACAGCTCGTCAACAATGTCGTCAGCTTCTGTATGAGAGACAGCTGCAGGTGCCTCTACCACGCTCGTCATTTTCGGCACCTCTCGCATGATGAACAGATAATGATCCAAAGCATATGAGTCGTTGTCGTCGTAAATATCGGGGTCCCAGCCCGCAGCAATCAGCTGCGGGCGAATTTTGGTCAAAGTGCTTTTGATCATGAAAAGAAGAATGACCTCATCGTTGAGGTTCAAATTGTTCCATAAATCCTCCTTCCTAAGCCACTTGCCATTTCTGAAGCTGAGAAGCTGACGAAATACATCCTCAGGCTCTGTTGAGTTTAGATCACATTGCCTCTTCAAGTCGGCCATCGCCTTGTGTTCCTTGGCTTCATCATACTCATCCGGGGCATCGGAATCCTCATACACGATCTCCGGTGAAAAGTGTTCTGTCAAACCGTAGAAGCGAACCGTCAGCCATAGCATCTCGTTCCAGTGGTCGAGATTCGAGGGCCCAAGCAGCATGGGGATGCGCGGCGGCCACGCAGAGCTGGGAGCAGGAGTCATTTCTTGCTTGGGTGGTCGTGGAGGACTCTTTGTGGATGAGATGACCGTATGTGTTGGAATTGAAGCGCTCGGTCTTCTTGTCAATCGTGATTGAGTATGCAGATCTTCTCAGAGGCATAGGTTGGGTTTATATAGCGTTGTTGCAGGGAGCTAGGCAGCTAGTAGCCAGAGAGAGAGGAAGTTTTGAGCAAGAAGAGGATAAAGTGTATACTGGTGGCTTTCAAAGGACCACCCTTTTCCCACTTCTGCCATGGGTGCTCATCTGGTGCATACTCATTCAGACACATAGGCTGCTACAGAATGTGTGATTTCAATCACCCCCACCTAAAGTACCTAGCAAGGCACCTATCTACACTGTAGGCATTGTTCTAAGGCATATTGTGGAAACCCTTGAAGGTGATGCTTCGAAGACAAGGGTCCCATTTATAGAGGCTATCGCACAGAAGACTACAGAATCAGGTACCAATGCTGCTGTACACTTACGTGGCGGAAAGAAGTAAACAACAAGGCCGTATGCTGAAAGTGTTATTTAGAGTGAGAGCTGGATCAAACGTCAAGAAGGCTGGCACCATTAGACCCATGTGGAAGGTGGTACCTTGGAGAGTATTCTTCTACCGCGTATGACCGACATGGACAATAGATGTTTTCTGAAGGGTTACTGGAAGAATAATTGTACTCTGTGTGATGGCTTTTTTATTTATTTTTTAATTGTCCAATCACCAAGCGTTAGTAAATGTAATTTACAATACTGGGGCCGAGAGGGAGAGAACGCTCAAAACAGAGAGTGTTGAAGTATTTTCCAAGAAGTATAACCAAGGACAAGCTGTTGTATAGTGCGTTGTGCATACAAAGGAAGTGTGAACATGCAGGGCAGCCAGTGCTGCTCTTCCAGCGCCTTGAGCAGCAGTCTAGATGGGGACCCTTTCGTCTCTTTTGGGCGATATGGGGGATTGATCATCACACGCTTGGCTTCTTGTGGAACTTTTGCTAATAAGCGCTGATGTGTACACAAATAAATTCGATGTGCCATCCTAGATGGGATAGTATTCCGTCCACTCATATCAGCCAGATTGAAAATACCCCAGGTTCAAAAGCACGTTCCGGAGTCAAAGGTATGTAACGTGCCATGGTGCATACAAATGACTACCCCCACATCGACGGTTCGCTATCCGAGTCATCGATTCCATTTGTATTAGACCCTCAAGGAATCATGGTGAAATCTTAGTAATGGAGACAGGGAGAAAAAGAGGACCGGAACATGGATAGTTGGCCACAGGCTGCCATTTTGTGGTTGGGTGGGTGGGCATATTTTGCAAGACTAAAAGATGACATGACGACGAGGCATTAACTGATTCGGGAGGGCCACCTCAGTCGCATCTTGTATGCGACAAACTCACATATCGGGATATATGCAGCCCTGTCTGGGGTGGTGCGAGAAGACTGGGGAAACCAGCCAGTCAAATTCGCCATAAAATATGTGCGCAACGCGCAAATGTGTAATATTCCGGGATTCTTCTAGAACCTTGCGCAAGTCCACGCAGAAAAAGCCTTGCAAGGGACTACCTCGGTTGACAAGGAATTGGTGGACCGTTTATTCAGTGTTCCGGTGACGTGCCAAAAAAGAGCTGCCTGGCTTCCTTCCGAGTGCTCAGCCTTGCAGTGGAGACGTTGAAAGAGCGCAAGCGCCGCCGGTGATTGGCTGGTGGGGTGTAAGTCGTCTCAAAGGAGGAATCGCGGGTGCGGGTGCTCAGACGACTGGCAGCAGCCAACCAGAAGCCGAGAATGATATTTGGAATATGTCATTGGTTTAGTACCAGGCCTAATCGGTTATGACTCCCCAACGGAGATGGTGCCGTCAGTTTCTAAATATATTTTGTTCTAGCATTTGGCCGTCCGCGCGATTGATGCTGTGCGACCCGACAGATTGAGCCTCCTTGGATGCCTGTTCTTTCTTGTCGCATGACGGTAGCAGACATGACGGTAGTAGGCATACAGTTGACCTGCCCCGGACGTTGAACAACGAGAGGGTTGCGTTGCACGTGCGCCTTCCTTCCTGCTTTGCAGCCATGCCAGACGTGCAACTTTGAGTGCTGTGCCTTAGTGCATGGGGCTGTACTTTGTATCTGTACCCACTTCGGCGAAGTACCAGATACGCCATGTTGCGGCACACGGTAGTGCGCACAAATGTACCAAGCAGCTACTATAGTACATGATGAAGAGTGTACGTACCGTATAGGCATGGCTTCGTGCAGAAGGAGTCATACAGTACCCATGCTAGTTGGGCTGCTGGGGTGGTGCAGCCTTTGCAGTACATAGTACTTAGGTGTCTACGTACCTTGATGGTTCTATGTAACGAGTGAGATCTTGCAGCGGACTGGCCCGGCAGGTCGCTTCGATCTTCCCACCACGCACCCATCCAGTCGACCTGCAGAGTCACCAGCGGGTTTCCTGTCACGACTCTGAACTCGATGCCGGCCGCATCTGCAACGACGCACGCTTCCTCTGCCATGTGGGCATGTAACAAGCTCGCACGGAAACTGACCTCTCAGCGCGTTTCCCTGGCGCTTACCGATGACCGACAGTCGATCTCGCCCACGCCGATGCGGTGATGCAGCTGCTGTTAAGCACACCAAGCAGTAAAAGCTGGCAAAGACCCCATCACCACATGAAGGTGCCCCCCTCCCCTTTCCCCCCACATGCATCAGCACGTGTCCACTCACTGCAATGTCACTGCAGTTCCGTCCTTCCCGTTTCCTCTGCTGCCAGAGTGCTGGGTCCGCAGTGCCGTGTGCAAGTCCCAGTGGTCGTCCCACGGGGTGCGACCTGCTGACGTTGGGGCGCGGAGCTGCTTAGTTTTGCCAAGTATCAACTACTCGTTGCTCTGCTGCAAGAACAGCTCGCAAGCTTTCTCTCTGCTACCTGGGCATCCCCCCGTTCTGAGCTCTCAGCTAAACCTTGAATGCAGGCACCTGCGCGATTGACTGCCACCTTGTACAACAGTCCGACGCATTCGCCTGCTGTGTCGTCTTCCTTGGACTCGCATCCTCCGCCCGACACAATGAGCTATCCGGGCAAGGGTGGGGCTGCTGTTTGCACCGGCGGCGGCAGTGCAGCCCGGGTCGAGCGGCCATATAGTGGCTTCTGTCTTCTTGTCGCATAAACTGGGCCTGGTTGCACTGCTAGAGTTTCTGACGGAGCCCTACAGCCAGGTCAGACGTTTATTTGCACGAGATGGCTCCAGAAACGCGAGCCCGCTTCCTATCGTATGCTTGGTGCATTGTACAGAGCAATGACAACTCCTTCCAGCTATGTTCCTGGCGCTGAGGTGGATCTCTCAGCCACACCCTTCAACATCCTCAGCCCATGCCTGGCGGCCGACGTACTTTGCTGCCTCGTCCACCGTCGCTGCTTAACGCCAACAGGGACAAAAAAGAGATTACGCTCAAGCGATGAGAATATATAACATACTCCCCAAGATCCCAAGATGTTGTGGGCATGGCGTACCGGCTCTTTCAATAACTACAACCCCATAGCATTACCATTACATGGGCCAAGATGCCTTCTCCCAGCAAGCACAGTAGCCATAGCAGCTCCGGCAAACACAAGAGCAAGTCGTCATCCGCATCCTCGTCCTCGTCCTCGTCCTCGTCAAGGCACAGAGCATCGTCCTCATCTCAGGATCCGACAACCGAGCTCAGATTCTTCATGTACTCTGATCCGGCAGAAGCCAAAAACCCCGACAACAAGAAGCTCGTCCGCTCACATGTTGCACGTGCCTCCCATGCCAGAAGCCGACGGGAGAGGGAAAGCGGAGAAAGTTCGAATAGTTCCTATACTGCGGGTTCATCGACTCAGGCATATGAAACCAGCCCGTCAAATGAGTACATGTACTTTGACAATGACATGGGCATGGTTGATGCAACAGCCACGTCTTACTCTTCGGCTATATCGTTTGGTCAAACCGCATCCTATTCTTCGACCTCTTACTCTTCTTCTCCACATCTGAGTGCTTCCGGGCAGCTGTCGCCATGGGACGAGCATCTGTTGCACCACTGTATGTCTCGCTTGGAAATTCCGGGCTCGTGGAGAGTTGTTATTTTCAGGGACCGACTGACTGAATAATTCTCTGCAGATAATAATGTCCTGGTTCCATCAAGACACAGCCCGTGTGACCATCCAAGCCATCCTATCGACGTCGCGGCCTACAGACGTGGCATGACGGGTCCCTGGATCAGCTTCTGCCAGACGGATCCGGGTCTTCTCCAAGGCATTTTCCAGGCCTCGTGTCAAAGCCTTGCCAAGTTGCACCGACGGTCTGGTAACACCAAGGACGCTGACATGTATGCCCAGCGCGCTCTACATTACAGAGGTGAGTGTCTGCGGTATATGCGTGAGGCAATGCCTGCGCCCGGACAGCAAGTCACGGATAATGTGATTGGTATCGCTTTGCTACTTGCTTTCAACGAGGTAAGTATTTGCGCCTTTTCCTGTCTTGCTTTGGTCCATGTGACGGGTACTGACTTGATATAGTACATGGCAGGAGATCACAGAGAGGCGCAGCAACACATGGTAGCTTGTGAATACATGGTGACTATGGCGGGCGGATACCATTATCTCGGACTCGGTGGCTTCCTCGCACAGCTTATACAATGGTTCAAGCTGGAGCTTGACCAAGCCATTGGGCACAGCAGCAAATCACATGGCAAGAGGAGGTCTTGAAGATCTGTCTCTAGTGTTCAACTCTGGGACAAGCGGGCGTAGAGTTGACTTCACAGCACCAAGACACTTCTTTTTCTTTCCTCTTCCTGTTGTATGCGGTACTCTTACTTGCTTCTTCATTTTCTTGTTCTTTTTCCACATTTCCATGCTTTTGAATCGATCATGAGCATAGAGCGCATGGCGTCTGTGGGATCACATATATTGTTCACTTGACAACTTCGGCATGCTTCACGGGAGGGGATACAAATACACTTGGCATTACGGCGGTTGGAACCTCCTTGATCATAGCCAGCTGCCACAGGATGGCATTTATGAGCGAAGTCTTGGACCAAATGGCGCTGGACGCTTGGACTATGTATAATTTGTCTGGGTGAATTGGGCTTTAAAATTTTAACCATTCAGACATCGGAGACGACAGAAAACAAGAAAGAAAAAAACACACCAGGAAATCCGAAACGATATGTGATCTAGCATCCAAAGATCAAGAGTTATATTTTCCGTTCAAAACACCATTTTTAAGGGGTATCCCAATACCCCACAGCCGCTGTCAACCAACCAGATCCATGTTCATAACATATACCGTAGGCATTTCATGAAAAAAGGCAGTTAACCAACCCAGCCACCATACCTTCCGATCCGGATCCACATAACCCTTCCTGCACCCTTATGGAAGTAAATAACCCCCTTACGTTGAATTGATATAGTATAACACGAAAAGACGGGCCTCAGCCTCTCAATCCAAAGCTAAGACTTTTATCACCTGCCTTTGTTAACCAGACTCCGGAGGCTGATAATAGCCTTTGAACTGCTCCATTTCACACCATCCCAGATCTCGGACCAGCCCCCAGCAGTACAGCAACAAATCGGGGAATCGCGTCGTCCAATACAACAGGTACCCCTCGGGCAGTGACCCCACCTTCTTTTGCAGCGCGTCTGGCATATCGAGGTAGTGATTGCGCTTATTGCGCAGCGCTCGTAGCAGGTCCAGTAGCCTCGACCCCGTGTACTTTCTCTGCTTGCCTAATGAATCGACAAACTCCTTGTGAAGTTTGCTTAGGAAGTCACCACTTTTGATAACGTGCGAGGAGCCGTCCTCGAGCTGCTCGAGCTCCCAGCTGGGCGGATCGCGCGGCTCTCTTTCAAATGCATCAGAGACATCGCAGAGGAAGAGGAGTCTGGTGCGCGCATCCCAAAAGAAGGGGTGCGCCAGAATCTCTTTGGTCTTGGGCCGTTCCTTGGGGTTGGCGCTGATCATGGTCCCGATGAGGTGCTTGGCTTCACAACTGTAATCTCCCAAGACATCGAGCTTGGCCAGGTTGTAGGTGCCCTTGCGTATATTGTACTCTCTCATGTACTTGTCGCCGCAATCAAATGGATGAGAGCCTTGGGTGAGAACATAAAAGAACACAATACCCAGAGAGAAAATATCGATGGATCTTGTCACTCGGCGATGCGTCACTTCCTGTCCCTGACTACCATGGTGACCACTGTGGGTTGAGCTTTCTGCAAACGTTGGACCGCTCGAGGCTGGAGTTTCGTCATCTAGTAGTAGTTCGGGGGCTCGCCAGCCAGTCGTCCCCGCTGCATGCGCAGTAGTGGCACCAAATGAAGATTGCCCGCCCTCGAGCTTCTTGCACAGCCCAAAGTCTGACACCAGGATACGTGGTCGGCCTGTGTTACGATCCCTGGTAATCAATATGTTTTGCGGCTTCAAGTCGCGGTGCACTGCGTGTGATGTGTTAGGTTTTGATACACTGACGACTGGCAATACGAGCACTTACCAATCTGCAACGAATGCAGGTGATCCAAGCCCTTGGTGATCTGCTTCAAGACAGCCAAGGTGTCCTTGGCACCTGCTGCCGCCAGCTGCAGAAATTGTTGAGGTTTCTCCATGACATCGGCCAGGGAGGCTTCACAAAGCTCGAGGGCGATGTAAATGAACTGGCCTCGTTCCAGTTGCGCGAAGTACTGAATTACATTCTGGTGGCGATCCACCTCTCGCAAGAGTCTCGTCTCCTGAGAGGCAATATCATAAAAGTCTCGCAGCATCCGCTTAACAGCAACTGGTCGGTCCTGCCACTTTCCAGCGTACACGACTGTGCCGTTGCTGCCGGTGCCTAGCTGCTGGTCCTCGTTCACTTCCAAACTCTCGTCAATGCGCAGGGTTGGATTAGAGACGTCTTCTGCCTCATATGGCAGGGTCTGTATATTTGGCTCCGGGATCGGGCTCCGGTTGCCAATGGATTTGGCTAGGTCCACGGCTTCATCCACGTCGTTGTCTGCAATGTCGCCAGCCGATACCTCGGGACTGAGTTTCTTCTTGCGGTGATTCTTGCCGCCACGACGGCCGCGGTGAGCCTTCTTCTTCTTCTCCGGCTGGACCTGTTCTTCTCCGTCGACAGGAGTAGTCTTGGCGCCTTCCTGCAAAATCTCTGCCACCAGTGGGGCGTCCGCAGCGGTTTTGGTAATCAAAGGCTCCTTTGGGCGTTCTGCGACGCCCTCTCCTGAAATGGTGTTCTTTTCTGTAGGCTGAACGTCAATCCGTTCTGATTCCGATTGGTCTGCGACGGATTCTTCCTCTACCTCCCGCTCGATGTCTTTGCGTTTGATATAATTCTGAGCATCTCTGACGAAGCCGCGCATGCCATCTCTGACAAAGCGGATAAATTCCTTGCGGTACACAATCAGTGCAATAGCGAGGATGAGCCAGATGGCAGGGTTGGTGAATAAATCGGTTGTGTGCTGAAGTGCATCCTGCGGCAGCTTTTTGACAAGATCAATGACGGTGCTGCTTGGTTCAGGGGCATCCACAGCCAATGTTGGATTGTCTAACTCTTTGGCAGTGTCCTTGTCCTTGTGGTTGTTTGGCATCGTCTCTGGAAGTCCCGGGAGAGTGGGAAGAGAACGATGACTGGATTTTGACCAGGTATTGTCGAGAAGATGCTGGCCCGGCAGAAGCTTAGCGAGCTGACTCATGCTCAGATGATCCTGAATTTCAAACAGCTCGGCTCGATTGATGGGAGCCAAAGGTGCGTGGGTAATGAGCGGGTATGCACGGCCAGACATGGCAAACCAGTTTCCGCCAGTGTTGTTCAAGAAGACCTTGCTGTCTCGACCTGGCTCTTGGTGCTCAAATGCCGGCGGTGGTGGCGGCTGAGGTAGGGCCACGAGTTTGGGATTGGCATCCTCATCATCATCCATGTAGGATCGAATAGGCTTGACGACGTCGAATGCCTTGGCGATGGGCGAGGAATAATACTGTACAAACGACTGGGAGCGGCCAGTATCACTCCCATATTCGAACGCATAAGCACGCCCGTCTGGTCGACTGGTGATGTAGAGCTTGTCTAGGGTCGACGAATATTGTCCGAGCAAGTCTTGATCAAACAGGTTGGGGGTCCACTCAGCGTACTTGAGGGTCACAATATGCGGACCTTGTGAGTGGCTGATGCCGACAGTGTATTCAGTACGACCCAGCGTAATGGTGCGCGAGTTGCATTCCTCCATGTCGAAGCCGGCCACAGCGTCGTGAGGACGAGCACATGTGAGCTGTTCATTGGCGGACGCGGTCGGACCAAACCACTTTATAGCGCGGCCGGTCGCTGCATCAAGGGTGAGCAGGGCCGTCTTCTTCTCTCCGGTGTAGGCGATACCAAGAGCATCATTGTTGCTAGGAGCGCCGCCAACCAGAGCCTTCATGGTGAGGCCTGTAGACACAAGACCTTGGTCATCGCCAGGGGCCCACATGTAAATCTGGCCATCGTTTGTGGGCTCAACAGCCCAAATAGTTTCGTCGAGCACATGGCCGTTAGTACCTGGCGTGGATTTGTTAAGTCGGTGATGAATTGTTTCTACAACTGGCTGCCCAAGGGAAATGTGCCATCGCTCGCGGCCAGACTTGCGGTCGGTGGCATATAAGTCTCCGTCGATGGTCGCCAAGAGAACAAAATCTTCCACTTCCCAATCCTCCAGTCGCCTGGTAGAGGGGGCTGCAACGGACAAGTCCGGAG
Organism: Coniella vitis; assembly: GCA_011317545.1. Classification (NCBI taxonomy): domain Eukaryota; kingdom Fungi; phylum Ascomycota; class Sordariomycetes; order Diaporthales; family Schizoparmaceae; genus Coniella; species Coniella vitis. The sequence goes on from WUJK01000003.1 coordinate 348,295, forward strand.
CCGCAGCAGAAACAGCGCTCGCATCGGTAGAAACAAGGTCATGAAACGGGTCGAGGGTATCGTCACCTCGAAGAATAGGCTCGCGGTGAGCCTGGATGGGTTGGGAGTAGGTGGACTTTCTGCGCAGGGCAGCGTGCGGGGTCTGGACGAGGTCGTGCGTTAGGGCAGTCGCTGCAAGATTGCGTCTGACGCGGTCGGCCTCGATAGGGGAGTAGCCACCCTGTTGGTGCTGTTGGTGTTGGTTGTGCTGGCCCTTGAGCTCGAGGCCGTGTTCGGATGCATCAAAGGTAGGGGAGAGAGCGACGCGAGGATGCTGATCGAGCTGAGGATCAACCGCGCCGGTAACGGGTGCCCAAGGCAGCAGGAGAGCAGCAAGAGCCCATAGCTTCTTGCGTGGTTGGCCGACGGACCGTCCCTCGGCGATGGGAGGCCGTCGTAGCATAATGTGGTGGGTGATGGACCGTCTAGGCGGAGCAGGAGAGAACCGAGTTCGACATTTGGGAGAGTGCGTTTGGTGGTGGAAGACGCCCGCTGCAAATTATTTGGAAGGAGTCGTGGACAGCACACAAAGACGCACACACAAGCAGGGCCGAGTCGGTGAATAGCAGCAGCAAGGGCCCTCTCAAGTGTGGATTTCGAGGAGGGGTTGATGCAGCAAGCCGAGACTGGGCGGCGGCGGCGGTGGGCACAAGAATTGGCCCACAGGGATTTTGGGCGGTTTTGTTGGCCTCAGACGCGCTTTGTTCCTTGTGCTTTGTCGAGGGAGAGCCGCTTCAAAGCTGTAGCACCCTCGGATGGAAGCTGATCGGCAGCAGAGTCAACAAACAGGGCGTTGTCGACAGTGACCACAAAAGAGAAGTGGCGGGCTCCAGTGAGCTCTCGGGCTCAGGCTCAAGCGGACCCTCTACACTCAGGCGAAGCCAGGCCAGGCTTAGGCAGGGCTTGGGTGTGAGGCTCGATTGAATGAACCTTTCTGTTTCGTTGTTGTCCTCGCAGTAGAGGAATGACTGTCGAGGTAACCTGACCGTAATGAATGTTGTTGTTGTTGTCGCTGTTGTTGATGATGATGGATGATGAGCCCGAGTCCGCGTGGGCGATGGTTGTCGCGAGGAGAACGAGGAGTGGTGGATATTGATTAGCTGGCTGTGGAGAGGTTGAGGGATGCTGGAGAAAGGAAAAGAAGCAAGAGGAAAGGAAGGGCGCGGTTGTTGAGGCGGGGGCTTGGGGCATGGTGCATGGGGCTTGGCTTCGGGGGGCTAGGCCTGCTACCAGTGGACAGGCAGTCAGGGCTAGCCTGGCAGGCCTGGCTAGGGCAGACTGGCCACTGCCTGTCCTTGCTGCAACACTGGACGATCCCTTGGACCCCTGCTGCGCCATTCCGGGCAATACGGCAAACTTTACATGATCCAAAAAGATGCGATTCCTATGTGATGCTGCAACTCGTACATCGCAGGCCGGTGGATTTGTAGCGCCGTCGTTACCGACGGATTTGTACCATATAGTATGTACTATGTATGCGGAACCATGTCGAAGATGGCCTTCTGCAACCGGCAAAAAGCATCGTCCCATTTTGCTTGTCCCACGCCCCTGGTTCGTGCAGGTTGGGGTGATCGCCATGCCACAGGGAAGGCGCGATTTGGTCTTTGCGCCAGCCCCCGGCCCCCACCTCCTGCTGTGCTGTGGTGCGGTGTAGTGCCTTGCGCTTGCCTCTCCAAAAAGCTCCCGTACCAGCCCTAGACACCGTTGGAAGTCACTGCTTGTTTCTTCTCTCGGTCGCCAATAGCCCTGGAATCATTGCCAGCCCTGCTGACTCTCGCACAATCCCCTCTTTCAAACCATCCCGCCCCTTCGTTGGTTCCCGCCAATAACCAGCCTCACCACGCTCTATACTAACAACCACCACGCAACGCCCGTCAGTCAGCCATCAAGCCATCAGCCGCCATCAAGGTTGCTTCGGCCCAGCTGTCGAAGATCAGCATGCCATCCTAGTGGCGCGCCGAGCAAAGGGAGCAAAGTGACCGACCGTCTTAGGACTGTGCTGGCCATGACCCTACTCGTTTCACAATCTGCTGCTGCATCGGTCCACATCACCCCCTCCACTGGCTGTGCCTGGCCGATAGTCTGCATATATATTCAGGTGCGTCGTCCTCACCATTGCCATTGTCCGCGCGGCCGATGGCGCGCTTCTTGTTGCAGTTACCGGCTGGTGGCAGCTCCTGGCACCTGCATATGCCCAATACGTTTATGTACGTACATGGTATCCCAGCACTGCTTGCGCTCTTTTGGTTTGCGGGGAACGGATGCTGATAATCGAGTGGCATTTTGCAGGGCATAATTTTTTTTTTCAAAAAAAAAATTAAATAAAAAATTTAGGGAACCCCTCCGGAATCCTTCGTTCTGCAAGGGGGTATGTGATGCCCTAGCCAAGCAGCTGCCAGACTCCCGTCTCGGCTAAGACTGCTTTCCATCATCATCATTCAGTGGCAACATTTGTCCGCATAGGAGTCGATAAGTAACGCAGCCAACGATCTAGCAATCATCTCAAGGCTGTGGATATTGGCAGATTGGTTACCACGCCACCACAACGCAACGGACTCTCGGGCTAACAAATGCAGAATGGCATTTCTGCCGAGCCGAGGTGGATGTTATTGCTGGGCAGTTCGACGTCAAACCCAGCTTCCTTCTCGACGAGACAATCGAGAGACTGGATGTGCACAGGTTATGAAAGTACCCTCTTCCGACGATCAGCATTCGTCCACATTGTCCACGCACCCCGACAGATCAGCTCAGCCTATCACTGTACATCTTATGTCTTCTCCGCATTCTCCGTCTTTCTCTCCAGCAACCTCCTGCCCATCCGTTGCTTGACCAACCCTGGTACCGTCAAAGCATAGGCAGATTGGGCTGGGGCAGTAATACTCGTGAAAGAAAAAGTAATGCTTACGATCATGGATAAAAATTCGAATAAGCTAAGCCTCTTATAATATGCAGTACGCATGTGCTATGGCAAGCAACACTTGTGGCCCTCTTGCAGTCAGAAGACCACATATTGTAGAGGGATTTGCAACGATGCACTCGAGCCCTGACAATTTCTCGAGAGCAGAAGGCTAATCACGGCTGACTTACATACAGAGATGAACTCATTCGACAAGGGTTGCAGATGGCCAGACAGGTGTCCGTACTCGTGCTGAAACCTCACCTTGCGCATTCACTACTACTACTCATGTATTCACTAGTCTTTACAAGGTATAAATCAATCCCTCACGATTTCAGCCCGGCTGTTGTATAATCAGCGGTTCTAATTGCTACCTCGAAATGGCCCACGAAATGCTAAAGCATAAGATCTTCAAATTCCAAACGCCATCTGACCATACAAAACGAGATACAAAAACCAAGCAGTAACATTTGCACGAAATCGAATAAACAAATCAAGCCACAAACATCTTGGGAAGCCTCCCGTCAGCGCCCCGTCTCAGCTCGCAGACGCCTTCCCGGCTAGACTCGCAAGCGAAGCACTGAGATCCCTCGGCGTATCCAATGTCTCCATTTCCTGTCCGCTTTTCGGTGTGAACAAGGATATTTGACAGATCAGTCTGAGGAAGAGACAGCACGGGAAAGGTTGCTCTCTTCGACTCTGTTGTATGCCCAGCTTCTCTCGAGACTTTTCCTTGCCTTTTCGCCTTGATTGTTGCAGTTGATGCACCTGCCAACCTGGTTGTGTTGAGCTGATATGGTGGCATGGACACGGACGCAAGGGACGCAGCACCTGGGGCAATAATTGGTGTCCCACTGCCGACTGGAGCCATTGGATCCGGAACAGAATCTCCTGGCATATCATCAAATGGCATGCTCGAGGAAGAAGATGAGGTATCATTGTAAAAAGAAGTAGTTCGGTCTGTCGCATTCGATGAGCCCGTTCCAGTCAGGAATTTGCCTTTATCAGCAGCCGATTCTTGACTCTTCACGTTGTTCCATGCTCCCTCAACATCGTGCACGGCGCCATGGGCCATAGCCGAGATGCCACGCTTCTCACCATTTGGCCTCGACGGATTGGACGAACCCATGGTGTACACCTTGATGGAATTGAACAGCCAGTAGGCGTCTTTGAAAGCCTCGGGGTTGTTGGCAACATATTCGGCGCACGTGGCCGCCTTTGCCTTGCATGTAGAGTCACTCTCCCATGCTTGGCCCGCCCAATCGCCACACAGTGCCGTGTTGATGGTAATGGCATGACCGTTGAAGTGTTGGGAAATGTCACAACCACCTCCACCTGTGAATTTGGCTATTGGCGTACCAAAACTGCTTGGGTCGATGGTCGACGACGACGACGACGACGAAGAGGAAGAAGACCGCTTGATCGCGCTGGGGATGGAGCTGCGTGACCAAAACCAGATGCTAATCGCTTCGTCAGTCCATTCCATCGCGTAGACGCCGCCCTGTGCGCTGTTGAAGCCTGCGCCGAAATTGGACGTCGACGTCCCTCTCTGCGAGCACCCCGTGTTGCCGTTGCCTGCGTTGCAGTCACCTAATCCGCTGTACCAGTTCGTGCCGGATGCTTGCCCGGTGTTGGTCATGGTGCAGCCTGGGCTTGTGTGGAGGGTCATTGCGTTGGTTGATTGGGAGTTCGCGCCCTCGATCACTGTGGAAAGGGATACATCAACGACAATTCAAGAGAGGATGTATGCAGTTTGAACAAGAATCACACACAGCCAACTTACCATCAATCTCGCCATTGGCAGGCCACGAAGCCGTACCCCACGACCACAATGCAGGCCACGTCCCACATCCCACAGGCATATGCTCGACATCCGCCACCATGAGCATGGTCGTATACAGCTTTTTACTCTGCAGACGTACCGCTTTCCGCCCGCCGACCGAGTAATCGCCGCCATTGTACGAGGACACTGTCGCGTTATCAATGGTAGACTTTGTGTCGACGCCGAGTCGCACCTGGTTCTTGGTCGCGTCGACTGTTGCGAGCCCGGCCGAGGAGGCGTCGGGGCCGGAGACGTACGAGACGAACCCATGGGTGGGGTCCGGAGAGGTGAAGAAGTCGAAGGAGGAGAGGAAGTTTGTCGGGGTGTAGCTGTCTTGGAGGGTGTAGGTGGTTGGGGATGCTGCTGCTTGGGTGAAGAGTGGGAGGAGGGCTGCTAGGCCCAGGAGGGATGATTTTGCCATTTCTTTTGATTTGTTTTGTGTGGGTGGTGAGATGTTGGGTGTATGTGAATGGACAATGAGAGCGGTGGGGGATATAAGAGATGCGGGCTTGGCGAGGATATCACGGCTCTTCAAATCCCCGACATTCAGTGACTGGACGAATTCTGTGGGATACTAACAAGCAAAGAAGTCGATTCAGCGTGTAGGGGCGAGAAGAGATGAGATGCTACTGAAGTGGGGTGTGTAGTGGACAAGTGGGTGAGCGGCATTGGTAACGGACCAGCCGTGACGACAGCAGGACAGGACCAGCTTGAGGAAGGTCTCCAAGAAGAAGAAAAGAAAAAGAAAAGAAAAGAACAAGGAAAAAGAGAAGAGCAAGGCGGAAAATGTCCCAGCCTTGACAGGGAAACAGAAGAAGAAGAGCAAAAGGATTCAACGACACTCAACCACAACACTGCCAACGAGCTATAAACCTATATCGAAATAAGAAGGGTGAAAAACATGGAGGTTGGGAATAGGAAGACGCGCTGTCTTTTATTGATCAGAGCGAGCATCATTTCCAGTTATATTTGGCGGAATAGGCATCGGTAAAGATAGAATCTACAGTATTATGATCACTGGTGTCACAGTCGGGCCCTGCTATACGTATATAGGTTGAGTCTGAGAACAACACCATCGAAGTCAATGGTAGCACCGAAGGGGATGAAGTGATTTGGTCAGAGTGAAGTGGACAAGATAGGGAGAGCATCATTGACTGATGCTCTAAAGTCATTCGTCATCTATGGAGGCATGGCATGACATGGCCCGGCCCGTGTTTCGAAAAGAGGAAGTTGGTGTGGGATATCTGCGATTATTCTATCCATCATCATCATCAGCAGCAGCAGCAGCAGCAAACATATTGGTACATATCTTTGGGCTACGATCGCCTCACCTAGAATAACCAAGAGTGTTTGACAGACTTGACCCATCTCATCGTCATTTCTAAATCCGTCTCCAGTGTCGATGAACCTGTCTCCAATGGCTGTTAAACTACAGTGAGTGGACAGCACAGTGACCAAGCCATGGTGTATGTAGGAGGCCGTTGCTTCTATAAAGTGTGGTCGGGCCAGTAGCATGGCCATTTGCGTCGGTTGGTCGGGCCATTGCGGCTGATTCAATGACAAAAGGGGATATATACAGATTGAATATGATGGATGCCAATTCGGTGATTGGCAAATGGACAGGAAGCAGGGGGGGGGAAACGGCTCTTGTACGACTGCACACGTGGCGAAGTATCTGCCATATGAGGTTGCTCGGTCGCAGGACGGGCTCGGCCTCTGCCTGGGTCGTGGCAAGACTGGCAAGGCGAAGATGAATGTAACTTTGTTCATCCTACCTCGGTAGAGGGCAGGATGCTGTAGAACACCATACCTTTATGTCTGGGATGCTTTGGACCGTTTTTGGTCAAGGTGAATAATGATGATATAAAAAGTGCTGGACGCATTGGCATGTTAACAAGGTCGATTTTTTTTAATTTTTTTTTTCTTCATGGGGCTATATATATCTCAGAGATGAACACAAACCTATGACTCAGAAGAAAGATGCTCCCAGGTGCTCTTTAGACCTCGCTGTGTTGTGTGTGTTGGCCAGATGCTGCGAGGCCTTTCATACCCTGGATACTTTCTCATTTTCTGACCCACCATTAGCGACAAGTCCTCAAACGCCAACTTCAATCGTTGTACATGGTGCATACGCAGTTTGCCTGTGCCGTACCGCAAACGCAGATGCTAACAATAGCAATATCGTCAGATCGTGCCGTCTTGCTTGGGCTCTCCCCGGGTGAGTTTCCCAGGCGTCCAATGGTTGTGGATAGTGACTGAAAAATGGTTGGCTGATGATATACATAGTACACATTACATCGGAGCTGACTGACTGACTGACTGACTGACCTCCATCAGCTTTCCCCCAATCTCGCCTGTGTTGCTGTGTACCTGGACAAGTGAGCAACCCACGAAGCGGAAAAACACCCGAATCCACTTACAGGTTGATGTGTGCCAGTGTGTGTCTGTGTCTCATTTGCTGCTGTTTGTAGGCAAGCTGCTGACCACTTGTGTGTGTGAAATGGTTTGGGTGAGGTGAGCCTGCTGTGGGGGCGTCGTTACGGAAGCGAAAAGCTGACATGGATTTTGATCAGAGGGCAACAAGTCGATAATATTAACAAAGGTACCGACCGGTACAAAGATAAACCCAGACTCAACTTCCTCATCAAGACACACCTCCTTCCGACTAATCCGCCTACGTATTCAATATATATAGATATAGTCATCTAGACCAGACCCAAGTAGCTAGGTACTTGCTTGGTCAAGTATCTGATTCGGCGTTGATTGTATTGATTCACCTCCTTTGCTACTCGAGGCGTCTCGTTACGCGTTCGCGGTTTTATAATTATATCTTCTTATTCGGCAAGTTTTGATTTTCTTGTTTTTGATTCTTAATCCGCCCCCCCGGGGGGAAGCCCCTTCATCTCTCACCTTACCAACACACAACCGTCGTCAGATTGTCAGCCACCTGCATATAATCGTCTCGCGTGGATCACAAAGACGGTCTTTTGCCTTCGCTTAATCTCTTGCTCCGGCCTGCCACAGCCCTGGCTTATGTCACTACAGCCTCTTAGATGGACTATCCCTCGGATATGGTCATCTTCTTGAGGTATGAGCAAGGGGTAATCAACCAACACCCAATAAGCCAACTCAACAGAATCAGCCCCACGCAGCCAGAACCTGCTTTCCCTTCTTCTTCTTTCCTTTACCCTTTCCACCGCTTGTCCCCTCCACTTCCCCCTGCTCTCCAGCGTCGCCACCAACGTTGCCATCCAGGCCCGACGAAGCACCTTCGCCATCTACACCAGCGCCACCACCCCATGAGAATCCAGTCTCCTTCTTGACCCCAAAATCAGACCGCACGGGCCGTCCCCGTAATCCAGGCGTGAATATACTCGTGTGTACTTTAGGCGCAGCAGGTAACGAAGGGAATGCATCTTGATTTTTCGAAGGGGGCACCACTGCGCCGCTGCCTGACCCGGCACTTTTTCTTACGGGAGCAGAGAGAGTTGTAGTCCTAGGTGTAGAGGTGGAAGATGTTGAAGCAGCAGCAGACGCGCCGCCGCCGCCGCCGCCGCCAATCCAAAAAGGAGTTGAGCCCTTAGTCTTGCCTGCAGTGTCCTTTGAGCTCGGCAACGCAGGAAATGCCGTGGAAGAAGCTAGTGCGGTTGCGCCACGTGACGAAGAGGGTACATTAGTCCATTGCACGCTGCTTGCTACAGCAGTTGCAGCAGGACCCGCCGGTTCGGACCCTGGCACACCAGCCGCGCTGCCTCTTCGCGTGCTGTTCTTGAGCTTGAGGACACGTGTATTCAACTTTTCCCTGTTTGCAGGAGCACCACCCGATGGACGATGCAAAGTCGGTCCCGCTGAGGCGGCAGAAGCCCAGCCCGAGCTAGATGTCGTGGCGCCGTGCATGCCGCCTAACCCGGGTAACGAAGGATAATCCTCGTTGATGGCCCGCCAGTCGTGCCATGCCTTGTGCAGCGCGTCGGCCTTGTTTTTGTCTTCAAAAAGATCTGCAACCTCGCGAACAAGAGTCCCAAGCGCACCTGAAGAGGTGTCGGCAAACAGCGCAAAAAAAGCGTCAATGAGCTGGGAGCCTGTCACGGAGCCAGCTTTGTAAGACGAAATTTGGGAGCGGAAGGTGTCCATCTTGGTCTGGTCGTTGCCGAGCAGGTTCGAGGCACGCTCGATCACGGCACCATGGCGCACGAGGCGGGCACGGTCTTGTGGGGAGAGGTTGGCTTGCTCGGTTACGGAAAGGGATGCGAATGAGTCGGCCAGCGGTGCGGTTGTTTGGCTGGAGGCGCTGCCAGAAGCTCCAACTCCAGCTCCATTGGATCGAACGGCAGGTGTAGGGCCGGCTGAGTTCGCGGTTGTCGTCAGTTGACCGCCAAAGGTACGGTTGGAAATCGACTGTGCTGAGTGGATGGCCCGGGGCCCTTCTTGCGCCGCCATTCTCTGCAGAGCAATCTCTGCTCGTGACAATGGCTGAGCCGAGGTGCGCGGGAGAGGCTCTGCGTTGGGGTCTCGTCCCCTGCCACGCCCTTCGCGCCCCTCGCGACCGCCACGTCCTCCCGCCCCTGATCTGCCTCCTCTTCTCTCCTCCTGATATGGCTGCCGAAAGTCAAAGCCAGAAATATCAACCATTCGGGCATCTCGCCGTACGTCCTTGGACAAGGAGTTGCCATGCTCGCTCAGTTGGTGGGCCTTGAGGTCCATTTCTGATTCAAACACGACAAACTTCTTTTCCAGGCATTCCCTGTCCAAACAAAGGTAATGGTCATTCTTGAAGTGCTCCTCCAACTTGTCGTAATTTAGGTAGTAGTGTGGTGACCGAGAATCTCTTCTATCACAAATGAAGCACCTTTCGTGCTTGTTCCGGCAGTGCTCGTACAACTTATCGTCGTCGTAGAATCTCTCACCACAGAAACCACAGAGCGGGTGTCCTCTGAATCCAGTTTGTGCTATGTCTCCGGGCCTGTCATCTCCATGAGCCATGTGTTTGTGTAGGTTCTTATCCGTAAATAGCTCATGCTCATGAGTGAAGACCTTCTTGTTGCGTGTGCACAGGTCACACATTTTCTTGTGGTGTGTCTGGCGCACATGGCGATGCAGGTCCGGCCAGCCCAGGCCGGCAAAGTCACACCCGCCATCTGGGCAGTTGTAGCGTAGTAAAAGGACGGTATCGCCAACAATGTCCTCATTGGTGTAACGGATTCCGATATTATTGTCGGCGCTCGAGACATCGGCGCTCGTATACTCTTGGAACTGCTTCGAGGGATCGTCGGTAAAGATGACAAATGGCGCTGGCGTGCGACAGTGGGGGCAGTCCTTGTTCTTGTAAAGAGCGCGCATACGCAGGGCGCAGATGTGGCAAGTGACGTGGTTGCAGGGCGCAACGGCGTGATGTTGTATGGGATTGGCGCAAATGAAGCAGACTTCTCCTTCAGCATCGTCGTCGCCATCCTGCTCTGGGCCCTGTTCGCCAGATTCGCGTTTGGGTTGTGTAAGGTTACTTTTGGTAGCAGGAGTAGCTAATGGTGGTGTTGGTGCCTGCTGGTGGCCGTCCTGGTCTCCGCCAGCATGATGGCCGCCTCTGCCTCTCCCTCGGTGACCCCCTCCCCGGTGCGACGCGGCTCCATCGCCGCCTTTCCCTCTTCCTCGGCCACTACTTCTCGGACCTCGACCTCTTGCACGCTGGCCGTCGCTGCGCATCCTGTCCCCAGCTGGAGCTGTAGGAGGAACAGTGCCCGTATCAGCCATGATTCTGTAGCACCACTTGTTTCCCCAAATATAAAGGGTATCTCGATACGTCGCACGGCGTAATCAGACCGATCAAACAAGCTGGCCAGCGGGTTGCGCTATCGGAGCTCTTCGTGACGTTGAAAACGGGCCGAGTCGATGACGCTGGCGTTCGAGTCGTGTTTTCGAAGCTCAAAGTGACCTTTTCTGTGGTCGAGGAGCTCAATGGGGGGGGGGGGCGCAAAGATCGAACTGAGCGTTGACAGGGTGTGAAGAAGAGAGGTTGGATATTTTGTGGTCGAGGCAGAAATGCTACTACAAGTTCTGCTGGCTTCTGGGCCCCTCGATTGATAAATAATCCAAGTACCGTAGCGGTGCAGCCTAGTAATATAGTACTATGCACATAGTACTATACTAGACTGGCAGGTGGGGGTTGGGGCAAACGGCGAACCAATCGAGCCCTGGACTTGCGATCCGGGAACCCTGCCTGTTCATCGGAGGTAACAGGGGCTCCTTTTACAGGCCACCATCTGCATGCCTAGGTAGTATTGACGACGGGCGAAAGACTCACTCGCCGGTCTGACTGATGTCGTCACCCGGTGACACGTTTCGAGCTGTGCATTCCTGTTGTTCAATTCTTGAATTACCCGCGCATGCCCGCTTAGTTATAGAAACTATGTAGTTGGCAATTCCTTTCCATTAGCCTCCAGAACAAAGAGATTTCAAAGTCAAGCCGCCGCCGCTCCCTGCTACGGTGGGCATTGTATAATATATCAAAACGTCACGACCCTTGTGTACCGTCTTGTCTTATGGCAACATGGACCTTGTTCCCGTGTCGCCTTTTGTTGTCTTGAGCTCAGTCTCCGTTAAGACTCACTAGGCGAGTCTCATATCAGGGTATGCAACTCCACGTTGCTGAATACCAAAATCGACCATATGTTTCCGACCCCTCAATATGCACAAACGTAGGAAAGCCATACTCTGCGAACGCCAGCCAAGGTTGAATCCACACGACAATCGAGTACTATTTGCGCAGGCAGGCAGCGACTGAAGAAAGCCCACAGCAGGGAGGCCAGTTGTGGCTCACTCTGTCCTGCCCGCGTTTTGGACGCCTTTTTTCCGCCTTTGTGTCGTAGCATCGTGCTCCATGCGTAATCGGCCGTGTGTGTATGTGTGTACCATTCTCTTTCATAGGAGACCATTCCGCCTATTCTTCCCATGCACCCCTCCAAGAGTCTTCACTATTCTTCAATTGGGTAGAGATGATTACCAATCAACTTGTTCATCTGGAACATGTTGACAGAACTCTGCCTAAACACAGCTTGCATGAGATCGTCGCAACGTATCTGGCGCTTGTCTGTCGGCTCCTGCAGGTCATGGGCTTTGATGTGCTCCCACAGCTTCTTGACAACTTGTGGCCGCGACATCTGTTGACACACTGTTAGTTGTTGCAAATGCGCCCGTAGAGACCACCAAAAGAATAGTGATAGATATAGACGTACCCGTTCTGCACCCACAAGGTCTGCCAGGGAGAAGCTCAAATTGAACTCCTTTTGGAAGCCACCGCCCGCCTTGCGCTTTTTGGGAGCATTCGAGTCCTCCGTGTCAAGGTCACTGTCGTCGCCAACCTTGACCTTGGTGGAGCTCTTCTTCTTTGGCTTAGGCTTCGCCTTGGCCTTGGGCGTGCTGTGGCCGCCCCTGGTCTGCCGGCCACGCGCCAGTTGGTTCTCTTGCGCCTGCAGTTCCCGGGCTAGCCGAGCGTCCTCGTCTTCGACCATGGACGAGCTGCGCTTCTTGCTGGGCACGGTCGACACTTGTATCTCCTGAGGGACGTCCCGTCCGGCTCCGGGATTGACTGTCGCTTCCTCTGTATCGGCCTCGTGTTTGACTCCATTTGTTCCGTCGTGGATGCTGTCGGTACCATTGCTTTGGGGCGGAGGGGTTGGCAGGGTATCGGCGATGGCGTCAAAGCGTTGCTCAATCAAGATCTTAATCGCGTCCTGGATACAAGCTGTTAGCGCCCAAATTAGGCTCTGTTTGACGAGGTAGCCCTGTACCTTTTGCGCGCTGAGGTCCTTGCCCAGCTGCTGCTCCAATCCCTTGCGAACCTTTTTTCTCGAGACGGTATCGAGATCAGAGGTCTTGAGGATGTGGTCGATAATGCTGGTGTACTGGAGCACTTCGTCATTCGTTACTAGCAAGTCGCGAACCGTCAGTTTTGGGGAATAGGAAAGTCGCAAAACAGGTCCACTGCTCTGATAGCGGCGACGACGGTGACAGTAGGTTTGACAAACATAAAGACGACATTTTGAAACCTGATTTGGGCAAGCTGTCTCCCGAGAATCAATGCGAAAACGCCAATGTCTATGCCTTTTGACTTGTTTGGCCGTGCCGCGTAGCAAGGGGCACTGGGCCAAGGCTGGGCTCGAACGGCAGAGAATTGGCACACAACGGCGTGCTTTCTCAGGCGGGAGATGGAGCAGTATGCAGAGCAGCGGCAGGAGAATTGCTGTCGCTCTTTTGGGATGAACCCGTGTTTCCTTTCCTGCTTTGGCTGGGTTTGCAATGGGCAGAAGTCGACGAGGGATCGAGACTGCGCAAGCGGTGTAACGGTGCAGATGGGTTGACGGAAGCCGAGGGTCAGTGCATAGCTGTAAGTTCGATCTGGGATGGACGGTGTAAGAGTGTCGGGGGTTGGTCGAGCGGACGAACAACGAGAAGACAACAGGGACTGGAAGAAGCCAGGGTCAAAGAGAGCCAGAGTAAGACCAAAAAATAGGAGCAATTGGCCTGTTGTTGATGCAGACAGAGTATGTCATGCAGACAGGCAGACAGCAAAGGTGTGAGGTAGAAATAGGGTGGAGAAGGGAAGAGGTAGGGCGTTGATGCGTTGGAGGTTGGGGAGTGGGCGGTGGTGTTGTGGTGTTGTTGTGTTCGTATTGTTGATGTTGATGTTTGTGATGGCAGTGAAGGAGGTGACGGGGTCCCCGTGGTTCAGCCGAGACCGCAACCGATAGAAGGGCTTTTGGTGCTTGGGTGCAAGCACTTTGAGCTTAGTGCCTAGAAGCCCACTAAAAGTCCACTGGCAGGCTGGCCAGCTGCTTCAAGAACAGGCCCGCTGGTTGGGTCCAGGGTCAGGTGGCAGCCTTTCGTAGGGAACACAGACTGACTAGCCACCAAATGATACTGTGGTAGTATTGTCCTTGCTACCAATTTCAGAAGCAATGAGTGTACACAATAAAAGGTGCTTAGCAGAACGGAATGAAGGCCAGGTTTGAGGTTGATATGCATTGTGTGTTCTGGGCTTGCAGCAAAATGTACAGCTGACCTAAGTGGCCTATCTGGGCGTATCATGTACAACCACAGCAACCAGCAGCCAAAGTACCTGCTGGCTTGGTACTATGTGAGCTAGTACTACGTACTGTCAAGTATGGTACCAACCAATCAAGGTGCTACGGCATGTACTTAGGTACACAGTACAGCTGACATTGAACTGCCACTACAGCAGAACGCAGAAACAGACATCAACACCACCAAAATGATGCTTCAGATCTTGGCTCGTGTAACAACGAGTTACACAAATCCCCCGCTTTGTCCTCATGGCTGCTGTCACACGGAGACAAAAACACACACCAAGCCACTGCTACCTCAAGCTCACCTGCTGCAAAAAAAACAACAAAGGCCCAAGACACGGGCGTCTGATCCGAGCCATCCTTCCATCCTGCGGTTCTTTTGGCCCGCCGTCCCACAGCGCGAACGGCTCTGTGCACACGCCGTTGACGAACAATGCTCGTCTCGCTGTACATAGTAGGCTTGATCCTGGCAGCAACAAGTGGAGGATTCCCTAACTTCTGCGTTCTTGTTATCGCCCGCCGCACTGCACCCCGCCCCCGAACGGGTCGAATCGAGTCAATCGACCAAAAGATTACCACAAGCCAAGGCGTTGGCGATCGTTCTGCAATCCGACAACTTATACAGGCCCTCCAAGATGCTACATAGTACAATCTTGCGGCTGATGTCCGCGTCGGGTCGCGGCAGCTCGCGCGTTTTCACCGGGCGGCCGCTGTTGCTGGGCTGCCGGAGTGCAACTTACAGCGCTTGTCCGCCAGTTTTGTGGGGCATCGCAGGCCTAAAAACCCAAATATCTGGCCGCTCCCGGCGGAGCATTTCCATCACGCAGCGCCGGCACCGCAGCTACTACTCGCCTGGGCATGTAGTCGTGGCAGGGTACTGGATACTTCAAAGGTCACAGAGCCTTCACCTTGAAATCAAGTACCCCATACCTCCACCACATGCCGGGCTGCCCGGACTCTGTCACTTTATCATGCAGCGTCCGTCTTGATAGCCCTCACACAAGGCTGCGTGCACGTCTTGTCTACGACCAAGGCGATATCCCAACACGCACCCTGAACACCCGTCGCAGTGCGACTCCGTCCTCTTCCACCATGTCTTGCATCACCGTTGCTGCGGCCACCTTGCCCAGCGTGCCTCTCGACTTCAAGGGCAACCGCGACAGGATTCTCGAATCAATTCGCATTGCAAAGGCCCAAGGCGCAACTCTACGAACAGGCCCCGAGCTTGAGATCCCAGGTATGTCTATTGTTTCTTACTGCTGGCTAGAATCAGCTTTCCATCCTCGCCAAGCTGGCCACGTTCAGAGCTGACGGAGTCTCTTCAATCCAGGATATGGTTGTCTTGACCACCACCTGGAAGGGGACACCTTCCTACACTCTTGGGAAGTGTTAGCTGAGATCATCTCGGACCCTGTTTGCAAGGACATGCTTATCGATCTCGGTCTGGGCGTGCGCCATCGTAATGTGCGCTACAACTGTAGAGCTCTCTGCACATACAAGCACATCTTTCTCATCCGGCCCAAGATGAGTCTTGCCAACGACGGTCTGTATCGCGAGATGCGCCACTTTACGCCCTGGGTCAAGCGCCGCCAGTGCGAGGACTATTACCTCGAGGCCATTGCTGCTGAGGTGACCGGTCAGAGAAAGGTCCCCATAGGTGACATTATCCTCTCCACTGCCGACACAGCTGTGGCCTGCGAGACCTGCGAGGAGCTCTTCACTCCCCTGAACCCCTCATCGTTCCTGGGTCTCAATGGCGCAGAGGTCATCCTCAACAGCAGCGCCAGTCATGCCGAGCTGCGCAAGCTGCGCACCCGTCTGGACCTCATTTCCAACTCTACCCGTAGACTGGGCGGTATCTACGTTTATGCAAATGCCACGGGCGTCGACGGTGAGGCTCGCATGATGTTTGACGGTTCTAGCATGGTGCTCGCCAACGGCAAAGTCCTCGCACAGGGCTCCCAGTTCTCGCTCAACCCCGTCGAGGTCACCACGTCCACCATCTCCATTGAAGAAGTCCGCAGCTACCGCTCGTCCATATCACGGAACCTGCAGGGTGCTGCGCAAGAAGATTTTCCCCGCGTGGACTGTGATCTCCGCCTCTGCCGGTCCGCCGACGAGGTCTACCTCTCTGACACGCTGCACATCAGCAAAGAAATCGACCTCCACATTCTCGACCCCATGCAGGAGATTGCCCACGCACAGGCCGTGTTCTTGTGGCAATATCTCGTTCGCACTAACTCCCCTGGCTACTTTTTGGCATTGAGTGGTGGCCTTGACTCGGCCACCGTTGCTCTCTTTGTCTACAGCATGGCGCGCATGGCGCTGCAAGCCATCACGGAAGGCGAAAAGACGGTCCTAGCCGACCTGCGCCGCGTAACAGGTGAGCCAGATTTTCTTCCTTCCACGCCCGAAGAGATCGTCGGCCGCCTCCTCCACACCTGTTACATGGGCACTGTCAACTCAGGCGAAGAAACCCGCGGCCGCGCGCAGCGCCTCTCGGAGCGCCTGGGCGGCTACCATACCGACATCAAGATTGACGAGGCCGTCGTCTCCCACGAAAACATAATCGCGCAGACTTTTGGCGGGTTCCGTCCCAAGTACGCCATCGAGGGCGGCAGCGCGGCCGAGAACCTCGCGCGGCAGAATATCCAGGCGCGGAACCGGCTCGTCGTCGCGTACGAACTCGCACAGCTGTCAACCACGGCACGCGATACACCGCGCAAGGGTGCTGCGCTGCTCGTGTTGGGGTCCGGCAACGTGGATGAGAATTTGCGGGGCTACTACACCAAATACGATGCTTCGTCGGCGGACATCGCCCCGCTGGGGAGTATCTCCAAGACCGACGCCAAGGCGTTCCAGGCCTGGGCTCGGGACAACTGGGACCTGCCCATCATGACGGATTTCATCGAGGCGACCCCCTCTGCTGAGCTCCTCCCTCTTTCCGCTGGTGTGCAAGACGACGAGTCCGACGCGGAAATGGGCTTCACCTACGCCGAGCTATCTGAATTTGGCATCCTGCGCAAGGTCCACAAGCTGGGCCCTTGGTCAGCATACCTGCGTCTGCTGGGGGATTGGAAGGAGAGACCTGGGTTTGGGCCCCGGCAAATTGCGGACAAAGTGATGCGGTTTTTCCGCTTCTACTCGCTGAACCGCCACAAGGCGGTGATTCTGACGCCCAGTCCGCATTTATCGGCATATAACCCGGATGATAACCGCCACGATTTGAGGCCGTTTCTGTATGTGGTCAACTGGCCGTGGCAATTTGACAAGATTCGGGCGCACGTGGAGCAGCTGGAGAAGAGGACAAAGGAGGCCGGTGGTCACGGGGATGCAGGTGAGGGTATTGATTAGACTAGAAGCTTGCTCTGGTGGGCATTATAGAGTGGTGAGCCTTTAGTAGAGTCCGAGAAAGAAGAGATCAGAATAGACCACAGTTTGTTCTACCGGCTAGGGTGACAAACCTAACCACTATGTCGGCCGGCAGGTCCGTCATTCGTCCAAAGCGTTGTGGTACTTGCTAGATGACTGCGTTCGGGTATTGAGAAAGAGATTGAGGAATTGATCGCAACGGCGATATGGATGTACTTGGCGATATGAGGACTTCCCGGGGACAACCACAAAGTAAGAAGGCGTCAACGCACACCTGCATACTTTGAACCACTTTCAAATTATACCTTGTCTTTCCCACATGCTTCTGCGCGCTCCGGTATGTATCCGCATTTGCAGATATCTTTCAACTTAATTTCAAAGTTCCAAGCAATGTGACGAGAATACTGATGGGTACTGACTGTCAGGCATAGACCCTTCCAAAGAGATGAGGCGGATACCCCTTGGGATGAGACCTGTACTCTGGTTTTCCCATGGCTCTCAGTCTTGTTCATCCGCCCCCAAAGAGGTCAATCACGGAACGCGCCGCCCAAACAGGCACTCTCATTCGAACCTCCAATACTGTCCCTCAGGTACCTCCAAAAGTGCATCATCCATCCTCACGCCCAACCGCCACCTACCCAAGCCCGGCCAGAAGTTCTCCACGACCGTTCCCGAAGCTGTTGCCTCTCCATCCTGCCTCAAGTCGAACCAGCACAAGTGCGTTCGCGGCGAAGATTGTTGCATAGAAACTCTGCACCACTCACTTGTCCCGACCTCCTCGGCCCGCTTACCCCGTGGCAGTGGCGGGTTGACGATAGCCAGGTCCATGCCCATGTAGCTTGCCCACTTGGTTGAGACTGGAAAGGCAGGTACATATGGGACTGTCTTGAACGAGGCTTGGAAGAGAGGAGTGGATGGGGCCGCTGTATCGGAACTGTCCAGAGGGAAGACTTTGACCTGGGTGCCACCATTGTTGGGAAGCTCTGTCCACTCGAAGCGAGCAATGTGCTTGGGAATATTCCAGTCTGTGTTGAACTTTAGCGCTTTGCTACTTCTTGCTCCCTAAATCTCATGGAGGTCTCCTGACGACCCAGGGAGTACTTACTCAGTCTTCCATTGTAGCAGGTGTGTTTCTGCGAGACGTAAGCCCTCGACAGCCGGATATTGGATTTCCTCTGGCCCGTCTCTTGCCATGTTTTGTCCGTCCTGTCATCATACTCAAAATTTCCTGGAAGGATAACGATTTCATCGTACTTTCCAACAGGCGTGTTTGTATACCGCACAATCATGATGCTGCCCAGACCCCCGACAAAGTCGCCTGCAGAGGGTGAGCTGAAGTAGGAGTCTGCCTCGAGTGGAGAATAGGCCACAGACGGCACGGGGAGTCCGGGTCCTGTTTTGTTTGACGAGGTAGCTTTTGGGCGTCGACTGTAAAAGCAGAGCGCATAGACTTGTGCTTTGCAGAGCCATGGTGCGGGTGCTCGGATGATGTCCTCTGAGGTATTCTCTTCCATCTGTGCAGCTTTTCCGTGTTGGACTTGGACTGACTGGCACCGAGTTGGTGTAAGAGGCCTACGGTAGAAGTGAGGACTTTTGTTGAGACTCTAGCGTTGAAAGGGACGTGGGCGGGCGGGGCGGAGAGAAAGAGACACGGAAGGGAACGGAAGGAAGGGAAGAGTCGAGGGGGCTTGGGGCTGAATTGTGCATCATAACAATGGCGGCTTCTCGATAAAGAAAGAGCCCTTGGGCAGGCCGGCACTTTCCTTGAGACGCCGCTACAACAATCTAAATTTGACAGCACTACCTAGGGAGCGGGGGTGGGTAGGTATTCTGTCACAGGACCGAGGTTGTCACCACAAAGATGGAGGTGGGTTGTACTACATCGGTGCATCGGTATACCTGCAGCCATTCCTTTGCAGGTCGGGGTATTGTGCACATGCAGCGACCAGATATGGTTGTGATACTCGGCATTGTCTTAAAATTGGCTTATGATCGACCAGGTTGGAGATGAATGCATAAGAGAAACTCCATTAGGTGGTCTTGTCTGAATTATATTCTCAGAGTATTATTCGTTTGCTATATGCAAGAGAAGAAAACGTGAAGGATAAAAGAGATTGAGTATAGACTCTAGATTCTTTTGTATGGGATATCAGAAGAAAGTGTTTGCAACTGATACAAAGTATCAACATGAGCCAGCGATCAATGCATGATTTGGCAACAGATCTGGCCTTCGCTCTGCCGCCACGCCCAGATAACTAACTCGCAGGACTTGAATGATCACTGCATTTGAATTCTGGGTTTGGTACAAACTGGTCCTGTGTGTTCAGTAAGTACATGTTGGATAAAGATGTCTTTGACAGCCTCTGTCCTTCTGGGAGTGGCAGTATGGCTTGGCTTTGTTCTGCTGGTAGAGAGCATCGTGTCTTTATTGCTCAACCCTTCGCAAGCGATATCCAGATCCCAACATGGATCTCATATATCAAGCTGGGTCTCTAGAAACCAGAGTGATTCTTATGATATCAATATTTCGCAAAGCTTGTCTCCCAACCTGGGCTAGACTTCTATCGCGAGTGGAAACCAGCCGAATAGCAGCGCCATCTTGAGGCTGAACACCTGATTGGCAATATCGAGTCTTTCTCTGCTTCACGATATCTTCATCTCATCCAGTTCGAAATGGCGGACTCAGGAGCAGGAGCAGGTCCGTCCGCGCCACCAGCCCCTCAGCCTCCGGTTATCAAGGCGCGCAAAACAGCCAAGAAATCGAAGATGGCAGGCGGCCACCAGCCCCAACTTCCCCATCTGCCTCTAGCGAACCAACCTCCACCTCCAGTCAACCAACCTCAACCTCTAGTCAACCAGCCTCCACCAGTAAATCAACCTCAACCTCCAATCCATCAGCCTCAGCTTCTAGCCAACCAGGCTCCTGTCAACCAGTTTCAACCGCCGGTAAATCAAGTTCAGCCTCCAGCCAACCAACCTCCAGCCAATCAGCCTCCAGCCAATCAGCCTCCAGCAAATCAGCCTCCAGCAAATCAAAACCCTCCTCCTCCTCCTCCTCCTCCACCTCCACCACCTCCACCACCACCGCCGCCGCCGCCGCCGCCCCCAGTAAATCAACCGCCACAACCTCCACCACTGCCAGGCCGAAACCCAAACAGATATCCGCGTAAAGATGCAGAATTTTACGAAGAACAACGCGAGTTGCAAGACAAGTCCTGGTACTACCGCACCTTTGGCGTTCCACATGGTAATCTCCGGAGCTGGAGTGCGACCCGTCGCCAAGTACACATCGCAAGACGTCAACAGCCCGCCAAGAGGCCAGACCCAAGAAAACCCCTCAGCAGAGGCTTTCACTGGCCGGGCTCAATGGAGATGGATATCATCGAGAACAGAATCCGTAGACGGCATCAAGTACTGGGTCCTGTCAATCCGCAACTGCCCGATCCAGCCAGACTGCTGAGGCACGAGATGGTATTGAATGCCTGGAGGAATCCGAGAGCATGGCTGCTTGTGTCGGGTTTGAGGTTTTGCAAGGTTCTGGCAGCGGTGAGTCGTCCCTTTCTTGGAGTTGTCGGCAAAGGGCATGGTGCTGAATATCGTGTTGACCCTCGAACAAATAGGGCGGAAATGGTTTGGCTACCTTGTGGCTCTTACAAGAGACGACGTGGAATGAACGAACAGTAACGCTTGACGAGAAATGGCACAATATCGTCCTCAAATCTCATCACGGCAGTCCCAGTGCTCGGAGAGGCATGGACCTTGAGAAGCTCAGATTAGATGTGAGTTATAGAGAAAAGTTGACTCCCCATCCGTTCCTCGACGCTTCCTTTAGTGTCTTTCTTCCTCGAACGAAACGCCCGGGAAATACCAACGCCTAAGATGTTGTCACACACCAGGAACTATCGCGTGCACCGCATATACTGCGTCGCCTCAACGTCAACGACATCGTCAACAAGCCCAATGCGTTGCCTCCAGCCGCTCGCAACATCCCCCCGCCAGATGGGCCCGCAAACCTTGACGCGCATCCCGATTTCCTGTTTCTCGAATACGCTCGCTTTGGCGAGCTCGAAGACTGGATTCGCAAAGTCTACGGGATGAATGAAACGTTCCCACCAGCCGTTGTGTGGAGGCTGTTCAAGTGCTGTAAGTGACTTCAATAATACTTGGAAATTGAGATTTTGTATTCGTCGCGCTAATTATTGGCTTTGTTGTGCATATTTGTAGTGGTCGAAGGTTGCATTGCAATGGCCCTGCCACCTCGATTTGAGCATTATCCTCACTTGGAGGCGTTGCATGGTCCCGAGCTGGAGGAGAAGGCACCCGAGTTGAGATTGGAGAGACTCGGAGACTGGTACCATAATATTGTCCACTTTGACCTGGATCCTCAAAACGGTATGCTTTTCTTTCGCTTCTTCTTTTTTTCTGTGTTTTGCTTGTTCTCTCTATATTAGTTGAGCACTGGGAACATGGCTTACGGTCCCAAGGCCGGGCAAGTTCTGCTTGAACACTCAGCGTCTCTGTTATTCCGCTTTTATTTTGGCACGTTGATAACAATATTGTTGTTCAACAATCCACACTGTTGCTGAAGTGGGTACTGACCAATTTCCCATTTTCAGTCTTCATCCCCGAACTAGGACAAGGCGAGCACGCGTATGTTCCGAAACTTCAGGTATGTATATCCACCCCTATGAACGCTTTCTTCCATCAGATTGTCTATTAGGCAGGCGTTGATATTGATTCTGACGACATCGTGAATATTGTAGATTGCAGACTTTGGGTACGCAACCGCAAGCAAAGAGTTTGGTGTTACGAACGGGAAGCCGAGTTATACAAACTAGTGAGTGAACGGTCTTGCTTTGATTCTTGTTTCACTGCCTTCTTGCAACTTGTTCTCATGGCAACCACTCCAAACCGGCGTACAATGGATCCAGAGGGGCTCACAAAGACTAACCCGCCAAACAGTGAAAAGCTATGGAGGAAACGGTGGGAAGGCAAATATGGCTTTATGCTTCCGGTGAGTAGGTTTCTGTTTGTCTGCTGAAAGCCCATTTCCCATGGGCATGCATTGCTGCCTAGCTTAGGAGGGGACTGTGACGACGTCCATGTGTTTGTAGTAGCATACTGACCACCTTTTTATTCCCAAAAAACAGGAACAATTTACACGCGAATGGGACGATGTCAACTATGAGCCCTTCTCAGAAGGCTACACGGATAATCCACCGACCAACAGCGAGGGTGCAGCAGGAGCATATTCTGAGAAGTCCAACGTTTTCCAAATTGCACTTGTAAGTCCTGGTCCTTTTCTTTTTCTTAGCATGATCCCCATGAAGGCAGCCAGCAACCATATCGGGCAATGTGGCAAAAGTCAGAGATACATGTCTCACACAGTGCACACCAGAACAACTCCCGCTTCCCTCTTCTTGTATCCTAAACATCACCTTTTATATTTTGAAACTTTCTCGCACACTACTCTATACCTCCATAAACGCACCCCTTACTAACAGCCTGCCTTTCTTCAACCCTCCCCCCCAGATAATGGCCTGCGTCCTCTCAAAATGCCACCCCGAACTTCCCCCGCGACCAACACCCATCCCCTCCTCCTCCAGACGCCAACCCTACCCACCATCCTCCACCATCCGCTGGACCTACGGCGGCTTCCTCACCCACCCACCCTTCAACTTCCCCGCGCCCGACGACCGCGAGGATCTCCGCCCCACCTACGGCGCCGACCTCCCGCGCATCCTGCAAGCCTGTCTCGCGCACTCGCCCTCGCACCGGCCGAAGCTCAAGACACTCCTCAGCCAGGTCAACGGAGGCGTGCGCAAGAACCCCATGCGGCCCGCGCAGAGGCAGTGGGTTGTGGATTCGTTGTATGGACCGGGGCAGGTCCCGCGCCCGCTCGCTGTTGTGCCGGCGACGGCGCTCGCGGGACAGGTGTTGAATTTGAATCCTCAGGCGCAGGCGCAGATACCGCCTGTGGGAAACGTGCAACAACCACAGCAGCAGCGGGTCGCGAAAGGTGCTACTATGTAGTCTTGATACGTGCTTTGGTCGTGGTGCTGCTGCTGCTGCTGCTGCCGCTAAACGTGCCTTGAGTGTGCTAATGGGATTGGGATGCATTGGGATGAAAGTGTCGTTTTTGCAAAAGCATGATCTTACTTGTTCTTGAAGATATGCCATTGTTGTCGTATCACTGTCAAAGAGCGATGGTCATGTGCATGGTTTGTCCATGATCATAATGAAATCATCCTGGTTTCATCATACATGGAATGGCAAGTTTGATTACGATTGATGTATTAGACCATTATGGTTGTAAAAGATCCAATAAAAATCAGTGAACACTTGTTCTGTCCCTGACTATTCCGTCAATAACAATTTCAACTCCTCGCAGTCCAGCAATACAACACGATGTTGGCTCGACTGTGTATCTATCTACACTTCGCCCTCCTCTCAACTGTAGGTCTAAGTAATTTTCATTATACACATTGATTCTTGAATCAACGACCGGAAGCCAGTCCCGTCATCCTCCTACAGAAGAGGAGCAAGTATATTTCCCATCATCCATGGGCAGCATCCGATGGTATCAAACTTTCCGAGTTCACAACATATTGATCATTATCCTCCCTCCTTGAACTTAAGCCACTCTTCACTTAATCCCATAATTATTATTGCCATCCGAGCAAATTTGCCATTCCTCTCACCATCAACTTGGCGACTACCTCCGTCTCAGTTGCATTGGCGATTGCCTCCGTGGCCGTCGTGCCGCCGCCCAACACACTCGCTTCATCACTGTCAGGGTAAAAGAAGGCGGCTACCGCAATAATCACATAACTGGCGCACAGCAAGCTGCCCTCAAGGTAGTTGGAGCGCCCGTCCAGCACAAGGAAATTGACAATGAAGGCCGAAACAAACATGCTGATGGTCTCAAAGAGGGTAAAATACAGTGTCATGTCCTTGTTCATGATCCACCCAAGGATGACCACAAGCGGGGTGACAAAAAGCGCGATCTGGATCGACGAGCCAATGGCAACGCCAATAGCCAGGTCCATCTTGTTCTTCATGGCAACGGTGACGGCCGTCACGTGCTCAGCGGCGTTGCCAACAATAGGAAGCAGGATGAGACCGACAAAGGTTTCCGAAACGCCAGACGAGCTATCGACAATGCCGTCAATGGCATCCACCATGAATTCAGCACACAGGGCAACTAGCGCGGTCGATCCCAGAAGGAGTAAGACGGCCGATGTGCGGGAAATCTCGGGCTCCTCGTCTTCTTCCTCGGCACTCTGCATCTTGGGCTGGCTGTTGACCATAATGGGGACAATCGGAGGCAGAGAACTGGGGTTTTCACGGTAGCTGTGGTGTTGTGAGGGAAGCGACTGCGTGCGACGGAGAGGGCGAGGGACCTGCTGTTGCTGCTGGCCTTGCTGCTGACCTGGGTGGCCGGGAAGTGCCTGACCCTGAGAGGCTGCAGCGCTGCTAAAGACGCTCTGGTGAAAGTTCATTGTCAAGTTAGGACGCAGAGTACGAAGGGAGAACGGCTTGGGTCGCGGAGCGCTGGGCTGGGCCTCCATGTCTGGGGCCAAGGCGAAGTCCACACGCTTGGTGTTGGCCGAGTCGTCAATATTTCCGGCTCCGTTGACAGGTGTGGCCACGGTATCATCGCCGGTCCCGTTTGTCTGGGCACGTTTGCGGTGGTGGCGGCGGCGTTCCTTGTGCTTCCTCTTCCTTTCTTGGGCGCCGTCTTCAGCAAGAGCTTCAACTGCCTCTGTGGTGAGGCGAGAGGAGTGGCCGGGATCAGAGCTGGAAGAAGCTGCCGGCTCGCTGGTGGTTCTTGCTACAGGATCCATTTGTTGAGAATCGGCATCAGTGATAGAGGAAGCAGGAATTTCAAGATTTGACGGCTTCTCGGCGTCGGTAGAAATAACACTTTGCTTGCGGCCCTTTTTGCCCTTCTTGATGGCCCGCTTGATGCGGCGAGCAGTTGAGATGGAGTGGCCAGACGAGTCTGACTCGTCGGACGAGGTTTCGCTCTCTGAGCTGCTGGAAGACTCAAAGTAGTGGGCCGCAGGCCCAGGCGCGGATTCGGCATCAATAACATGCTGAGGTGTGGATTCGTACATGTAGGCGTGCGAGTTGAGCTGAAAAATGAGATACAAGAAGTAGACCAGCAACAAAATGACGCTGGTGCCGCGGCTGACCTTGAGTACTTGCGTGTTTGCTTCGTCGTCGCTGCTGAAGGAGGCATGGAACGCCGTGGGCAGCAATAAGCTGATGACACTCAGACTAAGCAGGCAAGCACTCATCTGGGTGACAGTGCTGTTGTAGATTTGCTCGCGAAAGCGCAGGCCTCCTAGCACGAAACACATGCCTAGAATGAGCAGCAAGTTGGACAGAATGGAACCAAGCAGCGAAGCCTGGACGATACGAATCTCGTTCTTGACCAATGCAATGATGAAGATGATGAGCTCGACGGCGTTGCCGAATGTGACATTCATGAGCGCGCCAACCGTATCACCCAGCCTCTTGGAAACGCTTTCGGTAGCATGCGCAAGCAGGCCGGCCAGGGGAACGATGGCAATAGCGTTCATGGCAAAGATGATGCTCTGGCTCAGCGGCACAAAGTGAGCGGCGATGCCGACAGGGACAAAGACGAGCAAGACATTGATCCAGCTGGAGGTCAGGACATTCCAAATAACGGTGAAAAAGCGCGTAACGACGTGCTTCTTCTCGAGCTGGGTCTTTTCGTCACTGACAGCCGCATCATTGCCGTCGGCGGCGACATTATCAGTTTCGCGGCTGTTGGTCTGGAAAGGGCGCGAGCCGCTGGTCTGGGAAAGGCCACTCGCGCTACGCTGGGAATTGTTTGTGGCGCGTCGACCAGAGGTGACTAAGTTGTTCTTGCCATGAGCCTTGGCTCTCGCCCAGCCTCGGATTCGGTCTGTTGAAGGAAGCAGGCAGTCAGCATAAACTGTGGGTTGGACATGCGCAAAGGGCGGACAAGGCAGAGGCGATTGCAAGTATAAGCACAGTTGCTCAGACCCGCGGCGCCAAGAGGCTACACCAAGAGGGCCACGGCGCGTGGGGCCAAGGCCTTGGCTCTCTTGGACTGATGCTTGATTGATGCTCGTGGCTGCCAATCCAATGCTTTGAGGGTTCTCTTTCAAGACTTACGCATTTAAAGGAGAGTGGGGAGTGGAAAGGTAGGATGCTGATGTAGCAAGTGGAAGCAGCGCTCGTCGCAAGAGACCGGCAGGGTTGCGTATGGTCCTTCGGTCACCCAAACGGCGTCAATTGACTGCCTCACCACGACACCAACCAGCGGTTTCACTTGGACTCCGACTACACCAACAGAGCGCGTGGCTGTCGATGCTGACGGGAGGATTTGGGCGGTGGGCGGTGGCCACAGCAGAGGGTCAAAGAGAAGGGTCGTCAAGTCGGGTCGACCTTGATAAGGACTGGTGGTGGGTGGAGGGAGTGGTTGCTAGTGGGATCCAACTGCTGACAAGAAGACTGACAGATGACCGACAATGGAGGACGGAACAAACAAGAAGAACAAAAAGAAGAACTGGCGAAACGAAGGGAAAAAGGCTTGCCTGGCCTTGGCTGTCGGTGCTTGTGCAAAGGTGCAAAGACGGTCAGCGCAAATCCACATCGCCAAGACTTCTGGCCGCCTGTGAAGCGCGCGTACAGGTGGTTTTGACGGTGGGTGTCAGAGGGGTGTTGGTGGAGTTTGCCGATGCCTGCTGGGGTGGCTGTTAGTGACTGTTAGCGGGCTCCCGCACACGCTGCGCCCTGCACGGGTGCCACCGTACGTCATCCTCAGGTACTTGCGTACATGTGGCATCCCTGCAGCTGGGGCGACCTTCCAATCAAGCCGCAGCCCTGCCGGGCTTGACCTCCCGGCCCCTGCTTCTGCCTGGTGATCAGAACCACCTGGGCGTGCTCTAGGTGATTAGGTCAGCAGGGGTTGCCCCGAAACTTCTCCAGGCTTCTCCACCGGCTTCAGGGTCTCGTCCGATATCACCGACTCCGAATTAACGTTGTCCAAACAAAACGTCGTCGTGTTGAATGGTTGGCTGGCTGGCTGGCTGACTGACTGACTGACTGACTGACTGACTGAGAGTAAACACTTGTAGGCCAAGCAAACATCCCTTTACTCACCAAATTGATGGGTTCCAAGCTCGAGACACAAGATACAGTACGAGCGGAACAAATACTTGGCACCAACCAGGCCAGGTCCAATACGCTGTCATTCTGACTCTGCAAGACGCAGCGTATCATGATCCGTTCTGTTTACATAGTATGTCGTGGCTAAGTGGCAGATGATCGACACGGGGAGCTGATCAGCTCCCTTCACGAGTGCCGACGCTGTCTCAGCAGCCAGATAACCCAAAACCAAACATTACCTGCCAGCCTGCCCA
Organism: Coniella vitis; assembly: GCA_011317545.1. Taxonomy (NCBI): domain Eukaryota; kingdom Fungi; phylum Ascomycota; class Sordariomycetes; order Diaporthales; family Schizoparmaceae; genus Coniella; species Coniella vitis. Next base: position 375,925 of record WUJK01000003.1, read on the forward strand.
ACCTTCGGGCAACGCCAATGCAGCAAGTTCCCGTCCAAACCTTGGAACTGAGGCCTCATGCAGTGGCCCTCCACGGTTGCCCAGTCGTCATATCGTTCCATAGGAAGGCTTGGCAATGCAGCAGTCAGACAGGCAGAGTGAGGTTGGAGGTTATCGCTATCACACAAACAATGTGGGCCGGCCATCATCCAAATCGACAGTCACCGGCTGCAAAGTACTATGTATATTGAATACATTTGAAGTAGCGCTATGTACATGGTACTATGTGCTATGTACATAGTCTGTGAGGTACTTGCAGCGTACCCTGCATCACTGTGGGGCCCTGCTTGATGCGTACTCGTATGCTTGTGCCTTGCAGTTCCGCAGTTGTCTTCTAATAGTAATAAGCACTGGGTTAGGCTTGTGGAGATGGCTGCATTCTAGAAGCCGCTTCTACTTTTTACTTGTTCGGTTCACCGCCCCTGGCTGCGCGCGCAAAACTGTCCACTGCTTCGCACCGCCAAGCGATGTGATCTGTTCTGGCTAACATGAAGGCTCGGGCCTGCTTTTCTGTCCCTCGTCAACGTCTCGCGTCGGGTCAGCCAGCCGACGGCCCAGCCCGGCTGACAACGTCGATCCCTTCCACCGATATGCTCAAGTACTAAAAATAGCGTTTCCGTATCTTTGGCCGACTGGCTCTCTCTGGCTACATCTCGTACAGCGCGCTCTGAAATCTGAGTCTCTGTTCGCCGTTAACCTGATGCCCACATGGATTGTCAGAGGCGGTCGAGGGACCGAAACAACGACCTACAATGGGGCTATCGACAGAGGCACAAGTGGCCGGCCGCTGGGGGCCTTTCTACAAGCCTGCATTATCCTCTTGCTCCCTCTCTTGGCGGCGGCTCTCTCACCCTCCCGTGGACCTTGGAAATCTCCCAGATCTCTTGCTTGCATATCTTGCTGATTGCTGCCACCACACCTGCTGCCAATCTGTCTTGTTCTTCTCGCATGAGATGTGTGTGATCACCGTCTACTGATTCTGCGAGTTGCTCCAGCATTTGACTTGCAAGCTGCGGGCAGCCAAAGGCCTCTGCGGGAATAACCTCCCCATCCTCTTTCCTCCTTTCGACGCTTCCTGCGATAAGGCGGGGGTATTTTCCCTCTCCCGCGCGCCCGCAAACCAGCAAAGATGCCGCTTCCGCCCATTGCCACCATCGCTGCCTGTGGCAGTATCATGACGGCCGTCAAGTCCGGGTGGGAACTCTCGCGCATGATCAAGAAGAAGGATGCCGAGAATCAGCTGGAATCGTATGCCCGCTCGCTGCTCAAGGATCTTCGCAATGTCCACCTCGACGGTCTGATGGACCGCAAATCATTCGATCGGTGGTACGACAGGTTTCTGGGCGCACTTGCAGAAAAGGACAGTACGTTTCACAACCGAGCCCGACCGGCACTCCAAGTTGATCTAGATAAAGGAAAGAAAAAAAGACAATGGATATGCTGATGAAAAAGCGAAAAATCAAAAACAGTGATGGAAATGCGCAAGATTCGCCAACACGTCAACCTGGTATACCGCGACAGAGACAGAATCAGCCGCCGCAACTCCACCGCCAACCACTCCTCGTCGAGCAGCAGCAGCAGCAGCAGCCACCACCACTACTCGGACGACAAGAGGTCCTCCACCCACCACCGCTGCGCCCACTCAGCAGACCGACGGGCCTCGTCCTCTTCACGCGGTCCGCCGCCGCCTCCTCCAGTGTACACTGTCGAGGAGTGGGAGTCCTCCGAGGAGCACAACCGCCGGCGGCCCAGCAAGCTCGACACGGGCAAAGCGCAGAGAGACTACTACTACTCGCACGCCCTGCCCTCGCCATACAGAGGCGAGCTCGAGTACACGCCCAAGACGGACGAATTCGACCTCGACTCAGACAAGGATTTTGGTCGGCGCCGCCACCACCACAATCACCACCACCGCAGTCAGAGTTTGCGGGCCCAGAGCCGTTGTGAGGATTCGCGTGGGGGCAGCACCTCGCGCAGGGAAACAGCCTCGCGATCCCGCAGCACGAGTACAGTGGAGAGGGGCCGTACGCGCAGTCGCAGCGTACACACGGAGCAGCGGATCGTGGAGAGTCCCTCCGAGTATTACTCGGATAGCGGGAGGGAGGACGACAGCGATGCCAAGTATACGCGGCGACGGCAACGGCGCGACTCTTACTTTTCGACGAGCGAAAGTACCGCTGGTCGAAACGAGAGGCCTTCTCGGGGGCGGTAAAAGAACACATGTCTGTGTGCTCATGTTCTTCTTCAAGATATTGCATTGCATTCTGGCGTTTTCGTGTGCTGGTCTTTTGGAAATTGGAAACAGCTTATTTTGGAATTCGGTTTGGTTGTTCTTCAATTTGGAAGGATGGGTGGGTTGGTTGGTTCATGGAGATACAGGATATTGAACAGTGTCTATTTACTATATAACAAGATATGCATGATGAAAACCACAAATGCAAGCCGTATCGAATCATACACTCAAGTCGAAAAGAGTACTACGCGCTTCCTCAGTATCTTGCTACCCATCTCTTACGTTCTTTCGTCCCTTTCAGTTCTTCTGTCAGTCAATTCCTCAAACCACTCAAACTTCGCACAGTTGCATAAAGCAGTTCGACCAAGGCGAATATAGCTTGAACTCAGGTCCTGTACCAGATTTAGCACGACATCATGCATCCAGCATTCCATTCTCCAAGGCCGCTCTCCAACGCAGACTAATCCGCCCCCGTAAATCGATGATTTCACATAATATAGTATACACTTTGATTAGGATATTTATCTCTGACTTTATTTTGTTTTTTGCTTTTTTTTCATAAAAGGATGGGCGTAGAAATGTCGGTTTCACGATGGCTTGCCGGGCCGGTAGCCTCCTTCGTCGGGTTGCAACCAGCTGTACCCCTTTGTCGGGTCGTTATACTGACGCATCGGCTCCTCGCCGGGATTTTGAGACGTGGGCAATTCTATTGGCACGTTGGCTTGGTGCAATTGTTGATGTGGTGCATGGATTCCAGTCGTCTGTAATGACGCAGGGCTGAAGGTGCAGAAGTCGTGTTAGTCAAAGCGAGGTAGCAAGACATATGCATACAAATCGTTTTTTTTTTTTTTTTTTTTTTTTTGAAAAGAAGAAAAAAAGAAAAGAAAAAACTTAAAAACTTACAACACGCCCGGCTGCGCCACGCTTTGTCCATCCAGATTTATTAACGGACTGCTTCCCAAACCTTGCGACACGCTGCCATAGTGTTGTTGGTACAGGCTCTGCGAGTATTCGCTCATGGGCGGCGGGCTGCCGGTGCTATTTGGGTACCCGAAGCCCGCAGCAGGTCCACCGTGCTGGCTCATATGCATTTGATAAGGGTCGACTGAGGGCGCGGTCGAGTATGCTGTTGTAGCAAATGTTGCCTGACCAGGACTCCTGGGTCCGTGGGGGTCACCATACTGGGCTTCTTGCATGGGCCCGCTGTACGGACTAGGACCGTTGTGATCGGCGAAAGCCTTCTTCGCTGCGCTCCGCCGTCCAAAGAGATAGACCAGTGCGCCAGCCAAGAGAAGAACTGCTGCGGCACCAATCGCAATGCCTGCAATGGCGCCGGCGGACAGAGACTTGTTGCTGCCCGAAGAGCTGCTTCCGGAGGTAGACGTTGCGGATGAAGCGGCCGAGTCGGCCGTTTCGCTTGGAAAGGCTTCTCCAGGAGTCATCTGATAAGTGACATTTTCGGCATATTCGTACTGTAGCTCGTAGGTCTCGTTCGCCGTAGGGTTGATTACACCGACCATGTGGTAGTCGGCACATGAGCCTGACGCCGCGCAGTAGAAAAATATTGGATCGGTATCGTTCACCCGGACTTGGAAAGTCGGACCCTGTGAGAAATGGTGAGTAAGGAAGCACATAGGGAGGAAGCCCAGTAGTCGCTGGAACAGGGAAATGAACAGGCCAGACAGGGAGGGGATCAAGGCGGTGGCCCTGGCCAAGTCGTGGGATATGCCTTTAGTGAAGTAAAGAAGCGGTTTCAGAGGTATGAAGATCGCATACATCTGTTCTCTCCACCGCTCGCTCATCCTACAAGCATTGCACTCCTTGGTCCTCGAACCTCCATTCCAACGGCCTTCCTGTGCGGCCAATCTCAAAACAATTCATGCACTCACATCATCTGAAGTAGTTGCCACAGCTATGGCACCTGATGAGAAACCGACCAAATTTGGACCAGTGTCTTCGTACGGGATGCAGGGTTGTCCAAAGGCTGACCGTACCACCCAGTGCCCTGTTGGGTAGAATCTCCATTCTGCACATCCACGTTAGTCGCGAGCGCCAGTTGAGGACCTACGTGAGGATAAAGAGGTTCTCACCAATTATATCGCCAACCGAAGCATTTGTCGAAGTAGGAAAGAATTTGAAGCCGTTCTGTACCGCCAGTCAGCATGAGGATGAAAACACGATTCCCCAGTATATAAGGGGTTACGTGGACGTACTGCTCCAACGGCAATTGTATGCGTTGAAACTGCGGTTGACGAAGTAGTAGTTGACTTTGCGGATGTTGTCGTGGACGCCGAGGCGGTGCTGCTGCTGGTATCTCTCTTGATTAACGTTGAAGTCGTAGAAGCTGCCGTAGTGGCGAGCGCACTGGCGCCGATGAGCAGAGAGGTCAGCAGCATGGTCGATTTCTTGACGAGATTTCCTGTAAAGTAGCAGGAAAGATTCGAGGCTGGAGTCACGCTGCACTCGTCGAAGTCTGGCTTGTCTCTGGAAGCAGAACAAAGAAACAGGGCGACGAGCGGCCTTCGGGCGTACGGAGAAGGGGGAATCACGAGTAGAGGACAAAGGAGAAGGAGATGCAAAAGAGATCCAAGACATTCACCAGTTGGCAAAGGCACAGCAAACAACCACACTATGTACTACCTAGGTATGTAAGCAAGCAACAGAACAAGAGGATGGACTAGTGAGGAAAAGAGGGTCCGGTGGCACGCTGTGCGCTGGGGAAAATAGAAACCGAAAAGGGCAGTGTCAAGGTACGGATGCCTGCAAAAGGTCACAGGAATTGCACCGTCAAACGAGGCTGCGCAGAAGGGAAGGACACAGCACTCCACCTTGGGTCACTCTTCTTGCCTCCAGCAGACATGCTTACATAGCTGTCTGTCATAGTACTTGTACCTTTGGCGGCATGGAGAAGATAATGCGGCACAGCAGATATTAGCAGCCTCTGTTGGACCGCTGCAGCAGGAAATTGGCAACAGACCGGAACTGTGCACCAACACACGATCAACATTCGGAGTGTGTGTGCCACCGGGCCAAGGGCAGCAAACGTTGGGTGGGTGCCTTCTTGCATCAACCGTGTGCCAGCCCAGTAAAGATGTCAGTGCCGTGATAGCCTCATGATTGCAGCAAGACGGTCACCCAGCTGAGGAAGCCGCAAGGCCTGGCTTCTCGTCAGACGGTCAAAATAACATGCTATGTATATGTAGTTGAATTCAGCTATCCCTCGGTGTCAGCGCTGTATCATGCTGCCTGCCTGGCGCAGCCCTCTCCGCTCCCATGTTGAGAAACAAAGCAGAGAGGTTGTTCAGCAATCTCGGACCGGGAGCGAAGAGGTTGTGTGCTGGGCGAGCTGGACAAGTGACTCCACTGGGCTGAAAGGGCCAGAGAATGGGCATTGGTCGGCGGGGGGCAAGGGTGGAAGCAGATCACTCGCCATCCTTGCACCAACAGAGCGATTGTACAAAAAACGTTGCTCGCAAACGCGCAGGGGCAGAGACGAAGGAAGAAGAGGTCGAGGTCCGAGTGGAGATGTCGTTGGTCAAGCTGGCGGACTGGGACCAACCGACATGGTCTGTTGGCAGGTGCAAAGGAGAAGGTATCTCGGTACTTTCCTATTACTATGTATAGCAATTAGGCAATACATAGTACATCCTTGCCGGCTTTGGCTTCTTATTTCGACCACGAAATTGCAAGTTCGTTCCTAGGTACTGATAACTCTATTTAGCTGTGTTCAGTGAAGCCGCAGACCTGGTAGAGGTTCTACAAGTGGTTTGCGAGAGCGCTCGATCGTATATAGCATTGGGTGGAAGAAGTCTCTGCTCGCCTTGTACTGAAGCTTACTATGTACCTAGGTACCTAGGTGTTTACCATACTATGTAGTAAATATTCGAGATGCCCCACAGGAACGCCCAAAGAGATGGGAAAGGGTGGGGTTAGCGCCCCGGTTGTTGAATCCTGCCATCCAGAACACGGAAATGCGCTAGACCATGATCAGATAAAGATGTTTCTTCCACGATACTACCCATTTACAAGAAAATGCAATTCAAAGTCTCTGGTCTGGACAGAAGACATGGTATATATTGGGATTTGGATAGCCTTCAGGAGGTAGTCAACAACTACGTCCTTCCTCGTTTTCTCAACAGACGACATCTCTCTATATAATCGCCATCGCATACGTGTATATAACTGCAAACAGCAACCTTCAGCAATAAGAGACCCATGTCTAATTAGTACTATGATACTAGTAGCTCACCGCTGCTCTTACAATGATGCAAAGCTCGGTATGAATGGTGATGTATCGATTCCAAGACACTCTCTATTCCCTTTCACAAGTCTTGCCCGTCGAGCCACTCGTTATCCTCTAAAACCACTCGGGACTAGATGGCATACAGGTCTTGTTAACTCTCCTTCAGATTTTGTAAACCTCTCCCTATCTCACGAGATGAGCACAATCCTCATGCGAGCTGACCGCCCAACCCCAACCCCCCTCCCTCGTCGCCATTTTCCCGCTGCCAGGCTGCCGCCAAGCTGACCACCCACCCACCCATCCCCACCATCTAGTCTTGGCTTTATTATGTACCAAAGGAGAACTCGCTCGCCAATACCGCCCGTGCGGTTGTGGCTTGCTTGCTTGCTTGGCCTCCGGTGCACAATCTGTCGTGCTATCTACTCGCTGACATGCAGCAAGCAATCCTTCCTGATGAACGTACTCATGCATCCAAAGAAACGAAGGGAAGTAGAAGCAAAAGGCCGTACTTTTCAATGCAGTTTTCGAGGTCGCTCATATGCAAAAGTCAAGCCAGCGGCCTGTCGCGCTTTGCTCAGTATCGTGACGATCCATGTGTGGTGTCGACAGGTCTACGCAAAGCAACATGTCGAGTACCTAGCCAAGAGAAGTACATATGTAGTGTGCCATGTGGAATACCACACATAGTACTGCATTGTTGAGACTTTCTTCCGGCTTGCTGGCTACATCAGCTTGACAAGCAAATAACACATATCAATCCTTGTGTAATTGTAGCAAAAAAAAGGTCTAAGAACTTGAGAACATCCATGATACTGCGACCCGACCCGACAAAAGAAACATATATCGCAAAGGAAATGGTATAACTCTTGACTTCTTGCTTTTATTTCCCTTATTATCTTCCGAGCAGCCCATACATCTCATGATGTGACAATCGGTACAATACGACAACTAACACAAGAAGAAGAGAAACAAGTCATGCGCCATGCGGTACAATGCTATGCTTTCAACCAATACAAACAAGAGGAAACACGGGCAAAATTTCTTGAGCGCCTTTTCTCGTTCGTCTTATAGAACGCACAATTAGACTCAACCGCCATCAATTGTGCACACGGCTTCCTTTCGCGCCTCTTTCGAAGCCATCACTGCGTCTTCTTCTTCGAAGAGGCAGAGGTCTTTCGCGATAGGATCTTGCTCTCAACCACCAGCCGAGATAGGCACCACAAATAGCACAGTCCAAACCCAGCTGCACCTAGTCCGACATTGGCAACCGTCCACAGATCCGGCTTATCTTCAGGCGGCGTAACCAGCGCTTCAACGACATGCCAGCCAGCCATGGCAACATAGAACCCAGCATGAATCAAGAATGTGATCCACTGCGTAAAAGTCCTGGTGCCGGGGAAGTATGCGCTCAACGACGTCGGGGGTAGGTTCAATAGGTACGCCCACAGCAGGGTAAATACCGCATACGGCACGCGCAAGTCGACCCGCTGCAAGAGCGGGAACATGGTCCAGCTGCCGAGAATGTTGGCAAATCCAACCCACTGGCGCGTTTCCTTACCCAGGCCGTTGTTACCAGCCAGAAGAAGGGTCATGGGCAGCAGCGGAAGGAGCACGCTCTTTTCGTGGACTTGAAAGCTGAATAGGAAAAAGGCCCACGCGGTAGTTGCAAATGCGAGGGGTAGGAGCTCCTTTCGGGGCTTCAAGAGAAGAATGAGGTTGGGAGGGAGACTGAACCCCAGTGTGGCAAAGAGGGACAGCTTCTGTAGTAGTTCAGGAGGATACTTTTGGATCTTGACCACCACGTTGAGCGCGCACCAAAAGTTGGCAACCTTGTCCTCGAAGAGACCGCGCGCTAGGGGGAAGACGCGATGGATCATCTGCACCAATTGCTCAATCACGGGCCAGTAAATGGCGGTCCTATCGACGTGATCCCCGATCCAGGGGAATATGGGCAGGTTTCCATCCTTGCCATCAAGTTCTAGCCGAGCGACCTCTCCTTTGCTAGTGTCGTACAGGGCGCCCATAATCAGAGGCAGCAACAAAACGGCAAATGCTAGAACAGTGCCCACTGCTATGCTCAAGAACCGTGAAACATTGACGCGCGGAGACAGACAGCTGCCGAGAAGGAAAACAAAGACAGGGAGCGCATAGTATAGCGCCATCTGCTTGAAGCCCAGAGCGGCAACGAAAAAGACGGCAGCCCAAAAGTATCGTCCAGCAATCATGGAGGACATGCTCGCCACCACAAAACCTAGCATTACGGTGTTGTACTGGAAGTGGACGTGATCGATGAGAATTGTGCCAGGCTGCATGAGGATAGCGACGAGGGCGACCGAGGCCGACCAGTTCGAGACGCCGCTCAACCTGCTAAACCGCCGGACAAACATGACCAGCGCAGGCACGTAGACGAGGTATTCCGAGATGATGACGGTGGCGCGCATATAGATTTTGAGATTTGGGTCATGACTTCCGCGAGAGACATCGAGCGCGAACCAGCTCGGGTCGATGAGCGAGCCAATCTTGCCGCACAGCCAGCTGTGGTATGCCGTAAGGGGCGGGTAATCGAGACCCCACCACTGCAAGTCGTAAAAGTACCATCGCGATATAGGCAATTGCGTCGTGATTTCCATCCAGTGTCGTTGCGCCTCGTAGTCGCCAAAGATTGGGGGCTTCTGGAAACCTGCAGTCAAAACGAATGAGTCAGTCACTGAAGTCGGCGACAACGTGCTCTTCCCAACACAATCAGGTAGAATTTGGACGGTCCCGTACCTGAGTATCCCCAGAGGCCTGCCGCCCACCTGAACAAGCCCACCACCATGAGAATGAGTGGCAGCACCTCCCATTGCGAGACGGATCCTCTCGCTGGCCAGAGGAATGCAGCGAGGGGAAATGAGGGCGCGCGGTAGAGTGTTTCGGTATTGGACAGGCGGGCATCGTCGTCGTTCCTGCCCTTTCGACGAGGCTTGTGCTGGCCCCTGGCAGGAGTGCCAGCCATTGTGTCGCTTGAGTTGGACCGACAAAGTTGTGCGAGAGAATGCGCAACTGCTTGTGCAGGCTTCTGTGGCTTCACAGTCTCGTCAACTGGCTGGGGAAAGTGAGGGAATGCTACTGTTGGGCAGAGTAACCTCCAAGGTTGTCAGCGGTTGTCGGCTTCTTCCCCAAATTCAACCCAGTTCAAAAGAGTTCTGGAAGCTGTCCAGAAGCTGCAAGTTACCAAATACGTGGAGCTTATTAGCGCGTGCCGGTGCTGGACCCCTGTTTTTACAGGGGGGAGCTTGTGGCTGTTGTTCTCCGCGGGAACCTTGACGGGTCAGAGGATCAGCACCATTACGTAGCCCTACATAGTGCACGCCCTATTACCACCTACCTGGGTAGGGATGTTCAGCATGAAACTCGCAGTGTTCGCGATGCCAAGACAGCAGCTCAACTCCCTCAGACACCATTGCCAAGGACCAGCCAAGGTAGAGCAGATGACTGAGCTGGCCTGTTGACTTGACTGCCCTCCTCCTCCTCCTCCTTCTAAGCTATGAATCCAAAATTGCTGCAACCGGCCTGGACTCAACTACAAAGAGTCTAGCATCAACACCACCAGACTGCCATCAAGATGCCCTACCCTTTCATCCTCCCCACAACCTCGGCCTTCTCCTACTCCTCCTCCTTCACCTGTGACTCACATCCTTCCCTCCCTCTAACAGCAAGCACTTACCGCGGCGTCGTCCGCGACGCCCTCAAGAAATACAAGCGCCTCTCACCATCTGCTCAGCCCGCCAACCTCCCGAGCATCCTCTCCGCTCTCGCGTCTTACCTCCCATACCTCCTTGCCGTCGACGCAGGGCTCGCCCACCGCAGAATAGGTGACGGCTTCGAACTCTTTAGCATTATCCAGCGCGCCGCTCCGCCGCTCACAATTGAATGGCGGCCCACCCTCTCCGACATCTTCAACATCCCCGGCACCAAGCGCGAAAACTCCCGGGTTAAAATCCACACTCTAGAGCACGAAGTCGCCTTTGTCCTCGCCACGCACGGCTACGTTCTCACCTTGCTTGCGCGAGGCGCCCTCCACCCATTGTACAGCACAACAACCTCACTCGATTTCTACGCAGTAGGCAGCCCAGACCGCCAAGTCGCCATCACCACCGCAACCAAAAACCTCCTCGACGCCGCATCGCTCTACGACTACCTTGCCCGCCGTGGGGAACAGCCCCATCCAGGCCACCCGCACACCGTGCCCTGCGCGGATATCTCGGCGTCCACGGCCCGCGCGCAAAGCCACCTCGCACTCGCCGAGGCGACGCTCCTTGCAGTGCTCAAGGATGACCCGTACCCGGCGATTGTCGCGCAGGACCGCAACAAGAATGATAAAGAGTGGATGTACAAAGCGCCCGACGTGCCCAAGGTCCGTGCGCACCTGTTTGCGCGGCTCTGTCTAGCTGCTGCCGAGCATGCAGCCAAGGCGCATAGCTTGTGCGCGTGGCAGACGGGGCCGGGCGTGAGTGCGAGCTTACGGTTGGGAAGCTTGAAGAAGGGTGACGAGGGTGCTCAAGAGACAATAGGAGAAGGCGAAGGAGGAAGCAAAGTAAATGAGGGGTTTATCAGATATCTGGAAGACCTGCGCCGGACAAGTAGGGCCAAAGCGTGCCGATTTTTCGGCATTGATGCCGAACTCAGCGGGCAGAGCGGCAATGCCATTGGATGGCTCCATGCCGCGATGCAAGAGCTTGGTATAGAGGTCAAGGACCGAGTGAAAAAGTCGTCTGGTTTTAGCAGGTTTAAAAAGGAGTGGACTGACAAGAGAGAAGACCGCAAGGTCGAAAAGGGCACAGCCTGGGGCGCAGACGCCGGCAGGCTCGAAGAGACGCGCGTCGTTGAGATGCTCGAGGCGAAATGGTCAAAGCAGAATGATACGGTAAGGCTAGACGTGATTGATGCGCACACCAAGCAAGACACACGAAAACATGTTGACCAGCCTGTTCTTCTTCCAGATGTTCGCCCAGGCAATCACACCTGCCGGAACCTTGCTGGCTCAGATGCCCTCTGCCCGCGAAATACACGCTCTCAAGCCATATCAAGTGCCAGTGCTTGATAGTCGGACACTGGAGGCTATGCGCGCGCCGCCAGATCGAAGTGACGATTTTGGCGACGAGCCTAGCTCAGATGAAGATACTCTTGTAGACAGACCGCCACCCGGAGGATATCCCAGTAGTTCATCATACTATTAAGCTTAGCTGACAGTTGCCATCCAAAAGATACACGGGACAGAGTCGACGGGCCCGCAACTGGTATTATACGAATTGGAATTGCGGAGGTAATCGACATGTGTGATTAGACTTAACCACGTTGGCAGAACTACATATTTCAATGCTCCACAAACCGACCGTCCGACAGTCAATCGTGACAATCCAGTTAAAGTTTAAGCTCGTTTCCCGAATGAAAGCATTTGTTTAATTGCCATTTGAAGACATTTTGATTACTCGTTGCTCCCTGAACAAGACACGCAGAATGACTGAGAGAGAACCCTAAAGCGTTTCAATTCTTCGACTGTCGCTCACTACTCAGGTGTCGCTGCCCTTCCTTCGACACAGATCTTAATTTCCAAAGCTTCCCGCAACGGTGCTTTCGTAACAGTTCCCTCCAGCTTCAATCTGGAGGTTCGGCATACTTGCATGGTGTAGTGGACTTCTTTGCGATCGAACAGTTGCTGATGCATCCCCAGCCATGGCCCACGGCGCTTCCCACGCACTGTCCCATGTGGCATGAAGGGCCGACGACAATGGTAGAGGGTTCCAGGGCCGAGGTGTCGGCTCTCTCGTAGCTTGTTCTAGCGGTGAGGGCTGTGTCCAAGCGTCTATCCCTTTGGAGGGGGTCACCTAGTTACTTCCATAATCCGCGACGGACCGGTACCGAAAGGCATCAATTTCTTCGAACTCCTCATAAACCCAAAATGAGTCCCAACGATCATCATCCTCGCCATTTATTTCATTGCCGAGCTCAGTCATTCGGCGCTCATCCAACTGCCTGCTTCTTTCCGACGTCACTAAGTCAAACCAGCGAAGCTCTGACTGAATCTTGGCCTGCAACTCGCGTTCCTGTCGTTCAAGCGAGTTTCTGATCCTCTGTTTCTTCGCGTCGATGAGTCTTTGTTCAACAGCCAATCTTTCGTCCGAAATACTGCGCAATTGATTGGAACTGGGTTCGCGCGGCTCCGCGAGACTGTCACTTGCCGAATCGTCTATCACTCCATAGATATCATCCTGGCTGTCCAGGTCGCATTCAGATTTCCTGGAGAGCTCGTCAAACCGGCTAGAAGAGGCCTCGCCACATGTCGAGTATGCCATTTCGTCCTGGTCTTCTTCGACTCGCCCCTGCGTGTCCAGCTTCCCGTCGTTTTGCATCTCTTTCGCTCTCATCCATGACAATGCCAGTGACTTGTCCAGCTTATCTGCGCTCTCTGAATCCAAGCAATCCATCGCGACGTATGAAGTCAACTTAAAATGCTCGCGATCACGTTGATGCTGAGATTCAAGCACCTCTTTCTGGAAAACGTGGAGTTCAAGAAGCCTTTCCCTGATCTCAGTAAAGCACTGTTCGACCTTTTTCTTTCTTCGGCATTCTTTTGCTACGCGGGTCTTCTCGCGTTTGTCTGCTTCCGCAGCTTCCATATTCGCAATGGCTTCCAGTGCATCTTTTAGCTCACGCGCTTCGGTCCTCTCCCGCTCGTCTTGTTGCCTCCGCCGAACCTCGTTCGCATTTGCACGCTTCTTAATATCCTCCAGCTGCTTCTCTGTACAGACACATGTCCACTAGACTTTGCCGCACACGTAGCAGAATTCCGCGCCGCAAATACAGGTCATGTGACGGCACGCGACCTTGTGCTCGACCATTGTATGACATCGATAACAGCGCCTCCATCCTTCTTCGTAAGCGATCTTTTGCACAATCTCCATGTCCTTGTTCTTCTCACATTCGGTAGTGTCCTTGTGTGCTATTTTGCGGCAATCCGTACACGTGGTGTGAGAATTCGAACATCTAGCGCTTGCATAGACTTTGTCTCTATTGCTGACAGGAACGAAGACGCCGCAGTCGGTGACGGGGCAATAATATCGTTGGCGCATTGGTGTAAGAAATTCTTGGCGCTTCTGGACAAATCTCTTCTGCAAATCACCCGAACTGTATTTGACGCATGTTTTATGACTGATGGGGATGAGACAACATTTGGGGGGCCATTGAGCCTCCATCTCGATGGAATTTTCGACAAGACGTTGGAAACATGGCTTGCAGTAGTCGTGGCACGAGAGACGGACGAGGTCTTTGAGGAGGAAGTCATCAAAGCAAGAAATGCAGTCACTGTAGTCAAGTTAGCGCCGTGGTTCAACGTTGCTCTAATCGTGGCTTAAGCTAGGTAGTATTAGAAGTGGTATAGATAGGAGAGTGTCGACGGACCTCTTTTCCATGCTGAAGAACTCCATCATTTTCTTGGCCTTTTTGAACTTCTTTCGTACATGAGTGTCGGAGGATTTCGAATCTCCTGTTGGTCGTTTAGTGATGGGACGTCGGGAATCGAGACCACTTAACCTTCGCAATACGACCTTCAAGAGATCGCGCCTTCTTGGTAGCGTAGTAGACGGCAATGAGTTTGATCGAGGTATGACTGTGGCTTCTCTCAAGACCTCTTCTGTTTGAGTATCCTCTGTGGTCGCTCCGTTTCTTGTGTCCTCGTGTGTAGGACTGGAAAGTGACTCTTTCTTGAATGGTGTGTAGAATGGCTTGGATTTCGTGCCATCGATAGCATCCTGGAAAGAACTCGGGGTCGCGTCGGCGTTTCTGCGCTGTTGGGCCGGCTCCGCCTCGTCATCTTCGCGATGGAAATCTTTCTTGCGTTCTCGTTGTAGACGTATCTCGGCATCTCGGGTAACTTGAAGGCAGGTGTCCTCGACGGAACTGTTCACGAGTCTCACGATAATAGGGTCCATCCACTGCTGATCAAGCCTCATCAGGGCTTCCGGGGGTCCATAGTTTACCAGATCAACTAGCTCTTCTTCCCAGCTTATCGGAGGTATACGGTTCGAGCCGTCATGTACATGTCCATTTGAGTTTTGTAATCTGCCAATGACTTCAGCCTCTGATGCGCCAGCCGACTCCGGAACAGAAAGCTGGACGCCGTTCGAGGGCGAGCGATTGACGGGTTCGAATCGATAAAGTTCGATAATGTGGTCTGCTTCCTCCTTTGTCATACTTGACGATCGGTTGGTCAGTCGCTGCGGTTCGGTCAGATGTGCTCTAGGGTTTGCAATAAATACAGATAAACCATGAGTGAAAAGCAGGGCATGCTAATGGAGAACAAATTTAGGTGATAGGTAGAGAAGATATAGAGCCCAAATAGGATTGCTTCAAGAGCAAAAGCGAGGAGACAATGTCGCCATGAGGTGTGAAAGAGAACTGGCTGACTACCTGAGGCAAAAAGAGGCCATCGTCGTTGGGTTGAGGGCCTTGGTGATGCGCCTAGCTCCATAAGTGCTGCTGGTGAATAATACTCTAAAGCAGGAAGGTACAGTTGTGGTTTAATTAACACAGCCAGTACACCTCCTGCCTTGTAAATTGGTATCAACAGTGCACCTACTCTTGGGTCTTTAGGGTCTATCTTGATCATATGAGTTGCATGACTTCCTTGAGAATATGTCTGACAGCAGCCTTGGAGTCACATAGAAGCGTGGATCAAACAGGGCACTAGGTGTATTCTCTGCATTATCTCACAGCCCATTTCGAGATATGACAAGCAGCAGAAGTGATGAAGAAGGACTGGTAGGTACCAAACAGACAGCACACAATATTGCAAAATTAATCTACAACTTCGACTTGGAAACCCCAAACTCAATCTTGTTGACAATTGTTCCAACACCCTCAAGGCTGACTTCACAGACGTCGCCATCCTTGAGCCACAAGGGAGGGGTCCGTCCGGCGCCCACACCTTGAGGCGTGCCCGTCATGAGTATATCTCCTGGGAGCAATGTCGTGCCCTTGCTCAGGAACGATATGGCTTGGGCCACGCTGAAGATCATATCTGAGGTGGTGGACTCCTGCAAGATAGTCAGTTTGATGTTGTTATGCGCAGGGGACAGGTACCATTTGGAGAGGCCTCACCTGCACAGTCTTGCCATTCAAAACTGTCTTGATGTTCAGATTCTGGGGATCCTTGATCAGTGAGCTCGACACAATGCCTGGTCCCCAAGGAGCCCAGCCATCAAAGCCTTTGCCAAGAGCCCACTGACCACCGCCTCTCTTGAGCTGCCAGTCACGGTGCGAAATGTCATTGCCCACAGAGTAGCCAAGGACGTAATCTAAGGCATCGGCTTCTGACACATCCGTGCATCTCTTGCCAATGACCGCCATGAGCTCACATTCATAGTCGAGACCCTCTTCCTCCTGGGCCATTGCGTGAACTGGCACGGGGTCGTATGGGCCTCCAAGGGCAGTGACAGGCTTGTAGAACAGCACTGGGTACTTTGGAATGGGCATTTTCGTCTGTCGCCTGATCAGTCCAGCCGCTTACTCTATGGCAGGTATTTGGAGATGGCTGAGCACAAACCTCTTTCGCATGCTGCTCGTAATTTAGTCCCAAGCATCGAACAGTCCTGACTTGCTCTGGTGCAAGAGGGCTCAGGAGCAGCCGAATGTCGGCAACATTGTCCGTCACATCATGCTTGCCAAAGATGTCGCCCGTGACGATGCGGGCTTGTTTTGCCTTTCCTATATCCGTCACGCCCTGTGGCAGAATGGCGTCTCCATAGTAGGTGCGGCCGTCCTTTGCAAGGAAACGGACTAGTCTCTGTAGCTGGTATTAGCGAATGACGAGCTCAAAGCACACCATCAAGAGTGCAGCTACATGATACGTACGGTAAAGGCAGTCATTGTAGCAAAGAGTCCAGTCAGAAGTACGAAACAACAGTAGAAAGGAGGCAAAGGACGAGCTCTAGCTAATACGGGACAGACCAAAGAGTGTGTTGGGGATGTATTGCCGCCAACTGATAAATTCCGGCTGTTGGGTCCAAGAGAAGGATACATGCATGTGGGGAGCCGATTACGGGAGTTAGCGTAGGCGAGCGGAGTTGATTACATGAACCATGTGCATAGGTAACGCCGGAGTCATGGTGGGGGTTTTGTGACTCGGAAACAACAACTCTACTATAAGTACTAATAGGTACTCACTATAGAAGCACATGTGCGTTTGCAACAGTCGAAATTCGTGCATGATTGGCACTTCCAGCTTGCCAGGTGCTTCACCAGGGCTGGGCGTACATACTGGCGAAAGTTTCAAGGCAGCGGACCTACACGGCTTCGGAATGACAGGTACTTGTCTGTCTTCAAGTTATGGTACGGATGTACTTGTGAAAAAGGGGTCTGATACAAGCCAGTGCATTCCAGATCAAGCCCCCCTACAGTGCAGACCCCCACTACTCTGACGGTAGCTACGGGGGTCTGACTGTGTAGACGAAAGTCTCGGCGGAGACATTCGAGACGTCAACGATACCTCATCCAAACGGTAAATCCATCTCCACACAGAAAGCGTGCCTTGTTGGACACGAATACTTGCTTTGAAGTCTTTCTCTGAACCTCCGTGCAAGTACCGAACATGGCGCGCCTTTCAGGACTGCAGAAAGAGGTCTTGCTTCTCTATCGCGACTGTTTAAGGCAAGCACGCAAGAAGCCAGACGTGAGTGTTTCTTGCTCGCAGCTCGGGAGCCATTCCCTGTCCAATGTCTTGATCACTGCTGACAGTTTCTGCAGGCGACGCGCAAGCATTTTGAGGTTTTTGCTAGGTGGCTGTCCCTTTCATTTTCTGCTCCCCGCCAGACCTCGTGTTGACCGCAGCGTTGCAGGGCCGAGTTTGCCAAGAATATGGCGATTGAGAAGCGGGACTTTGCCGCCATTGAATTTCTGCTCAGGAAGGGACGAAGGCAGCTGGACGCCTACTCCGCCCCAGGAATCAGAGATATCCGATGAGAGGACCGCTATCGAAACACACCTGCTGCAGTCCACCTCCTGCCATTTGTCTTTGCAGTCAACGTATCAAGTTCGGGAAGGCCCCAATGGAACCTCGCTCATTGGTAGTGGACAACATTGCGCGTTGCGCAGCTCTCTTCGCTTCACCTCGTATTCCAAGGCAGTCCTCTCTCCTACTCTTTCACAACATCGGTAGTATTTCCACAAACTGCATTGCACATTTGGATTGTGCGTACCACTCAGATGATGCCTGCATTCAACTTATCTTAGAAAGGAAGTCCGCGCTGTCGGCCCAACATCTCACTTGCACCACACTCGCCCATCGACCAACCCACTGCCACGTCCTGTCCCGTCAATATATCCACCATAACCGCTCAGCAGGTCTACAAAAAGCCGCTTAGCCCCCGCATATCTAAGCTTCGCCGCGCTCAACAGAAGCTTGTCGGTAAGCGGCGGCGTGTCAGCAACAGAAATAACAGGGTCAGAGTTTCATTCTCGCGGTCTTCGACTTCTCAAGGTTTCCTCTCGCCTCCACTTCAGACTGTTGAACCTGTCTCTTCGAGCCCGCCGCATGCTGGCTTGACCATCAACTTGGATACCTTGACCAGTTTGGAGACGCCTCGGCGGTGTGATGCTCAACCTCTGCCACCTTCAAAAAGGAGGACGTCACCAGTGCCCAAAGCTTTAAAGGTTGAGGCCGTCAGGGCTTCTGCATCAGCTTGTGACCAGAAAGCTTCCAGGTATTCACTCATGCAGGTGCCGGAGGAACCTGGTTATTATGGTATGTCTATCGATTTGAGCGGACTTTAATGCACAACAATACTAAGATAGTAGCGTTAGTGTCTGCGCCCAAACAAAATAAACCTCACACGCTAAACAAGTCTCCCAACCATGCTACCGTCGAGCCCAACCCATCTCGGACGGCAAATACCAGAAGATACGGAAGTTACGTGGTTCGGGCGCCTCCTGACTCTTGGGGGCGGGGAACATCAGAAGCCGCCCAACAACGAAGCAGTACATCGCATCGACAGGGTCAACATGTGGTAGGTCTGGACGCCAAGGATGATAAACGTAGATTTGCCATTCTTGAGCCTCTCGTGGAGAGTTCTATCTCAAGGTCTTTATCGCAGCAAGGTCGACTGTCTTCCATTGCATTCACAGCCAAAAGCGAAGATCACAATGCTCCACCCTCAAATTCACGTCAAGGTCGATATCTAGCCCGTTTCACCAAAGAGCTCGAGAAATATTGCGTGGGAGCTACTGCGGGTGCCAATGCACCATTGCCACGCATGACCCCCACAGTTTCGGAGTCTCCAACAACACTAGACACCATCTCTGACCTTCTACCTTATCATAAGCAGTTCAGTTCTGCAGGATTGGCTGTGACGTCTCGTGAGCAGATGTTCAAAGCCGAGAAACATGGATCTGCTCATGCTAGGCCACCAGCAGGATCAAAGCTTGCGAGCAATCAAGTCGATGGCAGTACAGTGACGCCGTCCGAGCAGGAGGCTGATGGTGCCAAGGAAGCGATGCTCCCGGCAACACCAACAAAAGAGAATAATGCAGTGACAGCCTCTCGACCTATGTTACAGTCTTCAAGTCCTTTTGCTAGGTCGTTCCTCCCGTGGAATCGTCAAAGCAATTCTCGACTGAAGGCGGCCGCCGGAACTCACAGCAGTCGAAAAATATCAAAGGATCACATCCACCCTTCCCGGGCTGCACCAGCCGAGGCTCTCTTGACGCCTGCCCATAACGCGATTCTAGACTCCTACTTTGACTCGCCCCAGCATCGGCAGCCACACGACGAACAACCTGGATCACGGAATTCCTCAATGTCATTACCTAGACCTAGTGCGAAGAGCTCTCTCTTGAACAAACCACTACCTAAGCAGCCATCACCGGTGCAGCGTCAACCAGTCCCCATAAGCAACCAGCGCCGCCACATGGGAAATACTGCTGAATGGCCGACTGCTGGAGTACTGATCCATGATAGTCCATCACCTCATCTGGTTGAAGCGCGCTACCCGGGGCTCAGGAACAAAACTCCGCCAGTCCGCGATCCGAAACCTGCCTCACTTAATATCGTGCGTTCTCGGGGGGAGACACCACAACAAACATCCAAGGTTCCACCTCAACCCCAAATCGACCCTCCGCCGGTGCCTAGACAAGATAGCAATATCTTCATGCGACCCGACAGCGAGAACGCCGCGGCTCTACTCGCACTCCCGCTCGACTCAAACTCTACGCCACGTGCAAGTGTGTACCCGGGGTCTAGCCCTTCTATACCTTCCAGCAAACCTCTACCTGTTGTGCCTGATCCTCTTCGAGATCCAATCGATAGCATAAGTAAGGGGGGCAAGAGGCCGGCATCTGAACATACTAATATGAGCTGTATCTCCGATTTAGCGCCTCAGTTGTCGGTCGTACTACCTGAATCATCATCATCCTTTGAGAAAGCTTTGGATGCTGTTATCCACAAATTGGATGCTATGGAAGAAAGGGAACAGTATGAGAATATATTGGAGGTTGGGGTGACTCAGCGGGCTCTTCCCCAAACCGAAGTTGTCAACGGGTCCAGTAGCAAGGTGGTGTATTCGACATTGACAAGCATCCATCCTTCAGCGCATCAAAGTTCGGCCCAGATGCAAGAGACGGAGTCTGGGGTTTCCCATGCCTCATGCAAGTCAGACAGTGACATCAGCGACAAAGATGTTCTTATTGGCCTGAAGATGGCGATCTGTGCTGCCTGCGACGAGCATCTTGATGCCTGGATACGTGAAAAAACAGGCCTGCGCTTGCGTCGGTTCTTGGCTGATCTAAAAGCATTCGAATCTATTTCCAGAGACAAACCTTCCACAGTACCTATCCCGCTCTCGCGACAAATAAGAAGAAACGAAAAGAGTGCCCGAAAATCGCGTGTTAAGGCAGTGAGCGGAAAGAGACCTGC
Organism: Coniella vitis; assembly: GCA_011317545.1. NCBI lineage: Eukaryota > Fungi > Ascomycota > Sordariomycetes > Diaporthales > Schizoparmaceae > Coniella > Coniella vitis. The sequence continues at coordinate 396,385 of WUJK01000003.1, forward strand.
CAAGAAGTGGACTCCTTGTTTTGGCGGAGACGGTCCAATACTGATTCCCGAATCAAGCCAAGAGTCGTGACACTGCGTCGAGGCAGTGATGTGACGATTCTGAAGTCATACCTACAATTATAATTGCAATCGGATTATCTTCTTACATGTGCAACATTTTTTCAAGTAGGTGATGATCATCCACCTGTTACCTACTGTACGGTTGTGTGAATCAGTTGTGAAAGGTGTTTGCAAGCTAGAATGATGAAATTCATGGCTATTATCGTGCGATGGCCTAATAAGAACCATAGCAGTCATTGTACAAGAAGACTGGATCCTTGCAAGTTGGCGCGGGCTCGTCGCCGGACAAGCCGCTGCGTGGGCCAGGTATAGCCTACAGGCGAGCCAAGACTATGAAAGTATTCTGCGAGATCATTAGACTGTGCTGCTGAAGGGGCATCGAACAGGTACAGAGAGCTCACCAACGTGAGAGTCAGCCCGCGCTGATTTATCGCCACTTGAGAAGCCTGCTTGCCAACCAAAGAAATGAGATCGACGCCGCCCAAACCGGTGGTTCCACACGACCCCTTAGTTCAAGCAGAACCGTCAGCTTGACCAACATACAAATGTACTCGATGCTCTTCGTCAATGTCTCCAGTCTAAGGGACAAGAACAGAAGGGCCGTCTTGAGCTCAAGCTAGTTTGTCTAAGATAAGTACAACCTCATATGCCTCTTTTTTCAAGGCTCAAGGGACCGTGTGGGACAACTAGATATCTTGAGTTGTGGAAGCCGCTACAAAGAATAGGTACACTGGTAAAAGACCAAATGTGCTTTCGTCCACGTCTGTTCTCTCAACAACTCAAATGGTGCTGTTGCAGGAGTCGTCGTCTTCTCCTACCCTATCCGGGGGAGCCTCGCTTCCAGATGCTAGACCCTGAATTTCTTTCTGGAATTCAGATTTCGTGAAGCCTCTCTCTCCCACGTAAAGCTTGGCCTCGGCGGACTTCGATGTCCCAGGAGACAGGACGGCTTAAAGGGTCCCCGCCGAGAGCAAGCGAATTGTCCACCAATCATACGAACTTTGCCACTACTTATGCTTCTCCTCTCCGTTGTCCGTCACCACTCTCCTTCAAGGCGTTCACGCTTCACTGGGCCATCGTTGTTCACTTAACTTCTCTCTTCTCTGAATATTTGACATGACCCTTGTGTTGTGTCTCATCACCTTTACAACCCGTTGCGCTGCGCGAAGTCGCAATGCAAGGATCCGTTCTTTTCGATGGGACCGTTGACAGGGTCGAATGCAAATTGAGGAAAGAAGAGTCATCGGGCAAGGCATCATCGAAAGACCCATAGAAGGAAGAGCCGTCAAAGTAGAAGGCGTCAAAGAAGGAGTCCACCAATATGATATCTCCCACAAAACGGTAAAAAGCCTCGGACACCTGCACAATACATTGATAAGTCGGTTTGTTTTGCTCTGTTGATTAAGAAAGGTGGCTCACAGATGTTGCCATTCTTTCCGAAGAGTCGACTAGGGTGCTTCTCGGTGGTGTCCCGTAAAGGATCAGGAGACAACTTCAGCTCCTCAAGAATAAGCAGAACGCTCCCTCAGGCTGTTGACTGATGATAGGCTTAGGATGAAGGATAGAGATTGGTTTGAGTCTATTAGGGAAACCTTTTTCAAAGGGTCGTCCACAGGAATCGAAGATCAGTGGATCGGCTGCTAAGCATCGTGGTAACTGGACGACAAAAGAGCAGCTCAGAGAAGGAGGGGAAGTTTTGCTCTTTCTTTTTATTAGGGAGGGGGAATTTGTACTCGGCCAAAATGCACAATCTGAACGTCATCCAGTGCGCAGCCGAGTAACGAAGACTGCTTATCTTTCAAAAGTACATTGACGGCTGATTTATTGTCGCTCTTTTGGCTGTCTAATACCCTCATTGCACACGTCTCCATTAGGGAGAATGTGCCAATGGCAGAGGGCAACATCCCGATACCAGCAGGACCACTGCATATCGGGTTACACCATGCGCGCGGAGCGTGTCTTGAGAATGCACACCATGAGACTTTCGCCAATCATGAATTTGCCCCTGCCCTTTCTTCAACATTCCAAGGCCCACACCTCCAGAAGATAGACCGCGGCACGGATATAAGGTGTTAGCGGAATCCAATGATGAACCGATTCTGGTCGAAGCCGACGATAGCTGCACTCAGTCCGTTGTAAGTGTAAGGCTGCTAAACCCGAACTGAGTATTTAAGTGGGTATTAATTTGCTTGTAACCAGCAAGAAAGGCGTGCTAGCGCACTCTTCAGACGGCTTTGTCGTTCTAAGCAGGCTACGGGACCCCATAGACTAGCAACACTCAAGGCCCACAATTATCGCCCTGCATTCGTGCCAAGTATTTCCATGCATTAAGGAACACCTGCTACTTGACTACCGCGCCAAAGCGGTATAGAGTCTGAGCATTGCTATTCAAGATATTCTAAGAAACACTGGTGACATTCTTGCTCATGGGGCCGTGAAAATAGCATGTGATTTTGGGTTTGTCCTGTTTCGTTTATTGAAAAGGATTTCTATTGGCCATTGTCGTTTATCTTATGGAAAGCGTTGTGGTATTTTTCATTTAGCTTGATTCGTCGGATGATACACTAGGAAGTGCATATATATAATAAGACCCTATGTCTCGAAATTGTCTTGACCATCTCCAAAACCTGTTTATTGCCCCTGTATAAGACAATCGTATGCAGCATTTGGAGATTGATACACCTCATTAAGGACATGGTGGCTTTGCCATATGAGCAGGTTCAGACCGCCGCGCTCACAATTGTACTCACGTCAGTACCTAGCAGTGGCTTTGTCTAGGCCTTTTGCAGAGTGACACTCCCTAAGCACGGTGATCTCTGCCTTCTTTTGAACTTGGCTCAGATGTGAATGTGCTATTTGAGCCGCTTTCCCATCGATAACCGTTGCCAGTTCCTTGTGTATCGGCTCTTTGGCCTCGTGCAGCAGCCCGTGATTCGCTGTGACGGCTTGGACTTTCTATGGATACCTAGGAAGTTTGACGCTCTCATTCAGTATGTTCAGGCGGGCGTTTGCTGGCATGGTCAGTGACAACTATTTTCGCCCAGACTCGTTTTCCCCACTTTGGGGTGTCGTACCGAGTTGTGGCGCTTCAACTCGGGAGAAAATCGGAGGCATATGCGTTGCAAGCCCATTTCCCTCGGAGACAATGCGGTGCGCGACATGCTTCACAATGGAACAAGCCATCAAGAAGAAAGGAAGGATGAAGTTGAAATAAGCTTTGCAAGGGGAGCCGCTGCACAGAAAGATCCCCACATTTCGGCGGAGATGCTATAGACAGTAGTACGTTTTGCTTATCGATAATATACTTATACCGAGCGAGCGGGCCGATGCTCAGTCCAAAACGCGTCATTCCAGCCCAGCAGGACGCGTTAAATTAAGCGAGTCGAGCCTCGAGTGGCCGCGACTAGAACCTACCGCCACCACTCCAAGCTGCCCGTCAGCCTTGTGCCCGCTGGTCTGACAGATCCACCCGGCTCACCCACCATTCTGCCATGGCTGGCCCATCCAATCCCTCCCAGAAGCGTCAAGCCTCTCTGACCAGCTTCTTTACGCCGCGCACTGTCAACGGCCTGTCACGACCCACCAACAAGGCCCGCCCGCCCGAGCAAGAAGCCACTCCAGACAGCCTGCCAACAGCTCGCAAAAGGCCGCTCGAGGAGGATACCGACAATGGCAACCCCGCCTCTTCTCCGTCTCTCAAACGCACAAAGTCCAAAGGTGGTTACGCCGAAGACCATGGCATGCAACCTGCCCCGTCGCCACATGGCCCCGCAGAAACCGCTTTGCTAGGGCCCCAAAGCTCACGCACTGGACGCTTTGCATACGATGGAACACGACCAGGCGGAGCGGGGCCTGCCACTTCGGCTGGAGATGAAGTCGACGACCAAGCTGCAGCTCACCGCAAGGCTGAGTTGCACCGCAAGTTTGTCAGAAAGCTCGGCCACCCAGACAGTATGGCCATGATCAAACGCCGCCACTTCCACGGTGACGAGAATGCAGCCTCTGATGAGGAAGGAGGCGGCGGAGACGAGGGGGACGAAGACGAAGATGTGGCTCCCCGCGCCAAAACCACAAAAAAGAAAGGAGCCAAAACTGGCAAGCTCACGCCCATGGAGATTCAGTTCCTGGACATCAAGCGCAAACACATGGATACAGTTTTGATTGTGGAAGTCGGTTACAAGTTCAGGTTTTTTGGCGAGGATGCGCGCATAGCAGCAAAGGAGCTTAGTATCGTCTGCATCCCTGGAAAATTTCGATATGATGAGCGTGAGTAGTCCCTTCAACGGTCATGTATACAGGGCTGCTTGAAGGCTAATACTCCTGCCGCAGATCCTTCCGAAGCCCATCTCGATCGATTCGCCTCAGCCAGTATTCCTGTACATCGTCTTCCCGTCCATGCGAAGCGGCTGGTAGCTGCTGGGCACAAGGTCGGCGTTGTGCGCCAGATTGAGACGGCAGCTCTCAAAAAGGCCGGCGACAACCGAAACGCACCCTTTGTGAGGAAGCTTACCAACCTGTACACCAAAGGTACATACATTGACGAGATTGGCGAGTTCGACCAAGACAGTGCAGGCGCGCCTGCTGGTGGATACTTGCTCTGCATCACCGAGTCCAACGCTAAAGGCTGGGGCACTGACGAGAAGGTGGATGTGGGTATCCTTGCCGTTCAGCCTGCCACTGGAGATATCATCTATGACAGCTTCGAGGACGGGTTTATGCGCCGCGAAATCGAGACCAGACTTCTGCATATCTCGCCATGCGAGTTTCTCATTGTAGGGGACTTGTCCAAGGCAACCGACAAGCTACTGCAGCACTTGTCAGGTACAAGCAGCAATGTGTTTGGCGACCGCACCCGCATCGAGAGAGTGTCCAAAGGCAAGACCATGGCGGCCGAGGCCTACTCCCAAGTTACACAATTCTATGCCAGCAAACTTAAGGACAATTCAGACAAGCACGCCTCTGCATTGCTCGACAAGGTCCTTAAGCTACCAGAGCCCGTCACCATATGTTTGTCTGCCATGATAACGCATTTGACCGAATACGGCTTGGAGCACATCTTTGATCTGACCAAGTACTTCAGCTCTTTTGCTACTAGGTCTCATATGCTGATCAACGGTACAACACTGGAAAGCCTAGAGGTGTACAGAAACTCAACAGACCATGCGGAAAAGGGCAGTCTGCTATGGGCCATTGACAAAACCCAGACGCGTTTCGGCCGAAGGCTTCTGCGCAAATGGATTGGACGTCCACTTCTAGATCAAGAGGCCCTCGAGCAGCGTGTCGCTGCAGTCCAAGAGCTGTTTGAGAATCGATCAACATGGCAGGTTGATAAATTGGAAGGCCTGCTAACGCATATCAAGTTGGATTTGGAGAGGAGCCTTATCCGCATCTACTATGGCAAATGTTCAAGGCCAGAACTACTTTCTGTCCTGCAGTCTCTGCAGAACATAGCTATGCAGTACGCCAAGGTCAAGACTGCGGCCGATTCGGGTTTCCAGTCCCCTTTGTTGCAAAATGCGATCTGTTCAATACCGCAGATCGGCGAGACCGCCGTTCGCTTCCTCGACAGGATAAATCCACAAGCCGCGCGCCAAGACAACAAATATGAATTCTTTCGGGAAGCAGACGAAACCGATGACATTTCCAACCACAAACTGTGTATTGCGGCTGTGGAACATGAACTTGACGGCCACCGCCATGAGGCAGCCCAAAAGCTGGGAAAGAAAGGCTCGGTTTCCTACGTCACGGTTGCAGGCATAGAGTTCTTGATCGAGGTCCCCAACACCGATCTTAAAAAGGTACCGGCTTCGTGGATCAAGATAAGCGGCACCAAGAAGTTGTCGCGTTTCCACACCCCTGAAGTCGTCCGGATGATCAACGAGCGGGATCAGCACAAGGAATCTCTTGCTGCCGCCTGCGATGAAGCCTTCCGTGCTCTTCTTGACTCCATTTCAGCAGCATACCAACCGCTCCGTGATGCGGTATCCGCCCTAGCCACCCTCGACTGCCTCTTGTCTCTGTCCAAGCTGGCAGCCCTTCCAGGCTATTCGAAACCGACTTTGCTTCCATCACTGGACCCTCCTACTATTTCGATATCTGGTGGGCGTCACCCTATCGCCGAACTCACCCTACCCAACGGCTACATTCCCTTCACAACCACCCTCGCCTCCCCCGCTCCATTAGCCCACCTCATCACAGGGCCCAACATGGGTGGAAAATCCTCCTTTGTGCGCGCCGTCGCCCTCTTAGTCCTGCTCGCCCAAATCGGATCCTTCGTCCCAGCAGATAGCATGTCCCTCACCCTTGCCGACGCAATCCACACCCGCATGGGCGCACGCGATAACCTCTTCGCGGGCGAGAGCACGTTTATGGTCGAAGTCTCCGAGACGGCCTCTATCCTCCGCTCCGCCACCCCGCGCTCCCTCGTTGTCCTCGACGAGCTCGGCCGCGGCACGTCCACACACGACGGCGCCGCTATTGCACACGCGGTACTCGAGCACGTCGTTCGTGAGACGAAATGCCTGACGCTGTTTATAACACATTACCAGAACCTGGCCAAAATCGCCTCTGGCCTAGGCCAAGGCCTCGTCAAAAACGTCCACATGCGTTTCGAGGCATCCAAGTCTGCCAACGGTAACAGGGATAATGATCGCGACTCCTTCAACGCCATCGGAGAAGAGCAGCAGACTGCTACCGCTGCAGACGAAGAAATCACATTCCTCTACGAAGTTGCAGAGGGCGTGGCGCACCGTTCGTACGGACTCAATGTCGCCAGACTCGCTCGCATTCCGCGCAAGATTCTCGATGTAGCTGCCCAAAAGTCGCGCGAGCTCGAGGACGAGATCAGGGTCCGCCGGCTCCGAGGTGTTGCTGCGCTATTGGGAGATGTCATGTCTGGGTCAGCAACAGCTGAGGACCAGGTTGACCAGTTATGCTCGGGCATCGAGCAACTGTGAGCTTTTGTGGTATATGCTTTTTCTTTTGAGCACGAACCAGTAGTGTACATAAGGATGGAAGTCAGCGCATATTTCATTTCTGCCAATTCATCCAGTAACCCGATAGAGTAGTGAGCTTGAAGGAATATTAGCCTTCCACTTTCTACCCCTTAGTCTAGTCGTTCCTGTGTTTGCTTCCGTACAATGATTTGAAGCCATCAAAACTGAACAATATCTTGTCTTTGCAGATGTCAGCTGATATGTTCGGGGTTTAACATGAATGTTTTCAGCATTTTGAGTCTAATTCTCCTTTCATTGTGCGTATTTGATAGCTATGTATGTTGACTCTCCTCTAACGTTAAAATAGCGCAAGTCCAAAAGCGAAATATGATAAAACCTCCCATATGATAAAGGATCATTCGAGGTTCATTGAACGTGCATGGAATGCGAGCAAAAGAGACGACCAATGCAGAGGCCTAAGACCGCAGTACTTCCAGAGCGCCGTGGGATTGCGATCAATAGTTTCTACTATGAAGTGCAAGGCCACGGGCACATGAAAATTTTGTGCCAAAGACTCGCTTGAAGTGGTTGCAAGAAGACGCAATAAAACAAAAGGAAAGCTGTGTAAATGGATACAATGCCAGAACGCCGGACCATATCCACAAAGTAGCTGGAGCGGTGGCACGTTGGTTGCCAGAGAAGAGTCTGGCTCAACTCTGGAATTTCCTGCCAGCATACCAGAGTGAGTGGTTGAGAAGCGAAACGACATCCCTCAAGACCATCAGGATGCTTGCGTCAGACGCTGAACTCATGGTTTGGACCTGGGATGTTGCCAGCTTGGTAAGAAGGACCATTGTTCATTCCGTTGTTCAGGCCATAAGCCATGTTGAGAGCACCGTAATCCAGTAAGGTCATCGTTGGGTAAGGGGCATTGGCTGGCTGAGCCACATCAAAGTCTCCCCAAAGATTAGAAAGGTTGTCTTGGCGCTGGACACAAAGCGGATTGAGCCCATCAGAAGTCCCGTTCTGGCGGCGTTGTCCAAGGAACGTTGGCAAGTTGGAAGCCTGGTGCAATCCGTATGGATTACGCTCGTTCTCTTTATCGAAAAGAGTGAATGGAGATGGGTTATCGTGTCGGCTAAATAAGGATGACATGGGGCGATTGGCAGGGAGGTTCTGCATGGCAGATCGTTGAGGAAGTGTCGCATGGTGATCACTGAAAGGATTGTCGATCATATCTGCAAGGTAATTTGCGTCAATCATGTATTCCAACTACAACGAGGGGATTGGAACCCACCTTGGACAACCTGACGTCCTGCTGCAGAATTGTCGTTCACGCGAGCCAAGTCACGCGAGCCGTCATCGAAGACCGTCAAGGCACGACCGTCCTTTGTGTCCTGCACATCATCGTCGGAAACAATGTCTTCGGGCTTGACCTCTTCCCTCTTGACCACACGTTTGCCGGACCTCAAGGCCTTCGTTGCTGATCGTGTCTTGCGTGGACCTTCCGGGGCTGCTGTTGCTGCAGCTTTGCCTCGATGCTTCTTTGGTGGAGGCACCTCTTTCTCATCCTTTATCTCCTCATGTGTGATTATGTTAGCGTGGCTCTATAATGATCATTGAGCTATTGTATGACCTACAGGGCTTCCGTCCACAGATGGGCTGTCATAGACATTGCGAGTACGATCAACCTTAAACATACCCTCGTCCCAGACATACTCGATTTGCTCGACAGACTTCGACGTCGTCACCATGTTTGCAAGTACTGAATGGTCCTTTTTCTGGTTGCGCATCCGTCGCATCTCGGGTGTAGCCGCATCAAAAATGCGCATGCCGGGCCAAACAGCACCCTTGAGCTTGGGTGAGCGGGAGTACTCTTCGCCCTCTTCGGAAGCCCGTTCATTGTGGAAGTACTCGGATTGTTGCGGAGTTTGGGATTGGAGATAGACGCTTGAGGCTCGTTTGTCCACGGGGGTCTGGTAGGAGCTGTCAAATGTGCCGTCGACGTGGACATGGTAGGGCCAGGCAAGAGGGTTGAGGGGATTCTGGGCGAGTCCAAGCGGCGTGCTCTGGCCGCTTTCCAGCTTCACTTGTTCTTGCGCGACAGACGAGCGGCGAGGCTTCTTCTGCTAAGCTTCGAGTTAGCCACAGGGCTTTTCATAGAGCCATTTGGCAAATGCGGATGGGGCTGTCAACTTGCTTCATTACCACTTGCTCGCTGTCTTTTGAGCTGGGTTTGCCTCTTCTTTTCCTTCGCGTCCTGGCGATTCTTCAACAGTTGCGTGATACCGTATTGATCAGCCCACTCTTTGAACAATTGTATAGTATTCTTGTCTTCGGCCTTGTCGGAAATTTCAAGCTTGAAACGTGCGGCAAGATGGCTCTTGGAGGCAATGTGGGTCAAGAGGTGGGAAACATCAGAGAAGTTCGGCTTCTTTGGGCAGAGGCAGCACTTCAAAGGGATGGAATTGGAATTGAGAGCAGGATTTGGATTTGGATGGTCCGAACCGGCGGTATCCACAGCGGGCTCTCCTTGAATTGGGAGAGGAGCATTATCCATAATGGACTGAAAGTTGGGTCAGAAAGTCAGAACGACAGTAGAATCAAGAAACTTCCGTATACGACGGTACAGAGACGCTGACACAAGCAAGAGCAAGGAAGCAACAAAAGAGTGAACACAGGGGTGCTACCGTCACGGAAGCGAAGGCACAATAGGACGGTGGTGATCAGGGAGTCGTGCGTAAGAGAGGGATCTCGCATAGAAGGAGAGGTTTGTTGGATCGCGGTTGGAGTGGACGGAGGGAATCGGAGAAGCAAGTGTTGCAAGCAAGGTTAACTTACGGTTGGATCGAAGTTAGGCATGGAAAGAGGCGCCTGCGAGTTGACATCAGATTGGGAATACAGGACAGGAGCCATCCGGGAGCTGGAAAGACTGCCTTCCAACACTTGCGTGTGCAGGAAGCGTTCGCTGGTATTGTGGCCTAAAATACTGCTCTGGGAGCTGTCTTGGCCTGCCAGTCTGGGGGAAAGGTTAATATGGGCAGGAAGCTGCTCATGGGGACTGGGAGAAGGAGGAAGGAGCTGCTCAGTTGCGGCAGGCTCCTGCCTAAGCACTTCAAGCCAAGGCGAGGACTGCGGCGCAACAGTGGACTTTGGGTGAGGCACACAGGACGGTATCGTGGCTGGAACCCAATGCCGCTCCTCATCAGAGTATGCATCGTATGGCTGTTTGGGAGGAGACGATATCATCTTGACCTCATCGAGTGCGGCCATCAGCGGTTTCTTGAGCGCGTTCCCTAGACTGTTGTTGTAGATCAGGCAGCCGTTCGCGCCTGCCTTCCCATCATCACCGTCCGATGGCGTCTCATAACCAGACCAGTCTTTGGTCTTGGGCATTTTGCACTCTTTGTTGTGGATTTGTTGTTTTGGGTGAGGCGAAATGTAGCAGATTTCAGTTGGTTGAGAGATCTCAAGTCGAGTACCGGTCTGAAGTGGACTGGATGGAAGGTACTCAGCAATTGAATCCGTCTTCAATCTCTATTGGGGCGACGTAGGCCTTTTGGGAGATTCTCTGTGTTAACTTCAGAGTACAATCAATTCTTTTTAACCAGCCTGTGAGTTTGCTTGCTTACCAGTGCATGAGGTAAAACGCTGAGTTCGGAGTCGCTATCGGAACCGCTGAAGTGGCTGTGGGTCATAACCCAAGCAGGTCAACTTGAAGCTGTAATATTCAAATGACCATGGGATAATGTTGGAAGGAGATAAACTGGAGGCTAGAAGAAACTTCGAATTTGATCGTACCCAAGTTTCAGACTGTGGCCATTTGGTGCTGGTAGAGTGGAGACCACGGGTTGGTGGTAGCAGTAAGTAGAAGCCAAGGAAGGCAGGAAGGAAGGAAGGGGGAAGACGACGCTATCGATACCACAGCCAGTACCTACTTAGCAGAACAGCCACCCGTCTGCCATTATAAACAATCTTTGATTGAGAGACAATTTCAAAATTACGAGGACTACAAGATAAGTTTCAGCCTGTTGGGATATTGAAGTATCAGTACACAAAGTATTTCCAAGCAAGGAACAGTCAGCCAGGGAAACGTGATATGTAGACAATGATTTCCATGCGTTTAACATACGCTAGATTCTCCAAATACCTCAATAAGGTCCATTATCGTGATCTCTCATGCCGTAGTGTTCATAAAACTGGGAATGATTCCGTAGATAGCTCTCAAACGAATCAAATGCGATAGCCGAGCCCGGCTAACCAGCTGAATGCTTGTGTCCTGCCCGACTTGATCCTGAAGCTCCGCTACCAAAATCTGCTGCTCGACGCTTGACGGCTCACCAAATTTGGAAAGGGACTTACGAGAGTCAATCTTCAGGAGCCGGAAATGAATGGAAGCCTCGAGGGAGTTTTGTTTCTCGAGCTCCGCAGAAAATACATACTCTTGCCTTCCAGGTATAACAGATCCCAACAGTGGCCTCACGACCTGGAAAGAGCGCTCCAAGCTGATTGACGTACGAAAGGCTGAAGCTGTGTTGACATCTCTCAAGCACATTGAGAAAGCGGCAGGAAGACTCCTCGACGAGTTCGGGTATGCCTGTTGTCTATCTTCATCGTACAATCGTCTGCCTTTTCTGTTAGCTATTCACGCGAACTAAGATGCTTGATGCAGACGACCGTCCGAATCCCAAATCCTCAAGCTCAAGCCTGTATATTAGCCGACTACTCGAGGTTGGAAAGGCTGAGTAGCGTTACTAGCGCAAGATATATCTTCACAAGGATCATCTGTGCAACTGCCGCAAGGCACTTCGGTGAACGCCAAGCACAGGAGTCACAAGTCTTCCATCCTGGGAGCAATAACGACTTTGAAGACTCACCTTCGAATCCTCTCTGATGGAATTGCTCTTGATTTGAACTAGCGAGTCATCCTACTCTCCATCGTACATTGCGTACGTAAAGTCGGTCAGATGACTCCTGTTCTTCAAATGATCCAACCATGATCAACGATGCCACCCTCGGCGGATTTCAGCATCGAGTTGCCACTATGATCATCTATGATCATCCATATAACATAGCACCCCATCCCGCCTCAGCCGCGGCTGAAGAATGGCCCCTACACTGCTAATATAGCCGGATACAAGCGGCAGAGGGGCTTCTGGGCGTAGAGCGGGCTCGTACATTGTCAAAGTCCATGGCCCACGTGGTTAGACGGCACGGATCGGATGCATTCTGGCCCAGCGCAACGGTTCGGCGCCGTAGACCACGGGACCCGGGGGCAAAGCCAGACGGCCTGGGCGGCGCTACGTCCAACGGAGGTCAGCTTGATCTACCGACCACTAAAGAGTTTTGCGCCGTGAAAGATAAACCAGGCAAATTGCATAACGCCCGTCCCAAATGACGCAAATGCAAAGGTACCAGCTTGCGTGCACAGACGCTGGCGCACAGCCCAACAACCTCGGGGTTCTTTGAAGATATAGCTCATTTCCCGTCTATTAGGTGCAATTCGGCCATGCGTGTCTTTCGCGGAATAAATTGGGTGCGGCAGACCGAGCAGATACTGCTGAGTCAATTGTCGAGTCGGAATGTAGTTGCGAAGCAAAAATCTAGGCCAGAACCTGACAAATCCAAGATCGTATGGCCAGTCCTCCCTTAACCTTATCGTGAATGACAAGCCTCTTGGACTAGATAAATGACACTTCAAAGCCTACCGCTAGATCGTCGCTATTGCCAGGGGCTGCGGGAGCCATCTCGTGAGGTGCTAGGCCAGTTTCTGAGGAGTGAGTAGGGGTTTCAAAAGTGATGGACGTCATTGATAGCAACAGGAGCAGGGAACCACGACTTCACCATACACAGGAAAGGTAACAAGATTGTCAAAGTGGTGCATCATGTTTCTGAATTCACAGAAAGATTAAAAGAATAGACGTTGGGTCTAGAGAACTACCTGAGCCAGGAATATTGCAAAACTGCAAGATGCGTGAGCAATACAAATAATGCCCAGTGTTCACAGGTCTCTAACGATGCCTGAGAGACGGCACGGGAGCGGACCCCCAGCAAGAAGCCCCTTCCCACTATTGTGATACTCCAGCGGCTGACTGGCGGCTAAACGGGTCGGGGTCCCCCCATTAGCTCATCCACCATTCTCACCCGCGCCACCCCTCCATAGAAAGCAACAGCGCTGTAACCGCAACTCTTTGGACCCTGAAGCTTGTCGTTTGATCAGCCAAAGAGTATGCCGATTTGAACGTCATCGATGGCAGAAGGGGAAGACCCACCCATTCTTTGAACATCTGGATCAGCACACGTCTACTGGCCAGACGAGCAAAGACGATCCCCCGACCATCTCGTATATATCCTTGTGGTTCATCGTTTTTGGGCTGTTTTGGAATGCAAAACGCGCAATTGCTGTGGGTCCCCCATCATTCTGCAGTGCTTGTCTGATTTCGTCTTGTCCGATGGCGATATCAAGACTTTCTAGTTCGATCACGTCTGACGGTCCCCATGGACGACTACTATGCAAGCTTTGCAAGGTTGCTCTTGATTCTGTTTTTTGCTCCCCGTTCAAAAGCACAAATGTCAATCAAGGGCCTTGTTGACCCAGCTGCCAAAAGCATGACGACTGAGTGGTTTCCCCAAACAAAGCAATCAGGTCAGGTGTCGGGGATGGTTCCAGAACATTGGCGGGACGGCTGGATTGGTTGAGTCTGAGCGACTACTCGACAAGTGTATATAGGCTATTTGCATTTACAGTTTAGAGATGTATCAAGTGGTACGTCTGGTCTAGATTCTGGATGTACTACTACACATCTCCAAATGGCCACTTGCTCGCCGTGGCATGACAAAAGCCTCTTTATGCGGGGTTAGCAGTTGACTGTGAGCTCTATACGGCACTTGATGTGTAAACACCCTGAAGATCTATCTCTAACACATAGCAGAATCTGCATACTTTCCCCCGCAATGCAACGATTCTGGGAGTTCTTGCATAGGGCACCCAACTTACCGTATGATGATAGCCCAACCCCTCGCTGTACTACCGTCATCTAAGTACATGATCTTGTATTGATGTCTCTATCAGCCCATCCAGAGCCCACCATCGTCCATCTCGTTTCCCTCCACAGTAAGCTTTAACACTAAAGCGGCGCTATGGCCTCCTCTTGTCTTGTTCGTTCCCGCCCAAGTAACCGTACTATGTCCTATGTAGTCGGTAGTCCACTTGTCTTCCTCACCACACTGAGGAACGCTCACCCTTGTCGTTACCCTTGGTCCGTCATCCCCGCATCACCACGGTTGGGGTCACTTGCCCAAGGATACCTTGACTCTAATCATCATTGGTGAGGTCACTCTCGATCAACAGTCTACAGGGCAGGGGCTTGCCTTGCGAGAAGACCTGATGAGGGATGAGGACTGGTGGTATGATCGATTGTTTATATATCCCCGCCTTCCGCATCCCCGATAACTCGTGGGTGTGTGAATGGGTTGACCATACAAACTTTCTACACAAACTTGCAACATATACAATATACCGAGACACAATTACTCGCTCCATCGCACCCATACATCGGGATCTGAATCTGAACAATAGCAATGAACTCCAACAAGGACACTCGATCGGGCTCCGTCTCTTCTACCTCCTCTGCTGGCTCCCCTCCAGCCCGCCGCGGGTCTGGCCCGTTGTTTGCCTCGCTGCATGAGAATAAACGACCTAACGACCCTAAGATTCAAGCACGCCGTCAGAGTTTACAAGAACAGAGACCAACACCAGGAATGTTTGGCAAGATGTGGAATAAGTGAGAAAGCTTCTTCACCATCTTCTGAGTAACATAACGACTGACATTTTTACTAGTTGGGTGCATGGGCCGTCTTCTTGAAAGTATTATATACTGATATAAAGCAGAGAGAGCTTTAGGTGGCGTCGCTTGCAGTGTGGGTGTTTGGGAGTTAAATATCGACAATTTGACTTGAAACATGATGTTTTTGCCATGCTTGTAGTTAAATGGTCGTATGAATACTATATATTCAGTCATTGTACTCAAATTTCCGTCACAAACATATTCATTACACGATGTGGTGGATAATTAATATACACTGCTACAAGATGCGCTTTTATAAGCGGAACTGATAGACACTAATGTCCAATGAAAATATGACCCAACTCTCAGCTTGTCTCATAAGTTTGCAATGCAGAGAAATACACAATTAAGCGAATGTTGTTGCGCCGATGCATAACAAGCTTACCGTCTTGTCAATATATCGCACATGCGGTTAGCCAATAGCTCGCGCGAACGTTGTCACGGACCTTGGGGTTGTGACGTTTCTAGCCGCTGACATCGTTTGCATTTGTCGACCTAATATTGCCTTGACACAGTGTATCAAGCAAGAAATCTGGCGCCAGAATAGGTTGATTAGTTGACGACTCGATTTCGAAGCAATCAGTCGATTGTTGCTGTAGAATAGTTGAGACCCGCCCCCCGAAGCCAGTCACAGAAGCCTATGAATGTGGAATTAGCCCTCACGAAGCATGGCAGACAATGATGTTGCTGAACAAGTGGAAGAGAGTGCCACGAAGCCTTTAAAGCGAAGCTGTAGTGCACATGGATGAGGACCCAGGTCGTGAAAGATCCCTCAGCTCGAACGTCCAGGCAGTATTCCGCCCGAGTTCGGCTGGCGACATAGAAACAACGAAATTGGGAAAAATGAGCGCGAATGATTATCAAGATAGTTTGGTAGTGCAGGAGGCTAGGGTGGTTACGGGCACAGTGGGACATCATGCAGTGTAATGCGGCAGATATTAGGCAGGCAAGGATGCAGGCGTGTAGTAACGGGCTTAGTGCAACAGCGTCACCAGAGGAGATGACTTGTAAGTGGAACGATGGAAAAGAGGGCATGGAGTGATGTGTTCATTAGAAGGTGCTTTTGTTTCGGAAGGAGCTAAAAATCAATAATAACCTGCAATTTGCTTCCTTTGTTTTCCGTGATAAGACGACAAATGTTTTGGACCCCTTACTGACTCCGACAACTCGGAACACGCCAACAGATCAAATGCAGGCACATTGCGTGTAAGTATGCTCAAACCTGTCTATGAAATGAAGAGCAAAGTTTTCAGGGCAATGTGTATGCCAGGGACACAGCATGGCCCGGGGCTGCCCCTAGATGCGATGCTTTTCGCTCTCTGAATAGGAAGGTTAGCCTCGTCCAGGCTGGGCGGGGCCCTTGTTTGAGCTCTCACCGAGTCTCGAGTATAGCATGTAGAGGGCCATGCGGTTGCACTCTTCCGTGCCAGTGATCGTGACAAGTCGCTCGTTGCTGTTGTCTTGGGGCTCGTTGATCTTGATGACGCTGCCGCTGATCTGCCGAATCTCGTTGATCTTCTGACCGCCTTTACCGATAATGGCTCCGACCATGTCGTTGGGGATGTAAATCTGCTGGGTGAGAGGCGCTCCGGGCATGCCTGCACCGCCGTGCATTGGTTGTGCTTGAGGACCTCCATGAACATGAGGGCCGGCATGGGGACCGTGGTGAGGTTGCATATGAGGCGCTGGACCATAGGCACCACCAGCCTGTGCACCATAGTGCATGGGCACCGCAGGATTGGGCTGAGCGGGGTGAGACTGGGCACCGTACGGAGCTCCGTACGAGGGAGCCATCTGGTGCGAGCGAGGATCCTGGCGAGAGTTGTGTCTACCGTAGTTCTCGCTCCGGCCGTAGTTGCCTCCAGCTGGTTGTGGCATGTATGGCACTACCTGCATCCCACCAGGAATGGCACCGGTTGGTCCGCCACTCCGAGTGGCATATGCAGAGGCGGCAGGCCCTCCGAACCGCTCATTCAGTTGCTCGAGCAGGGTACTAGCCACATAGTACGTGGCAATGTGAACGGCATCGGCGACACCCATCACGACGAGGGATCGCTCGGTCGAAAGAGGGAGAACTGAATCGGAAGCATTCAGTCTAGCTCCCGAGGCTTCTTGGATTTCCTTGATGCGCGCACCGCCCTTTCCAATAATCGAACCGATCAGAATAGAGGGGATGAGGAGTCTGAGGGGGTAAGTCTTGGACTGCGGGTTCGAAGCCTCCACCAGCGGCTCGTTGTTGAGCGTGCGAATGATCAAACCAAATGCCTAGGATAGTCAGCAATAAGAAATACATCTTGATACAGAGGATAACGAACCTTGGCCACCGCGTCTACACTTCCGCTCACTGTAAGGATACGCTCTATTGCGCCCTTTTGATAGTCCGACACAGTGCACTTGGCATTGGACATTTGTCTGATCTTGGAGACATTCTCACCGCCCTTTCCAATGATCGTAGCAGCTTCCGGGCTGGTAATGACAGCTCGGATGTGAATCCATGCCGTTTCGTCGTGGGCAGCTGAGGCAGATGCCTGTGCAGTGCTTGCTGCTCCTGCCTGCGCGCTTGCAGCGGGCTTCGAGTCGGACGTAATTTCAGGCACAACGATCTCGCTTTGGGCATCCTTCGTCTCCGCCTTGTCGCCGTTTGTATGCGTCTCGGTCTTGGCGGCCTCTGTCTCCACAGGAGTTTCGACAGCATCGGATTGTCCATTCTCAGATGGTGATTCCTTGATCTCCTCCTCCTCTGCTCGGATGACCTTGTCGAGAGCGGGTCGTTTGGCCTCTGGCTGATCGGTTCGGGAGGGAGACGATGTCTCCTCCAAGGGACGCTTGGTGGAATGGGTGGGAGGTGAAGCCGACATCTTTGCTTTTATGAATGGATACGAATGCCTCTTTTGGTCAAAAATGGGATTTCCCTGTGTTCTTTCTTTCTTTCTTGCTTTCTGTTCAAGATTGCTTTGGAATAGATGTTTAATTGTTGCTTTCTGTATCTACACCTGTAATGCGAATTCGCGAAGGAAAACGTGCAGGTGCAGTGGCGTATCGGGTGTGGACGGGGCGGGTCGGACAGACGGTTGGGGTGAACGGCGGAGACCGTCGATGTAGGGCAGGTTGCGGCGGGAGGGCGCAGTCGCAATGTTGCGGCACAGATCAAGTCTGGGAAGACGGCGCTTCTCAATGACTTTTTCAAGTGCGTGCAAGAGTTTGATAGCCGCTTGTTCAGAGAACTGATCGCGCGACAGGTGCGTGAACTTGCGATGACAGAATGGAGTCCCTGTCAAAGGTAGGCAAGGTTGAAGATTGAGGTCGGAGAGGTAAACAGGCAGTCAGGGGAGGCGAGGCGAGGCAAGGCGGAGGTGGATGAAGACCGGTGAGTTGACGGCGCTTGAAAAGAGAACTCGAAAGAAGATGACAGGTGTGATGAGGTAGAACGGCAGTCAAAATGTCGAGAGGCCAAGCTCAAACCTTTTCTTTGTTCCTCCTCAAGCAGTGTCAAGCGTCCAATATCACCGCCTCAAAACAGAAAAATCCTTTCCTCGAATTACGTCGTGTCTGGCGGTGAGCCAAGCAGAGAATGACGATATGCTCTTCGTTTGGCTAAAGACCTGTGTCCTTCTCAAATCCTCGCGTCTTGTAACACCGTTAGCAGCGCGAATGATGGTCTGGCGAGTTGAGGTTGGAAATGGAGGAAAGTGGAAGGCCAGTCGTGCACAAAATGTGGGTTCGGCGGCAATATAGCTTGGGAGCTAGGAGCGGAAAGAGCCAGGCAGGCAAGCCGGGAGTGCTGCGCTAGGCCCTGAAACAGGACAGCATAGTACAGTAAAGACCTTCTGCTACGTGCAGCAATTAGTGTGTACGTGCTAATCCTAAATTCACTGTGAAAGAGTATAGTGGAACCCAGTTTGCTCGTCACTCACCTCTGGATGATTACAGCGACTAAAAGCTTTCCCAATGTCGCTCACCATGGAAACGAACATTGAAGTGGCAGAGGGCCTGTGTGGGTACTACGCTTCAAGGTTCAAAGAGAGAGATCAATACATAGTAAATACTGAGATCATGTTGTTCGTGCCCGCACATCGAAACGTACTATCAACTTAGCATGCGTTTCTTGTAGCGCTTCACGGTTGCTTTGCACAGTGATAGTTATGATCCGCACTGCTGTTTTTACCATAGTAGTCCGTACAGACCCCCGCTGCTACCTGCTAGGTACACAGTTCCTACCGCTTTTGGGATTATTTTATACAAGACTTGTCACCGGAACTCGACCACGGCGTGCAAAAACCCCAAGAGCTCACTTACTGTTCCACTCTGCGAGCCGTATTTTCCCGGCTTCTCATAGCAGTCCGCACTCGATTTGTTCTCATCTAAGCGCTCATGCGCGGCAGGGTCTGCGGAGCATTTAGCCCGAACCCCCAGCATAGACTCCAACTTCTGGTGCATGGGAAGGACAGACAAAAGCAATGATAACTCCTTGAAACCCGTTCTCCCTAGAAATCTCAACGGCGGAGTGCCCGGGTCCCTTTCGAGATACCTGTTCAGCTAAGCACCTAGAGGGCACATCATCACCTAGGCGCACAGGAAGACGCGTCGACACGCGACAAGTTGCGCTACAAGGACGCCAGCCAACAGCTGGCTTGGAGGAAGCTAAAACGCACGATATTGACGCGTACATTCTTGGTGATATAACACAGAGCAATCAATGCTCTAAAAGTCTTGCTCGACGAGTTGCCTTTGAAAATGGCAGAGTCAGCCGGACTATTAAGCAGCGAGGACCTGCACACGACGTATCTGGATCGCTCGCGTAAGGAACTGCAGAGAATAGTTGAGCAGCTTAAGCATTCACTTGCGGAGGTGCGCATTCCCTGTCCTATTCGCGCGAAATATCAACTGACTGGTCTCCAGGAGAACAAGAAATTCGTCATCGCAACGAAGGAGCGGCAGTCACGAAACAGTAGCCATGCATCGACTGTCAGCACAAAACAACAATTGGAGATAGTCGCCGAGGCCTACAGGCAAGCCGCGACAACGGAGCCCTTCCTACCTTTTCCGGATTCAGTCCTACCAGCGCTTATTGCCTTGCGTACCACCAGTTCCACTATCGACGATTCAAAGAAGTTTCTGGCCTCGCAGAAGGTTTCGCTAGAGGAGGCACGAGACCGACTGGAAGCTGAACAGGCCAACCTAATTGACCAACAGGCACTCAAGAAAGCTCTGGAAGACCGGGCTCAGTCACTGCGGGATGGCATTGAATCGAGAAGTGGCATGAGCCCTGGCCAAATCGCGCGCGACAAGGTGTCTCAACTGAAACAGCAGATCACGAAGACAGATGCGGACAGATCAAGGCTGCTCAAAGTGCTAGGCGCTTTTATTGACGGCCGACTTGCCATTCTCCTGGCGGCGGAGCAGATTGGCGGTCCAGTCACTGGCGACATGATGGACATCGACTCCGAGATTTTGGGGGCTGGCTTCAGTGCTGCCGGCAAGCGGAAGAAGGCAAAAACTGACGCGGCGTCGGACAAACGACAGCGGAGGATAGATGACATGCTTGGGGACGCCCAACACGGTGAAGAGGAAGCCAATCAAGAAATCGACGCTAAAACAGCTGCTGGCGAGGAAATGCAGAGACTAGTCGAGGAACTCATGAACAGACTTTTGGCGGCTCAAGGCTCTAACTCGGAGGCTTATATCAATGTCCCCGAAGAAACAGCATCTGTACGGTTCTTGACGCGGGTCAAGGTGGCGGAGTTTCACCCGCGCAACTCTAAGCGGCTGAGGTTGGTGGATTTCGGAAAAGAAATTGAGGATTAATGCGGTAACATTTTTTCATGGGCTACTCAGCGCACCCCGGCTCTAATATCTTGTTCGATGGAACGAGGAAATCAAAACCGAACACTTTTGCAACGGCTTGCAACGGCAACGGGATTCGTGCGATGAGGACTGGAGTCATGCTGCTCAGAGACAACGGGGATATACACCTTTGACTAATATATCTGGCTGCCGTAAATATCTACGGCCGACGGCCTTCTAGAACGCTACAGCACGCTTCAAGTATGAGAGTCGAGGTCGCTTGGAAGGATTGAAGCCTTCAAGAGCTCGGGAGGTGACATCGTCTTGATGCGCAAGGGTTAGGGTCGCTGATGTGCTCTGTTTTAAGTGGGAAGTCGCGTCTCCGACGCGTCACACCTTCGAAACCCTGTCCGCGCCAAATATTTATGCGGAAGTACCTTCCAACACTTGACGTTTGCTTTTCTTGCTTCTCAGAACACACCACTCATTCTCATAGTTCAAAATATGACCACTGACGACACCGACCACACTTTCCAAGCATCACACCCAGCAAAGCGTATCAAGCTTGAGACGGACACGATGACTTCTCCAGCCCCTCTGCTCATCAAGCGCCTATCTGAGAAGGCTCGTCTGCCCACACGCGGTAGCCCTTTCTCGGCTGGCTATGACATCTACGCCTCCAAAGCCACAGTTGTGCCTGCTCGCGGCAAAGCACTCGTCGACACAGATATTAGCATGGCTTGCCCACCAGGCACTTGTATGCTTTTCTTGTTCTATTCCATGTGCCATTCGCCTTCTCCCTCGGATCGCTGTCTCTAACCCATTTCACAACGATGCTAGATGGTCGCATTGCTCCTCGTTCCGGTCTGGCCGCTAAGGTGAGTCGTTGCTCCTTGTCTTGCCTCTGGGCCGCTGAAAAAGCTGTTCTCGACTAACAAGACAACGATACAGCACTTCATAGATACCGGCGCAGGCGTCATAGACGCAGACTACCGCGGCCAGGTCAAGGTTCTTTTATTCAACCACTCCGAAACCGACTTCCCCATTACCGAAGGCGACCGAGTCGCCCAGCTCGTGCTGGAACGCATCTACACACCCGAGGTGCTCGAGGTGGCTGAGCTCGAAGACAGTGTGCGTGGCGCTGGTGGCTTTGGCTCGACTGGCGGCTTTGGTGAGAAGAAGGTTATTGCCACCGTGACGGCTACAGAATCCCCTGCGCCCGAGGTTGAGGTCAAAATTGTTGCTGCTTCTGCAAATGGCAATGGCGAAGCCAAGAGCGAGCAGCAGCCATCGTCCTAAGGGCTGCGTGTGGCCATTAGGTGACAGTGCTGATGGGTGAGAAAGAGCCATCCGAAGCAGTCGAGGAAGCAGGGTCGTTGAACAATTTCGACATGAGACATAGCGGCAAAGACGTCTCCTTGTCGTGGATTAAGCAACGTATTGGCAGTTCCCAAACGTGCTGAAATAAGACCGCATTATAACAGCAGAAGCAGTGGAGGTAAAGATCCGAAAGAACATTGATGTTGCCCGCATACACCACGATAGACTTTGGTGTCGAGGCTTCTTGAAGCTTGTTGTAGGAAAATAATGGGCCCCACCAGCTATACCAGGTTCGGAGTTACCAGTATATGGCGCAGCTTTTGCAGACACTGGCCTTCGGCAGGTTTGGTGTGCTCAACGGGATACAACATATCAGGGTCATAGATGTACAACGTCGACCAGGTCATCGATTGTTTGTCTTGTTGTCAATTGGTATTGTATTCACATATTCTCTCTATGTCTACTCAAGTCTATGCATGTAACATCCACCGCGGGGCTTTCTTTCTTTTCTAAGAGAGTGAATATCAAGTCAATCACATTCTTTGCGCCTTGAACTCTACATTAGGGTCCCTCAAGGATCCCAAATGCCGGACGAGCTTTAACTCGGCCGCCTTCGACCGCGCAAGGTGCATTCTCTTATCATCTTTTAGTCCATCCACCTCGGACTCAATCTTTTCGACCTCTACCTGCATGCTCTTGCATGTCGCGTCCAGCACCTCGTGCATACTCGCTAGCACCTTTTCAGCAGCCTTTGCGAGTGGTAAATCGAGCGCGTCGACATCATCTGGGCTAAGCCATGATTCCGTCTCGCTGAGGGAGGACAGAGACTTATTGACGCCGGCGCCGGTGCCCTTCGTGACAGCTTCGCGCATGCGCACCACCATGAGTGCGCCAAACATGTCACCTGTGCCTGAGAAGTAAGCGTCAAGTGCGGGAAACCGGATTTTGAAAGCGCGGGGCCGGCGGTCGGAAGTCATGGTTGAGCCAATGACGGAGAGCGTGGTTGTAGTGGGTTTCTTGGACTGCCCGACCCCGTCGTCGTCGTCTTCGTTGACTGGAGGAGGTGGCGGGGGAGGCGTCGAGGATGGTGTCGAGGTGTCGAGGGAGACGGAGGTGAGGACAATGTGCGGTACGCGGTATGTATCGTGAATGACCTCAATAGCGCGTGTGAGGGATGCCATATCTGTTATCTTTACGTCGGAGAGGAGCCTATGGAAGTCGCAACGTATCGTTAGGGACAATACTAACAAAAAGAATGCGCGAAGTAGGGAATCCGAAAAGGAAAGGGCATAGTCCCATACTCTGCTTCAAATTGGTTCGGCAAAATCAAATCTGCGTGCGGCAACAGGCTTTTGTACGCAGGGACAACATCGTGCGCGACATAGAGCTTGCCATTGTCGCCCATGACGGGATCAAGCACCCAGAAAAAGGAGCCTGGAGCGTTTCGTGCGGTAGCTTTTTCCTTGAGGTCTGCAGCAATGCGCCCGACGGCTTGGACGGCTTCGGCGCCCGGTATATAGCCTGACAGCATCATGTCAAAGTCGTCGAGGTAGGACTGTTTGAGCCCTTCGTAAAGGTCTGTGATTTCTTGCGCTGACACTTTGGTGCCCTTTACTTGTCTGTAGCCGGTATGGTTGCCTGTAACGTCGGAGGGGAAAAGAGGTTAGATATGTTGTGCTGTTGCTGCGTGATTGCATGGAGAATTGGTCTCCCGTTCTTATCTTGCCGTCGATATGACAACTTCCGATACGAGTGCTGGATAATGTGTAGGGGAGTGTATGTTGGGAGGACAGACTGAACTGGACTGTATTCAGCGCGGCGACATCGCAACCGAGCGACTGCATCGTGAACACGGCGATCTTATTGCCGACATATCTGAAACAAACAGCACAACGTCAGTCTCTCATTATCACACTCTCTCCCTTCTATCTGCTCTCTCTGGGGTGGAACAAGGAGGAAGAAGGGTGGTGCCCCGCGACTTACCCGGAAACGACCTTCGCATCGTGTCAGTACAGTTGTGATCCTTTTTGTTTTGTTTTGGTTCTCGCGACTGAGAGGGGCTTTCCTCTGTCGTCATTCATGGGGTCAAGGGAGGCTTCATCCGTACATGACTGGCTACGGCCAGGACGCGCGTCTCGGGGACTGGCAGGTCTGTTGACATCTTTGTTTCGCTGGAGGTGATTTTGGTTGTTCGCCTGTATGAGTGTGGAGGTGTACGTGCGTGCGCAAGGCGTGAGGTTGGCGGTGGATGTACTGTATGCGCCAGGACCCGACCAAGAGAGGCAAAGCGAGCGGGTAAATAGGAAGCAGACTTGACCCCTTGAAGGGCAGATCGTATGAAAACAAATAAAGCCGAAAACAAAACCAGAGGATAAGGCAGGAGCGCGGAAAGAAGAAGGCAAAAATTATAATCCGCAATGCCAATGTCAGGTCAGATCGGGGGGAATGCAGTCAATGGGGGCCCGGATAGGGTGTTCGGAGTCATTGTCAACAGAGATTATTAGTTTTTCGTCCGCTATACGGGTTGCCCGGCATTGAAAATGGACCGCACCGGCATGCCTGTGACAGAAGAAAGTGCCCCGCATTCGGCGCGCCGCTGAACCCCACGTTGCCTGTGACGTGCCCTGCCCTGCATGACATCCGCGGACTGCGCGCCCTTATCTCTGTCTGCGTACATACGATAGTAGTGCGGCGGCTGAGGTACCCGGTCCACTTGGTACAAGTACTATTCAATCCTGCCGATAACCGGTCGAGGTCCGAGTATCAAGCATCATGTCTCATCGAGTGTAGTTATTTGTGTGCATGCGTGTATGTTTGTGTCTTCATTATAATCGCGAACGGGGATTCATGTTGCTAACAACATCTTCATGTTCTCCCAAAGCAAGCTCTAATGCGCCGTTGCAGTATCCTGCTACTACAGACCGACCCGCCCGTCGGCCTCTGTCTTCCTTGGAGTAAAACCATGTCTTCTCCCTACTTCGCATGCTCTTGTGAGGTGTATGTCTCCCCTCCAAGGTCCAATGCGGAGTTCACCGGGTGGATAGTACCCTTTTTTGTCGTAAAAGCCGCCTTCCCCCAATGCAATTGTATCATACCTTTATCCGAGCGATCGGTTTACTCCTCGTCGCCAATCTGTAAAAACAAATACGATTAGCCATATGACGCCCCCCCAAGATTTCGTGGTATTGTGGCATATCAACTTACCTTGGGTGCCAGGTAGAACCGCAACCAGCTGGTACCCTGAACCGCGTACTCGACCAGCAGAGGCACCTCGCTGGACAGGCAGATCTTGACTTGTGACGACAGGGCAGAGGCCTTGCAGAAGTTGACGAGGTACTTGAGGGAGAAAGTCAGGGAGACGGGCTCGCTCAGCTCGATGTCGATGTTGAGCTCGGGCTTGTCGACGTTCTGGTGGCTGCGCAGGGTAACGGCACCGTTGCCAATGTCACCCGTGGAAGCAAACTTGACACCGTCCTTGCTAGCATCGATGGTCACTACAGAAGACGAGGAAACTAACGTCAGCCACGCGTATTTCCTGCCGTATAAACCCGGCAATTTTATATCCATAACATACCAGACTCGGACATGGCGAGCAAGTCTGTGCAGATCCGTCTGAACTCAGCTGCCGGCATGGAGATGGTGGCAGCGTATTCCGTCTCTGGGATGCCCAGGTGCTCTTGGTCAATATCCATAAGCTTGAGATCGTACTCGGAGATGCGGTCGTTCTCGGACGATTCAAAGGTCAGGTTGAGCGAGTCGGGCGCGTCCTCGGCCTTGAGCGTCAAAATATCCTCGTTCTGGGCGGCGCGCAGCACCTTGGTCAGAGACGTCAGGTTCACACCCAGCGCGATGTTCCGGTCGCAGCGGTAAGGGCTGAAACCGTCGGCCTTGAGCATCATGGACACAAGGGCCACGTGCGAGTTGTCCATGGCCTGCAGCGCAATGCCGCTGTCATTGCAGTCGAAGTTGCAGTCTTGCACCAGGTCTTTGATGGCGTCGACAACCTATTGAAGCACATTGCACCAGTTAGACATACTACCACGAGGGAACTCAATGACAGGAGAAGGGGCTTTGTGTTTCTTACCTTCTTCAGGATGCTGGCCTGTTCCAAGCGTGCCTCAAGCATTTCTACAGTCTTGTCAGCTTAAACCGCTACGAGGCAAGGACTGTGACATGCGAAATGATGAAGTTGGCTTACTGGACGGATAGAGAAAGAGGTCGTAGAGGAGTACGGGTGGACGAGGAATAGGTACACAAGTCTAATGGCTTCGAGGGTCGACAGTCGGGGATGCTTCGCGTGGGTACAAGGCCGTTTTGAACTGGAGGGTGGAGTATTATATGGATGAGAGAAAGTACGTGGGCAAGGCAGCAAGAGCCCTCTTTTTCACGCGTCGCGTCGCGTCATTCAATTAATGTACTTTAGGTGGACGTGGGGCATTACAGGGGGCCCCCGGACGCTCTTTGCGAGCCCTCGAGCACTGGAGCTTTGGTACTACTTATGTAATTACCCTGGCACCTGGCAGACTGGGCAGCATTGGCGATGAAATCTATCAATGCATCGCGACGGTTTTGTTCCGTTTCGGTTTCGGTTTTCTTATCTTGTCCCTTAAATGTGGTTATAAACCATCTTTGATCAAATCCTACATAAGTGTTGAATGGTATGCCGTAGCAAGAAGGAGTTCTTCACACTATTGCGCACGACCATGAACTCCCAGTCCAGCCCACCCTAGGTCACATTATCGAACCGGACAGTTGATGGAATTCTGCTCTACATATACTACGATAGTAGCATTGTCGAGCTAACGTTCAAGCAAGGGCAATGATAGCTATCGGTTATTAGAATATGTTTCCTCGAATCTCCTTCGGTCTCAAAAC
The DNA here is from genome assembly GCA_011317545.1 of Coniella vitis. NCBI lineage: Eukaryota > Fungi > Ascomycota > Sordariomycetes > Diaporthales > Schizoparmaceae > Coniella > Coniella vitis. The sequence goes on from WUJK01000003.1 coordinate 423,206, forward strand.
GAGCACTGCAAGGTCAAAAAGTCAAGCTCCGTCGACCGATACTACCCATGATTCCCCATCTTCCAATGCTGCAAGTCAGGCTTACTTCCGAGTAAAAACAGGTTTCTTGTTGCTCGGGATTGATTCTCGCCCTTCCTTTATGTATATCTCTTGCTTGCTCTTCTCTTCAGATCAACAAAATAGATAGAACAAATGTTGACGAAATTGTAAATGCGAATAATCCAAGAAAGAGTGAACAGGGAATCTCATGCAAAGAAAATCTGTAAGTCGCCGTCTCCCGCCTCAAAACTTCCCATAACGCCGGCCCAGGTAAATTTTACAATAAGTGCATGTCAAAAACAGTAGCAAGAATAAGGAGTGTCAAATGTGTAGTTGACTCTTGGGCTTGTTGCGCCTCCTTGTGGCCCGTTTCGACACAGCACATCTCACATCGACACAACCCTAGGATTAATGGGCGGCATAGTTTGCCTCCTGTTGCCGTTCTTGTTTGGCCGAAGGTTGATAACCATCTCGAGCTCCCTGAGCATTCCGCGACTGGCATCTGCCTTTTCTTTCATCTCAGCTCGCCTTTCCCTGTCTTCCCTCATTTTTATTATTCTTTCTTCTCTTGTCATGGTGCTCCTCGGGCGCAGGGGCATCGCCACTGCCTCAAAGACCTCTTCGCCGTCTCCCGAGCTGCTCGTTGTGTCCAGACGGTCCGTTGGCTGGCCCGTCAGTGCTCTCAAAGCATCCTCGACGCCGCCGCCACTCTTTTCCTCAACCGTGGCGAGACCGTTCAATGAGCTTGGCGAAATCATTATGCCAACTGATGACAGGCGTTTCTCATTGCGGTCGATCCCTGACGCAAGTGCTGCCTTGCCGTCCTCCCATGCCTGCTGCAACATCTTGAGGTCCTGTCCAATCGACTCGTACTGCTCCATCAGATTCGGTCCAAGCTGAGATATGTCAGTGGCTTCATTCAAGGACCGATCTGACTCCTCGCGTAGTAAGGTCATTTTTGCCTGCAGGCCTCTAATTCCTGTCGTTAATGAGTTGAGCTTCCTCAATTGCGACCGCCATCTCTCTCGCCCCGGCGAAAGTGGGCCCTTGTCGATTGTTATTGCCGGAGCTGAAAATGAATCCTCCTCACTCAGAATGGAGTTTAGCTGCGCGTAGCATTCGGCGGCCGCGTCGTCCAGGACGCGTAATGATTCTAGCACAGTCGACCATCTGGCAAAGTCGGTCTCGTCTCCTTGCGCTTCGATCGACATTAAAGCACAGAGGTACATCTTGCGCATGATGCTGAACCGCGAAGCAGCGGCCTTCAACGTTTTGAGAGATTCCATGTCCTCGAATTCGCGCTCAGAATATCCCTGCAATGCATCCGACATATCTAGGTCGTTGATGTCGTAGATGTCGTAGTAGCGCTCCAAATCCAGCGGCTCGGATAGACCTTTGACCATCGATGACGCCTGCTCGTACTTTGGGATAATAGTTTCCAAGCTCTTTCTAAGTGCCTTTCTCAAGCGCACACATCTGCGTGTCTGGCTGCGATCCTCAATCCGGCTGATGGGTGGCAAGGGTGCGCTCAACCTGTATCCGCGAGAAACAAGTTCAACTTCCTGAATGAGAGCCAACGCGGCTGTTGATGCGCTGTCGAAGTCCTGGGCTCTTGAGACGAATATAGAAGTCTCTGCCAGAACCTGTTGTCGGACGTATCTCAGCCACTGCTGGCGCAAGTAGGCTTGTGAAGCAAGTCCAGCCAGAACGAATCCCACGACGAAGACAACCACTCTTTTCTTGGTAAAGTTCGTGATTCCGCCGCTGAAGAGCCACCTTATGAACCAAGCCAAACTGATAGCGCCCATTGCTGTTATTACCAACCCCTTTTGTGACGGCCCGTTGGGGTCCTGCTCGCTGTCGGTCCCTATCACTGAATTCTGCATCGAGGCCCGTGGACCTGGCATCGAGTGGCCGCTTAGTAGCTGTGATGCGACGATGGTGTACCGGAATTGTTCAATGAACCTCGAGTTATCGGCTCGGTCGAGCTTGGTCGCCATCTTTGTGGCGCCATGTTGCAAAGAACTGAGTCGTTTTCTGTGAGCCGGAGTGGATGTGATGGCGCCCTTGGCCAAGTTGAGGTTGAGCGAGTCGGGAACCTTGGATCGAAAGCGCGTCTTGACCAGTGGCCGTCCGGTGGGAGCGAAGGAAGTGGAAGGGCTCGGCGGACTTGGCGGCGGCGTGTCGATCACGACATCGGGCTCCTGGATAGCCCAGTCGCGCTGTTGTTCTTCGCCCTCATCTATCGTGGTGAGAAGCGATGTCAGCTCGGGCGTTCTCATAGTGGCTCCATGGAAGGAATCAGGACTATCTCAAGCATAGGTAGAAAACCAACAATGGCCGTGGCTCCAAGGAGGATGGACAGGAAGGCGCTTATGACGCTAGTGCCGGGCTGGCAGGTTTGGATAATATTAAGGTACTGACCCTTTAGGTACTCGGCGAGTGGCGTCTGATCGTAGATTACCGTCTCCATGAAATTGGAAGGATCAGTGCTAGCGAGTTGAGTGACAGTGAACGGTGCAAGACAACAGCCTTGGCTGCCTCGATATCCAGAGACAACTAAACACCCGCGAGTCGCACATGCAGGCACAAGCACGATCTTTTAGGAGGCTGTGCTCTCGCGTCTGGGGGCGACAAGGCCTAAAGTGGGCGCAGTGGCTTACCGAGACAGGGCTGTCCCAATGTCTCGGATTGCACACAAGAGCGATATGGTTTCTTAACTTGGTCCAGGTGTGGAGGAAGAGGGCAAGACCACCTGGCGTACTGTGCTGTGGAAAAGTCGTGTCGGTCGAGACGAAGCAGGACAAAGCACGAGAATCTTGACAGCTTTGAAGGCAATTGGCAAGTGAGATTGGGAATCCGTTAAAGCGAGGGTTGATTGCGCAGCGAGATTAGATCAGAGGACAAATATGGGAAAGCCGTAATGACCGTGCTGGCTAAGTAATGACTGAATTAGGAGAGGCTCGGGATCTGCAAGCCGAGAAAGACGACCCGTATCACTGGGCACATGGGCCAACGGGCTGGATCGATCGAAAGGAAAGAAATTCGAAACTATGCAAGATGGGTGTCTGTTGACTTTCGACAGGCAACCTTGGCTTGAGTTAGTCCCGAGACCAGACGAGGCAAGGCAGGCCAAGATCTCGTCTTAGCTCCTGGGCTCAGCCTCTGGAATATACTCAACTCACTTGATGCGTAACACGCGAAATGCTCGCTCTTGCTGGCAACCTAGGTCTCCGACACAGGGGCAAGTTTGTGGTAAGATTAAGGTTCGTCGAGCATTGGCACGGAAAATGAGAAGACGGACAGGCACGTTTGGCTCGCCGGCACTCCCAGGGAATTGGGAAGGATTGGGGCCGGAGTCGGTGTGCACTTCTCGGCCGCAGTCCGCATTTGGCGGCAGCGAACGACCGTAAATTGTACAAGCACCTGCTTCAGGGCAGGTGCGCATGTGGTAAGGTCATTTGTCGGTGGCTTGTGAACCTTCCGTCCGTTCTCCTTCGAAACACGGCTGGGCCTAGTCCTGGCCAGTCAGCCAGTCAAGCCCCCCAGCTCCACAGGGGTCTTAGGCCCGAACAATCACACATAGTACTGACTGCACTACTATGTACGTACTTGCAGCGAGTACGAACCACTGCGCGTAGCTCGCAGCTCGATACGAAAATACCTAGACACCTTGTATCTTAGCAAGCTTATTAGCTATCGACTCGAGCCCGTTCTTCTCCACCTCCACGTCCACATACCGCACTCAGTGTGCTCCACCACGACGAGCCGCAAACAATCTACCCACTCGGTGTTGAGCCTTGTGCTCCGTCATCCAGCAACCTGAAGCATCGGGCCTCCATTACAGCATCAGCCCATCTCGTTTCCTTTCCCAAAACGTGGTAATCGGGGGAAAATAGGCCATGCAAGCCTAGCAATAGCTCCTCACGAAGCGACTAAGCAGACACCAAGACCCCGATTCAGACCCAGCTCGCATCATACCCGCTCGTCCACCGATCACCTATCCTTCCAGCAGCGTCATCAAGATGCCTTCAGAGAAGGAGCTCCAAATTTCGCCTATGGTGACCGAGTCGGTCATGCACAACACGAAGGTCAGTTAACCAGTGTTGTCGTTGCTTCAAAGCTCGTCCAACATCCTGTATCGTCACTTTCCACTCGCGCCTCAGCTGGGATTGTGTATTTGTGCTGTCTATCTGCAGGTGTGTCCCTGTGAATAGTTGGTTTGCAAGTGCCAAAATCAATCGCCAACATGCTTTACGTTCACAACCTTGGCAAATCCGCCAAAGCTTGCTTACCATACTTTGCGCCCCTCGCTCATCTCAATCTTCAGCCCGGCGCAGCCCAAACTAGCCCTACTCTCCAACGCACCTGATCTTTGCATCAACCCCTCCAAACACACATCTTTCGAAACGATACCTTGCTAACAATGCCGCCAACCGCAAAACAGGCTCTTTCCAACCTCCAGTCCCTCACAGCCTCCCTCTTTGGCGTCGCAGCAGGTATCCTCGGCCTCGAGTCCTATGCCGGCTTCCTTTTCTACATCGTCTTCACTCTCCTGACGGCCGTTCTCGTCTACTTCGTCCGCGTTGCTCCCGAGTCCCTCGCCGCCGGCAAGCCAGTGCTTGATACGAGTCGATACTTCCGCGGTCCGTTAGAACTGTGGACGAGTGGATTGATGGGAGGGTTTGCCGGTTTCATATTGACGTGGACGCTGTTCTATGGGTTGGTGAGAGCGTGAAAGAACCAAATTTCGGAAGGCTAAGTGCGTAAAATGTATGGAGGATGGTTTAAAAAAAGATAGAAAATACGATGCTACGAAAATGTATATGCGCCGTATGACTTGCGATGAACAGAGACAAATGCGCGAACAGACCGATATAACCATGAACCCGATGCGTCTCAACGCCTCTTCGCGATCGCTGCAAGAAACAGAAAGAAATAAAAAGAAAAAAAGAGAGAGAAAGTAACAGCAAAATAAGAAAAGGAACATGATACTGTTTCGACACCTCGCTCAAAATATCTCAACCATGTTTACTCCATGATCTCAACAACCTTTCCAACAAATCCTTCCAAGCCCGACTTGTCCCTGCTTCCACCTTCTAATATTACCATTTGAGACCCCATTTCAATCCATTCCCTATGTGTGAGCAGTTCGAGTTGTACCTCGTAAACAAGGGACTTCTGCTGCCGACTGCTGAGAGCGCCGTCCAGCTTCTCCATATTGAAGACATCGTTGTTATCGTCATCCTCTGCATCGCCAAAGTCGTTGTTCCCGTCCGCCGATGTCCAGGTAGGTGAGACACGTACGATCCTCGCCGAGGCCCTAACACTGGCAATATAGACCTTGACGATGCTACCTTGTATCAATGACGATGCTGAAGAATCCTCAAAGATGCCAGTGACGCCACTAGCCGCCTGGAGCGACAGTCCCGTCTCGAGCATATGCTTGCTAGGCATGGCGAGAACCATGCCTTTGCGGACTTTTGGAGTGGGTCGTGGTGGGCGTTCGAAGATGCTATCTGACAAGTCTTCTTCGGGAATTTCAAAAATGAGGCCGATAGTCCCAGCTTGCCCTGGCTCAAGTAACCTGACAGGCAGACGTAGGTTTCGAATTGTGACAATGCGAGCACTGTACCACTCGCCCGCGATGGCAGAGGCGGGGACGGCATTTCTCATGGCAAGCCGACCCAGCTCCGACGAAGAAGGGTGAGAGGCAGACAACCCGTCTCCGCCGGGCGAACCTCGGTCATCTGGTGTAATGGCTCTCGAGTCGTCGTCTGGTGGAAAGGGTCCTACCAAAATGCGATCACCGACTACCAGGTGACCAAAGCGAAGGTATCCCGCGACCACAGTGCCATGTTTTGCCTCATCTTCGTCCTTGACAGGACTCCCATAAAGAGCGGAAAGACTGAATCTGTCGTCAACATGGAAGACAGCGTCCGGCTGTTCTGGATTGAGTGCTGCACCAATGTAATCGCGCGCTGTGGGCGTGGAAGGTATTGGAAGATTCTGCAACAGCGCATGAAGCATACCAATGCCTTCACCTTTAACTGCGCTTGTCGATACAATAGGCACATAGTCTAGGAGGTTCCCACTCTTTACCATGGCGGAGACGAGAGGCTGTATGTCATCCTCATCGATTGCTGGGACTCTGGTCGGGTCAGACTGCACCCTCTGCTTTATCAGCAGCTTTGGAATCCTTCCAGCACTCTTTACTGCAGTGAGAACTTTCGTTAACGTACTGCGAAAGCTGGTGGTAGTAGCGATGTCCAGCTTTGTAATAACAACAACTAGGGGCATGCGAAGCTTGAGGCATAGGTCGAGGTGTGCCTTTGTTTGGTCTGCCTCGGTCAAGCCGGAATCTGCCTCCTCTTGCGAAGTTGTTGTTGCTGCCGTTTTGGGCTTGACCTCTCCATCATTGGCAGTCAGACACAAGAGAGTCCAATGAGGAGCCCATCCCACTAAACCACGTAGAATTGTCCTCCGAAAGCGCGGGTGGCCAGCCGAATCCGAGACGAATACCAACCTTCCATCTCGTGAGGAATCATGGATAGCCTCCCAGGAATCAATGTTGCGATCGGAAAAGCTGTAGATCTGGTCCTCCTCCAGCCCATTATTCTTGTATCCAATTAACATGTGCGATAGAGAAGTTGTCATGCCAGACGTTAGTTCATGGCGATGCCGCAACAAAAAGGTGCGGCTTCTTCCTGCGCCATTGTCGAAAATGCCTGTAGAGAGGGTCCCTAACAGTGTAGATTTGCCCCCATCGGTCGGCCCGGTCAGTGTGACACGAAGCTGTTCAGTTGCAGATGTCGCTTCGAGGTTGGCGGCTTGTTTAGAAGAAGGAGTAGGCAGTTGGATGGCTGTGGGAGAACCGTGGTCTTCTTCTCCACGCGATGGTGTCACCAGAGCCTCAGCTACAAACAACTTCTCCCTATACATCATAGGTGACCCTGGCGATTTCGCCCGTTTTGATGACAAGTCGGACCACTCGCATTCTCCAACACAATGTCTCCGGGTCACCTTGACAACGCAACCGAGACTAGCAGCCATGACCTGTAATGTCAGAAGACTTTCCTCCATTTCATCGTCCGGGAGTCCCACTAGAGTGCCATCATCAGACACTCCAATCTCATACAGTGCGCCTCTAGATTCCTCCAAGCCTTGCCACAATGTTCCCGGCTGTATTGCTGCTCGAAGGTCGTCGCTATCGGCTGGTAGCTTTGGTATCAGAGACTCAGTCGTTCCCAGAGGTCCGTTTGTCATGGATTGCTTCAGCCGCCAGAGTAGCTGAGTTGTCAAGTGGTACAACCGCAGTCTTCGGGATTCTGTGGTCGTTGCATAGTACTCATTGGAAGGCTTCCGTTTCTTCGAGTCCGCTAAGTACGAAGATGCTGGTACATACGCTGACGGCGAATCACAACTCGATGGGGCATCGTCTCGGACAGATCCAGAGGCGGAAGCGGTACCTATGAGCTGATATGGTCGTCTAGGACGCAACAGCAGGTGCAGCTTGTATTCAATGGCACCTTCTTGCGGCTCGGCTTCCAGCTTGGCGATGGTATCATCTGGGGTCTTAACTGAATGAAGCCATGGGGACGAAACCCGAGTCGGTTCCGTCCCGAACGTGAAGACTGACATGAGTGCGTTCTGGTGGGAGATCTACTGAGTAGCAATGTGCGCGGATCGGCTGCTCCTGAAGAAAACTGATGGCGCGGGCGCGCTCATTCGTGACTCTTCCTGGCTGAGCAGAGCGGTGAGACTGTATAACTCGGGAAAAGGGGACGGACGGTGGGGTTCCGCGTTCTGGGAAATTGCAGTCACGGTGATGCCACCTGGAGAATGACAATGTCTCTACCCGGGTAAGTGTATGGATGTTGGCGAGAAGACAAGGCACGAGGCTAGCTAGCACGCAGTTCAGTCCTCAATCAAGGCGTAGCCTCGTTGTGGTATGATTGAGTGTGTCGTGAATGGTATGCGATTTATTCAACGCCGTATTCTGGTGGATATTCTGGTGTGTCTTTGAAGAGCTATAGGACGTAGCACGATAAAAGGTATATTTTTCGCTGTTGGGGGTAACATTTTGAGGTCTGTCAATGACTGTTCGGAGAGTGGGCGGGCGATGAGTCGAAGGCGACAGCCGACGCGAAAGGACCACAGTGTAGAACGGGATCTTGAAGAGTCAAGCCTCTCTGCAGCGTGAGCGGCTTAATGTGACATGCTGATTCTGTTTTGCGGGAATGGACGCGCTCCGCGGGTTTTCATGGTGTTGGCACTTGCTCGAAGGTGCTCATGTTGGAGTGCACAGGTCCAAGAAGTTCGCTCTTTGATTGTTCTTACTTGGAGTACGGACTATGCAGCACCGAGCCTGCTGTACTAACCCAGGCAGGCACGTTCTTTGTACCTGTTTCCTTTGCCACTACAACACTTTCCAATCCGCACAGCAAACAATTAACTGTTTCTTCATATCACATTAACGTTGTGGTGTTTAGAGGTTTTGAAACAATCACTTCATCGTCTACAACCCTTTCGACTTCATTCTCCACAATCTCAAAATGCCGTCATCGGTCGAAACGCAGATGGCCACCGCGCAGTCATGCCAGCTGGGAACGCCTATCTCGGCCAATCAGCTGCGCAGGTCCTCTCTTTCGCTCGTAGCGCTAGTCAAGGAGACAACCGTCCAAGAAGTGCAGAGTTGTACGAGCAATACCAGCGCGAGCACAGTCTCATCAAGACAAAGTCCTGAACCCGACCAGGGATACGCAGGGGTTGTAGCTGCTGACAAGGAGCTGGAGGCTCAGGCAAGCACGCCGGTCAGATCATCGCCGCCACAGCCACAACAACTACAGCTGGAGGAGCGGCAGCAACGAGCGCAAGACCAAGAGCTAGAAGAACCCCCGGCAGTCCCAGCGAGCCCAAGAGGCACAAGTAAGGCAAGCGACGCTGGTGGTTGTTCTGCGCCTCAAACGGTCACGACACCTGACGCCAATGCTATCAAAACAGCCATTCATACAGAGAGAGCCCCGACGAGTGGCAAGGCCAAGCACAAGCCTCAAGGCCAACGAGATGGAGGAGGCAAGGACACGAATAATATACAAGGGCGTGGAGCAGAGGATGGCACTGCTAGAGGACCCCACAAGGGCCCGCTAACCAGGATGCTACGCAAGGTGAGACTTGAGCCCGTGCACCATTTCTCTCATTCCCCATGCCATGGACCCTTCTCCACGAACCTGCAGCTACATCCAATCTTCTCTGACAAGGCCTCGCTGCCTGTGCTGGGGTCTGCGAGGCATGGTCGTCGCTGTTGGTCCGGCCAAGCGGCCGCAGGGCAGACGAATGGTACTGCATGTGGCCATCTTTGTCCAGATCGCACTCTGAGGGACAGGGCGGCAGCATAGCAATCCTACACTACTAGACTACGTCAAACCTTCCCACCCACCATGCCCTGGCGGCGACGTTCGAACACAGTCCGGCCTATTGAAGCAGCACTCGCACCAGTGCATCGTTACACAGTCCGATTCAACCGCCTGTCCTGCTTGGCGTCCCGGATCTGCTCAGCCTGTGTCTGGCCGCTAAGCCCCTGGAACAAGCACTGGGCCCGTCTCATTTGCTAGGCTCCAGGCAGTGCCACAGAGCATGTCCGGCCGCTACTTTCTCCACCCCTTCCTTAATCATCCCTCTTCGCTCCGAAACGCTCTGTAGTCTCGAAGTGGTCCCGTCCCCTTTTCATCCCAGGAGCCATACAAAACGAACCACCTTAGCCATTCCATCGTCCTGTCGACCTCTTCCCCATCTACCTTTGCCCAGCTCGAAACCTTGATTTTATATATACAATTCCTGTCTCTGCGCCATCGCAGCTCTGTTTGAACGGATCGAAGAAGTTGTTAATCGTATCGCTACCAGATCAACATGGGTTTCTTCAGCAGGAAGAAGAAGGACGCGGATGCAAATCCTTACGCCAAAGATGTGCCCTACTCGAATCCGATGACCCCATACCAACAAGCCCGGAACAACGTTGCTCAAGGAAAATCCGTAACCCAGCCTAACGCCGACACGCCTCCTCCTGCATACCAAAGTCCATCCACCTCAAGCGGCGGCTTCGGAGACGAAAAATACGGAAACCAAGGCGGTTATGGCGCCAACAGATATGGATCAGGTGGCTCGGGTGATCCCACTCAATCTTCGGGAGGATATGGCGGATTCGATGCTGATGCAGGGAGGAATGATTTATTCGGGGGTGCTGCAAGCCGTCCCGCGGCCGGCCAGCTCAACAGTCAAGGCCCTGCTGCTACAGCTGGCGACAACAAGAATCCTGCACTCTTTGGCAATGCGCAGGATCGATACACTCCTTACAATTCTTCTCAACCACCAGTGGATCCTGGCGCTGCTGAAGATGAGTACGGCGGCTATGGTGCTGCGCGGGAGCTGACGGGTAGGTGGCTTGCTAGATGCAAATTCAGCAACTTATTCGCTAACTACGAATAGAGGAGGAAAGGGAGGAGCAGGAAATCCAGAGCACGAAGAATGAAATCAAAGCTGTGAGACAGGCAGGCCTCGAGTCTCTCGACCGATCCATTGCCATTGGTGAAGCAGGACTTGATCAAATGTTTGGTACCAGAATGCGAATTGCAGCGCAAGAGGAACGTCTGCAAAATGTGTATGTGTACTATTCCTGCCATTGATACCGGCATACTTTGACTAACATTTTAATGTGTTCTCTAGTGAGCGAAACCTGGACATGGCGACGATTCACGCCAAGGATGGATCGGACAAGACCAAGTGCGTCTTTTTCACACGCCATAATACGTTGATGTCCCATGCTGATAGTGTCTATGTAGGACGCTCGATAAGCTTAACCGGACACCCTTTTTCATTCCAGTCTCCGCTGGCAAGAAGGGCCGAGCCAAGGAAATCGAGGCCACGATGCAAAGACATCAAGAAGAAAAGGAGATGCGCGAGCAAACACGCCGAGAGGGCTTCGCTGACCAGCAAAGAATGGAGGAAACGACGAAGATGTTGATGAGGGATTCTCCTGAACCTAGACAACTTGGGCTTAACAAGCCTATGAACAGCAAATTTGCATTCGAAGAAGACGACGAAGACATTGAAAAGGAAGAAGCGATCCAAGACAAACTGAAGCAGGTAGAGCGTCTTACGGGCAAGATGCGGACAGCTGCAGAGATGACATCGGAGGACATGACCCGCAGCATCAAGAGACTTGAGAGGATTGAGGATAAGGTTCGTTTCATTATAGATGCTCTGATGTACACCTTGCTAACACTATTCTCAGACCGACCGTGTGGACAATACTGTAAGATCTCGCCTCGTTCGATCTGACTTCGCGTTATTATCATTGCATGAGTCCTTCTGTTGGTTTGCGCCGCTGTCTAAGCGACACTTATCTGGAAGGTGGATAAGAATTTCGAGTCCGGCCCTTCTTGGGCGCAGTTCCTGTCACTTCTTTGTATTATCTTATGCTAATCATACATGTAGGTACGGAAAAACCGAGCAATGCTGTCCCAGATTAGGTAAGACTATGGGCTGCTGCTCACCTTGCTCTGTCGGTGTGAATACCTGGATACAACGAATCTTCGCTGTAATTAGTACGACTGAGCTTATATCCAAAGCATAGCATACAATGCTGTGCGATCTCACCATGCTAAGTAACTATACACGTGTGAATCACCCAACGCCTATGCGAATGAGCATGCAGCATGATTTTACATATCGATCCAAGGATGTTGCGTGATAGGGAGAGGGTTAAGAAGAGCCTGTTTTCATTATTGGCTTTTGCCATAGGCATAGTCGTGATAATGAGAATGTTCTGTATACAAGGTTGTCCTAACACAATGCTCCATTCTCTTATTGATTCAAATGCTCTCTCAAACTTTGATCGGTGAGTTTGTTTGCGTAGCACTTGGAGCTTATCTACAACTATGAATTACAAGTATGACATTAGTTGTAATTGCTCAAGAATTGAACTTGGTATCTTAGTCCCCTCCCAAAAAGTACGTTGTATCTGGTAATGGGCCATGCATATCAATGTGTTAAAATGGTAAGAGACTTAGGTAATCATGGCCGCAAAAACTCGAGCACGGTACCTAAGTATTGGCTCCGTACCTCACACGTCCCTTGAAGTAGCGTCTTCTCTTTTTCTTTTTTCCAACCTGGATCAACCAGTCTTTTCGGCAGAATACACTCCACAACATGCCTAAACGACGCAAGACTTCAGAAAACGGCGCTTTCATTAAGATTGGTGATAAAGTCATCTCGATTGAGAATTATCTGAACGGCGATCCTAAAAAAGCAGACGTTAAGGATGGGAGTGCGAGTGGCACAGTGCAAGATGACCCAACAGACAAGCCTCCGCAACAGAGCAGCTCCCACAGAACCAAACATCATGATCTTAACGGACTAGCCACAGATACTGAATCGCGCTCACAGAAGGAGCGAGGGGACTCGGATCTACTACGTGTGCGCGAAAAACTTCCTATCTGGAAGCACCGTAACGATATCCGGGACGCGTTGAGGGAAAATGACGTTCTCGTGATCGCGGCTGAGACAGGTTCAGGCAAAAGTACTCAGGTTCCGCAATTTCTCTCCACCGAGGAGTGGTGCCGTAAGAGGAGGGTGAAAGTGCGTACAGGCGACCGTTACGAAGAGCTATCTGTGGGCGGCATGATTGCTATCACTCAGCCCCGTCGAGTCGCCGCTACTACTCTCGCCCATCGAGTCTCTAAAGAAGCGGGTACACCCCTCCGCCAAAATCCTGGCCATCGTGAAGGTCTCGTTGGATACTCTGTTCGCTTCGATCATAACGTTCCTAAGGGCACGAAAATCAAATTCTTGACCGAGGGTATGCTTCTTCAGGAGCTATTGCGGGATCCTCATTTGCGCCAATATAGCGCAATTATTGTCGATGAAATTCACGAAAGGAGTATCGATGTCGACCTACTGTCTGGTTTTCTAAAACAGATTGTTGGTGGCGACAAGGCTGGTCGAGGAGGCGTGCCCTTGAAGGTTACAATCATGAGCGCTACTGCAGACGTGGAGAAACTGCGGTCTTTCTTCACGGTTGAAAGATCGGGCCAGCAACGCGAACCATCATATTTGAACATTCCAGGGCGTCTTTACCCAGTCAGTATCATTCATGCTCCTAGGCCGGTACCTGATATTCAAGACGCTTTGATAAAGACGATTACGAAGATCCATTCTGAAGAGCCATGTCCAGGAGACATATTGGCTTTCCTGACTGGACAAGAGGAAATTGAAGTGGCCCAGAAGATACTCGAAGAATACGCTCAGACTTTGGACCCAAAGATGCCGAAGCTTGTGCCAATACCCCTCTTCGGGCAGATGTCCATCGAAGCGCAACAGAAAGCTTTCCAACCTGTGACTGGAAGAATTGCACGCAAAGTTGTCCTCTCTACCAACATTGCAGAGACTTCGGTGACGGTTCCTGGAGTGCGATATGTCATCGACACTGGAAAAGCCAAAATCAAACAATATCGTGTCAGGCTGGGTATGGAGTCGCTGCTACCAAAGCCGATATCAAAATCATCAGCTATCCAAAGGGCTGGAAGAGCTGGAAGAGAAGCTGCTGGGCAGTGTTATAGATTATACACTGAAGAAAGCTTTCAGAATCTTTTCAAAGATGCCGACTTGCCGGAGATTTTGCGAATCGATGTCTTGGGAGCGGTTCTAACTATGAAAGCACGGGGCATCGATGACATCTTTTCCTTCCCCCTTATGGACACCCCGGATGACGAGGCCTTCGAGAAAGCATTACTGCACCTGCATGTCCTTGGTGCCATCACGGATACTGGCTCTTTGACTGAGATGGGCAAGAAAATGGCCCAATTTCCCGTCACGGCACCATATGGAAGAGTTCTCCTTGCCGCGGCAGATCCAAAGAATGATTGTCTGTTGGACGTCATTGACATCATCTCTTGTCTGACAGCTGGAGATGATATCTTTCACCAGTTACGCTCTGAGGAGCAGATTGAAGAGTTGCAGGAGGTTCGGAAAGAGCTATGTCGCCGTGAGGGAGACCTTTTAACCTATCTTACCACGATGCAGCAGTATGCGGCCGAGCACTCAGATCGACAGAGTTGGTGCAAGCGCAGGAAGATCAACACACGCGTTATGAAACAGGCTGTCAACATCCGCAAGCAACTACGAGGTCTGTGCTTGAAAGAAGGGATGCTAGCGGACGCTCCTCCCCAAGATCCGCAACCATTCATACCACTATCGCCAGAGCGCAGTGAGACTATACTGAAGTGCTTCTTAACCGGATTTGCAACCAAGACGGCACTTCTGGCGCCCGATGCCAGCTATGTGACGTCTTTCGGCAAACATGTCGTTGCAATCCATCCTGCCAGCGTCTTACACGGACAGAAGAAAGAGGCCATCATGTTTTTAGAGCATGTCTTTACCACTAAGAACTACGCCAAAAAAGTCAGTGTAGTGCAAGCAAATTGGATCTTTGAGGCAATGGATACATGAGAAGGTCACATATATAGCCTATCGACGATAGCTAGAGTCATATTTGTATATCAAATACCATATAAGTCATCACACTGGTGTCAAATATATGTGGTCTTCTCTTCGTTCTTCACAGTCTAATACCTTTGTTCCCTTCTTTCTTTCTTTTCCCTGCTTCTCGACTCTTCAATCATGACTCTGGAGGCCTAAGCCCAGTGCGATCGATATACTCACAGCTAGTCAACTTTCTAATTATCAGACACAATGGTAGGTGTGATTTCCGTCGCGGCCTGTACATAGCTTGGCAATCTTAGCATATTGTATTTATGATAGTTTGTGCGGTTTTTCAGTGCTCCACGCCGACCACCTTGTCTGTTAGAAATGCTTGAGGTTGAACCGTTCTGATGACTTCGAGCTTGTGGAAGGTGAAACCATCTTCGACTATTTTCTCAACTTGTAATATCGGCAACTCTTCGCCACGGGCAGCGCATGCGAGCATAATTTCTTCTTCAAGAACTGGAAATAATCCGCACCTGTCGTCAGTAAACACAATCATAATACTCCAGAAATATCTTTTCCAACATAGAGTAGCATAAGTGTTGATCTCAAGCAAAGTGGCATTGCTTGTACGAGGGCTGTTCTGATTGGTATGTTTGGAAAACGAGCACTTGACAAGAAAGTGAAAAAGGCCATATTGCTTACCTGGTACCCACTGCTTCATCCACTCTGGCGCAAAATCCCCCAGAGCCTTCTTGCTGTTATCGATGGCACGGTTTCTGAAATTCGACCGAGTCCATTCAGGAAGCATCTCGTCGTAATGTCGTATTTGTCTTATCCAATTTTGAGTGTATTTCGTGAGTCGGTTCTCGAGACCATACACCTCCTTTCGGCCTTCCAGACACATCGACATTGTCTGAACGCCAAGCCCGAATTCACCCTTGAGGGCATAACAAAAGCTTAGACAGTGTAAGCTCTGCAAAGTTTTTGGGTGCATTCTGCCGAGCTGACTTGTGTACTGGTCCACCACGGCAAGTAGCATGCTGTCGGCTTCAAAAGGGCGGGATTGTAGAAGCGAGATCTGTGCAACGTCGAACATGGCATCCACAAATTGGATAGAGTCCTTGCCATAAATTCCCTCGTTGTATTCACATACGTCGCCGTGTAGGCAGTATGCCTCATCGAATTGCTTTAGACGAGTTAAAATCTTGGCAAGATGTTGCTTTGCAGCAATCACCTGAGGGTCATATGGTCCGCATTCCGCGATTGCGCTGCGAAGCCCTTCCCGAGCACCTTCAACATCGGTGAACGCGCCGCTGTTTTTTCCCTCTTCGTACTCCTCGGCTCCCGCATGGTTCATGTCCAATTCATACTGCAATATGCTTGTCTGAATTGAGCTTTGGCCATATCGATTTGCGGTCCATTTGAGCAGAGCCTTGAGGATATGCTCCGCCGCAGGTTTGCAATCCAGGCTCAACAAGACAGATAACAGTCGTTTGGTATCTAGTCTGATAGGGAGTTCGTCGAGCAATGTGTCGGAGTAAAAGTTCTCTGCCTGGAGCTTTGCCTTTTCCTCACTTGTGATTGCCTTCTCCCACAAGGCTTCCCAAGACAGCAACCGCCGTCGATCAATGACTTCTCGTAAGACAGATTCGGCTTCGGCAAAGCGACCTGCCTCTGTATATATATCAGCCAGTTGGCTTAAAGCAGTCAATGTGTTCTTGTCATTGGGGCCAAATTCCGACTTTCGGTGCTCGAGTGAATGCTCCAAAGCAGTTGCAGCACCGCTGAAATTCTGAGCTTGTCGGAAGACCTTGGCTATCTTAGCTTGATATTCACTCTCAAGAGCTAGATCAGGATGCGCTATATCGGCGTGGTCCATAACAACCTGGAGATGGATTGTTACATCCTGACGCCAGGCGGTTGCACACAGCCCACTTCTGAAATCAATCGAGTCCATAAGCATGGAGCGCGCCGCGAGTGCCCATTCTTTCTTCTCGTTGCCTTGCAATCGATCTCGTGCCCAACCATGCACCAGAATATGCATATTGCTGTACGCATTGGAATCATCAAACTTGATGAGGGAGTATTGATCAAGAAACTTCATTCCAGCAAGCCAATCAAGACTTAGCCACGCTCGTCCATCAGGACTTTCTGGTGAGATATTCACCTCTGTAGTGTCGACCAGTTCATTGAGATTTCTATCGCCAGCTATCAGGGGAAAGTTGTCGTTTCTGTCCGTTCTGTAGCGCTCAAGCGCGGCGAATCTGAAGACTGAAAACAAGAGTCCTTCGTTATGGTAGAAACAGAGGAGTCTGAGAAGGTCGAGTGCCGTCTTAGCTTCCTGTACCTGGTCCATGTCTTTTCGCTTATCAGCGCAGGCCTTAATTGCGTCAAACGATATGTTGAATGTGGCGTAGACGGCAATGTTTCGAAGCTCATCTCCGCCAGAGTATCGAGAACTTTTGAGTAGTTGGTCTTTCTCTTGGTTGAAGACCGCCAAGTACCTGTCAAGGCGACATGGTCTCATGTTGATATACGCTCCAGCTTGATCGATAGCCAGGGGCAAAAGTCCGAGAGCATTGACAATTTCTGTTGCCTGGTCCCAATTGGTCTGAATCTCTTCCGGTAATTGAGCAGATGCAAGTAAAAGCCGCACAGCTTCCCCTACACGCATGGCAGCCACATTGTAGATGTGGTCAGGGCGTATACGCGGACGCAAATTACGGTGTCTAGTTGTATAGAGGATGTTGCCCTTATCTCCATCAGGAATATACTGGCTTAAACCTGAATCCGGAGAGTTGTCGAAAACGAGAAGCCATTCTTCAGTGGTCGTGGCAAGGAAGCGTAAAACCTGATCCACCGGCGACTTGCTTTCGGCCATTTCGAAAGTGAAGGCAATGTGTTGAAAGCTTTGCTTTATCGTCACGTCGTCGCTGGCATCAACCCACAGGACGTGAAACCTAGAATGACCTGTTAGTTTATCATGACGCAGATACACATATAAAGTGGTGTCCGGTATACTTGCCTGAGCTCATTCCGTTCTATGAATTTAAGTGCTATCTGAGTCTTACCCATGCCTCCCAATCCTGAAATTGTTATGTTAACTTATTGTCTTGAGAAGTGCGATTGGTACTCACCATAGATCTGGAACTGCCTCCGAGACGTATCACCAAGTTGACGGGGTCCAAAATGTTCATCAAGCCTTCTCAGGATATCATCACGGCCTATGAATCTGTCGCTGGACTTTCCCCTTTTGACGTATCGTGGTTGAGCAGGTATTGTTAGTTCCCTACTAAGTTTACCTGCGCGATGGGGTCAGTCATTTTGCCCCAATGAAGTCATGACTGAAGCTACTCACCTCCATGTGCGATCATCAAACCCTGCGATCGACGATGTAGCAGTACATCGGCTAGTTCATTGATTTGTGCCTGGACTTCAGGATCTTGCAAATACGCACTGGTCTTCTTCTTGAGATCCTTGATTCTCTTCCAATCCGAGAGTTTGATTCCCTGCGCACCTCCATCGACATTGAAACGAAAGTAGGTTTTATCGTAGTCCGCAAACTTTGTCTTCATTCTTTTGTGGTCATCCTCGGAATTTGTAGCAATATCTTCCAGGACCTTGAAGATACTGCCTATCCATTTGCCCTGTTCGATAATACTCCGTCCACCATGCTCTCTGGACTCTGTCGTCCTGGTTCCTGTACCCAGGCTGACTATTGTACCCAGCAAACGCCGTGTACCATATAACTCTGCGGCTTCCGACAAACAGAGTGAGATAGGATTGTTAGTTCCCAGCGCAGCATCTATAAAACGCTCCTTGTGTCCAGTATCGTCCTCGATGGACATGGGCCGGAAATAAGTCGTCGCCGCAGTCGTCGCCCGAGCCGCCTGGTAAATCAGGATGTGGGAGTATTTGTCTTTTGGAACGTCATATGTGCGGAAGCATATTGTCTCCTTATGCTTCTGCTCCGAAAGCGTACACACAAAAGCACGGCCTTTTGCATCTTTTGGCCGCCCATCACTCATTTTCGTTCCCTTATCATATTGCTGAACTAATCTCTGTACAGACTTCTCAAGTTTGGTGGCGTCGTACTTCTCGGTGAAGACGGTCACACTGCGCCGCTTCTTGAAGAAAATCTCCTCGGCGAAGTCATCGTAGGCTTTCAAAGCGTCTTGTGTGCTCATTTCAAGGCGGCCGAGCATGATTGCGAGAAGACTAGTGGTGCAAGCGTGAGCAAGGTTCCAGAGACGTATACGAGAATTTCTCAGGCTTACCCTCCGGTACTGGTGCCGCCTATGAGGTGAAAGTAGTCGCATGGCCTAGGTGTCTTCTCGAGATTCCCTAGCTTCTGTATTCGCTTCATCAGCGCATCAAGGATGACCAGCCCCGAGACTCCTCTGATACCTCCGCCATCTGGATGTAATTCAACTTAGTGACTGATGGCGACCACGTATATCAATGTGGACAGGGCTCACATACCGCAAGACAACAGGTTGACAGGCTCATTCTCACTTGATAAATCAGCCATCGTCGACTTCTACACCAGTACACACAACCTTCACGATATCAAATTCAAGAAAGATTTTAATATAGAGACAACATGAACACAATTCATCATAGTAGCATCAGCAAGTCCCGATCATGGCATCTTAAAGCAAGAAGGGGTGTAAGTCAGCCCTATACAGTAGAACTCGAGAAAGGCGGCCACATTGAAGGGGGCCGGCGCTTAAATGAATGGCTGCATGGCCACTGAGAGCGGCGACCCATCAGGACGGTAAGGCCCTGTCTTTTCCCCATGCGCCCCTCATTTGCTGCAGCAATGCCACCCTATCAGCATGTTTTTTGTGGGTGTCCGGCCAGAGGCATCGAGGCAACCCGTGGAGCATGTGGCAGGATACGACGCGGCCAACTGCATGAGCAGAGTTGCATCTCTGACACCCAGCCCCATTTAACAAGGTTGTGGCCTTGAGCAGGGAGGGAGAAAGGAAGAAAACAAAAAGGCACTCGCAGAGCAAAGGGCCCGCAAGACCGGTGTGTGAACCTCGGACCGAACGAGGCGCAGACCTCTGTGGTGTTGTGTGAGGCAGAGCGAGAGCAAACAACCCGGCATTGTTATCCCAGCCAAACTCTCCAGGTGGTGTTTCTTTGGTTCGAACGCCTGCATGTAGCCGGCTATACATGACTAGGGCTGGACGAGTCGAGTGAGCGGCGGGAGCCTGCCTCTTTCTTCTGTGCAAATGCTCTAGAACCAGGCCGCGCTGGGACTTCCATGAATAGGGCATGTCGCGGCACCTCTCATTCCATTTGCTTGACGCTTGACGCTGTGTCTAAAAAAAAAAAAAAAATCCAACAAAAAGTCGGTGGTGTAGCCGCCAGAGACGATATTGGTGGAGCATGGCTTGTCGGACGCACGTTGGGCGCAAGTTCAGTCCCTCTAATTTCGACGCGGTCAACAAAGTCTGTTGGTTGAAGGGATTAGCCCCTTTCTGGTTTGAAATTGCACCTTTCCGATGCAGCAAGCCCAAGGCAAGCCACTGCCATCAGTCGAAAAGGCAGTTGGCGAATTCATCTCGTGGTGCTATACTATGTAGTGAAGCCGGCAACGGCTGCGAGGTTGCCCTAAACGGGACGGAGCGACCCAGTAAAGTGCCATCCCCCCCCCCCGCATGTGTAAAAACTTGTGAGTGTACACACGGACTTGCTACACTGTGTGAACTTCCGGCTTGTTGTACGTACCCACCGCACCCTTCGGCAATGGCCTCACTCTGGCATCTCACATCACAGCCTCGCCATCAAAACCACAGTACAGCACTGAAAGCATTACTCTCCCGCCATCCACCTCTCCCCCCTCTTCTTGTATTCCTCCACCTTCTCTTATCCTCTGTCTCCTCCCGCGTGTCAAAGGGGGTCTATCAAAAAACCCGCACACGCAATGCGAGCAACAAGCCGCCTGCTCGCCTCAGCAACATCCGCCACCCGCGGCGGCGGCAGCGGCCTGCGACCCGAGCCTCTGGCCCTCCTGCCACCCATCCCTCTCTACCGCCGGCTCTTGCGCGCGCACAGAAAGCACTTGCCCTCGCAAATGAGGCTGCTGGGCGACGAGTATGTGAAGTCGGAGTTCCGGGCGCATCGTACGGTGGATAACCCGGCACATTTGGTAAGCGTTCTTATTGGTAACTTTTGTTTTGTTTGCGCACAAAAGAAGAGAGGAGGGAGGAGAGATAGTGCTGAAACGGGCGAGCAATCCCTACAAGAAGCGAGGATGCTTCACTCTATTGGAAGAATTCGTTGGAGGCTAATGGCTTGTCTTGTGACCAAATCAGATTGGATTCTTGACAGAGTGGCAACTATACGCACAAAAGATCGAAGGCGACTCGTGGATTGGCGAGAAGCTGGATCAAGCAAAGGTTGAAAAGATGAGTGGTAAGTCACCTCCAGCCCCAGATTATGATCGTGGATGCATCAGCCCCCATGCTGAAAAACAAAACCACGCTTTCTTTGCCACAGATGAACAGATTGGTCAGCTCTATGAATTGATGCAGGCCATCAAAAAACAGCGCGAGGACGAAGGATTGTGACATTGATCAACGTTGACTCTCATCTTGGTAGCTCCGCAACGGAGCGGCGACCATTGTTTGCAAACATTGCCCAAATGATAGGATCTTTATGGTGTATTCAGATTGGTCGCCAATTTCCTATTTCATTGACTACTGTTTATATCACGTTGTAATCAAGAGGACATTGACAGTATTCAAAATGCAATGTGTTGATACGCGCTCGTCTTGCTCGCCAGATATAAGGTGGGCCGCCTCGCAACAAATTTGAATGCATTGTCTCGGCATATATAATAGAAGCCATTCTAGGTAAAGCAGCTTACCGACCCGGATCAACTGACCAATGGAAACAAATTCAAACGCCACCAACACCTGCCGTTAAATATTACCCGCGCCAGTCAGCCGGCTCGCCATTGGCGCGCTCCCTCCTTCCCTCCTTCAGACCGTAGCCGGTTCGTCCAAGTACCAAGTAGGATTCCATCCCTCCTCTACCTCCTTGATCGAGAACCCATTCCCCAGGTATCCAAACCGGTTTTGCCGCTGAGCGTCCCATACGTACTCAAAGTCCTCGGCTCGGAACGTCTCCAGCATGTGGAAGAAATGTACGCGGCTGCCAGGGTGAACTGCGACCACAGGGCCTTCCTCCCTGCCTGCCTTGAACCACGACCGTCCCGGCGCAGCCCACGCTGTGCGCGGCATAAAGTGAGCAATGTGTTCGTTGTAGTCGTTGACGGCTTCGAGCAGCGGTGCAAGTGCGCGTATGTGCTCCGCTTGGGCCTTTTTCAGGATGCGTGTGATATATTTTGCAATGTGTTCGCTAAGTGTAAAGACTGAGCCGTGGCTGATGGGGGCATTGGGGCCGAGGAAGGCTAGAAGTCTTCACGTTAGCCTTGTATTGTGATTTCTGGATGTGCGATACCAACAACCGAACAAGCACTCACTAAAGTAATTAGGCACTCCCTTGACAGCAACCGACATGTAGGCCTTGGGAGTGCTCCGTGTCCATATGTCTCTGAGATCACCCTCTCGACCAACGATCGGGAATCGCGGGCAAAAAGTCGTGTCGAAGCCGGTAGCACAGATGATGGCGTCCACTTTGAGCACTTCACCAGACTCCATCTCTATGCCGTCGCTCAGAACCTTTTTGATCTCGCCGCCATATACCTCGACATTTTCCGCGCGCAAAGCCTCCATGTAGCCTGGCGCCGGCGTGACGCGCCGAGTCCCAATGGGAAATGTGGGAATCATGATCTTGCAGAGCTTCTCGTCACCGCCGAGCATGTATTGCATGTATTCTCTCGTTTTCGCAGTTGCAAAAGCCTGGATGGGGCTATCCTTGACCATCTGTGGTTGTGTAAGCAGAGACCCATACACTGCCAATCTTGTACAAAAAGAAGAAGAAGGAAAAAGGTCGGTTGCGGGAAGGCATACCATACTGAAGTTAGTCCCTGTGTCCTTTTCTAGTGACCTGACAAACTTTTGGTAAAGTTGTTCGTCATCGTGGAATTTCTGAATTTGTTCGGCCGTAAAATTCTCTTTGTCGTCAACAGCGATCTCTTTAAGCATCTGTCCGCGGCCAGCCATAACCTGTGCTTGTCTCCATGGCGGGGGAATCCACGTCGGCGTGCGCACAATGTGGTGTAGTGCCTTGACGTCTGTATATTGAATTTTGACCTCGTCAGCGCTGGTCAGACACGCAATGGTGCGCTGAAAGGATTGTTGACATACCTGGTTGTATTGCTGGTAGCAGTTGGATGCCAGACGCTCCATTACCAATGACAGCCACCGTCTTTCCCTTGTAATCGAAATTCTTGGGCCATGCGGCGGTATGTATCAGAGTGCCTTGAAAGTCATGAAGACCATTCACATCTGGCCACTTCCAGTTACTATTGTCCTCGGTCAGCCATCAGCTCAGCATCAGCGAAGCCGCTGCCAAGTCCACTTACTTCAAGATGCCAGACGCATTAATCAAGAAATTAGCAGTGTCGTTGAATTGGTCGCCGGTTGCCAAATCCTTAATCTTCAAGTTCCACAATCCCGATACCTCATTCCATTGGGCTGCAACAACCTGGTGCAATAACTTGATAGACTTCAACAAGTCCTCGTCTCTACACACCTCGCACAGATATTCTAGTATTTCGTCGCTGGGTGCAAAGAAAGAGCTCCAGTCCTTCTTTTGCCGCCATGAATACTGATAACAATGACTAGGAATATCACACCTGCAACCAGGATACTGATTCTCCAGCCATGTGCCGCCGACACCGTCATTCTTTTCATAAACTACAGCTTCGTAGTGCTTCAGATTCAGGCGCAGGGTTCGGAGGAGGTTGATACCGGAGACGCCAGCGCCCACACAGACGATGCGCAGGTGTTTAGGTGTACCGAGCGGTGCTTCCTTGACGGTATAGGTCGGTTGGCTCTTATGCTGGCTTCCGGAGGGTGGTGGAGGAGGATAATCCATCGTGACCGTGCCGACTTCTTCGGAAGAATCGTACTGAAAGGCGTCGCCCATGGTATTCAAGTTCCAATGGATGGAGTCTGTGCCGTCTATAAATTAAGAGTCGATCTGGGTGTAATTGCCGTATATATAAGTATATTGGGGGAGGAACGATGGGTCTTTGGTGACGGTTCCACGTAAGTCACTGCCAGTACTCAGTCAACTCTCCTGGATCCGAACGGGCCGATAGGCAGGGATTAAGCCAGGAGTCTGCTAATTGTGCGCTTCGAACAGAAACGGGGTCATTAACACGATGGGAAGTCGGTCCGGTATGGTATAAAGAGAGTAACGACAAGATAAGAGGGGAGGGAGCGGAGAAAACGTGCGTCTTATAGACAATGCGAGACATGGATAGGATATTTCCTACCGACGGCGCGCAACAGGCGATCACGTCAAGTATGCTACGCTGCTAAGTGGAGTTGAGCATGGTATGCCTTTGAGAACAGAAGGAGGATTGTGGGCAAAACCAAAAGAAGACAACGAGGATTCAGTTGTGTGGGTAGTAAATGCAAGCATGGAGCCAAAGGCAAACATCAATAAGAGACCAAGTCCCAGGTTCAAGCCACTGGAACTGTTGGACAGTTTACGGCAGAGAAGCAAATGCGGCCACAGACGAGGCCTAAACGCGCGGTCTGGTGTCCCGTAGCCATATTCTGCTCTGAGAGCCTCTCATGTTCCGAGTGGGCTACGTCGATGAAAGCCATGCTATACCATGAGCAGGGACAGGAATTCCTTTGCGGTCATGAGGAGCAGCAGCCGTCAGGAAACGGCTTGGGTCCACTTAATCCGAAAGGAGGCAACGGCTCTGCTCCACTAGTAAGTCAGAGACTATCTGGAGAGGCTGCCCTAGTCCTGCGCGGAGGCTTGATGGAGGTGGTCAAGAGGGGGTTCGAGATGGAAGAGACGCCGCAAGAATGGCCGCATGCCCTCGGAGAAACCCTGCTTTCCGGTGGCCACCAGGAAAGAATACATGCTGCAGCGCATATTCCTTGAGGCAGAGAGTGATCTACAGAACCATGTGTTGGATGCTCCAACCCAGCAAGCACCGGCTGTGAATTATCGCCCGGGAAGTGGTATCAGCGCCGCGTAAGGACTGAACGAGACGAGAGTCCGAACCTGTCGTATCCCGTCCTATCAAAAGGCTCAGCCTTTCGCCAAGCACGCGGCGGCCAGTGCTATGTCAGTAAGAATTGTGGGGGCAATCCAATGGCAGTCGAGTACTGTTCTTTTGTACCTGTCCTGTTCGCTCCACCAAGCTCGGCTCTTAGCCGGCAGCGGAAACGCATCAGATTCTTGGTGAGCCTCTTCATCGACTTGCCCATTGTCGATCTGGAGCTGGACAAAAGACTTTGGAAGCAGGCAAGGGGGCAGCGTGGCCGGACCTGGTGACCACAGTCCGCTGCCTGTCTCGGGGCTTTGCGAGAGCCTCAACCAGGAGGGGAGACTCAGCGACTACGGTCAGGGCACAAGCCCCATGGCGATGTGTCCATTGATCGCTTTGCCTGTGCCCATCAAGAGGGTGGGAGCTGAAACCGCGGTAGTACGGCTGTGCGGCTGTTTGGTGAGTTTGCGCTTGACGTTGCATCCGAGGCCGCGATACATGATGACAAAGGCGTGTGTATTGAAGCATGCTGCCCGACATAGCGCAGCTTGCATCGTGGTAGCGCACTGGGCCAGTAGGAAGGCCGCTGGGTTTCTGCCAGAGCGGCCCGCTGTACGCCCCGAATCGCATGGCACCCACGCATAGCAACTGCTAGTCCGGCTCCAGCCGAGCATTTTTGGGGGGCGAGGGGGGCGGCAGGCCTGCAGCAACGCGGCAAAGCGGCAGCTTAGTCCCATACAAAACTTTTGCAGTGGCTGCGCTCTAGAAGCGTGTACAGACAACCAATCCGCTGATATTCCTTCTTTTACGAGGTTGCGTTTTCACTTGGCAGCTACTAATCGGACTCGACTGGCCCGCTCGTCCTAATTTCTAATTTGCCTCTTTTGCGCAATGTCCTTCTCCTTCTCCTTCTCAGGCGACGACATAGAGGCGGAGCCTGTGGCCTCCTCGCCTCACAATAGCAGCTTGCCACAACCAGCAGCAGTGGCTCCTCCTTCGTCAGCCGCCAGCGCCTTTCCCGTGCAAGGCAAACCTCAGCTGCCCCCAGTGCAACATGACTTGAACGAGCTCCTGGCGACTCTGCCGTCAAAGATCGCCTACAGTACCTTGGATGTGGATCTGGATGGCTCGTCAACGATCCAGATCCCACGACGAGAGCTTTGGGACGTAAGGGTCCAGCTGATGGCAGAGGATGATGGCCACAGCCACGGCGAGGAAATCGAATCCGGACTAGGCAGCCACGATGTCAAGACGGGCATCTACGAGGGTGGATTCAAGAGCTGGGAGAGCAGCGTCGATCTTGTCAAGGTTCTTGCCGCTGAGAATGTCTCCAGGTCGCCTGCTGAGGGGCCCGTCCGGTTCATTGAGGTGAGTGGACGCGACCCGAGCCAACCAAGGCTGTGGAGTTGTCACACATCTGGCGGCATCGCACTTTGTCCAATTACGGCTCCCTGCTAACAGAGACTTGCGTGTTAAAGCTGGGTTGCGGCACAGCATTGCCATCCCTTGCCCTCTTCCAGTGGACAGTGGCGGACAGGGCACAAGCACATGCAGCATCGAGCGAGCTAAAGACTTTGAGCCTTACTCTGGCCGACTACAACCCCTCTGTTCTGCGGCTCGTTACGCTACCCAACTTCTTGCTGGCATGGGCTCTCCAACAGCAGTCACACGATGCAGCTCTGCAGGAGGCTTTGTCGTCGATTGAAGGTGAGCTCGAGATTAGCGAGCAGATCGTCGAGTCCTTCAAAGCGTTCCTTATCGCGGCCAAGATCCAACTCAACTTTGTTTCTGGAGGCTGGTCGACGGAATTTGTGAATCTTCTGTACAGCAGCTCTACGGCCACGATAGTGGACAGCGGGGTCCCGGGCCGAACGCTTGTCATCGGGGCCGAGACGATTTACTCACCGTTTGCGCTGAGCTCCTTTACGGCCACACTTCTCGACATTCTGAACCGAGAACGGGACAGTCACCCGACGTGGCAAGCAGTGGCTATTGTTGCGGCCAAGAGACTGTACTTTGGCGTAGGCGGTTCCCTCGATGACTTTGTGGCCAAGATTCGCGATCTCGGGGCTGTCGTTGGCATGCTGAGAGAAGAAACTGAAGGTGTCAGGCGTGGCGTCGTCCGATGCAGCCTTCCCTGAACGATCAAGAACCACTTGCCATACTAGTCCCGTAAGGCCACCAAACACCAACGCAGGGCTCGTACGATCAAATGAGCAATGGTTTTTGCAAAGGACATGGCCGAAACGCCAATGTTTCGGGCTCCCGAAATGGGTTTTTTGCACGTCATGGAGGCGACCAGAGATCTGAGACATACTTCAGCATTCACGATCCTCGCGATACATTCCCGAGACATTTCATCCCAGAGGTTGTTTAAACCGCCACGCGTGAGGATGCAAGTGTGATGGGCTGTCGACTGTTTCAGTCAAAAGAGTTCGCATGGTGACGCACAGTCAAGAATTGCCACCTAGCAGACGCGTCGGTTCGCTCTGCCATCGCACTCATAAAGGAAGGCTGTGCTCGGCACGAAAGAGCGATTGCTCCGGCTGCAAACCGCATCCCGTTCAATTTCTCTGGTGCAGAGGGCTACTGAGATGTTGCCCCGTATCGGATATCTCGTACTCCATTTGTGCCGCCATGCTCGCAACGATGTGAGGCCAGCCCCGCCCCGAGGGCATTTTGACCGCAGCTATCTAGCAGGATCAGGCTGGGGATCCAGCGGATAACGGAGCAGTCGGCTGACGGCAAGTTTCCACCCAGCGGGGTTGGCTGAAGATGGGAAATTTGGCCCCACAATATCGCTTCGATAGATGGATAAGACTGCAAGAGGCCATGATAATACACAGTTAGTACCAGCTGGAAATCTGGGGCCGTTGGGCAAGGCGGGGCTTGATTTATTGATTCCTGTACTATGTAAGCCTCTGTCGGTGAGAGCGCTGCACGGGCTGCCACTATAGTAGCAATGAGTAAAATGTGAACAAGCAAGTATGACAGATGCATACTATGTTGGGAGCATGACGCTGCAAAAAGCAAGAGCACAGATTACGTAGTGAACAAGCCAGCTTATAACTTGCTTTTCCTCTTTCTATGCTACAAGCAGTATGCGTACTATATATGAAATTGTCGTTTGGGAGAATCGGAGAATCTTAACAATTACATCATGATTTGGCTTGGATGTCAAGTTGTGTGGCCGGAGCAAGATGCAGGTTCCAGTTACAACAAGGAAGCTGCTATTTGTGTACTATAGTACCAGGAGTACATAGTATTGCATTATGGCATGGCATGTCTGGCAGATACTTTGGGGATCAGCCAGTCCGATGAATGATCCAATGCAGGGTCTTTCTGTGAGTCTCAAGCTCGAAAGGCACGGTGAACTGGACGGGGTCTTCTGCGAAGGAGCAGGCTGCCACGCTGCCACGCTGCCACGCTGCCACGCTGCCAACCCACAGGAGGCAACATTGAAGTGAGACATCCTGAGATCATAAGATGTCGCCTAGATATGTAGGAACGCCCATGAGAAGGGGGTGGCGACTTGACATCGCGGGGGAAAAAGAAGAAGAAGAAGAAGAAGGAGAGAGAGGGGGAGAGAAATTGTGTGTGTGTGTGTGTGTGTGTGTGTGTGTGTGCGTGGTTTCGCCTTTTCGATTTTCCGTCAAGGTGCTTGACGATGGCTGATGGCGGCGGAGTGTGCGCGTGCGCATTGAATTGGCAGCATTGGCACCCTACGGAAGAAATGAAAGGCAAGGCGGCGCATCCCACCACAGTGACCACACTCTGGGTGGTTCGCACTTTTGGGATCGCGGGTTCAATTCGGGCATGGGCGTGCTGCTCTAGGATTGGTGTCCGTGCCAGCAGGTTACATAGCACACCAACAGCCCAGCGACCCAAGGAGCGCTTGACAGAAGGCTGGCAATCCTGCAGTCAGCAGTCTCTGGTTGCATCGAGCAATGCAGCATGGAAATGCCACTCCAAAGGGGGAGGGGGCCCATAGGAAGCATCGGCACCAAGCAGCCTCGCGAGTCCTACCAAAAGGTTCCAAGGTTGCATCCATCAATGCCCGGCTGGCTACTCAACCAAGGCAGGAGGCATCAGGAACCGCAGTGTGAGGCAGAGAGGTTCCGCAAAATTCAATCTCGGCTAATTTAAGCTAATAACGTTAGTGCTGCTGCCATTGGGGCCTGGGGCCCAGGGGCACAGGGGCACAGGGGCAACGAGCACATGGGCAAAGGGATGAGAAACAGCGATTGGGGGACGGCCCTAGCACCCCGCTCGTTCGTGCCCTGACGCCCTGATGCTCTGGTGTCCTGGTGGGCGGGCTTGGCGGTTCCCTGCTGGACGGAGCACGCCTATCTGCCACTCCGCTGTGTACCTAGGTGCTACCTACAAACCATAGTAGTACATCGAAATAGTACAGCAGCACACTGGCTAGTCTCTGCTAGCTTTGTACTTCGTAGCTTGGCAGCACGACGTCCCATCTTGCATGGGTCTTTGCAGTCAACATTTTTCTGGGGTCTGGGCCTGGGGATGCAGGGCGACAATGTGACAATGTGAATGGATTGTATTTGACTGCCTTTGCCCTCCTTCGGCTCTCCCATTTCCTGTCTTTTCTTCTTCTTCCTCCTCCTCCTTCTCACCACCCGTCTATCTGTTCGGTGCTGCCACTCATTGTCACTCCTTCATCATCATCAACACAAAGTACCCGACTTACTGCCGATTTGGTACTTCTGGCCTGATCCTTCCTTCTTCGTGTAAGTTGCGCGCCGTCCCCGGCTATGCTGCCGTCTCCGTACCTGTTTCTGTGTGACCTCACACCACATTCCTGCCCTCACCTGCCTGGATGCGCATTAGGCAGTGACGAATGGGCTACCTTCCCATCCCGTTGATCTGCTGCCTCACTCTTCCAGAACAGTACAAGACTACTTCTTGTTTGCCTGCCTCTATACTATCCGCCTTGTCACTGGTCTCCTTCTGCCCAGTCCTTGCGCCTTGACTCACTGCTTGGTGTTTGCGCCGACCTGCCATTATGGTTTCTGCTCTCAAACATTTACACGTCATATTCTAACAGCGAACCACAGTTTTCATTTCAAAAAAGCCCCAACCCCAACAGGCCCAATCTCACAACAGCTCTTCCAGCAGACCCCGTTCTTCTCTTAGTCGACGCAAAACCACCAATCTCAAATAACACACCGCCAAAATGCAGTTCTCGGCTCGTTTCCTCGCCATTGCGGCCAGCCTTTCCCAGGTCCTTGCCCTGCCCGTCCTCACCAACAGCGCCTATGTTGTTACCGAGGGCCAGCCTTTCGACATTACCTGGACCAACTCTACCGGCTCTGTGACCCTGCTGCTCAAGACGGGCGCTAGCAACGACCTCAGCACCTACTCCACCATTGCCTGTAAGTATCTTGGGACCAAGAAGCAAGGGAAACAATCCGGCACGGCGCATTGCTAACATTCTGTCACATAGCCGGTCTGACTGGTGACTCGTATGATTGGACGCCATCCAACATCCCCAGCGGCACGTACGCCATCGCCATTACCGACGGATCTGGTGAGACCAACTACTCGCCCCAGTTTTCGTACCTCGGAACTGGTGTGGTTACTTCCAGCACCTCGTCCTCCTCTTCCACCAAATCGGCAACTGCCACGAGCACAGCCACAGATTCTACGTCGACCACTGCCTCGGAGACCACCACTACCAAGTCATCGACGACCTCTACTGCTTCCTCCACCGTGACCTCGTCCGCGAGCGGCTCCAGCAACAGCACCTCAACCACTCTCTCCAAGTCGACCACTTCGGCCAGCGGTAGCACTACCGCCACCACCTCGTCGACGTCTACCACCACCCCAATCAACACCAACGACAGCCAAAAGATGGGCTCGCCTCTGGCCCTCATCCTGCTTACTGCCGCCGCTCTGATGATCTGCCAGTAAATGGCGATTGTTCGATCGCCACAGTCTAATCTGCCGCGTTGCAAATACACTTCTTTCTTTTCAGCATGGTGGTAGAACGATTTTACTAGGGTATTACACGGCTTTTACGACCAATCTTAATTTTCTTTTCTTCTTTTTTCTTTCGCGGACGACGTCTTCATTCTTTTACGATACTGCGACGATGTCACAGATACCCATGGGGCAAGAGACACCAAAGTACGGAGACAACTTGTTGTCGGGCGCATTGGTGGTTACGGTTGATTATGCAAGGAGAAGCTTGGCTAATGCAGATGGCGGGACTACTGGGACCATCCTGGAGTGTCAGCTGAAATTCTAATTTGGCAGCGGGCTTTGTTCAGGCCTAATATGACTCGGGAAAACAAAAAACGAGCAGCGGAAAGAAAAATTCTAAGAACATTCTAACAAAAATTTCCTGAGCCATTTTGTTGCTGCGATTTGATGAAATTCTTTGTCTAACACACTCGAAGGACGTGGATAGTGGTGATAGTAGCCGCATATAGTGTTATTGTGCTGACCCTCGAGTGAAAAGACCATGATGTACATCTTCGCACAAAACGACCCGTTTGAGGATCTATGCAAATTTCCGCCCGATCCGGCCGTTCCGAGTGATGACAGAGTCAATACATAGTATCATTCCATTCTCGGTGTTATGTCTACGAGAGCCAAAAGGCAAATCTGCAATGATGATGTGAGTTTGAAGTTCTAGATTTTTGCAGACACGCTATCGGAACGGACACGGCGAGAAGGAGATACTCCAGCCCTGCGAGCCGGGAAAGATGCTTACTTCCTTCATTGCCTCTCGGGCGCGGCCTCCGAGGGGGGCAGAGGAAAAGGGAATGAGAAAAGGAGGGAGGAGAACGTCATCCCATACAAAGATACATTTCATGGGGTACAGAGATACAGGAGCACAAATATACACATACATAGTATATGCTATGTACTCTGGTACTGCTATGATACATAGTAGTAGCGCATGCAGGGCAGCCAACTAGTCCCCCGTTGGGATCGGCGCTGCACCCCACGAGGGAGCCCACCGATAGCTGGGAAGAAATTTAGGAACAGAACGAGTAAGTGTCTAGGTACTACTATGTACCTATATACTATGTACGCATTCCACATGGGATGGCGGCACGGCTGATTGGACACCAAGGTTTTTCAGTGTCCTTTTTTTTTTCTCTTGTTCTTTTTCCTTCGCAACAATTTTTGCGCGGATGGATGAATGCAGCCGGGGGCAAAAAGCCAAGTACTCACGCCACTTGAAAACGCATTGTAATAGTGTGGTCTTCTTTCCGAATTTGGCCCCCTTTGGGTCCTTGAGCGGTTTCACTCGGGCGTGTCGGGGTCGAGAAGAACGAAAACGGTAAACTTGTACCTTTTTTTCCCTTTTTTTTTTTTTTTTTTCCTTCTCTCTGTTTTTGGAGAGGTACTTTGATGGTGAACTCTACCAACCCAGTCTGCTTTCATGTACATAAAAGGTAGCTGCTGCATATATGTACACAGCCGCAATGGGATGGGTTTCTAAGGATCTCGATGTCTATTGAGGGGGAGGGTGATGGGGCGTATGCATCTTGGCGTTTT
The DNA here is from genome assembly GCA_011317545.1 of Coniella vitis. NCBI lineage: Eukaryota > Fungi > Ascomycota > Sordariomycetes > Diaporthales > Schizoparmaceae > Coniella > Coniella vitis. Next base: position 455,415 of record WUJK01000003.1, read on the forward strand.
TTTGGGGGGGGGGGGACCGGAGGCCTGGAGAGTGAAAGAAGGGTGGATGGATGGATGGATGGTCGAGTTTTGTAGATGAACCAATCGATAACTTCCTCGAATCAGTCTGGCAATCATGTTGTTTACCGCACGTCGGTTGCGTGCTTTGTTTCTGGGTGTTGTGATACAACGACGGATATTGGGAAAATTCCAGGCAGTACTACATACATACATACATACTATGTACACACACCATGTAGTCTCTGGCGGGAACAAATCACGGTCACAGTCTTTCCAGGGCAGACACGCGGGGTTCTGAGTTATGTAGCATATAGTAATCAGTCACTTCGATAGAGGAGGCCAGAGGGGATGCTTATACAGTACAGATGTGCTATGATGTCAACTATAATGATAGAAAGAGCCCGAGTACATCTTGATCCCTCATTTGTTTTTGACGAGCCGACTTGGAGCCCAGCCCGTCTGTTCCCTGTGGTACATCCGTCCAAGCTCGCGTTTTCAAGCCATGTGCGGATTCCCGGCTTAATTTGGCTACGTCAATTTGCTTACCTAGGGAGGTAATGTGCTATGTACCGAGGTACGCAGAGACTCACCGTCTCCTCCTTCACAGAGCGGTATACCTTCAGAGTGCACCTTTCAGGAATCAGCTCTTTCTCTCGTGTCATTCACGTCCATACACGGATAGATTCCTCTCACTTTGGCCGGTCGAAGAAGAGAATCATACACCAGCACGCACCCATTGTCCGGTTGGGAGACATGAAACTTTTGGGTCGAATTTTATTGTTGAAATGCTCTTCGCGACTACACTGACTGCCGAGATAGGTGCCAAGATGCTGAGTTGAATGTATTTCAAGTCTCCCCATTGCCACTGGATAGCCAACGGCACAAACATTGCGTACTAAGCGAAATCCTCAAAGAACTGTGTCGGACCAGGAGCAAGACGTATATGAAGCGATTCTATAATGCGGGTCTTTTATATTTGAAACATGTCGGCTATATTGAACATTTGCAAGACCTTTTGTCTATAAAATTGCCTCCCTTCAATCTCTTCTCGAAAGTCGTTCGGACGTGAGCTCTATGATGCGCGATGCGGACAATGCAGTATGGTGCAGGGCAGCCAGTGCTCGTGCGTAACAACCGGTGCTCGCGGGTAAGTTTCCAACTGTGGATGGTATATTTTGGATATGGTAGATCTTTGCGAAACGTTTTCGACGCGGTGCTGCATCAGTCCATGGTGGCAGGATGTGGATCCCTCTAGGCCGGCGCATGGATCACAGTTTACTCTTCACTGGAGCCGCGTCTGTGTGCTTTTCAGCGACTACGACGGCGACAACACATATATCGTCCACCTTGCCACCATGCCACGCCTCTCGCGGATAGTATTTCTTGACCTCTTTGGAGAACGGCCCGTCGAGCTTGGTATTGATGCTTGCCGCCTTGGCAGCCGCCGTGATTCCCGTGGCAATGGCTCCTTGAAGCGTGTCGGGCCCTTTACCGTTACCCTCTGCGACACTCAGCTCGGTCAAGGAAGATAGGTCGCGTGCGACCTCTGTCCCACCAGCGTCGCCGCTGATCCAAGCGCCGCGCTTCGTCATGGCAGCGCTCACTTCTCGAAGTATATCCTGGTTGAATAGATTGTCCCAAACTCCATCCGTCGCAAACACCAGCACGTCTCCATGGCGCAGATTGTGGCGTGACACCTCAGCATCGCCCGGCAAATCTGCAAGCTGTGTTCCGCCAAAGGCTTGCATGCGGCGCAATATCGCGGGAGGAATAATGCTCAGTTGAAATGGAGTGTTGAAAGCGTGAGTCTGAGGTTCGGAATAACCGTGGACGGCATTGAGCCGCAAATGTATATAACCGCTATCGCCCAGATTTGCTACCTCCAATACGCCCTTGGGGTCCAATAGACCCACGATTGCAGTCGATCCGCCAGCTGGTACCGATGGGTCTGCGCAGATAGCCTCGTAGCCAGTCTGCATGAGGGCGCGAGCACTCAAGCGCACGTTGCTGCTCGCAGGGTATGCCGCCGCGGCCATATAGTCGCAGATGCCGTGGGAAAAATCGGCGGGGTCGACGCCCGAATCCATCCAGCCGCCAACGCCATCTGCCACACCCAAGGCAACGCCACCAGTATCACCGAGACGGGTTACGAAGAAGGCATCCTGACCAGATTCCGGACGAGCACGCTTCGAACGTTTACGCGGTGGGAGAGCACGATTGTACGGGTTGAAATGGAAGATGTGGTGAGCGGGGTCGTAGGGCTTGTCTTTGCCTATGTAGCTTGCGGCAATGTTGTAGGTAAAAAGCTTGTTGGGAGAAGCTGAATTTGCCGAGCGTTGTATAGACGTTGTCGAAAAATGAGTGACCAGCGGACGAGCAGAGGATATTGAGGATGGGATGATTGGTCTGGGAGTGCGAGCTGCTGCAACAGCTGCAGAAGCCAAACGGGTGAGCAAAAGAGCGTAGGATTGAGTAGCAACCGAGGCCGCCTCGCAGAGCAGCACAAGAGCCAGTCATTAAGCAGGGCACTGGGTGTCAGGGGGGTCTGGCTTACACTGCAGGTAGGGTCTACAAGTCTGGGCGAATGGCCGGGTTGCACATGAGGCCGCGGCCATTGCGACGTTGAAGCGGCCTGGCGTTGGCGAATGGTAGAGTTGGAGACGAAGACTCTGGCTGCGTAAAGCCCAGCCCGGGCCCACGCGTCTTCAAATGCAGTTGAGCCTCAGCGTGGCATCACTTGAGGCACACGAGACGACGAGCGGCACGCGAGAAGTAGTAGACAGGCGTGGTTGGTGTCCGTTCCGTTCAAAGGATTATCCAACGGACGGGTTGAAGCGTTAGAGTCGTGTGCCGGGTAAGCAGGAATTCCAGACTCCTGCAGAGGTAAGAGGTAAAAGATTAGCCATTATGTCATTCACATTCGGCCGGCGATACCCAACCAATTGCCGCAGCACCGAATGCACGGAAGGAACAGGACAGGCCGGCCACTGTGACCCTGTCGTGCCCCGTCACCCCAGCTTTTTGCAAGGGCGCACATCCCTGCGCTCGCCCCGTCCAGCAAAGGAAAGCATTCTCGGTATTCTCGCAGTAAAGTCATGTAACATAAAAAAAATAGTACTACCTATGTACATAGGAAGTGCTTGCCATTTTGTTCCCTGGTATAGGTTGCTTACCTAATTGCAATACGCTCCACAGTCCAACCTGGAGAAACAGCGAGGCCAAGCACAATGGAGGAAGGGAACTGCAGCGAATTATCAGCTTGGACTGCGCAGATCGTCCACAGAAATGGACCCAGGTACATGTATCGTCCTTCAGCAGACATACAAAAAGTAAGTACTTCATTTTTAATACGTCCAAACATGTCGTCGTGCATATGAAGGGCCACACTGGTAAAGATGCATAGTATCGTCGGGACGTGCACAAGAGCGACTTGCCCGGAAACAGGATGCACGTGATTCGTGAGCGTTCCTTTCCGAGCCATTACTTTCAACTGGCCGCTGATTGGCTGGATGGGCGTAGCTCCGGGATTATCCTCGGCTAGCTCACATCTATGATGAACTCGAGACAACCTCGCCATTAGACCTCCACTGTCACCCGCCGAAACATCGTCGCCACTAGCCCAGACGCTCTCCCAGACTGGCTATCCTGCCTGTGTCGGCCACCTAATACCTTCTTTCCTCCTTCTTCACTCTCCCGCCTGCCTCTTCGGTCCAGTTCCACGGAATCGACGTCAAGGCACCCAATACGACTGTCAGCGACAGGTTGTCTTCCCTTTAGCCGACCAACATGGCCGCTCTCCGCTCTACCCCTCGCCTGTTCGGCGCTGCTGCCAAGCCCGCCTTCAGACCATCCGCGACAATGACCTTCACGAGGTCGATGGCCTCCGTCTCCGACACCAAGGGCCTCGACAGCTCTAATGCCAGCGGCGCCCCGGCCTCCGAGGAAAAGGCCCGCATGAAGACCTTCCAGATCTACCGTTGGAACCCAGACACTCCTGCCGAGAAGCCGCGCATGCAGACCTACACCCTCGACCTCAACAAGACCGGACCCATGGTGCTCGATGCCCTGGTCCGCATCAAGAACGAGCTCGACCCCACTCTGACGTTCCGCAGAAGTTGCAGAGAGGGTATTTGCGGTAGCTGTGCTATGAACATCAATGGCATGAACACGCTTGCTTGCTTGTGTAAGTTGAACTACCAGCTGGGCAAGGGTCGAAGACGTCAATGAGTCGAAACTACAGGTGACTGACTTATCGAACAACAGGCCGCATTCCCACTGAGGAGACCAAGGAGATGAAGATTTACCCCTTGCCGCACACCTACGTCGTCAAGGATCTTGTGCCAGACTTGACGCACTTCTACAAGCAGTACAAGTCCATCAAGCCATACCTGCAGAGGGATACCCCTGCGCCTGATGTAGGTTTTTCCTGTTTCCACTTCGTCCTCGGGTATTGTGTTGTCCTAGCTTTTACTGACCATTGCTCAGGGAAGAGAATACCGCCAAACCAAGGAGGACCGGAGAAAGTTGGACGGTCTTTACGAGTGTATCCTGTGCGCCTGCTGCTCGACGTCCTGCCCCTCGTACTGGTGGAACTCGGAGGAGTACCTCGGACCCGCTATCCTCCTACAGTCCTACAGGTGGTTGATTGACTCTCGTGACGAGCGCACATCTCAGCGCAAGGATGCTCTTGACAACTCAATGAGTCTGTACCGTTGCCACACCATTCTTAACTGCACTCGGACATGTCCCAAGGGCTTGAACCCTGGATATGCTATTGCAGAGATTAAGAAGGAGATGGCTCTCTAAATCGAGGGGAGGGATAAAGGTAATCGAAAAAAGATTATGGGATGGGGCTCGATGTTTTCTTTTGTCGGTTGGAGCGGTATCAAATGAGAATACAACTGTACATTTGATGGTTCGTATGCCTTCGTGCATGGGTTTGGAGTTTACAATGTTATAGTACCGATGAAATTTGATGTCTTAAGATTTCGGCCAACATTCTGTTCCAACAACCGCAAGCCCGCTACACTCCCTGGTTTCTTATCAATGCAGAGTCCTATGCACTTTGCAGTCCTCGATCTTGCGTTTCTGTCTTTTAAAGCATCCTCAAAAAGGCGGGGCTGAGCATCAGATACGTCTTCCATCAGCACCTTGTAGTCCATACGTAGCTATTTTGACCTCAAACTCACTACAGCACATTATAGCTGCTTCATAAGGATTTACGCAGTCATCACGACGTGTGATTATTTGTTCCATTATCAATTACAAACGGGCCTTCTCAGAGTACACGACGCTACGCGTTCTCAATTACGACATTCCTTATAATTTCTTGCCTTTCAAGAGCCTGCAGCAATCAAGGCAACGTAAAACAAAATGAACAAAGCACTTTCGCAGTACTGATATCGACGACCTCTCGGATGATTAACAAGTACCGAGGATTCACATTTTGGTCCGCAAGCCCGCAACCGCACACTGCCGTCTGATTGCTTCAAGTACACGCAATGCCTAGAATTATACACAATGGATCACAAGTGTCTTGTGGGTCCTGCTTTGGTCCTTGGAAAAGGTTCTGTGTACGATCAAAATCCCTCGCGGCGGTGATCCAAGCAGGGCACCCAAAGACTTGTAGAAGAAAGGACTGTGCATGATACCAGAGTGAATACGTACCGGTCGGTCGACAACAGCATGGTCATCATGTGGTAACCTCAGATCGGGACTGCAATGCGACGGGAGCATGCGGGGTGATGTAGAGATGGGTACACAACGCCGTATTGGAACTTGGGATAGCCTGAGAGTTAGTTGACTATGAAGACACGCAGCTTCATAGTATGCGCGTTCTAGAATCAAGATCGACCATCCCCATCCTCACAACCTCAACGGGTGTTACCTTGTAGACAAAGGTAGACGCGCGCCCTAGCCTCTTAGCACTCGCTCACAACGTCGTATAACCATGGCTGGATCTAATAAAAAGATTACCCCAAGATTGGCGAGCATAAACTGCGCCAAGGTTCAGCAGTCAACCTGGGCTCCCTGAGCGATTGTGCCAATTCACTCCAAGCCCCTGTCTCCGCCCCCAGAACTACAAGAGACATGCGAACACATCCTCAGAAACGGAGAAGCGCTCAATCGCAGAGATTTGGACGGTACATGAGTGTCAAGCATGGAATGTTGGTGTTGGCCGCAAAAGGTTAGGACATCTCCGAGGGCTTGGTACAGCCCAGAATCTAAAAAGGAAGGATACCAAGCTTGATTGGCTGCCTCGAATTCTTGTTTCTTTTTTTCGACAAGCCATCATATTGTCCGCTACCGAGGGCGGTTTTCGACTAGCGGTCGTTCTGTACCCTGACTTTGCTCCCACTCCCATCGTATAGACTCAAGATCGAATTCTGCCAAGTTCTCACCGTTGATCCCTGACGCTCGAAATATATCATTTGGGAGACTTCCGCACGCTGAACAATGGAGCGAAGAGATCAGGACCCCCTTTATCGTGATTCCTAGAGCTGGTGACATTGATTGGACGGTGACCGCATGTCGAGCATTTTTGCCACCGCGGCGGTGGACGACTAAATACGTAAACACGAGCATGGCGACGTGAGACCGTGGTCAATGCGGATGGTCACAGAGGGACAAAAGGCAAGTCTTTGGGTCAGACCAGACACATGTGCTGTTCGAATACGAGGGCGGCTTTGTCCTTATATCCAATCTGTGGTAAATATTGTGTCTGCCCGGCCTGTGAGATCTCACAAGCATGTAAGTGATTTAGGAAGCTGGCGTATTTTCGGTACACTGGATGGGAGCGAAGCTCAAGAGTCACGAGACGAGGGAATGAGAGAGCGGAGTAGGTTGGTAGGCCCTACAGGTCTGGTGTTGTCATGTCCATTATCACCATTGTCAAGTCGAGTATTGGCTTTGATTTTTGTAGTTTTCGAACAGCATCCTATCACAACACATTCTAGCAGTTTGCCAATCGCCTCCATCTTCTGTTCGAGTCTCAACAAATGGTGAGTGAAACAAACAGTCTATCCAGCTGTTCACTCCGAATATAAACCCTCCCCACCGCCTTTTTTTTCTTTCTTTCTCTCTTCCCCTTCCTGCGTTACATTGCAGCAAATATTGATCACCAAAATGTGTAACTTCGCCGATAGTCCACCTGCTGCCCAAGCAACCCATTATCACTAGCAATGTACCACAGCCACAGCTTCGGGATTCGTACCTGAGCCACATAGGCTATCCTTTCCTTTTTCCCTCAGAAAGATCGATCAAGACGGAAATCTTGTTCTTAAAAGAATACACGCACAGATGAAACATAAGGGGACGCTTGTGTGATATCAAGCAGATCACCAAGATATATGCATAATATGTATGAGTATGTGTGAGTGCGGCCAGGGAGGCGAGATGATGGTGAGGGTCTCAGTGGAAACGGACGAGGTACTATGAAAGGAAGGTCTCGGCCGAGACCATGCATCAAACAAGTTTGGAGAAAGAGGTTGGCATACTTACGCGGCCATGTTTCTTTTTCCTACTTTAAACATTTTTTGTTCCGGGAGTGAGACTGTTGAGAAGCCGATGAATACTTGTGAAGTGGGAAAACGAGCGGATCTGTAGAGGCCAAGATAGATGATTCATCACAAATCGATTCCAATTCGAAGCTGCGAGATTCTCTCGCTTTCGCTGCTGTAAAACACAGTATGTTCTGGCCTCCCTATTAGCTGTCTGTGCCATCGTATAATTAGCATCCTCGCCACACGAGGGCGAGAATGACAGTCTGGCAGAATACGTATCATGCCTAGCACCCACTCACCATTCTCGCATAGAACACACAATCTTAGTCCCCTTTGAGAACGAACGACAGGAGCTCACGAGTGAATGGTATAAGCCCTCGGAGAGCCAAGGTGTTACCACGAACGCAGGAGCAAGTGTCCTCTTCTCGCTTTGGTCTCTGCGGAGGGAATTGTGCGTCCCCATGGTCAGCCCCAGTTTGTAACACCTGGAACGAATCCATGAGGGTTTTCATGCAAAATATGTGTGGTCAATACGCCTTTTCCCCTCAACGCGCTTAAGCAGGTAATGTACCAACCATACACCATCGGCAGTCTCGCAGAAAGTAGTCCACAAGAGTCTTTTCCTGGGGGGGGTGCAGCCCTCACCAAGTCCTGTGCTACACAGACATAGTCCAGTCTCGACCCCAGGGTCGCATCGTTGACAAGCAAGCCCACAGGGTCCATAGTACCCAACTCATGGCAGGCGGGCTCGTACTGTGCCCAAAAAGCGCTCTTCTATGCGGGTTGGCTTGGAGTTTTGGGAATTTGGACTTACTATAGCGGATGAGTTTGTTATAGTAAGTCAGGTATCGTGATGGCCGTTCGAGCAATCCTCTGTATTTGCTTTATTGGTCCGTGAACGTCAACACCACCTTAACGGTCCTGAAGATGAACATCTGGCGGCTGCGCGGCTTTTTCGAACTACCTCCCATTTCCTCCATAATGGTCTTAGTAACCGGAAAACACCTTCGACACGGAAAGAGCGGCTGACCTTCGTTCTGTCCTGCAGTACTCACTGCGTCTAGTGCAGATGCGCACCTTGCTAGTTCTTCCCACCCAAAAGACGATTGTGTTTTCTTGTCTTTTTCTTTCTTCCATAAATGGCAAGCCGAAGAGAAGACGAGGTGATGGCCACGGCCTTTTCCGGTTTTTATTCCCCCTTCTCCTTTTCTCCTCCTCTTTCTGAGACAAGCTGCATGCGTTGTGTCCTTCCGGCCGCCGGCTTCACAAAAATGTTGATCCAGAGAGAGATCGACGATTGGCGAAGCGCGTATCATCATCTTCCACTGAGTACTTTGACCAGAATCAGGTTGCTTACCCCGGGTTGTCTGCGTGTGTACCAGTCTTCCGCCCCGCCTTACCAAAACGAACACCTTGTCTGATAAGTCTCGTACTCGCACATGAACTTCGTACATGAGCGGTAAGTTCAAAGCATGGGACGACGTGTCAAGTTCAAGTACACACACATAGTACTTGGCAGGCCGATCGTGCACAGTCCCATCATTGTACATCTTTGACTGTTAACAAACGGCCAAGTAATGAAGCCGGTGCCTCGGATGACGTTCCGACACAGCGCATCGTATGGTTGGGCAACTTGACCCACGTGGCGTTTCGACAGATTGTCCTGTGTGTTACATAGTACAGCTTGTATTACCGAAAAGTAGCTGCAAAATTCACACGTATTGCAGAACTGCACGCACTTGGTAATCCAGAGCGGGAAGGGCGCCATGCGTACAAAGTACTTACTATATGCGACTAGGCACAGAGGCGCCTAATTAATTATGCACTGCCGCTCGGCCCGTACATACTACAATAGCATGTAGTGGGACGAAATATTCGCAACATTTATTATACTCAACTCGCTAGCAACATCCCCCAGTAATCGACAGCCTTTGGTATGTGATCGACTGCGGAGCACTTCCGTCGCAGCACTTGATAAGTAGCGTGGCAGGCAGGTCGGGGCAAAGATCTCGACAATCATCTCGCAGAACGCTGGTGCGTGTCATGTCTCGAGTGGGACCGTCCTCCAGATAATATGTCAGCCGTGCCCCTCAAGGATGAAGTATTGCGGTGTTGGACGTCAGCATTGTGCAACGTAGAAATGATGATGAAGACTTACGGAAAAGGCCCACTGCGTTGCAGATCATCATTGCTGAGTCGGTCAACAAGCGATTTGATCGTCCGAGCACTCACTTTCCGCCCGTGCATCCAGCTCATACGTAAGAATTCAGGGTCTCGATACAGTATGATGTATGGGGTGTGTATAAACTCTGCTCACCACGATATGGGAATCTCGAAGAGAGCGTCTTTCGTGAAGTCGGCTGTCTAACCTTTACATTTTCAGTCCCCGCATTCTTCTCAGCGTTTCTTCGTCGCGGCCTCGATCACAATATCAAGAAGGAAGCATGCCTCCAAGACTTTGTAGCACGTTTTTGTTCAGACACGGCATTGCTTGAGGCAACGATCCGCCCTCGGCACAGATGCTGTAGATGTCAAGGTGATCAGAGAAAGCGACTCTACTCGAGTAGGCTCATTGGATGAGAGGTCAACTTGTGCGCGCTCAGCCAGCCCTGCTGCCGCTACCATAGTAATTGGAAAGTACGCAACTAGCGGACCTTCAAGCTCGCGAGCTTTGTGATGGAGACTCGAAAGCAGGGGCAACTTGCCGGTTCCCGAGGCAATGGTTAGGCGGTCCCGGATTGAGAATGTTAACTATCTCCTCCCTTGTTCCAAGCTTTACCACTCTGCCACTGCATGAAAAAGTAAGGGTGGGAGGATAATGATTTGGGGACCTGATTGCACAGTACGACAAGGCAGACGGTGCCTGACCAGCCCTGCTCTAAACGTCTTCCAGAAGGGCTATCGAAATACGCTAGTTGAATAATTGATTAGTCTTCCAGTAACCAACAAGGAATTGCCGAACAACAGTGTGTGGTGTGTGTGTGTAAAATGGAACCAGCGATGGATCAAGCTGGGTGGGAGCCGACCTGGGTACCATGCTACTTACAGTACTTACTATGTAGCAGACTAAGTACAACAAAGCAGCTAGCTGACGTTGCATGGAACAGCTAGAAGAGCGGTCTGAGCGTCCAGTCTGCTCAGACGATGGTGGCTACTTTAGCCAAGTCGTCTCCCAATAATACCATAGTGCTGCAGTACCACTGTCACTGATACCGGCCCATCTTTTGAGAACATGGTCAAGAGCCCTGAAGAACGGCGGTTCTGTACCACACTGATGCCCTGGAGGCCCAGAAGCCCATCTGGCGAGATGCAGGCCGTCCAGTTAAAGCCAACAACACACAATCTTTTGTTCAGGGTGCCGGGATGTGACGGGTGTGGCTTGTCTCTGCAGCTGAAAGGGCTGCCTCATGGACTTATTGGTTGCCACTGCTTTCGGGGGACATTGTGTGCTCTACAGGTACAAGTACGCTGGTGGCTGCTCAGGTTGCCGGCAGTGCATAAGTAGATTCGCTCACTTGGACCCGTGGTCAAAAATAGATTTGTCGAGATGCACGGCAGATCCCATTTCCAACGACAGGATCGATGTTTCTGAGGCTGCATACGGTGCACCTGCGGGCCGATAAGCGAGAACGACACAGTCAGCATTTGGTCCAACCTCGCTGCCTCGGTCTCGAAGTTACTGTGCATGGCATTGGGGTGGTTATGTGTCACAAATCAAACCAGAGAGGTGGTGAAAGGAAGAAGATGACGATGGCGGGTCTGAGCATTTGGCAAGGAATGGGTATGTAAGCACGAGAATGACGTGAGAAGGGTTAGGGTCCTCGCCTCCCGTCCCCGTGTACTTTGGTTCCCCTCCAAAAAGCGAGTGCGTCGATGGGAAGGCCGTTTTAAAAAGTACCTAGGGCTCACACATAATCTGTGCAACCAAAGAAGTCCGCAGCATATCGTTCTTAATCATTGATACATGCGTTGTACGCAGCATTGTGCCATGTGTAAGGGCCCAAGAGCCCGAAAAACCACTCTCAGACTTGCCTCCCAGCCCCCGCCGTCTCGAGGTTGGCAGTGGCGGTTCCAACTTGGTCGAATGCTTCCGTTACTTGGAGGGGCAGCTCCTGCACTTACAGAGCTGTGCCCAGGGCTGACAGGCTACAGTTACTGGCTGCAACCTCACCGTACAGCGCTGACCTGCACGCTGTCAGGGCTGTTCAGATCGCACTAAAAGCCCCCACAGGGCCTGTATACATAGTATCGCCGTCCTTGACCTTGACCTTGCTCAACGCCAGCACCACCCAACGGTACCTGTGGCCCCCCGTCCCTAGGCCGCCATCCACTGTCTGTTTCTTCGCCACAGACAACCAGGCCGCGCCAAGTGCCTCTACGATACCTTCCCTCAACTGTTTTTCTCTCTGCCTCATTCTTTCTCCTGGCCCCAACTGAACACAGCACTACGCCCACCACCGCCCCTTGCCAGCCGCAGCATCACTCCTTTTCAATCGGCTGCCGCCTACCGTCGTCATTGTCCGCCGTCGTCCTCGCTTGCTCGTCGATACAAACCCACACACGGTCGGCTCGGCTCAAAGTTCGACTATTTCACCCGCTAGAGCGAGCGCATAGGCCGCCGGCAGCTGAAAGACAGCGGGCCCTAGAGAAAGTTAATAATAAAACCCTCCGCAAAAAGCCACGAGCAAAGAAAGGGCCATTTGCACAGCGCGATTCATAGTAGGCTCCTGGCTGCTGCACATAGTAGCTGCAGCTGTAGCGGTATTCCTGTACAAATATCAATCCCAGCCCACCTGAGCAGCCCCCCAGATTTGGGCCCCAGCTCTTTTGGACGACTCTCTCAACCTCCAACCGAAATCTCCACCCCCCATCGTCATCGTCGACCTTGCGCGCCCCGTTTCTCCATCGCTCGGCCCATCTGCGACTCCATCGGCGGCTCCATCGCGTTCCCTTCCGCAACACCCACCGACGGCACGGCTCGCTCGACGGCACTCACCATCACCATTCATGCCCTCGTCGAGAGCCGCAGCCATGTCGACCAACAATCCGTCCGACGCCGCTCCTGGAGGCGGATTCGACCTGCTGAGACGAGCTACGCAAAAAATGATGTACAAGTAAGCAAAGCACTGCATATTCCTGTTCCTTTACCCAGCCACAAGCCTTGCCCGCACCCGCGTGCACAAGCAGTACAGCGCATAGCTCTTGACTGTCGCTGCTTCCATCATCGGCTCTGGAGCGGCCTGCTTGAGCCTTTTCTGGGCCGCAACGGTCAGTTTGACTGCCGGGCAACCCGCCCGTTGCCGCGTTTCCCTCCCTTGCCTGCTTCTTGCAACACCAGGCACAGCACCAACAATTGCCCTGCATCTTCATCGTTCTTTCCAGTGTTTTACCAGAATGCCAGAATGTCACTTCAGGGCATCTAGGGCACTCAGTGAGCTCGGCCGCTCGGCGACAGTCAGCTCACATGGGCTGCTTCAACCCCCCGCTGCACTCAATTGAGCGCCCATCACATGTCACAGATGATGCCCTGCTTCTCAGCGGTAGGCGGATTGCGTGCAGATGTGACAAGAAATGACGGGTGGAGGATCCACACTGCACCTTGACATAACCACCGCACAGCGCCGCGCCGCATTCCCTAGGTGGGCCTGGCAGGCTGGCAGGCTGGCTGGCAGACAATCAGTTGGAGGAGGGCGCGCTTGCGAACGAACACCTGCGCCGCGTGGGATTGGAACCCTTCGTGCAGCTCGAAAAGATGACGCTGGCGATGCATAGCCAGTCACACGGCCCAGTAGGCAGCGGAAAGGTCACCGCCGGCTTCGCCTGTTCTGGCATCCCCGCTGTCGTCACTGATTCCCCAAACAACATGCACTTTTCAGCCTCCTTCCTGTCTGCCCGCGTGGGGTTGGTGTGGTGTGTGTCTTCGTTGGCTGGGTCACCGTCTCGGGTTCTGGAGGAGCAGACACTGGACTTGCAGCGCTAATTGCGTGCAAGCGCATTGGGCTGCTACGGCCACTACGGCCACTACGGTCACATTTTCTCTCATCCTCTCTGCCCAAGGCCCGATTCCACGCTCTACCTACCTAGGTACCTACAGACTAGGCTGACTCGGCCTAGGGCCGCTGAAACTGACTGCCTTTGGGGGAGTTCGGGTGCCGCGCCTAGTTGGCATTTTTTGGCACCAAGGCCCATCAAATTTGCATGCCTTGTACACACTTTGTAGCTTTGGTTGTTTGGTCTTGGCTTTTCATTTTGACCCCTTCTTTTCTCTTCCCCTTAAGGAGTGGTGAGAGGGCGGTGTCTTATCTGGACGGCCTGCATGACGGGCTGCCCGAAGCATCATCTCCAGAACAACGCTGCACGTCTTCTCTCTTTTGCCCTGCTTGCTTGGTGGGCCTGCAGTGGCGGCTGCCAGCGGCAGAGCCCGTGTCTCGAGTCTCTGCTGTGCTGTGTCTTGCTGCTGAATTGTTGCTGGGTGCTGAGCGGCAGAAATGGCAGTCAGTGACTATCAGCGGCAGCAGCAGCAGCAGCAGCAGAAGACGAAGAACAAGGCAATGTTAGCGCCTTTTCTACCTTCACACCTGCTGAAACCGACGCTTGTGGCGTGTCCGCTGTAACTGACTCGTTGGCTTGCTCCCCAGCGCCTGTTTCTTTCTTTTTTTGCCCTTTTCTTGCGCTCACCCCCCCCCCGGGGCTCCAGTCATCCCATGCGAGCAAACCTGGCTCAACTCCCATCTCCACATGGAAATTGCTCGCTGCCATTTACAGACCACACGGCTAAAGCATCCCAGGATGCTTTGGTTTTGCACCGCTGCGAGTGGACTGCCTGGACTGGGAACCGCGGCGAAGAGATTTCCTCTGAGCCAGTCCTTGGAGTCCTTGGTACCGTGTTCCTTGGCCGCCCACGCTTGCCGAACTGCAAAGTTGCATGATTTTCTCGCGTTTCGATCCTGCTTCGTCAAATTTGCTTCCATAGTACATACAAGTACGTACAGCAGCAGCGCTCCTGTCCACTGTTCCTGTTCCTATGCTGGGCAATGCCATGCCCTTACCCCTGGTCGTCGTCAAGATAGCGTGTCCCAGCTCAACGGTCTCCCCTAAAACCTCGAATTCCCCAATTGCTGCCTCGATGTCATAGACCCTCACCTTCACCCCTCAATTGCTTAGCAATTTTTTTTGCCCCATTTATTTTGCATTGTTTAAACCCCGACCCGATCCGCACGAAAATCGTCATCACAAGCTCCCATTGCCAGTGTCTATGCTGCCTTCCGACTTCTGCCGCTCCCTCCTCCACCCTCTCTGCCCACACCCAGTGCTCGCGCGCCAGAGTTCGCCATGGCCAGTCATGTTAACCTGAGCAGCAGGACTGCCACGGCAGAAAACGACGAGGGCGCAGACCAGATTGGAAACGACACCCCTCGGTCCGGCTTCGCGACCCCGGAGCCAGACCTCCAGGATAAGAGATTGCCCGGCATCATGAGCTATTTCGGCCAGGTTCGTCCAAGCTCTCTTCAGCGTTTGTGGTCAGGCACCTTTTCTGCGGCTCCGGGAGCTGCGCCTCATCGGTCTTCTTCTTTATCCACCGCCCCTCCTCCGCAATCACGACAAGAGCAAGACCACTACCAGCAGCACCAGCAGCAGCAGCAGCAGCACGACCAAGTCCCCCCTCCTTCACACTCACCAGCCAGTTCCCTTGAGACCGCATCGCGAGACTCGTCTGAAGAGCAAGGCCCGCCTCTCCTCCCTCATGAGAGAGTAAGAGTCTTGCCAGAAGACCACAAGCCCCCTCCTGGAGGCGGCGATATTCACCCCTACCCTACCCCGCCTGCGTCCTCAAACTCTTCGTTGCGGGGGGCCAGAGTGGGCGAAGGCAGTGGTGAAGGGCAAAGGCTCGGCGCGGTTTCTCCTGCAATCATTTCATCCTCATCCAATACCCCCCGCACAATGAGTATCGCGGATCCCACAGGTCTCACAGGGCGTAGAGCTTCGGTGCTCGCGCCAGTCTCATCTGCCCAGGTCACCGAGTCTACTGCTCATGCCCATCATTTTTCCAGTCATGGTAGCACTGCACAAAAATCATCAGCCCACGAGCACTTGAGTTCTGTTATGGGAGATACTGTTGCCGAAGAATCCTCCACTGTTAATCGGCTGAAGGGGCTAACAAACGCGCCTCCTCCAAAGAGTGGCCATTCCACACCCGCGCGAGCATTGTCCACCACTCACCCCGGTCGCAATGACGGTGCCGACGAGCGAAGGACCAGCAACGAGAGCGGTGACCCTGTCACGGGAACACAGACACCCTCGAGCTCTGCTGGCACGACACAAGTCCCAGCTGCGAAGGGCAAACTTACAGTCAAAATCAGCGAGGCTAGGGGCTTGAAGAGGTGCCGGGCACCGTATCTTGTTGTTGTCTTCCAAAAGAGCGAGCTGATTTCCGGAGCCCCTCGGGAAGACGAAGAGGACGACGATACAGCCGTTTCCAACGTGGCAATGGGTGGCGTACCCATTCAGCGGCAGCCAAGCGACTCGGGTCGGCCAATGGCCATTCCCATGAGAAGCCGCCAGAGCAGCAATACAAGCACGGGAGAGTTCAACAGTTTCCGAAACCGCACCCATACGCGATCTTTTACCAATCCAAAGTGGGACGCGGAGGCAGTCTTGTAAGTAACAAACCGAATTTGAAACGACCGGAAGAAGGACACGCAAAAGCGAGTGTGGTAAAACGTCAACAAGAAACTATCAGCTGACCAACGAATAGTGATGTTGTGGACAAAAACATGCTTGTCGATATCTCGGTCTACGATCACGGTGCGAAGGGCGAAGAATTCCTTGGTCATGTCGACTTCGAGGCACGTAAACCTGACGGTCCAGAGCCCATTCGGGGCTGGTTCAACCTCAAAGGCCATGCGGACACCATGGAAGAAGATGCCCCGACTGGCGAACTTTACGTGGAGGCCATTTACCAGAGCAGCGAGCGACGACACTTTGGGCCCGAAGACTTCATGATACTACGACTTATTGGCAAGGGAACATTTGGCCAGGTCTACCAAGTCAGAAAGCGGGATACCGGTCGCATATACGCCATGAAGGTGCTTTCCAAGAAGGTGATTGTGCAAAAGAAAGAGGTGGCCCATACCGTTGGCGAGCGAAACATTCTGGTTCGAACGGCAACATCAGATTCACCCTTCATCGTGGGTCTGAAGTTCTCCTTCCAGACCCCGTCCGATTTGTACCTTGTGACAGACTACATGTCTGGCGGAGAGCTGTTCTGGCATCTGCAGAAGGAGGGACGCTTCGACGAGAAGCGTGCCAAATTCTACATTGCTGAGCTGATCCTTGCAATCGAACATTTGCACAAGAATGATATTGTCTACCGGGATTTGAAACCAGAGAACATTCTCCTGGATGCCAATGGTCACATTGCGCTTTGCGACTTTGGTCTTTCCAAGGCCAATCTCACAAAGAACGACACTACCAACACTTTTTGTGGAACAACGGAATACCTGGCACCAGAAGTACTCCTTGACGAGGCTGGATACACCAAGATGGTTGATTTCTGGTCTTTGGGCGTCCTAGTCTTTGAAATGTGCTGCGGCTGGAGTCCCTTTTATGCGGAGGACACACAGCAAATGTACAAGAACATTGCATTTGGCAAAGTACGCTTCCCCAGAGACACATTGTCTCTAGAAGGTCGCAACTTTGTGAAGGGTCTGCTCAACAGAAACGCAAAGCACCGTCTGGGTGCAAACGACGATGCAGAGGAACTGAAGCGTCACCCATTCTTCAACGATATTGACTGGGATGCACTATCCAAGAAGCTCATCACTCCACCATTCAAACCAAGCTTGAAATCCGACACGGATGTTTCCTATTTTGATCCTGAATTCACCAATGCCCTGGATCAAAATGGTTCGCTCAATGAGCGGGCAGCGGCTCTTGCGAGAGGTTTTGCCACGTCGACACCGCTCTCACCCTCTGTTCAAGCAAACTTCCAGGGTTTCACCTTTGTTGACGAGAGCGCATTGGACGAACATATGGGTGACAGAATCATGCACGATGAGATGGATGTCGACCAAGCCAAGGAACGCAGCTGGGATGATCTGGATAATGCAGCTCAGCAGTCGCGCCGGACGAGCGGCGGGCGCGCCAACGATGATCTCGTGGGCGCATCCGATTTTGACATGTGATGAAGGATACGGACGGCCAATTTCTATTTTTTTTTTCGACCTTCTGGATTTCTCTCTAATTTCGGACCAATCCGTTTGTCCCAAGAAAGCAAAAAAGCAAAAGAAAGGGGCGTGCCGGTTTTGTTCTTTCCTGGTTCTGTTTCTGCGTTCAACTTTTTCCTTTTCTTCGTTTTTTTCTTATTCGAGAATGGTACGCATCGTGCATTTGCATATGGGCGGTTGAAGCACCTGCATTTGGCAAAATCAGTGGGGATGCAGCAAATATGGCCTTGGCGTTTTACGGTCCGGAAACATGGAGAGTTGTTTCTGTAGGCGAGCAACTAACCTCGGCCTAGTTGAAGAGGCCTGTTCTGTATGGGAAGGTTGGAAACATAATGGCTCAGGCTTTCGCTTTTCTCTTTTGACGAAAGCATGCCTCATATAACTGGTTGAATTTTCGACTGGTGTGCCCTGCTGCTTGTCAACCAAAGGCTTGGGAGGAGGGGGTGTTAACCAAGCTCCCATTGGCAGACAGCGGCGAGCATGAGGGACAACGCGGCTCAGCAACTCCATCACCTATTGTTTGTTATCCTGCAATACACATGGAGCCTGGCCCGTCGATTCCTATCTTGGGTGTAGCCTGGAGGCAAAGGAGGACATAAAGGGCCTACTTGATTGGGAGACACTGCAAAGTGTGTGACATAGTATCCTGGTACATTATACGCACAGAATAGCGCGCATGGTACAGGCATCTTAGTTACAATTTGACATAACACAAAGAGAGATAAAAATCCCCTATCGAGGTGTACACGTTTCCAGCTCGTTAACCTGGTGTGCATATGAAGGTTGCCAAGCTCTTTGTGTTAAGAGGGTGTGAACAGACAAGTGTTCAACATGAGAGTAATCATGCTTTTCAATTAGAGGCCATCTAGTATAATCTCTCCTAGAATTGTACTAATCCTCTCTGTTCATGCTCCAGGTCTGATGTGATACTTCCCACCTCTTACTTATTAGTTACACCCGATTCCCCTCGCCCCAGCACCCCCACTAGGCAAGCCTTATCATTTCTGATATGCCACAAATACAAGGAAAGAAGAGTTAGTAGCGTTTGAATGCAGAAAACATAAATTGGATTTTTGCTGTGCCTTGCTGGGATATAGCCTGTAGAAGCTTCACTAGGGCACTATTGGGCCGGTTTGGATGGGGGTTTGGTGAAACGGCGTGATGTGGGCGGTGCGGTTCAGGGGGAAAGGGGAATTGCAGAAGAGGGGGAGGGGGAGGGGTGGGTGTATATATTCATTTATACTGGAAGAAAGAACGAAAAAGGAAGAGTCTGTAAGGAAATAACGGGTTGGTAGTCTTATAATTAGTGGATGATAGGAAGAGGTGAAGGGTGAGAGGATGAAAAATGGAACTAGAAAGAAAAGCTTATAGATATCTCCAGACCAAGGTCCCCCCCCTTTTTTTTTTTCTTTCCCCTTGCAGTCAACACTAATTATACATGTGTTGATTTCTGGGTTAAGAAGGTAAAAAACCCTAGTTGATAACGCCCAAGATGTTGTAGAAGATAGATTGCATAACTTTGGTAGCACACGGGCTGAGGGGAAGATGATACAGCTCTTACAAAAGAAAGTGTGAAATCTCCAAGAGTTTTCGAGTCTGTAAACCATGTATTCCCAAGTACTTCTTGAAACATAGGTTACACAGGGGGCATGTTGGGGTATTGAAGATGGTACAAATAAAGCTCACGCTTCTACATAGTACTACCACAGACTGTGCATACTCTTACAGATATTAATAATAAGGAAAGAGCAGTCCGTCCAACCATACTCTTCTATAGAAGAAACAAACCCGCTAGCGAAGAGAAATGACCAGGAGATAATAAATACAGTCTGCCTAGGTATGCGCAGTGATATGAGTCCATGGTGATGTTAGTTAATTGGTTTCCTCGAACTATACTTGCACAGTGCCACAGCCTTTGGTATGCTTGCAGTACTACCATGTGGTATCGTGCTCTATTGCGCCTAGGCATGAAGAATCATGCCCCAAATTCATAGCTCTGGATCCTTGTTCTCGCCAGGCATTGTGCTCCAAACCTCAGAAGCACCAAGTCACACCAGATTGTTCATTCCTAATCAAAAAATCGCTGGATCATCTACCTCCTCTCCCACACCTTGTTTCTTCTGCATGCATTGTGTGCTTATATGAGTCCTCATCGAATCCTTCTTGGGCCCAATTTTCACAGCACCTCTCAAAGCCGGGGTCATACTAAGCCTCCGACACTTCACCTTCGTCTTCGTCCGAAAGTCGGGCTCGCTTCTGTTCTTGGTCTGCCATATCTTCGTCATCTGGACTCTTGCGTTTTGTCCCGGGTGAAACCAGCCCGTTGCTGGTGCCATTCGTCTGCGTATCGTTGTGGTTATTAACATTGTTCGCTGCAGCCTTGAGAGCTGAGTCTGAATCGCCCTTGGGTGGCACGTTATCAACGTCCATCAAGCCATCGTCAGATTCCCGTTTGCTTTCGGCTCGGCCGTAGTCGTCATCCTCTCGGTCGGCCCGGCTCGGGTAACGAGCTCGAGGGCTTTGAGTTCCTCCACGGTCCATGTCCATAGGCGTGCCATTGTGGCTGGAACCTCCTTCAGTCTGACTAGGAAACTCCCTGCCTCTTCTAGTGTTCTCGAGACTGAAAGCTGGAGACCCTTGGTATCGAGAGTCTGATTTGCGGAGAGGGTTTTCAGAGTAAAAGTCCATGACCACGCCGATTGCCAACTGTAACAGCGACTCGTCCCCTTTGAGGACCCGCCACCAGGCCTGGCCGTCCCTATCGTCTTCAATCTTCTCTCCAAGCGAGACAGTTGCAAAGTATATGGCACTGATGGCGACTTCCTTTGCGTTCATGAGCAATGGGAGAACCGTCAAGGCTGAGTCGCAGCAGTATGCCCAAGCCGCATCTCTGATCGGCTTGTTGTGCAGCATGTCAAGCTGGGTTAGACACTCGTACAGTCTCTGGTAAGGGTTGTCTACCATCAGGTCGAAGGTCAACATTTCCAGCATCATTTCTTCATGCATCAGAATGCTGTCTCGCCATTTCCAGTACTCTTTGCTTTGCTCGTCCACGATCAAGCGAGGATTCTTTTGCGCCACTCTCACCACGGCATAGATCAGATCTTTGGTCTTTCGGCAGTTCTCTTCGGTCTTGTTCGCCAAGAAGAGGGCCGTCGCTGCAATGTTCTGTAGTCCAAGAATGCCGATGTCAATTGCTTTGTCATATGCCCAATGGATAAGTTGTATACCATCCGACTAGCGGCGCATGTTGTCCCTCTGGCCCGCCGCAGATTGGAATGGTGACTCACGTAATGGTGTATGCCGCCCTTCTCTTCTAGCATGCTGCAGCGCATGTAGAATCGATGGAAGAACACCGATGCGACCCAGAGCGTAGTTTGCGGCAGCTCAATCATTGCTCCGGCTTGGTATATGAAGTTGACGCCCTTGGCCCGCCGTAACCGTTCATCCGAAGGTAGTAGACCATCTACAATGCTCGGTGAGCTGATGGCCTCTTCTGGCGTAAAGTACCACTGGTTGGCTCTCGGTCGCGACGAGCTCGGTGGCGATGGCTGGGCGGGAGACGGCACACCGCGCCGGGACTGTGGAGGAAGCGAGGATGTGCGTGAGGAGTGCGTCGGCGGCGATGGAACGGCAGGAGGCACATCGCGTCGGCTTGATGGCGACTTGGACTGGCGAGAGGCGACAACGACTGGCTTTGGCGGCAGCGAGGGAGGCTGATAGCCCTCGCGAGGCGGTCGGTACCGGTCGATGCTCGCCATGGCGGGCGTCAAGTTTAAAGCATCGACGCAACAAGTTCAAGTACTCCAAGCGTTGTTGTAGTATAATCTGATTGCGTGTGGTTGGGAGGGGCGGCGTCTTGTTGCGAAAGAAAAGATTTGGTTGTGTTGGAAGAAGAGGACTAAAAGTGATGTGGTGATGAAAGAGAAGGGTCGCCGATAGCCTTCCAAAAGATGGGCCAGGGTTAATTGTTTGCTGCCGGCTTTTGGTTAAGTACCTAGGTACATAGTAGTGCATCATTTTGCGGCGCTGCTGAATGTTACCCCGTACTCTGCCCGTGCATAGTACATTACTACAAGCGGTCCAGAACTTTTGTCGATGACCGCGGCAGGCAGAACAACGGCCAGGTACCTTTCTCCATCAGCGTTGATGACATCGACCTCTGACTTTTTGCAGCGCGTAAAGCCACCAGCACTTGCGTAGGGTCTTTTCTGTTGATCAAGGAGCCAACAGCTTGCGTCGCCAAGATGATGCACCCAGCGAGAAAAGCGTATGTGGAGGATCAAATGGACGAGGTAAGAACAAACATTCATGAGCTTCACAATGCCTATATGTGCTCAATCATTCAATAATACAGCACGCGACGCGACTGACTGGTACTCCTCTGCGTAGGACAGGGGGATGACGATCGATGAAATCCGTGAGTATAAGGTCTCTTTCGGACATGCAGGTGCTTGCTATTGACTATCCGTTTAGCAAATGATTACGACTACGACCTTTCCACCGGCGAGAATGCCTCGGCCCTCTTATCCCAGTTCGAGCGCAAACGGCTCGCTGCACGCATCGCCGTTCCCACAAATGACGAAGCGATCAAGGCCATGCTGCGCGAGCGAGGCGTCCCCATCACACTTTTTGGAGAGAACAATCCAGCCGATCGCCGCGAGCGACTGAGGGAGATTTTGACAGACGAGACTACCGAGGCGGCCAAAGCCCAAGGCCAAGAAACTGCCGATGTTGACATGGAAGACGCGGGCGAGGCCGAGGAGGACGACGAGCAAGAAGAGGAGTACTACACTCGTGGAACCGATGAGTTGCTGCAAGCACGAATCGAGCTCGCCAAGTATTCGCTTCCGCGTGCAAAGAGACGTGTACACTTCCAACGAGAAGAGGCCAAAATACCACTCCGAACCCATGTCAGACACCGCAAACAAATCAAAGAAAAGCTCCAGGACTTTGAGCTGCAAAGCTCACAAGTTGGAGGACAGAGATATTTGAGTGTTGTCAGGCTTGCACCTGAAGGGCAGCTTTGCGCAACAGGCGATTGGGGTGGCAGTTTGAAGGTGCTCTCAGCGCCGGAATTGGAAGTCAAGAAGACGCTGAGAGGGCACACAGCGAAGGTGGGTGGAATTGATTGGTTCCCTGGACCAGTAGTTGAGGACAGCGACACTGTCCGACTGGCATCCTCGTCCGCGGACGGGGCTGTTCACCTGTGGTCGCTTGAGCGCGACATACCGCTTTCTTCACTGGCGCCAACTGGCGGTACCAAGGTCAACAAGATAGGCTTTCATCCGTCTGGCCAACTTCTGGCTACCGCCTGCGATGACACAGCTTGGAGGCTCTATGATATAGCCACTGGCAGCGAACTCTTGTGCCAGGAAGGCCACTCCAGAGCCGTCATGACTGTCAGCTTCCAGTCCGAGGGGGCACTGGTGTTCACAGCAGGAATGGACAGCATCGGGCGAGTATGGGACTTGAGAAGTGGTCGCACCATTATGCTGTGCGAAGGCCACATTCAGCCCGTTACGTCCTCGAGCTGGATTGACGGCCACAGAATACTATCTGGGTCTCTTGACGGATTCGTGAAGGTTTGGGACGTTCGCAAGGTTCAATCAGGCGGTAACTTGGCTGGAAATACTTCTGGTGTCACGGATCTGCGTGTGTTCAGAGGGTTGGACGATCCCGTAGAGGGTGATGCTCCAGGCCAGGACGAAAAAGGCCAGCAGATTCCCAAGAAGTCGGCTACATTCTTTGCGTCATCTGGCTTCGATCGGAAGGTCAATGTCTACTCGGTGGACGACTATTCTCTGATCAGCTCATTGGAATCACACACAGCGCCAGTCAGTTCAGTCGATATCTCTAGGGACGGTAGATGGATCGTCTCTGGAAGTCATGACCGGACGATCAAGCTATGGGCACGAAACGAGATGGAGGCTTTGTGAAAGAGCCTTTTGCTATGTAAATAGGACGATTCAAGATACCCAGAAGCATGCGCCTTAAGATGGCTTGTTCAGCATGACATCTTTGCAACACAAGAGGGAGATGTTTATGATGCCAGAGGCCTCCCAGCCACGGATCCAATTTCTGATCTACCTCACTGCGCAATATAACACGGCAACGCATACTCCGCAGAGCATGGGGGATCAATTGGGCGTGTACATGTTATACCTTCAATTTAGGGAACCCACGTTGAACTGCTGTCTTTGTTCTGATGTCAACAAGATAGCACACGATCGTACAAGCGGATGAACAGGCCGTTGTATATGGTAGAAAAAGACTGTTTTTCGAAACAACAGCAGCCTAACCGGCTTCCAAAAGACCAGAAATGATACCCGATTCCACCACGGGATCCTGGACAGGACGGCTGTCCAGAAGATGACCCTCACTCTGGTGGAAGCAGATCCCGCGGGTCGCACACGCTTCGTGGCGCACTAGCAAACACTTCCACGTGGCGTTTCTGTGGTTGTATTCGGCCTGCCTGTTGCAAGCAGATGACTTCCAGATGCGCCGGCGAGTTGCGCCGGAAAGGGTTTACTGTAACGCAGATTGCAAAAACGAGCTGCTCAAGACAAGGATCGCACATAACGGTGCGTCAAGCTTGAGGTGGCTCACGGCAAATAGAGATTATACTATGGCATCTGAATCCTTGGAAGGACTCGTTACACCGAAGACGCCTCGGGACTTAATGATGCTTTTTGTTTCAGCGTCCGGCGGACAGCGGCTGACAACAAGTGTTTGTCCTCTAATCGGACAACCGATGACTTGGGCCTGAGCCAAAATTGTTCCAGTAACAAGAGAGCCCTGGTTTGGGAGGCCACAGCGAGCGGCCCGCAACGGCACATTGGAAGGATCACTGTCCTCCCAATGTGAGAAAAAATATCGAACGGCGGTGCTGGGGACCAGCCGTTCAAATAAAGCGTGCTCCGCTGAAGGAGGAAGGTCTCCTTGGAATTTCTCCAGTGCACGCGCCCTGATCCCCAGGCAGCCAAGGGCATGTCTTAACCTGTCAGGTGTCTTGCGGGGTTGCCCGCTCACTGTGGGCCCCAAAGTACGGGCCGTCCAGGCCTTGGCAATTAGCGAGCAGATCAGCCTACGGCGCCGTGTCAATCAGGCACTCACGGCCTGTAGGGGGAAAAGCAGGGAAGGGGGAGAAAAAAAAAAGTTTAGGCCCCCGGCCCCCGTACCCACACTTTGCAGGAACGAATTTCAAGCATGTGCTCCTGCCAACCCTCTCGCCTACTTGGCACTCGCACCTTTTCTTCTCCTTCTCTCCTCCTTCTTTTCCCCCCACCAAGTGACTTGTTCACAAGACAACGACACCCGAAGTGCCTGTACAGACTCTCGCGATCGCCGTCTCTCTGCAAATGCATACCAGTAACACCTCGCACGAATCCTCCCTTTCGCTTTCCCTGCTCAAGTATCAGATGCGCCTCCAGTGCCGCCAGCGATTCTCACGAAACGACTTTGCCGACTGCCGCAAAGACCCAGAAGCCCGCCGCGGCGCGCCTTGAACGGCCTTACGAATAAGACTGCGCACGAACCCGAGTTGTCAGGTACAACTGTAAAGCTGCCGCAGTTGATAGACTCAAGCATCAATTACTCAACCACCTAATACGCATCTGGCGCGCGTCTTTCCCTACATCGTGCAAGATGAGCCTCAAGACCGCCCCGGCCGTGGCCGCTACCGTGGTTCGCGGATTTCAAACTCCAAGTGGCTCTGGAGACGAGGACTCCGAGTACGGTAGCGCCACTCCCCGGCTCATGGCGACCGACAAGCAGTCGCCTCCTGTGCTGCGAGGCCGACGCTCACGTAACCCGATTATCGATGATGTCGTCAGCGCAAACTGCAGCCCTGTCTTGCGCCCGGCTCCACAGTCCCCGGCTGTCAGCGGCATTGCCCTCCTGCGATCGCAAATCGACGCTTTCAACCTCGACAGCGCCAATACCTCTCGAGCTCCCTCAGTCACACGCCGCACTAGTCTCTCACCACTAGCGCACCCTATCCACACCCGCGGCTTGTTCAACGGCATTGGCAGCCGACCGCAGAGTAGCCATGGTAGCGACAGGAGCAGCGATGGCGATGCCTCGGAAGTCTCGACTCGCTACGAGATCAATCTGGACGGTGACTTTGTTAGTGCGAGCGCCCCAGATCCTGGCTCCGTTCAAGGCGAGGGTGTCTTCGAGGACGCTATGGAAGGCGTGCCGTCCAACACAGCTCGTAAGATGACGGCGGAGGATTTTGAACCTCTCCGATGCCTGGGCAAAGGCACTTACGGAACAGTCATTCTTGTCAAGCAACGGAGCACTGGCCGGCTCTATGCACAAAAGCAGTTCAAGAAGGCTTCCCTCGTCGTCCACAAAAAGCTTATTGAACAAACAAAGAATGAACGCCATATCCTCGAGTCCGTCAACAGGCATCCCTTTGTGGTAAAGCTCTACTACGCTTTCCAGGACAAAGAGAAGCTGTACCTCATCCTCGAATACGGCCAAGGTGGTGAGCTGTTCCATCACCTCAAGGCAGAGCGTATGTTTTCCGAGACTCGATCCGCCTTTTATCTCGCGGAAATGGTATTGGCCCTTTCGCACTTGCATGACGATCTTGGCGTTGTCTACCGCGATCTGAAGCCCGAGAACATCCTTTTGGATGCAGAGGGACACGTGCTTCTTACAGACTTTGGTCTGTCCAAGGTTGCCACAGATGACGCGACTTGCAACTCGATTCTGGGAACTGTCGAGTACATGGCACCAGAGGTCATCAAGGGCGAACAGTACGGCAAGGCTGTGGACTGGTGGTCGCTTGGTGCGCTTGCTTACGACATGATGGTGGGTGACGCGCCTTTCCGTGGTGGAAACCACGCCAAGGTACAGCAGAACATCCTCAAGCAGAAGGTGGCCCTGCCCTACTTTCTGAGTAACGATGCCAAAGATCTCATCACACGTCTACTAAAGAAGGATCCCAAGAAGCGTCTGGGAAGTCATATGCCCAAGGACCTTGGCATCATCAAGGGTCACCGCTTCTTCAGACACATTGACTGGAAGAAGCTTGCGGCACGCGAGGTGGAGCCGCCGATCCAGCCCCTGATCACCGACCCG
Source organism: Coniella vitis (assembly GCA_011317545.1). Classification (NCBI taxonomy): domain Eukaryota; kingdom Fungi; phylum Ascomycota; class Sordariomycetes; order Diaporthales; family Schizoparmaceae; genus Coniella; species Coniella vitis. Next base: position 482,233 of record WUJK01000003.1, read on the forward strand.
GAGCTGGCGGAGAACTTTTCCGACGAGTTTACGGCTTTGGATCTAAGTCCCCGAAACTCTTTCGCAGAGCCTCTTGCCGCCCCTACGAGCGCGCGAACAGAGGAGAATCCCTTCGGTGGCTTCAGCTTTGTAGCGAGCCACAGCCTGCTCAATTCGCACGGATTCGCATGTGCCCAGCAGATTTGACGGTCGCGCACTATTTACCAATGAAGGACCCTTTGTCTCGGTACGAGCGTTTAAAGGAGATTACTATGACAGGGAGCGGACCAAAAGTGGCGTGTTCACAAGAGTAATGCAGGATCCGCAGATGAAGAAAGGGGATGGTGGCGATCACCAAAAGACTTAGACAACAGTCTGGTTCTTCAACTTGAAAGATCGATATGATAGAATTTTAGAGCCTTTGGGGCTGGGGAGTTGGCAGATGGGTGGATGATGCGAAAAGCAGCCAAAAGGATTCTAGATTTTCCGGTTCTCGACCTCTGCTCGCTAAACCGGTAATTTCTCCTGCTTTTTCCTCGAGAGTCGCGTGTTTTGTTTTCTTCTTAGAATGGCTTAGACTGAATAGAATTGATTCTAGCCTTCTGGTCTATTTGAGGGTCATGCATGTCGTTGACGTAACGGGCTTTGAGCGAGACTAAGATGGGTTACGGATGGGCGTACAAATATTGCTAGCATTATTGGATGTTTCCGCCGCTGAACCAGCAATAGTCAAGTTTAGCGAGTATACTATGTACACATCTTCATGCTTTATACCGCATACGATTTGGGTAGGTATTACTACTGCATGGTATCTAAAAGCCGCCGAATAATGAGAACCATTTTCCAATTATTGCCAAAAGTGCATACGCAGTTGTTGCATTCGAGTTTTAACACAAGACAGGAGGAAGAGCAAAGAGTTAGGCCACGGCTACTACAAGCCCGCAGCATTCTTAACAGCTCTTCGTTCTGGCAATCATGCGAATAGGCAGATACTTTTCCCGTCAGTAGTTGGCCAATCGGGACTTTCTCTATCCTCATGCTTATTCCATATCAATGAAGCCCAAAATCATGCATAATACAGATATCTGAATCCTTGATCTGGATTCCTACTTGACGTGGCGAAGAGAGGTGCGCAAAAAGGGGGGTCGGTTGCATGAAAAGGAAGAAATAGCCATTTCTACCTGGTACGTATCTAATCTCGCATTACAGATCCGACAAGGAGTCAGGTGAAAGCTGAGGTTATGAGGTCCTATAGGATCTTGTGCCAGCATTCACTTGTGCTTTGCATACAGCCTTCACTACGTACTCATACCATAGTATAGCAAGTACATTAGGCTACTAAGTATTCTGAAAGGACCATCAAACGAAGCCAGCTCTCAAATGTAACCCCGGTTCAGTCCAGAAAGGAAAATAATAAACCCATAAGAACGTCATCCGTGGCACTTATTTTGAGTTTACTCATAGTAACTAGCTTTCCAGCTTCCAGCCAGCTACCTAGGTACTCAGGTACTTCTCGTTCGTCCCTCACAAAGTACCGGGCAGGCCGTTCTGGGGCTGGCACGCCCGAGCTGAAATCCAGCAAACAGACTCTGGTGTACCTTTTCCCCAGCAAGGCTATTGCTGGTTTGTCTTTTGGTGGGTTGTTCTCTAGACTTCGCAAAGGGGCTAGGTCCTTGATGAAGGAAGACCAGCTGTCATCACCGTCATTCAAGTCACTGAGATTTTAAAGTATACACAGTGAATCTCCTTCCCGCTCCTTATCATACCACGATCTGCACTCCCCGAGCTTCCACTGCTTCCCAACTGCCGAAGTACTACTTGCTGCTTATTATGATACTAGGATGCTACGTACGTACTGCAACCAAACGAGTTCACCTTATCAGACGGCAAAAGCAGGATGCAAGGTACAACGACGCACATGCAATGCTTGTTCGTCTTGGACCTGCAGATCCGACGGTGGTGTGCTACATGGATTGATGACACTCCTGTCAATTTACTTTGTGCGACGTTTTCAAAGCTGTGAGGGAGACTTGCACGTGTATAGAAACGTACGAGCAAGGCAGACGAGCGAATATTGTGATCCCCTCAGGTCCCACTGAAGACATCTTCAAACGCAGCCCGATTCTCAGCTTCAAGTCAGCACAAGGGATCAGTCTCGGGAGACAAATTGGCTACTGGCTGACTACCAAAAGCATCATCACGGCAGATGTTTGACCAGAACGACGATCTGTCCAAATCGGAAAAAGGAAAGAAAACAGTTCACAAAAGCAATATCACCTTTGTCCTACGAGGATGATCTTGCCTTCTTCCGGGGCGAGATTATGGTCTGGCTGTCTGGTTCCAGGATAGCATCCCGTCCCTTTCTTGATGCGAGGCTGTGTGCGGCTTCCAAGAAACCCAAGACGAATTCGATTTAAAAGATAAAAAATAAATTAAAAAATTTAAAAAAAAAAAATCAGATCTTACGCCGGCAAAGATAGGAGAGCATGTTACATGTGCGTGCAGTATTGAGTTGAAGATCTGAAGGGCGAGGGAATGCTTCGCTGATCCTGATCCCATCCCCAAACCTTTTCCTTTTTTTTTTTTTTTTTCTCCTTTCGTCTTTACATCAGCTCAACTTGTTTGTTTTCATCGCTTCTCTACTCGTCTTGTGCAACTCGGCGGTCGCGCAAAGCCCGCCATGAGACTAGGGTTTTCTGGTTTGTGTTTTGCATCAGGGGCTGTGTGGAGGCCAAGACATTCAACAACAACTCCGTCTTGACAGTGTACTCAGGACTCTGGGCATGACGACAGCCCCGCTGAGCCACGCGAGACCCGGGTGACTGCTCGTAGGTGAAATGAGAACAAGATAGGGCAGACTTTTGGATACCGAATCGAGAGTTTACATCTGGAGCCTACATACGCCTTTTGGGAAAACGACTTGTCAGAAAGATTCTTAGGCCGCCTTGTGCACACTTTTGCATTCCGGCCAGCAATTATTACTTCCAGATGGGATCAGTCAAGCCGCATGATACCTAAAGTTGAGCATCGACCAACCCCAAAACGGACTACGAGCGGGATATTTCCTGTAACTACAATAAGTTACTGTATATAGTAGAGATGACCAAACCCAACAAGAGTAGCGACTCTAACCACAGAATTGATAACATACATCGTACACACAGTATAACAACCTTGGGGTGCAGCTCGACAGAATGACCTGGTGATCGACCTGGGTGAAAAGCAAAAAGAAGTATAATATGTTCTTCATATAGTGGTACACTTTGATGATCACTGTCTCACTCGCTCCTTGACCATATATGGCATCCCTGCTTTTGACAAGGGTTTCACCAAAAAAGTCCACGGACTTACACTCAATAGTCCAGCAGGCCCCCGGTTCAGTTATTACTATGTACACCATTTAATGATGTATCAGTCGATTTGGTCGAGTGTTAGGAGCGATGCCAACCCTGTTGTCACAACAGTTCTGAGACTTTACACAGCCCAAGTAGCGCAAGGCCGCGTCACTCATGCCATGTGAAGTCTTGAATTATGCTGTCAAAAGTTGCTTGGGAGATCTCGTATCAGGTCCTTGTTGTCTGTTGATAGGTCGAGTATAGGCGGTTGCATAATAGAACGGCTCGGATCTAGAGTTCCAAGAGCATGCGGCTGAAAGTTACTCATTCGACCGAACGCCTAGAATGGCCTTGGGGAACACTCTACTTAAAGGCTTGGTCAGGATTGGCCAGGCTGTATGAGGTGCAATGTTGGCTTGTTTGTTTGCATAGCTGCAATCGCGGGGGACTTGTGTGTGTTTGTGTTGTGTTGTACATGGTAGTGGTGTGTGAGCGTGAAACGAAGTCGCCCATCCTCCTTGTTCCTTGGTGCCCATGCCGTGGGTTATATTAGGCACATACCTCCCCTCCGGAGCCAATCCCACACGCCGGGTCCAGTTCTCGTTGGATTCCTCTGGAATGTTTGTTCCTGACCACACAACCTACCTGACGCGTTCTTAAACATTCCGTCAAGACTACCTTTAACAATAAGCTCTCCTAACTTATACATATTGTATGCTATTGATGTTTCTTGACCATTGTTGTCCTGCCGGCTGCACTACGCTGGCTTGATGTAGCAAGCATGCATACCGAATTAAGTCTTATGGCTCTGACGGCGGCGGTATTCTGTAAGTGTTTTCTTTTGCACATTGAGCCCAGAGAATGTTGAAAGCGGAAGGGAGAAGAAGAAAAGAGAGATAGAGAGGATGAAAGAAGAAGAAGAAAAAGAAGAAGACATGAAGGCATCACCTTCGGACTGACACAAAGCAACAGCAGCCGCCAATGCAAATGTTATCAGCACATGCGCTGATGGCGCAAACGACTTCTGCTCTGCCGTTGGAGTGCCCGAGACTACAGCCGACTCCAGCACAGGCAATCTATATTTGCGACTGTCAGCACCCACTTCTTACTCTTGGGTTGGACTGGGTGCGGGATCTGGGATGATGGGTGCAAACATGTTCATCGTTTATGCCAACGGTGACGGAAACGTGACCGTCTCTCCCAGAATCGGCACCGGCGAGGTCGAACCCAAATATAGCGCGTCTTCGGCAGCAAACATCGAGTTGTTAGCAGGCAGCGGTGTGTCCGATGGTATGATGATTGCAAACATTCGATGCACCAACTGTAAGAATTGGGAAAGCGGGTCACTGGACACAGCGAGTACCAGCTCCAGCTGGATTGCGGCATGGAAGGCCGGGGATGCCCTCAACAGCATCGATCCGGCGCAAAGCATCACTTACCATGATGGGCACACGTCTTTCGATCTCGACCTGACCCAAGCAACCCTTGCGACAGACAGCAATCCCTTCACCGCTGCCGCTACCACGCCAGCTCCAGGGTCCAGCACAGGTGTCACCCAAAAGGCCAAGCCGAACCCCAAGGTCATATGGGCGCATGGGCTCGGTATGGCACTTGTATTTGCCATATTCTACCCGTTGGGGTCGGCGCTCATGCCATTGAGTGGCAAATGGAAGCTCCATGCTGGGTGGCAGACAGTTACCTGGTTGAGTATGTGGGCCTTCTTTGGCCTTGGTGTGTATGGGGCACAGCAACGAAACATGGTGCGTTATCCCCAAACGAAACCACCTCCTTTCTGTGTCTTTGGCAAGTAGACAGGGTTGGAGATTCTCAAACTGACATCTCGTAGTTGTTCCACAACACTCACACAACATTCGGCACAGCCATTGTGTGCCTCCTTGCCATCCAGCCGCTGCTCGGCGCGGTGCATCACTGGCACTATGTCACATATGGCACAAGAGGCATCGTCAGCTACGTCCACTTCTACGGGGGACGAATCCTGATGGTCCTGGGTGCCGTCAACGCAGGCCTGGGGTTTGAACTAGCACACGCTCCTAGTAAATGGACAACGGCATACACGGTAGTTGCTGCCGCCGTGTACGTGATATATGCCGGTATCAAGACGCGTGCCGTTGTACGGAAGAACCAGCATGGCACAACCAAGAGCAGTCCGAGGTCGTCACATACGGGATATGAGGAGCATGGCGACGCAGTGCCAATGAAGTACTTTCCTCAACACGATGGTGATGTCGGGCAGTCTACCAGCTCTCCTCGAGGCACGTGAAGACAGCTTCTCATTATGCGGAGTTCTGTCATGCAGATAGAATCGAAATTGATCGAGAGACAATACTTGGGCACAACGCAAAGGACCCAATACGTACAGGGTGAGCAGTAAGGTTCTTGGACAACCTGCACCCTAGTGACATCACTCCGTCTTTCTTGGGGACTCCTCTGCGCTGCATAATCTGGAATGTGGTAGCTCCATCGATAAAGCGATGCCATTGACGTCGACTGTGCTCTTGAGGCCGTGTGCACGTGGATGGCTGAAACCCGTGTGGGTGTGCGTTGATAATGCAGAATAGACCGGATACCTAGATCCAGGCAGAGACTGGTGATGATGATGATGACGATGCTTGCAATGACAGCCATCTGGACTATGAATGCCCAGGGCGATGGGATGGGGGCTAGCAAGTGAGGCTAAAACACCACCCTTCCTGTATGAATGCCCTGAATGTAGCACTGTATGTACTTGTACCGTAGGATCGAAGTAAGAGCGATCGTGCGGGGGAAACAGCGGGGCGCGGAACTCGCACAGTGTCGCCATCTGCAGTGCTTGCGGCGCTTGTTGGGAGCTGGCTGGCAGGCTGGGAGGCAGACTGGGAGGCCTGGGGTCACCACGTGACTGCAGTGGAGTGGAGGTGCTGGTTTCTCTGGCTAGGGGGGAAACGGGCAGGAACTGCAGCGAGGAAAGGAATGAATAGCAGGATGGCTAACAGGCGGGAGCTCGGACCACTTTGTGCCTATGATGCGCCGACCTCTCCCGCCCGGCCGTTTTAGCTTTTTTACTCTTAAAAGACCTCATCCGTCCAATCGCCTTGCAACGCCCTGCTGCTGCCCGCGTCAACTGAGCACCACACACCTGCCACGATGCTCTCCTCCGTCTCCCGAGCTTCTGTACGTTATCTCTTGCACTTCTCTTGGAAGGCTGCTGCCCGCGCTAGGCCCACGATGATGAGCCTGCACGGTGGCACCAGACACCCACCCATCAGGGCAACCCGAGGTTGAATCGATGGCTGACCCGCGATAACAGAGCCGCCAGGCTGTCGCCGCAGTCTCCCGACTTGCTGGTCGTAACGCCGTTCAGATGAGGACTTTCCTCAACCCTACCGTCTCGCGGAGAGGTATGTCTCGACTTGTCTTTGGCCTACATTCCCCGAGGCACACCTTGCCATACCTCCCATCCCCAGGTCCGGATCGGATGTCGTGGTCCGGCAATGCAAGAGAGCCATTCCACCACGACACGTTACGATCCGTTAGCATAACCGCACTGGTGGTGGCCGTTGTCCCAGATACACCGACTTGATCGAGACATTGCGCCTCCTGATGGTAGCATGCTCTCGACACCATCCATCAAACATCCTGCTGCGTGTCATCTTCGCTACTATGAATAACCTCGTTGTCTTCCCTTGCTTGAACCTTGATGCAGTGATGCTAACCATGTGCTTTCATTCCTTCAACAGCCGACTTTGTCCAAGAACTCTACCTGAAGGAGCTCAAGGCCTACAAGCCCACACCTGTCAAGGAGTCCGACTCCAAGGGCCAGGTTCTCGAGTTCGCCCAGCCCAAGGCACCCAAGTCCCCCGAGGAGACCGACCTGGCTTCTTCCCTGAAGGAGTACGAGAGCATGGCTGTTGAGGTTGAGGGCCAGGAGACCACCACTAACGGCGCTGCCCCCGCTGCTGTGGAGGACTGGCTCGTTGATGAGGAGGACGTTGACGACCACGCACACGGCCACTAAATTCGGATATAGCCGGGAAACAATAACGACAAGAGGCACAACCTCTTCAAAAGATATCGACCATTGCACATGGCAGGAAGAGGCCCACCGTGCTCACGATGGATAGCAGTAGCCGCGGGTTCTCCACCAAGTTGGACTGGTGAAAGAGGGTGAAGTTCTTCACGGAGGAACAGGGACCGATCTCAAAAAGGCAAGACTCGTCGCAGTCGACCGTGTATATTCTCATCATGCTCTCTTTACGCAGCGAAAAGATAGCAATCTCAACCTCGCCCTATGGGGCATCCCTTCACATCGTAATATCAGTCAATCATCTACGGATGGTCTCAGACAGCGTAGTGCTCTTGTTCGGTTCGGATGACACTGGGTGAGCTCACCGTTGGCATCTCTTGTTGTGGCAACCATGAACTTCGCTTAACATTACTTCGAGAAGAAGGTAGCCAAGTACTGGTAGCAAACCCAATTTTGAAGATGTCATTACAATAAACACGGTGCCAAGTTGTGGTCATCCAATATGCCTGAGGTTGTATAGCTATATTGGTATACTATCTTATTCTCATATCGTCCGTACTATGGGCGGTATAGGCAGTCTCCTGAGCCCGTCTCGTCCATCCATGCCTCTGATCTTGTCTTCAAGGAAGTCAATGGTATCGCACATCGTGGAACAGTTGTACAACTCGGCACGCTCCTTTTTGCTGAGAAGCGAACTCTTGTCTGGACCATATCCTGGGCCACACATTTCACCCACTGAGTTGGTAACGAATCAGCACACAGATCTCCAATCTGAAAGAATGCAATCGATTCAGCAGGCTGGGTAACTTACGGTGATGATGCACCAGTTTCAGCGGCAACGGCGCCCTGACAACATTGTTCATAAACAGCTCTACCGCCTCCCAGGGACAAACTTCGTGCCCTGCGAACAGCGCCGGATTGGCGAGGAGTGACCGCGCTGACATAAGACCTCTGAGTTTAGGCAAATGTGGCCTTAGCTCATCGTCCGCCCGCGTGGTGAGATAGGAGGACTTGTAGGGCAGCGTGCTCATGGTAAATACATCGCCTGATACGAGGATAGGGACCTTGTCGCCGTACTTGTTGGTCAGTAGCTCCAAGGCCTCCAGGTTGATTGGGTTCGTGGAAGGCGTGTGTCTTGTCCGGGGATGAATGGTGAGGAAATCGATATTGCGGTCCCGTTCATGGCCAAGGACGGTGTCTATGAAGTCTATTGTTTTCCTAAACGCAGTGACATCAGCAAAAATGGACCAACCAGGCTACAAGACAGTGCATTGACGGTTCTTTCTAGAAAGGCAAAAGCAGCTGGATTGCGGCGGCACACACGGGCACTTACCGGAGGTCCTTATGCACTCGTATCTTGACGCTCACGCTCTTGCCCTTGGGGTTATCCATGTCCTGCTCTTTACCCACTGCCCACCCATCATCGCGAAGCCTCTGCCGTGTTGCCAGAACCATGTCCCGGACAAGCTCTCGCTTTTCCATGAGGGCAGCACCAAGCGTCTCGGCACAGGCCCATGATTGCGGACAGCCGCAGTTCAGATCCACGCCGTCGACGTAGGGCGCAACCAGGGCAGAGGCGCGGGCCAACTCGAGGGGCACATTGGCACCGAACTGAACGATTGTGGGCACTCTTGGGCCACTTGTAGAGTATGTGAAATCTGGGACATATTGCTTCGTCAGAAATGCGCTCTATGCATGTATGTGAAGGCAGGAAGATTGAGAGATGCTCCAACCAACCACTATGACGAGCCACGGCGCTGCGGTTAAACTCCTTGGCCAGGATCATGGGCGTCCAGCATAGATCTGTGCCGTAGGCATGTACTGTCTGTCTAAAAGCCAGCTAACCTCAACTCGTTAGAATCACTGTCCATTCTGGTACTCAATGTTGGGTCTGATCCTGAAGCCTCACTTTGCTATACCGCACCATCGGCGCACATGCATAGACAAATCTGCCTTGACTCTGGGCCAAGTCGAATATTCTCAATGGACTTTTTTTAAAGAAAAAAAAAAGTAAGATTGAATTAGCCTAGGTATACTAATGAAATAAGATGAACACAGCAAGTGAGGTCGTTACTCACTGCCCGGACGAGGTGGCATTCTCGATATCCGTCCCCGCTCCCGACTCGCCCATGATGCTTGATCGCTCTAACCTCAATCACAGCAAATACTAGGACAGTCTGTAAATTGTAGAGTGATGTTGTTGACGCTCGAATTCACTAGACGTTCCTCGATTATTCTGCAGGAGACAAATCTCGTCGAGTATTTCTTGATTATCGAGTAAATTTGCATCCGTGACTTTCGCGTATGCGAAGCTTGGGCACTACAATGAGCTGGCCTCTTTTCGTGTTGTCCGTAACCAGAACAATGCTGATTTTGGGTGAGCAGTGACTATCAGGAGGCAAAAAGATTTCGAGTCTAGGACGTTAGCTGAATATCACATGTATGCGGGGTTAGGGTCCTAGCAGGGCCTGATTGGTGCAGGCTCCGACAAAATTACCCCACGCCGACTTCCCAATTCATCGGGGCCATATAAGTCAGAGCAGGGCCCTTAGAATTTCTCTTGCTGCGATGATCTTTTGAGGCTTAGAAGTCAGCCATGATGAGGGTCGCCCAAAGTTCAATCCTACACATTTCCTGACAACTCAATTACGGTGCTTAAAAAAACCTCTCCATCACCATGTCCTCCCAAGCTCCTACAGTTGGCCTTTTGGGCGGCGGCCAATTGGGCCGTATGCTCTGCGAGGCTGCCTCGCCTCTGGATGTCTCCATTGCCATTCTGGACGAGGCTAATGCCCCCGCCAAACAAATCAACAGCAATTCCAAGCACATCGTCGGCTCATTCAAGGATCCCGCCAAGATCCGTGAGCTAGCTTTGAGCTGTGATGTCCTCACTGTCGAAATTGAGCATATTGAGACGGACGTCCTTGAAGAAATCGATACCAAGGGTATCCAGGGCAAGAAGGTCGCAGTGCATCCGTCGTGGAAAACTCTGCGCCTGATACAGGACAAGTATGCCCAGAAGGAGTACTTGGGCCAACAGGGACTTCCAATCGCCGAGCAAATAGACCTTACCGAAGGTGACGGAATGCTCGCGTCTATGAAGGAGGCTTCGCAGAAGTTTGGCTTTCCCTGGATGCTCAAGGCGCGCAAGGGCTCCTACGATGGGCGGGGCAATTTCAAGATCTCGAGCGAGCAGGATCTGCAGCAGGCTGTGGAGGAGTTTGGGAGTTTGTCTTGCTATGCTGAGAAGTGGGTGCCCTTTGAGCTGGAGCTGGCAGTCATGGTCGTTCGCACTGAAGACGACAACGGCAAGACGAAGAAAATCATTCCTTACCCCGTCGTTGAGACGGTGCACGAGGACAACATCTGCTCCAAGGTCTTTATGCCCCCTCGCAACGTATCTGCTGCAGTATGTGAGAAGGCACAAAAGGTTGCCTGTGGTGTCGTGGAAAAGCTGTGGGGAAGAGGCGTCTTTGCTGTGGAAATGTTCTTGACCAAGAACGGTACGTCCAAGCTCCTTGCTTTTGCGTTTTGGGAAGTGGCGCTAATCTCATAATTAGGCGACGTCATGGTCAACGAGATTGCACCGCGCCCACACAACTCGGGCCACTACACCATCGAAGCTGTGCCATACATGTCACAGTACAAGGCCCAGCTATATGCTGTTCTGGATGAACCCCTGCCCGAAGTCCTTGAGCCCCATGTCTCATCTAGCATCATGATCAACATCTTGGGTGGTGCGCACGCAGAGTCCCACCACAAGCTGGTCGAGCAAGCAAAGAAGATGTATGGCAAGGGAACAGCTGTATACCCTCATCTTTACGGCAAGGAGTCCAAGCCTAGCCGCAAGATTGGCCATATTACTCTTACAGGCTCAGGATCGATACAGGAGTTAGAAGAGTACGCGCAGCCACTCATCCAACTCGCCGATTCCATCCGTCAAGAGCGCCTCACAGCTTCCAGCCAAGCTTTGCGCCCCTCAGAGGCACCAAAGTCTGCATCCAAGGCTGCAGCAAACGGCGATGCTTTGGTCCTGGTCACCATGGGCTCTGACTCCGATCTGCCTGTCCTCAAGGCCGGCATCGATATCCTGAACCAGTTCGGCGTTCCATGGACTGTAGACATCACCTCTGCGCACAGAACGCCGGCCAAGATGGCTGAGGTTGCCAACGAGGCCGCCTCAAAGGGGATCAAGGTCATTATCGCTGCTGCAGGCGGAGCTGCACACTTGCCGGGCATGATTGCTGCCTATACACCTCTACCAGTGATTGGTGTCCCTGTGAAAGCAACGCATCTTGACGGTCTAGACAGTCTTCTCAGCATTGTGCAAATGCCGGTACGTACAGAAATAACTATGTTCATTGTGCGCACTTTGAATGGTGTGTTTTGCTAATCTCCGTCACAGAGAGGTGTACCCACTGCTACTGTGGCTATCAACAACTCGACGAACGCAGCTTTATTGGCTATCCGCTTTTTGGGCGCCTTCATTCCCGATTTACACGAAAAGATGAAGAATTATCAGCTCGACATGGAGAAGCAAGTACACGACAAGGCGAACCTCCTGAAAGAGATTGACGTCCAGGCATACCTTGAGAAGATGGGCAAGAAGTAAGTCGTTACATTCCGGGGGCTTCGCAGTCATCTCACAGCGTGCTCAATGCTCTGAATTAATGCGAAGGCCGAATCGTGATTTTTTTTTCGGCATTATGACATGGGGCGGATATCCATGAATGTTATGGATGGCATGCTTGAATATGACATTGGGTTTGCAAAGCGATATTGGAACGCAAAATTAGACGAATCAGGTAGTCGTAGAAACTAGATCTCAGTGAACTGAAAATTACAGATGAGAAGAATACTCCAAGTTCCTGCCTTCGTGAGATCCCTCATTGCTTTATATGCGAACACAATACTCCGCACTATAACGCTGTTCGTATCTTTGTGACGACGTACCTGCATCGCATCCACCTGTTAGACAAGCACCTCTTATTTACGCATAAACGCACTTAACCACACTGATTGTTTAGCAAGTATAGGGCATTCTCGGACCACAGAGAAAAGAAAACGAATGTAATTCTGCTATCTACTCTCCTCATACATCATCATACCCAGCTCCTGGGTGGTAACGCAAGAGCTGCCAATCAGCCGCCCCTCTTTACAACTGCTCTTGTTGAAAGGGTTTGACATCTTGGGGACCGATGGCTCTGGGGACTCCTGGTTCTGCCTCTCTCCAACTCCTGGTTCAACCCAGCCTACGTAAAACGCTTGGCGTTGGCAACTTTGCTGACGATGGCGTTGGCGGCAGTCTCTGTTCCAGACGAGGCAAGATTTTCGAACAAATCTTTACCGACGGTCTCGACACCGCTAAGCAACGTGCTCTCCCAGCTTGGGGTTCTCTTGTCGACGACATTACGGCTAGCAACCTTGCTCACAATCGCGTTGGCAGCGGTCTCTGTCCCCGACGAGGCAAGGTTTTCAAACAAATCTTTCCCGACGGTTTCGACACCGCTCAGCAATGTGCTCTCCCAGCTTGGGGCTCTCTCGTAAATCTTGCTCATATCACGGCTGGCAACCTTGCTCACAATCGCGTTGGCAGCGGTTTCCGTACCAGACGAGGCCAGGTTCTCAAACAGATCCTTGCCAACGGTCTCGACACCGCTGAGCAACGTGCTCTCCCAGCTCGGGACCCTCTTGTCGACATGGTGGTTCTGCTTCGAGCTGGGAAGACGAGTTTTCGACGCCGTAGCAATCCTACCCGCGCCACTGCCACCCGTCGAGCTGCTCGGGGACTGAGGCCCGGCGGCGGCGGCGGCGGCCTGCAGGGGTGCTTTTTGTTCTGGGGAGAACAGGACCTCCCGCTGGTTGTGCAGCGCTGTGCCCGGAAACGTGTCCGCGTAATGCTGGTTGGAGACGGCCTCGCCATACGTGATTTTGGAACCGAGGTAGTCCTCGGGATAAGCCGATAACGGTGTCTCGCTGGTGGGGGCGGTGAGGACGTCGGTTGCGCAGACGAGAGCTGCCAGGACGTTGCCGGTAACGTTGGTGGTACGCATCTTGAAGAGTGGTTGCAAGTCGCGGGCTGGGAACTCGAAACTGGAATACCTCTGTGAGCGGAGCAGAAACCTCGGGGAGAAACTGAAGTAGGAATATGTAAGAGCACTTACAGAAACCGGTGGTGTTGGCCCGGTTGGTGATTATGGCAGCTGATGTGCTGGGTCTCCCAGAGAATATGTGACGAGGTGGAAAAGAGTGCTGATCACGGCTCAGCCGTTTAGAATTCTCTGATGACCGAAAGAAGGTTGTCGGATGTTCGAATCTACACCTGGCAGGAATTCAAAACAAGTCCAGTTGGCTGAGATTGAAGAAAGGTTGCTAATGGGCAAGAGTGCTTCTCCAGGAAGTCACATGGTGATAATTTGAAGCGAAGAGAACGATGGGAGAATGGGAAGCCTGTCCTCGCTGAGAGAGGTTCCAAACTGCATCTAAGCACAGAACATGTTCATACTTATATGTGAAAAAGGGCACTTCTCTCCACACGGCTGGATGGCCATGCAGTCGGTAGACAAAGGACCTGACACCACCGCGAGCGGGCGCATCGCACTCTCGTGATGCCCTCGACTCCTCAAAGCAGGCGGCCTGCCGTTTGGGTCGCGGATGTTGGTAATCCTCTCGTGGCCCAAAGAGACTTACGAAGTAAGTTTTTTTTTGTATTCTGATTAGCAAGAAGCTTCTATTTCCAGTGCTTATTCCTGGATCTTGACTTGACTACTTTACAACTGAGTACATTAACGATATGCACCAGTCCACGGCACGGTTTGGCAGATTCAACCTCTCAAAGGGTCACAGACATGGCCATTGACCATATCAAAGGGGCGCCTACAGTAGTAGACGCGCCTCGCAATCGTTCGTTGGGTGAGATGTCATTGCGATGGGACTGCTTTTACGACCAGGACGCGGCCAGCGCGCATAAGAACAAGAGCACAAAGACCGGAGAGAAGTACAATGTCTCTTCTCAAGTCATGATAGGCTGACAGTCTGGCGTAATTTCCCCGATAGACTCGTGTAATCAATGTGGATGAACTTGCATATCCCTTTGCAATGGTAAGCCCAGTGATTCTTACATTCATCAACCTATAATTGGCCGCTTACTGACCAGCCGTTGTTGCACACGCACCGCCAACGGAAATCTGGATGGGATGATGATGAAAGAAGCATAAAATAAGACAAAACAGTAAGGGCCTTCACACGGGCTGACAAAGCCAACGTACAGGAGCAATATGTATTGCAGAACTACCAAATCATGCGTAGTTGGTGCCGAATGCCCTGTTCAGCCTGGGTCGTCCTGAGACGCATGTAGATTACGGGTCGCCGGATGTGCGGCAATGCGGCGTAGCTGAGCCCAAGGCCAAGAGGCAGACGAGGCATTTGAGATAACCGACCACAAATAATTAGTCACGATTGCTAAAGCCCAGGATGATATGAAGCGAGGATGTGTCGAGGTCACCTCGCCATCTTAGAGATTCATGTCCCGGATTCAGGGTCAACAACTGTACCTTTATTGCATTCCAGGCAGTCAGAAAGCCAAGTACAGCAGGATTCACAAGTGTGGTTATTTGAGCATTACAGGATTTGGTTCCATCATGACAAGGTTGTTGCTGAGCGTATGCAAATTGTAGGATGGCCGTCGCTCATCGATTAGATCGTGTCAAAAACAGAATAGTAACTACTACTATTTGGAGAGTTGCTCTTCATCTCAGGCCTCTGCCGTCATTGATGTAGCCTAGGAGCACCAAAAGATACTCGCTGCGTAGTCACACACGTGACTACTTCCTCATACTTCTAACCTCGCTATCCTGTAACACATCCTGCAATCTGTCCTTCTCACTAGTTAGTCCGGTCTGGCGTGCGTTCCAAGCCCGGAATGTTCCTGGGGAAGCTAGTTAGGATGTTCTTTGGGATGTCTTTCTCTTCGAAATTCCAACTCATGATCCTCTGCACGTCTTCGAGACCAATCAGCAGGATAAGCCAATGCCGGGCCCAAATGCTCTCCATCTCGTCATGGAAAACGCGTGCGACAAAGCGATGCTTGTCGTGGTTTCCCTTGGGGAACTTCTCTCTGCCATAGACATCCTCAAAGAGCCAGAATGTCTTGAGGACTTCGTACTTGTCGACGTGTTTCTGGAGTATAGTTGCCGTATTTTTCCAGACGATGTTTTGGCACAAGGGGTGGATGAAATGGACCTTTCTGATGTTGTCTCTGGGAGCGACTGGTCGAGTCACGCCGTCCTCGTGCTTGACATATTGAAGTGGCTTGTCGAGGATCAAGCGAGGGTATTGCTTGAGGTTGTAATCAGGATTCTCCGATTCGTGCTTCTCGGGGCTCTTGTCGCCACTAGTAGAGGCCATGCCTTCTTCATCTTCGAAGCCGAGAGCCTTCCCGTCGCTTGAGTGCTGCTTCTTGGGGCATTCAGGCTTGTCTGCCGTGCCCACGTTGTCTGGGCTGTTGCCAGCTGACTCCCCCTTGGCCAAGGGGGTGCCCTCGTCGGCCTTGCAAGATGTTCCCATATTGATGGCTGTAGAAGAGGAGCCAAGTTCTGGAGCCCACAACCATCAGATTTGCCCGTCGACGTGGCACAATAAAAGGCCGTGTAAGTGTATTTCGGATGGAGAAGCTCTCGCTTGACTGACCTTGCTAGGTGGTAAAAGCTGACTGGATGTAGGATGAACTTGTAGAGATTGCTGTCGGGAAAGATGCCAAGTCCAGAATGATATGCAATGTGATGATGCTCAGGTGGGATATCTGGTAAAGCAGTTCTGTGAGAAGGATAGGTTGAGTCAGACCTCCAGTGTGACAAACATTGCCTCCGGATTGTGTGCATATATGTGTGTTTTGGGCCAAAGCATGACAAGTTTGGGTACAAGTAAGGAGCGGATCTGGCCATAGGCGAGAGAGGAGGAAGTCGCTCACCTCTGCGATCCACACAGAAACGAAGTGTGGTCTCTCGACGTTTATGCTTCAACTGCACCGGAATGACAGAAGATGAGGCTGGGCATGCTCTGCGCAGTGGACCAGAGCGATGTGCGAAAGCAATATGGTCAATGCAACTTTGCTTAGAAACTGACTGGCTCTTCCGTGCAAGAGCTGGGGAGGCAAGAAACTGGAATGGGCTCGAGCAGCCAGTCAATGAGTTTGGACTCCTCGGGAGATCCAGACGCTTATATATCCTCGCGGCAGGTGTATTGTACTTGTACAGTTGCGGCACAGCGGTAGCGTGCAAACTGCGCAAAGCACATATTTCCGTTTCGTACCAACCATTAGATGAGCACAAGACCTTTGACCAAGGTGGTGTTGCTCTAGTATGCATGCTAAGAAAGCTAGCCAGTGCAAGTGGTGCTGCCTTTACCCAAAGCAATAATATTCAACAGAACACCATGAGGGTTAGTGACTCGCGAAGGAGACGGATTGGGCGAAGATGAGGCAGTCTAGGAACACGCACACACAGACATACTTGAATTAGCGGCGGGTGGATAGTAGAGAAGCCGTATACTTGCCCAATCCGACCGAATTTTCCTCTGACTAACAAGCTACTGACAGTAATTTCTTCTTGTTGCGAGAAGCCAAAGAATGAATCAGACCCCTCAGCTATAATCGTATTCGTTTCGTCGCCGAAAACAGACACGAGGCAGGGCTTATGCTTGTAGACATAATACATTAGAGTTGCCACGCATATGCGCTGTCACCATCGCCATCGTCTGGACGCATGCTGTCCTGAGGGGTCTTCCAGCAGCATCCTGCTCTGCCCTGTCCTAGTTGGCTAGTAAATGACTCTTTGGCTGCAGCTTGTGATCCTTGAGTTTTGGGGCAAGCATATGACTGAGCCAGTCAATATCAGCTGCGAACAGTCATCACGATGCTATGCTGGGTATTGACGGCATTCCTGGAACTAGTTGTAAGGAGAACTTGCAGAGTAGGAACTTGTCAGGCAACCATTGCACCCTTGCTGGTTGGCATTTGTAGAAATAAGCCTGTTGGTGACGAATACCTAGCACTGTTATCAATCTCTGTGTAGTATCGACAATGCAGAGACTGCTTAACACACTCATTAGCCTCGGCATACAGGAAGAATGGCTTTGTTTCATGTTCATGGCAATATATTGTTTGGTATCTTTGTGGCCCACTGACTTTCGCTGTTTGTGACTGCCGATAGGTTTATTGACCCTGTTCGAGGCGTAGCATCTGTTTTGACGGCTCGCGATCAATGCTCCTGCCATGGAGCTTGTTGCCCATCGCGGCAACACAGGATGCCTGTTTGTGTTGTACAACCCCCGTCTTGGGCTGGTTTTCTTCTCCTGCTCCCCTTGTTTCTCCTGCCCATCCTCGGATTCGGCAAACTCCACGCAAAACTGAGCTCTTATGCGACGTATTCTCTGATGCCCGTTGCCTCTGTTGGGAGGTATAATAAATGGATAGCAATATCCCAGCCGTCCACAGTTTTGTCTTCAGCTAAGCCACGCTCTCGAGATAGTGTTTCCGCAAACGCTGTTCGGCTTCTGTCGAGAGCCCCGGTGGTCTCGTAACGAGCGGCTTGTCTAATGGGTCACGATTCTTGGCTATAATCGACAGTCAGACACAGACTGGCTGTAGTCATGCTTGAAAGAAACCAAGTAGCAGCGGCATAGTTGCTACCCGGAGCACGGAAAACTAGGATGTACTTACAGCTAAGATAATGTTGATGAAGCAGCTTGGCTCTGGTAAGAAGCACATCATCCCTCCACTTCTTTGTGTCCCAACTGCCAGCCGTTGTGGGAGCCGCCGGGGCAGAGGCACCGTTGGCGTGGCTGTCAATGTCCATCGCGCCTTCGGAAGCCAGGGGGAGACCGGCGGCATTTACGGCATTCGACTGCTGCGTCTTGGGATCGGGGGTCGAGGCTGGACTGTCCAGCATGATGGCGTCGGCGCTCATGGGGGGATAGTAAGGGGTGTAGTATGTATGGGCTGATCCTGTCTCTGTGTGTTCCAGTCTACACTGTCTGTGTCTGTTGATCTGTCAGTTTCAATCAACATTTCTGTAGCGTGGAGCGGCAAAGGGGGGGGGCACAGTACGTGGTGGCCTTGGCGCTTTCGTCCTCGTGTCTTGTTCGTGAGAGGGCCGTCTTTGGGTGGTGTGAAGCGTGAGAAGAATCACAATCTGGATCATTCAAGCGTGTGTGCCTCGCAGCACGAGGCGTCAACAATGGATAAAGGAGTGACGTCGAGTTCGAATGATAGCGGCCCCACATCGTATCTTTGTGGGGGCGGGGGTCCCCTGCCTGTGCAACCTTCGCCAGCTGAGCCGCATTTCCCTTTTGGAGAATTTGCATGGCCTCGTCGTGGATTTCCATATCTGTTACCACAGAGCAGGCTGGCGTTGCCTACCTCACTGCAGAGCTGCGGTCCTGACTCGAGTTGCAGATACTGCTCCGTCAAGACTCGTCATTAAGTAACTTATGCGATGAGAGCAAGAAATAGTGGAGGAAACGGTGCCAGAGACGCGCATTTCAAGAATAGGAAACAACCTCTTAGTTCCTGGCATAGTGCTATACGAAGTCGCATAGCACTGACACTGGGAGACATGAAGACATCACTTGTCTCAACATGGTTTACTGCATATCTATGTACAGTATGGTAGTTGTACGAATGCGTTTGGAGGTTTCCTATTTTTTTTTCTTCTCTCTCTTGTTTCCCCCACGGACGCAGGGTATGCTAGCTTGCACTAGGTCTACTTTTGATCTTTTCTAAATTTTAGTTTACCAATATAGAAGACAAATTGCTTCTTTGCAAGAGTTTCTCCCTCTTCTCGTTATGCATCTCCGAGGCCTATTGCATCCACTCCCACACATTTCGCATTTACTTGGGGTTGATAAGACCGCCCTCTGCCCGCTTCTGAAGACCGTATTTCTTAAGACGGATCGAGGTGATGCCGATGAAGCCGGTGGTGTCCTCGGGGCTGAAGTTGTCCAGGGTATCCATGGAGGCAATATCGGCGTCGTACAGCTTCTCGGTCTCGGAGCTACGGCCGAGAACGTATGCATTACCCTTGTAGCATCGGAGACGGACCACACCGTTGACGCGCTCCTGAGCAGCGATCAAGCAAGTGTCCAGCCACTCACGCTCGGGCGAAAAGTACATGCCGTTGTAAAGCAGCTCGCTCCACTTCTGGGTGACAAAGGTGTCGCGGATGGAGCGGAGCTGACCGTCGAGGACGAGACCCTCGAGGTCAAGGTGGGCCAAGCGGAGGATGGTCATGGCGGGGGAGTCGTAGCAGCCTCGGGACTTGAGGCCGATGAAGCGGTTCTCCACAATGTCGATACGGCCAATGCCGTGCAGCTTGCCGATGGCGTTCAGCTTGTTGAAGAGCTCGACGCTCTCGGTGTACGTCTTACCGTCGACCAGAGTCTGCAGCTTGGTGGGGATACCCTTCTCGAAAGTAATGTGGATGTCCTCGGGCTTGTTGGGGGCCGTCTCGGGGTCATCAGTCATGGTCCACATGTCAGTGGGAGGAGTTTGGTCGGGATCCTCCAGCATGCCGGCCTCGTAACTGCAGTGAGCCATGTTTGCATCCATGGAGCTGTGTTTACACTGGTTAGGAAGAGTACTAATGGTTGAGTCGGACACCCTGGATAAGCGACATACTATGGCTTGGCCTTAGTGCTAGTGACTGGAATGCCCTTCTCGGCAGCAAAGTCGAGCAGGTCGTTGCGACCAGCAAAGCGCTTGCTACATTTGGTTTGTTAACTATTGTGGTTTATAATGAGCAGTTTCCTTGGCCACTTCAAGTCTGAACCTACAAGAAAGCAGGGTCACGCCATGGTGCAATGACCTTGATGTCGGGGTTGATTGTGTAGAAAGCAAGCTACTAGGCGTTAGCATTGATCTTCGGCCGGGTGACAAGCGTGCAAATCCTGATCCATACCTCGAAGCGAACCTGGTCGTTGCCCTTGCCGGTGCAACCGTGCGAAACGAAGTCACAGCCCTCCTGCTCGGCAACTATCTCAACGAGTCAGTTCTTGCCGGGCATTAGAATCGAGTGTCGTTGGAAGCCATACCTCGCATTTGAGCACGAGCAATGACAGGACGAGCCAGAGAAGTACCGAGGAGATACCGTCCCTCGTAGATGGCGTTGCATTGCACAGCACGGAAGCAGAGCTCATCAACAAACTCTTTCCGGAGGTCCTCGATGATCCTGTTGCAAGAATGTGAGCTTCGCACTGGAAACTGCGAGGAAGAGCTCTGTGTGGGAAATCAAGAGTTCTCTCGTTGCAAACGAAAAGAAAGTGTACGCACATCTTGGTGGCACCAATCTGGACAGCCTTCGTCTTGACCGCTTCCCAGTCCTCATCCTGGCCGACGTCGGCAAGGAAGCAGACAACTTCGTATCCCTCCTCTGTATACGATGTTAGCAGCTTTTACACAGCGTTGCCAGGTGTCGCAGGGTCTCTACGCCAGGCTAAGGGCTGTACATACCAAGCAGCCATCCGAGAACTGAACACGCGTGTTAGGTGCAATCAGATCATTATAGTTACAAGAACAGCGGCCTGTGAAAACTCACTGGTGCTGGTGTCGAGACCACCTGAAAGAATAGCAATTGTTAGTAATGAAGCTCTGTCCCGAGAATTGGACCAAGGGAGGACAAGCAACTCACCAGAGTAGGCCAGGCAAACCTTTCCCTTGCTCATTTTGACAGGTATTTTGAATAGTCTTTGTAGTGACTGGTAATTGGTCAATTGACGCTCTGTCAAGGGTGGTGGTCTCTTATTCAACAAAGTAAGGTGGTAGTGGAAGTGCTGCAGGTTCAAGCAGCCGTGGGAACGAGCGTAGAGCTGCCTGCTAGGTAATAAATCGCAAGGACCCAGAGTCGGGATTACTCACAGTCGAGAGTGGATACAACGATATCGGCCGAGATAACAATTACCTGAAAGTTTCGAAGTTGTCTACTCGGGCGAGGATGGAAAGAGGAAAGGAGGAGGAACTCGACCAGGAACTCTTTTCTTCGCGACTAAAAAAACAAACGGCCCTGAAATGCAGATGACTCGACTTTCCGTTCGCTTGGGTGGGAAATTTTTCTTTGGGGCGCGAGATCGGGGCTTATCTTGCAGGTGTGCATAGTGAGCCAGCGTCAAATGCGGCTTATCAGTGCTGGCCTTTTTTCCTCAACAAGGCTGGCCTGCTGCCGAGCTACTGCATGTCTACTATGTACATACTTACTATGTAATAAAAGATGTAAGTATGTACTCTGTATACATAATAGCACACCGTACCGTCACAGTACGTACCTCGAAAGTGGCCTCTGACCGTCTCCCAAAAGATTCATTCAAGGCCAATGTCAAGGATGGTGATTACAATGTACAGCGGTCAGTGCGGGGGCTTGTCTTTGAGCCGGATTGTCTAGTAATAAATTCGCTGCGTCTTGCTTCCCACACACTTAAAGTAGTAGCACAATCGTACCACTTACGTACCTTCAAGACCGCACACAATTCAAATCACACCTCCACGCAACCCGCACACTGTCGCGAGAACATCCATCGCATTGAATGGACAATACTTGCGCGCAATAACACCGCCAGAGCCACTCGTATCAGAATGGGGAGCAGACTAAACGCCGGCGATGCATGGGACGACGACTGGGTCGTCCAGGCTGACCGTGCTGCCAAGAGCGACGAGGTCCCGGAATCCCAGGCACCCAAGACCAAACAGGAGCGCTTTGCCGAGCATCGCGAGTTGCAGAGGAAACTGTGGGAGGAAGCGTGAGTCTAGGAGCACAAAGCTGGTCATTCCGCTGGTGCGATGGCCTCTGGCAATAGAGCTGACATGCACGAATGACCCAGTGAGGAGCCTACACAGACGCCATACCACATCGCTGCATCGAACAGTGTCCCATTCGCGCAAGGATTCAAACCACAGATGAAGCTTCTTAGCCGGAAGCCGGTCAAGAAGATCATTGACCCTGTCACTGGAATAGAAAGGCTCGCTGTCGAGGACGACGTGGAGGATGAAAGCAACAAGAAGCCCCACCTCCCTACCGCCGCAGAAATCGAAGAGAAACGCAAGCAAAAAGAACGCGACTACGAAGAAAGACGGGCAAAACTGTTCGGCACTCCTCCGCCCGAGACAGCTTCCGGCGCAACTACGCCTGGAACCACAACACCACCACTTGTCGGCGAGAACATCCGGGGCAACTATAGAGGCAGAGGCCGTGGAAGAGGAGGTAGAGGCGGCCGAGGTGGCCAGCGCAACGAAAATAACAAGAACGATTATAGAGGGGACAACCACAGAGGAGGGCCACGACATGATACCCAAGATGTGCGTTCGACAAATAGCAACGGCGGAAGCCCATACCGAGAGCTCTTCGATCCTGATGCTACTTCGAGACCTGGTCCGCGCCCGCAGCGTGGAGCTACTACATCATCACCATCACGGGGCCTCGAGCCAGCTATTCGTGCACCAAGAGGACCAGACAGCAGCGGAGCACGGGGGTTCGGATTTGCCAATCGCGGGGCCAAAGAGGGTTGATGTGTTTGAACATCACTGCAATGCCTAACTACCAGCCGCCTCCGATTTTCCCAGCCAGTTGGATCACTCTCTGCGTTTCTGAGGCATCCTTACCAACGTCGCTTATGACCTCGCGATAACTTGTATGCGCCAATCTCGCCAGATTTATACCCGTTGTCTCCGACCAATGTGCCAGGGTATCTCGAACATAGGAAAGGGAAACACCATCCACCGAACCTGTTGCACCACTACCATTCAAGAAGGTCAATCTGTCATCATCCGCCTCTGTATCGGACATGGAAAAGTAGGCCTCGTCCACCTCGGCTAGCCAATCTTTCTGCTCTTGAGGACCAGGTTCATCGATCCAGCCCCTGCGCTCTGCAACAATAGGATCAGAAACCTTGACCTGGCCTCCACCGTTGGTGCAGCCGCCAGGGCACGCCATCACCTCCACATAGCTGAAGTCTAGGCTCTTGGATTGTGCGACGGCTTTTCTAGCCGCGCCAAACGGTCTGCCGCCTGGCATCTTCGAAACCTTTGCCGGCTTCAACTTACGTACAATGTTTTGGATATTCCGGAAACCATAGTACTTGGCAGCCTTGAAAATAGGCATACCAGAAGATGAGACAACATTGTACTCAACCACATCAGCGTTACGACCCCTGACAATCTGCAACTTCGAGCCGGGGTTGCTGATCACCACATCCTGGAGAATGAAGTGAAGGTTTCCACCAGAAGTTCCAGCCTCTCTAGCTGGAGCATTAGCTTTGCGGCGAGGGAAGAGAAAATTATGGAGCTTGGAATCTGGGAACATCATTGGCGGCGGTAGTTGATTCTTGGGTAGAGCGAAGAAATCAATACCCCTCGACTCTGTCAGCATGAGGATTTCTTTGCTTGTAATGACACAATCAACATCACGGACGCCTCGTCCTGGTGTCCCATCCCCAGCCCACACATTGTCTGTCAGCTCCTCACGACTGGCTTCCAATTTCTTGTCTAGACAGGGCATGACGGCAAGGTGCCATATGCGGTCAGGACTTATGCTGAGCTTTTTGCTGAGTGTGGTCTTTAATAGAGTGCCCATCAATGCTTGCGGCGACTTGACTCGCGATAGATGTGGCAGGATATGTGGGTGTGTCTTTTCCGCATAGCATACCCATCCTGGACACGATGCAGTGAGAATGGGCTTCGCAGGTGTTGAGTTGCCCTGTCGCACTTCGTCTGCTCCCAGAATCAGACAAGCTTCTCTTGCAGTGTTTGTATCCACCACCCATGTGAACCGGTTGTTGAAAGAGCCTCCGCTCGCGAGACCTTCAGGCTGGCGCAGTAACCTCTCAATCATATATCCGGCCTGCGCCTCGCTTGTGTTGTCGCCGCACACGGTAGCAAGACTGGCGCGCGACTGTGGGCTCACACTTGCCACGAACAGTTTGGAATCTGGGTTGTCGAGCCCTTGTACATGAAACTGGCCTGCGCTGTCCGGGCCGTCGACGCGGAGTGCAGGTGCGGAGTCGAGCATACTCAACACTTCATTGTGACTTTGGAGGCTGACGAGCACGGCCTCGGCAGATGTGACACAACCGGAACACGCTAGACAGTCCGTAAGGGAGATTTTGGAAGGGCCGTTGTTGGAGTTTGTAGAGGTAGAGGATGGTTCTTGTCCGCCGAGGATAACTTCGGTCTCGAGCGAGGAGTCGTCGTTGGAGGTGGGGAGGGCTTCGATGGGTTTGATGCAGGCGACGGAAGGAGCGATGAAGTCGTTGAGATCATCGGCTGAGAGGATGGCGGACATTGTAATTGTCAAGCCTCGCCACAAGGGCGCACGTGAAGTCGAGACTCGCGGCGAGCGGAAAAGCGCTCCTGTTTTACTTTCGAGACAGTGTTCAGTATATAAGATGCAAAGGATGAATTTGTCTGAGAAGAAAGCCTGAACGCGAAAATTCGAGAGGAAGGTCGTCGCTTGATTGTGGCGTGTGGACTACAGTTCGCTTGGGTTTCTGTATCACACTGGCGGCTGTGGATGGACTATAGTATTTGAATGTGATGCTTGGAAATACCAATTCCTAACAGGCCGAAAAGTCGAGCGAGACCGGATGTGGCGAGGGGCACTGAAGCGGGGCCCCTGTCAATTGTCCCACCTTGATGCATGAGCCCGATCGCGTATTGTACGGCGCGAAAGTGACGTACCGCTGGTGTCAGCGATGTCAGCCCGTGGTACCCGGTGGCTGAAGGTGAGGTAGTGTACTACTTATCAATGTAGAGAAAACAATCGATTTCAAGTCGTCTCTGCCGTTCAAGAGCTCTATTATCCCATTCCCGATTCTCAAACACTGGCTTGTAAGGTCTCAACCACGATAACATGGATGTAAGCGCAGTCAACAACCATCATCGTTTGACAAATGAATTGCGACTGACTTCTGTTTGCCAGGCTGTCTCTACCTATAGCTTTGCATCGGTGGCTTGGCTCACTGCTCAATCTTTGCCTCTAATCGTCTGGCCCAACTTCATCTCCTCGCTTCTGACGCCAAATTTCCAGCATGCGACTCGTACGTACTATTTATTCTGCTGCGAAAGCTCCCAGCCTGGGAACCGTGTACTAAATCTGGCCTGACTCTAGCCACGGAGCAATACTTTGCCCGGTCCTTGGGCTTGACACAGCTCGCCTTGGGCCTTGTCTTTGTCTTCCTCTCCGGAGCTCTGCCCTTGACTTCACTAACAGAAAGTAAGATGCACTCTGCTTTAAAATGAAAATAATTGACAAGATTAACTTGACTAACTTCGTGCCACCCTCTCAACCAAAAAAAGACCCCGCTGACGCTGCCTCGCCCTTCGCCAACGCAGTAGTCCTCATCTCCACGCTCTACCACGCGTCCCAGGCATTCTACAGCTACACCAAATTCAGTGGTAGCAACGCAGGCGGGTACTTCCTAGGTGTCCTTGGCTCCGCATCCCTGGCTGCTTTGGGCTTGTGGGTTATGCTGTTTGGCAGTGACCGGGGCCATATTTCGCGGCGGACAGGCGCTGACAAGCGTACCAGCGGGTTTCCATTTCGGAACTCTGAGGCCGACAAGAGGAAGGGGAAGGCTTTGTAAATGGTTTGTATCAGTGCAGCTCTGTGATACGTCAAATGTACACTCGGTGGGCTTGATTCTTTTCCAAAGACTTGGAAATTGCTCTACAAAATGGTGTTTCGATCGAGGAATATGTAGTTTCTGATAAATTTCGGCAGCTCTGCCTGAAAAGGGCGTTATTGTACCAGATAAAGGGCAATGATCAAAATCGAGAGCAAAGGAGTCTTGGTAACCTTTATTCCTGTATTTGAGATAATTAGGTATTTTCAAGTCCAAGGTCCCACCTCCCAGAGAGCACATCGCGCCCTCTCCGCTCGGAAACTTTTGTTTCATAATAGTACATTCTCTTCGTGTAATTCACCCATAACTCCTACAGCCTGTCCCATGTATCTGGTCCAGGCTGCTGCTGCGAGGCTTGGTGCATCGAACATGCATTGAACTGCCGTTCGGGTGAAAGCCAAGGAAAGGCCTGTTTGAAGCCCCTTTCCATTGCAAAAACAAATCTGCAACCTTTTATGATTTGGGAGCGGAATCGCGTCCGAGAATCAACATGAAGAAAAACAAACTGCAAGATCGCTCTGCGTTGCGGGATATGACCACATGCTCACGTAACTTGCAGAGCACCAACGGCTAGGCTTGGCCCTCGTGGGTGCAGGATTTGAGTGAGTTGGTGAGCGACGTGAAAGCCTCGGTCCTCCAATCGCTTCATTTCTCAAGCCCTCGTCAATGCGCGAAATTGAGACTGCAAATCACAAATGCGCGGCTCCGCTTTCGTTTTATTATACGTCCATAAGTACCTTGTCGATTAGTTCCATGCCGTGGCCCACGACGCCGTGGACCAGTATTCCGTTGCTCGATACTCTGTTGCTTAGGAGTTTGTCGGTCATAAATCCGTGGGCAAGAAGCTTCTTGAGCAGCATTCGCTGGGTAAATATTCAGTTCACCATTCCGGCGATCAGGATCCCGTCGATTCGGACTCTATTCTGTTCTCGAGCGTTCTCTGTTCGAGCCTCCGTTAGTCGTTTTGGCAGCGACAGGAGCCGCTTCTGGTGGGCCGCCGTTGATGACGATATCAGTAGTGCCGGACAAGATAGCAGTTCGTCGTTCATGCCAACCAACTTCGCTCTTGATCATCTGCGAAAGCAAAACCTCTTTCTCCAACCAAGCTTGCTTGTAAGCCTCTTCCCACCTCTTGCACTCTTGCTTGAGCTTCTCGCCATCCTCTTCTGCCCACTTAACTTGATGTTTGCAGACGTGATATAACGCTTTGAGTGGCATTTCCAATTCTCGTTTCGTAAAGCCGTCTTTCTCCGTCAGTGGAGTGAAGTACTCCGCTGGATGCTCGTCTCCGCTGATCCCGTCGTCGACCGCGTCATCGTGACCAGCCGCATGCGACTGTGGCGTTCTTATGATGATCTTGAGCTTGGTCGACTTGCCCGATGAGCCGCCGGCTTGCATGCTCTTAGGAACAGGGTCTGAAGGTCGTAGGGCTTCAGTCTCGTGGACGGTTCGCATATGTTTCGCGAGGGCATCTGATCTTGTGAAGCATTTGTCGCATTCTGAATAACCATTGAGTTAGCGCTGCTGCTGCATATTGTGCCAAGCGATCTGAGCTGGCGCAATTACCTGGAAGATAGCAGAAGAAAGGCTTCTCCCTAGTGTGACTTCTCATGTGCGCTTTCAGCGCGTACCCGCTGGCGTGGTTTGCGCCCTGCCTGCTACAGCCCACCCATTGGCAGGTATACTTCTTTTGACGACCTTCAATATGTTCGTCATGTATGTGCTTGACCAGGTTATCCATGGTGCCGAGATCGCCCGCGAAGCAGTCCTCCCATGCGCAAACGGTGACCTGCGGCTGGAAATCCTCATCCTCCAACCGCGCATTCGCAGGACTACTGGGAATGTCGCCCGAGGAATCTGAAGAAATGGAAATATTGTCATCATCATCATCCAGTCCTGCCTTGGCTTCTGGTTCCGCCTCTGCCTCTGGTTCTTGTTCTGGTTCCTGGTCGGCTTCGGGCTCTGGATCCGCCTCGGCGACAACAGCTGACGAGGCCGTGGAGCCAACGTCGTCGAGCTTCAGACGCTTGGAGGGGGGTTGCTCGACGTCATCACCAATTACGTCTTGTGGCTGTTCGTACTCGTCGCCTGCGTCTGACGACGACATGGATGACAGAGACGAGTCCGACATCTTGGAGGACGTTTTGGATTGATGACTATGTGTGAAGGGCGGGACTAAGAATGAGAGACGCGCCGCGAGGCACGTTGCTGCGCCGCGCAGTAGTGGGTTGCGAATAGACGGTGTCGGGCAGAGTATGGTAGACGATCGAGACGAGATACCAGCGATTTCGTAACGTAGTGAACAGTTGGCTCGAAAGTTGGCGAAGCGGAAAGGGAAGAAAGTGGGTTGTTGTTTGATGCGAATGCAGTTGGTGTTTGGTGATTACTATGTATACTAAATGAAGTGCTGGGCAGGGCGGCCGGCAACAATATCCATATTGTTATTGTGAGAGCTCTCAGGAGTACATAGTACTATGTACAGAAGCTACGTATACTGCGTGTCCATGCAGGCAGGACAAGGCTTGTTGCGGTAGCTGCAGCGGAGCCGCTTCCCAAAATTGACGGCCTTTGACAGGGGGCTGGACCAAACAGTTTTGTAGCGCTTCAGGGGCGCTCCCTGAAATGCAGGGGATTCCGGATTGAGGTCTTCAGGGCCCAGAGGTGCGTATGACCACTGCCACTGGCGCGATGCACTCGCCCTGTCATAGCCAGTGCGGTTTGCCCCTCCCCCACCAGAGACCAGACCGACCCATGACTTTTGCCTAGACTCGCCCAAAATCATCTACCGCAGCACGTTTACCTCTTTGCAACAATCACTTGCGTATTTACTGTCTCCTTTACCTGGTACTTCCATCCTTCTGCTTCCCTTTGTCTACACCACAAATCATGGCGTCCTCCAACAAGGTGTTCTCTCTGGAGGGCAAGGGCCTCAAGCTCGACACGGCTGAGGACTTGGAGCCTCACATTGCTGACTTGAAGGCCATGGACGATGTCGAGGAGGTCCGTATCCTGGGCAACACATTGGGTGTGGGCGCGTGTAAGCGCCTGGGCGAAGTTTTGTCCACCAAGAAAACCCTAAAGGTATGTCCATGGTCCAAGCAGAGCCTGGGGCGCAAGTAGCAGAGATGCCATGGCGATATGTACAAGAACAGAGCGTCAGTGACTGACCAAGAAGTACAGAACGCGAACCTAGCCGACATCTTCACAGGCCGTCTCCTGAATGAAATCCCAGAGGCGCTCTCCTCCCTCCTCACCTCGATCCTCAACCTGCCGAACCTCCACACCGTCAACCTCAACGATAATGCGTTCGGCCTCAACACCCAAGCCCCTCTCGTCGCGTTCCTCGCTGCCCACGTCCCCCTTCAGCACCTGTACCTCAACAATAATGGCCTCGGCCCTCACGCCGGTATTCTCATTGCCGATGCACTGAGCGAACTCCACGCAAAGAAGGAGGCCGCGCGCAAGGAGGGTCAGACGGTCCCAGACCTCGAGACGGTCATTTGCGGGCGCAACCGCCTCGAGAATGGCAGCATGACCGCATGGGCTAAGACTTTTAGTCTGCATAACAAGATTAAGGAGGTCAAGATGGTGCAGAACGGTATCCGCCAAGAGGGTATCTCGCACCTGCTGAGCGAGGGCCTGAGCCACGCGACCGGCCTCGAGACGCTCGATCTGCAAGACAATACTTTCACTCTCGTGGGCGCCAAGGCACTGGCAAAGGTCACGCCTACCTGGACGTCAATCAAGGAGCTCGGCGTTGGCGACTCGCTCCTGAGTGCAAAGGGCGCCGTGTTGCTCGGTGACGCGCTTGCCAAGGGCAGCAACAAGAAGCTTGAAATACTCCGTCTTCAGTATAACGACATCACCTCCAAAGGTCTAGCGAGCATTGCCAAGGCCGCAAAAAATGCTCTTCCTGCGCTCAAGAAGATTGAGCTGAATGGCAATAAGCTGGAGGAAGAGGACGAAGGAATCATCTCGCTGCAGGAGCTTCTGGACGAGCGCAAGGAACAATTCGGTGGCGACGATGCCGTTGATGACGAGTGGGGACTGGATTCGCTCAGCGACCTTGAAGGCGAGGACTCAGACGAGGAGGAGGAAGAGGAGGAAGAAGAGGACGTTGAGCCAGAGGAGAGAGCAGAAAAGTTAGTCAAGGAAGCCGAAGAAGCACAAGAGGAGCCAGTCATCCAAAAGAAGGATGCGGAGGTGGACGACCTCGCCAAGCAGCTGGAAAAGACAATCATTTGAGCATGCCAATAGCTTTTCTCTGGCTTCAAGGGCAGGCAGGCAGGCAGACAGGTTACGGTCAAAGCCATGATGGATAGACGATACCCGAATTATAAAATACATACAAACTCCCGGTAGGCGCTAGTCTTGTTATACAAAAGGAAATACTTCTGGCATGAGGGCGATATCATAAAGGATCGGAGACCTCATAGCATCGCTTGGAAAGACAAACATTTATACATCAATAGATAGTTAGGTAGAAGAAACAGAAATGGCTATCCGCGCCCCCCCCCCCCCTCCCCCGAAACCTAGACAACATGTAATGCTATGGGTCGTGATTACTATCTCATGCTGATAGATGCAAGTCGTTACTCATTATCCTGCGCGTAAAACGCTCTGCTGATAAACCAGAGAGCAAAAGAGAAGTGACAAACGCCCGCACTCGCTTCATTTGATCAGATTATAGCACCAACTCAGACCGTGCCGTTTCGCTAGGATCCAGGCATGCCACTGCGAATATTATCGTACTGACTGGTCGGATAATCCAGTAAATTCATTGCACCGTCCAAGGTACCAAGCTGCCCTGCCATGGCAACGACCAAGCTCTCGGTACCGTTCCTGTCATCACTTGCTTCCCAGAACATGGCACCTCCCAGGCTTTTGGCCTTGAGGTACGCACTCTTCTCGTTGATGCTTTGCGCATTGTCATAGCTTATCAACTCCTGCGTCGTCGCATCGTAGCTGTAACTCGCCTTGGCTGTATCGTCGTAGATTTCGGTTGCGCCAGTTCTAGGCAGATCTTTCACTCGCCACTGTCCAACTCCGAGGTCGTCACCGGTTCCGACGCCGTCATAGGGCCGGCCCAGACCTGCTGTTTGCTCAAACGAGCGTCCGTAAAGAGGCAGGCCCAGGATGATCTTGGAAGACGTCACACCGCCAGCAACGTACGCGGACACGGCCTGGTCTGTGCTATATGGAGTGGCAAGCATGTCCTCCGAGTCGAAGTAGATGTTTGATGAATGCCCACTTGCCGTAGACCAGGAACCAGCATAATCATAGGCCATCAAGTTCCATGCATCAACATATGGATCCATGGCCGCCAAGTCCCATAGGCTGTAGACGGCGGGGCCAGCGGGACTCGCGACTGTGATGAGGAAGTGATAGCCGGATGCGTGTGCGGCCGACCAAGCATCAAATGCAGTCCTGATGGCCTGTAACAACAAGATGATGTTTTGAGAGTCTTGGGATGTTGGCGTATAAGCATTAAACTCCCAGTCAATGTCAATTCCATCAAATCCCCAGTCCGTAACAAGTTGTACGGCACTAGAGGCGAAATTCTGGCGCATGGTGGGATCTGCTGCCATTGGTGAGAATTTCGCAGACCATGTCCAGCCACCCACAGAAAGCAGAACTTTCATGTAGCGGTTCTGCTTTTTGAGAATATAGAGTTGCTTGACACATCCATAGGCATTATCACCGGCTTCATCCCAGGAGTCTGTGCTGTAGTGCTTTTGCAAGTCTGCATAAGTGTCAGAGGATATCACACTACCATTGCTGTCAATGTCGGCAAAGGCATAATTGATGCGGCTAACAAAAGCAGCAGGGAGTGACTGCGGCTGATACTGCGCACCATATATGGCCCTATAATTGAACCCTGTTAGCACGGCGATCTATCTCTGAGTTGGCTCGGGGTGGTATAACCACATACCAGTTGGCGAAGTACAATGTGTTCTCGAACCCTGTGGTAGAGTTTGACGGGGAAGACGTTGGAACAGAAGTCTCCAAGGACGGAGCGAATTGGGCCAGGGAAGATGTGAGCGAGGAGACAAGCAAAGTAGGCGAAGCTTGCAATAGGCTCAAGGTTGGCGTTGGAGTTGAGTGAGCATTGTCTATCGTTGCAGGCTCAGAATAATTGCTGAAAGATACCGTCACTGTTCCATTGGGGTAAGAAGGTCGATGAATCGACAGCGGTGAGATTGCAGTGTTTGTCAATGAATCTGAAGAAGGGTCTGGAATGCTTGATACAGTCGCTAATGAGCTGATGTCCTTATATAAGGTAGATGTGATAGTTCTTGTTTGCGTTTCTGTTAAAATCGTAGTTGAGTCTGACTGCTGTAACTCGGTCAAACTGCTAGTGTAAACCGTCTGGACATGATAGTGAGTTTGCGTGAGCGTTTGGCTCTCAAGGACTGTCTTTGTTTGAACCAGAAGCTGCGTTGCCGTTATGGTGACTGTATGTGGTGATGTATTACTGGCTGGATACTGCGAAGTTGGTAAGGCTATCGAGGATGTTGCTGTTGTTTGCAGTGGTGGCTCGTAGTATATCTCTCCGTCGTCGTTCACTGTGCTTAACACCGTCGTCACTTGCGAGTTCGACGCAGTGAGAGTAACTGTCGTGGTAACAGTATCGATACAGTGCCTGTCCCGTAAAAAGAAGTGAGGTGTAGCAGACACTGGCGATGTGAACCGTCCGCAGAGCGCCGCAAAGAAGAGAGTCCTGGCAATCATCCTGATCCATATGCTGCTTGGAAAATGGACGAGTTGACACGGAAGCCCGATCCCATTGTATTGCTTGGCTCAGGCGTTTACATTGATAGATATCTCTGGGAAACTCCCTCTGGCCAGCCCTTGAATAATTCAGCCTCGCCGCTGACCTAGGGCAGGAATGAAGGAACTTGCTGGCCAGCCTCGCCTGAAAGGCATATGGCATTCCAGTCTTGCACGGTTGGAGGGCACACTCCTCATATAAATGGGTCTATATTGGACCAAAAGGTGAGACACACTCGGCTGGACTGTACTGACCACAGCCCTCATTATCCCTTTTCTGCCCCCTTGTTGTTCGGAAGGAACCAAAGTAGAGGACACTTCGCCAACCACTGATTGAGGGATCCATGTGGGACAGTGACTGACACCGGCCGTTTATCCGCACGCTTGAGTGGATGAAATGCGCGAGCTGAGCGATGCGCAACCATGTGTACCTTAATCTTAACCTCTTTCTGGCCATACCATGTTTCTGCGAGCCAGTTGAGCGCGGTATTTTCTCGGTACAGGGGAAACAGATCAAAAAGAAACACGACCCAAGAGAAACGAGCAGCTGAAGTGAGGGCTAGAGAAATTGGGTGCAATTTGTTATCAAACACCCTTCAAATCAAGTATAGGTAGTCTCTTTTTCCAAAAAAGCGGTACATGAAAAGCATTGTCTAGGGAGGGAGGGAGCTTACTGCGCCCCAAGCTTTTCCGATTTTGGGAGGGCAATCCTCATGCCAACCTCTCCTTGCAGGTTCCAAAATGGCTGGTGTATGGTGGTGATCTTCACTAGATCTTAGACTTTCTTCTCCGGCGCAGACTTTTATAGGAGTTGTGTAACTGTTTGCTGGAGAACAGCGACTGGTCTCTGGGCTGCGACATCTGTCTGCCATCTCGTGTCCAACTACAGTGACTTGACGCCTGCCCCTGGATGCAGGCTGTGCCTTGACGTTCCCACGAGGTCGACTTCAAAAGAGCAACCAAAGACACTCACGGCGAGCCTCCTGTTTTCTGTGGCTCCTTTTGGGCTGCCCAGCGTCTTCGCAACGCAGAACCGTACACTCCCCCGGCCAAGCCGGCAACAGATGCTGCAAGAAGGGCAGATCCATGGTACGCCGGCTTGAAGAAACCCATCTGCAGTAGTCGAAGGTTTGAAAAGTAACGAGAGGTTCCATAAACAATCGAGCCTGAGCCCAGAGCCATGAGTGTGCCCACTAGTACCTGAGACTGCTCCTTCTCAAGCTGATGCTCGACTTCCTCAGGATCAAGGTCTCCAGATGAGCGGGTTTGCTGGCCAGGCTGCCGTTGCTCACGCACAGGTTTGAGCAGTTCTCTGAGATCCAGCTGAGAAAAGCGCTCAATAGCAATGCCCAGCGCGAGGAAGCCGAGGCCTGTTCTGATCCACGCCAGAAAAGTCCGTTCCGAAGCGAGATGATCTCGAGCCGTAGAGCCCGTGTTTTGATAGACAGGAGTCTTCCAGAGGAAGCGAGACCACATAGTTCTACAACCAGCAGAGGCCGGGGTATGACAATGGCTCCCGGTCTTTTTGCCTTCCTAATCCTGGCGATGGGCAGAACCAAGTCAAAAGCCAGACAGAACTCGCCAAGTGACAGATACGTAATACCCGCAAAAGTGTAAGATCGGGGTACAATCCCAATAAACGGCCTTGTGCGACCTCCCCTGGCCTCACCGATCTCAGCCGGCACCCGTCGTACCTAGCCGAGAAGGAGAGGGAAAGGATCTGTTGCGCAAGTAAGACCAAGCGCACAGCACACAAAGACACAAGCTTGCGACGGGAGACGGGCGTCTGGAATTGATATGTAGTAGTGACGGAAACTTGGCACGAAGAGGAGTTTGCTGGGATGGCCGGCTAAAAGTGCTGCGCCGAAGGAGGATACTACTGCGGTGTGACTGGGTGAGGTTACGGGACGAAAAAGATCTTTGATGAACAGGATATCTCGGGATGCGTTGTGGGTGGTTGCAACTTGCTTGCACTTCACCTTAGCGTCTCGCAATTGGTGCTGAGTGGCATAACAGGCGCACTGCAGGGCCCACTGCCTTGCCCACTCTGCCACTCAAGTCACAGGCCCCTTATCAAGATATGAGACACTCCTTCCCGACAAGGACCAGGACATTCGTAGGCGCGCTCGTCATATTTTTGTAGATAGATATGGAAAGGACGGCCATGCCTCCACATTAATCCAATCCACTGAAGTCCCACGACCTCGCACCTTGGACTCTGACGGGCAAGCATCGTGTGGCAAGCAAGACTCATGAGTCCGACAGACCCAAGCCCTTAAAGTCGCTTTCGAGCCTCGTACTGCTTGTCAACAGCCACCAGCACCGCATCATGTCCCCCGTCGCTCCCGAGAAACACAAGGCCGCTGAGCACCGGCCCTTGCTTGTCTCTGGTCGTCACAGCACAAGGAAATCGAGCAAGAGGAGGGCGGCATTGGCTCGTTTCTGCGAGACTGTTGGATGGACGGCCTTCATCACACTGGCGCTCTGCTCCTTGTCAGGAGTGTACGTTCACCATCGAGCCTGGTGGCCAGCATCATCAGCTCTGTCCGCCGAGACTCTGGGAACTTGCGCCTGGAACCATCTTGAGCCGCACACGGGTCTTTTGGATGTGCCGGCTATCGGCCGTGACGAGATCTTGCGCCGCCAACAGACACTCGCGGCCGCCCTGAGAGATGCAGGCGTCGATGCCTTTATTGCAGAGCCGTCTGCCTCTTCAACATACTACGCAAACATCTCGTACAACTTCCACTTGTCGGAGAGACCATTTCTCATGATTCTCGACAAGAATGGTCAATTTTCGTATCTCGTACCAAAATTCGAGGCTGGCCGCATTGCAGGCCTCGACATGATTTACAAGGACAAGCAGGTCATTCAGTGGCCCGAGGAAGAGTCGCCCTACAAGATTTTGGCAGAAGCTACAGGTTTCTCCAACATCATGCTCGATGAGCATGCGAGGTTCATGATCGCCTCAGGCCTCCAACAGGCTGGAATTGAGGTTGTGCCAATGAGCAAGACCGTTCAGTCTCTGCGTGCTGTCAAGACCGATTCTGAGGTTGCCATTCTACGAGGCATCAACAGCTTCACCCTAGAGCTTGTTGCATCTCTTCAAAAGTGTATCAAGATTGGCATGACTCAGGAGACAGTCCAGAAAGCCGGACACGCGCTCTTTAGTCGTGCTGGTGTCGGCGAGGGTTATTGGGCTATCGTCTTGTTCGGTGATCAAGCTGCCTACCCCCACGGTGGGAAACAAGGCAAGACGCTCGCTGAGGGCGAGTTTGTACTCATTGATATTGGCTCGGTGCTACACGGGTACAGTAGCGACGTCACACGGACAATCTTGCCAGTGGGTGGATATGTGAGCGACGAGCTGATGGACATATGGAAGACTGTCCAAGCCGCACAGGCTGCAGGCTTCAATTTGATGCACCCGAACGAGACCTGCTCTGTGGTAGATGCGGCCTCCCGCAAGCCGGTAGAGGATGCTGGCTATGGTGACTTTTATACCCACAGACTCGGTCACGGCTTGGGCCTGGAAATGCATGAGCATCCTTACTTGAATGGTGCCAACAGCGAGAGGCTGGAGGTCGGCGACGTTTGCAGCAATGAGCCAGTAAGCTTCCATTTCTCTCTCTCACAAACAAACAAACACACACATACATATGTATATCATATTCTGTGTAAAGGCTTTGACATAGCTGACTTTGTTTCATAGGGCATATATGTGACAAGCGAGCAAGCCGCGAGAATCGGCAAGGAATTTGGCTTTGGAGTCAGACTTGAGGATCCTGTCCTGGTCACCGAGAAGGGCGGCATCCCTTTATCTGGACGGAGGGCACAATCACCCTTTGAGCCTTGAGAATAGTCTCAAAGTGCCGTTTGCCGAGTTCTGCGATCTAGAGTTTAGAGTGACCTTATCTGCCTCTTGCCAAAGCAACCTGTTATATTTTGCTACATCGCATCCAGATAGGCAATTTGAGCCCGTCGAGCGTTGAGCATTGTGTACTCATGAGTAGAAGGAGAAAAAGAACCTGCTGGCCAGTAGAGATCTATAATGCTTATCATTGCAATGGCAGCCATTCTAGGAATGAGTCACTGCTATTCAATATGGCTCGAGACTACCATGATATCGGAATACTCCTCAACGTCAGGACATGAAGAGGTCTGGTCGTCTGTGGTACAGACTCTGGCTGCTTTCCTGTTGCTGATGCTGCATCGTGAAGGACGTGGGCGTGCTCGACTACGTTCGGTAAACAAGCATCACTAGCAAAGCGAGGTTCAGTAGTGCTCAGGACACAAACATGAAATGACGGTAGTTTATATCAAATCTTTGATTCTGAATTACTAGCAATTACATAGCCTGGGGCAGAAAAGCGAGGGTCTTTACCTGCTCACGATATCTACGCTGACCGTGATTTACCCAGTCGTCTGATGAGACGTGGTGCAGCCAGGCGAGCAAGTCGAGCTGATTGTTCTTCACTTCATCGTCAAGTTCTTGCTCCCACATCTCTTTGCAAGAACAGTCCCAGGTCAAGTTTCTGCGAACTGATAGTGATTGCAAACAAAGTGCAAAATTTCCCTTCTCAGCAGCATCGCATAATCTTCTCGAAGCGATTCCTTTTTCGAAACCCTTGTTTAATTATACCAAATACAAACATCCGTCTCCTTCCTCGGTGCATCATCTGCCTATGATTCATGGCAAATATCCTCGTAGCGTGCGCCAGTAGATTAAAAACAGAACCCAGGTCAACCAAGAAAATCCGATTTTGCTGCCAATTGCCGAGTGATCGCCCATCAAGATCCAGCGATGCAAATGTCAGTGCCTCAAGATGCCCAACCCCATTAGAGACCATCTGCAGGCGTGTCAGCTGCCGATCCGCGCGATTCTTCAACGCCAAAGACAGCGTCTCCAAAGGCTGAGTCCTCAACACCAAGGTCCATGCCATCTCCCATGTCTCCGTCGTCTTGGTTATCGTAGCTGCTGAGCGCTTCACCCGCCATGTTCATGTCGCCAAAATCACTGTCGCCAGCTTTGTTGCCATCATTGGGTTGAGCGGATTCCGGTGCATTAGTGTTAGATGTCGCAGCGACTGGTGGTTCACTAGCTGAAGCACCTGGCGAAACACCACCCTTAGGCACGACAATCCAATCGCCGCTTCCAGTGTCTTGATCCGGAGCGACAATGTTGTCATTGGCCTGAGTCGAATCCGTCATAGGCATATCTTGAGCTATGTTAGCCGGGGCTGGGGCTGGAGCTGGAGCTGGAGCTGGAGCTGGATTTGGGCCTGAAGCGGGGACCGGGGCCTGACCGCTAACTAGCGCAGATGTGCTAATATTGTCTGTCACTACACCGGGTGTCTCTGGCGAAGGCGACTGAGCTTGTGGCGGTTGTTGTGAAAATGAACCCGTCTGCATATCACTGCCAGCAGGGCCGTCCATGTCCACGTCTGCATCGCTGACTATCACGCTACTATTTTGTGACCCAGCGCTGGAAGGCGGCCGAGGAAGCTGATTTGAAGAAGAACTGTTGCCTTGGTCAGTATCTGGGAAAGGCGGTGGTGGGTTGGGCACCATTTCAGGCTCGGGAGCTGGTTCTTGATATCCGCCGTCTTGTACACGTCGAACATCGCTGATGATTTCAGAGTGGCGGCCAACAAGCACTTCAAACTCCGCAACGATATCATCAATTTTTCGGTTCGATGTATCGTTGACAATATGGCCATTGCTTTCGTCATCTTCCTCCATCCCTTCAAGTCGCCAGAGTTCTGGGCCAGATTCATCAACCGCCTCACGCAGCTCCTTTTCAAGACGTGACAGAGCTGAAATAGATTTGAGCTTGGCGAGCTCTTTCTCGTGCTGGGCTTTCATTCTAGCCATCTCGGTCTGCTCTTCCCTGATTTTGTCCGCAACCCTGGTGCGGAATTGATCGGCTACTTCAGGATCAAGATGACCCACAACAGGCTTTGCAGTGGGTTTCTTGTGTGCGTCAACGCCAGGTGCCTCAAAAATACCTTGTGTGACAGATGATAGCTCGCCTTGCAGACCAATGCCAAGATCGACGGGTTCAATCTGCGAGATCCTGTAGGGAGAACCAAGCACCTCTTCCATCCAATCATAATTTCTCAAGAAGCGAGTCGTACTGACGTCACGAGCGGTCATGTGGTCCAAAACATCTCCTGTTGACATATCCTCATCATCCTCGAAGGGTATGAAAGGAGCAGGTCCAGATGCCATT
Organism: Coniella vitis; assembly: GCA_011317545.1. Lineage (NCBI taxonomy): Eukaryota > Fungi > Ascomycota > Sordariomycetes > Diaporthales > Schizoparmaceae > Coniella > Coniella vitis. The sequence goes on from WUJK01000003.1 coordinate 521,234, forward strand.
TGGTGAGCATGTGCAGCAGTTCTGCTGCGCTTAGCAGCTGGCGGGTAAGCCATCTGTTGAGGTATGTTGCGATGACCACCTGCTTGGACTAGCATGTGATGACCCCTGCCCTCACGAGGTGGTGTAATGGTTGGCCAGTTGAGCCGATCCGCGAGCATAAACTCTTTGCGTGCAATTTGACCTCCTCTTTGCAGTTGGATGCGATTTTGCATGGTTTGGTGCATGGGGCCAGGTATTGGCAGCATTTCAGTGGGCATAGGCTGCTGAGACGGGCCATAATGGACGAGCCAGAGGCTAGGGTCGACCTGGGGGGCACCGCCGGGGTGATTTGGTGTCGGCGCGAGGCGGAAACGCGTACGCGCGTGTGCTGCGATAGACTCTCCAGGGCGAAAGCCTACTCTTTGCGTGAAGATTTCAAGTACCTGAGCGCAAAGAGTTAGCATACTGAATAATAGAGGCGATGCAGAATTGCAAACATACCAAGCCGTTCTTAAGATCTTGTCGTGAGTATTCGTCCACGCTAGGCCAAATATAACCATCAGAAGCAAAATTGGTTCCTAGGCGTTGAAGGGGCTGCCAGGTGAGCATGATTTGTCCGTCTCGAGGGGCATCTAGGTAGGTCCAGTAGAAGGGAGCCTGATCCCTTGCTATTTTCGGCGCAGTCAACAGCATGTTAAGTAGCCAATTCAAGGTCGAAGGATCGTGAAGGGGGAGCGTTGTCCTCTCCGGATATCGAAAAGTGCTGACGAGATGCAGATGCAGGAGCTGCGCGAACAGGGCAGTGAGTTAGCTGGTGCCTCTATCTAATGAATTGTCGCGGTGTAGGGAGGCAAACGACAATCTTGACTCACCATCTTCTCGTGGATGCTGGCACTTGGATCTGCCATGCTGGGCAAGTCTTCCAGGTGGCAGGTATCTAATCTGGCCGATTATAACGGATTCCGGTAATCTAACCAGGCGCAATGGTACGCGTCGATAGCGGCGAGATTGTTGATGTTGTTGCTTGGAAATTGAGGGATCCGCATAGAATGAATGCGGCCTCGGACGGCAGCTTTGCGGGAAGGGAAAGTCGCGACTGCAACTGTTCGGGAGCGCGCCTGTCTGCGAAAACCTCCACTCCACTTCCAATTATGTAAGCAGAATCTTGCCAGCCCGTGGAACAAAGCAGCATCGCCTTCAAAGTCTCCGTCGCCTGGGCATTACTCACATGCCGCAGTGAAGATGCGCCGATAAATTTCATGGTCTGGTAATTGTGAGAAGGAACAATTTCTAGATTCTTGTCTTGTAGGCAGGCTCAAGACCTCGTACCTTCACATGTTCTCCGGCACTGGTATTTGTGCGGGCCACAGCTTATGTTGCCCGATACACAATTCTCGGAGCCTCTGCATGGAGTCATATGCTGTAGCTTGCATTCATATCGTAACAGTCTTTCATTTTGTGCTTAGTTAAAATTATGCTTGTACTCGGATCTCAAATGCCATGAGCCACCTCCTGAAGCGGCTATTTTTTCGTATACAAGTCCATACGCAGGGCTCACAGTCTATCTAACAAAATTGGTATCTTCAAGCTTATGCCTGGTACGTGGAGGCGGAAACGTTACCACCACGGCCGGTCCAGTTCACGTGAATGTCCTGGTCAGCGGGGTACTTGGCGCTGGCAGCCTCGGGCTTCATGCGGAAAGTGTGGGCACCAAAGTAGTCACGCTGGGCCTGGAGGAGGTTGGCGGGAAGGTCCTTGGTGCGGTAGCCGTCGAACCACGACAGAGCGGTGGAGAAGGCAGGCGTGGGGATTCCGAGCTGAGCAGACTTGGCAACAACGTCTCTCCAGCCGGGCTGGGCCTTGTGGATAGCCTTGTTGAAGAAGTCATCGAACAACAAGTTCTTGAGGTCGGGGTTGTTACGGTAAGCGTTGGTGATGTCCTTAAGGAAGACAGAGCGGATAATGCAACCACCGCGCCACATCAGGGCAATAGAAGGCTTGTTCAGCTTCCAGCCGTACTCCTTGGCGGCCTATTATCAAGGGTGTCAGTCAGTAATTGTACACTGGCCCGGAAAGATTCCGTGAGAAACATACCTCTTGCATCAGCATGAAGCCCTGAGCGTACGAGATAATCTTGGAGGCATACAGAGCCTGCTCGAGGTCGTCGAGGAACTGCTCCTTGCTGCCGTCGAACTCCTTGACGCGACCAACAAACTCGAGCTTACCAGAAGCCTCGACACGCTCATCCTTGATGGCAGACAAGCAGCGACCCAGCACAGCCTCAGCGATCAGGGTGACGGGCATACCAAGGTCAAGGGCGTTGATAGCAGTCCACTTTCCGGTACCCTTCTGACCAGCCTTGTCCAAAATCTTCTCAACGAGGGGCTGACCATCCTCGTCGTTGTAGTACATGATGTCGCGGGTGATCTCGATCAGGAAGGAGTCCAGAACGCCCTTGTTCCACTTGGCGAAGGTGTCACCAATCTCCTTGCTCGACAGACCCAGGCCACGCTTCATGATGTCATAAGCCTAGAGGGTTGACAAAAAAAGCCCAAATCAGCGTTTGCACGAATACTTCCAAGTTATCACTGGAGTTTGGAAGAAAGCGAGATTTACCTCAGAAATGAGCTGCATGTCACCGTACTCGATACCGTTGTGGACCATCTTGACGTAGTGACCAGCACCCTCGTCACCGACCCAGTCGCAGCATGCCTCACCGTCGCTCTTGGCGGAGACGCTCTGGAAAATCTCCTTGATGGGAGCCCAAGCAGCCTCGTCACCACCGGGCATCAGAGAAGGACCGTAACGGGCACCCTCCTCACCACCAGAGACACCGGAACCGACAAAGTGCAGACCCTTGGTCTTGAGGTACTGAGTACGGCGGTTGGAGTCGGGGAAGTGAGAGTTACCACCGTCAATGATGATGTCTCCAGCCTCGAGCAGAGGCAGGAGAGTCTCAATCCAGTCGTCGACAGCCTTGCCAGCCTGGACAAGGAGCATGACACGACGGGGCTTCTTCAGGGAGGCAACGAACTCCTCATTGGAGTGGGCGCCAATGACAGACTTGCCCTTGGCCTCGTTCTCGAGGAACCGGTCGACCTTGGAAACAGTACGGTTGTAGGCGCAGATGGTGAATCCGTGGTCGGCCATGTTCAGGATGAGGTTCTGACCCCTGTACGGACGATCAGCTTTGCTTCGACGGCTTCCAAAAAAAACACCAATCGGAGTGAACTTACATGACAGCCAGGCCAATGAGGCCGAGATCAGCGCTTTGCGTAGAATTCTGGTCAGCATTGTTATATCCCGAGCTGGAATGCCCAGCTCCGACCCCACCGGCGATATGGGCAAGGCGAGCGCTGGAAGGAGCACTCAGCGGGGTGAACAGGGACGAGAAGCAATCAATTATTATTAAGCAGAGCAGTCCATGGGCTAGATGGAGAGCGCGAGCAAACATATGCGTTTTGCAGGCTGTCTGTCTGTCTGTCGCATAGTATGGGGAGCTGGCGTGCTGCAAAGGCAGGAAGGAGGAAGAGAGGGCAAGTTCTACTACCGAGGGGCAGCAAACGCTGGGCTTGGCCGCAATGCGGCGAAATCGCTCAGGCGAAAGAGGGCAGGCGGGGTCGAAATGGGAGGGAAACTTACGATGGTCCAGACATGATTGCGGTGTTGTGTGGAGGGAGGAGAGGCTTAGTTTAGATGGGGGCGTTCTAAGGATGAAGCCAAAGTCTCGAAGTCAATCGAGAGAGGATGCGATGAAGGTAGGAGGGTTTGTTGGAGAGTGGGAGAAAACAGATTTTGTTGGACACGGGGAAAGATACATACTTAGCATCGTCGCAGCGTGGGGGGAGGGGGTAGAGGGTCCGGGCAACGGCACTCTCTTACCAAGCTAAGGAAGGATAAGTGGACAGCGCTTACTCAGGGAAGCAGAGCTCCAGCTGTGCCCGGAGACCCGAGCTATGACGGTGCTGTTGGGCACTGCTACATGGTACAGCAACAAGCCTCCGAAGCTTGCTAGAAGATCATCTATGAAGCCTACCTATTACATAGTATTGGAAACGATCTGAGTACTTACTACATCCTCTGTGCTTGACTGCAGACCCTGAAGCATCAAATTGTGCTGTTTTCCGAAGCCACCGTCTCACGACTCAAACCCAAATCTTGTCGCATAATCTGAAGGCCGTCAAGGTACAATGCGGGATCGTTGGTACCCACTCCTCGCGTTTCGAAGCTCGGTGTTCAGACGACAGCCCTTCTGCTGTCTTCGGGTAATTAAATGATACGCCTGGGCTTCTTTTGTCGCCGTGAGATGCACACCTGCCTACAAACACCAATGTCCCGTGGTCTCAGCCTACCTCTGGCTCTGCCAACAAGAATTTGAGGCATTATTATCGTGGTGACCCGTGGAAAGCTCGGGAGAAGCGCGAATTTGAAAGCAGACCTTGACGGGCCTGGCAAAGTGACTCCGGCTCTCTCGGAGGTCTAGCTGGGTCTGAAGCGACGTCTATTCATCAATTCCAATAGGTTTATAGTTCTGCCTGTGCATGCGTGCTCTGCGATCTTCTCTGTACATAGTAGCTCGTTGAGGCGGCGACCATCGGAGGAGCGACTTTCTCGCGGCGAGGGGCAGATGGGGTGTGGGTCTTTGCTGCTGCCCCGCCAAAACGTCATCAGGGCGTGGGCTGCCCGAGGTGCTGAAAGAGTAAGCGACTGCATTTTTGCGGTACGAAATGGGTATTACTATGCTGAGGATTTGCCGCGACACTGCAATGGCGCGTGTTCAGACAATATAATATGTTCCACACTCAGGGCCCTCTTACTGGGCGTTTTCCAGGCGGCAATAAGGTATTGGGAGCCCATTATACATCTCTGAAAAGCAGGGGATGTGTCCATCGTCTGGCGAAGGACGACAACTGCATGCCCGAGGTTGACAGGCGGAGCAACCGGGGTACATCCGTCGTTCAAGGGAAAACGCGGAATAATTGTAGACCGGGTAGGGTACGAATGACAACGCCTAGCGGACAATTCGCGAGTCTTCTGCTTCACGATGGCCGATTTGCTCGCATTGATTTTTGCTTGCATTGATTCTCATTTACTCTGCGGATTCTTCGCAGTCAAGCATGCTTGGCAAAACCGTGCAGCCCAGTGTCACTACATAAAACTATATCTAGGTACCTGGGCTGCTAAGTATATACTATAGTACTATTTACACTATATAGTAGTGTAGCGTCAGCCCGCAAGTACAGTCAGTACTCGCTAGAACTGAGCCCGAAAGCGGGAGCGGCCAGACTGTTCCTGTTCCCACTTGAGGTTTGGGTACCTCGATACTTCCAAGGTTTGTGCTAGGGTGCATACACAGTATGGAACCCATGTCATTACATAATCATGGGCATGACCCAGAGTCCCGCGTTCGATCTCTGCCTGCCCAGTGCCTTCCACCTCGCCTCCTTGCCCATCCATCTGCCAGCCAGCTTAGACTCCATACATGTTGCGGTTGGCCTGTAATAAACATTGCGTGCTTTCCTCGGCACAGCAGTCGCATTGTGATTCGGATTCATCGTACAGATCTCTCACCACGGCCTTGGGATAATTGCGAGCAAAGTCTGTGGGTGCGGACTGGGCTCAAGGTACGTGGCACGAAGCAAAACTTTGTCCATCCATCGAGAAGCGCAACCAAGTTCATCATGTCCTATCCGGGTCCACCAGGTCTTCCAAACTCCCTTCCTCCCCGACCACCTCCTCCGAAGACAGGCGGCGGCGGATTCAAGTCAAGCTTCACGCCTGCTGCTGCAGCCAGCACCTCGACGTACCCTGCCACCACGTCCTACTCCAACCCGCCCACATACAGCACGCCACCCACTTCAACATCCAGCTATGGCGCGCCTCCGTCCAGCTACTCATACTCCCAGACGCCAGCCGTGAGCGGCGCATACGGAGCCAGCATGACATCCTACAATTACCCGGCCAACTACACACAACAACCAGCCTACTACGGCGCTGCGGCTGCCGCGACGGGCTCCTACTCGACACCGCCACAAATTCGCAATCCGTTCCCTCAGCCAGGTGCCGCTGCCGCCGCCCCGCAGAATCCGTTTGATCGCGTCGATCCCAATTATGACGCTGATATGGCTGCGCAGATTGCGCAATGGCAGAGCGCATACCTACCCAAAGAGGGAGCCGAAGCTGCGGCAACAGCGGGTGCGAAGCCGGCAGCTGGCAAGCCCGGCGCGGTGGTAGGGCCGACCTTCAACGCAGAGGCTGCTGCCAAAGCTGCGCAAGAGAGCGCCACCATCAACGCCAACGAGAAGAAGAAGACGGTATACCGCGAGGGTGGTGGTAAGAAGTGGGCTGATGATACACTACTCGAATGGGATCCCTCGCATTTGCGCCTGTTTGTTGGAAACCTGGCAGGCGAGACCACGGACGACTCGCTTCTCAAGGCATTTGGACGGTGGCAATCGGTACAAAAAGCCAAAGTGGTACGGGACAAGCGAACAAACAAGTCCAAAGGATATGGTTTTGTGAGCTTCAGCGATCCTGACGATTTCTTCCAAGCCGCGAAGGAGATGAACGGAAAGTATATTCAGAGCCACCCAGTGGTTGTGCGCAAGAGTACAACCGAGATCAAGCCGGCTTCACACAAGGATGATAGACACAAAGGCAAGAACTTCAAGAAGAAAGGCGGCAAGAACGGCGGCGGGAGCGGTGTCAGCACTGGTGACAGTGGTTACTCTCCTCATCTGGGACCGAATGGGGGAGGCATTGTCAAACCTGGCCAGAAGACGAAGAGCGGCCTCAAGCTACTGGGGTGAACGATCATGATGGGATCGTTGTTCTGGATGCCTCCCATATACATGCCCTCCTGACTGCCACCCTTTTATTGGTTCAGGCTATCGATATCGTATTGTATATAAAATACACAAACATTCAATCTTCTCACCAGCTTGAGATCAGTATTGGACTTGGCGCAAAGGAGACCTGACTCGGTTCAAGCTGCTGAGACGGCCTCGAATCGAAAACAACGGGCCCGTCCAGTATTGGCGTTGTATAGAGCAGCATAGTTCCGACTTTTTGGGACGGGCCACTAATGAGATTACAAGACGTATAATAGAGATCAGATGGTTAGAGGGAGGAAACCAATATTGTCACAAAATTAGCATGCACGCAGGTTCTTTCGCTCATTAAACTTGTCTACATGAGTCGGCCACACGTTCTCGCTGACGTTAGAATCCATCCGCAAAAGCACATGGATTAGTCAGGAGCTAAATGTAGAAATTGTAGACATCTGCTGAAGGTTTTTGGAGACGCAAATGCACCGCGACTACTCGTGCAGGGCGTGTTAAAGTATACTCGGTAACCATACGCATAAATCCCTTGCCATGGATCTTATAGACTCATTTCCAGCACAATGGTCGGCAATCCGGCAACTTCACTTCTCGGTAGGTTTGCCTCGTTACGGGGACTTGTAAATTTACATAGTTATGGCAACGTACGGTACCAGGCATACATACATACTATGTAATAAGCACAACATGCATGTTGACAAAGATTACTAGCATACATAGTACATAGGTAGCATCCAGCAAAGTTACGGGGCATACCAGGGTCCTCGGCGCCCCAGTTGTTGCCCTTGCCGATGCTTATTTCCCGCAGAATATCACAAGCGGCAGGGCCTAGTGCTATCCTTCGACGCCTGCGCCCCTTTGCAATTTGGCTGCAGGGGCCGCTGCGCTTGGGCTGAGAAGGTCCGCTTCCTCCATCTCCACCTGATCTTTCAGAGCGCTCCTTCTCTTGTCAATGCCTCTCTGGCTTTTGACGTTGAGGGTAGGCAATCTGGAATTGCTACTTCCCGCTTGAAACTTAGCTTTTGCTGCATTCTCAAGCAGTGGCGACTTGCGCTCACTGCCAGGCACTCACTTCCTTTGCGCCCTACTTCCTAGTAGGCTGCACAAGCCGTTGGCACTAAACCACGTGCTCGGCTCACATCTCTTCTGGGCCGGCTCTTTTCTCTTTCGCGCCTTTTGGGGGCCGACTTGCCGATCCTCCTGGCATTTCTCCCAGCCTTGCATGTCCTGCTTTACCACTCTCTTTCTCCCTCCCCTTCGTGCTCCCAGCCTTATCCCGCGGAGCTACGTCCTCTCCTTTCCACTTCTTCACTGGTAAATCATCTAGACCAGCAGCGACCGGCAGCACAATACACGACAATTGTTGTGCCCTGCGCGACTCACTTGAAGTGTAGCCAGTCCAAAAACACAGCCCAGCAAGTTCGAGGCGCATAGCGAGGGCGTACAACGGTCAGCACGCACTTGTTTCTTGTGGCGTAGCTGAGCATCCCTCTTCCACCCCGAACAACTCGCAATTGCAAAGTGGTGAGCAGCTGCCAGTGCTCTTCACGTGTGCTCCCGATCACAGGCAACAGTGCCACCTGAGAGACTCACACCTGCACGCCATTCATTTGCCAATTGTAAGGTAATGAGGGGCGAGCATTGAGACAAAGCGGGATTGGACGCCGGGAAACAAGACAAATCAGAACCCCCCAAACCTGCGCAGCCGCCCAGCGCTTAATCTAGCAGGACAAGACAAGGTTTCAGACACTTCTTTCCTGCATCTGCCAATCGACAATTCCCAAATATCACGGATCGAGGTCGTCTTTAAGCCTTTGATCCTCTCCCTCTGCTATCCGAAACGAACGAAACTGAAATCGGTCGTCGTCAGAGAACAGTTGCATTCCATCAAAACTCGTCATTGGATCTATTCTCGAAACTCGGCACTTTCGCTTGATCAAGTACACCATAGTCTATTTGGGATCTGGCTATACTGTGTCGACGCTCATTTTGAAAATAACGCAACGTATACACACGAGATTCAGTAAACCATGGCTTTGTAACAATATGAGCAATCATTAAAGAAACCATCAACGAAAATCACATAACTCTCGTGGGCTGTCGACTGCGCCCGTACCGAACGAATTACCCATCTCCGATTCCGATATTTACAAAGCGGCGCACCGGCCCAGTGCGTCAAAATGCCGTCAATAGATGTGGCAATGGCGAGTAGTCTAAGGGGAGGTTGGGGAGAAGTAATGGCAAGGAGTTTGCACCAGGCTTTTGTGGAGAGGGATCTCGTTACCGATGCCGAAGACAACATCACGGATGTCAAGACGGCCTTCTCCAGTTGGAGCAATTGTATGAAAGCTGTATATTGCAAGTAAGTCCCATTCCGCCACGAATCTTCCACCCCGTTCCTTTGTGGTTGTCCCTTGTACTGACTAGCCCCACAATAGATGGCCGGTGATTGCTGTGATCATAATAGGAGGTCTCATCATACTATCCATTGTATGGTGCATAGCACGATGCCTCTGCTGTGGACTTTCCTGCTGTTGCGAGTGCTGCTATTGTCTCAAGTGCTGCGGAAATTGTTGCGGATGCTGCGATGCACCGCGGGGCGGCAGACGAAAGCACCTTGATGAACCATACAAGAACATCCCAGATGACCAAGGCTATCAACCTCACGATCCAATGTCAACTGGCGCTATGCCTTGGCAACGTCCGCCTCCAACAGCCAAAGCTGAGCCACCTCAGTACGCCAGCTTCGACGTATCCAAGAACCCAGAGGGTGAAGATTCTCTTCCCGCCATGCCTACCTGGGGCGATTCGGAAAACAAGAAGGTTGATCTGCCACAGGACGCCATGGAACTGCAACAGCTAAAGAAGCCCGAGACCAACGACCCAAATGCCTCACCCAATGCACCATTAATGAATGGCATGTCACGAACTGGAACTCCTGGTGCCATGACACCGGTGCAAGGCGGTGTCAACCCATACGCTCCACCTGGTAGCATACCTGCGGCAAATGGTTACGTGGGCGGCGTTGGTGCGCATGAAGCAAACATGTACAACAGCCAAAACAACCTCCACAACATGGCCGGTCACGTTGGCTATGATCAGATGCACAATGGCATGCCAAATGGCTACGCACAGTCAACCACTTCTTTCCATACCGAACAGAGCTATGGCGTGATGGGTGGCCCAATGGTTTCGGAATACGGGCAACCGCATCCTCAATCAGGCTATGGGCAGAATGATTACGGCCAAAGCATGGATGGATATGGCGGACATGGTCAATATGATGCCGGCCAGGCCACGTCCACGGCAATGAATCAGCCTTATGGCGTCGGAGCGCCTCCCATGCGATCCATGACGGGCGGTTCCGCCAGGTCTGCCGCAGGAATGGCATATCCAGACCGTTCGCGCGGGTCGCCAGCTCCTTCGCAGGGTGGCTTTGGTAATGAGCGTAATTTCGATTCGCGCATTGCCCCTCAACGAACTTACTCGCCCGCTCCTCAACAACAAGGTCAATTCCCCAATGCTCCTGGGCGAACCTTTTCTCCCGGTCCCCAAGGCCCTCCGAGAACGTTTTCACCCGCCCAAGGTGCACCGCCAAAGACCTATTCACCAGCTCAGGGTGCTCCACCTAGAACCTACTCCCCAGCCCAAGGAGCTCCTCCAAGGACTTTCTCTCCAGCTCCAGGGCCACGGTCCTCCCCAGCTCCCTCGCAGCGCCAGTGGTCCGCAGACACTGCGCCCGGCCGAGTGCCACAGCCTCGTGCTCCCCCTTACAGACAATACTCGGCCGAAAGTGCGCAACCGAACGCACCACCAGAACGGCAATTCTCCCCAGCCCCTGGGCGACAAATGGGAAACCGTCCGCCGCCTCTAGCAAACCGCGCACCACCGCAAAGACAGTATACAGCCGATGTACCTCCGGGGCCAGTCTCGCCAAACTTCAGCAGACCTACGAGATCCAACACATTCGATGAATCTTACGGTGCCAGCCATGGTCAAGAGGAGCAGGCGACAGCATACCCAGGTTATAAGCCATACCAACCCACACGATAAATACAAAGAGGCAGGCAGCAATGTTTGGGTCAGCCTAAGCCGGAAAGTCACGACGATATGTAAGGTCTTCTTTGGATCTTTGGCGTTCGGATCAGAGCACTTGCACCGTCCGGCTCTTTTTTCATTTTGCTTCATTTCTTGAGACCTCTGGTTTTTTTTTATTTCGCGGGTCGAGGATGCTGAATTTACGCGAATGATTCACTTCCTTCATTCAGATGCTGTGTACGCTTCGTCTAAAACTTGTTATTTATATCTGATATGTGCAACTAGACTATTGGTTGTGATCACTTCTATGATTAGTGATATCCATTAGCATTGGCTTGGCGCTCATGAGATGAGGTGATGGAGCTTTTCAGATATTGTACACATGAATGTCATATATTTGTACAATTTGATCACGACTCTTGTTACTGTTATTCTGTCTTGAACACAAAGTTATCTGGGATGGATAAGGTATACTTTGCTCTGCTCAAGTACTCTCGAAATGTGTCGGAATGTGTGGCACTGTTTTTATTTCACTGCAGTTCTTGGAAGGCCGACCCTCTACACCCTTAAAATGATATATCTATACGAAAATGCAGGTCTATATGCTAAAACCACGCCCATATGGGTCTGTTATGCACCATATCCATTTTTGGGCTTGCAGAACCCGTTTTCTTTTCTTTTTTCCTCTTTTTTTACGGATTGCCCGTCACAAAGTGGCCAGACCAAACATCATCCTTTGGCGTAGCGCCCTTTTCCAGCTCCCCTATCGGCGCCTCGCACAGCCGGGCGTTCTGCTCGGGAACACTCCAATTGCGCATTAGGTCTAGCCGCGAGGCAAACTGCATGGCCATGCCTGCCTCTGCATGCCAAACCATATGGCAGTGAAACAGCCACACGCCCGGGTTATCAGCAACAAAGCGGATCAGACTCCAGCCAAAACCCTCGACAGTTGTCACGTCGCGTCTTGTCGGGTTGGCGATGATGGAGTTGTCGCTCGCGCGGAGAAGACCCTTACCGTCTGGTTGGAGGCCCAGTGCCTCGTATCCGGGGAAGTAACCGTGGCCCGCGGCTAGGATGAACATTTGCGTGCCGTGGAGGTGGAACGGGTGATTGCCCTCATCAAAATTCTGGAGGATGATGTCGATGACCTCGACGGTATTGGAGCTGACAACAAGCTCGTGTTTGGGGTCGAAGGCGACATTATTGACACCCTCCAGGTGGAAGGACGCATTGTTGTTGGCCGCATCTTGCAAGCCGTCCACGAAACGGTGGAGGCTGGGCGCGTGGAGTTGCGGACGATAGGTACTCTTATTCAAGAAGCCGCGTTCGAGTCGCCAATCTCCAATCTCGAGGTTGAGGCGGAAGTACCACGAGTGGTGGGCGTATTCTGGAGCGGCGAGTACCGGAATCGGCTTGAAGGTTCCTGGGGCGCTGTCTTTGCAAATAACAGTATATTTGCCACTGTCTGACTCTGTTTGGGGTGTGCTGGCTGCTGTGGTGTTGACATTGATTCTCTGAGTGGTATCAGATGATATTGGTTCGTTATTGTAGCGGAGAATTGCTTGCGCTGTGGCCATGCCCTTTTCGGGAAGGACATTTTCCGCAAAGCAGTGGTTGAGCATGCGGGCGCGGAACCAGTATAAACCTGAGGGCTCGGTTTGGTTGGTGGACAGAATAACACTGTACCGCTGGCCAGGCGCGATGGTAATGGCCGAGTCTGATGTTGGCTCAACGGTGACGCCGTCGATCTCTGTAACTGGAAGGTTCAAATGTCTGTCGACGCTGACCTCAAACCAGGCGAAGCCGCCTACGTTGATCACACGGAGGCGATGCTGCTTGTCAGGCTCGAGATCGAGGGTGGGCAGAACCGCGGAGGAGCTGTCGCATCTCCTTTCGGGGTGTGACAGACAATCAACCTTGTTGGCCCCGTTGATGAGGGCGCCGTTTGGGATAGGCGATGACTCGCTGCCTGGAGAGAGGGTCTGTCTCAGGAGGCCATCCGAGGCGTCGTAATACCAGTCCTGCACCATCAGCACACGGTCTGTGTCGTATGCTATCGGCTGACCGTCTTTCTCTTTCTGCGAGAGGATGATGAGAGGCCCGGTAAGACCATCCAAGCCCTGAGCTGCTTGATGACCGTGGTAAAAGTCTGCATCGACATCAGTTCATCTGTCGTTCAGCCATATTAGAGGAGGTCGATTGTGGGATTTCATCACTTACAGGTTCCAGCCTGCCCTTTGACCGTAAATTCATAGCGAAAGGACTGGCCTGGCGCAATGGGGCACTGCGTCACCCCGACAGTACCATCCATGAAAGCAGTGCCATTCTGAAAGAGCCCATGCCAATGTATCGAGGTAGCATTTTTGGCCTGGTTCTTAACGTTGACCACGATCGTGTCTCCTTCGTTACACACTATCATGGGTCCAGGAAATTGACCATTGATAACCACCATGGGCCGAAAGACACCGTCAGGATTCGCCGAAATGTCGGAAATGACCCAGTCATACTCGCGCACCGTTGGAGAGGCAGCGAAGTCCCATTTTGAATCGATCACGTAGTCTGAGGAAGGACGCCGAAATGTTGTGGACACGCCCGCTTGTTTCTCTGTGCAATAGGACCAATAGAGGAATGCAGAGGCTGCAGCAATGACAGTCACCGCAGTGAAGCCAACAAGTCCTAACCACCACCATTTTCTGCGGCGTTTTTGTCGACGGCCTAGGTCTTCGTGCTGTGACTCTCCAGTGAATTCGGCAGACAGAAGTCGCTCCTTTTGCTCGTCCACCACTGGCAGTCCACCCTCGTGCGGGTGCTCTTGAATTTGGAATTTGGGTATCTTGGGGCCCTCATCAGATGGCGAAGATGATCGGAGCTGCTCGTACTTGCCCATCTCTGACAGTCGTGACCGGCTTCCGTCACAATGGTCTCTTCCTTCTTCTTCATCTACTAACCCAAAACCATGTCGAATTTTCTTTAATGATGATCCTCCGGCAATTTATGCACGTCTGCCCCGACGGACAAGATGCCTGATCTGTAGAAACTCTGGCTTGGAGAGCAGTGAGTACTCCAGAATAGTATTTCGGCGTTTTCGTGAGCACTGGTTGTAGCAGCAAGTAGCCGGTCGATGGGGCAGTGGAAAAACAATGCAGTTCATGAATGCCAGCAGAAGGTCGGTTTTGGCTCATGATAAAGGTGCCTGCCTCTGGAGCGGCGAAAAAGATTCCCGCATTGCGCCTAGCGAAGCGTCAACCCTTCCTCTTTGGACCCCTGCCTGCAACGGGCACGGGGTTTGTTTCGAGGCCCTGGTTGGTCGGACCACCTCGGATCGCTCGCTGCATGGTACCCTGCAGTCCGACCATTGTCGAGATGGGTGGAGGTGTGTCCGCCACAATGTTCCTCTGGCGCAGCCCGACGTTACCAATAAGTCGTTATATGGAGAGCGTTATGTGGAGTCTTGACTGCCTAGGTATCCGAAGAGGTTCGCAGCCAGTTGATGTGGCGGATGCGAAGCCACATTGCAAGAAGTGAGAGAAGTGAAGCGTATCTAGAGCCTGAAGACTTCGATCTGCGGCAGATACTAGGATAACCATTGTTAAGGTCAATAGAATGAGAATTGATGTGTTCAGGGTACCATATATGCCATGTAATACAATTTCAGTGCACGTGCTTGGGCAGAGTTCGAGACTGAGGAAGCTTCCAAGATCAGTTCAAGGCTGTCAACTAATAAAGTCTTGAACTGACAGCTGAGTACCAAGACGGGAAGCCCCACTTGTATCCTGTCACCTGCTTACATAATGTCTCCGTCCAGATGTTGGCCCGCTTTTTGCTCAACCTCACTTCGACTCTCACTGCGCGCCGTCTTCCATCCCAGTGCCCTCGACCGCGACCGCGACCGAAATCCACTTTTACTCCTCTAACCCATTTTCTCCTGCACGAATTCGCACCAAGCATGGAGAACACCGCGCCCTCAACCGAGTCGAGGGATCCTTCGGCCTTCCTCAGCTCCATCATTGGCCAGGTGGTTATCGTCAAGCTGAACTCTGGCGTCCAGTACAAGGGTGAGATGACATTGGCCCTGCTATCACCTTGTTCAAGATGATTTCGCTTCACGGGAGTTGAATCTGCTGCTGACTGCTGGTGGTTCGTTGCTGTTGGTTTGCATTAGGCGAACTCCAGTCTGTTGATGGTTACATGAACATTGCACTCGAGAATACGAGCGAGTTGGTCAACGGAAAGACACAACGTACCTATGGCGATGCTTTTGTGAGAGGGAACAATGGTGAGTCCGTCCTTGAGCCTAGCTTTCCTGTTCCTATTTCACAGCTAACCAAATCTGTCTTCACTCAAGTCATGTACATCTCTGCCGAATAAATCGTGAGCGTTGGATAGCACCTAAGTGCCAATCACCTCTCATTCTTGGACTGGGTGGATTGCAGAGCCGGTTCGGAAGTCAAGCCTGATCGGTAAACTCAGATCCAAAATGTGTTTAGAAGCATTTGGGGTGAATGAAGACGAAGGCTTCGCACTCCCCACGCCCTTCACATACAAGCATTATATTCCTATAGGAGGAATGCTTCCGCGACGGCATCCCTCGAGGCACCCACGATGCACTTATGGTGGAAATCTGACGCGGTGACAAAACCAAGGATTCACTCATAACACTCTGAGCAGGCTTGTGATTTACAAGACCTTGGAAATGAAATCAAACACAAGCAGAGAGAAAGGCCAGGCTTGGTTTTAGCTGAACGTTACTGCTATGTGTGTCTTGTTTCGTTTCCTTAGCCCATGAGTAGTCGATGGTTCATAATCGATCCGACCATGCCAGATACGTCCTTCCATGACACGCCACCTCACCTTTCTCATTTCTCACCACATCACCCATGCTCATAGCCTCTCGAAACACCTTCTCCGCGTTCGCTTTATCTGCCCCTTGCAGCACCGCTACATGGCTCAGTGTCTTAATGCGATCCCAAAGCGCTTGTTCGCTCAACCAGTGCGTCCACATAACGCTGTCTTGGCCCAACGGTACCGAGAAACGCGGCAGTTTCCCCTTGACCGTGTCGCGAAGCACCTGGATGGGGTTCGTCTTGAGTTGTTTCTCGAAGACTTCTTGCCATTTCATATCGCGAAAGCGCTTGTCGTCGTCTTTGTTACCTAGTTCATGTATCCAGTCATTAAGGTACTGGGCCCATTCTGTGGATGCTATCCACGCCTTGGGTTTGTTGTCTAAAGCCATGTTCAGTAAATGGTGTGCTTGTCACATCTGCTCGGGAGTAGAGGTTCCAGTAGATTTCTCACAGTCGTCAATATTCCAGATCATTCCAAACACTCCACCTGGTTTCAATACGCGGTGAATCTCATCCAGAACTTCGTCTGTCGCAAACCTGCATCACAGCCATGTCACCCCATGGTTTGAAACACAGGACAATTCGCCAGCAATATCCACACCCACCTCCCTCAAGAGTAAAGACACTTTCCAAGAAATGGGAAAGAGAAAACTCACCAGTGGAAAGCCTGCGCAGCAATAACCCCATCCCCCCACTCCTCTGTTCCATCCCCGTTCCCATTCCCAACAACAGCCCTCCCGAGCTCCTGCGCGGGCCCCGGCCTGACCACAACCCCGCGCAACGCCTTGGCCTCGAGCTGCCGTCGCATCAACAGATGCGGCTCCGTTGCCAGGATCTCATACCCCTCATGCCGCGCCGCCAGTGCCTCGGTGAATTTGCCTGTGCCCGCCGCCACCTCGACAATGCGTGCGTGGGGCCGGTCCGCCAGCCGCATGTGCTCGAGCAGCTTTTGCACTGCTGTGGTTGGGTATGCGGGCCGGTGTGCGTCGTAAGCGCCTGCATTTGCGAACCCTTGCGAGGCTGCGGGTGCGAGGGACATGATGTGTATGGGGGCGGGGACTTCTTTTATTCGCAGTAGAAAAGATTGCAGTGATGACAGCAGCAGCAGCAGCAGCAGCAGTGGTAGTAGTAGTAGTAGTAGTAGTAGTAGTAGTAGTAGTAGTAGTAGTAGTAGTAGTAGTAGTAGTAGTAGTAGTAGTAGTAGTAGTAGTAGTAATCCTGCTTATCGCTGTCTTCTTCTGCTATACCCAGCGAGCGATAATGCTGGCAATGATCAAATAGACCGAACGTCACTGGCCCGCGGCTACTTGAGGCAGAGTAAACGTCCTCAAACAAAGGCAAGAGAAGTGAAGCTTCCGACAACCAGATTCCACGTCAGGTCCTTTCCAGTCAAAGATGGTTTGAGTAGAAGAAAGGGTAAGACTGTTAGTGATTGTGCATGCATGTTGATTATTCGAGGTCGTCAAAAGGGCAAGCAAGTACCATGTGCTAGCGGCTAATAAGCGCGGCGATAAACTGTGTGTGAACGTCCGATGCCGCAGCGCAATGCATCGCCAGCTCATGGCCCCAAGATGCATAAAATATGAAAGGAGCATACACATGACTTGGAAGAATAGATTTGCTCTACAGAATATCAAAGTATGTGATAAAGTGCAATTTATAGGAGAGCTGCTTACATTTGAGAAATGGTAATCGGAGTTTGTGCTTGTTAGGTCGGTCAGTCGCCATATACGAATTTAGGTCAACGGGGCTCCAATTTAGGGTGCAGTGCAGATTCAGAGGGACTTGGTACTCATAGACTTGCTCCAGCGAGGTTGAATAATTGGCGAGCTGTAGAGTACAGTACCAGTCCGTATACTGGTCTATTTTCGCCGCTTCTCAATACACTCGCTGACATCCCAAGTAACTGCGTTGTACAACGGTTGACAAGGCGATTCATGTTCCTCATTTTGTTTGCTAATCTCTAACTTATTTATGAGCCCTTGTCCATAGAATTGGCGTATGCCTGGCTGCTAACCGAATAGATGAACAGAAGTAATCTTTGGTACAGGCAAGAGAAATATATCATTTTGTACGTAATAAGACCGTCATCATCTCAGACGGGTCGTATGCTGACGTGATTGTATTGATAACGAACTTTGATGAGTTCCAATCACAGTTTCTTCAGTCATTGTCGGCGTAATCGAGTGTGAAGCTTTAGGTAGTGATAGTACTCTCGGCTGGTTGACTGCGCGATTGATATCTGCGATTGTATCGCGGGATTTTGTAGCTGACTTTCCTGGTCTGACGGTTCTGATTGGACCCGGACTTCGAGGTGCCATCTGTAGCACCCCCGTTTGGCGCATCTTGGCCGTTGACGTCACCGTGCTGTTCTATGCTCACCGTGGCTTGAGCATCAGCCGATGGGAGCTTTGGCAGAGCAACGACCGGAGGAATGAGCGCCGCTTGCTCGGGGACAGGGGTTACCGTCTGGCAAAAGGGATCGTGACCCGTAGCTGTTGTTTTGTGGGTGGGACTCAAGTTGTCTGAATCTGCCAGCGCGGAGCGCGGAGTAAACTCCTGAGCATGAGGGTTGAGCCTCGATGCCTACATGGTGCTGTCAGAAAGTGCCCAAGACATGGCCTCCAGACAATTCACTGGCACTGCATCCTCACCTCATTTTTGCGGCCCGACGGGGTCTTCAACTGCGCAGCTTCGTCATCACTACCTTCAGCTATCTCATCAGATTGAGAACTCTTCAGCTTTGTGTCTAATAACACAAGATTGTTGGTAGACTTTGAGTCCGAGTCCTCAAGTGTGCTATCGTCGTCCATTTTCGAGTCTTTGGGGGTGATGAAAATCTGTGATAGTACTAGTTAACTCAAAATCATTTGAGGGTCACCCGGCTTTTGCAACCATAAAGCTCTCACCTGCTTGGACCACAGATCGGCATATTTGCCCCCAGCAGAGATCAAGCTCTTATGCGTGCCATCCTCGAGGATTTCGCCATCATTCACAACCAAGATCCGATCAGCATTGGTGATTGTAGAAAGTCTGTGGGCGACAATGAACGTGGTGCGATTACGACCGAGCCGACGTAGTGCTTCCTGGATTTTCGACTCAGTCTCTGTATCAACGGCACTGGTTGCCTCCTGGAGCATGAAAGTCAGCAAATTGTCTTAGAAAACATCAGGAAAGTACAATCTCACGTCAAGGAGCACAATACTAGGCTGCTTGAGAATGGCTCGCGCAATAGCCACTCGCTGCAACTCTCCACCAGAAAGTTTCATACCACGCTCACCGACACGAGTGTTGTATCCGTCGCTGAAGCCAAGAATGTGATCATGTATGGCAGCCGCTTTACAAGCATTGTAGACCTCCTCATCACTTGCGTCTAACCTGGCGTAGCGCACATTGTCCAAGACAGAGTCGTTGAAAAGGACCGGATTCTGAGGGACTACACCAATGTGAGCACGAAGGCTATGGAGGTCCACGTCTCTGACATCTTGTCCATCAATCTTGATTTGTCCTTCTGTAACATCATAGAATCGATCAAGCAACTTCAAGATTGAACTCTTGCCAGCGCCCGTATGACCGACAAGACTAGATATCAAAGGTTGTAATTAGCAAAGATTGCGTCCCTTGCATAACAATGCATCAGGTGTCTTTCACCTCGGCGTAAACTCACGCTATTGTTTGTCCAGGCATTACCGTGAAAGATACGCCCTTTAGAATCTCTTTTTTGTTGTCGTATGAAAAATGGACGTCTCTAAACTCAACAAGGCCGGATTCGAAGCGGAAGGCGGACACATTCGGCTTGCTTACAACCCTAGGTTGTGTTTCCATGATCTCCAACAGTCGTTCGGCGTCGATCAGGTCTCTGTTCACTGATTTTCCAAGTCCGGCAAAAAAGTTGAGCGGACCAACAAGCTGGGACCAGTATGTGAGGAGAACCACAAAATCGCTTGCGTCTATGCTATGCTCATGTGTGACCTTCCAGACCGCCAGGAACAGTCCAGCCAGGAGACCAGCTGAGAGAACCAAGTATTGCAAAGCTTGAGACAGGAATACGTTCAATACGTATGCTTTGGATTTCGCTATGCGATCCTGTACAGCAGCAGAGAAGCGGCTGGTCTCATACTCGATCTGGTTGAAGGACGCAACGGTGGTCCATCCCGACAAGCCTGAATTCATGATGTACCATTCCTCATACCAAGCTTTGGAATACGCTTGACGAGTGGCACGCGACCTGGAGATGGCCGCAGTCGACAAATGAATGAAGAAAGTTGCGGTGCTAATGGTGATAAGGCCTTCCCAAGGACCGAATTTGGCCGTCAGGTAGATGAAAGCCACGCCAAGATCGATCAAGTTTGGCAGCAAGGCAAAGCACATGGTATCAAGCATCTTGGTGATACTTTCTCCATGCTGAATTGCCATCAGCATGTCTGAGAGACTCTTCGTATCGTGGAAGTGTGCATCAAGATTCATGATGTGCGAATGAGCAGCCTCGACCATAGCACGCTCCGAATACTGTTCAACAGGAAGCCAAAGTCGCTGTCGAAGGAGGGAAAGACCAGCCTCAGAGGCGGAGAGTTTGAGACCAGCGAATATGAGAACCTGAATCCATGGATTGAGCGACGTGTTAGGGTCTTCTGGTCTGGCTGCTTCCGTCAAAGCCTTGGTTACGACACCAAGCTGGTTCGGGATCAGAACGTTCAGTCCGTTATTCACCAGCATGCACAGACCTACCAGGACTGCATGGACTTGAAGGCGACGGTCGTTGACAGGCCAGATGTAGGGTATGAACAGCTTGAAACTCTGAGCATAAATGAACCAGTTGCCGCTCTCCTTGAGCCTCTTATCTCTTTGTTCCTCAACCAAGCGCTGACTTCGCTCCCACTCTGATTCTGGGTCCTTGTTAGATGACTTGCTTGTCTCATCCGAGGCAATCTCCGTGGTGCCGTATGCAATCAACGTATCCTCCGATCCATCGGCGGTTTTGCCTCGCAACAGGGACTGGTTCTCACTGTCGCTTGGGCTGCCTGAAGAGGCAGGCTCGTTCCAATTGAAGCCAACCACCAAAGCAGCAACCAGACAAGCTAAACGCGTGGCGAACACAAAAAGGTCCACAATCTGGTAAAGCTCAGGTGGGTGGTCCTTTCGCAAGCGAAGAGACAGTACAGCGAGTAAGGGATCGAACGCCAAATTGATGCCGAGAGAGCCTGCATAGGAGTACCAGATTGGATGCAGGCTGTCACGTAGGATGGCGAATTCAAGAGTGTAAAGCATAGAACACGCGAAGAGGCTCAACATGCGGTCTTGCTGTGTGCCATACCGGTAGCCAAGGGCAAGAACGCACTGTAGGGCATAGGTAATGGCTATCACCAGGAAGAGGTATAGGACGATGTCTCGTCGGTGGCTGCGAATGGCAGATGCCTGTTTTTGCAGTGTACACGAGGCATAAGCCAAACAGGAAAGGAAGCAAACGAAGAGCAAAGTTGGGAGTGCATATCGGAGGCCTTCGAGGAGCCCAGGCAGTGGCACCGCCATGCTAATGGCGGCGTGTTGTTGATACAGCCTTGAATCGAGGGCGACAATCGTGCTCTGGTCGAGGCGGGCCTTTGGAGGATGCGACTTTGTATCTTCCTGGCAGGTCGGTTGTGTCCGTCATGCGTATCATGTCCCGGCTGGAGTGGTGCGTGGACGGACGTTATCGTGGAAACAGAAGTGAGCCACAAGCAATATTAGTCCCTGACGTGACCAAAGACTGCAAGACGTGCCACGGAAGCTGCAGATGGTTAGCTGTGGCTCTGCAGATGGTGCCAGAACACACGAACAAGATAGGCAAACTAACAGCCGCGACTGCCTGGTAGTTAGGCTCACCTGGGCGAAGTCAAAGGCAGCGAGTGTCGTTGGGGTCGCGGTTTCGCTCTTGGTAGTGGGTGCAGATGCCCTGATGTTGCGGACGCGTCTAGTTCTTGGATTGGGGTTGTATGTGGCAAGTACAGCTGGCAGAAGAAGCCGCTCCTGCCTTGCTGAATGACAGGTGCCTTGTCTACAAGCTGGGTGCGGCTGACGTTGCTCGTGGTGTCAGTCGTGCCCTGCAAGCCTCCTTTGTACCTTTCGTCTCTGCTAGATGAGCAGCCAGAAGTCAACTACAACCCAGGCCAAACTCAGGAGCGATGAAAATATTCAAGGCCAACGCAACCCAGACTCCTTGCTGCTCTGTGGTCAGAGCACAGACCCACACCTATGCACAAAACAACAGTCGCCTGGCTCAGGGGCTGGACAGCAGCCGTGCGGTGAGTCGCACGCCTCACCTTTCGATGACCTTCAAAGGCGAATCCCCACGCAGCGCGCTCACACAGGACAAGCAACACCTCTCTCGGTTGTTTTCTTCTTCTCCTCGGATTCTGCAGGCCGGTACCAGCTTCCAAGGATAAGTCTCTCGCGCGATATCCTCCGCTTCAGTCGACTTCTGCAGCAAAGTACGAGGCACAAGTGGCTGACTATGCACCGCACGCCTCGCTGCCTCAATAAATCAACACCCTCCAAAATGACGGCTGTCTAGAGTGGCTGGCCCAGAGTGATAATCGACCGTTGATACTGTTTGTCGCTCCCGGTCTATCCGGTATTTGGCCTGCAACACCACGATTGCCGCTCGCTTTCCACGCTGCTTTGACGGCAGCCAGCACTGTCGATCGACGATCGCCGCCAATGACCCAAGACAAACACGCAGATTCGTGCACTGAAAATTCAGGTTTCCAACAAACTAATTGTGAGTTGCCGGTTAGCCACCACTATCTTGTGTTGTTTGTAGCAGGCAGTCCCAAACAATAAGCATTTCACGTCAGTATTGCATTTCGAGTGCCGGGTATCCAAAGCCGGCGTGCGCAGCCACCCAGGTATGGAACACTCACTAAAAAGCCACGTGCCGCTCGCTACAAGTCCACCAGTCACTTCGGAAGGACCGTCTAGACATTTAGATTAGCCGAACAGACTTGGAGAGCTGGAGCACAATCAGAACACCTTTTATAGTCCCGTGAACCCGTCGCCACTGCTGTGCATACCTGTCTTCGCCGCCTTGTTTGTGAGCAATACACACAAAGTACGCTATCGGTCTGATGTCAGCACAAGATTACATTGTCAAGATGGGGGCGACAGAGTCACGAGTCCACTCATTGCCCCTTCATGTTTTGTCCATAAGAAATGCTCCCTACCTCGAGGTTATTGATCAACTGATACTGACCCCTGAATTCCAAGCCTCATGCAACCCGAGCTGAACACGGCGCAGCCAATCAAACCCAAGGCAATAAAGGTTCTAAAGCCTGGCGCAACCGACAAGAAACAAATAACCGCACCGAAGGACATATACGACAGGAACGGCCGCTGTTCTGCAAGTTTTTGTTGAATTGGACAGGAAAGGCTCAAAGACAAAACCTCAGCCAAAAACTATCAGATGTTGCGAACAAAGGAGATTAAAACCAAGAAGATGAAAGAAAAAGAAGAAGAAACGACCGCCTGTTCACGTCGAGAGCTCTTGATTGACCGAGTCAGTACATCCCATAGGACCAATTATCTAAGGGCCAAGGCGAAGTCACAAGCCATCTGCCTGGCAGATTTGCCGTCAAAAGAACTGCGATGCACCAAAGCAAATGGCAGATAGGCTCCGCCCGCTCCCACCTGAATGAATCTGGCAAGGCAGGACGTGACCAGCGCGCCGAAAATCTGGCTCGCTTATCGTTTCGAATGTTTGTTGGAAGCTTATTATAAAAGCATCGTAAAAAAAAAAACGTGGGCCGTCAAAAATTATTAAGGGCAGGCCACTGATAAGTCAGAAGCATCAGATCCACAAAGCAGGGTCATGTCCGGGAGCCCGAACACAATGCAACCTCGAGCAACCCGAAGGTCTGTGTTGCAGAGCATGGCACACCAATGTATATCAAACCCTCGAGGCAAGAGCGGTTCCGGGCGCCCGAACGCCGCACATTGGTCTTCATGATGCAGCAGTGATAGTGTGCGCACTCTGGAGATGTCGACGAGTCGCACCGCTCGGATCCAAGCCGCCGCCCGCCACCATGTCTGTAGCATCAAATCGCTCTCGACTGTAGGTCGCACAAAGGACAACACTTTACCATCCCGTCCCGTGATACTCCGCATCGTGGCAACACGCAAGGGAGATATGCAGCTGTTGCGAGGTCATACGGTGCCTCACTGGTGCCCGAGATGCTGGATCTGTGACGTGGAAAGCGTGATGGATTGCTAGCCCGACTTCAGCCCCAAGCTGAATGGACAGGCGTCTGCAGGCTGCCGATCAGTCCAGCCCCCCTGAAGCCCAAGGTTCGGAACGCGCCGTTCGACTGGGGAACTATTCCACACCTTACTGATTGCATCCTGTTTTATGCAGGTAGAGACCCATACCACGCGCTTAGTAAGGGGCAAGCAGGTTGGGGAATGGAGAAGCTGTGCTGCAGCGCACGTACATACTATGTATATAGTGTGTTGCGGCACTTACTCTGTCTGCACAGATGAAGGAACAGAAAAGTCCAGTAGTCCAAGTTGCTGGGGACCGCTGCTGTGCCACTTGACCTGCCTTGTTCCCTGTCCGATCGGAGCCGATCCGAGATCGATTGGGTACGACGATGATTTTCTGTACATGATGTTTATGCGGGCAATGGTCTCTTGATAAGCCTGCTAGATAAGCATTGATGAGAACACATTTACTTTGTACATGCATGGTAAAAAACTTGGGCGTTCTTTGCTAATAAGTCCAGCCCATATTCCTCATCCAATACTCGACAGGCACCGCAACGGTACCCCACCCAACCACCCAAACACCCATCCATATCCAACATCCACACACCCATAGAAGCAAAGACGCATTCACTTTTCGTCAACTGGCTCGGCTTGGTGGAATGCGTCGCCTAGCCTGCATCGTCCCGTTGCAGTGCATGCCGCTCCGCTTGGGAGTTCCTGGGCTGGGCTGGGCTGGGCTGGGCTATGGCTTTTGAAGGTACCCTACTTTATACGTAATAATAATAATAGGAAAGCTCCTGACATTCCATGAATCGAGCCACCCAGTTCATCTGAATTGAAACTTTCACCACGCTTACTCTTTTGTTTTATGAAGAGAATCACTGAGTAATTGTTTTTCCTTCTTCTTCTTTCAGATAGAGAGAGAGAGAGAAATTTATGAGATTGGTTCTTGTACTGTACTGTTGACTTGGATCCCAACTGCTATTTACAAAGTCTATACCCACGCATTACTTATCGTGAGGGCACCCTTGCAACAATTGCCGTCCTCTTTGGCATATCGTCACTGTGAATCGTCAAAACCATTGCATATTCATGTAATGCTACTCTGCCTGATTCTCAAAGTCTGGTGCAACCACTGCACTTCATAACAAAATGGTGAGCACAATTGACTGGAGAGATTCCTTCCCTCTCCCGCCCCCTTTCCCTTTTCTTTTCTCTTCTCTATCTGTCTCTCTCACTCCCCCCACCCCCCCCTCTTCTCTCTCTGTGTGTGTATGTGTGTGTATGTTCTCTTTCTCTTTGACTTTCCCCCGTCTTCCTTTTCTCATGCTGTGCATGGTAAATTGCCCCCAACTCTCAGTTGCTCGAAGATGAATAAACACATAAAATCCCGCACAAGTCAAGAACCCGTCCGTGGCTTTGAAAAAACGATACCATCTGATAGCCGCCGCTCAGCCGCCCCTGGAGGGGAGAAAAAGAAACAGAAGGGACTTTCACGCCAATGATGGCGATGATTTTCTTTGTTAGGCATTTCCTTTTCTTCTTTTTCAGTAACATCCACCTAAATAGTAGCAGTACATAGTATGAAGGCTTGTTGTGCTGGCCAAGTTTTTTCCCTTGCCTCTTGTGTTGTAAGCACGCATAGTCTTAAATTCTTACTTTTGTGAGCATAAAATCAATCGGTGCCGTCTACTAGGATCGACATCAGCCATGCCGCGTTTGGAGTTTGCATGAATCCCGAAAGTCGTGTCGAGTTCCGTCTTGGTTTCTGGGCTTGTTGAGCTGCATGTTTGCACAGCTCACACATGTGCCGCGCAATTTGCAGTGCATCACACAAAACATGGATTGTTCAGCAGGCCAGTTTATAGAAGCCACCAACTATATTATGATACTTTGTCGTACTCTCTGTGTCTCCTGATAGGTCATTTCACGGTAAATTTCAATGTGCTCCGACTCCAATGCGGCGCTAGTGTTAAACAGTGAGGTATCGTAACAAAAAAACAAACAAGCCAAAAAAGGGGGGGGGTTCCATCCTTCCCAC
This sequence comes from Coniella vitis, assembly GCA_011317545.1. Lineage (NCBI taxonomy): Eukaryota > Fungi > Ascomycota > Sordariomycetes > Diaporthales > Schizoparmaceae > Coniella > Coniella vitis. The sequence goes on from WUJK01000003.1 coordinate 547,213, forward strand.
AACTCCATAAGCCATAGTAGTTTCTCCCAAGAAAATTGCAAGTATGGAGGTAAGAGATAAAAAAAAAAAATATAAAAAAAAAAAAGAAAAAAACTCTCATGCACTTCAGACCATAGCCACAGCCGCTGAGGCCTCGTCCTGGGTTTTGGTTTCTTCAGCAACGTTGAAGAGATACAAGCTCGTCACTACAGCCTTGCCACTGCCGCTCACAAAGATAGCAACCGATGCGCTTGTAGCTTTGTAGATGCCGGCCCCTACAAGACTCCCTGCAAACAACGAAACGAGAAAGGCGATACGACGGTCTCGTGGTCGATTTTTGTGGTGTATGGTCATGAGATGTGGGTCAATGAGCAGGTCAACCCAAGCGGCAGTGGCCATGGCTGTTGATATCTCCGTCATACGCAGGCTTCTGCTCTGGACTACCTGACTGCCACTGGCAAATGCCAGAAGCGAGACGACGAGCAGTCCAGGCGTGCCTGTAGGTTGGGTGCCGTAGTGGCGCTGAATGACAGCAGCGGTGAACACCAACAGGGTCTGAAAAAGATTGCAGAGGACGAGCCAGATACGCAGGCGGGGGCCGACGAGGTGCGAAAGCTGACCCGTAACATAGCCGCCGGCCAAGAAGAAGCCGAGAGAGACAGCAGCATTGGCCGTCAGGAAGGCTATGCCGTTGAGCTGGGGGATGACGAGAGCCACTGCAAGGAAGACGGTGTTGCCTGTCTGGTTGGAGGCGAAGCAGTGATAGTCTGGAAAGGAAATGGCATCTGCAAGTGTCCATCTGGTTAGAGACTCTGTCGGTGCTGGCAACTATCTTTGTTCAAAGACGCGGGACAACGAACGAACCTTGAAGGCCAGTGCAGAAGGTTAAGATGAGAAGCTCGACCTCGGCGAAGAAAGATGATCGGACATGCTGCAGCAGGTGCTCTTTTCCTCGTCGGAAGAGCGAGTCTTCTGGTGGTGGCGGCGACTGCCGAGGAAGGGAATAAGGCTGCGGGCCGAGTGCTTCTTGTGGCTGGACTTGTCGTGGACCGAATCGAAGGGGGCGGCCTTGGATTGCTGGGATTTCCATGATGTCGACTGGTGTGTGGTCGCGGTACCATAGAAGACCTTGTTGAGAGAATAGTAGTCAAGGGAGTAGGCCTGTTGGGCAGGCGCGGTACAAGAGGTGGTGGCAGCCATGCTGAGAGCCTTTTATTATGCAAGACAAGAGATTGGCGGCAAGTGCTTGTTGCTGTTTCTGCGTAGGCAGGCAGGTACTTGAAAGTATGTACTGGATCTTCTGGCGAAACGCGAGACGGTTTGGTGGAGACTAGTCGAACCGAAAGTCGGGGAAGTAGCGAGCAGCAAGATCGAAGGGTATTGTGGAGTACGAGAGGGAGAAGGAGGCCGGAGCGAAAGCTGCCTAGTGGACGCTGATTGGAAAGCTGTGTGAGAGAGAGAGAGACTTGGAGTGTGTGCAGCCAAGACAGACGAGCAAAAGGCATCGAGGCTCTTGGCTGCTCCAGACGATCCCTTTTATGCATACTGGAGTCCGTCTGATGATGGCGCCGCCGGGAATTTTCTGGTTGCTGGCGCGCCTTTGCCGAGCGCGACCGTAGACCGATACCCGGAGGCTCTGCCGCAGCCGTGCCGCCCTCCATTTATTGTTGGCACTCTTTGACGGCAACATCGCTGTGCTGACCACCTGGGTGGATGTCCACGATGGCCCACTAGATCGGAATTTGGAACGGGGGCAGGGGTCGCGACTAGAGGTTCCCACACCTTCGAGCGTGCGCGCGACGAACGAGTGGCTCTGTTCGTCTCTCTCCACGTGTGGGTTGCAGCGGGGCCCCATTGTATTGAGTTGGGCGACGTGACAGTCTGGCAGCCCTACAAGTACCATGTTCCGTAACCGAACAACAGTCCCAAGCAGGAGTACCATGTACGAGTGCTGGGGTGCCCTCGGTGCCTAGCTGGGTATGCATCAACAAGCATGGATGGCTGGAATGACGGGGCCGTTGGCGACATGGCACGGCACAGTCTCAAGGGAGACCGCTGGCGCCACCAGGGAATCTCATCGTGATGGAGCTTCTTCAAGCCTGCCAACTTTCCAACAACCGGCCGTGTTAGCAGAAACAATCATGATCAATGGCTAGCGAGGCATGTGGCCTGTCTTGTTTGACGACATCATCACGCATGCTGGCAAGGGAGGCATGCCAAACCTGGCAAGGAGCATCGTCAAAGACCACCGGGGGGTGCAAGGGAGCCAATTTGCAGGCCGGCGGCGCGCAGCCCCACGGCTTTCGGGCTGCCATTCGTTTTGGGCCCACTGTCCGATACCCGACGACAGCAACACGACCGACACCCGGCTTCACTCGGAAGCCACGTTCGGCCACATTGGGCACTCGGGGTGTACATAGTACAGGCTAAGTCCTGCTGGAAGCCAGCTACCCCTTCGCCTGGACAAAACACAATCTGCAATGCTCATCATCAAGACTGCTGTAGCTAGCATGTCACGGAACCTTCAACCGACCCGCTGCTGAGCCTTGCGTTCCTCGGGCAAGATGCATCACCACAAATTACCGTCCTCACCACTGCCACCATCACCACCACAATACTTTCTAGCCCACACCCACGCCCACACCCCTCCTCCGCCTTCAACTCTTTGTCGCCGTTGAGGCACCTCGTGCGACATGTAGCGTCTCCAATCTTGATAAGGCCGACTCCCTAGCCGCCGTGCTGCTTCAGGGCCCGCCGAGTGCCGCTGGCAAAGGAGGATCCTGTGGCCTCAGCGCAGTAGCGTCATTGGCAGGCCTGTCCCCGTCCCCGTCACAAGACCCTTCTTTCACTTGCTAACAGCTTCAAGGTTTGCGCAGATTGTCGCAGGGCTGATGAGATCCACTTTTTGCTGTGATGAGCCGCAGCGCTGCCGACCGAGCAGTCAACCAATCAATGTCTTGCTTCTGGGTGGGGCGGTTCTTTATTCACCTCCCAGACCGTCATTCTCTGCTCGTTCACGGCGGTTTAATTCTCGCGTCTCCGACGAATCCATACAACTTCCAGACTGCGAGGTGTCCTGGAACAATCGAATAATAGATGGAATGTGCTCGTGGATGATGTTACATTTTTGAAAAGGAGGAATTTCTTGCTCCCCGGCCGCATTGTTGGCGCTCGATAGTTTTACAGCCGTGGGGCAGTGATTGAGTCATACGGCCGGATTCTGACCCGGTTATTCCTCTCTTCTCTCTCTTTTTTTCTCCGTCCTCTCCTTCCTCCCGAATCGGCTCGTCGGTGTCGTCGGCGCGGCAACAAGCAACCCGGGTAACTTCGGCAGCCCCGGGACCTTTCGATCTTTGAGAAATACAGCCGAATAGGGACAAAGATACTATCAGACGGCGTGCATACGGCGTCGCGGTGTGGCTGCCATTGACAAGCAGGTTCACCACAGACTGGCGTCAGTCGACTCAAGCCCATCCCAATCCGTGCTTCACCACGTTCGATCCGGAGTCTCCCACTCTTTGCCCGCACCGTTCGACCCGGTCAGCCGAACCCTTGGCGTATCGGCCGGGCCTTGCGTTTAGCACCCCCGATCGACCGTCGATCCGCTCCATTTGAGTTTGCCCTTCAGCTGTCAGTAGCTAACTATCTGGACAGAACTAACCTAACCCACTACTAGATATTGGGAAACTAAATTCTGTAGCATATTCCGCCGCCCAAAACAGACACAATCTTGTGGGTGTGCTGTGGTTGGATATAATTGGCTCCCAACTCGCATCGCTTGTTGCTCATGGCACACTTCCTTTTAGCTGTACGCGAAGTAGTCTTGAGTTGGTTCCTCGACCGAAATTGAAGCCATGGCTTGTCTTGCTGCCAACTGACACCGGCGACAAAAAGAATGAACCATGCCGCGCTTCCCAACTGCTTGGGTAACGACCAAAATGTCGACATGATCGATACTTCTGGCGTCGGGTTGGTCCAGGCATGTTACAAAAGTACCGCACTGTCACCGAATTGCACCAAAAGACGCGTTCGACTCTCGATATCGACGCGATTCGTCATGGGGATTTCTCAACGACACCCAGATCTAGGGAAGCGAATTGTACACCTTCGCGTGATCTCGCGCGTGCCCTTTGAACGCCGGCGATCAACCCGCCTGTCTGTCTTTGAAAAAGCTAAGGATTGTGGCTTGCAGGCATCTGAAGCGAATGATGACGTCGCCCTCTTCTCCTGGATTGCCAGCTAAACTTTCCCACTCGCTGCGCCCTTTCGAGTCAATCTTGGCGAACGGTGGTTCATCTTTATTCGACCTAGTGGTGTTGGTATTTGTCAGATAATCCTGCTGCATATGACGATCGGCTCCCAAACTGCCCAACTCGTGAGCTCTTGTACCGCGAGCGACTTGTGGCCTGCACTCAGCTCAAGCATATTTTCGCACACGAGACTTGGGTTATTGCAGAACCCTTGGTATGGCAGGCGCGCGTCGGCTCGCGGCGCTTCTAACACCGCCTAGAAGAGCTGGCACATCTGCATTTGGCATCCCCCCAACGCAAGTATTCTTGATGCTACTCGAGGCATTTCTGCCTTTCGAATGGTTCACAGATTCGTCACGACATATTTCAGATGCGAATCAGCACAGGAGCCCCGGACTTTGAATCGGATGTCTAACTCGGGTATGACTACATAGTATCTGGAAATCATACTCCCAGAAACTTTCATCCCAGCTGATCTCGCATGAAGTCATTTGGCAGGCGACATGAAGATTATTGCCAGCACGATTTTCACTCAAACCATCCCTTGCATATTGACGCTAGATCATCGCCAGAGCTTACTATGTAGTCTTGGGTCGAGCGTAAATGTGGCACGATCTTGTCTTGCTTAAAAGTTTCAGATTACCAGTGAGAAACATTAAGCAGGTAAAGAACTCGATCTGAGGTGTACATAGCAAAAGTACTTACCATAGTAGTTGCAATTTCTGCGGGCACATGACTTCGCATGGTGTTCAGCTGTCATCGAACTGTCTTATTGCGTAATAAGAGTTCAAAAGATGGCGCGACCTTTCCATACATGATGGGCATTGTACGTAAAGAAGAGCGATCCTTATCGCGCATTTCCGAAACCCTGGTCGAACTTCTTTTTTTTTTTGTCTCAAAAGGGGTTTTGCCGTCTACCTCAGACTCTATGGGTTTTCTGTCACGCAGTCGCCGACCTATCATTATCAAAAACAAACCTGGAAAGACAAAGCAATACATGATTACCATACCGGGCCCGTATCCTCTATTATCGCATTCTACGAAATATGCATGTCACAAAGTCTTGTTCTGCTTTGCCCAAAGACTGGAATGATAACATTTCATAGCCATGCGGGAGGAAAAAGGTTATCATTACCAACAGATACTTGCATTCCATGGCGGTGCTTTTATAGTAGACTTGCCTACTATACATAGCAGTATCTACTACAGGGTATTTTGATGCAAATTCGAAGTATATACTACATAATACATAGTACTTATATGTCTAGATCTGGCCACGCTCGAATACTTGGCTCATAGGCGCAATCATCATGAATATGTGCAAGTATTTGAATGCTTACCACGACCCGTATGGAAGAAGAAGGAGGGGAGAAAGAAGAAAGATGAAAAAATGAAAAAAACACCAGGTATGATGCATTCTTTACATAGTACATCCGTCCTAAAACACCGCCGATCTTTTCCTACTTGCCAAAGGACCGGGCCGCTTCATAATACTTGTGTCGGTACTTCGCTTGGCGGCATCCGAGTACATTCTCAAGGTTCATGATTTTTTTTTCCCTTGATTTAATACTAGTTTTATTATGTACAGTCAACAACTATATTACATATTATATTTGTACATAGTTTACATGTTTTTATCTGCACAGAATTAAACCATGATACGTTCGTCGTCATGCTAGCCCTACAAGATGAACACGAATTACGACAAGAAGGAAATACAAATAAACACAGAAATGCATAAATAGACACAAGACATGGTATGCTGAATATTTATCCCCATCTACGGTCCTCATGGTTTCGCTACTAGAAACTTTTTGGGAATGCAATCGATCCTGCAGGATGCATCTTGACCTGCTGATGTTGATTCACTCGAGCGGTCAAGCCGCCATTGCAATACATTGGCCCAGCAACGAGACATTATGGAAATACCCTTTCAATGTACTATGCAAGGAACCATGTAGTTTGTGCTTTTGATGTCATTTCAATTAGGCTTTCTTGTCTAATTCACCTGTCCCATCATAAGGCCCTGCATGGCTGCCATGTCTCATTGCAATGCAAATCCATGTCCAATTCGGACATGTTACTCATCATACCCACACGGTATAAATTTTCAGGAATGTACATTAATAAGAGTCTGTCGAAACAGTAAGACGTGAATATCATCAGAAAGAAGTCAAGAAAAGAACAAAGAAAATTGACGGATCGATAAAACAGCCCACCCCATTTGGGACAGAGCCGAGTGATCCATGGCCCAAAAAGCTCGTGGCACTGAGCCATGCCCTACATAGCCAAAACGGCAGCCATGACACCACCAACCGCCATAAAGGATCCTGCGGCAACTTTGGCGGCGCCGGCAGTCACAAATGTAGGCGAGGCTGAAGTCGTGGCAGAGCCTGTCGAGGAAGGTTTGCTCAAAGTGGTGAGTGTAGTGGCGGCGCCGGTTGCGCTGGCTTTTCCGCCTGTGGCAGATCCCGTTGCAGTCGTGGATGCCACGGTCGAAGTTGTAGTCACCTGGGTCGTAGAAGTGCTGCTGGCAGCGGTGCTAGATGTCTGAACCTGATCAACCGAGGACGAGCTAGCCACGATGGACGAGGATTGAGCTACAACTGACGAGGTCGAGGCAATGCTGGCCGAGGAGACGGTGCTGATGGAGGTTGCTGTCGTGCTGGAGATGGTAGATCCTTGAATCTGAAAGGGAAACGAGTACTGGAAGATGCTGGTGTTGGAGTCCAACTGGAGCTTGAGTCCGTACAGTGCGGATCCTACTACGGAGCTGTCCACTGTCCACGAGGCTTTGCCCAAACCGCTATCAATGCTCGCTATAACAGTGAGTTAGCAAGCCCTCAGGAAAATGTCTTTCCAGGCAAGGGAGCCGACTTACCAGCAATGGTGGGCCCAAGAAGAAGAGTGTCTTGAGTGGCACCCTCGAGGAGAATAATGCTCACAGTCTGGCCATTGTACGTGGCGGTGGGATCCCAGGTGATAGTGTAGGTCGAGCCTGCGCTGAGAACCTCTTGGTCGGTGGGGTAGGTGATAGCGTCGAAACCTGCAGTGGCCTGGGCGAAGGCAGAGCTGATGAATGCCAGAACGGCAGCAGTGGGGATGGCGAACTTCATGTTGGTGGTGGAAACGAATGACGGATGTCTGGACTTGGGGAAACGAGTGTTTGAGGGAGAAAACCGTTGTTTGTCGAGTCCTTAGCCAGGAAAGACAAAGTTTGGAAAGCAGGATAGATAATATGAGAGTGAGTGGCAGGTATGTGCTCATGCACAGGTGACCATGAGACCTTTTGTATCGTAAGCTGGAACTGTACTTTGCAATGAGCGGATGTGGACGCCGAGAACGTGGCAGTGGGGTGATGGCTGTGAGCGACGGACGAACGGTCGTGACGGCTTGCAGGAAGAGAAAGAACCAGGACGAGAGACGGAAAGTGCAGAGCCTGCCTTGGGGGTGGGCTCGATCAAGTAGGTCGGACGGAGGAAGTGTGTGGGTGCCTGCCCACTTGAGCTACTGTGGTAAAAAGAACAATAATACGATCCAACCAGCGGGCAGATTACATCGTCAGACCAAGGAGTCGCCAAGCCACCCGGCGTTTGGTAACCCTTTTGACTGCTTGAGGTGTTCTCCCCGTGCTGGCCGCCGAGGCAGGGGCACCACCCTGCCAAAGCAGCCATACAGCCCTTGAATAACAGCACAGAACAATACTTTAAACACCATTAGCCATTGGCCACAAACTGCGAGGGCGCTAGGAGCCAACCATCAAAAGCCTTGCATAGTCTGGCAGTTTAGTGTGTTCTTTTGGGGCTAGATTTGCCTAATTGGAGTCTTTGGACCGGGGCTAGAATCCCACCTAGCCCGCAATGGCCTTCAGCTTTCGCAGAGGTACCATCAGTCTCGAAAAAAAAGAAAAGAAAAGAAAAGAAATTGGACAATAAGCAGGAAATAAAAGAGAGCTAAGCTAATTGACTGACCTCTACAAAGTAAAAAAATTTTGCCTTTGCTCTCAGGTCTCCCTTCCTTAGCTATTATAGCATTTTCCACAGCCCCTTTGACATTCCAGCCAGTCTATAAAGGCCAACCTAATTCTGGCAACCAGCTCGAACCGGTTGACCCCAGCCTTCGAATCTGTGCCCCATTTACCACAGCCGCACCTTTCGTCGTTATTAGGTATACTATGTCAACAAGAAATTATCCTTTAGCGCCCTGTATATAGTATCCCTGTTTGTGCATCTTGACTGAATCCGCCGATGATATACTTCTTATATAATATATAGTAGTTGCAGAAGTCCATATTTAGTAGGCCTGCACCTTCCCAATCTAAGTCAAGATGCTGCAGTAGCCCGCCCAGTAATACAACATAATATTTGCATGTCCTTCTACCCAGGCTGCCAGGGTGGCCATGAACCTGACAAAATAAGCATAATTTTCGGTGCCTGTCCATCACTTACCATGTGTACTAGCAGCAGGGATCATGGGATACCATCGTACCATTTTAGGTACCAACAACTTATTTCTTCTCCGTTAGATTCTTATATATATCAGAGAACGGAGACCATCCAACTAACTCCCGCATCCAAGAAAAAAAAAAATGGAAACAAGCTTCGCTGCTCATAATTCATAAGAAAGTGTGTGGAGTTATTCCCACCACAGTTCCTTCAGGCCCCGCAAAGGAAATGGTCCTTGTGCCTAGCCCTTGTCCGTTTGTGCCCCTGCTGCTTCCCGATTGGGAAAGTATACATGCAGGCCCGAGTCCTGGGCCCACGTCAGCGTGCAACGTCGCCATCAGTCCTACATAGGTACCTGGTATGTGCATATGCGCTGCGAATTCCCAGGGAAAATTGTGACAGGTAAGATGAAGACACTTTCAATTCTGATGACTGCATACTACGTACATAGCATAAGAACTCGCTCAAACATAGCCACCCACCTTACATACAAATACTGTGTAGTATCTATGTGGGCAGGTGAAGTGAGAACACAAATGTCAAGTATATTATATAGCCCCGCTAATAAAAGCAAGATTCGATATATAGTGCTACGATCACCAAAAAGGTGGTCAAGAGAACAAGGGTGTCTGATAGTCTGTTAGACAGGCTGGCAGGCAGCAGCCTACCTAGAGTCAGCATCCTACTGCCTTACGATTGCTTGGGTATAGGCCTGACCTCCAGCGGACGGTAGTTCTGCCGCGTCTTACTCGGGTCGTGCATCTGGAGGTTGCAAGGTGTAACGTTTGGCCTCAGCCACATTATCGAACAAGGAAATGACGACAGTTGCCGCGAATCACATGCTCGACTGCTACTCCAGGATGGCTGACAAAGAGCCTTACCAATTTGATGTTGTTTAACATAGGCAGTATTAGATTATCTTCTAGTACACCACTTCGCCATACAATGCAATTTCAATGTTAAGTGCTGACATTAGTGTTCCCAATAATCCCTTTTTGACTGCTATTAACTACGAATCTCCGTACAGGTTCTTGACCTGCCTAAGCCATCTAGTAACGTTTTGGGCGCCAAAATCTCGAGAGGAATCTTTCCTCCTCGACTTGTTCCAGGAGGGTATTGCCTTCTTCGTGCTGAATGCCTCCCTGTAACCTGTCAAGATGACAACTGCCAAATGGACTTCGAAACCAGGGATGGCTGGGGCCCCAATCTAAGCAGTCCTCTCTTGCTAGCACCATTCCCTTAACATCATCTTCTTCTAGCCCTGAAGTCGAGGATCTCATGTTACTCTCCGCCAGTGGGCCCAGCAATTCTCCTTCTATTTGGTCAATATAATCCCTCATATCTTGTCTGGGTCGATGCTCTCGCCTCTCTGCAATATTTGTGCGTTGTGAACCAGAAACTAAGGTAGTAGCAGGACCATTCTCAGCCCAGTTCCAGGTGCTAGCAGTGGTGGCATGGCTGTAGTCAAACCCCAGTAACAGTTCAGGGGCAGAAGACCAAGTCGTGTCAAGTGTGATCCTATGCGATGATGGTCCGGGTATGGATGGTGCTAGGCGGTTATATCGCTCAGGGTTTGAGCCGGGCCCAAACGCCGTTGGCCTTTCTGGATCATCAGCAACGCTGGATTGGTAGGTTTCCCCTGAATGCTGCATATTAGCGCACTGAGACGCAGGAAATATTCCTTTGTCGGGTAATATGTAGTCTGTCGGTTTCAGTGGTTCTGGATGAGATAAAGTTGGACAGCCAAACTGGTCTGCCGCAGCCTCCAGTCTCTGTATCAGCGCTATTTTTGGCGAATTAGGTCGTTCGGGAGCACACAAAGCACCTGCATTCCTCTTTTCACCATCAGTCTCGGAAGCTTCCGATTGTATACTTGTGCGGGCTGGCCGCTCCTTGACTTCGGCAATGTGAAATGTTGCCGTGTCCCACTCGCTTCGAGCCTTCGTAACAGAAGTTGCTGTACCGTTTGTTCTGTCCTTGATTTTAGCTTTGCTGTTGTTGATTGAACGCGATCGAGCGGCTGTCTGGAACCTCTCCAGTTGTGTTCTTGGATACAATGAATCTTCGTCAACCATAGTGCTCCGATCATGGTAGTGTACGATTTGAGCAGGTTGCCTTGAAAGTTGTGAGTCCGTGCATGTCCTGCTTCCCAGACTATGGACGGACTCAGGGACCACACCGTTGGAACGAGAGCCATCTATCGCAATCTCGGGTGATTGTCTCGTCCTACGGGATATACCTGTGCTATTGAATACACCGGATTGAACGAGAGCTTCTCTGATACCGGCTGGTGTGGGACTGCGCACCTCGAGCGGCTTTTGCGCGTCAATTTCGTTGTATGGACTGCGCATCCGGGGGCCGAATGATGGCAGACATTCTGTGTTACTTTGATCGGGACTTGACGCGAAATGCTCCGTACGGCGTCCTATTGATAGAGATTTCTGAAGATGGTTCAACGACAGTTGAACTCCACTGGATCCACGGTCTGAATCATTTTGTCGGTCGAGGAATCGTTGGGGGTTAGATTCAACGTCTATTTTGCCACGTTCTTTGAGATGTGGCGCTGATTTACAGTCGTAACGTGGTATAGGTTCTTGAGAGAAGAATGCCGAAACTTCCTTACGTTCTCTATCGCTCCTTTTTTCCTTCGATTGGCGGCTCCGCACAACCGTTCCCGGGAAAACATGACGAGGTTCTTGTAGGAACGACATGTTGTGGAAAATAAGGTCGGTGACTATTGCGCGTGTTAATGCATATTCATGTAACTTGAAAGGAAGCATACCATATTCATCAGATCTCCGGCCATTATCGAACAGGCCGGGCTTTAGAAATGGCTGTACCTTTGGCGCAAATAATTAGGACACATACAGCAATGCCTTGAATATGATACTTACTGTGATCCGATCGGCCAGAATGGCTTTTGAGTTGAAGTCTTCTGTAGCATCTCTGATATTTATGATATTGTGCTCCTTCTTTCGTTTTTCCCTCTCTTTTTGGTTACCCTTCGTCGGTTTGGCAGTTTTGACGACGCTGTAACGGTCCTCTTTCATCTTGTGCCTGGCTCTCTTTTCGAAGTCGGTGATCGATGGAGAGGTTGTACGGGAACCACAAAGCTTGAATGGAACAAAATCAGTCTCTTGGTGGATACCATTTGTGCCTGGTTCCGTAGATTCTCCCTCTTGATTTCCACACCCTCCGTTGAACAACCCTGCTTTGGGGCCAGCGCGCTTGTGTAAGGAGATGCAAGAGTTGCTGGTCGAAGAGTGCCGCTCACGCTTGCGACTTCCTCTCGGAGGTGAGTTTGGAGCCGGAACTTTGTATCTTTCAGCATTTTTGGTCGCTGACGCGATGTGTGAACTGCGCACTTCCAGAGTAGGCTGAACTTTGAGGCGATTATTGGGTTCATCATCGGCGAGACAGCCATTTCGTTGTCGGGGCGATTTCGAAGCTCGCTCGTGTAATCCATACAGCCAATCTGCAACACGATCTTGTTTAATATTGCCCAGAGAATTGCTGCCGGTATGGAAAAGTCTGCTTGAAAGTTCGTCCTCTCTGCCGTCTTGGACCTCCACATAGGGTCGGGATGCAGCCAGGTTGAGACCACTATGTCGAGTGGAATTCTTGGTTGGCGACATAACGAGACTGGAGAGTATGCCAAGCGATGATAAAAAATGCCACAGGGATTCCTTTGCGTCCAATGCAGCATATGCAGAGTCGTATACCAACTTATCCTCGGTTATCCTAAGAAATGGCGACCATCCGTACAAAAAACGAGCTCCGATCATATAAGAAAGGGAGCAAGCTTAGCGGAGCAAAAAAGAGGCAACGACTCCAGAAGACCAACGATGGAGCGCGCCTTGTCAGTTGAGCAAAACCTTGGTCTTGTTAGCAAGATGTAAGCCGCTCGTGTCAATGTCGAATATGCTCAAAACAAGATGAGACAGAGAATTGAGGAAGCCTTTCAGCTGTAACTTGTTGATCTGATGACTGGACGCCGTCCTCTGTCCTATAAGGAAAGTGGAGCGACAACACATCAACCTCCCCTGTGCTCAACCGCACAGCTTGAACTATGGAAGTTACTACTAGGTTTTAACATTGCTCCTACCCTTTGATACTTTGGGGTCTTGGTCATGACAACACGAACAGCGCCTGTGCACGTACGCGTCCACGGTCGGCCACGCCTAAGACATCTCCGAGTCGAAGGGGCAAATGCAAATGTATAACTCACTGACAATTGTCATGTCGAGCTTCACCAAAGGAGCAAAGACCATGTTCTAGTTCAAAGAGCACTATTTGCAAATGTAGGTTTGCGTGGGCTACAAATCGATGATACCTTCGAGTGCCGGTTCAATGCGAGACTCTCAAATGCTTGAAAAATCCATGGAGATTCTTTTAAGCTTGCTTACCTAGATATCTACTAGAGAACTTATACAAAAGTCTTGAAGAAATTTCGATCGTGGCGCTTCAGTTTCCGTAACTATTACAATTGAATATAGCTGAGCCATTGTCTTCTAATTCTATATAGCATACATAGATGAGCTGGCCACTCCTGTATCTTGCTCCGCTATAACAGGCGATCTTCCAAAAAGATCGACTGTCCAAGGCCAGGTGCATCCGGCAGTTTGTTCTATAAACGAAAAGCAACTCACGAACTGATAATATCAAGAAACCTAAGCTGGTCAATCCACAATAATCCCCCAAGACAGGATGATATTGTTCAGACACTGTTAAAGGGTAGATTGACCTAAGAAAAGACTTCACCTACCCCGCTTGCTGAAACCCGATCGTGGATGCTGAGCCTAGATGCCGTCTATTCAAACGACATGGAGTACCGCAAGCACCAGAATACCAGCATAGCTTCAGAGGCACCTGAACAGGAGCTTTGCTGGAGTCAGCCCCGTACATGGTTACAGTGTCTCATCCCATGTCGTCGTCGACATAGCAAGTCTGCCCGCACTTAGACAATCCAGGCTCGAATTTTCGAGGAAGATGCAACCAAAAGTTCCTATTCTGGCTCGCAGAACCATACTACAATGGTTTACATAGCGTCTTAGGCAAAGCTCACTCAGCACCTAGTACTATGTGCTGTATACATGCTATGCAGAGGGATCGATTGCAGGGACAGGTCGGGCAAGCAATCGAGCAAGGTCTAGTAGGACTGGTAGAGTATCGCAGTAATGACAGCAGTTTCACCTTGTGTCCCGTCCGTTTGTACCATTATATCGTCACAGTCTTGTTAGTTTCAGCCAGGAATATTATCCACACTGTAAGACCACGGCGGAAAGAAATGCTGGCTGTTTGGAGATCATATGCGACGATGCGGTGACCACCTAGGTTGTCAGACCGTGTTCGTTAAACGTTTGAGAAGGCGTTAAGTATCGTGTTTAGTGAACACGTCCTGATTCCCAGCAGCAGCGCAGGGCTTTGCTTTGTCATCTATCTAGGGCAACCAATGAATCGTATCTGTTCTCCACTGAGACTGCAGGGGCTCCAGGGCGCTGTCGTGACCTGGCTCAAGATGTCCAGGGGCATAGCTTCATTGGCATGTTGACTTTCGGTTGAAATTGAGACAAGCATCTGATCTATATTGGGGAGGGCGGCCTTACTCAACGCACCAGTCACATGTATTCCTCAAAGTAGACAGGCTTGCTTCAAAAACACCGACGCTTGTGTGCAAAAGTCTTCAGGGTGAGCGTACCTGTTCGGAACAGCAAGTGAGCTATGGCCACACAAGTACCACGCCTGCTGTACAGAGTACTTCCCGTCGAACAACCAGGATACCTTAAATTGCACAAGGTTATGAAAGAAGAGAATGTTGGATCTGAGAGAGCTCAGCTCTGGCACCAACACCAGCGCCAGCGCCAGCGCCAGCACCAAGCGCCAAAGCCAGAGCCAGAGCCAGAGCGAGCCCCAGGGAGGAGTACGGCCCAGTGCATCTACCACTCCGTACGGCCGACGTCTACTTGAGCTGGCAAGCTGGCAAATGGTAGAAGCGCAAACCACCACTGACAATCCAGCACTGGCTGGTGGCAGGAAACGAGAAGGCTTGTTGGTGGCAGTGCTCAAAACGCGGGTTATCACGTTTGATGCTTGTTTGGACAAGCGACCCTTGCTGGCCGCTTATGCTCGTCTGCTATACTATGTATGTAGACACACAGACACTGCCGCTAGAGTGTCGACTACCCCGCGGGCGGCCAGAATGCACACTGTGGATTTGCTCAGATAGCAGATGGGATGACGCCCAAGAGTGAAGAGGAGCTTGCAAGTGTGCCCCGTAGGTACGTTGCCCAAATCCAGCGCGGCATATAAGTACTTGATCAAGGCCAGGCCAGGCAGCTGCACATGAATCAAGGCTGCCTCCGGATTCCGTTGTCGCGCCTTCCCTAGCTCCCCCCATCACGAGCACCATCAGAGTTCGTGTGGCCTTTTTTGTTCGATAGTCCGCGTCGGAAGTCTGATTTCTCCTCCCTCCACCATTGCTGAGTGCCATCGCTCCAGCAGACTTTGACCACGTTACACAGTCAGTACCTCTTGAGCGTAGCGTTGCCCGTCCATCACCCGCGTACCAGCAACAGCAAGAACATAGGAGCGAAACACCGGTCATCTGAGATCATTTCACGCAAGGGACAACAGCGCGTTCTATTCGGTTAACGCTTGACATCTTTGTGGCCTTGCATCCCGCTCGCCTGCAAATTCCACGACTGGAACGAGAAGTACCCGGTCCTTGGTGTACCGCCAACATCCCACGGGTTGTCGTACTAGATTGTCCAGGCCCACAGCTCTCCTTTCGATAACCTCATTGCTTCCCGTGGCAACAGAAGCGCATCCGGGTTCCGATATTGTGGTAGTCAGAATGACTTCCACCACGAAACTGTTCATTGGGTAGGTCAGCTCGGCAGTCGACTTAGCAGGATCATTTTCCATCTAACAAGCCTTCAGCGGTCTCGCCTGGCACACCGAAGAGGCTACTTTGCGACAGAAGTTTGAAGAATTTGGTGTCGTTGACGAAGCTGTATGTGGCATACTGACACTGTTGAGCCTACAACACGGTCGACGCAGTTTTTCCTACCCCTCCGGCTGTTGCATCTTTTCCCTCGTAAGATGAAAAGCTTTAATCTTGTTGACAATTTCTCCTCTTCCTTCGTACAGGTTGTCGTCAAGGATCGCGACACAGGCCGCAGCCGTGGTTTTGGCTTTGTCCGCTTCACCAACGAAGAAGATGCGAATCGAGCCATTAGTGCAATGAACAATGTCGAGTGAGACGCTCCTGCGTGATCAGCCGAATACATCTCCTACTATGTTAACACATGACTTTCCTAGATTCGATGGTCGGGCGATCCGTGTCGACAAGGCCTCTGACAACGGGCCACGAGGAGGCTACCCACCTCGTGGCGGCGGTATGATGGGCGGATACGGTATGCGAGGCGGGTTTTCCGGTATGGGCGGGCCTGGGATGCCTCAGATGGCCTATGGCTATTCTCATCAGAACCAACATCTAGGAGGCCGTCCCATGTATGGTACGCAGCAACAATACGCACCTGCCGGATACCCTCCTCAGCAAGCTCCATTATCGTACAACTCCTATCCACAGCCAGGTGAGTGGACAAAATCTATCAGGCGGCGATAGTCTAGCTGTGGTGCCAGATGGAATCCAGCGTGGTGTGGCTAATCATGCCTTGTGCAATACAGACGGCTATGGTACTGGCTGGCAGCAACCTGGAGGATATGCATATGGGGGCGACCAACATGTCTCCGCTCAGCAGCAGCAGCAGCAGCCTCCATCGGGTGCTCCTCCAGGATATCAAAGCTAGTGGCAAGGCCGCACATTACAACTCTCGTTCTGTCCTGGGAGATTGCTTGAACAGTCAAATATCTTGAGGCGCAAGGCCAGCGAGATGCAACAATTCCAGCAACAGCTCCAGCAACTTTCTCGTCGAGGCTGTTTTAGCGGACCATGTTTTTTCAGTCTCGATATCCCGGGACTGCGGCCATGACCATGTCAACATGGTATGATGCATGAAATGCGCGGTATTTTGAAATGGAGCGAACGAGCCGCTTCCCATCCCTCGCTTCGGAGTACTATGCCTGCAATTGCGAACGACTGAATTGATTCACCCTTGCTTGACGACCGCTTAAAATGATACCCCGGATCTAAAGGATTGCGAGATCAGAGCATACTCTTCAGTTTGCTGCGAGGTTGAGAAATATCAATGTATACTGTTTGCAAAATGGGACCAGGTCTTTCCAGTCGTGCGGCAATGGTGAGAAAGTATTGAGGGGGTTGCGACTTAGGAAGTATGCTTGGGTGGCCTGGATCGAAGAAGAACCGGGTTTGTGGCGGCCTTGGCCAAAATATGATGTATACTTATTGCAAAGTTCCTTTCACCTTCTATCCCTTTCCTTTCGTTTTGTTCAATCCATTTCAGTCTTCTTTTCTTGTGGTTCTTAGCCTTCTCCTGGTTCGCACTTGGTGTTCTTCGTGCATATCTGCGTGACTATGGGCTCATGCGTCAGCACTTGATTTTCCCTGGGGGTTTGACGTCATCAGCGAGGTTGTTGCAATTTCCATATGGACAATACTCGCTGTGCCCTCTTCTTCTATTGGTCTGTAGCCCTTAGACTAGCCGTTAACGGACGACTTGTCTGTCTTTGAGCAAATTGCTAAGATCCGTTACGGGGTTTCGAGTACGTCAGGCTCGCAATGTACAGTGAAGCAGGATTTCTCGAGGAGAGCTTCCTGCAGACCGCTTGGAGCCTGTCGATGCCCAAAAGATTATAATTCTGTAACAAAGAAATATATCCAGTAAAAGCACAGCTGTCCCTGGCGTCCGTCTATGTCCCATATGCCTCAACTCAGACTCTCAGGGGTTGAAGTGCTTCTCCGTCTCCTCTAAACCATCGTCCTCTTGCGGCTCATGCAAGTCCTCCTGAGACACCGCGCCCTTTACTAGGGGATTAGCTCCTTGCTCGCGCGCTATAATGGCTCTCACTCGCTTGGACAAATCTGTAATGTGCTCATCACCACTCTCGGGGCTTAAATCCTGCAGGGCTGTGTCGAGATGTAGGAGGTAGTCGCGGTTGAGGCCGCTGGGTCCTTCGGAGCGATAAATGTGCTCGGCGAGAGCCTGGACATCCTGTGGGCCCGTGAATTGTTCATTTTCGGGTGTGCCGATGTAGGCGAGGGTGCGAATTGGGTCTTGGTGCTGGGCTACGTTGTTCGTGGAATAGGAGGAGGAGGTTGGTGCAGAAATAGTAGAGCTTGCTGCATGAAAGGCGGTGTAGTGAATGCTGTAGCCGTTGATTTCGCGAATGTCGAGATACTCCTTGACCTCGGCGACTTTTTCTGGAATGATGCGGTAGGCGACACCCCAGACTTTGCCGTCTTCGGGGGCCGGATGGGGATCGGAGAGGGTGGCCCAAAAGGACCGCTCGATGAGGGTGACGACACGTCCAGGCTTTTCGGGAGTGCCACGGTGGTCTTGGCTGTGTATACGATAAAAGAAGAAGATGCGAGTATTAGCAGTGTGGCCTTTTAAGACGTTCGCGTTGGATGCCCATATTCTTCAGCGTACCTTGCCTGTATTTATATCGGTCAGCAGCGAACTCAACGGGCAACCTCGCACGAGAGGAACTTTAAGATGGAAATCTGGGTGCGTGATTGCGCCTAATTTTCCCAATTCAAACTTCGTACACGCATTGAATCCCAACTTATGGTATACTGTCGCAACAAAAGTGTGGCTCTCAAGTTTGCCGGATTGTTACAGGACGACGCCCTTAACTTCTAGTGTCTGGCCAGACGCCAACACCTTTTTCATATGGAAAGATATTAAACTGGAATTATGGCTTACCTGCCAGAACCTACGAACATATCCGTTCACCCAACCAGGTATTCTCTGGTCTTGACATCAATCCGTTAGCAAGTCAGTCTAGATCTCAATTTGTTGGGCAGAGTCTTTACCAAAGTGAGGCGGTGGCTTCCAAATCAAGCTCCTGTGATTCAGTCGTTAGGCCAAGGCTATTGGATAAAGACTACTTCAAGTATAAATGACAAACGAGGAGGAGCACTCAGCTGCGCACAAGTCACGACGTACCCGTAGCCAAAGAGCCAGAATTCGCCGTTATCAGGGGGAGGGGCGCCAGGGTCTTCAATGGTCATGGCTGCAATCTCACTTTCGGTAGTGCAATTCAAACAAAAAAGACTGAAAGGAGGAAATGCAAGAAGACTATTTCCTCGGTAGTGAGCGTCGTCAAGTAGATTCTTTAAGGAGCGAGACTAGGGCAAGTATCTGGTGCACACTCTACATAAAGTCTATGCGAGAGATTTGTATGCATGCAACGGAAGAGTCACGATCATACGTACCGGAGATATTAGGTAATCGACTGTCGTGATTCCAATTCGAAAAGCTGTGATGCGCCTTCCACTGGCCAAGTGAACGTAAGTACAGTGCGCAGGTCTGCACTGGGGCTCGAGTCAATACCTACTTAGGGGTCCAGTGGGGTACATACAGAATTTCCCGGCAAGAGCTCGCGCCACGGCGCCGAAACGCAGATGCCAAGGCCAAATGCCCCTGTGGCTTGGAAGACCGCCATCCATAGCAGGCTGACGCGAGCCAACCTTCGGCTTCAATTGCGTCTTTCCACGGCCAGAATTGTATCCGGGCTGTGCCTAGAGGAGAGGACCATTATGTAGTGCAACAGCCATGCACATAACTTCATTCACAGAGGCCAGATTATAGTGGGTGGCTATCAGCCTTGCACAGCCTCGTCCTTCTGGCTGCGATGCTGTCCTCCTGGATTGACTTGCTTTAGGTACAAAGTAGCCATGCTCTTGAATCACCCGGCGGGCAACCCACGGGTTCTCAATATACTCCAGGTTAGCGCGCTAGCGACTATTAGCACAAAACAGCAATCGGAGGATTGGTACCTTTCCCGGCGCAGGGTCACTGTCGAGTCATTTGAGCCCGTACTTGATCAATCTGTGAGATCTAAATACCACAAACCCACCTTTTCATTCGTCTTTTCGTTGCCTCTCCGGCTTCCCCAAGTTGCTTGTCACTAAGAAAAGTCGATGAAACTTGAGCGGCTGAGCAGCCGGCACGCTGATCCTTGATCCTCACTGACTTGACTGACTGACCGACCAACGAGCAGGGCGTAAATATAAAGCCCCTACAACTCCTCGCTTCCAAGATTGGCGGCACTTATTACATCGTACAGGGATCGAGGAAAACCCACTCGCCACTGCACCCACCATCCGCACGCCGCCTGGAGCCTGACGCCCAAGCCTGCGCAACGTTGATCCGCCCTATTTCGAATCCCAGTTCAACCTTTCCCAACGACACCTCGACACAGCCTGCAGCTCTCCTTGTAGCCCGCTCAGCTGTTGAAAAAACTGTCGCTTTTCATATACTTGTGGCAGTTTCCTCGCCCGCTGCTTGCAGATTCGACTACGCATTGGCTTTGTGCTTTGAATCGCTGTCGCGCTAACGCCCTGTTCCCAACCCCTCACCGTCCACAATGGCGTACAATCAGCCCTACAACCCAGACGCTCTTCCTCGGTAAGGTTGCTTCCTCAGTGAGCTGCGACAGTTTGAGAGACGGTCGTACTACCAGCTTGCTAAGACAAGATATTCTGAACATAGGTTCGCGGAGCCGGAGCACAAGGGCACCCCGCCTCCACAACAGTACGCAGCTGTTAAGCCTCTTTCCCCCCGACCACCACAACACCAGCAGCAACACCAAAGCCAAGGCCGGCTCTCTCCTCACCCACCCCCGGGACAATATCGAAGTAACACCCAATACAGCCAGAGCTCGCAGTACAGCCATCATGGTAATGGCATGTCGCCCCCTCCAGTCGGCGGGCAGCGCCCCCCACCTGTTCAAAACCGCCCGGCCGCGGCCTCGAGACCTCCACCAAGCCCTGCGCCTGGCGATGATAGAGACCCCACGCTCCTGCCTCTGTTCCGAGCAGTCGATAAGAACGGTACGCTCTTCAGCATACGCCTATAAAGTTTTATCCTGTGCCAACTGCAAGATCTCTATACCTGAGCCAAAGGGCTTCTCATGCACTGAGGTTGCAATGTACTGATTTGGCAGCGCACAGGCACCGGACAGCTCTCTGAGCGCGAACTCTCTGCTGCTCTCGTCAATGGTGACTGGACGGCCTTTGACCCGCATACGGTGCGCATGATGATCCGCATGTTTGACAGCGACCGCTCCGGCACGATTGGCTTTGACGAGTTTTGTGGGCTGTGGTCCTTCTTAGCCTCGTGGCGTACCCTCTTCGATCGCTTCGACGTCGACCGCTCGGGCAACATTCAGCTGGACGAATTCCGTGACGCCCTCATCGCCTTCCGGTACCGCCTCTCGGAGCGCTTTGTGGAGCTTCTTTTCCAGACGTACGACAAGCGCAACGAGGGCCAGCTGAGCTTCGACTTGTTTGTGCAGGCATGCATTAGCCTGAAGCGCATGACGGATGTGTTCAAGAAGTATGATGATGACCGAGATGGATACATCACCTTGAGCTTTGAGGATTTCTTGACCGAGATCCTGAGACAGCTCAAGTAACCTGATTCCTGCAACGCGCGCTCTGTGTGATATCATCATCCATTAAAGGCCAAAGCTTCGAAGGAGCAGTTTGTGTAGCCTCGAGCTTGGCGCTGGGGTTATCGCAAAGGACAGCGGCGTAGACGGAATTGCGCTTGATCATTGCTGGAGAACAGGAAGAAAGAAGCATGTGATACCCCATTGCCACTATAGCTGTAGTTGAGCAGCATGTACTTTTGTGTGCCTTTGCTATTTACGTGGCGCCATCTGCACCCTCGCTGTTGGGCTGTCCCCTTTCTTGGTTTGATATGGAGGGTCATTATTGGTCTGCGCTAGTCTTTTTGGTGTTTACATCATCAGGAGAACCATAGAGGAGCATCTCCCGAGTCTTACAACGGGTTGATATGGGACCTGGGACCTTAGTGATAGAATCAAAATCGAAACGATAGATCCTTCAATTACCTCAAAGGGTAGAGGATTGCTGTCCATTTTGGCGTCGATGATGCATTGCTCTCTCTTTCTCTCCCTCGGTGCAAATACGTTGAATCGTTTGGCAACACGTTGGAGGGAGTACCTATCCGTACATACCTTACAGTCGAAATCTCTGTGTACAAGATGCGGACGACTATGTACGTCCTGGATCCCATTTGACGAGCAAATTACAATGCCAAATTTTCGAGGAGATATGCCCCTGATATGCAAATATGTGGCCCTTTTTATTTTTAGTGCGAAAATGCCGTCTCGAGATTTACTTTGCGACAAACCATAACGCCGAGGTAGGCGTTTATCCTATTTATCCTTGCCGTTGCTTTGGTATCGTAGCCAGTCGCTCAGCTCACAACCCCGAAATCTTACATACATAGGAGCAGACGAGGAGCCAAGCATCTCGAACATACCAGTCGTCGGTTACCTTGACTCGACCATTCCGCAACTGCTACTACTAAGTAACTGCAGCCTGTCATGCCAAAGTGGAGGAACAGAGCGCTGTCCAGTGTAGCGGCGCGACTTACTGATCATCTCGCATGACCCACTCAGGGAAAGGAATGCATCTGCTGTGCAGTAGTAACGATACTACATGGGATGCATGCCTGTAAGCGCCCTGAGAATACATATTTTTCGTGGAATTGAAGCGCGTGGCTATGCTCAAAGCCACACTCACCACAAATCACATAGTCAAAAGGTTGGGTGTTAGAGCAGCCTGACGCTGTTCCTCTTATCCGGAAACAGTACCATGGACCACAAGTACTAGGCACCACAACCTAGTGTCTTTGTCGAAACATGCGGTTTCACCGCTCTTGAATGCAAAGGAAGCAATAATAACCGGCCAAGGTGTATAAAGAGTCAATCAAACCTAAGAAGTTAACGCCTCCTTCACAAAGGGGTCATACCATAACACACGGTAGTCTGCAGACGCTCCAGAAAAATAACGAGCTTAGATGCTAGCCATGAATTAGCGGTCAATGCCAGGACCCGGACAAGAGGCTGAGAGCACAGATAGATGCGAGCATGGGCGGGTAATGAAGGATTGCCAGGCATATCTCCATATCGCTCTTTCGTGCCGCTTTTTCGCACTGTTGGCTCCGGCGACAGGCTTTTGCCCAATTGGTGCCCGCAGCAAAGTGCTCAGACGGCTTCGAGAACAGAGGCTGCTTCCATACGATTGTCGACTCAGGACGTCCGAGCATTGTCCGGGATATCTAGTCCAGTTTGTTCCAGGGGTAGCTTGGACGATCGGAAACGCCGCGTACAGAAGCAAAGCTGGAGCTTGCGGCCAAAGCTGGCCTGTGCCTTGCTGTGTTGGCAGCAGTTGCTGAGGGTGGTGTCGTAACCGGGATAACTGCGACGGGAGCTTTCCCAGAGCTGTATACGTACGTACAAGTACAGAAGGATGGATATCCTACTCCTTGATAGATGGCATAATACTAGTATTAGTATGAGGATCTTGTTCCTTGTCTAATCACGCATCGTTGACCAAGAGGCGGGTCTCAGGGTTGCGCAAACCGCCTCGCCGTGAGCAAGGCTGGAAGGTTGAAGAGCGCGATACGAAGTCGATGGGTGCTGCTTGCCGTGTCTGCTCGAGTCAGTAGAGTGAAATCCCAAGTTTAATGTCGCTGTGCTGAGAAAAGACTACAACATGCAGGGAGAAACTAAAAAGCAGAGACTTGTGGTTGCTTGTGGCCGATGGTGCCGACCGTTGCAACTCACCGCCTTCTGCTTCAAGACCTCAATCATTGCTGCTTGAGGGCAAAGGTTTATCGTATCAGGACAGACGGGGGTACTCTACATAGTATGTATCGGGCCATGTAACCATAAAACTACCTAAGGGATTATGTACTTAAGCTGCGTCATTGTCCCTGGAAAGCGCCGCTGAACTTTGGCGGTTTCGGAGGCTCCATTGTCCCTGCCTACCTAGTCGGTACATGCTGAAACGATTGCTATATACAGCAACCCTTGAATTGCCAGGGTTTATGTTTCATTGGTTTCTTGCTTACAGGGAGAACGATGTGGATGTAGATGATTGCTGGTTTTTAATACCTTGGATATGGTATCTTGCTATATGTAAATGTCGAGCGTTTTGCTGCTACCTAGAGATGTCCAAACCTTAGCTATAAGATCAGAGTAGCTTCTGAGTACTTGCAGATGGCCCCACAGAGGCAAGATGCATGTGGAGTGCTTTGGGAAGCAAGCGCCTTGCAGTTGCACTGAACCTGATTGACATACCTAAGTTGCGAGCCTCGTCAGCTGCTGAACCTATTACTATACGCTATTAATTCAAAGTATATACATACTTCCAAGGTTCACAGTATATACATAGTAGCAATCACACCAGGCCCTGGCAAGCCCAACAGGTGGACTGTGGACTGCTGGGGCAGCTGGGCAGCTACTACTATGTATACATAGTACATAGTACAGACAGACCACAGGGCTTACTAGCAGAGATGCAAGTGGAGCAGCTCTCAATGACAGAAAAAAAAAGAGGAACAAGCATAGACTTTTTACTGGCTGCAAGCTAGCAGAAGCTGGGCTGTGGTGGGCCCACCTACAGTGTGCCCTTCAAGGGCCCCTGCTTGCTTGGTAGATAGCGTAGGGTACCTGGCAGTCCTGGCAAGCCCAGTACCTCAGCAAAGCTGGACATGGTTCACCTGGAAGGTCGTCCTCGGCCAGCCCTAGCACAAATTCATTTCAGAAGCACTGCCAGTTGCTTTGCTTTGATGCTGCCCCTTGGCACTAAGCGGGCCATCCGCCTGCTCTGCCACTGGCCGCTTCTCGTCAGAGGAGCACTTGTGAACCTCACCTCATGCAGCTGGTCCACCTGACCTGCTCTCCTATCTCTACTCGGAGTCTCTTAGACCACTGTCTGCCCCTGTCTTTTTGACTCTTTTTTTTTTTTTTTTGGGATTCCTCTGTTCTTCTCCTCTGCTTGGGCTTGAACGCCAGCTCTCGAATCGTGCACCCCTCGCTGGCTTCTCAACCTGCGGTGCAAAGGCTCAACCTTACTATAGCTAAACGTCCCCTCCCTCTCATCCCATTAGTCAGGCTGTCAGGTGCCGGAACTGTACATCATTTCAAGCTTAGCTTGTCTCCCGCCACCTGCTTCCGTCTCACTCGACAGGCCGTATTGTTGAGCTGGCGCAGCAGGTCGTCCACAGAGACTGCACTAGCGGCATCTCCTTCTTTCATAATAACCACTCTTGCCTAGATTCGATTCGAACCGGACGTGCTCTTTCTCCTTGTCAGCTCCCGTTCCACCATCTTTCTGCTCGCCTTCGAAACATCTCCTGTCACATCGCAAGTTTTTAGCTGCCAACTCTGCCATATTCGACAGCTCGTTATCCCTCCAACCAAAGTCCCGACTTGCCACTTGCTCCAGAGCTGCGAGAGGCGGATGCGCCAGCTTCACTGCCTCTCGCTAGGACTTGTTTCACAGTCATTGCTGCACTACTCGCAGCCACTCTGCCGTCATCTTCCAGTACAATCGCAATCCTTATCGACAAGAGCTACAGCCCACTGTCTTATCCTCTCCCGGCCAGCGTTAGGAGCCCTCGATCCCCGCCTGCATTTCGAAGGATATAGCCTCGTATTTTCTATTCGTGTCTCACACCTCGCATGGTGAACTCAGCACAGCCGTCAAGATGCCTCCGAGATCTCATCTGACCTCTTCTTTCTCCATCACCGATACCAACAATGAGGTCGTCTGTCCTCTGCACAACCAGGATGGTTCCAGCTGCCGGAAACGGTGTCTTGGTGTATGTTCCTAATCTGATCTTTCCCTCCCGCCTTCCAATCGCCGTCATGCTCTTCGGGATACCCATTTCAGCAGGTCCGGCTCGAGTCCTTGTGTAGCCGGGCAACTCAAAGGCGGGATTGTTGGAATTGCAAGGCTTACCTCTCTAACCGAGCTTGACACATTTGTACTAACAGATTCTCTGCATAATAGGAAAAAAGATATCGCTCCATGCAGGAGCACATCAGGCGGGCGCATCCAGAGCACTATATAGCAAAATTGCCCGCCACTGAAGAGAGTTTTTTACTCATGATCAACACGCCCCCGAACGAGCGTCCGCAGAACTCCCAGGTGCCTACTGCAAACAATGCATCCACCCACCACACCAAGCTCTATGCACCAGACCGCATTGGTTTCTATCAAGGCGATTACAGTAACCCTGGTACTCCGCGCATATTTGACGAGTATCCTGGAGCTATGCTCCCTGCGGCAACAAACGCTGCAGCAGCATTAGCATCTTTGCACAATTACAAATCTGGCTCAGATTGGGATGGTGAAGGCGTAAGTCCTCCACTTATGGTCAATTGCGTCCAGCTCTGGAGCACAGGTTGTACTGACACTATCACAGGACTCAATTTCAGATACAGAGAGAGATCGAAGACTGAGATCTTCTGTGGAACTGCCTCCCATACATATCAATAACTCCGATATTACTAGCGATCCGTTCCCAGGACTGCATTCAGGAAGGAACAGAGACCCTCTTCCTTCAATGATCGCATCATCACCTCCTGGCAGATCCTCAACTCTGCCGCCTCTGCAGAGATCCCTTGGGCCCCACCGGTCGCGCAAACAGTCTGTATCGAAGAGAGCCAAAGATGCGCCACATAGTAAACAACGATCGCGAGACGCAAAAGAATGGGTGAAGCGAGGTAAGATTGATATTGCTGGGGACCTTTTGCGACCAATAAGCGGATACGACCGGCCACGGCCATATTCCGCAGAGCCATCTTCACGTTCACCGTGGGATGATTTGCTTGATGCAGCAACTTCTGTTGCGGAGGAGGACATGATTGAGGATCGAACACCAGTAAGTCTGCTATAAAGTTGCCCGCCCGTGTTCAGACTCGAAGCTGACCGAACAGCTCCAGATGCCTCAGTCGCCTGTTTCCATACAGCGTGCCTCACTACCTCCCTTTTCCCACCAACAATTTAGTCACTCTACGTACCAGGCTTCGCCCTTGCAGCAGGCCCTCACGCCTCCAACCTATGCTCAAGAGGCTCCTGAGCCCTTCCCATCCGTGGAGAGCGGCGAGAGTGCAGAGAACTACCGCATGGGTGCTCACGGTTTGACAGATTCTTCGCCCAGCTATTCTTCGCAGAATACCCAGATCTACTGCGCCGCCTGCCAAAATGTGTCGCTGCTTCGAGACTCGTACGCTTGCACAGAATGTATCTGTGGTCTATGTTCCACATGTGTGGAAATCCTAATGGCAGAACAGGGCGCAAAGAGAAAATGCCCGCGATGTGCCACGATTGGCGGCCGGTTCAAGCCCTTCCAACTCGACATCCGGTGACAAAATCCACGACGGTGTCCGGGTTCCGCAATCCTTTTCCCCTGGACTCTTCACCGACTTTATTGAACTTTCTGGTTATGTGTATTGTTTCTTTTTCATTGTTGACAATTGTTTCTGTCCTTGCGTGACCTGAGCATCAAAGAGACGGCGTTACTCCTTTTTTTTTTCTTGCCCAAAGGATTCGATACAAGACGGCCTCATTTTGCGGAGTTTGCGCCCTAGACAGGGTTCTATGCTGATTAATACCTTTACAGCTTGTTCATGCTTTTACTGCCGTTATCTAGGGTCTGGGAATTCTGGCAAATGCGGAGTTTACTGCCTTTTCTTATTTTTCTTGTCATTGTTTTCTTCAAAACGTATGCACTGAGAACCAGTTTCTAGTCTCTTGCCTCTGGTACACCCCGGAGCGGCTCTTCTGCTTCGCATCTTCATACAAGGTTCTCGGGGGCTATATCAACTGCTTTTCTTACCTTCTTTTGGATACGGAGGGATTGTTTGACTTTGTCAAAATCAGCCGGGTATGTCGCAAGTCGCTTCCCGTGCAAGACTGGATCGAAGCTTGACTCACAGTGTTCATTTGCGCACCAATATCAATATGCTTCACGATCGATTTAATTTTTACAATGATTATAGATTTTCAGTGTGGAAAATTCGACTTGCTATTGCTCGCGGCGAGCCATAATGACATGCGCATTGATCGTGATTGTGATCGGGAACGGGACAAGGGGTCAGAATTCATACTGAGGCACAGATCTAAACAAATATGATTTCGGTCTTTGTAAAAGGACCATCACCGGCAATTCTGCAGCATATATACTGTATAGGTACTCTAGAAGCACTCCCTTATTCTGGCTCCTGTCCTTTCCACTTGTCCTCTATGGCCTCAATGTTAAAGCCACAACTGCGTGCTCTCTGTACCGTTGCCTTGGCCTTCCCAACCACCGGCGCGTCAATCATCTTGCCGTCAAGTGTCCACGCCCCTCTGCCAGCCTCGCCTGTCCTGTCACCTATGCTCGCCTTTCTGTTCGCAATAACCACTCGCACACTCCACTCAACCTCTTGCTCGCTAGGGGCAAATGCTTGTTGGACAACGCTGACTTGAGTCGGGTGAATGCATTGCTTGCCGTTAAAGCCCATGCCCTTGCCATCCGTACACTCCTCTAGAAGGCGCTCGTGACCCTCGGGTCCACGGTACGTGGTGCAAACCAGGTCGATGGCCGATTCAAGGTTGAAAGCACGAGCGTGCGTTACAATGGCCGAGCGCGCATAGAGGAACTCCTTGAGGGATGGTGTGCGCGTCAAGCTCAAGTCGAGGCTAAAATCTTCGGCGGCAAAAATGAGGCCAGCGAGATTGATAGAGGAGCTAGCACCTGCTTTGCAGATCTCGGAGAGGTTCAGGATGGAGATGGCGGACTCTATGAGCGCAAGGAGCTTGAAGGGCTTGCTCGCCGCGCCGTTGTTGCTGTCGTAGCGCTCGGGGGCAGTCTTCGCGAGCACATCGGCAACGTGTTTCAGGTCGCTGGCAGAGTTGACCTTTGGGATGACAATGGTGTCTAAATTGGACACGCGGCCGAGGGTATCGAGGTCAGCGTCGACAAAGGTGGTTCCGACGGCGTTGATTCGAGCTGCGCACTCTGTGAAAGCGACTTTGGCCCCGACATAAGAATCTCGGCTGAGGCCAGTGAGATGCCGGGCGAGGGCGAACCGGGCGTTGGCCTTCTCGTGGGGTGCGACTGAGTCTTCCAGGTCGTAGGTGACGTTGTCCGAAATGAGAGAGACGGACTTGGAGAGCATTTTGGGCGAGGAGGCAGGGACTGGTCAACATGGCATATTAATGAGTAAATTGATGCGTATCAAGATAGTTGGTATCATGCTGGCTTGCCGTAGAGCAGAGCCCTCCGCAGGACAGCTGCGGATGCTGGTACAGACATGTTGATTTCTGGATCGGGGAGAGGGGAAATGGTTGTTGCTCCTTGTCTCTATTATGTTAACATTCGCGCGAGGCTGTATAAATGTATTCAAGCCCTTGATAAACCCGCCGTTCGACTTTAGAGTGGGCTGTAAAGCGCTGAGCTATCTCGCTGTCTATATGTACAATTCGGCAATTCATACCGGACGTTTTTAAGTGCTATGTAGCACCCTGTCTTAATTGACACCCCAGCTTTCTAGGGACGCCATGCGCTCCTGCCTCCGCAGCTCTTAAGCCAACCCTGCGCCCTTGAAAGCTACCCCTGGGCAGAATCGATAGATAGGCCCTTGTACTATGTACTATGTGACCATAAGAGTATCATAGTAGTGAGCCAAACACAGTGAAATCCTGGCCTTCTCAGTACTGTAACACCGTAGCGCGAATCTCAATTCTGCCACATCAGCCTCGACCGCGCCGCGCATTGATTGATCGTACGTAAGCCTAGGGATTGCACCAAACCAAAGAAACGACGTATCCTGGCTTTTGACACCTGTTGCAAAGCATCACGAGCGACGTGAAGTCTGCGCATTCAACACGGAGAACACGAGCGAGTATTGATTGCCCTTTCGCCAAAGGGAGCACGATCCAGCGATTTCGAGGGAGAGGACAACTTGTCACATTTCCTCAACGCTGCGATGGACTCGCAAGCCACGCCTGCGCCGGGCTCGTTGAGCTGGAGGTTGAGCTCGCATCCTATCACGCTTCTGACCTTTTTGTCTTTTCGCGTTTGTAAGTTTGGATTGCAGAATGAGGGGTTTTTTTATTGGTTTTTTCTTTTTCTTTTGGAGACCTTGCTAGGAAAAGAGCTGACCATGCCACTTCTTCGCAGCAAGTCTTCTAGTCTATCTCTTTGGCCTGCTCTTCACCAAGAACCTGTACGTCTGGCGCCTCCTCTCCCATCTCTTCTTCCGTGCTCCACGCGAATCTAGCAAGACAAATGTTGGCAAGCAAAGTGACACAACTAACATCCCTTCATTTGAAAAAACAGCGTCCTTGTTTTCATCATCACCATCCTCCTCCTCGCCGCCGACTTTTACTATCTCAAGAACATTGCTGGGCGCCGCCTCGTCGGCCTGCGCTGGTGGAACGAGGTCGACCCCTCGAGCGGCGACTCCAAGTGGGTGTTTGAGAGCAGCGAGCCCGGCACAAAGACCGTCAACCCCACCGACAGCCGCTTCTTTTGGCTTGCAAACTATGTCCAGCCGCTGTTTTGGGTCGCGTTGGCAGTGCTGGCGCTGGTGCGCTTCATGTTTATTTGGCTGCCACTTGTTGGTAAGTTATATGTTCCAGAAGAAGAAGAAGAGGTAGACCAGGAAAGAAAGAAGGATGTTGCAGAATTCACAATCGGGGAAACCGTGACAAAGGGAGAGGGAGAGGGACAGTGCGAGGAATTGATACTCGTTCTTCCTTCACAAAGCCGACAATACACAAAAACCTAGTTACTGACAATTTTGCCAACAGCAATCGCTATGGCCTTAACCATCACAAACTCACTCGCATTCTCTCGCTGCGACAGATTCAGCCAGGCCTCCAATATTGCCGGAGGCGCATTCTCAGCAACTGGCCTTGCTGGTAACTTGGCCAGCGGCATGGTTAGCAGGCTGTTCACCCGCAGCTAATCAGCTGTTGCAAAGCGTTCTCAAGAGATATTGGTGTTCGAACGCGCAGATACGCTTAACAAGGCTGTTTGCATAGCACTACCGCGTGTCTGTTGAGTTGGTGGTCCCTTAGGTCGCAGTGGCGTTTAACGGGGTGTTAGGCAGGGAAAGGGAAAATGATGCGTGTCTTTATATATCCCAAGTCTCATCTTTGAAAGTGATTCATTATTAGCGGACACCCTGATGGAGTGTTCTTGGAGGTGAGGTCCTTGGTCTCATCACATGACTAGGCCTATATCAAATTAGGGCTTTGTCTACAACACCAGGTCTGTTAAACGCGATATGGCAAACCAAATGGTCCTCAAAATTTCCCGAATAACTTCTTTTTTTACCCTTATTTCTTGGTGTTTTCTTACAGAAGGTTTGAAAACAAGATCATTAAACGGATACTAGCATGTGTTTTCCAATGACATATCCAGTTGAAGGGAAACCTAACAACGTGACCGTGGCAGAAGCCTGCAAGAACAGCCTATATCTAGCAAACGTGATAAGAGAAATCACGGGTTCAACGCGATATGATATCCAACAATAATTCTAAAGAAGTCCTTGGTCTCTGCTCTGCTTCTGGCTGAAATGTACTCACATTCACCATAACTTTGCTTCCACTCAGCAAACAGTACCAAGATATTGTGCTTGGTGACCACCAATTGAGTGCAGTTCGCGGCCAGATACACCATATTTACTGCATTTCCAAGTAGGAACTGGTCACTAAGGTCCTCTATCGACATATTCCTTTGAGCCATATAGATCTCAAGATTTAGTGTTGATAGTCCAAGGATGAGGTTGATACAGAATGTTCAAGTGTGGTGCTGGGGATTTGGCTTGGAGCCAATGCTACCATATCCTGCTCACGGCAGTTGAATACGTCAAGATGTTTGACTCTGTATCTCGACTTTGGTCTCATCTGTGACGGCCGTCGCTAGCAGGTTTGATAGACTGCAACATTGATTTGGTTTAGACAAGGCTTCCAAGCAGGATTGTCGATTGACAGCTTTCAACCGCCCCGTCCGATTATTGGATGGCTGTATTTACGCCACCGAAGACGTATGCGGTCTGCTTGTTGTCTGAAGTGCTATAATACAGGCAACTAGTCTCGGCCAGCTTTGCCGTGGGCCTCGTAAGTGGCGACAAAACATCAAACGAAGCCTCACAGAGCTCTTGCTCTGCGTCACCAGCAGCAGGAGACCTTGTGGAACCTCGTGGGCGTTGCTGACGAAGCGAGTGCCTACTCAACCCCGACACGCTGAGCGATGGCGGCTGCGGTTTATGCCGCGGTTGCGCGGTCTGTCGTGAATGATAATCTTGGTAGACTGTTGCTACCTGGTTGGTGGTATCGTTATTGGGCGTGTACAGAACGAGGTATTGGCTCTGTGGTCGTGAGGCACACGCGTTGCCTGGGTACAAGTGCCTCCATGCATCGATCGATATGTATTCTGCAAGGTGTATGTTCTCCGTTGGGCTCTTATATCCGAACTTGCTCAGTCACTGGACGGAGATACATAGTCACACGAAAATATTGGGAGATAAGTGAGTGATACCTGCGAAATGGACACCGAAAGACAAAAGAATAGATAGCTCATTGGAGATTAAAAGATCATAAGATATTATTTTAGACGAGTGCATGAGCGACCTTGAGTCGTCAATTTGTATAGCACTTGTTGTTTTTATATAAATTCACCCCATAAAGGCGAACCTCTTTGCCAAGGTTCGACCAAATACGGTCATCTACCCATTGTTGCCCGGCTTTCCGTTCGATGCTGCTCAATAGCCTCATCCAGCGCTCTCTCCTCCTCCTCCAGCCTCCTTATCTCGTCTTCTGTCATGCCGTCTTCCACCAAGTGCGCGTATTGCTCCGAGATGGATACGCCTCCTGGCGTCGCGGACCGCACGCCAAACCTGCTGTGACCTAGTTGCGGTGTGCCAGCCCTGCTGCCTGGCACGCTGGGCGCTTCCAGCACACTATCTCCTGAAACTGCAGATGGCGGTTCGAGATCGTGGTCGACGTGTAGCACGTTTGACAAGTTCGACATGCTGTTCTTCTGCGACACGGATCTGCCTCTGACGCATTGTTGGTGCTCTGGCTGCTGGGCTCCTGACGCTTCGGGAAATAGGTTGAAGGCTTGGTCCTGCTGCGTCGACGAGCGCCCAACAGGTGACCCTGGCGTGGACGAACCGGGGTGTGATGTCGTTGGCGAATCGCCGGGGCCGGTCCCAGTGGAGATGGCCGTACCGATGGGCGCGGGGTTGCGCAGCGGTGAGTAGGCTCCCGAATCGCGCTGTGTCGAGCCCAGGCTGCGGGTTGTGCGTCGGACGGGGGTCTCGCCGGTCATCGACATGCTGGCGTTGCTATGGTTCAAGCCAGACATGCCCACTCCGCGATGCAAGGGCCGGTGGCTGTGTGTGTCCTCGGAATAGGAGGTGCCCACGTCCACAGTCGACCGGGCCGCCTTTTCAGCCAGCATGTCCTGCATAACCTGTACACCTGTGCGAGCTGCGTTTGCATCTTTCTGGTGTCGTCGGTGTCGCATACAGAGGAAGATTGCAAGAGCAAGCAGGATGAGAAAAACGGCTCCGCCCACGGCGATACCAATGATTGCACCCAGGGAAAGGTGTGATTGGGATTGGTGGCCTGCGGTCGCGGAGGATGCACCGGTCGACTTGGTATCGGGAGCCTGCGAAGCACTTGACGAAGTTGTCTGGGCTTCGGTGGTGCTGGGCCCGCGCCACTTGACCGCGGGAGAACTCTGAATAGTCATCGGAGCGGCGGTGACGCTGGATATGGCTAATATAGTGTTGCTGCTGGACTGCGTAGTGTACATGGCAGAGGCCGCGGCCGAGTTGCTCGCAATGCCGAAAGGCGGGGTTAGGCCATATTCAGACTGAGCGCGAGGGTCCTTTGAGTTCTCCCACTGCATTTGGAAGAAGATCAATTCTCCACTGGCGCTTTGAGATAACGAGTTGATGAGGGTGCTGTCAAGGGTAACGTTGCCCGAGGAAGAGGACGCAGAGACTTGGCCGAGACGTTAGTGACTTGTTCCACCGCAACCCCAGGACAAAATAGTCGGACGGCTGCGAGCAAGCAAGAAGCCGCAAATCAAGCCCCAAGAACTAACCATAGAATTTCAGTGATGATCGTCTTGATAGTTCAGTGCTCTGCGAGTCGCCTTCTGCTAGTGTGTCTGTTTGGTTGGCAAGGACGATATCGAGAAATGTCCAGGCGGCGTTATCGGAGCTTGTGATGTTCCACGCGAATGTAATGGAAGGAGTCTGTTCGAAGGTGGAAGGGTCTACGATTGCTGTTGGCGTCGTTATGCCGTCCAGCCAGACGCTGTATGTGTGTCCAGTGAGCTGGCCCCAGTCAAAGACCAAGTTGAAGGGGGCGTCCTCGGCGGCTGCGCCCACCGCCAGCAGAGGTACAGGCCACCATCTCGCCAGCTCATGTATCCGCATGATTGTGAAACAGACGACCTTGTACGCTTGAGCTTGGGGCCGCAGATCATGGCAACCTGGCGCCGCGAGGCTATCGACTGGAATGCGAAAGAAGCCGAGTCTGCAATGTGCGAAATGCAAGGGGTCGTCAGGCTTTGAGAGGGAGGGAAAAGAGCGAGAACGTCAGGCCGCCAACAGACAGCAGAGGATGACAAGAATAGCAACTATAATAGGACATGGCTTTCAGGAATTTGAAGGAGGCGGAGGAGGAGGGGGTGTGGAGGGGAAACCAAGAGGATTCACCAGGCTCATGTGGAATGAGAAAGGGGGTTAGGAGCTGAGCGGGTGTACACATGGATAATAATAAGCCACGAAGCATGTGAGTATCAGTCAGTACGTGCATTCTGTGAACTAGTAGTACAATGGACAGTAGCGAAGGACTGAACTCCGAGCTCACTTCAGGTCAGGTAGACTTTGTGGCATCCAGCCTTGATCGGTCAGCCTTCACTCAGCTCTGCGAGTAGTGTGGATGCTAACCTGCAGCTGTCGTGCGCTAGGTGAGCATCGAGAGGCAAGGTACAGCCAACAAGCAGATCACAATGGGGCGTGCTTGCTTGAGGGTGCTCTTCTTTCGGTCGGGGATCCCATCATATGTGGCAGCACGAGGCTGTGCAGTCCGTACGGCGGTTGTCGCTCGTCGCAACGGACCCCAACGATCCCACATCAGTAGTAAACCGAATTTGCCGAGGGGCCCCGGTCGACAAAGGGCTCAGCGCCTGGCAAGCTGGAGAGCCCAAGCGGGTTGTGGGAAGACATGCTTGTGTCGATACCTTGCTGGTTAGCACACGACATCTTCGGCGCACCGCCTCTTGTGCCTACTTACCCGCACTCCCATAGGCTTCGGCTTCAAAGCTCCCAAGTGCGCTGAGCTGAGCGTGGGAAACAGAGCGATGGGACTTGCTTTTTGGCTTCGCTGGCCCCGCCGGTGGGCCGTGGGGTCCCCAAAGACGACACGCTTGCTCATGAACCGCTCCCTGCTTACTCATTGAGCCTGGGCATGAGACATACAGTACCTACCCAAGCACTGGTTTGCATGGCCCTGCCACGCGTGGAAAGAGACGATGGTCTTCTGCGGCCTCGAAAGTTGCTGAGCTGCAATAATCACCTTCACCAACCTCAAAGAAAAGGCCCAGGCAACACTGTTGATGGAGTGCGAGACAAGCCCTCGACTCCCTTCGCTGTGGAACCCTTGTCAGCCGCATCCTCATCCTGCAGGATTATCTACTGGCTCCTTTTGGGAATTTTTGCTTGGGAGAGGGTCTTGTGCTGGGCTGTTTCCGGTTGCAAGGCTCCCATGGCATGACACTGGCTTTCTTGACCCTGTGGTGTGGTTACATAGTACTTGGGGGCGATGTGCGTCTGTATCGATTATGGTGGCATGCAACATCGTCGAGACACATGTTGCGTGGGGTCCACTCAGCAAAAGGATGGATGGAGTATCGAGAACCACTTGGATTGGTCACTTTTGGCTCTTTCTGAAGAGCTCACCATTATGTATACGACAGCCTGTGCTCAGGAGAGAGCGTGTCTCGCCATGACTGGCCCGTTCTGTTGTAGCAAGCCATGCGCACATGGCAGACACAGCAAGCCAAGTGCATGCTCATCATGCAAGCGCCTTGTGACCGACGTTTGAGCTTCCAGATCCTTATTAGAAGCGGCGCTTTGCTGCTGCCACCTACTGCATGACAAGCTGCTTGTTCCTGACAACTACGCCTTGCCTCGCTCTCAGCTTCCAACCTTGGCATATCTGTTGTGCAAGCGTGTCGAGCATTCGTGCTTTTGCCAATGGCCGGTCCGACATGAACGTGGACTCTAGTGATTGTAGTAACAGTAACATGGGATAGCGGCATGGCTTTGGATTACCGTCCCGAAAACGTTGCATTAATCAGTTAAGCCTAGCCACACAAAAATAAACGCCTTATCGTGCATGCAAAGTATTATTTGTCCCAGTTCGCCAAAAGATTGTTGTTGTGCCACCCAGAATGCAAGTACATCGAGGTCGTGGACTGCAATCCACGCTTGCAGCAGCAGCAACAGCCTGGCTTACACGCCAGGTTGCTCAACTCAAAGCATGGAAGTGGCAAGTTACTATGGTACAAAAAGTGTTCCAGAGGCGCTCATGCAAATGTCATGGAGATCTCTTCCTCCTTTCCAAAATCATCGTCGTCTGGATCTGCCCAGGGGTTCGAGGCCGCCGTGCCCATGTTGGGCAATGTCTGTGATGTCCTGATATCCGGCCTGGTGGTGTAGGAGCTTGTAGCTGGGATCGTCTGACTTCTTCCAGACCGAGGAGGGTCCTCGAAAGCTGTATCGAACGTCATTTGTATTTCCTCATGATGCGGGGGAGAGTACCCGTAGTCAAAAGATGTTTCGTTCGAATGATAGGCAGCAAAGTCGCTTCTTGTCTGCGCCAGATTGTCTCTCGGGTTGGTTAGTGTTCCAGAGCCTGGGCTTGGGCTCGCGAGCCTCATCGGTGGTAGGGTTGAGTGTAGTTCGCGTACGGGCAGCGACTCTTCGGCTTGGGTCTTCGCCAGTTCAGCACGCATGGCGTCAACATCAAACAAAACACCGTAGTTGTTGCCCTCTTTGTCTTCTGTTTTCCCGGACGAGACGCCGTCTCCTCCTGCTGCTCCTGCTGCTGCTCCCGCCTTCTTCGAGTCTTCGTAAACCTCCCATTCAGCCTTTTGTGCCTTCTTCTTGCGGCTAAAGAAGCCCCCAAACGCGCCACTCTTGCGGTTGCTGGTGTTGCCATTGCCGTCCTTTTCCAGTTGCTTTCTGGCTTCTTCAATCTCATTAATCAGCTCGCGCTGTCGTTCTTCATGGTTCTCAGGATCTGGATCTTCGATTTCAGAAAACTCATCGCTCTCAACTAGCCACCCCGTTTCACGCAACAGTCGAGGCATCGCTCTTCGGTAATCCATGTGCCCCTTGACCAGCTCTGAAGTGTCAACATTCTCCAGACCTGGTATGCCTTCAATAGCAGCCAGGCCAGCAACACGTCGGATGCCACCATTCGTCAGACGGAACAGATACCCTAGAATCCAGTCGTTGCGATGGTAGCCATTGACGAAACGGCCAGACACGACGGTGCGTATTTTGAGATACTCTTCTTTCTTGACCACAATCGGCGACCCAAACATGTAAACATTCTGAATCAAACCGTAGGCGCCCTTGCGAGCCAGCTCAAGGAGACAAGAAAAGATGACTCTGGCGCCTAGGGAGTAGCCTACCAGAGTGATGGGTCGCGTTCCCAGGTTTCGTTCGATTAACGAGTCGGCGAGAATCAAACCTGCAGCCCATGCTCTGTCGAGTGATACCGACCAGGGGTTGTCGATGAGGTAGGAAAGCTTGGTCAAGACGACAGGTAGTTGAAGTGCTGCCATCAGACTGACTAGAATCGTGCTTCCCAGTACTTGTTGCAGACCTTGTGTAAGAGCCTAGAGACGTTGTCAATCCTCAAAACTCGTTTCGGGGCCGATGATCAAGTTTCTCACCTCTGTTGCCAGAATGTTGATAGTGTCACCCATACTAGTCAACATCTCTGGCTCCCACAGAACTGAGTAAATGTCACCCATGACAGGGTCCACAGTACTGAACGGCAAACGCACATCATCGACCTTGCCTGTCATCCAGCCAGATATCGTCACAATCAGATTTACCCGCTTGTTATTGTGTAGCGGTCGGTATTCAAAGGTCTTGACGGCACCTGTTCGCCTGTTGGCAGCTCTGGCACCGATTATGCCACCCGAGGCTGCAGCGCTAGACGTTATGATGGCGGACGCAGCAGCACCACCCAGGAAAGTGCTAGTGCCAGTAACACCAATAGTCGTGAATCCGGCTGCCAAACCAGCACCAATAACTGGTGCCAGGAGACCTGCTGATAGACCGATGACAAGCCCACCGCCGACCGTTGCCAAGCCCATCATAACATAGCGCTTCTTGAGCGCTAGCTTCCGCCGACTTTCTTTGTGTTCATCCTCGTTCCAATTCTCCCGCTCGGCTCGCTGCTGCATTTCGAGAGCTTCAGTGACCCTCTTCTCAAAGCGGCAGATGTCGATCCAGTCGATCTCGAGAGCCTTGCCCACTCTTTCCAAGAGCACCCGTGACCGTGAGTCGTAGATGGAATCTGCAATGAGCACAAGAAACAAGTCGCATAGGATGGTCCATCGAATGTCGATATCCAGCTTGTCGCTGACTGGAAGTTGCGAGGGCGTCCGTACCGCAGGTAGTTCTTCGCCCTCGTGCCTGTCATAGGTCTCAACAGCTGTTTCCTCGCTATCTCTTCTAGGCGTTGCATGGCCAGATGCTGGAGGCCTGGACGAGGCAGTGGATGGTCGAGAGCTGGACACGGAGCTCTTACGATCTGCTAAAGGATTCTTGACTCTTGCATTTGCCATGAGTTGAGGAGTTAGATCGCTTGAGATCACACCATGCTCGCTGAGCTGCTCGATCATGATTTGCTCCTCAGCGCTGATGTCCATATGAGCATACAGTCGAATGATGATCTTTTGCGCCCACATCTTGGTGGCTTCCATGCCAGTTTGTATGGCCTTTTTGGTAGATTTTGTGGAGGGGCAGCTCTCATTGTCCTTGACCATTTGTGATTGCTCTATCCTCACCAAACCAACGTATGCAATCTTTTGGCCTTCAGTCAACAAGTCCTTGGTAGCCTGCATTTGCGACATGGCATCCCGTGTGTCTTCATTGTCCATGAGGCTGGTTCCACCGGCGTCCTTGAAGAGGTATTGTGTGTTCTCATCCATGCTCGTTGCAGACTCGGCGTCATCATCCACGAAAACTCTTGTGTAGCCTTTGCCTGCACCTCCCATGCCGTTGTAGTCATATTTCTCATTATCTTCATCCTCCTCATTGTACTCTTTTGCGATGAGTTTGTTGTCGTCGTCGTACATATCGTAAGGCGCGAATGCAGGCATTGTTTGCCAGCCTCCATCGTCTTCGTTGTCTTCCTCCTCTTCATGCTTCAGCGTCACCTGCTGGTGGGAGTATTCGGAGAAGCCGTTGGTATCTGAGATGCTTGCATGGCTCACGTGGCTCGCGTGGCTAATATCGCGTGTATGGTGTGCTCGTGAAGGCGCATTGTACTGGCTTTTCTCGGGCTTTTCGTCTAGATTCAGTTGGTCCTTTTGGCTGCGCTGCATTTGTATGTCGTCAATTGTTGGTGTGGTATGCGATCCTTCAGCCCCTGCGGCTGTGGCGGCAGCTGTCTCGGTCTCAGCAGGACCGCCGTGTTGTCTTGCGTCCTCTTGAGGCTTTAATGGGTCGGTTACGCTCATGTTTTCTCTGGAAGTGGAATCCTGAGCCGGCGGTGTAGCAACATCGCCTTTCAGACTCTGGGCGTCACTATCACCTGCTCCCGTACTCTTCTGGCTGCCCTCGAATAATGGAGTCGGTTGCGGATCCTCCCCTCTCTTCCCACTATATTCCTTCTCAGCATTCTCAGAGTCCTTGCGACCCGCCTTCTCTGCCCCTGAGGTTTCCTCCACGTATTGTATCTGGGTCGATCGGCGTATGGGCAGACCAAAGTCATCATACTCGGTCGGTTCCGTGGCAGCGGCCGGGAGAGGCGGCGCTGGTGAGACTTTCTCCTGGGACTCGGATGGTGACGTCGTCAATTCCGCATCACGCTTGTTCTCGGCGGAAGCCATTGTGCTGGCGGCCTGTGGAAACGAGGTAAGCGCAAACGCGTGGCCGTAGTGTTATACACAAGGCGCAGGATTCAAGCCGAAGATTGGGCAACGCAAATTGGGAAATCGGCGGCGAGAGAGATAGTGGCCTTGCGGGGTGACTGGAATTTGGGCGGAGCAGAGACAACAACAATGTCAACAAAGGCACGAGCCAAAGCCGAGCGAGCTACCACGGCTCCGTACTCCCGCTCACGGTAAGAGAAGGCTTCTTCGAACGATTGTTTAATTGATTAAGAGAAAAGAAGTATGTAAAAAGGTAGAAACCGCCCCCCAGAAAGGGCCAGAGAAAGTGGGGTGGGAAGTAGGTGAAAGAAACCAGATATTAATTTCGACAGAACAAAAGGAGGTCCCCAGAAGGCGTCTGGTTGTAGTAGAGGCCCCGAGTTTCATTGACAAGATGAGGTGAGAGATGACTTGCACCGCACGGTGAGGCCGGGTCGGGGCGAGTTGACGAAGGCTGGCCCCTCTATCAGGCTTGCTCAGCTCTCTACCATAGCAGCTCTCTATAACTTGGCTGATCACTCTAGTCCTACAGGGCTTCGGCCAGTGAGATCCGGTACTATGCAGCTCCTGGTCCCGCCTGCTAGCATGCTGTCCACATTACTGTCAGCGGGCCCTATTTCCCCTGGCTACCCGGCACCTGACCGGAATGACGGCATGCCGCTGATGCAGACGGATGCAGCCTCAACACGTGGCTGTCCTGAGAAGCATACACTTTCGTACCGTTGCGTAGACTTTTTACTCTGCTATGTTATGGTCGCTACAAACTGCCGACTTCATTCCAAACCTGATCAAAGGACAGAGTCACACATTGACTGTCACGGAGAAGGAACAAACACGCCTAGCTAACGTGATTACCTAGGTAGGTACCTCACTGCTCTGGTCAAAGGGCCATCGAATCGCAATCACACTCGCAATCAACTTGTACGCTGGTCAATATATACCATACCATCAAAAGGTCGACCAAGCCCAAAAGAAGCCCATCCTGTTCCGTTGCAGAGCTGATGAATCTATGAATACATTCCCAAGTGCCTGGCAGTTCATACTGCCGATCGCTCAAAGGTGCGCCTTCATTCTGCCAAAACTTGTCTGAGCATGGCCAGGAAATTGTCCTTCAACTTGTGCACCTCCTCGACGTGTGGCTTAACCGGCTCGCCGGCACTACGCCGTAGCCGGTCTTGCCGCTTTGCGCGCCGTCTGCGCTCCGCCTCAATAGGATCAAGCTCCTCATCTTCCTCCGCCTCTGCTTCAGATTCGGATCCGCTCTCGTACGCCATGTCCTCCAGGTCCATCTCGTCAAGGCCAAAGTCAGCTCCGCTGAATTGCATGGCACCGGGGATCAGAGCATCGCCCATCTGTCCATCTGCGGCCATTTTTTGTCGCGTCTTATCCTGGTGCCACTT
This sequence comes from Coniella vitis, assembly GCA_011317545.1. Classification (NCBI taxonomy): domain Eukaryota; kingdom Fungi; phylum Ascomycota; class Sordariomycetes; order Diaporthales; family Schizoparmaceae; genus Coniella; species Coniella vitis. The sequence goes on from WUJK01000003.1 coordinate 588,453, forward strand.
CTTTCGGGCCTCTTGCCAAGAGATCAAATCATTAATCTCCTTCACGGCAAAGTCCTTGTTAATCGTCTTCGTCGCTGCGGCACCTTCAAACAGAGCATTGATATCCAATGCACCATTTTTGGGACCCTTGCGAAGGAATTCAAGTATGTCCTCAATCCACTCCATGAGTTGGGTAAACAAGCCATTATCGTGAAGGTGAACCTCATGTACAAATTTGTAGAAGTTGTGCTCGTGTCTCTGGCACAAGTCGATAAAAGCTTGGACGGTCTGATTGGGATCGGCAGAAGCGTCCTGCTCTCTGCACTTTTCCACCACTTGTATCATGTCGTCCATGAAGGTTGCAAAGTCCGTGACACTGCCGTACACGTTGGCGGATTTATAAACGCGAACCAGTGGTTCGTAAAAGATGGTGAAGAGATCTCGGAATAGCTGCAATGTGATAGGCTCTTCAACCAATGACAGCATCATCTGCTTATCCCGCTGTCTCGTTTGGAGCTTGACTAGCGTCTTTAGGTTCGAAAAGAGTTGAGCACCCTGCTTGAGTTCTTCATCCACGTTCTCAACAGCACTGTTGAAGGCGACGTAAGCATTATAAAGCCTCTGAATCTGCTCGCCAGTAAGACCAGGCTCGATCAAATCCGATCTCAGAATTGCCACGATCAAATCAACGTCCTCACTGGCAGCCTCTTCGCGAATGGCAATCTTGATGTGCTCCTCCGCATTAGAATACTTTGATAGTTTCGAGACGAAGACACTATCATCAATACTGACAGCAACCACGTCGATTGACTTTTGAAAACTTTTAATGCCATCATTGAGCGCCAATGAGAAGATTCTCTGCATGAGCGACTTTGTTCCAAAGGGTTGAGCAAGAAAGACGTCGAGAAGACTGGACATGACTGCTGCCGGATTGGCGACGCGGATGATGTTTTTGATGATTGTGTAAGGGATAAGAGAATGAATTCTCTTAGCTTGCGCAAACAACTCAGGTGAATTGTCTTCTGCCAAGAAGAGGTGGTAGATGGTAGCCGCAACTTCTATCCGAAGCCACTCGGCGAACTTCTGGTATTGGATTGACAAGTCTTGAATCGTCTCTTTTTCCTTGATCTCTTGGAATAGCCGCGTGAGACCGTTAGCATTGACGATCTCTTGGCGGAACCTAATAAAAAAAATATTAGCGATTGCCGACAACTGCATTTGTGAGGTCAGACTTACTGCTCCATGTAAATGTCCAGCTCAGCCGCACGTTGTCTGGCAATCTCGTAGAATTTCTTTTGCTCTTCCATGCGCTTCTCGTCCACAGATTTCCGTCTCATGACATCAAGGTGGTCTTCGGGTCCGAGTGTTATGGGATCTCGCATTAAGAAATCTTGCATGGCCTTTGTCTGAGCAACTTGGGGGTTCTGAAGCAGCGAACGAAGAAAGGCCCTCAAGGATATTCGCTGAGACTCTCGGTATAGAACCACATCCCCGTTCAATCTAGGACTCTGGGGGTTGAAGGGGCTTAAAGGTCCGTCTTCTATTGACGGACGAGGCGACACCCTACGGGACCTAGTACCCGATCCATTCCGCTTGTGGCTGAAAGCATCTCTTATGGATAGTCTCTTGCTGCTTGCCGTCACCTCCTCGACATTAGCGACAGCGGCAGTCCGATGGGTTGAGGCCGACGATATGGAGTCGGCATCCGAATCTTCACCACCGCTGAAAATTCCGGCCGTTATTGAAGAGGACTTGTTTTTCTTTGGAACCGGGGGAAGCACCTTTCCTGGAAGTTCAACGCGCAACTGCTTGTGAAGTTTATTGAAATCTCCATAACGGCGACCCACAAAGTATTCGTTCTCACCTTTCCTCTTGATCCTCAGCAAGAATTCCTATATCGATTGTCAATCACTTGTACAAATCCACACCATCCCATGGGCTTTGGGAAGCTGTAACCTACGGCATGTTTGCGCGACTTGATGCTACCCTTGACCTTGGTCACACGCACACCCGCCGTATTCACATCCCAGCCATGTATATAATTGCCCTCGGGTTGAGTGTGCAGGACGCCCGTGTCGATTGCATCCCTGTCCACAACTTCCATTTCTGAGAAGCGGATTCTTTCCTCGAAACCAGATGAGGTTGGAATGCCCGAGACCATCATAATTTCCACGAGCTTTTGGCTCTTTCTTGCCAGTTTCCGACGCTTAGTCTCTTCTAGACGGTCCTCGGAAGAAGAGATGTTCTTGCTTGCAAAAGACTCGAGAAAGACCTGCAGCTTGTCCTGCCAGAACTCCTTTTCACGGGCTTTATCGAGGAAGGGAAACTCGCGCACATGGTGGACAAAGATGTAGCGAAGGATTGGAAGTTCGGAATCGTAGGGTGTCACTTCGCCCAGGTCGGACTTGAACGGGGCGCCGAAACGTCGGAGGGCTGTAGGCGAGTTGAGCTCGTTGATTTCCCAGCCTACTTGCTCAGATATGAGCTCTCTCTTCAAATCTGTAAACCAACAACCCGCGCGTTAGCTTCTGTTTCGCCAGAGAAGCCGAAGTCGATGAATAACACGCACAATGCTCCTGCTTTCCGGTCAGCATTTGTCCCGGTGGTGGTAGGCTAGGCTCTCTAGTTTTGTCGTCTTCAGGCGCTTCGACTGCCGTAGTAACCGTTCTCAGCGTGCGGCTGCTGGTGCCATAGCTGGGGTTTATAGAAGACATTCTGAAGTCTGGCTAGCTTTTAAATAAAGCTATCTCTGAAGATCGGCTGTGTATTTGAACTCGGAATATGGGCGCGACCGAAAGAGAAGCAGTCTCGAACACTTCTTAGAACAATTGCGCAGGACACAAGACCTCTAGCGTGTTTCCAGGATGCTGGGCGTCTCAACAGAAGCAGGTCGGTCATATGGTAGGTGTGAATCGGTGGTGGTAGGATCTCGAATGTCACGCATCGGTGTGCGCGGCCGTAATGTTCGAGGCAAAAATCAACTGCTGCAAGGTTCGCCACAAGCAATTACTATGAATTAAACAATTAAGTATTCACAAGCAAAAGGAAAGAAGGTAAAGGGGAAGGATGTGGACGGAAAGTCGTGAAGAGAGAGAGGTATTGCTTGTTTAGGTATATGGGTTGATGATGCTTGGCGGCGCGCTCTGCAGGTGTTACAGAGCGCAGATGACGACGGATTGCAGTGGGCTTTATTCTTGGCGGCACCCCAGCCAGTGGGTGGCAGGTCAAGCAGGGTAAAGTACTTCTAGCGTATGGTCTCGGGATTCGTAGTTGGGAGGGAGTCAGCATGACAAGGCGGCTGACCCGTGGAGAAATGCACCAGGGCAGAGCCAGTCAAATGAGCAGCACAGCGGGTAACGGTGGGCGCAGCCGCTGGAGTGCTAGAGTGCATACCCTATTGGTAGCCGTACCATCACTCGTCACATTTGACTAGAGGCTCACTGAGCATGGGACTTGCTCGTTCAGGCGGCTGTCTCAACTAAGAGCTTCTTAAAAGTACAACCCAGACTTCTCCATTTTAGTACTATGCTACATAGTAGGTATGCAGACCGGAAATTGGCAAGAAAAATTCATCAATCTCTGATAGAGTTGCAGAATCTGAATTTGCGAGGCTGCGCCATGCTCTAAAAGCCCCCGTAGGCCTAAGCCCCCACTATCAGCTGAAATAAATCACTGATGACGTACCACTGGGCGACTCGTGGGGAGGAGAAATGCTGTCTCGATTACATAGTATTTGCTATATGGGCGAACGCGGTCAAGGTATTCCAAATGTTGTAACAGTGCTTTCCGCGCCTAAGCTTGACAATATATAAAAAAGCGAGTGTATATATATGATTCGATTGTGAAACTCAGTCTGTCTGGGGAAGTATCCAGCCGACTGGCCAATATTAGAGGCCTTATATCAAGAAGTCGAATCCCATTTTTGTCGATACAATACGCAGAAACAAACCTACTCTTCAGAATCATGAGCGACCCACTTCACTGATTGACGACATGGTGCCCTGGGTAGGGTGCATTGGTCGGCCTGGGCAAGTACGACGGGGATATAAAGAGGTAGAAAGATACCCTAGAAATATTTTCCGGGTGTCTTGACAAAATAATTGTAAATATTTCTTCAACCAAATACGGTAGTAGTGACTATGAATAGACAGGTCAAGTATTGTCATAGCTCGTCAAGAGCACGCATGGCTTCATCCATAGCCACCTCAAATCCTCGGTCGCGGTCAAGGTGGAAGTCCAGCACATGCATACTGTCGTTCTCGCGGTCCCTTTGCTGTGCCTGGCTGGATCCCGTTCCCATCCCCGTCTTGGCAGTCACGGCGCCCTCTTCCAGCCCACCAACGGCTCCATTTACCTCGAGGGCATAGAAACGGGCTCCCCAGTATAGAAGGGAAAACAAGAGTCCAAGCCCCAACACCACGCCCCAGACAATCTTCAACTTCCTCCGCGTCCTCTCCTGCCACTCACGGTCTGCTCGCTCCCAATTCTCCACGCGCCGTCTCACAACATCCACCCGCTCACTGAGCGCCGCAATGCGCTCCCGCCCTCCGTGCACGCGGTCCTGCAACGCCTGTACTCGGTCCTGCTGCTCGCTAAAGTCTCCCAAGGAATCGAGCTGCGACTGTGCCTCGGTAAGGACGGACTGTGCCTCGGCGGAAAAGCCAGCACTAGTGGCGACAGAGGCTTCAGTAAGCTCTTTGAGAGAGAGAATGGTATTTTGCAAAGCCGTGAGCTTCTGCAGGACGGTGTAGTAGGCTTCATCCAAACGCCTGTTGGTCGTGCTGGAGAAGGTTGTCAGGGAGACAAGAGAATTTCGGAGGCCGCTAGCCATTGTATGTGCGATTCGTCAGCCAACACATTCGGAGAAAATGATACTAGTAGGTGTGTGGTTCAACAGAAATAGCAGGAATACTCGGGCGGGAAAAGGGGTCAAAGGGTCGGGGTGTGTTTTCGGATTGCGAGTTGTTAACGTACGCTGTTCTGGCTTCCATCTTGACTCGTTCTCTTTGTAAGAGCTCCTCGGTGCTCAGGGGCATCCCGGCCAGAACTAGTTCCTCGGCATTCGCTGGGATCAAGACACTCCCTCTCCGGCTCTGTTGCGGGCTCGGGATTACCGTCCCGGTGCCCTCTGCCCGAGGGACTTCGAGCGATGCCCTTGGCGCTACGTGGTGGAGCAAGGCCGCTGCCGGCTGCGCTGTCGTGCTGCCATGGCCGTGGCGCTCGTCGCGGCTCCTATCCCTCCGGTGCAACGATGCAGAGATGTGCCCTGTAATATGGTGGTGCGCATTCAATGCGTGGGAGTGACGATGATGCTTTGAGGACGTCCTGGGGAGTCTGTCCGCGATGGAGCGCGAAACATGGTGGCGTGCGCGGGTTGGAGATGCTCCAGCCCTCGTTGATGAAGGGGAGGCTGGCACGCCGCCCGACATTAGCAAGCCGTATATGAGTGCAGTGGTCTGCAACTTCTCTGCAAAGGTTTTGCGAGTGTTTGAAGAGTATTGTGCTCTCCTGTGTTGAAAGTGATCTCTTGTTGACGGACCGCGGCCACAACCTGACACATTAGTGCGTTGGGCGAGACTGGGTAAGCGAAAGCTGTTCGAGGGAACATCACATGCTACAGCCACCGTCTGCGCAGGGATCGAATGACGCCCACTAGGACCCTGGCAAGTTGGGGATGCTGCAGTCTGAATACACGCCTACAAAAAAGTCGTCTATTCAGACACGAAATAATCAAACAGTAAAACAAATCGCCATGTGATACAACTGGAACTTGAAACTTTTAATATTTTCATTTGGTGCTCTGTACTACGGTTGCACAAGTAGAGACTTCAACGGCGCGACTGAGGGATAGTCGCGCTCTCCGTCGTTCCTATGAACCGCGAGCGTCCTTCATATCCTCATCTCGCTGCATAGTGAGCGTCCCCATGGAGCGGCAATTCGTAACCTGGTAGCATTCGTGAGTTAGGCGCTGCTGGCCGGCACAAGGCTTATTTAGGCGGACCCGACTGGAGTCTGTACGCCACAATATGACCAAATTGTGCGGATATTTTGATACATTCCTGCTCTTCAATATCCGAACCGCAGATCTTCGTTACTCATGAACCATCAAGATATATCGTGGTACAGCGGGCAGCTAGTCAACAGAGTGCACTGCGATTGGTTGCCTCGTAGCCGTTACGAGAAACTCCTTGTCCACCGGCCGCGGGTAGTTCAGACGGGTGACTCTGATCCGCTGCAAGCGGAGGCTGTATTGTGCTCAGGAATTGAGCAATTTGTTTCTCTTCTCTTTTCTCTTGAGTCTCTCGACACGCTTCTTGTGCATCTTGGCTGCCAGTTTTTCATATCGTTCCTTCTCTTCCTTGGCCGCACGTTTCTCTCGGAGTTGTGTTACCCGTCTCTGTACAACAAGAAATCAACCAATGTCAGTAACAGTCAACATTATGACCGGCAGAAAGAGCATTATACTGCGCAGGTTTGTCTGCTTGTTTATTTGTCGCACATGGTGGACGCACCTGTCTCTCAGCTTCCTTCTCACCCTTCATTTCCTTTTCCTTAGCCTTCATCGCCGCCAGTGCAATGCGCTCTTTTGCGCGCTTTTCATACGGCGTCAGCCCAGACGCAGGTCTGAAGGCTTTCTTGGGGGCGTGCCATTGTTTTCCTGTTGTCGTGTAATTGCCATAAAATGTTAGAAAGAATTCAGACTCATAATCGGGCTCTGTGGCTGCGCTCCCAGTAGTGTGTTGAGTAGAGCGCTCTGACGACGATGAGCGTCAGGCAACGTACCGTTTTTCCTCATGCCCAACGACTTGGGCACGGTAGAATTGACAGTGGTTGTGGGCATGTGCGTTGTTGCACCGGGCTCGCCGACCGTTGCAGACATCCTCCCAAGGCGCGAAAAGAAAATGAGTCGGTGAAGTTTTCGAGCAATCGAGCACAAACAATACCAACGCGAATAGAAGGTTATGTTTGGTAAATGCGAAATGGGAAGTGATGCGCCGAGAAGTTTGTGGTAAGGATGATCGATGTAGCAGGAGATTTGTTGTGCGTCTTGAACCGCATTGATGAGGATTGTGAAATGGCAGCCTGTCGTCGGAATTTTTTTGCCGGTGTCTTTTTTTTCTGCTGGCAGGCATATTCAACAGTCATAACAACAGAAGAGATAGGCGCGCCTAGGTTACCCCGCGAAAGCGGGACCCGCTTTTTAGCAATTAATCTAGCATGTGCACCCTACTACTTGTTAACACATGGTCGTCCGTACCAAGTTCCCTGAAAACCTTGGCCCTCAAGATGCAACATTGAAGCTTTTGCCAGCATCATCTGTAAAGTGATAGGAGGAGCATCCAAACATAAAGACTAGGTACTTCAAATGCTCTCCCGCCTAGCCCATACAATTTATTGTTTGCTATAATCTTACAAGAACATCGAATCCACTCCGTTTCGAATCCACTCTCATGGCCATCGCCGTCATCATGGGTGCCAAGTTTTGAACATTGGAGCACAATGATAAACTCTTCGGGTTCGATTTTGGGAGAATGATATGCTTCTTTGACCCACCAACAATCTAAAGTGTTGCTGTCGACAACCTGGTTGCGGATATCTGCAAAAGTGCGGGCGAGATGCACGGCTTATGACGAGCCCCTGTTAGTGGGAAATGAAGGCATATTTGGAGCAGGTTTGCAGCCTTGCCTCCCACCTCTGTACTATGTACGCAATGGCAAGAATATACCTTCATTTCGCAAGCGCAGGGTGTGGGGCCCTTGCACGTTTCGACAGCTTTCCAGGTTACACCATCCCTAGCTATCAGCAGAGAATGGCTATGGAATGTCGTTGCGAGGGTTGGTGTCTCGGACTCGCTCTTATGAATTGGTATTATGAGCAGTCGAGACAGGATCAAGTCAAGTCTTGTTCCGCCTGACCCTTGCCTGTCTCGCTATTCTTGTTGAGGGTGTGTGTGTGTGTGTGTGTGTGAAAAAGATGAGGACAGAGAGAGCAACCAAATTCACAAGTAACGGCGACACACACCAAGCACACTCGGGGGCGGGCGCCGGGATGTAGATGCAGGTTTCACGTCTTGGTTGCATGCACAAATTGGTCACAGGATACGCAAACGTCGCATGGGTCATTGCTTTTGAGGACCACCCTTTGCCCTGTCCCGACCTAGCGCATCCAAGACGCATGGATGCCAGAGCGCTGCCAGTTTGGCAGCAACAAGTCCATCATCCCATCGTCAGGACTTTCTGAGGCGGGGGCGGGAGCGGATGGGCCAGCCAGCCGGCCAGCACAGCCTGGGCCTCCGGCATACATAGATGAAAGACAAGATGCTTCTGTTTCATCATGTATGGTGCTTCATTTGTGGACAATACTGCATATGCGCGTGCTTTACCCATTTGAAAGCGACCTTTGCTTCCGGTTGGGCATACACAGTAAAGCTGCCTTTGCATCTCGCCTCGACGCTACTTTCTCTTACAGCACCATATCTACAGGGCAAGATACCCAAGTCATGGTATTTACGCTTGGTCCCATCCAACATAGCATGTGCCTCTCTGCGTCCGTGTAATGTTCCGATCACGATAAGATGGCACGGCGGCATGGCGGCTTGGGAGAGACCCGATCCGAGTCCAAGAGGCACTTACCATGGTGCATAGGAATGACTCGACCATCATGTAACTATGTGACTCTCCCATCGACTCCCCGCGGGAGACGGCAAAACTCCATTCACATATCATGTAGTATTCTGTGCACAGCACATAGCCGACTTGGACCGATGGGATGCTCCAACCGTGGCCGTAGCGCCATGCAGGCATATCAGCGGGGCAAATGCAACGAGCAGCCCATTGCACGAAGGCTACTGGCTAGGAGGGCAGAGGGGAACAGGCCTGCAGCAGCCCATTCTCCTAGCGCTGCAGGACTGCAGGCCCCATCTGCAAGCCACTTTTCTTGGTGCCACTGCACGCTTCAGGGAGGGGCATGGCGAGCGGCCGCGTCGACATCTTGGGTGTGGCGGGGACTGGGAGCCAGCCAGCCAGCCAGCCAGCCAGCCAGCCAGCCAGCCAGCCAACCTCTTCTGCCTTTCTCCCTCTCTTGTTCTGTCTCGATAGGGCCCGCCAGCCAGCCCGCCAGCCAGGCCGCCAGCCATTGTGTGTTGCAGTAAATCCCCGGAACGGTTCTTTGAGGAATTGAGTTTTGTTGGCTTAGCGGCAAAGGCTTGGGCTTTTTCTCCCATCCCGTCCTGGCTGCACCAAAGAAGATGTCGATCTGTTGCATACATAGTATACCCAAAAAGTGGTCTGTGTGCATGTAGATGTCACAGAGATTCCGGTTCACATTTTCGTACATGGTATATTTTGACTGACAACAAAGTGTGTGATTGCGACAGGAAAAGCATTCTGTCAGTCAATCAGTCAATCACAGGGACCGAAATACGCGTTGTGTCGTACGGCATGAACAAAGAACGCGACCGAGACAAGACACAACGCGGTGACTCGGCATAGTCCCGAGATAAGGTACGCAGCCTTGTCAAAACAGAAGAAAAAAGAAAAAAAAATCAAATCGATATGTTTTACTCTATATCTCTGGTCGGGATACATTTGCTTGGCGGCCAAGCTCATGGGACTGCCCATAGAAGCTCTCAATCACTGTGCTATACATACCATGCAGTGCTCAGTTTCGACATGATAACACCATAGTACCACAGTACTTTACAGTACATAAGTAGTACATAGGACTGGGACAGAGGTGAGAGCCTCATCACATACTATGATCCCGCACGCAGCCCTGGTTCCGCCGGATTGCCGGACGTTTTGCACATCATACTCGGTACCTGGTCCAGGTACCTCGATAAGCGTGTGCGTCGGGCTCGCCTGACAAGTGCTGGCTGACGTGGAGGTACAGGATACCAGTTTGGGGACGCGATCCAGTCGAGTCGCCGGGTGCAGAACATTGTAGGGCCTTCGGAGGATCCATCGCAGTGGAGCGCCCTCTGAACCAATACTATGTACGTTGGTGTTTGAAGGCCTGCAGGGCAAGAGAGCGTCGATCGAGCTGATCTTCGCTTGGGCTTGTAGAGGTATTGACTGGCTGCAACAGCGCGATCCTCGATGACATGTGTACATTATAATACCATGCATGCCGGGCTGGCAACTGGATGTTGGTTCATCTGCCCTGGATGCCTGAAGCCGGCGACAGCGCCAAGGAACGGGCAGACGTTGGGGTTAATGGTGAGGTAGCGCGTTGTAGGTAAGTACATAGTGTAGTTGGAAGTTGCACTTGCCGTACGTAGTAAGCACCATCACCTGCCCTTTGTGCTCTGGTCGCAAACCAGAAGTCATCTCATGAGCATGCGAATTAGTCCTTGGCAGCCCGTAGGAGTTCCCCACGAAAGAGCGGGGTGGATGAACTGCGATAGCAAGTTGACAACGCTGGCCACTGTGCCTTGCATTTTGGATCTCGCGCAGACGAATGAGACGCGCGCGGTCCCTGGATGCACGCAGGGCTCCGGGATCGTTTAATGGATACAAGGCGGCTGCAGTTGCAGGTGTATGGGGATCATCCGCCCTCCACTAAAAGGTGTGCTCGAGAGGGGAGCCGTGTGAGATACAGTGTACCATGTGCATGCGGCAGCGTCACAGCACGGTTACAGACCGCCACGGTGGCTACTATGTACAGCAAACAAATCTGACGATCAAGGGTCGGTACTTAGTATAGTGATTTACTATGTACTACTATGGTATGTACATGGGAGTACATGCTGGGCCGCCAAATGGATAAAAATATCGGCAGCAGCAGCAGCAGCATTACCATCATCTCGCTGCGAATCCACAGGCGAACACGAAGAAAAAGAAAAAGAGAAAAAGGCACACGCCGCTGGGTCGCCACCCAGGTCTCAAATTGGCAGCTCGGACAGCAAGGACCAGTGATAGACCCGTGAGGCTCGCTGGGGGGCAGCTAAATTTGGCAGGGTCGGTGTCAATACCAGACAGACAGGCTAAGGCTCCACGATCTTCTGGGGCATCTCATCTGCAGACTGTCAAGCGAGTGACTAGCAGATTGTCTCTCTCTCTCTCTTTTTTCCTAACGTGCTAGGTGATGTATGTACTGTGCCATCCATGGTACTATTAGGAGTACATACCAAATCCCACACCTAGCTGGCTTGGCTGGTTGGCTGGCATGATCGTCATGTCCATCTCTCATAGCCGACCATCAAGTGAGTGGGGGAGGGCCGCACATTCCTTCTTCGCATCATCAATGAACCCGAGAGCACGCCTTGGCCAAGATGCTTATTACTATGATACGTAGTAGCATACGCATACGACAAAACCCGCTGCAGAGCCTGCTTTCAACGTTATGGTGGCTCTCGCTCATTGTCTCAAGACGGCATCCCAAGCATGCTCACGGCACTTTGCTCGATGCTACAAGAGCCCAGTCAATTTTGGTTGGTGAACCTGGACCATATGAATCGAGAAAAAGATCCGGCAATAGTGTAACCTATTCGGGAAACGGCGAGGCATTTGAAGGGTGCGTCGCGGCCAACGTTCGATATCCAGCCACGCCAGCGCACGCGAGAGATGTGTGTGTGTGAGTGAGAGAGAGTCTATTATGTAGCCACTGTGGGAGAAAGCCAGGCGCTATGTACGTACATAGTACCGCCTGGGCCGCTAAGACTATAGTATGTACTATGCAGTACTATCAGTACATGAGTACGTTCCGCCCTAGGCTACAGGGCCTGTCCCCTGCACTGCACCCCCCCCCTGCAGCCCCATGCTCCTTCCATTGCCCAGGGTGGGTTCCTGGTGCTGGAGGCACCCACAGGGAGCGAAAAGAGAGAGCGCTAGAAAGAGAGTACAGTGACCCCCCCTGCTACGCTTGCGAGACCGTGCGCTTTTTCCCGCATTTGGCCAGCCCTGGTCCCCACCCAGCCTTTCTCACTGCGGGCTGGGGCTGCCAACCAATACTGCCGCTCCGCTCCCAATTCCTTCGTCCTCATTCACCCTCTCTTCCTCACAATTACCATCACCTCCGCCGCTCTCTCCCTCAACATTGTTGCCGCCATCTCTGTGGTTCAACTCCAGCCAGGGACTTCACGCTTGATTTCCTGCTTGGTTTTGGCCGTCCGTTCCTTTAGACACCCCGCCTTGTTTCTTCTACTGTTCTCTTTATCTCTGGATCTTTTGCCAGGCGTTTTATCTTAATCCCTCTTTGTACCTCTACGCAATTGATTCGCCTTTCCACCGGGAACTCTGGAAAGGACCACCAACGACGCCTACGACCCAGCACCGACCAAAATATCTTCGCTGATTACTCAACAGTCAAGCTGCTTGAGTACCATAACACGGTACAACCACGCTTTGGACTGAGGTAGGCACCATTCTGCTCTGTGCAACAAAATTGCACTCGTCACTGTCATTAGGGCTCGACATTGGTGGTCGACGATAAAGCCTTTCCCTCATCCTTCCCTGTGCAATATTGATTCAGCTTAGGGCGTTTACTGTGTCAAATAATCAGACGAGAAGCAAGACGGCGCTAACTGTGCAACTTTCTTTCTACAGACAGGTCCGACCAGCATAATCATCCCATCTCAACCACCAATCCCCACCCAGCCGCTTTCACCAAAGATTGATTGCGAAGGTGGATCTATTCGGAGAAGTAAACTTAGTTGGGTAACTCTATGTCACAACTGGTTCTACAAGTCATCAGCCCTTCTTAGCCGCAGCGCGGCTCTTTTGTGGAAAGATGGCAGCAACTGTCGCACCCGACATGCCTCGTGAGGGCCGTGTTCACAATCCGCGTCATCTCTCGCTATCACTGGGAGGCATGTTGAAGCTAGAAGAAACTGTCAAACCGACAGACGCATCCACTTCGTCTCAAAGCCCGCCGCCAAACCCACCCTTCGTTTTCCCATCCAGACCAATGGCCGCTTCCACACCCCGAGCCAATGGACGACGGCCAAGATCCGTGATCGATATACCTAGTCAAGCACTGGGACTTAGTGGAAACACCAGTCCGAGACAAGCCTGCTCATCCGAACTGCCAGCCTTTTCATTTAATCCCGGTGCGGGCCTCTCGCCCTCACTCTCGTCTGCCAAGGCTGGCGACGACCTGCTGAGCCCCCCACGATCTCCAAGACTTTCACCATCAAGAGCTGGACAAGGGCACAAACGTGGAGGTAGCGAGTTCGTGGGAGGCGAGTATCGGTCTGGAAGTGCGAGAATGGAACTTCTGGATTATAGCCCGACAAGACCAGAGACTGTTTTGACATCGCCTCAATCCGAACCCACGCGGCGGGGCCCTGCGCACAGGCATGCCCACCGGCGCTCTGCCGCCATGTCTAGCCATGACCTTAACAGTGTTCTCGGACTTAATTTACCAAAGAATCCCGGGGAGGTCTCCAGAGGCAGCAGTGCACCATCCAGCCCCTCTGGTCCAGAACTCAACAAGCATTTTTCATTTCCCTTGCTGCGGCCTGCCGATGTGCAACAGCAAAGCGCAAAAACCGTTGCATCGCAACCTGGTGGAGCTTCGCCAGTGAAAGCACAGGCCTCACCCACTACAGTGAGCGAGCCAACCTCAGCCGACCGCAAATCCTTTGGGAAAGCCAGGGTTGGGTTCTCCGACACATTGGAATTTATTCCTCGTCCTCTATCACTGGTGTCCAGTGACACATCCAGCACTGCAACAGTACGACCTGGTCATTCCGTCTCGGGCAGCATCTCGTCAATGATCTCCATCTCAAACTCTATCATATTCGAGGAATCTATGCCTCTGGAAGCAACTCCTTCGCAGGCCGGATCAGAGTCTCGTCCTAGCACCGCGGGAGCTGTTTTGGACCGGAATCAGACCCAAGCGGAACCAGGTTCCGATGCTAGCCGCCAACGGAGAGGCTCCATGCCCTTGCTCACGGATATCTCACTCTCCGCTCCGGGGCCCTCGTCAGCAGAGCCTAGCCCGAGTAGATACTCGAAGAAGTGGTCGCTGTTCAATTTCGACCAAAAACCTGGATCGAGCTCGCCCTCAAAGTCACGCCCCTCTAGCCTCAATTCTGGAGATGCGACCAAGGAAGGCGATTCAGCCCCCCCTTCTTCCGACGCACGGAAGAACGGTGAGACTGGGGAATTCGCTGGTGCCACGGCGAAGGTGGCCAAGAAGTCTGGGAAGAAGCAGAGAAAGGTCAAGAAATGGGCAGGCTCGATACTCATCAGGCCCAACCACCATAGAAAGGGCAAAAAGGCCGTTCGTCGGGGCCCTACGCCTCCTCCACCACGGCACACTTCCGAAGATGACGAGGACAATGCCTCGGACTCTGCTGACACGAAGAGCGAGCCCTCAATGCCTACTGTCATGATTACTGAATTGGATGATCAGTTTCATGGAGGTGTCGAATCATGGAAACCTCCGCGACCCTTCACCGACGACGACACATCTTTCCCCATGATTGACCTAGACGCTGCTCTCGGGCCTTTCAACACACCTCTGCCGCGCAACCCTGAATGGGAAGCGGCTCAAAAGGCTGGTGGTTTGATGAGGCGGCAATTGCATAGCGCCGCTGGTATGAGCCGATTCTCAGGACCTGGTGGACATTATGTCCATCACCAGCGTGCGCAAAGCTCTCCTGAAATGCCGCCCTTCGAGTTCCGTCGCGGAATGAACAGATTTGGCAGCAGCTCGACTATGGCGGATGTGTTTGAAGAAGACGAGGAGGGTGACTCTGAAGGTGCCGACGACAGCGGATCCTCGACGCCTCAGCCCGAATCTGTCGGTATCAGAGATAGCGAGGCTTCCAGCATCTGCGATTACTCCTCTGCGCGCCTTTCAGCAGAGAGGTTGACTGACATCGATGAGCCAAGAGCATCACAGCGAAAACATTGCGACCTGGAAAAAAGCATGCCGCAACGAGCAGGCAGCGTCAAATCCGTGGGTTCTCTCAGCTCCATTCAGGAGCAGGTCATTGAAGAAGAGTCTTGTTCGCCCTCGTTTAGAACTGTGGAGTTTGGTGGTCCAATTCAGCAGCGTCTCCTGAGTGCTCCCGACTCGCCAATGTCATCTCCGGTCAGTCCACGAGCGCCATTGGAAAGCAGCTCGTCTCAGACTACAGCGTCCTCTTTGGCACCCATCAGTCCCTACTCAACCACTCCGTCTTCCATGCCTTCGCCCCGATCACCATTCTACGACAGCAACATTATATCTACAGCACCGTCATCAGCCACGGACGATAGCTTCCAATCGCTGCTCATGGGTGAGCCTGGTCCTGAAGTGCGAAAGTCTCTTGATGTTCCTTCCCTTGCGAGCAGCCACTCAACACAACCCAGAGAGAACTTGTTTGCTCAGCAAGCAGCACAATTGAATCGACCTCTTGCTCCTGGAGAACGACCTGCTTCATTCAGCATGATTGGCTTTGGGGGCCGAAGAGGCAGCTTGGCAAGTCTGAGCCGGCTTATCAGCAGCTCCCATGGAGAACGAAGCAAACTATCGCTGGAAGTGTCATTCAATGATTCTGACCAGAAGGCGAAGGAAATCAAGCCGAAACGGCGCCTCAGTCGAATGGTCCAATTTTGGAAAACGAAGGAGAATAAGCGGGCATGAAGACTACTTCTGATTTCGATCAAGCAACGGGTGCTTTGAGAGGCCGAAAGTTGCAGTGTCTCATACACTTGATGAACTCGGCGTTTTATTTTTATCAGCAGCGAATGCAATATTAGCACAAGGAAAGGAAGGGAGTTTGTATGCTAGCCAGCTCTTACACAATCTGATTCCTCGACAACCCAAGATCATCAACTATAAAAAACAAGGGGGGGGGGTGTTCTTGATCTGGGCACGGTTTATGACTACCGATCCATATCGCAACAAGAAGCATATGGTCCAAATACCAAAACAAAACAAAAAAACAATTCGATTCTACCTTCAGACTTTTGACACCAGGTTCACGCAACTCTTTGGGGAACGAAACGGGCAATTTGGGCAAATGGCCGCCGTCCGCGATGAAAGTTATCATCACGCCGAAAAGCAGTGCTGAGGTCGACTGGGGAAAGAGAGGCTCTCGAACAAGTAGCAAAGATGCACGTACCTGCCAATGCGCCGTCCGCAAGCTCGTCTCGCTTATTGACTTGCCGATCGATTGTTGTGGAGATCATCATCATTATCATCGCCATCCCTGGTTTCCCATGTGCGACGCGTGCCTTTATTTAGACATGAGGAGGGCGACAATTTACGAGGTCAGAGCTTGGCGCACACGCCAAGATATTTATGTAGAGCACAGAATAATGAATTGACGCCTAACACACTTCTTGTCACGAAGGAGACCCACGTCGGTACCATCTTTTGCTTCTGGGAGAATGAGAGAAAAAGAGTTTACTATTTGTGAGTTACTGACTGCCTATATGAAAAAGGCAGTCACTGCACACCTGTTTTGGGATCATGGTCGTTGCATTGTTCTCCGTCTTGAAAATACACACCACACAGAACATAATACAGTATAGTATTTACTTTACTTCCCACAAACGGAGGTCCATTTCCTCCTTGTGCTTTGGGTTCAGGGAAAGTATAAGCAAGCGAACGAGGTCCAACGGACTGTGATCCTGGGGAGAAGAAGGGGGAATCCAAATTTTGAATTGATCTGATATGTACCACACAGCCTTTTGGTACCGCTCGCAAAAGACCACACCATTAGAATACCGTGCATACGAAAGTACGAGGATACCTGGAAAGTGCAGTACGTGGCGCAAAGATTCCGTACAGTACCAAGGACACAGAGACTTGCGAAGGGACCATTCCTGGGCCTGTGTTTCAGGCAATTAATATGCTGGTCTGTGAATATATATACTTGAACGGCAAAATGCATGCACCAGCCAGCTACCAGCCAGACAGAAAGAAACACACACTCTACACACACACACACACAACACACACGAGCGCGCGTCGAATTCAGGGGTCCCGTTTAAGAATGGCTGTACATGCAACGGAGGGTCGGGTTTCATATTGTGTAGAGATAGACCCCCTTAACCCCTAGCTTTTTGATGAATTGCTAGAGACAGACCCCAGCCCTTGCATATCTGTCTGGACGTTTTATCAACCCGGATGCGGGTGGACCCCCCCCCCAGTCCCCGCTGCCCCCGTCTCCTCGGCATCCCGTGTGTCTGGCCTCGGCTGGGGAAGGGAACTCAATCTACGGTGGCAAGGCGGTACCTGGCTGCCTGGGGAGTCAGCGCTCACCAACCGCCGGGCTTGTGGCATCAGTGCAGCAGCGCAGCCATGCCCATGTATACTTTGTATATAGCTTTTGGGAGGTTTTGGTTTTAGCAACCATCAAGAAGATCAGACAGAATCCCTCCCAAAAAGGCCGCTTATTAATACGAAAAACGAATCAAAGAGCAAAAGAAGAAGAAAGACAGAGAGAGACGCACACAACACGAACCTCGTCGTCCCAAACCAAATACTTCACTGTCGAGCACGACAAGACAATGTCGGGCGCTTCGTCACGCAGCGCAACCAAGCGGCTCATACGAGAGCTCGATACCTGGCGAAGCGAAGCACCGGATGAGAAGGGCATTGAGCGGCTAGGGCCGATTGACGAGAGCGACTTGTTGACATGGGAGGCTGTGATTAATGGTCAGGGCGTTGGCGGAGGTTATGACTGTAGGTTGTTATTACGCACCCATGCACACCCAACCCCCCAAACTGATATTGCCTGGCTCTGTCTCGACCATCATCCCTTCTCTCCACTAGATAGGCCTCACCCTGGAGATACCAAACCAAAAAGAAAAAAAAAGGCTAACCTCCAACCTCTACCTCGTCGGTTTTGCATGGCACAACAGCAGGCCGTTGGCTCCTCTCCATCCTGCTACCTACCAATTATCCCCTCTCGCCACCCCAGATCCGCTTCATCACGCCCATAGTGCACCCAAACATCAGCCTGGACACGGGCGAAATCTGCCTCGACCTACTCAAGGACGCCTGGACGCCCGCCTACAGCGTGCTCGAAACGGTGCGCGCCGTCCGCAACGGCCTGCTACCTTACCCGGAGGTGGACTCGCCTCTCAACGTTGACGCTGCTGCTCTCTTGCGCAGTGGCGATGTCCTTGGGGCAAGTCGGTTGGTGGAGCTGTGGTGTATCGAGGGGGGCAGGTATGATGGGCTCTGATTGTACTTGGAGCTCCCTATAGATTTCGGGGGCATAGAAAGCGAGTATCCAGATCTAAGTAGGTGTCTATTAGATACTTGAAATCAAGGTAGCATCCGATTTGAGAGCCTTACGGGAGCAATAAGATTTGTTATTGCATAGCATTTTGATTTAATTCTTGAAATGGGAATTCTGGTTGGAGCATTGCGAGGCCAGACTTACGAAACAACGAATGAAACAAGCCTCGCATTGTCAAAAATGGTTCTCGTGACCTGTTAATCGAGAGAGGAGCACCTAATGCCGTTTGCACCGTCCGCCCCTCTGTGTCTCAAGGTGTGTATATTTGTGTATTTCAAAAGTCAATCGCGCCTGCGGCTTCTTCTTGTTTCCCCGTATATACCATCCATGCAAGCATTTAATTTTTCCGATCATTGTCTTGAGGTGCTGCACTTGCATTTACCGAACAGGGTGCCCTATTGGCTCTGCCCTGATTTACTGCTCCGCGCAATTATTGGTGAATAAGAGTGCAAATGCATGCGCCTCCAGCTCCCCCGTAACCTTATCAAGTCGATGTAGAGTGTAGACAAGTCGTTGAGGGCTCCTTGGAAACAAGAGATTATCCGCTAGCTCAACCACGCCCTCCGTGTCAGACTGTTGTAGAGATTCGGTAATCCATGGCTGAGAAATATGTTTGGTTTTCTCCTTGCAGGTTAATGTGGCAGCGAAGGCCAACCAAAACAAACATGTTTGCATGAAAATATAGCGCTCTTGTGGCTCCAGACTGGTCTTCTCGGGTATCATTCATTGTAGTGGTAGACCTGCACAAAAGAGATCGTTAGCAACAGTCACTCCATCTATACATGTCCAGCGTAAAGACGGTACGCTACTCACAAGGTAATTTGGCAATCCAGTTGAGACCCAACCCAGACGTCTTGCCATCTTGGCGAAGCCCTCGGTCTCAATCAAGTGGTAAAATGCGAACGGAGGGAACATGGCACCGTCTCGGTGGACGTCAGCCTTGACTAGGACCGCCGCACCTCCAATACCGTCCAATTCGACCTCCATATGCCTGTCTGCCCGTTCATCATACATGTAAGCCATAAGAGCCCGAAAGGTTGCCATGTCGGAGTAGCCCTCTAGTAGAATATCGTCCTTGCCCATCTTGGCAGCAAGCTCCTGGGCAGTTGGGCTGTCCTTCCAGTTGTTGAAATCATAAGGCCGCATATCCATGGCGCGCTTGTCAGAGTCGTAGTATTTCTGAAAGCAGTTGGGGACAACAATCGGCTTATCATGCATGGCAAGATCTTGGATAAGGTTTGGAGGCGTCTCAACGATGTCAGCGTCAAGCCAGAGGACCCATGACACTGACGGGCCTAATGTCGTGAATAGCAGCGAGTTTCGCGCTTTGGACATGGCTGCGCGGCGTGGCTTTTGGTTTTGCATTTTATGTCTTTCGCTCTCATCCTGGGATGCCAATGGCGGATCGAAATCCTGCCTCAGGATTATGATGCTCTTGAAACGATCCTTCTCTGCAGCAGTCTTTTGTGTTCTTGATATCTGCGCCTGCAAAAGCGAGGTCGCTTCGTTTCCTTCTTTGTTCTTGGGCAAGATGAAGCCTAGTGTTATAAGCTGATGTGGGTACGTGAGCCTCATCAAATTGTCCCAGTACTCTTGGTAGAAGCGCGCCATCGGAGTAAGAATCAGCACATTTTCATTGTTTTCGATGGGATTTGCCGATATCGTGACATTGTTGAGATTGTAGTGAATGACAGGAGGCGGAGCGGTCTTGCCATTCTTGTTGGCCTTTGGCTTGCGAAAGGGCGACGTCGGTGGAGACAGCGGGTGGGAGGCCACGACGGGCTTCTTGACATGAGCGGACGAGATGCTGCCGCCAGAGGACACAGTTGGGCTCATGAGGAAGAAGAGTATGAAGAGGCAGAGGACGGTACCAATGACGAGAGTCACCGGATTCGTCTTCTTGAGACGCACAGGCCCCATAGGACGTGCCATGATAGATGAAGAATGCTGTCAGCTCGTTCGTGGGCTCGATGTCGAGGGAGCAACAGGGCAGAGGCGATCTCTACTGAATTGTGCCAACTGGCGTATGGCGCACTAACGATCCATCAACGGTACCAATCGCTAGAATTACGCAGCATGCGAGAGGGAGAGAAAGATACTGTAGGACGCGTGTCGAGCTGCGAGAGGCGAGCTGGAGCAGCGGATTCGGACACGCAGAGGAAGGGCACTTGAAGTCGGCGGGCGATGCGTGCTGGAGAGGAGGGGCAGGCACTCGTGTTCGGACTGTCGCAATGTTAAACGGTGATGCCGTTGATAGCGGGAGTGACGAGGGGACACACAGAGGTGCGCTGAGCTCATCAGCTTCAGCAGCGGTGGGCGGCAGCGAGGGCAGCAGTCGAAAGAGAGAGGAATATGTTGATGCAACGGGAACTTGAGAATCTGAGTAGCACATGCAAGCAAGATATCCAGAACAGGGGGGTAAGAAGCGAGGTGGCAGTACGGAGCACGGCGTAGGTAGCCGTTAGCAGGCCTAAAGCAGCCAGCACTGCTAGGTGGCCCTAGGATGCCCTAGGATGCCCTGGCAGTCCTGGCAGCTGAGCGCAGTGGGGGTTGTTAGGCAGGGCAGGCGGTTTTCAGTGCAGCCGCCATAGCAGCAGCTTAGACCCCTGAACCCACTTGTGCCTTCTGCTTGTGCATCCCTTGCCTGCACCCGGCAGCTGTGCGCGCAGGGATGTGCCAGTGTGCATGCATCTATTGAATATCGACGATCGCTATGCGAGTCGACAACCCTTTTTTCGCACCGCGTGTCAACCTACTACATAGTATTACTTACCACACTTCGAACAGCACTTTGCTCGAGAGCTTGCTCAATCAAAGTCATCCCGCTTTGCCGTTCCGTCTCAAGCAAGGTGCTGCCACGTCATTCCATGTTATTGCTTCTGACACAGGATGAATCTCACTGGTAAGTCAAGCCTAGTCTCCCCTATTGAGATATGCCGCCATGGGCCAGCCAACTCAGCGAATGAATGAGGAACCACTGTTGCTAAAAGTCTGCCGTCTTGACCAGACTCTGCCCTCAATCTGCTTATTGTTGCAGTGGTGCTCCTGCACCTATCAGCGGCTCCCTACACCAAAGTCGAAGAGTCCTTCAACATACAGGCCACTCATGATATTCTCATCTATGGCGCTCCTGGCTTCTTTGCCTGGGGCCAGTCACGCTCAGCCCTTGCACAGAAGCTCTCTAGTTTTGATCACTCTGCCTTTCCTGGAGCTGTGCCTAGAACTTTCATAGGGCCGCTCATCTTGGCAGAATTCAGCCGTTATCTTATGCCTATCCTCGGTTTTCAGTATGCTCAGCTTATTGCAAGGGCACTGCTCGGCTTGTTCAATGCGTCAGCTTTGATATTCTTCAAAAACCAACTTCAAGCAGCATGTGGCCCATCAGCTTCACGGTGGTATGCTGTTCTGCAGGCTAGCCAGTTCCATGTCATGTTCTATGCTTCGAGGACTCTGCCAAACATGTTTGCTTTTGGTTTGAGTGAGTGTTTGGCCTACAGTCCCGTTGACACATTTCAACGATACGTTTCTACGATTACGTGTGGAGGGGACCAGATTTGCTGACAAAACGATACCAGCGACATTTGCATTCGGTCTCCTGCTACCATCCAAGACCCCATCGAAGTCTCACAGCCGTATCAAGTTGTCGATAATGCTCTTCACTTTCTCTGCTGCCGTGTTCCGATCCGAGGTGGCACTGCTGCTGGCCATCAATGCCTGCTGGCTGCTCATAGTCCCCATAGCCTCAATAGGTCAACTCATCCCACCCTTCGCAGCATCTTTCATCCTGTCTCTGGCCCTGTCTGTTCCCGTGGACTCTTACTATTGGCAAAGGTACCTGTGGCCCGAGCTGTGGGGCTTTTACTACAATGTCGTCCAGGGTTCCTCTTCCAACTGGGGAACATCGCCCTGGTATTACTATTTAGCATCGGCTTTGCCTAAGCTGCTGCTGAACCCGTTGGCTATCGCTCTGATTGTGGCCTCTTTGTACTCTCCAGCAACAAACCGCATAGCACAGCGTCTGGTCATCCCCAATCTCGCGTTCGTGGCCATCTATTCCTTGCAACCGCACAAGGAGGCCCGCTTCATCTTCTATGTCGTGCCACCCCTCACAGCAGCCGCCGCACTCGGCGCCGCGAGTCTGACGACCACACCCAAGTCCAAGGATAAGTCTGAGAAGAGCAATGACATTGCCCTTTCCAAGAAGCTCACAACACTGTTGCTCGCATTGTCTGTCCTGGGTACCTCCCTGGTTAGCGCAGGCATGCTTCTTGCCTCCAGTCTCAACTATCCCGGCGGTGAGGCTTTGGCAGCGCTCAAGGCGATCGTTCACAACGACCACATTGGCATTGCGCATCCGTCACTAGTGACAGTCCACGCTGACGTGCTCAGCTGCATGACAGGCGTGACACTCTTTGGCGTCGCAGGTGGAGACAATGTCCCAACGCGCCACAACTTTGCAGACGAGAGCGAGCTCATCGTCGCAGATACCTGCAGCTTAGACGAAGGTGAGCCGTCTGCCTGGCTGCTGCTCGACAAGACCGAGGATACGGGCGCCCTGCGTGCGCCAGACTTTTGGCTGCGCTTTGATTACCTAATTATGGAGGATGAAGCGGCCGTCAAGGGTGGGCAGTGGGAGATAATTGCTGTGGTCGAGGGCCTCGCTGGCACAGAAATCCTGCGACCTGGCGTTGAGGCGCAGCAAGAAAAGCACGTAGGCGTGCGGCGCGTTGGCACTGCCGCTCGCTATGTTGCTCTACGAGACTGGGTTCGCCACTTGACAGGTGGATGGTGGGTTGGACCGCGGGTCGCGCCCAAGATTCACGTCATGAAGCGCGTCAAGGAGACCGCGTCTGAAGCTGACAGAACTGTCAAGGTGTCGGTGGCGGTTGCATAGACAGGAGCTGCTTCATCTTCGCGATATTAAATACAAACAGTCGAAATGAGCTGGTATTGAACAGATATTCTGGCTAGCACCTTCGGGTGAAGTCATGAAGAATAAGAGATGTTTCATGGCAGTATACCGTCACTGAGAGTGATTTGGACGGTCAATCTGCACAAAAGGATGGGGAAGAGCAGAGCAAAGAAAACATATCCTGATAGATAGTCCAAAAGGCATCTGCGCGGCGTTTGGGTTGGTGTGACTAATGACAATGCTATTTCTTTGAGTTACCTTGTATCGTACTCTATAGTTTGCGATGTTTCATTCTACCATGACACGATCCCCAATGCGAACAGTCGGATTCTGCGCCTCTCTTGTCTGGCTTGCTGATGGCCCCTTGCTTCCGTGCTGTATATGGCACATATGCGTACCAAAGAACACCTTTCCGTCAAATCGCCTTGTTTTGGACAGCGTCACAAATGGCTCTTGGCCTTTCTCGCATGTTTCCTGGTTGATGCAGATCATATGGCAGCGGCGACAGGAGCCTAGCATCTTGAAATCTTGCTGCCCAATCCTCATCCTGGACCAATTATCCTCGGCGTAAGCCATTTCAGCGTCACTTTCTCCGGAAACCTTTGGTATATCGAGCACTATATTTGCTCTAAAGACTGCTGCAGAGACGTTTGAGCCGCCACGGGCCACGATTTCCCTGTTGAGCGCCCGTAAGCTAGCCATATTGATAGCGAGGATAGGTGACTCATTTGATAAGAGTATCTTTTGTCGACTCTTGTCTTCACCGTCGGACTTGGGTGGGGAGGGAGGGGTGGGAATGGAGTCAGTGACGCTCGTGGCTGTGGATACCGTCACGATAGAATGCTTATTGCCGTTGTAATGTTTCTGGTGCTTTTGCAAATGCGCCTTCGAGTGTCGGATGCTCTTTCCCCCGTCTATGCCACCGGCTGGAAAGCGTGCGAGCACACATGGCACACCCAGAGCGGTAGTGAAGAAGTTGTTGACCTCCTCTGTCACGTAAGTTCTTGTCAAAATCTCGTCGCCACAAACGCGACTCGATAATGTTTTGTGTGGATTTGACGGTGACGGAGTTGGGCTGAAGGCGGCTGGATTGAAGGACAGTGGAACTTGTACCTCTTGGGTAGAGGACGCAGAACTTAGTACTCTTCCGGCATAAGTGATCTTCAAGTAGCCTCTCGCAAAATCCAGTACAGGCCTGATCAAAGCCATTTGTGGGTACCGTTTCTGGCTCAGCGCTTGCCCTGTACCCTGATGTAAGAGACACCATTCTCTGTCCCAAGCCAGCCCCTCGGGTCGGACTTCCCAGTCGGTGTCCTTTGGGACAGAGAACCCACCACAACTCTTGATGGGATACACAATGATTTCAGAAACATGTAGGTTGGTGCGGCTGCACTTTGTAATCAAGGCAGAATCGCGAGGCAGAATCTCTGGTAAGAAATTTTCCCGGTAAAACTCATCAATGAAAGACACAAAGGCATCAACGTCCGAAATAGTGCTCATTGCGCCCAAGCTAGCTCTGACCACACCGGTAGGCTTCCCTGCGATAATGTCGTTGTCAGATCCACAACGAAAGCCAACGGAAAAGTTGCGCTTGATTTCCCATGGCTCCAGTCCCAGGGCTGCAGAAATTCCTCCTGGATTGCAAACACCTCCTGTGCGGATGTGGATTCCTTTGAGACCTGCCAACTTTTCAACTTCAGCAAGAGAAACCCATGCGCCGGCGTGATTCTGGATGTTGAAGGCTATGATCGGACCGGACTTGGATTTGTCAGAGTCGCCACTTGCTTGTGAGTAAATTTTACAGACGGGCATGCCGTTGAAATGTAACAAGCGCCCCAGCCCGCCATACAGACGCTTTGTCAGGAAAGAGACATGCGCCTCAACACGACCCATTGAACCAAACAAACCACGGCGAATTCGGATGGCAGTATCGAGGGCTACTATGCTGTGGACAGGCAACGTTCCGTCTTCGAGACGTTCGTGAAGAGTGTGCTCCTTGGAGGCGTGCCATTGCTCTTTGTGGCATACGACTGTTTCCACAGTGCCGCCACCAAAATATCTTCTCGAGGAGAATGCAGTCTCTGCCTGTCGTCGCACAATCAAACCGCCCATATCGGGAAAGCCAAAGATCTTGGAGAAGCTAACGACCGTGAAATCTGGCGCTGTTTCGGGATTGCTGAGATCTAATGGAGATGTAGCCGCTAATGCCGCAGCATCCAAAAGAGTATACAGCGAACCGTGGAAGTACCGTCCTTCAAGCTGTCTTGCACGTGGTGACCAGTCAAGCGGAAATCTACCACCATCCATGTT
Organism: Coniella vitis; assembly: GCA_011317545.1. Classification (NCBI taxonomy): domain Eukaryota; kingdom Fungi; phylum Ascomycota; class Sordariomycetes; order Diaporthales; family Schizoparmaceae; genus Coniella; species Coniella vitis. Next base: position 613,841 of record WUJK01000003.1, read on the forward strand.
TGACTGTCCAGGGTAGGCGAAAAGTAACGTTGATGAAGCCTGTGATTCTTGTCCAAAAGGGTCGCCGCCGTATAGCCATTCCTCGACTTCAATATTGTCGAGGCAGATGCTTGTTTGAGCTTCGCCGCGGATGCCAACGAGGCTTGTGTGGGATGATTGGTGGTATATGTAGTCGAAGCCATCAGGACCCGCCCTCAGCGCTTCAGCCACTAGCTTGATTCCAGCAGTTGCGTTGGCAACAAATATCAAATCGTAGTCTTCAGGTTCCGCGTTGAAGAATTGCAGTGCTCTGAGCCGGGTATCTTCAATGCGGCTTGTAGATAGTTGAGATGAAGGTGCGGCAGAATGCGGGTTCCCAAGCAGACTGGCTGTCATTTCGGCAGCGAATCCATCAATGAGGGACTTGGGACAGAGAGTTGTACCTGCATGATCAAGGTAAATTGAATCTACTGTGGTGTAAGTCAATGCTGCTGTGTAACAAGGGCCATGCTGGATAACTCACCCTTCAGCATGGGATACTCTGCATGTCGGAAATGCTCCACGGCGGCGTTATATTCAGTCGATTCTTGGAACCGAGCCATGGTTATCGAGAACTAATGGTCGAATCAAACCGAGCAGCGGTTGATCTTGACAAAGCTGTCGACCTGACCCAGCTCTCACAAATGAAGATTCTTGCTTTCGTATATACTCCGTAGCGTAGTTCGAGCTGTAGGTTGAGTATATCCCAGTACCACACGCGAAGTCAAGCCCCGGAAGGTAATCCAGCCAGGCCTTTTGCGAGAAGTGATCCCCTTCGCCTGGTACTATGTATCACGGGAATGAGGTGGCGGTCCCAAGGCGGATCGCCACACAGGTAGACTAGAACAGTAGGTGTATAGAGTTGCAGGGTGCCAGTCCTTTCCGAGATAACCAATAGTGCCAACTCAGTCTTTTTTGGTAAAAACTGAATTCGACGACACCAGCCCGGTAGCGTGACTATCGGACACTTCGCTTTTCAAGCGTCGATGGCTGTCAAATATAACGTTATTGAATCAGAGTGTCGAACGGCGAAGCGGGAAATCTCTTTAAGGCTTTCATCACATATGTCAGCATGGATCACCAAGATAGATAACAACAACAACAGAAGCCGAGGCAAGACATTGAAGAGGATGTGAATTGAACGTTGACAAGCGTTGCGCCCATTTCGCCTTGTTCTATCAAGTGGCTGTTGAACCCGTTTCCCCTGTTCTTCGGAGATCGGCCTCGTCCGCCTGCCAGCATCACCGCTGTCCAGCGCTGTTGTATCATAGTCAACCGACGATATCCTAGTTCAGACCCCGGGTGTACATACCTGGGTAGTATCGGGAGGTCTGGGCGGCGACTCGCCACGGGCTACAAGCCACAGCGCCACACTTCCAGCCGTCAGCTAGCGACCTACCGCCTAGACCAGCACTACATAGTGACCAACAAGTCAACGAACTGACGCGTCGCGTCATTGTGAAGCGCGGCTTCCGCATCCGAGAGCGCGTCTTCCTGGACCACTTTAGACCCACAGCTTAATTGGTTCGTACCCAAAAATCGACTTCCCGATCTTACTCCACTCTCCCAATGGTTCCTTCCTTTGATACAGTCACCCAACCCGCGCCTCCCGCATCGACAATAAAGTAAAGTGCAGTTCACTGTTCTGAACCCATCGCGTTGCATCACGAGTACCAATTCGATCTTGCACGATGGGGGCCAGCGTCCTAGGCAAGAGAACCCGAGGAACGGAGCTTCCAACCAAGTCCGCCCGCCGTATCACTCGCAGCTTCCTCCGTGGCGAAAACAATGAGAATGAAGCCCCATCGGACGTTCTAGATTTGTTCGAAGTAGAAAATGATGAGGAGGAGCAGCAGCAGCAGCAGCAAGAAGAAGATGAAGCTACGTTGTTCAGTCCTGCTTTATTGCGCACGCCCTCCACACGCAGGACCAAGAATATCCGTACAGTGGAGCCTATCCAATATCGTGAGTTCACAGCCGCTGCTGCTCGCCTCCGTCGCCCTTCGGTTAAATTGACAACAGTGTGTTTTTCACAGCCATTAAAGCGCCCGTGACACCCTCCACACCTCGCCATCGAGATGTCTTTGCCGACGCGCCAGTCACCCCACGGCATAGGGTCATGTCCGTGGGCAAGCTATCGCGGCGAATGACCCCCAAGACGCCTCTGACCCCGACAGCAGCCCAAACCGTATACCACCAAGCCCGCCAGTTGTTCTCTCGAAGCGCAGACCCAGGCGAGCTGATTGGACGGGAAGATGAGCGACAGAAGCTGCACGACTTTCTTGGCCGAAGCCAGACTGTGCGCCCACACGGATGCCTTTATGTCAGCGGACCCCCCGGTACAGGAAAGAGTGCCATGGTCAACGAGATCACCAACAAGGCGGTAACCGCAACGCCCTTTGTTCGCAAAGCTTACATCAACTGCATGAGCATCAAGTCTTCCAAAGACCTGTACATCACCCTTGTTGATCAATTGTGTCACGAGTCTGAGCTGGAGGAGGATGATGCAGTCGTCATGCTGCAAAAGATATTTTTGCCCAAGAAGAAGAATGAGCAGGCGTTCGTGGTGGTTCTGGATGAGATTGACCACATCTTGTCGCTGGACTTGGAGAGCTTGTACCGTGTCTTTGAATGGTCCATGCAGAAAACTTCCCATCTCCTCCTGGTTGGTATCGCCAATGCCCTCGACCTGACGGACCGCTTTCTCCCAAGGCTCAAGTCCCGCAACCTGAAACCGGAACTTTTGCCCTTCCTTCCTTACACGGCTGCTCAGGTCAAGGCCATCATAACGAAGCGCCTCAAAAGTTTGCTACCTGATGACAAAGCTCACTCGGACTACATTCCATTTTTCCACCCGGCTGCTATCGAACTTTGCTCTCGAAAGGTATCCAGTCAAACCGGCGATCTGAGAAAGGCTTTCGAGATTTGTCGGCGCTCCCTTGATCTCGTCGAGAGTGAAACGAAAATGAACCTAGAGAACGATGCAAAGGAGCAAGTTCTGCAAATGACACCATCACGAAAAGTACTGGGCGAAGTGAGCAATCAGACATCACCGGGCCGTAAATCCGCTACTGGAACCGGAAAGAGTGTCACCTCTATTTTTGCCCGCTCAATCCAATCTCTGACCATTGAGACTGCACCACGAGTCAGCATCTCTCATTTGAACAAAGTAACGTCGGCCGCCTTCAGCAATGGTACGAACCAACGTCTGAAGACTTTGAACCTACAACAAAAAGCTGCATTATGTGCATTGCACGCTCTGGAACGACGAAACCGCGAGGCATTGCATAATGCGACACCCGGAACACCATCCTTTAAGGCGGGCATCACAGCACCAACGATAAAGATACTTTTCGACACATATTCCATACTCTGCAAGCGCTCGGATGCTATCGTGCTACATCCGCTATCGAGCTCTGAATTTCGGGAGGTCATTGGAAGTCTAGAAACACTTTCCCTTGTAGCCGGTGTGGACGGCAGGAATGGCTCCTTTACGAAGACCTCGTCCCAGCCGGGAACGCCTAGTGGACGCAAGGGGCGAAAACCAGCGTTTGTGAGCGGCGGCATCGATGACAAGAGAGTGGCAAGCTGCGTAGGAGACAAAGAGATTGAACAGGCAGTAGATGGCCTAGGCGCTGACATTCTAAGGGGCATTTTGAGCGGCGAGGCGTTGGACTAATATTGTTGCTTTTCTCATCGCATCTGGCTGGATTGTAAATACTTTGCTTGAGATACCAAAGCATGAGGGTTTATGATTGCATAATTGCATGAGCAGGAAGCATTACAATGAGGGTCTGTTCTTTTCATTTTTCAGTTAGCGCGGAGTCTGGATTTGCTTTTGATCAAGCCGTTCTCACCGGAGGAGTTTAGGATGCCCGGCACTCATGAAAACAAGTGTCGCAGATAAGCACGATATATTAGGCAATAATAAATACACTGGGTTTGTCAGCACGTTGTGATATACATACGGTTCGCCCTCCATTACTATTGTACGCCGCCCAAGGTGAGATGCTCGTGACACTTGCTAGCAGCCAATCGGAATTTGTGAGTTGAAATGATATGGATTTTGGACGGACAAGGCGGTCCTCTATACTTTAATTGACATGGAAAGTGACTCAGATTTCTCCCAGCCAAGTACAAGACATGAAAAGAATACTTATCATTATAATTGAAGCTGGGAATCCTCGCATCCATAATCACACTTGTCCGCACCAGTCATGATGTCAATATACATGCTCAGGAGCTGAAATTGTCATCTTTCGTGGTCAAACAATCCGACAGCAGAAGAAACTTCTGTTCTGATCATGACAAGTCCAGATCATATGACGATAATCTCGTAATCCGGTTCCTCCCAGCGTGGTAGACGCTCTTCACTCGACGTGGCCTGGACCATTGCACTGATGACTGTAATACTTAAGCCAGGTACAGTGTCAGGCTTAACCACGGTACCGTCAGCTTGGGTGACGCTGACTGCAAGATTATTCGCAAGGAAATTGCTCCCATGGACTGGCTCTAGAGACTGAAGGTTGCCTCTGGACAATTCGACAATGAGAGCATTGGTCAATGGTATAGTACTAGAGATATAATGCGAGCCAGGGGCCACTTGCATCAGCCTTGCAACTTCAGGCGGCGTGGCAAAAACCCCCATAGTCCCGATAGGGGACAAGTTTTTGCCAAAGGACAACTGTACTGAGAAAGGTCCATCAAGTGCCTGTCTCTTAACACGGATGTTGGCGATCCATTCGCGGTACAGTCCTTGTTCAGAGATGATGTCGTCAGCCGCGAATGAAGAACTGATCCGGCGGCTTATATCACCCAGTGCTGAGCTCCAGCTCGAATTGCTTTTGTTATATTGGGATAGTGAGCGTTTTCTGGAGATTGATATGCTGTTTGAGCTGGATGTTCCATAAAGTTGGTTGATTGCCACTGCTACTCTTGACTGTCCTTCCATAACTGAAGTCAGATTGGACAATTCGATTCCAGTCATTTCAGGGTACGTGTAACCTAGGCTTGTGGGAGTTCGGAGCATGTCGGAATTCCAAAATGTTCCATTGGAAGAAGCGTAGAAGGGTGTCAGAGCCGAAGACCCATCAAGCACTTGGCCAACTGAAGTGGTATATGAGCTAAATCTCGCCGCTTCAGGGACGATCCAAGAAGTTGGGTGCATTACTTGCCACAATGCAAGAAGGCGATCAATCATACAATGATGCAAGAAGAAGATGGGATCAAATGCAGAGAAGGGTACAATAGTCATGTGGCCGTCCGAGCCGCCTAGCATGGCATGAAGATTGTCATGGACCGACTCGAGCGAATCGTACTGAGACGTGTTGGCCGCCCAGCCCTCATTGCTGAAAATGGTATAATTGTCGTAATTTGAGAAGAGGTTGTAAAGTCTTTGTTGAATCTCGATCTCGTGATTCAAAAGATTCTGGTTGACTGCAGTATCGTTTGATGGCGCTTGAGGGTCGTTGCTAACTGGAGCCCTCCTCGTGCTATTCCAGTCTGCCCACTAGAATGCTGTCAGCTTGTGATTGTCACTCAATTAAGTTCATACAGCCTTACTGGTGAAATATCAAGGAACACAGTAGCATTCGCTGGCTTGAATCCGTAGTTATAGAGAGGGTTCGCGATCGATTGTACCCCCATCGGTCCAGATACGTTGATCTGAGGCGATAGACCGACACTTGCGGGTAGGATATTCTGCCCATCGACTGGTGTAGCGGCCCAGTCGAAGTAAGGGGCTCTGCAGTCGGCAGCAGAGGTTTCAAACTGGCTTCTTTGATTATTGCTGTACAACGAGGCTATATATTGGACTCGAGCACAAAGCTCTTGCTATTCCATTCCACACCACTCTGATGTCAGCGAAGAGTAAAGCTATGAGATCTGTGTATAAATGCAATAGCTATTGTAGCTGGAGGTTACTCTTCCATACCTCGTATAAGGCCACATACGCGCGATGCCATGTCGGGAACAGGATATCCTGATGATGACAATAGCCAGAGGCTTCACTGCCAGGGGTAGGCAAGACGCCACCCCACGGTTGAAATGGTACACCATGGATGCCTGCATCAGTGAAAATGGTCAATGTAGTCTCACATGCCTATACCCTTTTATTTTTTTATTTCTTAATTTTTCATTCCTCCCCCCCTCCCCAAAAGGAAAGGGCGTCCGCGAGAAAGGATGGAAAAGTCCGACGTACTAGTGATGGCGAACCAGGATGTTGGGTCCGACTGGTCAGTGAACTGCAGCATGTCTAAAGCTAGAATATATAATGACCATTGGATTGGGTTCTGCTGTAGATCTCGAACTTCAAGTCGAACTGGGATCGACCCATCTGCTCTAACAGGCATGCCCGTAGTGACGGTAGGACCATTTGCCTGGCGCCTGGCCTTCATGGACTTGGTAACGTCGAATCCATAGTCGTAAGAGGTGCACAGAGCCGTCGTTACCATATAACAGTAAATTGTACCCAAGAAGAAGAGGCAGCGGCTCCACGGAAATATTGGTGGCATGATGATGGTGATGTCGGTCGATTATGTGCTACCGGGTGGATAGGGACTATGGTGTGGTGAATTACAGTTTCATCCATACGCTCAATCGTAACGTAGCCGCCGGTGACGAAGAAAATCAAGCTCAGAAGAGATGAAGAAGGCAAAGAGCTGCGTCGAGTGGCCGGTCGCGCGATGAACTGGACTCTGCGTGCTATATCAACAGTCATGAGTTATACTCAACCAGTCAGTGAGCAAAAGAGCGAGCCCATGGCAGTGAAGAGATTGCGCGATTGGGCGAGGCGCGCTGCTGTGTACATACGGTATTCAAGGCCAGTCAGCCACTCACTCGACAAGGAGCTTGGTCTGTAACACAACGAATGTCGAGGATAGAAATCAGTAGAGGGGATTGGGTGTCTGGTCTGGAATGAACATTGAAGACTTCCAACCAGGGGAGTGAAAAGCCTCAACCGCGAGAAGAGACCAGGAGTCAGTAGGGGGTGGACAGCCTAGCAGGGAGAGTAAGAGGAGGAAGGAGTCAGCGAAAGAGGATTGCACGTTGGCGGGATAGGATAGCTCGGCGCTGGGAATTGAGACGGCCTCGGTTTTCGGAAGACATGCCAACGAGGCTCTGCTTTGAAAATCCGTATGCTGAAATTGATGAGCAGGAATCAAGCCCAAGTGGGTTCATAGGAAGGCACGTACGTCTCTGATCCATGTTTACCGGTTGGGCAAGGGCAGCCAGCCGCATGGCGCCTTCCTAAGTCCATATGGATGAACACGCAGGAGGAATCCGACACCAGCAATCTTGGTCGACAAGCGAAATGAGGAAATGAGGCGGAAAGTCTTGACGCCTACATAATACACACAAATCCAAAGACTGGCAACTTCTTTTGCGTAGGACTTACCGTACACCAGCCGCCTTTCCACCTCTCACAGGTGTCGTGGTACCCTCCGCACTGTGATGCGTGCCAAAGCTCATCGGCTGAACAGCGACTTTGACGAAAGTACTATGCACATAGTATAGGGGGAGAAGCAAATCAAACACCCAGGACCCCAAGGATTGCCATCCGGCCGACCGAACCGCCAAAAAAGCAAAGAGGACCGTATGGCTCTGTGCGCCCATCGAGACATACTGACTCTCCAGACGCGGATCAAAAGCAGCCTTGTCTATCTGTGACTGACCGGCAACTCGTGCCCGAGACGCAGAAACACAAGGGCACTGCGTGTCTAGACTGTGTGCGATCTCAGGAGTCGACTGTGTCACCTTTTGGTTTGCAAATATATATATATTGTGAGACATTGACGTTGATGGCCTCTTCGTGCGTAGGTGTTTACCCACAAAGAGTTGGCACATACTTATGCGCTTCTTGCGCGTACATAGTATAGCAAGCCAACTGTGACGCGTATGACTCGAAAGCTGTCCTACTATTTGCGTAGCAGCACACGGCAAGTAAGGAACATGAAATGGGCTGGAGGACGAAGGCAGCGATTTGGGCAAAAGTCAGAACATTTTGCGTAAACCATAGAATGCTTTTTATAAAACCCTTTCCGCCCGTCATAAGATATCAAACCCAAACAAATCCCATCTTCCAATCACGAGGAAACTGCTAACGCCTGTGCCCCTTTCTGCCACTCATCCAATCCTGTTCTCCTCATTGTCCTGCCCGGCCGATCCTTGTCTACAGGATCAATATGGTACTTGAGCTTGACTCCCATGGCCGCTAGCTCCACATCCAGATACTTGAGCGCGCCGGGAACAGCAATAACGGTGACATCCTCACCGCCAACCCACTGGTTTCCTTGACCATCCTCCCAGATCTCTCCATCCACCTCCATAGCCATCTCATCGTCCAGGCGGTGCGCACAGTTTCTGCAACGAACAGTGTCGACGGTTCTCTTTTTACCAATATACGGCGTGACTGTCGGCTGTACCGACAGAAAAGAGCCACACTTACGGCAAATCCACGTCTTTGTGTAGTCGGAGCAGTTGAGTAGACGGTCCTGCAGGAGGAACGCCGTACCGTGAGCAAGCAGGGCGTCACGCTCCATTTCACCGACACGGATACCGCCACCCTTCTTTCTGCCCTTGATAGGCTGTCCGGTGAGCGGCACCACAGGACCAGTCGTTCGTACTTGGTACTTGTCATTGACCATGTGACGTAGACGCTGGTAGTAGACAACACCAATGTAAATGTCTGCAGCGAATTCCTCTCCGGTAATACCAGAGTACATGGGCTCGTTGCCGTGGAAGTTGTAGCCAGCCTTCATCAGTTGGTGACCAAAGTAATCTGCTGCCGTGTTCTCCTCACTAAACTTGAAGGGGGTCGAGTCCTGCGCAAGACCGTGAAGAGCACCTGCTTTGCCGGCAAGAGATTCGACAAACATACCGATTGTCATACGAGATGGGAAAGCGTGAGGGTTGATGATAACATCGGGCTGGATTCCCGACTCAGAGAAGGGCATGTCGATGGACGGCCACTTTTGGGAGCATACACCCTTTTGACCGTGTCTAGAGGAGAACTTGTCACCAATGACCGGCGACCGAGGTATTCTGAACTTGATGGACAGAGTTTGGGCTGGCTCATTGCCATTCTCGCTGCCAATGACGCGGATTTCCTCAATATAGGCAACCTCATCTTCTTTGTACTTTTCAAAGTGTGTCACTCCATCCTTGTTCTCGAGGCCGCCGCGGCCATCAGAGGAGACTGTGTGCCACGCGCAAATTACATCCCCTGACTTGATCTCTTGGCCAATATGAGGCATGCCGTCCGAGTCGAGCGAGTCACGCTGCCATGAGCGTGTCGATCCACTGGGTGCAAAGCCAAACATCTTCTCAATCGTGGCAGACGACCGAGTTCTCGAGTCGTCTTTAAGGCTGATTTTCTTGGTCTTGTAAATGGTTCCGTGCCCAAAACCTCGTTCGTGAGCCGACTTGTTGATGATCATGGCGTCGTCCATATCGTATCCCGTGTACGAAATGACGGCAACGACAGCGTTGGTGCCGTTGGGGAAGTTGTCGAAGCCGTAAGCGTTATGCAGAGGTGCTCTGACGATTGGAGTTTGTCCAGTTTGCAGTCGATACATCTTGTTGTCTGTTCGATGGCAAATCGCCGCTCCAGGTGTACCCATTGTTTGTTTACCCATCTGACATTGATACATGTTGCGAGGAGACTGGTTGAAGTCGGAGAATGGGGTCATATTAGCTAGGATAGAAAGAATGTTGGTAGGATCGAACTCGACGTGGGTGGAGTCTCCAGAAACGATCTCCGAGTCGACGCATGCAATAGACATGTAAGGCTGTTCGTAAGGTCCGACAAAGTCCTCCTGCTCCAGTGGCAGATATTTGACAGGCCGTACCATACGTGCAGGCGAAGATGACATGAAAATACCCGGATACGAGCCACCCTTGGATGGAGGCACATAGCCAATCTCGAGTTGCTTGGGCACGTTGTGGGAACCTTCAACCTTCCAGAATCGGAGCGTGTCGGCAATTCTCTTGGACTCTTGTGGTGTGCACCAACCAATAATTCTGCCATCAAGCAGGACCGGGACGCTCTCTTCAGTAGCGGCAGAAGATGTGTCGACCACGCCTAGCTCCACGGCCAATTGAGGCACAGCAGAGGCATCAATGCTATTGGTCATGATCTTGCACTTGTGCGCAAGATGATTAAGCAGACCGCAAGGCGCACCGTCAGGTGTGTGAACAGGACACAGGAAACCCCAGGATTCTGGTAGAAGCTTTCGGACTGTTGTCGTCTTCAACTGCGCGAAGAAACTACCACGATGGACCATACGGAAGTGGCTGATGAAACGCAGGAAGTTGAGCTTTTCAGCAACGACCGTAAAACCGGACACCTGCTGGAGATCGAGACCTGAAGGACTTTGCAGGTTACCGGTCGAGAGGAAGTATTCCAGGAGTTGGCCGACGTTCTCTGTAAGTTTTCGGAAGATCGCCGCTGGGAAGTCCTTTGAAAAGCCGTCTGATGTGAAAGTGTTTGCCGGCTTCTTTCTAAAGTACTCTCTCAAGGAAAGCCTCAGGTTCACAGCTAAAAGTTCTTCAAGGCGTTCCTTCAGAATTTGGCCGTATAAGAAACCACCAAGAAGAATCTCTTGGTTTTGCACTGCGTCAGGATTGTCTACCGCGCAGTCACCAGCGACGAGCGCGTAGAGCTTACGAATCATGAACAGCAGCATCTTGAACTTGTCGGAATCTTGTTCCTCGGTTACGTTCACATTGCCCAGGTGGACAAGAACGATCTTTCGCAGAAATTCCGTACCCACATCGTAGTTCGACATGGTATCTGGAACACCGAGAACAACCCTGAACTTTTCGCCAAGATACGCGCGGGTCTTGCTCTTGCTGTACAACCCGTATGCCTTGTATGTCCGAAGCAGTAATTCGACTCGATCCGTCAAGAAGGTGTTTTCGGTTCCCTTGGAACCGGCCGGCCCGACTAGGCCCTCAAAGATCTCACGGTCATTCGTCTCCACCAAAGCCTTCATGATCATCATGACAGGCACAAGGTATTCATTTTTCCGCCATGAGAATCGGAATGTGACGTTTCCATCTTCCAGGTAGTGGAGGACGTTGGTCTGAGATGTTTCGTCAGGTCGTACACTTCGCATTATGATACCGTAGGGGGTATATGCTTGGCCACGGTTTGTGAAACTTGGACGGTTGATGGCGAGGGGAAAATTGCGCTTGTTCATCATGAGCAGTCGGATAATCTTTTCGTTTCCGTTGACTATGAAGTAGCCACCTAGTTCTTCGGACTCCTCCTTTCTCTGGACGAGCAAGGCTGGAGAATTGTTCTCCAGGTGGCATTTGTTGGACTGCACTGCAATTAGAGGCTCGTACCTACAAGCAAGGTCAAGTAAAATCTTACCTTAATCATGATAGGCATGTTGCCAAGCTCTCGAACAAACTCAATTGGGTCTCCATCATTGATTCGATACTCGAGAGTCGCACTGAGCTTGCCACGATATGTTGAATGTCTTTCTCTGCACTCGGATGGGTATATCTCGCGATTCTTCGCGAATTTGTTGCTTGGGGGTAGCAGTGACTTTTGCAATGAAACGCTCTTGTACCGAATTGTCAACTTGTTTCTGGCGCCAGCAGATGAGCCATCTGGGCTGTCGTAGAATGTCTTTGTACCAATGTCTGCTAGTCCATGGTCGATAAGGCCCTTGTTTCCGTTCGAGGGGAACAGCGCGTTGAAGGACTCGATGTGGGGGTTGACGGCGATCTGGAGGAGAGGGTAGGCACTGTGGTCGGTCGGCGGGTTCCTGAAGAGGTCTTCACGCCGCAATGTGTTGTATTGGTGATCCCATTCGGTGTTTGTCCTCGGCGGAGCCATGATGATGGGCATGGGTGTGTTCGCGCCTGGGTGATTCGACTGCGAAGAATTTCAAAGAAATGGGGGCCAAATTGCCTCTCAGACGTCTACGGCTGGTGGGTGGATAGATTTGCGTCGCCTCTTGGGAGAGCCCCGGCTTGTTCTCATGCCAGACGAATGATCGAACTTAGGCGGTGCACGGCGAAAGCGCGGATTTCATGGGAGAATACTCGTTGAACAAGAGCGGCAACACATACAACTTTTTTTCTCCCAGTGCTTATCGATAAAGTCTCCACAGTTGACGCTATCAATTGTCTTCCACTGCATCCCGCTGCATTATCCCTGCTGCTGCTGCCTCGGCTCGTCCCTGGAGCAAGCCGCCAACCGTACTTGCCGTACCTAGCCTGATTGCCTGCTCGCCAGCCTAGGTAACGCTAAAATCATCCAGGAAGCAGGGGCCCTTCAGTGAGTGCAGCAAGCTGCAGCACTGTACATCCCGTAAAATGCTGCGCTCTACCTCTAACCGTGCAGCCATTGACGCTTGGTCCAACCTTACGCAGCATATCGTCAGTGTCAGGCTTGCACCGTACTGCAGCACCGAAATATTGCATCCAATACTATCGAGGCAACACACATTGACCGGACAATGCCAACACTCGACACAACCTTGGCGAACGTCATGGTAGCTAGTCCTGCTGTCAGAACCTGAGGCATGCACCCAACCTCACTGCCTCAGCAGCTGGTCTAGCCTTGTCAGTCGTCATGGTGCGATGCATCCCGCATTGGTGGCGGCAGCAGCAGCAGGAACTTTTGGTCTAGGTATAATTCATTTTGCGGTCTTCCAACGTTGTCTCGATCGCTCACTAGCTTCCAACACTACATAATAGTAACAACCGATCTCTTACCGTACATAGTACTTACAGCCTGAAGCAGCTCTCCAGGGCCAGCTCGGGCCCCTGTACCATACCCTCCTTCCACGGGCACCCCACGCAGCTAGCGGCAGAAAGGCGTTTGCGCGTGATGGTGTCGTGCTATAATAACGCTAACTGGTTTGTGCCTGATGAAGAGGCCCAAGTGGAACGACGGACGCCATGAGCTTCTTGTAGGGCCGAGCAGATGCAAGCACACATCCTAGCGAATCGCCGACGCCGTCCACCCCGTCGACCCGGCCCAAAACCGCGGCCGAATAGCTTGTTGCTCGGCGTCCTCTCGGCCAACCAGCCAGGCGGCTTTCTCTGGCTTGCAAGGAACGCCGCCTGTACGCCTGTGCACCTGCAGCTGAGCTGCAGCCAGAAAAATCAGACCTGCAGCCTGACGCTCCAGCGGGCAGTACTCCAAAGGCTGGCCAGAGGCTAGAGCTGCACTGCAGTGCTGCTGCGAACTGTATGTGCTTTGCCTACTTGAGCAGCAGCAGCAGCAGCGGTAGCAGAGATCTTTGTGCATTGCCAGCAACCGCCTAGCTTGATGCCTTGGTCTGCAGCCTGCTTAATATCCAAGCTTCGTTTAGGTACTGGAGTGACCAACTTTTGACTGGCGGTGCTACCTAATCGATTTTAACTTCAGCAACGAATTCTTCCTCGGCATATTACTCTTCATTACCCATTCACTTGGCCCTCCTCCCTTCCGGTCCTGCTGCGTCCCCACCGTTTGCTGTCCAGCTCGCACCTTCGTCGACGATATCGAGCGATTCAGAGCGAAGGCGCAGTTCATGTCACAATCGTTAGTGGGCTCTCACCTAGCATGGGGTTGCACCGAGACAACCCCTCCGCCCAATCACTTCGGCCCTTTGTCTAACCCCGCCGTTGGTCGTTGACTGGACTGCGTCTTCTGCTGCCTTGGGGTCCTTTCTCTCCTCGATCTCTGCTTCCAAACAGACAAAGACCGTACACATGAGGCCCATTCTGAGCTGTGGCTAGTCATTGCATCAAGGTAAGAGACGCGTCTACAATCTCCAATTCATTTCCTCTTGTGCTGCCCACTGGACCGCGCGCTTGGGCAAAAGGCCAGTTGGATGTTAGCCTCACAGGCCTTCTGGGGGCGGGGTTTTTTTCTTCTGCTGTTGGTCTCCCACGCGACATCAGCAGCTGTGGTCGTCTGCATCTGTCCCTGCAGCAGCAGAAGCAGCAGCAGCAGCATGCCTCAATGCCGTCAACTCTGATCCTCTTCGGCTTCGCTTGCTCCATTCGTCGCATTACTGTTCATCAGACCAGTCAGCCTGAGGGCCGCAGCCGCTTGTCGCTCAGGGACCGGACCTAGACGATTCAGTATGAATTTTCGCCCTGCTAGAATGACGCCTGTGTCACCAGGCTGCCCGGCCCGATGACGATGTCGTCACCCTGCTTTTGGGCAGATCGGCAAGCAGCCCTGTTCGGGTCCTTCACCTTTTTACTTTACGCTGAGTACCGAGACGGCAAAAATTAAACGCAACATAAGGGCTCGCAGGCGCCTATTTCCTGGCACACGCGCCTGGCTATTTCTGCTATCCTCGTCTACAGTCTACCTGAGCGTCTCGTCTATTCTGACAATGCCTCTGACGAATAGAACCCTCGTGCTAGCCGCGCCAGACGACGACCAGGGACCCCCCCCTTTCGGCACCGATCTCTGTGTCCCCGTATTTCGAAGTGGAGTTTTGTGCTCCCAAGCAAAAGAGGCGGCACATTCATACAACCATAACATCCTCAATGCTCGCAAAGAGACTTGATGCGGCTGTCGGTTGATCACACATAATTTCAAAAGCGTCCCAGTCTCGCGAAATTGCGACCGCTTCGTCCCATCCACGCGTTTCAAATTATACATACCCTTGAGGCCGCAAAGAGAAGGGAATTCGGCACGGCGCAAAAGTATTTAAGAAGCCGTGGCTGAGAACACCCCACCCTTCACCGTCCCTTTTCCTTGGAGAAGCTCTACATCACTTGACCCAGAGCCGCCCCATTACTATTCTTCGCTCCCGAAGACCAACACCCGTCTTTCTCAAGTCTTTCCCTCTACAAGTCGCTCCTTTTGCAGCCTTGTATGTTTCGTCACCGGCATCATGGCTGGCCTTTTCCGCAAAGTTTACGATTGGCTGCTCCGGACTTTCTGGTAAGCTCTTGCATCGACGATCCTCGCTTGGTTTTCCGACTCCTCCCACCCGTTGCCCAACAAAAGCGGCAACGATTGCTCTTATCGTTATGACCAGGATGTTGACCAGTCATGACAGGGCCACCGAGATGGACGTCACCATGATCGGGCTCCAGAATGCAGGCAAGACTTCTTTGCTCAGAGTACTATCGGTAAGGGCGCACTCCAAGCCAACTCATACCGCGACTGGCGCTGACAAAAACATGCCGACAGGGTGGAGAGTTCACGATCGAGTAAGCGCATTGAGCCTAGTCCCATTGTCCTCAGACAGTCAGCCTTACCAGCCAGTTCCTCGCCCAGCCACTAGGTCCTGTGCCGTTATATTTTTTCGTGATATGGACTGACCTCGGAGCGTCACGCAGTTCGATTCCTACGGTCGGTTTCAACATGAAGAAGGTCCAGCGCGGCCATGTGACGCTAAAGTGTTGGGATCTGGGCGGCCAACCTCGGTTTCGGACCATGTGGGAAAGATACTGTCGCGGCGTCAATGCCATCGTCTTTATAGTGGATATTGCGCACGTCGATTTGATTCCACAAGCGCGTGAAGAACTCCATTCCTTGATGAGCAGCCCGACCCTTGAAGGCATACCTCTCCTCGTCCTAGGGAACAAGTCGGACCTGCCGAATAAATTGACGGTGGATGAGTTGATTGACGCCATGGATCTGAAGAGCATAAGCCACCGCGAGGTTTCTTGCTATGGTATTAGCGCAAAGGAGGAGACGAATCTCGATGCTGTTCTGCAATGGTTGGTCAAATTTGCCAACACTCGGTAAATTCGCCAGACTTTGAACACTTCCTTCTCTTGGTCAACAACAATCCTCACTTTGCTCGCGTAAGGTGCCGCGTATGAGAATCGGCGCTTCCCATGCGAGCGCAAAGAGGAGCTTGGTGGACGACTTTCTTTCGGCTTTCAAGACGATTTCAGTGCTGGTCGGCAACGACCCTTTTGCAAAAGCATACTTCCTTCTCCGCTTAACCTCAAGCCATGCCATGCTTATACTTTTTCATTCAACCCCTTCAGCATCTCATGCCTTACCATTCTGCGAGCTCCCCCTTTCTTATCCAACCGAGTCGATTCAAACCAAAGGCGCTTGCCTTGGCCCAGTGGTTGCGGACCATGGATTTTCCTTTTCGTGATAAGAGTTTCTGCAAGAGAGACGACGTGTATGCATGAAGACATACTGCCGTACGATATGATACGATGCAATGCTGTGCGCTGGGTATGGATAGTTTGAACATTGCTTGCGGGGGAAAAGATTAGGTGGATATACCTGGGTAATCATGACCAGTGACGACGAACCATGAGATGATCAGCTACATTATAAAATAAAGAAGAAATGAAGCTCCGGAGCCCAAGCTGTGCGCTGTCCAGAACTTGATTGATGAAATGTCAAACTGGGTGAAGGGAGAAATTCTTGTGTAGGTCCTGATGGAATCAACCACGGGAAGGGAAAAAAAGTGGGATCGCAAATTGAGTTGATCCAGGCTCGACCACTCAGAGGGCTTGGACCAGTAATGGTAACACCTGCACACTTGTACATACAGGAAAGGTTACGATCAATGCCATCAAGACAAAAAAAAAAAAAACGTGACAATATTGTGTCCACAGAAGCGGTGACGGACCAACATGTCAAGGGGATTTGACAACAGGAGCAGTTAAGCATGGAAGAAAAGAGATTCCAGCAGAGAATGGCGGAAACTTATATAAAGAATTGCCTAACGATTGGCAAAGTGGGAAGGGGAGGGGTTTGTATGGAGGAAATGGGGATGAGAAAATGGGGAAATCAATTCTTGTTGTGCACTGGTCGCTGCTGCACTGCCAGTTGTCATTGCGCAGCCGATTGGCTGACGAACCGACGACGCGCTTTTGCCAGTGCGTTCTTTCTATTCTTTTCCTTCTTTCTGGCTCTGTTTCTTGATCTTTGCGTTTTGGTTGGCGGGGATTTGTCCGAAACTTTAGACGCATTGCATGTGTCAGATCTCTGAAGCGCTTGTATGTGGTTTTAATTTGTTACTTTGAGCCTTTGACCGTGATTTTTGGTTTTCTTTCCTCTTTGTCCTGGTATGCATGCACTCGGTACCAGAAGTTCATACTGCAATCGCGCGGTGGTAGGATATGGAATAATCCAGTGCCCGCCTCCACACCTCCCAGCAGGTGGTCGCTGCGACATCTGCTTGTACTTCATAGTTTTGTACACAGTACATCAACTACTATACAGTACATGATATGTACTTGACTGATGTGTTGTTCATGCGTTGCGTTGTTGCATAGCAGAGCTTCAGGGCAATGACGCGCACGGAATTCTCATCTCATTCAAAAGCCGGCAATGCATAAAACATCGACCGATGATCTACGCTACTTGGTACCGACACCACTACTGTACATAATATACATAGTGTCTCCCACTGTTTCTGGAAGGGCCTGCTGATATCAATATGAAGTTAATGTCGTTCGCTACGTTAGGTATAAAGCGAGCAGGAATTGTATATATAATAGCAGCGCTGGACCGAATGTGGCGAATATCGTTCATTATTTTTGTTTTTATTACTATCATTATTTATGGTTTTCAATGGGTTTTTATTTGATGGTTTCTTTATGGTTTTTTCATTAGTATATATATATATATATATATATATATATATATTTTCCCAAGAATCCAAAAATAAAAAATAACTTAGCAGACAATATACCAGACACCAAAACGCTTGTCTCGAAGCGAGAATTTCAAAATCCATCATATATCAGCAAATTGACCATGTTTTCCGCCAAATGTTTCCTCTGCTAATAAACCTTTTTGACCTCCATGTTTATCTATGCCCTTCGTATCACAGCATGATATTTCTATTCTTAAAGCAATTCATATCAACCGGAGGCTCAAGGGGAGGCAACCCTTCTGCGACACCATTTGAGCACAAGGTAATCCTCAATCCTCGCCACCCCACCGCGACAATTCTCTAAGCGTGCCAGCCGAAGAAGTATGTCTCACCGCGAACGGCTTCGGTGGTTTCAGGTCCTCTAATTTGGGAGTCGGCTCCTTGGATATCAGCCGTCTCCAAGTCGACATCTTGGACTGTGCTGCTGGTGGTGCCGGTGGTTTGGTCCTGACAGAAATGGTCTTCTCTAGTGAGTCCTCGCCCAAGAGCGTGATAGTATCCCATAGCGGAGGGGTTAAGGAAGTCGGCGTCCGCTCGGCCAGGGCCACAGCCTCGATCCTGAGATCTATCAATATATACTTTGATCCGCCATGCACCTGTGGCTCTGCAAAGTTGACTCGAATTCTATGATGTTTGAGCTCAACGGTTTGCCCTGATTTGCGCGGCACAAAAGTATCACGTACTTGACGCCGCAAGTGATCTTGGTCCAATTCTTGAGCCCCAGCGCGGTGTCTCGGGAGCTGCCGCACGGCATCAAAGCCCACTTTGGCACGGCCAGCAGAGCCAAAGCGTACCAATAGCCGCTCTCCATCTTCTTGTCGTTCAAAGAGGATCGCGCCGGCTACCTGGGCCCAAGGCACCTTGCCTATGCGGAAGGCTTGTGGTTTTCGGTCAGGTATCCACTGAGTCGCGCCTCTTTGTGTTGCCAGAGTTTCAGTCACCTCTGCATCCGGTGGGACTAAAACCTCAACAGCTCTGTAGTCGGCCCTGAGAAAGGACGCCTTGCGCAGCTGGAAGACGTGACGCGGGAACAAGCCGGTAGGCTTAGTAGCTGCCTTTTGTTGTTGACGGACATATATTTGTTGGACTTGTCCAGGATGCCATGCCTGGCTGAAATTGTTGGCGCGCACTCGAGCATATTGGACCTCTGATCCGGGTATTTTCTCCAAGAAAATGGCGAGGAAGCAGTGGTCTTCGTAGTCTGGTGGCACTGGACAGTCAAGTACAGCGCAGTAAATGCCTTTCTGGCCTGGTAATTCTGTTAATGGCAGCTCCAACTGGAGGCCACGATTGGTCATCTGGTATGGCGGACGACACTGCCAATCTTGGTAGGGCACAATGCGACTCGAGTCGCGAAAGAAGAGAGGTGACCTTGCAAGGAGGCCATATTTCGCGTCTGCGTTTGCGCTGTCGTCTCGCCAGGCAAACAGGCTTTGATCGTCCGATGAAGCCATAATCTCTTCTTGCAGGCGCAGAAATGCTTTCTCGGCGCCTTCCCCGTATAGCATGGGCATATGTACGTCAAACAGTCCCATCAGGCAATATGCCATGTCTTCAGGACGTGAGGTGACCCTGTTCGATGCCCAAGACATGCGTTGTGCAATGCTAGCGTTTCCAAGGAGTTCAGCGTCCACAAGTATATCGATATCGATGCCTGTGATGGAGGCAATCATATCACTCAGGTCGGTCTTTTCACCAATGTTGCGCCATCCTGCAATGGCTCGGGCCTCGGGCAGTGGGGACGCTGGCCGGCTGGCGTGCTGTGTCCATCTGGTTCTGGCTCCGAAATTCCTTTCATGGTAGCCCAAGCCGCTAGAGGTTGGCCGTTCCTCTTTGTCTACGAAGAAGACCACCTTGGAGGGCGCAAGGAGCTCTTGCAACGTCCATCCTCGGGTGAACCACCTGCTTCGTCGAAAGTCGGATTTTGAGAGTTTCAAACACACGTTCGATGGCACATCGCTCAAACTGGGGATCATGGTCAGTACATCATGAATAATATTTTAAGCAGTGTTGAACAGCAAGTTCGAGCCGCCCAGCATTGGCCAGAAGAATTCAGAAATGCTTACTAGGCATAGCAAACGCCCGAGTCCCGGTACCATGCATACATGGAGTTAATGGCCTCGGATAATTCACTGCTGCTTGATTTGTCGATGCAACATGTGTCAATCCATACCCAGTCGTATCGGTCACACAGCGCCTGGGCACAAGTGAGCTCAACCTTTTTCCACGAACGCTTGAGGCGCGCAGTGGGCAACAGGGCTCTGACGTTGCCCTCTGGTTGAAAGTCAGAGAAAAGCACCTCATTGTCGGCGCTAGAGTCCCATGTGTGCGAGAGTATAGCATATTCTGGGACTTCTTCAGGCAGGAAGACTCTCAGGTGTTTCGTTGTGGCGTTTAGTAGCCACATCATGGGGAGGAAGTATTTGTTTCTGTGGTCGAGCTCGAAATGGGTTGCCCTTTCAGTCTGGTGGTTCCACAAGGGCTTGGAATGCGCGAGTATGGCTTGCAACGTCCCAGGAAACACACTGATAGGTCCACTGCAACATTATTTGGTTGGCGAGTTCACGTAGTGGCGAGTATCGTCAAGAGTCTTGCGTCTTGGCCACCCCGTGGTATATATCGAGAAGCTGGTGAGTTCTAGGCCCCTTGATCTGATCCTTTGCCCGGGGTGCCGGCCCCTCGGGTCAAATTGCTTGCACAATGGGCTGTTATACGCTGCACTGGGCTGATCAGCGAGCCGGGGGGGGACCTCCTGAGGCCATACATGGTACACTGGCTGGTGAACTTGTGACAGGGGATCAGCCCAAAGAAAGCGCATTTTTTATCACTTTCCCAGTCTGTTCCGTGCAGATTGGCCATCTTCCCGTCGCGAAGCTCTCGCTAATCTCCCAACAGAAGCAATATAACGTATCCGGGTGGGCCGGGCTCAATTCGGTGGAGGATGCGAGCCAGTGCGAGGCTGAAATCGCCAGGGCCATGCGGACGCGAGACGAAGGCGGAACCGGGATGTTATCTGATATGGTTCGGTGTCATTGGCTCAATATCGAAATGATCCATGGCTGTATTTTCTTGTGGGTTTGGGCATACTTTTGATACTGTACACGCCATGTAGTCCTGGGAATGCTGCAAGAGAGCTATATGCTATACATAGTATGCGCTGTTAGAGTGCGAGTCGGGGGTGATGACATTCACGATTCAGCGTCGAGGCTGGAGCGTAACAAGGCTAACTGTAAATTTGAGATCATGCTCCTCTAGACTCGGTCACACTTGGTGTTGAGGTGGCCGGTAGTCTTTTGCACGCCCA
Organism: Coniella vitis; assembly: GCA_011317545.1. Classification (NCBI taxonomy): domain Eukaryota; kingdom Fungi; phylum Ascomycota; class Sordariomycetes; order Diaporthales; family Schizoparmaceae; genus Coniella; species Coniella vitis. The sequence goes on from WUJK01000003.1 coordinate 634,766, forward strand.
CAGACCACGCTAGCCGGCTTGCCAGGTTTGGGCGCCTACTCTAGCTCTAGTGGCCGTTCGGTTTGTCAATGCACAAACCAGATGTGCTGAATAGAAGCTTATATCAACAACAACCTTGCTTGAACAAGGTAACCGCTACTCACAACGACTGTCTCGGCGCCACTGAATGGCAGGTGCCACAGCACGCTAGTTCAGCGATAGTCAGACGCACTCGATGCTTGAGGGCAGTCTGCGTCTTCGGGCAACAATAAACAACAACCCTGTGTGTTTGTATCATCGACGGTCGGCTGACAAGCTTCGGCAAGCAGCTCGCTTTCACAGGCGATTCCGGATATCACTCCTTGGATGGCGACATGCCCGCCCATGCGACGACACAAATGGCTCAGCAACGAAATCCTACCCTCCCTAGTACCTGATTGGTGGTAATGAAGTAGCAACCGACCGTGTTGAAAGAAATCATCTTGGCCATTCTCCACTCTCAATTTGTCAAAGCGTACACTATGCCAGATCGGGTTGTAGGAGTGGCCGCTAGGATCAAACATCGAAGCCCGGCAATGCCAGCTCTAAGATGTGCGCACAACCGAGAAATCGGTCGAATGGGTGTTAGACGACTCGATCAAAGTCACAAGTCCGCCATCCTGGTGCTTACCTAGGTATTGTCTGTACTATGTATGCTGCAGTTACCGGTGGACAGGAACCGATCTATACCACACCACAGCACTCGCCTTAAGTGGTTTTCATCGTTTGGACACTCCAAATTCTGGTGAACAGAAGCGTGTACATAGTGACCACCAGCACATTCTCGTGAGGATTTGCTTCCAGGTTAATATGTCCTCGGCCCCTACACTGATCGACCGGTTTTATTCCGCACCCAACCTTATTTGATATTAGACCCCTTTCCGACTGCTTGGTACGCATCTGTCTGGCATACAACTGGAAACAGTCAGAAACTGAAAAAGATGGCCTATATTAGGCAGTCTCAATCATGGAGATGGAATCAAGAATGTGAGCTCCGGTGGTTTGTAGGCTTTGGCTCCAGGCTGCACTGCCAGGAGGAAGCCGCCGCGGCGTGTTAGTATTCTAACTGTCTCAGCTTACACAAACTGATTTATCATCTCGCGACGGTTTTGGACCACAGAAAAAGAAACATAAAACGAGTTCACTTATTCAACGTATACGCCAAATCCGAATTTTGGGTGATCTACGACTTACAGAGTACCTAAGTACTTATGCATGTATCGGTGTACAGGGTTCTACTTGTGAAAATGCGCACCGAATTCCCGATATAATTGTTTTGACGCATATCGATAAACCTGAAGGACAGGGCCCCCTGTCTAAAGTACGTCGCGACACGCAACTCCACGTAACTTCATTCATGATGGCCACTCGGCGGTCCAACCTGGAATATCCCTTGCGGGCTCCGTATCGATCCTATCGCACCAAGACAGCCAAGGGAGCAGCTCTTCTTTCCAAGGCACCTTATGCAGCAATGAAAGAGGCGCCTCCGTTGAATGTAGAGAACCTCATGTTCTCGGCTGTTCAATTCTCCCACAGCAACGCGGAATATGTCCCTTGAACCAGGCCCACAGAGGCCGACCTCTCCAGAGAGTTCCGGCCGGAACACTCCTAATTCTGTCCGGCAATGGAGGAACCAGCTGGGGGCTGGTGAGTGCTATCCTGTCCGCGGTTTCTTCTCTTTGACGCTGACAGCTCGATACTTTGTGCAGTGGATGATGCGCCGACTCGAGATAAAGCCTACCGTAAATATGCCCTGGGCGTCGAACGAGCCCTTGCACTCTTCGAAACAGCCCTGCAGGAATGGGCCGACTATATTTCCTTTCTAAATAGACTGCTCAAGGTCTGCCTGCTCCGTACTCCAGAACCCATTGGAGCTGTACGTTGAAATGCTCACATATTTGCCTTTCTCAGGCGCTACAAGCTCGTAACCAAAACATACAAGCGATTCCCGCCAAGGCACTCGTTGCCAAACGACTCTCCCAATGCCTCAATCCGTCCTTGCCATCAGGCGTACACCAGAAGACGCTTGAAGTATACAACTATATCTTCACGGTCATTGGCAAAGATGGTCTCTCTCGCGATCTGCCACTCTATCTTCCTGGCTTGGCCCCAACTCTGTCATTTGCCTCCCTCTCCGTACGAACTCCATTCCTCGATCTCCTCGAACGGCATTTTCTTGAATTGGACCCCCGCTCTCTCCGGCCCGCCATGAAATCCATTGTTATGGCTCTGTTGCCAGGCTTGGAGGAAGAGACAGCAGAAGATTTTGAAAGGACTCTCAAGTTGCTGGAAAGCTTCAAAGGGGCTATCAGAACACAGAGTTCCGAAGAAATCACCCGTATACACTCCACAGGGGATGATTACTTCTGGCAATGCTTCTTCCTGGCCTCCATTACGGGCCAAAGCCGCCGCACTGGAGCGCTGTCCTATCTCAACCGCAACTTGCCTCACTTGGGACATTCGATCGCATCGCAATCACAATCAGCAGCCGAAGCGAATGCCTTAGAGAATGCAATATCTTCCAAGCTTGCCCAATTGGTCACTACGCCCGAGCCTGGACTGCTACTGAGATGTTTCGCCGCGGGCCTGTCAGATGAACAACTCCTCATACAGCGAGGATTCTTGGATCTGCTAGTCACGCACCTTCCTCTGCATTCCGAAGTTCTGCAGAAACGGGTTAAACATGAAGACCTTGAGCTCCTTCTCAAAGCAGCTGCTGGAGTGGTGCTTCGACGTGAAATGAGTTTGAACCGCAGGTTATGGACTTGGCTTCTTGGCCCGGAGCCATCAAGTGGCGACACAGAAAGCGGCATGATGTCGCCTGCCTCTCCCTCACTGCATGCGAACGGGGCGCTTGCCACCCGGACGCGCTACTTTGAAGAGTATGGGCTCGAGCGTTTGACCAAGGCGTTACTTTGCCTTGTCAAAGACGCTCCAGAGACCAGTGCTAGCGAAAAAGCGCGCCCCTATCGCGTATGCCTGTCACTGATGGATAGATGGGAAATCGGCGGCCTTGTGGTTCCAGAGGTATTCTTACCAATTGTGGATAGCGTCAGAGATTTCAAGGGCCGAGCATCTAGCAGCGCCGAGTTCTCGGAAGTACTGCGCAGTGCCAGTACCTTCTTTGACGGCGTGGAAAGTGGCTTGATATACGGCGAATTACTTGGTCTAATGGCACAGGCAATGGCACCAGGAGACAAGAACGCTCGCGAACGAGCAGACAAATTGGATTTGGTTCACTTTATAATCAAACATTTCAACATCAGGGAAGAAGAAATGATTACGACCCATGCCCCCTTGACAGCCCTCGGTATCCTGTGCATGGTCGAAGATGCAAAGGAGAAAGACGTGACGGCGAAGCGACCCGCAGCAGACAATGGCTTGATTGCCACGGCACTCGGTATCGCGGCCGATTTGCTCGAATTCGTACCAGACCGCGCGTTTTCCTCTACTAAGACAGCAAATTCCTTATCAGCACCGTCTACACTATCGAATGATGTGTCCGGCCTGGAGTTACTTACGAAGATTCGAGATTTCTACATACAAGAGCAAGGCAACTTGGATGTTGCGAAGGCGCCGCTCGCCAGTCACCATGTTGCAGAGTTTTTACTGCGACGGGCTTGTAATCTCGCCTGTGAAAGCTTGGTCACGGAGCATTCAGCTTCTGATTTGACCATTAAATGCCGTATCTTGATACAACTCGTGTTGAGAACGCCTCAGAGCACGCCATTTGATTATTCGCGGCTTCTCGCAGCTCTGCACACACGAATTTCGGAGACGTCTCTGCAATTTACCACCTACTCATCCATCTTATCTCTCTCGACCCGCCTGTACTCCTCCAGTCGCATCCTATACAGCGACCTCTCGGATCTTTCAGGGCCTCTTGTTCGTCATGCCTGGTCATTTCTCTCTGCTTCAGAGCCACGCTATCATGTCGAGACCGTCCGGAGCCTCTGGCTGCTTCAAACAGTACTCACACTACAAAGTCGCGATATTGAGGCGGCGCTGTGTGCACTCATGAGACAAGACGACATCAACGGCACTTTTTCGATTCGGCCAGCGGAATCTGGGAGGAGTTTCAGTATTCTGTGGTCCCATAGTTTACAGGACATTCCCTCGGGTCCGGACAGGCGAACGCCTAAGACACCGACTGGAGAATTACCAACCTTCCCTAGACTAGCGGGTATTGACAATTATGAGGTTATGCTGGCGCGGCCACTTTTCCTCATGCTGGATGCACTTCTTGATGAGAAGACGCAACTGTTCATGGCCGTCAAAACTTGGCTCAACAATCTCGTCGGAATAGACAAGTAAGTTACCACACAAGTCTTGAGTTGTTGCATTGCTAATAACCCTCCAACAAAAGAATGTTTTCCATATTTGCAGCGCAATTCATGCAGCTGCCCTTTCTGCGATCTCTATCTGGCAAGACGGATATCTTGCAGGAGCCGGAGCCATTCACTGAGGATGATGATCTCGACCTCTGCATATACTATTTAAGAACTATATCAAATGTGTTCAGATGGGCACCTGATGCTATATGGGGCATACTGGCAACTAAAACGGTAGCAATTGAGGACTTTCCCAGCCTCCCACAGTCAAGTAAGAACCAGTCTCTCTGCATAAATTGTGTACGTGGACTAACAGGGTTAATAGTCGAAGACGACGATACGCCCATTCAAGTCTTTCTGTTACGCGTCTGCCTCCGATGTATTTCGCGGCATCAACCTTCAGATGATCGCGAGGTTAAGGTCCGAAATACTCAACTCACACGGAGTGCTTTGCTTGTGCTACACCAGATTCTTCTGAATCCTTATGCTGCACCACTTGCCAAGCTGCAACTTGAAGAAATATTGATCGGCCGATTGTCACAATCTCTGGAATCCCCGGATCCATATGTGCAGGTCCTCTTGCTTGACGTGGTCTTCGCCTCGCTTAAGCTCCGAGAACTGTTGCCCGCCGACCTGCCGCCTTCACCCACGGTTGAAAAGCGAAGGCAAGGCCCCGATACGCCAGGTCACCGGATTTCGACCTCTGCGGAGAAAACATTGCAGGTGCCTCCACCGCCACCAGCTTTGCTCAAATGTTTGCAAGCCGGCCTTTCTTCGCCGAGCAGTCGACCGGTGCTAGACAGCTGGATCAGCTTCTTGACCGAGTGCCTCCCATACTATGCAGACTCTATCTTTCAAGTCCTTATCCCTCTTGTTGGAACGCTTTGTGACCAGATTGGGAGCACCTTTGCTAGTCTGGAACAAATGTTCAAGGGCAAAGAGTACGAGTGGGTGGACAAATTGAATGCGCCAGAATCAACGCTGATCTCGTTCTTAAATGGATTAGAACACGTTTTGGCCAAGGGCCATGACAAGCTGCTGATCGAAGAGGCACGCACCCCGGTTGTCAAAGGTCAGGACCAACCTCAAGGCTTCTTTGGCAACATGGTGTCTGGCGTCTTCTCAACAGAGTCGCTCCACTCGCGCAGTGCCACGGCAAATGACCGATTGACGGTGTTATTGGCCTTCCAAGACGCTGTCAGGATTTGCTTCAAGATATGGTCTTGGGGCCGCGGTAGTGATGCAGCTGCGCAGAATGCGAGCTCCATCGCATCGTTCACTTACACATCTCTCCGCATGCGAAATCGGGCACGAAGGCTGCTTGAACACTTGTTCGCGGCAGAGACGCTCGAGTGTCTCGAGACGGTTATAGATATATGGAGAAAGTCCTTGGACGATCCTCGGTCATCGTCATACTTGGAGGTCTTCAACCTGCTTCCAGCTCTCGATGGATCGCGTCCCAAACATACTATACCCGCAATCTTCAACTCAATCTATAGTCGCACCAACCCCGGCGCTCTAGACCCTACCAGAAAATCTAATTTGACAGTTGAGTTGCAAGATACAGACATTGTCATATTCTTGGTGGACTATGCAAAGTCCCTCGAAGACGATGCAATGGACGAGATCTGGCAAGACTGCATCACCTTCCTGAAGGACTTATTGACGAATCCGTTCCCCCACAGGCAGACTTTGCCCAGTCTGTTAGAATTCGCCGCTATTTTGGGAGAAAAGGTCGACAACACAAACTTTGGAGAGCAGCGCAAGATGCGTAGGGAACTTGGTGTAAGTATTGACCGCCTCTAATCGTGAAGATACGTGCACAAGACTGACAGAACATGAAGGATCTCTTCCTCCGCTTACTCACAGCTCTATTCACAACGCGGCCGGTCTCATCCACAGATGGTATGATTAGCTCGTCCGAGAAGCCAAAGCAATCAGAAACCGCGAGCCAGATGCGAAGCAGGAGTCCTCAGGAACGAGCAGACGACACTGTGGGCATACTATCAACTATTGTACCCAACCTTCCCAAGATCCTGGTCGAGAACGACCGGGTACTGTCAGCTGCGACGTCTATCTCGACGAGTGTGGTCGGGCCAGCTTTACGTGCAAAGGCCTTTCCTGACACCTTCTCCAAGAGCACGTTAGTCCTACTACAGGAACTTTCCAGGCTACCCGGAAACCAGAAGACATGGAAGAAAGATGTTTCCGATGCGTTCAACGATGCTCGGTTCTTTGGGTCCAGCATGACTCTGGTGCAGAACGACTGGTTACCATTGTTAAGGCAATGGACGATTACGGATAAAGATCGACTGCCGGAGCTGTTGAGCAGGATCGCTGCGCCAACCACCGCTGGCATAGTTTTCGGTGTGGGTGCCACATCTGCAAGGCTTGAAGCTGACCGAAAGACCCAACTCACCCTTCGCCGCATAGCGACATTGATTCTTGCTACAGCGGAAGACACATTTGTCACGGAACTGCCGAGCATCCTAGACAAGCTCATTGAATTATTGGGGGCAACTGCAACTTCGTCTCCCTCATCTACGACCCGCGCCGAGCTTTTCATGGTTGTCCGTGCCTTGACACTGAAGACTACGGCCATTCACATGGCCCCCATATGGCCGGTGATCAACGCCGAATTGCACGCTGCCATATCATCCGTGGCGACGTCTGATCCAGGCTCCACCACGGAGACGTACAACAACTTCTCCATCCTACAGGCGTGCAAGCTCCTAGACTTGCTAGTTTGTGTCGCCCCAGATGATTTCCAGCTACACGAGTGGCTTTTCGTGACGGACACTATTGATGCCGTGTACCGTCCGACCGACTACCAGCCGGTGGCGCTTGTGGATGAGCTGTCTGAGGAGCTGGGGACGAGCACAGCGGGGCCGAGCCCTTCGGTCGAGGCGACGGCTTTTCTAGCAGCACAAAGCTCTGGCAGAAGACCGCTCCTCGGAGAAGGAGGAATAAGGGATGTTGTGAATATGGAGAGTCGGGAGGAGTTGGTGGCCAAGGTGTTGAGACCCTTCTTTGGTCAGCTCAGCATCTTTGCGTTCGAGTCGACGTATGCGATGGGTCCTCTAGATCGCGAGGCTTGTCTGCAGAGGTTGCTCAAGGACCTGTTTGACGAGACGAGTATTGTTAGACAGTTGTGATCGGCTGTGATTTTCAATGGACCATTATAGCTAGCATTAGAGCTCCAAGAGCAATTAATAACATACAAGTAATACACATTGTCCAAGGTATTCTCATGAGATTTGGTATGCATCTCGACGCATCAGGCTGCTTTTTGAGGGCTGCCATGGTTCTCCTCTGCCGGGTAGTAGGCCACCAAACCCTTGCTGACGCCTCTAACACAGTACTGTACTACGTCGAGCTGCTCTTGTGCGTCATCTGGCATCAACTGCGCCAATTGCTTAAGATCACCGTTGCGCGGGAGGAACAGCGCATGCGCCAAGGGCGCACACATGGCATGCAAGTCAGTGACGCCAAAGGGCTCCATAGCATCGAGGTCAAGCACTTCAGCACCCTTGTAGACGGGGCCGCCCCACGGCGGGCTGGCAAAGAGCTGGATGTTGCGGCAGAGGTCAGCCAAGTGTAACGGCAATGTGCGTGGCGAGAACTTGAAGCGGCGCTTGTCGTCTGGTTTTGGGTTCGGCCAGGGCTGCTTGCGCCAGACCTGTAGGCTCGGGTCGAGTGTCCAGGGAAAGTTCTTGAGGCGGTGGACAAAGTCGGCGCAGTCTCCGTGGATCCAGGTGATGCGGTCGGCGACGCCGTAGACGCCGGCGTTGTGCTGGGCGCAGGCGAGCGTGGCGGCGTCGATTTCGATGCCGATGACGACGTCCCAGTGGCCGGACTGCGCAAAGGCGATGGTGTTCCCGCCTGCGCCGGCAAAGAGGTCGACGATGATACGTGGGGGGTGTTGGTCATGCTCTTCATTTTTACGAGCGAGCTCGGCGGCGATTTCGCTGGTTGGGTGTCAGCTCAAGAGAGACACTGGTAAGGAGTTATTGAGAGACAAGTAAATGTCTTCTGGGAAAAGATGGAATGTGTATGAGTGAGAACAGACATACTGTGCTATAGGCTCAGGAGTAACTCCATACCACGCTTTATCAGTCAAGTAGATATCGTAATCGTAGAGCTGAAACAGGTCTTTACGCTGCCACCAGTATCTGGCCGTTTCTCGCGGGTTAGATTCGCAAACAAGACGAGAAGTTGGAAACGGAATTAACATGTTGGCGACTGTACGTGCTTCTTTATCTCCTCGGGCATTTCTGACGAGTCCTCATAGTGCTTGCATTCTTCTGTCCATGGAAGTGCGCCCGAAGGAATCATGATATCTTGTGGCTCTTTTCTTTGATTGTCCAAAGCCATGCTGAATAGACGGATACTTTTAATTGTGAAATATGGTGCTTGGAGTTAGTGGCGACGAGTCAAGATACGTAGAGTTGGGCGAGATGATGCGCAATTTGGATAAGTATTTCAGTAAGACACAATATTGACCGCAGAACCTATGTATATCTTCATCTGCGATATCGTGCAATAGGAAAAGTGGATTGCGCGTCGCTGTCTTGTGTTCAAGTGTGTTGCCGTCTCGTGATGTTGAACGCGGTTGAAGGAAGCGAAAGTTGAGATTAGCAGAAGTATAGCAGTTAAAGTCATTGAAGTAACGGCAGGGATCTACGCGGTTCAGGTAGCCCCACCTCGGTACTGGCACCTGGGATGAGCGCCCCCAGTGGGGAGCCATGAGAGCTTATGCAGGTCAGGTCAGGGAAGGCTGCGAAGAGAGGTTGCAGACACGTCTCGAACACCATCCGTCCATCACCTGGGCAAGCTTCACACTTGAAAAACAGTTCTCAACCCAACTCTGTCAACCCACAACACTGCCTTTGACCTACCCAGCTACACTTCTTTGTAACTCTGTACAAAAAAAAGCGCTATAGAGCACAACCATGTTCAATGCGCTGAATCGCATTATCTCTCGTCTCGATGGCGAAGACCCTCGCCAGAAACAACAGCAAGGCCTCTCAGGCTTCCAAGTCCTGCGCAACAACAACCCTCAGCTCCCTCTCGACCCGTGGTTTGATTTCATCGTTGGCATCAATGGCCGCGTGATTGTAAGGATACAAGGGCTCGAAACACTTTATACTGCAGTTTTACCCCCACTAATGTCATTACCCTTTCTCTTCAAGGACGATCCAAGCCCGAACCTCTTCGCCCAAGAGATCCGCAACTGCGCCGGCAGTACCGTCACCCTCGGCCTCTGGAGCGCTAAAGGTCAACGCACACGCACCGTTCACACCGTCGTACCCCACGACACTGCCTCCCTCGGCCTAACGTTGCAGTGGACCTCGCTCGCTGTCGTCACCAACATCTGGCACGTTCTCGACGTCCCCGCCAACTCTCCCGCCGACCTCGCCGGCCTTCTTCCTTATAGCGACTACATAATCGGCTCGCCCGAGGGCATGCTCCACGGCGAGAGCGGCCTGTCAGAGATCGTTGAAGACCATATTGGCCGACCGCTACAACTCTACGTCTACAACAACGAGTACAACGTCACACGCGAGGTGACGCTCCAGCCGAGTCGCGAGTGGGGCGGCGAGGGCGCGCTGGGCTGCGTGCTGGGCTATGGTGCTCTACACCGCCTACCTGCGCCCTTGAGCGAGCCTGTCAACGCGCCTGGAGAGATGATGTTTGATGGCGGCGAGTTGTCCGAGAAGACGCCTTATGCCGCAACGATCCCACCCCCCGGTGCTTCCGGAACCAGCTTCTTCACACCGGCCGACCAGGGGGGACAGAGTCCCGCCACAGGTGCAGGTGGCGGTGACTTTCTAGTCCCAGCACAAATGACGAGCCCTCCACCACCACCAGCGGGCAACGCGCCGCCACGAAACCACAAGAAGAAAGACAGGCACGCCAATCGGGGAGCCAGCGGCATGGATGATTACTTCAACGAGCAGGAACAAAAGAGTCGGGAGCTAGATAGGCCCGAATCCACGCGCAACAAGAGTCCCGTCGCGCCTCCTCCAAAGGCTGGCGGACCGCCTAAAGGGGGGCCCCCAAGAGCTGATACGCCCAAAGCGGACGAGTAATATGGCACATGGCAGAGGGCAACAAACGGCATAGAGCATGAGTTCATAGACTGTGAAAATAAGAAATACCCTGTTGTTTTTAGCGTAATATCATGCACGCCTGACTCCGTGTGCTCTATCTGTACATGGCCATCACTTCCATGGCCAGATTGGAAGTGATGAAAACGTGAGGGGCCTCCACTTTGCGTCTGCAACGCGTTCCCATTCTTGATTTCTCCATCCGTTCAGTTGATGTAGTTGATGCAGAAGAAGTGTAGAATCAGGCTGCCAAAGACGAAGTCCGCAAAAGATCTATTTGAAATATTAGCTCCCTCTGCCCAAAAGTCTGTAGCCGGATCTCAGCGCACCGTTCAGGGGTCGTCTTAGAAAACGAGGATTTGTTCTGTTCGACGTTTTGAACACGGAGAGCAACTGCGACGGTATGGTTCTTGATTAGCCATCTACTCTTCGAGACTGGATATTTGGGATATTCTTCTGTTATACTTGTCACTTACCAGTCAGAACAAATTGACCGACGGTGCCAATGAAGCCGGCCAAAAAGGCATTGTATGGCTGTAAATAGTATCGGCAGATGTTAGTGGCCCAACCCCCCTCTCAATCAATCCGTTGGCTCCCCATCCAAGTCGAGGGTCCACTCACATTGCGAGCAACCAGGACGAAGTACAACATCTGCAAGCCTCCGACCAGGACCAGGAAAGCCAGAAAGATGTCAATCAGCCTGGTCTGGTGGGTGGTGATCTTCCAGTATCCGTTCCACACTTTCTCGACATCGGGCCAGGCCTGCAGGAAAGACGACGGCTGCGACGAGTTGGCATCGCCAGCAGTGGCTGAGGTGTTCTTCTTGGGAGCCATCTTGGAATTATGGGTGTAATGGCAAGGGCAAGTGGCAGGTTGAAATGCCTGCTCTAAAATTCGTCGATTGGTGGTGGTGTCCAGGGGTGGATGGGATGGACTTGTGAATGCGCGATGTTGCCAGCTAAATGGGCAGCTTTCCAAAACGACACGAAAGCTCCAAGCCAGGGTGACGACGAACTCGGTGGGTTCTGCCAGAGTGTATGTGATTGGCTGAACCGAGCAGGGGTGCTACGGGTGCCAAGCTTTGGGGGTCCTCGGCAGCTCAGCCTTGTCCCCACTGCCGCAGATGGTAGTGCTACTAATGATATGTATGAACAGAACACGAAGTTAAGGAAGTCTTTTATAACACCTTCCAGTACTGCTCCTCGGGGCCACTGTAGAATTTATCCATCTTCCATTTGGGAGCTTCCTTGCCTCTTATACTTTGTTTCCTGGGTCATATATAAACTTATGCTCTTATTTCCATTCATATGCAACAAGTAGCATCTGCTACGTACTCCAATCTTATGAGAAACATCAGCTACGACAAGTAAATCTCCGTATCCACCATTTTGCATTATATGCCATATTCGATTTCTCTCGGAAGTGGAGACTTTTACTCTTAAGATTGAGAGATATCGTTAAGTTAGCCTTTCAAAACGTATATGCTCTTAATAGTAGCCATATGGATACGAATAGTCTTCTACGCCCTGTAATAGATCTTTTATGGGTAACTCCTTGTAGCAGATTACAGAAAGGTCTTTAATGAAAGTTGATGATTTCAGTGTCTGTCTAAGTATGGAAGAAGATACTGCACGCTTTGCTATATTTCCGGTATGTTGTACAAGATAGTCTCAAGTCTCTTCTTGCTCTAGAAGAGAAAACCTACTGGAAATGTTGCATAATATTATTTATCTAACCCATAGTATAGTCTATATATGGTTTCTATGGTCGATATAACCAAAATTCAAGATAAAATACTCCTCTATATTGATTTATAGGAGGCTCAGCTGATCAACTGGTATATATATATATATATATATCTCACGAGAGATTACTATCCGGCTCATGTACAGGGCCAACAGTCCCAAGCATTTTGTCTAGCTATTAATATTGCTACTACAAAAAGACCTCACAATCCGTCTAGGAAAGCGTCGTTGTAAGCAAGCCATTCCAACCAGCCGAACACAACAGGCTCGGTATCAGCGGTGTATAGCGGACCGCCTTGATGTACGATCAATGAGCTGAGGAGCATGACTTTCTCAGTGCATTGGGTTTTAAAGCAACCTGAAATTGTCACAAGTGGCACCGAGTGGCTCTTCAAATCCTCATCACAGACGTAGTCTACGGCTAGAGTGCTGCGTCACAGGGTCGACGGTGAATAGATATTCACCGGTCGTGACAAATCAACGAGTATCAAGCGATGAGGCACGTATCTAGCCACAAAGTTTGCTGGAGAATAATTGAACATAAGACATAATTATACCTGAGTTCATGTTATGCATTGATTATATAGTGAGCATCGGGACAAAACATATAGACGTGATAATTGATATGCAGAAGTGCATATGTGAAAATAACATTGCTTATATGTCATTCCGCCGCCCCGACTGATGGACTAATATGGAAATACATCTGCGTTACTGGTTCACTCTGAAGCTTCAAACTACGTACTTGTGTTTCAAGTGCATATGTTATTTTCAATTTCTGTTTCAACTAGTGATCAGTCCCTATGTTTGTGGACCTCTGATGCCTATCTTAGGAGTCGCGGTCGTAAGGCAGAAAGCAGCCCGATTTCTGGAAGGAAATAAAACAGGGCTGCTTGCTAGCTCAATCCAAGAGTCTCTATACTATCAACAGGCTGTCCAAGCACAAAAAGATTCAGAAAGTGGGTACGAGGTCAGTAGTGAACGCCTGGGTTCGGCTAAAAGTGAACTATTGAATGTCTTTGACTGTTTGAAGGGGAAGGAGAATAGATGTGCTTGGTTATACAGAATAATTCTCACAACATCATTCTATGTTTTCAAGAAAGAATAAAGCGAAAGGGTTTACTTCCAGGCTCGAATTTTGTTCATCTTCCAAGCCTCGGGAGCCGCGGAGCAAACATTCCATCCCGAAAAAAGAACTTGACAGAATCAGTAGATCCCTAGAGACAATATTGCGTCCACCGTAGCGTTGCCATAGTATTCATGCTATATCTAACTATCTTTCCCAAGACTTTTCACCAAGATCTATGATTCAAGCGCCTAGGAGGATGTTCAAATACAATTTGCGAGCCACGTAGTACAATCCCAAGGGAGTGCCACAGCTGCGCAGACTTGCTTTTGCTGGGTTTACAGGGAGACACTTTGCTTTGCTTGGACCTCTAGTTGAATTCATACATATATAGTAGTGGTAGTATACCAGACGGCAACTTGGGAGTATCTACTGTCTTAGAAAAAGAAAGAGGCCTTGTGCATCGGCTGTATGTCCCGGGAGAACAGGCGGTGCAGTATTTGTGCTCTGTGAACTGTGGGGATCGACATGGTCCATGAATTCCGATTTCAAATCTCTTTAGTCTATCAAGTAAGCAAGGAATTTCCAGCTAGACGCTTACTAAACTTGAGAAATCGACCAGAATGAGAGAGGAGGCCAAAACAAATGGTCTCTTGTGAATATAGCCGATCTCGAACAAGTAATGGGCCATCAAAATATGCTGAGATGAACAAATATCGATCCAGGGGGGAAGAGTCGATGAAGTTGTTGCAGGTTGGAGCAATTGCTCAGGCCAAAGGTTTCAAAGTCTTACATATTCTGTATGATATGGCAGACTTGCTTATCGATGTCCATTTGCAATAGCCCCGAGTCTGTTTCAACTATTAACGAAGCCATTCAGTATAGCGCAATGATTCAGACCTCGCAAAGAATTAGATGATTGCAATGCTGAGCTTTAGACATCTGTAATCCTTGCCAGCTTGTGCGTGCTGGACGAAGGCAAGAAGACACCGTTGGGAATGGAAGTATAGGAATGATTTCATTAATATGGCATATTGTAATATCCACCCAGGTAACATCAGTGCTCAACTGTTGACTAGGCCTTATCTCTCAATATAAGGCTTCAAGATTTTACTATCAGCAGGTGTGGTTGTCAGCAACTGCTTTTAACTCTGATCAAGAGAGGTATTTGGTATAGGCTACAATTATATAAGCTGGCAGAAGCCTCTGGGTCCAACTGCTCATTAGAGACTTTATCACCCTCTCCCTCGGTCCTTCTCTGCAGCAAGGCTTCCGATCCTGATTCTAGAGTTATAATCCTGTGCTGCCTTCAAGTCATCCCTGAATTCTCTTACTAATCTCTCCTACCAAAAGCTGGAACCAAATCTCACCACGGCCTTAAGCCCGTATTGGTGGCTAGTCTAGTGATATTGCGTGTCTCAGCACAGACCGTGGTCAACGGTATCACCACTGATGTGAGTGTCCACGGGCTAATGATTCAATTGTTGTCTTGAGATATCAATATGTGACGTACCCTAAACCTCAACAGACGGAAATGCCTCTGTGACAAACAAAATCCCAGTGGCGCCCGGTACAATTCATAACTACCTGATACCGCCATTGACACCGCCCATTTCCCTCTTGGTGGCACCGTGAAGAGATCTATTCAAGCAAGCTCGGCACGCAATGGCAATGGCGTGATGCTCCGTGTCGAGTTCCTGGCCTACCAGAGACTGATGGCCCATTCCGTAAGGGCTTGTGGGTCACATTCTCTGTTGCAAACCCTCTGATAGTCCTTGCAGTATACCATATCCAATACGAACCCGTCCAAGCAGTGGTAACTGCAACTGCAACCTGACCCACCTACTAGGCAGACCTGACCAGCGTGGTGAGACTCTGACATGTAACTCGGCGGCGCCAGAAACGTGTCAGGTCGGTGCTCTTTTCGGAAAACATGGCGAGATCACCAACACCTGATTTTAAGGATGCATTCATCGATGATTACGTCTCTAGTCTGTCCCGCACAGTTGTCCACGTGGACCACCGCAGCATTGTGCTGCACTCTGCCAATATTACGGTACAATTCAAATCAACCTGCGCCAACCTCGAATCCATTGTCTTCCAGTGTTCCACGTACGGTCAGGATTCAACGGCGTATGCTTCATTCTCCGCTCCGTCCCCAGTGACGTCGGCGGTCTTCGTGCGTCGGTGCCCTGAACTGCCTAACAAACAGCGCTTTCACGTCTACTGTGCGTGCTATTGCCATTGTCGCTGCGGCTTATCCCAACACGCCGGCTCAATTACTCGCTATCAAGTGCGCAGCAATAGCCATTCTTCTTCTAAGAGTAGTAAGCTCTGCCAATCTACAGCCGTAAGAACATGGAGCATGGAATCTGAGGGAAGGCCTGGCTTTGCTCTACAGACGAGGGCTTAAGTAAGGTCTACATTGGAAATCTACGTTGAGTAAGTACTCAATGTCTACGTATTGGGAATAAACCCTGACACACAAGTCCCAAGTCAGTCTTGTTTACGTTTTATGGTTACTCCGCTAGGAAGTGTCAAAGGTCTTTTTTTAATCTTTTTTTTTATTTGTCTCACACCTCTATGCTGGACTAGAAGCACATGGGAGAAGGGCCAAAAGCAATTTGCACGGTCTAAAACCCAGCTGCTTGCCCTACATAGTAAGTGGATACCGATAATTGCCATAAGCAACGCGGTCAGCGCGTGGAATTGAGCCAGCAGCATCGTCATTCATTCGATCCGTTTCCTAATGGGAAATATGTTAGTACCTTCGGAGACACTATACCATGTACACACGAAACGGTTGAGAAGCCTGAGTGCTTCTGTGCTATAAAGCTCGTCGACTCATTTGGTGCGTGCTCGCTCAGATATGGTAACGTCAGCACCCTGCGAAAAAGACATGGCAGGAAAATGTGCGTTGCCCCGACAGCAGGATCGCGGCTCTAATGACGTGTCAGATGCATTCGTGAACCGATACCGGGAAGCCTCTTGGCCGTTTCAAATATTATTCGAAAAAATTGCCAATACCATGTACGTACTATGTACTGTGTGACTTTTTGGGGAGTTGACTCAATGGGTAAGTACAAAGTACCATGTACATCCGTGAGAAAAATGTTAGGACGGTTTAGTGGCCACCACACTCACGAGAAATACTCAAAGGTACTGTGCATATGAAATACATTCTAAATTTATCGCAATGGCAGTGCATATGGGCATGAGTTGAATCGGGGTGCGGTTCACGGACTGTTCGCATTAGTATCCAGCCGACGAGCGGCTTTACGTGCCGCAAATGGCTGATGTGCAAGATACTAATATCTAATGTATTCTCTATCTATGAAGACTAATAGTTCGTATTTGGGGATAGATTTGGCGGAGAAACGGCTAGTTGAATACTGAAAGTAACATGTGGCTGGTAGAGCTGAGATGGCATTGTCAAGCGCCATGAACTTTTGGACATCCAAGAGACTTATACTCATGAGTTCAGGGAGGGTAGATTCAAAAGCACTAACCCCGGACCCAACAAAAAGAAAGCAAGAAAAAGAAAGAAAAAAAGAGAGCAGCAAAAGAAAGGAAAGAAAGATTGACTGCGCGCGGGACCTGAGTGGGGCGAGCTCCCGAGAAACTGGATCGACAAGGGTGTCATGGCGTTGTGAGTTGGCGAATCAGAAGGGGCTAGATTTACGGATTGAGTAGGTGGGGCTTGCCTCTTGATCGGGGTGGACGTGGGGAAGCAGCCCGTCAAAAGATTTGGGATGCATGGAATGGAGTAAAACAGGCAGGAATGCACAGAAGAGCTAGAATGCGGCAGGACCCGAAGGGATTAATTTGGGTCTGATTCAGAAAAAAAAGAAAAGGGGAAAAAGCCGATCCAGTCTGCGGCCAGACGTTTTGTTTTGTGACAGGGAGCGCACGCGCCAGCAAAGAATTGAGGCCCTGGCAGATGAGGATCTGTGACTGCCTTTCCGTGGGTTGTTGCTATTTTTGGCTGATATGTGGGTCGCTACTATGTCGTTGATTCCTTCTTGTTATTGCCATTTTAGACTGTGCGGTGTCAAAATAAGGGAGGCGCAATGGATTCAACTGACTGCGTGCAGGAACTGTTCATATGTACACCTGAGCATTTCATGACCGGCCAATCTACGGTGCCGAGTTTATATACGCACACCTTTGGCATTTGCTCAAATTCCTCATGTGTTATTTCTGGCCCCCGCCACCCAGGAGTTGTCTCCACAGGACTCTCAATTTGGAGAAAACCCGGTTGCGCGATACCCAAGAGCTGAGGTCGAGCCAAACCCGATCCATTGGCGCATGATTCCTTGGCTCACGTTTCTGTCAGCCGCGATCATGTTTGTGGCTAGCTTCGTGGGTGGTCTACGCATGTTACGCTGCCCATGACTCGATGCATCTCAAGTTCTCAAGAATGGTTGGTTGGTTGCGAGTCTTTGGAACGTTGCAGTCACAGTACATAATTGAGCACTCTTGCTGGGTAGCTCCAGGCTAGCGGAAGCTGCCTCCAGGTGACAGGCCGGGCACTAAAAAGTGTGCATGGCCACGGATGTTGTCTCCGGAATAGGGAGGACTCGAGGGTCAGGGTCAGGGTTGGTGGGAGCATAGTGCTAAGTCCCACACAACAACAGCCCGCAGACGACGGTGATCTATGGCACCCTTGCGACACATTATACCTTTACAGTCTGATAATCTCATTTGTCTCGACGTTATGTACACTCACAGCCATGGATCTTCGCTTGAGCTCTTCCCGCAAAGAATTCTCGACGCAGAACCTCGACTGCCAGACACAAGCCTCTACCATGTCGGCGGGGCTGGAGTGGTGGTGATAGTATGCGATACCATAGCGTAGCGTGTCTGTCTGGGATTCTCTGAAGGCCAGGATGGCCTTGGCTGGTCTGAGTCTGAATCTGAGTCTCAACGTGGGGTGGGAGCGCGAACGGAGGGGATCAGCCACCCCAGGGCTAGAATAAGGGCATTGTTCACTGTGTTCTGTCGTTTTGGTGTGAGCCCTTTCCATTGTCTCGGGGCGGTCGACTGGCATGGTGTGCGCCAGTACGGTGCTGAGAGACGTGTCAAGTGGCGTCGCTAGCCTCGAGCCTGGCAGACACAACGATGAACGTTCATCACCACAGCTGTCGCGGACACCACCCTCTTTCTTGCCCTCCTCCCCATCATAACGCCATGTCATACCATAGTGCCCGGGGCAAGCGCGCACTAGAACCTACCTAGGTACCTTGTAGCTTTGTTTCGTTTCGTCTGGGCTGCAAGCATCTGCAAGCACCTGCAGCCGGTGTCAATCCTACAGCACGCTTGGGGCCCGTTTCGCGGTGCTGATTGGTGGTGGTAGGAAGAACTGGAGCAGCGTAGCGAGTATTATGAAGGATTTCTGTGGGGCAAACATACGCCATGGAGGGTCTATCGCTACTATCATGTATGTATTCTGACTACAATGTACAGTCTGCACTAGGCAGTCGACCATGTAACGCAGCCGTATGCACGCTCAGCAGGGCACAGGGCTTTCGCGAACGCCAACAGACGCACTACATAGTACTCTCTTCAACAACCGCTCTGGTGGGCACAAAAGCTGACAATGGGTAGAGGACCTTTGCTTTAAACAAGTGTTGTGCTGACATCTCAAGTGGGTGAGCAGGCCACTTGTTGTTCTTCATCATATTGGCACCCAGTAACCCAAGTAGGTATTACGTAGTATGTACTCTAAGTAAAGCAGCACCCAGAGCAACCTCGGCAGTGAATGGTAAGCGATACCTGCAGGAAACACTCACCCACTTGCTCCTTCCCAGCTACTTTGCAATTCGTTTTCTGCCAGGGCTGCGGCGGAGGGCCTGGTCAAGGCGCTGGGCAAGAGCGGTCCCATGCTCTTGTACAAAAGTGCATGGGGCAGCTGCCTGGGAAAGCAGGAAGTCGCGGCACCTTTTTTTGAGACCAAGTCCCCTTAGTTTCCGAAAACGTGGCCCTGGCATGCCATTGCTTCGTCGCATTGCCACCCGCGAACAAAGGAAGTTTGATTCACCTCCGCCATCTATCCAGGTGAGGAATGCCAGGGAGAAGTGGATCTCGACGTCGATCCTGTTCATTGGGAGGCAAGGGCGGAGCATTCCAGCTGCGGTGCTTCGACTTACGGAATCGGGAAGTGGTTTGCTTTGCTAACTTCGACCGCTCGCTGCCACAGACTGATTTTCTATCTCGACTCTACACAAAACCAACATGGCCGCCACCACCAAGCCGGTCGCATCTCCTCCCCAGGAGCCCCCCTCTCTCCCACCGACTCTGGCGTCCGAGACTGCTATCGCCATGAGCGGCACCGTCTCCTCCCGGCCATCCACCCCGCGCCGGTCTCTTGTGCCTCGCGGCCTACTAACTCGCCTGCGCCATCGCTCTTCTACCCTGAAAGCCGGTACGCTTGATCCTGTTAGCCCAGCCGGTCTTGCCGGCCCTCCCCCTCTCGTCTCTACTCTTGCGCACGCAGGGTCTTGCATCTACTTACTGCAGCATCCCGCGGCGTCTCAGGTGTTCTACGTTCTTTACTTTGTGGTGCTGATAATCTTATCACCCCGTCTGCAGCTCTTAATACCCCCCAAAAAGAAGAGGACGAGGAAGTCCCTAGCCTTCCAGATGAAGAGTTCTACCAGATTCCCGTTTACACCATGCGGGAGGTCGAGTACCCGCATATGAAGCAAGGTTGGCCTCGAGATACATCAATAGAATGCATGCGCCAATTGCTAATGACCTGTAGGCATTTATCTCGACCACAGCGGAACCACAATCTACGCAAAGAGCCTCGTTGATTCCTTTGCGGAGCGAATGAAGACGAATCTCTACGGCAACCCTCACAGCGCCAATGGCCCCGCGGAAAAGTCGGGTCATGTTGTCGACAGCGTACGAGAAAAAGCCTTGAGATTTCTCGGCGCCGATCCGAAGCACTTCGATCTTGTTTTTGTCGCCAACTCTACCGCCGGCATCAAACTGGTGGCCGACAGCTTTCGCGACTTGGCCGAGAAGACTAGAAGCCGCAGTTTCTGGTATGGATATCACAAGGACTGTCATACCAGCCTTGTCGGTGTGCGAGAGCTTACCAACGGTCAATCGCATTGCTTTGAGAGCGATTCCGAGGTCGAGCGCTGGCTCGATAACCCTGAGGTACACGGCCAGGACAGACGCTACGACCTCCATCCCAGACCACACGGCCTGGGTTTATTTGCCTATCCCGGCCAATCCAACATGTCGGGTCGACGGCTTCCTCTGTCCTGGACAGGGAGAATCCGCTCATCTGCAGCCTTACAGAACACGTACACCCTGCTCGACTGTGCCGCGCTCGCTATGACCAGTCCCTTGCATAATGTGTTCAGGGACCCGGACGGCGCGCCCGACTTTACCTGTGTTTCTTTTTACAAGATCTTCGGCTTCCCGGACCTGGGTGCGCTCATAGTCAGAAAGGACTCGGGCCACATACTGACGCTGCGCAAATACTTTGGCGGTGGCACGGTGACTATGGTCTCGGTTCTTGGTGGCACATGGCACAAACTCAAGGGTCGCGACGCCACCGATTCCTTTGCTGGCGGAATACGCCAAGATCACGGTGAGCATTCGTATGAAATCCATGACGCTCTCGAAGATGGAACATTGCCCTTCCACAGCATTCTTGCGCTGGGCGAAGCTATCGACGTTCACTACAAACTATACGGCTCAATGGTCAACATATCACGCCACACTACCGCCCTCTCCATCCGTCTCTACCAGAAGATGCGGGCTTTGATGCATGCCAACGATCGCCCCCTGGTCCACATCTATTCCGAGGACGACGGCACTGGCTTTGGAGACCCTAAAAAGCAGGGGGCCACAATTGCTTTCAATCTTCTTGATTCGAAGGGTTATTACATTCCATACTCGGATGTGGAAAGAATCGCAAATGAGAATGGCTGCTACGTTCGATCAGGTGGTGCGTACACCTTTGGGAGCGCTAGCCGCCTGCGTTCTTTGCCCTTGTCCTTTGCTCTCCATGTGCTTGCTTTTCGCAGCTCATCTCATTTTCCTTCACAAGCTAATCGTCATTGCACTAGGAATTTGCTGCCCCGGCGGCATTTTCACCGCTCTCGAGTACGAACCATGGCAGCTTCAACGCGCCTTCTCGGCCCACCATACCTGCGGACCGGACGGTATCAGCCTGATACAGCAACTGCCCACTGGGTAAGTCGTACTAATCTTGAAATATGGCGTGATTCAGTCAAAAAGAGATGTTGCTGATTATGAATCACGATTCTAGTGTTGTCCGGGCCAGTTTAGGGGCCATGAGCACGAGAAACGACGTGGATGCCTTTATCTCTTTCCTCCAGTGGACGTTTCTCAATCAGGGATCTTCCAAGCCCATTCAACTTCCGTTTGCAGAACGGGACTATCAGGTGACGAACCCCGATCGACGACAATCGGATGCTACTTTAGTGTGCGCGGCACATGCGGTAACATGTGGTTAGCCGCCAACAAGGACTGCACTGCGCAGTGTACGATCATGGTGTGGAAATCAGCATCGTGGGTGGGTTTGATTGAAATTACACTCGTTTCTAGTGTGTTTGGGTCTATGTCACGATCAGGAGCCTTTTTCTTTTCTTTTTCTTCTCCCTTTTTTCTTTCACACTTTTCGCATGTTTTACTTTTCCCATATTGTTCCTTTTCCTTTTTAGAAGACTGAAAATTTGGAGTGGAAAGCATTGCATTGTTATTGCGACGAGAAAGGGACATTTTCGGTACATGGTTGGGAGGACGGAGCAAATAGACGGAGCCGGTAAGTACAGCGGCTTCACACGAGTCTTGGTCTAACCTGAGGGCGGGGGAAGAGGGCGGCAAGGTCAGGAGGGCTCAACTCATCAGGCCGAGAAACTGGTTACCAAGACTCCATGTACAATGAGCGCAACTTGCGTACTATGCCAGACTGTGGAAGATAGAGGCTTCGCACACTGGTTACAAGAATAATTCACAATGGAAATTCTGCATTACTAGCGCAAGCTAGTAATCACACAGTACCTCAAAATCAAAAGGAGGGGGCAGCGGGAGAATACACCTTACTTGCCCTTTTTTTATACTCTGGAGTGAGACCTTGAGAAAAGCATATTCATGTGTGTTGCTACACCAACCGACAATGAAGCAATCGTGGCGCGGGCCGCATTGGGTAGCAGTCGATCTTTGCACGGTCTTGACGAGTTCCGAGCAATGATCCATCCTTTCTTTCCGTTGGTGTAATATATCCCAACCTTCATTCAAGCGTTCGCTCTAGTGGCTTTACTGATCCAATCCTCAAATCCTTTCTGCTTCGTTAAATAATCACACCCGACGCCTGCTTTCAGAATTCAGCGCAGTTTGCGATTCACTTTGTGATGTCGCCCTCCTTCGCTTGGCGACCCGCATCTCGGTAGTATCTCCCGGGTTGTGATCTATGGATTTGTACATTAAGCGACATATTTGCTTCTCGAGCCGCCTTTCCTCTTCATCATCAGAAAGCCGAGTCCCACAAGGATGACAGCGGCCCCGAATCCCAGGAACTGAAAGCTCTCGTTGGAAAATGCTCTTTGGCTATAGGAAAAGTCCTTGTTAGTCGTTGATTCAGGACAAGCTGAGGGGACACGACACTGGGGAAATAGAGGATTATGCTACTGCTTCTTTTTCTTTTGGAAGTGGGGGGGGGGGGTTGGGTAAATCTTCAAATTGACTGGATGACTTACCACGCTCCCTTCAAGGGGTTCCAGATGTCGGCTGCAGTCTTTTTGTTGTAAGCGATGTAGCAGTCAGGATTGCCGTTGACGGTGATGCATCCTTGGTTGAGCAGAGGGTTCTTGTAAAGGTTCTCAAAGGAGGACTCGCTGCAGGTTTGGTCCTTCATACCAACCGCCCACAAAAGTAGCAGACAAGCCCACCACGACGATTGCGAAAAGCATCTAAGAGAAAGAGTCACATGTCCATTAGCGAACAGTACGCGGCGTGCGTAGAAGAGACGACCGCTTTGGTTTCCGATGTGAACAGATGGAGATATTGTTGGATGGAAGTGCTACACATACCTGGAGGGCGCGGAAGATGATGGATATGATGGACAGCATCGTCGCGTCATGCAGGACTTCCTCAATGATGTGCGCCGGTTTGTATCTTTTTGGAGAAGGGGAGGGGGGGGGGGCACAATAGAAACGATAGTAATCGCGACACTTTGATGTAATTCGGCGGAGCTGCTGCGTGTGGGACAATCGAGACAGTTAGTCGCTTAATTCCCACGAAAGTGTCAACGAAGATCGAGAAAGCTAAAGGAAACACAAAGTACTTATAAAATTGTTCGGGACTTTGGCAGTAAGTCGATAATTTTAGGTTAGTTTTCAAGGCCGTGGAGCGTAAGCGGTCTGGGAGGGAGGGGACCTTTTCGACTCACTTTTAGGCAACAGGATGGGAGGAAGGCCGACACTGCCACCGTCGCAACGCAGACTGACTGGTCCGCACCGCAGTTCTGCAAAGCAACCCATCGTACCTGCACACTTGCTTATTTGGAAGTCGATTTACGTTTGTGCCTCCCATCACTTGTGTACTCGATGTTTACATCGCGCAGAGGGAGAAATGATGTAAAGGAGCACAGCTAGCATCAACACGGAACTCTTGGACGAATTTTCCACAGTTTGAGAGGCTCAGTGCGTTCGAGTATGTCAGACGTTGCTTGAATCTTTTGGTGAGCATCCCTGTAAGTTGTCCCTCGTTTTATGCACAAAGATGGCTGAGAAGTTCTTGCGGCGAGATGAGCTTTGATAGCTTCGGATACTGCCTGCCATCTGGTCGATGCCACAAGATCATACCGATCCCTCTATACCTTTCCGCGTGTGGTTGTACAACGGGTACTGCCACATAATCGTGTCATGGAGTGCTCCGTTCATATAAAATTATGTTCAAGCCGTAGCGCTATAAATACTTTAATTCGTGCCAGGGGCTTATAAAGCGGGGACATGCATCTGCAGCCCGGTACCCGGTGTGGCGCTGTAGTGGTGGTACTTGGGTAGTAAAATCCCGGAACTGTATACTTTCCTGATATAGATGAGTTTCGATATCGGAAGGAACTGGTAATTAAGCGTCTATAACACCCCATTACTGCAAAAAGGGTAGACTGTGGCTCAAGCAATCTTGATGAGTCTGGCTACTATGCAGACAGAAGCCGGCACCTGGAGACTTGCTTCGGGACCGAGGATCACATGGTCTAGTTCAGTTACTGGTCTAGGTAGCGGAGTATATGATATTTCTTGACGGCTGTCTGATTCCACTTGACTCGGACGTATGCCATTGGCAGAACGTTGTTTCGAATTGCTCAAGCAGGCACACCAATGGAGAACGTCCTGTGTACAACGCATTAGGATCTTCAGGGCGGACATCTTACATGTCAAGGCTGTGTTTCCCAGCCTACTTGAACATCCAATGCCAATGTTCTCAAGCCAGAAATGATCTGCATCCAATGGATGGCAGTGGCGTACAATCGCTGTTACAGTTCTTGCCATTGGGTGGTGGTGTTGCCATCCCCAAAGCGTTGTTGATCTCCAAGATCGTATCATCGAAACCGAGTATGTGTACAGAGTCAAGTCCACTTATGGCTAGGCTGCTGGCATAAAGTCTTGCTGGCATTACCCTCTTCGCATCCATCCAGTCATGCGTGAGGATAATGAGGTCTAGGTTTGACAAGATGGCAAGCCTCGGATTGCTGAGCAGCTATATCAATTTCAGTTGCAGGTTGTAGGTAAGCCATTGCTTAAATCGAGACAGGTAGGCTCATCCTACCCAGTGGGCAGAATTATCAGCTCTTGCTTACTTAGAACTGACGGCTCCATTCCCGGGCGTTGGCTTCCAAGATATCCCATCCAAATTCTCCGTCATCTCTTTTGCCGCCGCCTTGAGCTTCACTGTGCCAATCTAGGACTCGCGGCTTCGGCTTTCGTGGCTGAATCATTTCCATAGTCTGCTCGAATACACATGGTAGCTCTAGGTCAGAAAGGGAATTAGCAAGGCGTGGAAAACAGTAAAGTAGTTCATCTTCTTGTCACTGAACAAGGACGGAAAAAGGAGTCAGTGTAGTATTGACTGTACGCAATTCCATGAAAACCAGTGCAGATGCCTTGGACTGTTCATACGAGCCAGAATTAGAAAGCAGCCGATGCCTTGTTTTGATCGAAAGTCTCAATGCAATTCTCTTGAAATATCGTACACAACCCGCTCTTCTTCTATATGTAAGCGCACAGTATCACAGTTTGCCATATCTCCCAAAGTCTCCTATGCCGCAGCCTATTGTCGTGTAAATGGGGAGCGCGGATAGAGTAGCAGTTTCGCCATGCTAGCATCAAATCGTAGCGCTGAAATCTTAACGCCAAACTCCGAGGTATGCCACCAATTCTCCATGTTCTGAACTAGAGCGCAATCGCACCTCGCCGGCTCTCACGCATGTGGAGGAGCCCTTGCAGGCCGCAGAAAACTAGGAAGCCCTAAAAGAGGAAAAGTCTTGTAAGCATGGGAGCCCACGGTAGGGTAAGATGGAGGTAGATGGGTGCGCAACTAACAATGTATACAAAGACGGCGGTGAAGATGGTGCTTGCGACAGCAGGGCCATCTTCGGGTTGTTCGACACCGCCAACAAACTCCTCATGGTTGTTCTTGAAAGCCGCACCGAGGATCGACAGTATAATGATGGCGAAGACTGATATGACAAAGCTACATGTCCGTCAGATGATGTCCATGTCAAGCTGGCAACAATCCACAACTTACCAAGACCATGCTTGCATAGCGCTCACGAGGGGCTTCATGATGGGCACTTGGAGCAAATGGTCAAACAGATCCAATAGCGAAGAATTGACGCGGCGAGAGGGCCTGTTTGAGCTTGGTCGAGCTAGGCGGGTGAGCGTTGCGTGTGGTTGTGCACGAGGATGTTGTGGTTTGACTGGACGTTGGATTAAACTTGAGGAGCATCCATCCCATCATCAGCTTGCCGGCCACCGTCATGGCTCCCCAAGCTTGGCTTAGTCATTCTTCTCAAGTCTCAGACATGGGACAGTGGCTCCCCGCTCGGCAAACCCCTGTCCATTATGGAGACCAAGTGCTATCGGCTAATCGGGCGGCGCCTTCCTCCTGCGACGGGTGATGTTACTATCTTTTGTCAACCAACGACCACAACCGCGCGTACTTTGTCTCTGCCCAATTAACTTCTACACCTATAAACCGTCTCACGAGTTGCAAAAGGCTTAGATTTGTCGCTGCTAGCATTTCTCTTTTCTTTTCTTGTCTCATTTCCTTGCCCCACGTGCATACAACCACCTTTATTGCAGAGAACTCTGTCCGGGACGCTTCTGGTCGGCGGCACCCACCTCGGGTTCAAAACCAACCGCTGCATCTACCCGAAACTCGATAATCCCGTGTATTTACACTGACACGGATTGACAGCATGTTCGAAGTGCGTGGGTTCTAGCAAATGCTAAGTGTCTGTACTTCCGTATTTATCTGAAAATGGTCTGACAAGCTACAATTCCAGGCACTCCACCCACATCCTGAGGATCACTTGCACCTCCGTTTGCATAGAGCCAGATCCGTCGTTTTAACATCAGAAGAGTGAGTCTGATTCCGTCAGGATCCTGTGTTATTCGTCCACTCGTCGTCAAAATACAGGCAATTCGACATTCTTCGCCTCGGTCGTGTCAACTGCATCATGCCAAAAATTCTTGCACTTGCTTACATTTTGTAACTGCATGATAGGCTCACAGAGATTCGAGCCGCACAGCGTACTTTCGAAGGTAGCTACTATCGCTCCAGCTTAGGGGCTTTATCCTTCGCGCTCGTTGTTCTCAAGGTTTTCACCAGTGAATTTTATGCAATTGGCGCCTTATTTGCTGCGTAAGGGTGTCTTATACAATATCCTATAGAATGGATGAGACAGGCTAATTTGTCTTCTTAGATACGGTCTCGCAATTCTCTGTATTGCCATTTTTCGACGGTACGAGGGTAACAGACAATTTTTTGATCAGCAGGAGTCAGACTCGGAAACGGATGATGACGACGACAGCACGGTCATCAACAGGCAGAACGAAGATGCTGCTGCCGCAGCCAGGGGTCGGCGGCGAGTACAGACCATCAAGAAGAGGTTTCGAACTTCTGGTCTGAGTGTCACACTGCTTACTGTTCTATCTTTGGGAGCATACATTACGCTGCTGGTACTAACGCTCAGGCTTAGCGCATGAGTAGTTTACAATTCCACGCATTCTCCCACTTGATCGCCAGCGCCACATAGCAGGTACGCTACAATGCCGTGCCACTCGCGTGCCGCCCAAGGATCGAATCCGAAGGCATTCAGAATGGTCATGTGAAAGCCAGATGTATGCAGGTGGTTTGGTCGAAAAGGGGGGGTGGCTTACTAGAGCCGTGCTAGCCAATCGCGGGAAAGATCATGAACTCCTCACCCATCATCACCACCACCAGCACCACAGCGGTCAGCCACGCTCGCCTATCAGTGTGCTTCAATATGCACTGAAATTTTAGCATCGCGCACGCGCAGCTGAGAAAAAGAAAATGCATGTAATAACAGGCATGGTATCTATGGACTAAGGCTAGGTCCAATAATCTATGTGATGGCAGCCTCGCCGCTCGACCTGGCCCAGAAGAGGTGATGCATTCACAGATTGGGGCGCCTGCGCGTTTTGGGAAAGCCCGTTGTCTCTTTTCCCAACCGGCTGATGTTTATCTATGCCATCTTTGGCACACTGGATAAAAAGAAGGTGTGTTTGCCCAGGAACCTGCATTTCGGAGTTATAAGATGCGCGTGCACTTTGTACTGTACCTGCTTTTCTCTCTTTTCGTCGTTAATGCCGCCAGCGTAAGCAAACACACATAAGGTGTTTATTCCTTCGCACCGGGGCCTGATGTTGCACCTGCGCGCCCTTGAAACAAGTGGTACGTATCAAACGCTGACTCTATGGCCGCCGGCCCATTACTTATTTAGAGAGGTTGTATGGCCCGCTTTTTCTGGTTCTGCATCTCCTTCGGGTCCTCTCAAATCATCCAACTTCATTTTGTCCGAGATATTGTGGTTTATATCCATGCTAGTCTTTTACTGCCTAGACTTTGGAGAACGCCCAAATCTTCACCGTTGCATTTATGCGTGCTACAACAAAACTCCGCCAAGAAAATTGCCCAAGTACAGCACTTCAGCATCATTGACGCGACATGGAGCAGTACAATGCGACACCAACTTGATTGATGAGGAAGCAACAACAATCAAGATGAACAATCTACAGTTCTTTGAGATAATCATCAAAGTACACCAATCCAATAAAATTATTCCTCCCTTTACGCTTCTACGACCAAAGACTTGAAAGGAAGTAGCTAGGCGACTACTGCATAGAGTCCGTCCATACAACATATACTATATGGCCTTTGCTCACTACCGGCCCGGAATGGCGGTTTAAGCTGCCGACTCTTGATATTGTGGGCCGAGTTTGTTTGCCTACTTCTTCCAGTTCATGTACTGCGATCTACCATATTTATTTCATTTCATCTCATTAACTCAAAGACGATGATATGCTTCAATAGACGACCGTTTGATACCGCCATTCGTTAGCCTCGAAATAAAATGGAGCTTATGAGAGTTCGAATGCTACCCTTAGGAAAAGGAAGCCAGTCTTGATTCCTGGCCTCGGATGAATGTTAGACAAAAAGGCGCTTTGGTGCACTGAGAAAAGAAAGTCCCCAAGTCTTGATAACAGTAAGTTTGTTTTCTATCTCGAGAATTGTGCTAAGAACCAAGACCGATTATGATGGTATTCTCTGCATCCCGTGCGAAACACCTAGAGGGGAAAACAGAAGGAAAAAACAACAACAATAGTTCAAGCACTTGCGCTGGAACGCAGCTACGGCAGCTGGTAGGGCTTTCCTGCGGTCTGCTTGTCCAGACTCTAGCTATCTATGTCAAACGCCTTCTAGATGCAACACACACCTGACCCTCCGCTGAATTTCGAGGTCATGAGCAGAAGATTCCCACACTTGTGCATTAGAGGGGTCGTCAACGATCACCCAAAGGGAAAGGTTGTGGTCGAGAAATTAAAAACGACGTGCAGAGCCGACAGGCGGAACAATGGACCTGCAGTATCTGGATGGAACGATTTTCGAGAAACCGGAAGTGCGTTTGCAAAGCTCTGTGCGAGTTGCACGCTTCGCCAATATCTCCATTTTTCTCCCTTGTACTCACACTTTCAATTCGTCTTTTGTTCTTCTTTTGATCTCCTGTCGCGCCTCCCCTTTTTTGTGCACAAACACGAACCAAAATTCCGTAACGCCGCGCTTGAACGGACTTGTTGGGAGATTTTCAACCATTTACCGCTGGACATAATAGCCCTCGGAGACCGGGAGTGCAGACCCCATGGCGGATGAAGTGCCATGGCCAGCCCCCTCGGCCTGTGAATACCAACCACCCGTGTATGCCTCCCCAGACTTACTGGGAACGGGTGGGTAGCCAGGTTGTGGCCAGCCGCCGTAGGCAGCCGTGTGTGAGGCTTGCGCAGATGGCGACAGAGACACCGAGTTATCGGACGCCATGTTCGGGAGAGGCGGGTACACGTCGGCCGCGGGCATGGTCGAGGATGTTGACTTGCGCTCGTAGGCCGACTGAGGTGTCGCCATCTGGCTGACTGGAGAAAAGGCTTGCTGTGCCCCGTGGTGCGCATAAGTCTGCCACTGCATGTCGTTTCTGGTTGCAGATTCGGCCCATCCTGGCGCTCCAGATGGAGGGGGTGTGGTGTGGCTGTATGCAGAAAAGCCGCTCGAGCCGAGTCCTTGGGCAGAGTCGTGGCTGTACGGAGGCCAAGGACCAGATTTGGGTCGACCAGGGCCGGTTGCTGAGTCTGTAAGAGCCCAATTCGCGGCTATGCTCTGGCTATTGTACTCAGGGTACGTAGCTCGACCTAAGCCTGCGGATCCCACTGGATGGAGCGATTAACATGTGGTTCACTTTCAAGTGCAGGCATGAACTAAGAGAAGTCCCTTGTTTATGTTTGTTGTCTTCAGTCCTTCTCTTACCGGTTTCATCGTCTTGTCGAGACATTCGCAAGTGATTGCCGAAATCACACTTCAAGTCCACGACCAGCGCTTGACTTGCGCTATCGAGCAGCAGTCTTGCATCTCTTGCACAACAAAATCAGAAAGTACTTACTTTTCAAGTCCGGGGTTTCTGCAAGTCCCATGTGTTGAATCGAAGGCATCGACATGGCGCCAGGGTGAACGCCGTGCATGTCCACGCCATGTCCGGTTGCTATGCCTGGCGATCCAGCGATTGTGGAAGAAACGATTCTGGTTCCTACAGGCGCCCGCGATATCGAAGAGTGCCGTGAAGTGGGCGGGCCTTGATGGCTAACAGATTCGAACTTGCACTCCTTGTTCAGTTTCTCACAGGTCCTACACTTCTGTCCCGGAGGACCTGCCAAACACCGAATTTTGCGATGGCGACAACAGGCTGTGCTCGGGAAAGGAGGTAGCTTTGGTCAGATCAGCTCGTCAGGCACAATCAAAACGACAGGTGTCTTACTGCAGGCAGTGGTAGCGCGGTGGTAGCCTAGCTTATTCCGCTTCTTGTCGGCAGCTGTCATTTTTGGTTCGTCAGAGCCTGGTGTCGGAGGCTCCATGCTGATGTTGCCGTGGGAGTTGGACCGCTTTAGGTCAAAGGACATTGGGGGTGAGCCATTCCTCCCTAGTTGATCTGGTGATCCAATGCCCATTCCAGTGGTATGTGGCACAGCAGGATAACCAGCATTGTATGGAGGCGGGGGCGTTCCAGGAGATGGGTACTGGTAGGACATTATATCATTCATGAGCTTTTGCCACTTGTAGTGGCTTGATGTGGAGAAGCCTTCGAAGTCTTCGAGAAACCTGAGAACCTGAAGAATGTTTGGTAATAATTCCGGGTGCACCGCTGGAATGAGTCGTCTTTTTTTTTTTTTTTTTTTTTTGGGAGACAAGAAAGCAAAGGACCGGATCAAAGACCGGCGATAGTGACGCTCCCAGGGGAAAAGAAGAAGGAAAACAAAAGAGGGCTTCTCTTTTGATGTCTTGCTCTCTTCTCTGTGGGAGGCAGGTTCAATCCCTTGATACAAGCCTGGCGAAGCTGCTTCTGAGTCTTGGCCTTGGCTGGCGGAGTCGAGTTGCGGTGCGGTGTGGTGCAGTTGCGGATGGGTGTCGGTATTGGAGTGGGTGTGGGTGTGGGTGTGGGTGTGCGATGGGTAGCTGCCCCAGTCAGAGGGTCTTAGTTAATGGAGTATTAAAAAAACAAAAAACAAAATAAAGGGTCAATGAAGAGGGCCTTATGTCTTCGGTCAGGTGTCTCAGTCCCCCCTCGAATCGCTCCTGACGGATAAGGAAAAGAGAAGTGTTGGGGCTACCTGGGACATGAGAGAGAGCTCGACCTGAACCAAATACGCCTCAACGCGAGTACATAGCAAAAGGCTGTCTGCAAGAGGAATAGTACCAGAGGCGAGGAAGACAAAGAGAGGTAGCGAAAGAGAGCGCCCAGCCAATCAGAAGCGCCGTCGGGACGCCGGCGATTTGACTGGCCTTGTCTTTGGTTGGAGGGGGGTATCTCGACAGGGACGCCTTGGGTACGAAGGACTTTTTTTGGCCTAGACAAGGCGGAGGAGAGGAGGAAAGTGCGACGGTACCTGCCTCCGTGAGTTTTACCCAGCTGACAGCGTCTTCACTGATGTTTGCGCAACGCAAATGAACAACTAAAAGCAACGTAATTTGAAGAAATGGTACTGTGCACAGCCTATTCCTCTCCCTCCGGCTTGGGGATGGCTCCTTGCGCTTGGGCATTAGGCAGAGAGAATTATGCGCGACACACCCGACTGAATAAAAAAGGGCCTCCTCCTGCAAGCAGTGGTAATTTTGCAACGCAGCAGCGCGCGTGTCGCCCAGGCATGCAGTTGTGAGATGCGGTGCTGCTGTTGGTTCGCAGCCTATCTGTGGACAGTGTTGCAGCGGTCGCCTCAAAATGGCAGAGAAGGAGACGTGGAGAGACTTGGGTTGCTGCCCAGCCACGGCAATAATTTCTTTTGACCTGCTGCGATCACTCGGTGGCTCCCACCACGACGTGTACTATCTGAGCTCCGTCTCAAAGGGTAATAAACAGCTTGCCACAATATCA
Source organism: Coniella vitis (assembly GCA_011317545.1). Lineage (NCBI taxonomy): Eukaryota > Fungi > Ascomycota > Sordariomycetes > Diaporthales > Schizoparmaceae > Coniella > Coniella vitis. Next base: position 667,237 of record WUJK01000003.1, read on the forward strand.
GAGCTAATCAAGTACGCTCTGCCAATCTGTTGCGCGATTGCTTGCGGGTCTAGAGCACCTGGGCATCAGGATTGCGCAGGGGGAGGGGGTGGCGCGAGCCACTGGAAAGGGCCAGACAAGCAGTATTAGAGCGAATGAGGACACTACTACTATGATGTACTATGGGACTCTATGTAGCAATGGAAACTGGGCAATCCTGGCGTAAAACTGTGGAAGGCCCTTGAGGTGTCAAGAGAGGGGAGGGGTGCGAGCATGTGCTTGCATCAACCCCCCGGGCCGAGATGGTCGTGGACGATTGCCAGGGGAGCCGAATTAGGTCGACGTCTTTATGTTAAACAGAAAAAGCAACATCAATACCAGGAAATGAGAACTGTCAATTAAAATAATGACCTGTGGAGAGGGGAAAGAAAAAGGAAGTGGGTCCATGTATGCTGCATCGTATGCAATGGAGTTGTTCCTTGTCCTCCTCTTTTTACGGATATGCCACTCTCTTTCTCCGTCTGAACAGCAATTCGCCGATTGTTGACATTGCCCGACGTCGACCCAATCACTGGGTGAGTCGGCCGATGCCTCGCTGTTTTTCTGGGTCTGAGACACCAGGCTTCTTGTCGACTTCTCCAAACGCCGGTACAAGAGATCTTGGCGGACTCTGGTAGATGTGCATGTCTAATGAGAGATTACCATGTATAGTTATTTCTTCTCCAAGACTTTGCTTTTTCCACTCATAAGGGAGAAGGGGGGAGGATAAATGCGGTTTTTTTCTCCTCTGCCCAGCCTGAGCGTGCGTGCGTGTGTGAATGCGCAGGGCACCTTTGGCCCGGAGGAATACTTGAGAGACACGAGATGCAAGAAAGGGGGTCATCTTGATGGAACTATGACAACTGCAGCAAGCCCCTAGCTGACAAGGGCACTGAATAAGCGACTATACTTTGTAGGCGCAAGTGAGGTGGAAAGCTGTGATGATGATGACGCGCATCTTCAGAAGCAGAAGCAGAAGCAAGAAGGACGCCCCAGGGTTCTGTGCTGTTGACAAAGTTTTGCCAAGCAGCCAAGACTAATAAGCAAGCAAAGCACGCAGCAAGGAGAATTGCAAGCAGAGTGTTGGTTAATAGCTACAAGTCATTCCTGTTGGATCGACAAACAAACAAAAAGCCAGCGATGCAGCATGGGGAGGCGTAAGGGCAGTCGGCCGCAAGCGGATAAGCTACGTAGAATCTATAATCTTACTTGCTACTATGTATACATAGTATACACCTGCCTAGGTACCCAGACATCCGGACAAGTACTTAGGTACCTGCCACCATCCAATTCATAGTGGAGAGGTATACACTGCTTCATGTAGGAAGGTGTCAGATGCACTCTTTCCTCCTGAGGGACTGCACAATCTCGTCATCCTGGGGCAGGGTCTCCACCGCTAGGTGTCGGGCATGCTTTGCAATATATTGTAAACGGCAGTTGCAAGGCATTCGTGCTAATCCCGAAAGCACAAATGCTGTGACTACCAAAGGTCCGATTAGCTTCATCTCTACATACGTAGCATATTCTACAGCTCCCCATCGTATGATCGGCCGTGTCTGGCCCAGGAACCCATGTAAGGAGATTCTCGGATTTTACAAAGTACTGTGCGTCACAGCGTCAGATTGATCGTTGACTTCCGATACCCCGAGTATACATAGTATGCTGTACCTACTCACGACACTACGATCTTCAGATAGCTTGCCCTGTCTTGATCTAGTCAGGCAGATTCGCATTAGAAGAAGGCATCAAGACCAGGCACCTGGCGTCTGGCACTTCTCGATAGGTACTCGGATACCCACGTAGCACCTTGCAGTCAGCCCTGTGCCCACGCTCTTGCCCCAAACGGTCGACGAACCTATGGCTTGTGACAGCAGGAAGGAAGGAGGGTTGCGGTTGCAATACTCGGGAGCAGGGGCTGCAACGCACGGTCCAGGGTTGTGGTGGACCCCGCTACTGCGTGTAATCAGGCGTTACTGCACGTATGTGGTGCCCTTCTCCACCATAGCTACTCTACATAGTACTTTCACCATGTCCCCTATGGTACATACACTGCAACTGGATACATCGTGCGTACTTCCACACAGTACCACAGGGTGCGACGGGCCATGGTGTTCTGGAAGGACTTCTGCAACATGACGCCTTTTTTTTTTCCCTCGCTTGTCAGAAGTATGCCCAAGTCAAGCCTGGCCAATCACATCCCTGGCTTCATCCATGTTCCTGACCGGTCATCTTCTTGGAAAGTCCAACTCCGTTCATCTCTCTACTCTGTGAGGACTTTGTGGTCTACATGGTTTGAAATGGCAACCTTCTGCAGCTTCCTTTCCTTCCGCAGGCATCTGCTACTTACTGTGTATTGATGTGCTGTATACATCGACGTGGCTGGACTGACAGACTGACAGGCTTGGCGCATCCGCACCGCAAAGACTGATTTCAAGGTGGTGGCTTTGCGTTGCCTTGTCAAATGCAACCGGCTGAAAGTACCCCGGCGCCTGGCCAACCAGCCGGCCAACCAGCCAGTCAGACTACTTACCTAATGCGTATTTTGCATGTGCTTTCACGGCCAAAAGGTGCATTCTTCGATCGCGTACCGACTTCGGACTCCTCACGACTGCCGGATATCACGCTCATGATTTCTGCACGCTCTCCCTCGGTTTGCTTCTTCACAAGAACCTATACTGCATGTGTGCCTGACTAACGTCTCTTACACCACAGGATAATCCGAGGCCCGAGACGCAGCATAGTAGTCTGCAGTAGTGCCGCCTTCTGCATGCTCGTACCTTTTTCCGAAACTTTTTTCTATGTACTACGTAAACGAACCTCGCTCAGCGTATCCTCAGACCCGAGTCCCCGAACAAAGCTGGGGCCGGAGCGGAGAAGAGATACAAAGTAATGCTAATACTATGTACAATCTTGCACATCCCAGCGATTATGTATGGTATGGAGTGGAACTTTACTTGGCGAGAGGTTGCTGGACGCTCGTCATCTGGCAAAACCATCTGGGACATTGAGGGACTGCCCCTGCGGCCCTTCCATTGTCGTCAAAAGCAACTGTTCTGGTGCGACCCTCCCACCGTTTCGGCAAGCCACGCTTCCAAGATCCTGTCGACGCCTAGGCCCTCAGGCAGTCCTGGTAGGTCGTGCCCTTACACCAATGCTTACTACTCTGTATAACAACAGTATGAAATGGCGAGTGTTTCCATTTGGCTTATCACCCCTCCGGCCCAATAGGCCGAATGTGGTAAACCAAGCAAGACGGCTGTAGCCGTCAGCCCTGTTGTCTGACGGCTAAGTTGAGGCTTGTCCGATCAGCTGCAGGTGTCATACCTCAACAGGATCTTCTGAGTCGCATGTTTCATCCCCACAGTACTATATGTATACCATACTACCATGTATTGGATGAGAACCGCTGAGTCGCTCGGATATCCACAAATGTGGACAGACATACTATGCATTACCTAGTAGACTTATGGCCAAACCGGCACAATTGCTTTGCATCTGATCGGATACTGTATTTCTGTTGCTTTGCTTTGAAACTAATCGAGTAGGTGAAGTCGTGCACCGCAACACCCCCCCCCCTTCCAAAAAAGAAAAAGATGGCATTACGGGGATATTACATAGCACATGATCAGGTTCCATATTTTCCAGACAATACTGTTTAAGTCAACAAAAAGACAAAAGCCCCCGAGACACTAATATTAGATGTGATTATTGACGACGAAACACACGCAGCGTGCAGAAGAATGTATAGGCAAAGGAAAATAAGATGCAATGAAATACCCTTAAGTGCTTTGTTTCGATGGATAAGCCGTCATAAATTGCCAAATACTTTGTAGGCAAGATCTGATTTGACTGTGATCGTCCTCAGGATGGTTTTATAACCAGACCTCTGATCGGTGATACATCAAGTTGAACGACGTGGCAATTCTTGACACGATTTTCAATGCTAAGGAATTGTGAGAAGGATTATTACGAGGTATCACAACAACTTCAAAAAGAGATGAGAACATACCATCGCGAAATTGCACTTGCGAGACAGAAAACAAGCAGGGCCAGATACTGGAAGGGTCCTGACATCATTCGTCAGCACCACGCAATTATACATAAAATTGCTAATCATATACCATGTACAGACGCCGAGGGAAGCGATAGACGAAGGCTTCTAATCGCTGCAGTACTTTCCAGATATTTTCGTACATAGCCCCTTCAGCAGCAGCAAGCAGCAAGCCAAGTCATCCGTACTCGATATACGATCATAATATACGCTTTGATAGCAGCGCATAAGTATGTACCTTGGCTCTATATTCTCTCAACTAATTTCGTGGTTCATTGACCAGACTGTCCTTACCCTGTTGGCTCCTGCCTGTTTCCTCTTTGGCACTTGGATAATCTCTTCCCATCCTCATATGGACGGACTCTCCGTCCTGCTTTCTGTTTCGTCAATCCAAAGTAGCAGGTCTCGTAAGCTCCAGGATTCTCAGAAACCCATCTCCACCTCTTGCTTTGCCAACAGAACTTGCATAGCGCTTGCCGCATCTTTTGCTATGTACATGATGTCTCAACATAACGGTACCCAGGCTGCTCCGACTGTTGGATAATCAAGAAAGAGTCAACGAAGCCCATTTTCGGGATGGCCAGCTGGCAATAGCCGCGCATATCGCCTTGTTACAGGATGGTAACCATCCTCTAGCCATCGCTTCCTTGTTGGTCCTTTCTCCATTCCTCTTTTTGCGCCTCTGAGACCCAATGCATCCCTAGTCAAAACACTGAGTCGTGACAGTACAGCATATCACACACAAGACCGCCGCCAGCCAGCCAGCCATGGCCGCCAATCACGCCATCTGCCCTTTGCGTCCCGTCTGTGGATCCCAGGACGATGATGCCTTCCGCCTCTCTGATGTTCTTACTTCTGCCTCACCATCTCCATTGCCGTGATTTGGTCTGGGCTATTGGCCAGGTAAACTTCGGAGCTCAATCTCCCATCTTTCTCAGATACTCCAAGCATTTTGCCCTGTTCTTCGCATGCTTTTCGCTCGCCTAACTTTACTATCCCACCAGTGGGGTTCAGAAGAGTTCCATAGGTAGTACTTTCTCCCTCGCGTCACGAGACTCCACTCTTTCACTTCGAACATTTGAACAACACAGCACACCTTGGTCTCACCGTATAGTCCACTCAAGAAAATAACGACTCATACAATACAACACAGCTGTTCTTTTTCTGTTCGCATGGCGGTCTAGGAAGGTACTCACTCTTCACACCCTTTTCCTCGGAATTCACAACCGCCGCCACCGCCTTCTCCGCCACCTCTTTTTATCTCATTGAAACTAATCACCTCATCCATTTGCAGGCCCCGCCGCTAGCCACACAGAAAAGCAGAAAGTTGGAACACTAATAAAGGGAAAAGAAATCCCAAAGACCAATTGAAATGAGGAGCGAACAATATTGGGTATCCACGTCGGATGTGGGCGCCAAAAGCTTGTAGACAAGATCGCCGAACGGCGGCCCGTTCCGGATTGGGTCCCTCCAGAAGGAGGGTACGCCCACCCCCAAGTCGGCCTGAGCGGCAAAGGCCATCTTCATCTTGCAAGGCAGGACTGCTTAGCCAACGGGCGTCGTTGTTGACGTGTGACCCACTGAACGCTCTAGACGACCAGCCAGTGCCCGAGGGATATTATGCTTGCTCCCATGATGATTGGCGCGTGGCTTAAGTCTTTTGTTCGAGAATACTGTAAACCTTCAGAACTTTCACATTTACTGATGGGTTACAACGTGGGAATAGCAAGAACTCCTTACCTTTCTGCTTGCGTAGATAGGCATACACTGACACCCAACCGAAGACGGAGAGCGAAGAGCTACTCACTTTTGTTTGGATTCGCGCTTGCTTTCGTCTCCACTGTCTATGTGGTCTTTACCTGTCTGATCTGTTTTGCTACATAGTAATATCCGAGGATCCTCAAAAAGGTTGTCATGAACTACCTAGCTAGCCAACCCGCCTGACAGGCAAATTGCTCCGGTGAAGTTGGGTGAGCCGAAGCCGGGGACGAAACATGCCCACTGATTTGCTTGCTGCAAGGCAACCGTTGTTGCATAACAGCATGCGCGCAGATTGCCCAAAACAGAAAAATTTCGGCTGCATAATTTTTTATCATCACATGCCCTTTCAAGGAATTCTCGAGGGGCCCCAGTCTGCCCCAATGGCCCAGTGGCCATGAACATGGAGCGTCCTCACAGAATCACTCCTTATACTAACTCAAACTGTGACATGTGTTATGTATGTAACCTTCCAGAGGTTTCCGAAGGGCAGAGACTCATATATGCAACTATATGCACATATTTGGGTATACATGCAGTGCATACATTGTAAAACGATCTTTGCCACTTATATGTACATAGTACATAGTCGCAATGGGTGTCATTCGCTAACATGTACGTTTTCAAATTTTGCAAAAGAAAAGTGGCTCGCAAGTTGCACTTACGAAACGAATACTATGTACGACCGAAAATCGGTAGATCTAATAACGTGAGGAAAAGCATGCAAGAAAGATGTCTTCCTTTTCATTTGAGTGATATTTCGATATGGGTCAACTAGTTATTCCAACTAGGTGTTAATTTTTCTCCTTCCCCGTAAAGAAAAGATTAGGTTGAGAAATTCAAAGAGTCAAAAGAGAAAACGTAATCAACATCGACAGAAACGCCAGACGGGGGTATAAGAAGCGCCATAATCTTGATCCTTCGAAGAATGAATAGTAATAAGAGCACGATGAAAGTGCGGCTATGTTAGGACTTATCCTGCCGCAGACAGGAAGAAGGACCACATCCATCAAGTCCCGGTCGGCATCTAATGTGAGGTTTGAGAGAGAAGAGAGCAATATGAAAGACGTTTGGTCTTGTCAGTTATTCCTTGGATGTTTTTTTTTTGCTTTTTAGATGCTAGAAGTTTGAACAAAGACACACCACTGGTGAAAGCCAGTTTATTTGTGGGTGATTGTGTCGACATGCGCCGTGGAACGCCGCGCTATAAGAGTCTGCCGATTTGAGACAGTAAACGCCAGAACGACTGGGAAGGAATTCAAGAAAGATGCAATGTACGTGATGCTGAAGCACACCAGGTACCGCTCATGAGTATGGCCAAAATTCAAAGTGATCCGTTTAGCCGTGCCGCCAACGCGGCTTATTGTCCTTGGCTACTCTATCGTTGGTGCCAGTAGGGGTACTGCTAGATCCCCTGACAAGACCAAGTCGTGAGCTAAACGGAGTCGGCATGGGACTAGCCCGGCCTCCATCTGCGGCAGTGGTGACTTCTTTGCGAAATTTGGGCATTGGCAGCATGCTTGTTCGTCTGTTCGTAGTGGCAAGTGAGGTTGCGGGACGCGGCGCCATGCCTAGCTCCTCGGCTCCCGGCCGCATGAGCGACTTGCGCCTGTTCGAGGAGGACACGGAGCGGATCTGAGGGAGGTTCAGCTTACTAACGGGTCTTGGTGGGGTGTCAGGCATCGGAGATGGCGACGTGGCTCTGCTGCTGCGCATAGGAAGTCTGGAGGAGCTAGTGGAGTTCATGGGAGCCGCGAGGGATGAGTGAGAGCGGATAGGGGTTGTAAGATTCTTGTATTTGGCATAAGGGGTGGGCGTGGTGAGGGAGAGGGGTTTAAAAGTGTAGCCAACGTCGAGGTCCGAGGTCTTCGTGGACCCGTTCCACCTGGGTCGATGGGCGAGTGTCGAGGCTGGTCGCGTTATACTAGCAGCAGAACGGTTCGAAGAAGAAATGGTGATCGTCTTGGTGCCACGAACTGGCGACGAGGATGCGCCGCTATAAGTGGATGCTTGGGGGACAGGTTTGCGTTTGATGGCTGGCGTCGTTGCAGTCGTTGCTCGTCGTCCTCCTCCTGACTGAGAGAGGCCGCCGCTGACACTGCTTGAAGAGCGGCGCACGCGGGTAGCGGAAGTATTCGACTTGGAGCCGGGAGTTCGTACGCTGGCACCCAAGCCGGACATGATGACAGAAGAGGGTGGAGAGCTATAAGGAGTCTCAAGGCCGCTACCTGCGGTGGACGAGACCTCGTTGGAGAGCATGCTCGAAATCGAGTCGCGCAGGTTCGTTCCCCACTTATCAGTATGGAGTTCATTCAGGACTATGTCCGTCTCCTTCATGTCTTTCTTGATGTCCTGCCACTTGGTTTGCATTTCTGTGTGAAGGCGCAAGATCTCGCCGTTGACAGTCAGACGGTCCTTGACGCCGCGTTCAATGATGAGCAAAACACGATCAATAGCTGGGCCGTAGTGCGTCTTCTTGGCTTCATAGCTCTCGATCTTCTTGAGGAAATTAGGCTGATTTGTCAAGTGCATACCAGCATCAACGGCCTCTCTGAGTCCAGCCACGCTGCGGTCGACCGAGTCGGTCATCTTTTCGGCCTGTCGTGCAGCTCCACGAAAGACAAGCACCCATCGGTCCTCGCCAAGCTCTTTGCGCAGACCATCCGCGTCTTTTTGGAGTTTTTTGAAGCTCGCCTCGAGTGCCTCGCGCCGCATTTCCAACTCTTCGCAAGCGGACGGGAATGACGCGTCTGCACGAGCCTCGAAGGTGGACAGCCGCATGGGCAGAAAGTCCAAAGACGCCCTCAGCGGTTGCATCCTAGCAAACAGGGCAAGCACGCTGGAATCATCGGCGGAGATGGCTAGCCCATTGGGAGACGGAGATCGAGGACTTGTAGGCACAGCTGCCAAACTGAAGCGGTTGGTTGGGGGCCTTGCTCGTGAATTGGCAGAGCGGGTTTCCTCCATGATGGTCCTGAGGTCGCCCATGTCCACCAAGTCTCCATTGGCGGTGGCCATGGCCGACTTGTGCCGTCTCTCTTCCATTTCAAAGACGAGGCGGCGCAGCTCACTGAGCTCCGACTCAATCTCTCCCAGCACCCCATCCCAGAGCTCCTCCCATTCCATGGCGATCTCGACCTGGCCGCGAACGCTGCGCAGAGTCGATCGAATGTTTGTCCACTCCTCCATGATGGCTTCCATTTGCATGACTGCTCTCGTAAGATCGTCTGTAGATACATTGGCAATGTCGTTGCGGGTTTGTAGCTCCTCAATTGCCGTGACGTAGACATCAATGAGGCCGGCAAAACGCGAAGTGGCGTTTTCAACCTCTTCCAGACCTTCACGGCCACCAGCAGCAGACCATTCGACGTCATCATCGCTATCGAGTCCCGAAATGACCTCGGAGGCCTTGGAGATCCAACTCCGAATCTGCTCGGCGGCTCCAATCAGAGCCCTTACGGCGGCTTGAGCGGTCGGAATCGCGGCGACTTTACCAGCCAACGACTCAGCGTCTGGCAGCTGCAACGAGGTCAATTGTTCTAATTGGTTTGCAAATGACGCACGTGATATTGTGTACACGGAGCCGGGACGCTGCAAGCCTAGAGGGTTAAAGAAGTCTTCTTCTTGAGGGCTGAATGGCTCAGCAGGAAGCGGTGGCGTGTCCTTGGCAGGAGGCGGTGGCGGGGGGACATCGTCTTGCGGGGACAATGGCTCTTCTGCTGGTGGCGGCGACGACGGCGGCGGCATCGGAGACTCGTCTGGAGAGAGTGGTGATATTGTGTCGCGGGCAATGTGTTCTTGCCGCATCTCGACGGTGACTTTTGTGCCATTGCCGTTGACGTGATCGGGCAGGCGAAACTTGTTTGTGTCCATGTCGATGGCTTCTGAAACCTCGAAGCCGTCTAGGCACAAATCGGGAGTGTCTTCAGCAGGCGGGGGGCTGTCGACGATGCGGATGGTCGGGACGTCGATGTCTTCGGGGGTGATGGCGTCGTCTTTTGCGGATTTAGTTGACTTGAGGCTTGACTTGGAAGGGATGCGCACGACACCCTTCCAGGGCTTACCCCGACGCTCAATGACGAGGTTCTCTGCGGCCGAGTGACGGTGGTGCGATTCTTCAATTTGACGGATTTGTTCTTCCGAGAGCTTGCCGATGCGGTCGCTGACAGTGGTCGCGTACGAGAGCTTCTTGGAGGCGCCGAGGCCGAGGGCTTTCAATCGGGCCGCGAGGCCGGGAGAGAGTTTTCGTGTCTGGTGGCTTGAGACGAGGTTGGGAGACGCAATGAGCGGGTCGGTGTTTGGTGGTGATTCCAATGTGTTTCTCCTCGCAATCTTGTTGTTGTTGTTGTCGTTGTTATTGGTGTGAGGTTTATTTTCAGTACTGTCGGGGGAGGGAGAAGTGATGAAAGAAGTGATGGCGGTGTTGGTGTTGTTGTTGTTGTTTTGGCTGGTATTGGGCGCAGCAGCGTAGCTGGGGGTATGACGAAGTGCCTGGGGGCATGGCACGGTAGAACTGGCAGGGTGACTGGAATTGGACGCGGGTGGTGGTGGTCGTGGTGGTAGTGTCTCTGGCGTGGTTGGAACAGGGACCGTGACTGGGTCCGTGTCTGGACAGTCTGCTTGGGAGGCCGTCTCGGTGCCGTCGTGGATCAAGGGTCCCAGCCAGGACAGATCGGCCTCGTCATTGGCGGAGTTGGTAGTAATCGGTGGTTGGGCAGCAGTAGGGGCAGCAATGGGGGTTGCAGGCAGGGGACCCGCCAGTCCTGCGTCGTCGTCGTTTGCTGGAGCTAGAGGAGGAAGAGAAGGACTGCTCGTGATCGTGGTGCCGGCCTCGGCCTGGCCTTGGTCGATGGAAAGGTCAGACATTGTGGTGGCCAGGCTGGGAAGGTTCCAAGGTGAGCTTCTGCTTGAGGGCGATGTCCCGATGACCGATGACTGATGGATGATGACTGATGAGAGAGTTCCTTCTCTTTTTGACCAGGCTACGGAGCGGGCTGCAGAGCGGGCCGATATTGCTGATGCTGGCTCTTTCTCGTTGTGTTTCTACATGCCCGCAGTGGCCGGCAGGTCAACCGGTGTCGCGATAGTGCTGTAGCGGATGGATGGGTGGGTGGGTGGATGGGTGCTGAAGAAATCCAAACAAGCGTGGGTGAAGAAGCGTGTCGGGCGGTTCGTCGCGTGGTCACAGCTGCAGACTGCAGACCTGCAGACCTGCAGACTGCAAGACAAGCAAAACCACTTGTCAAAGCCTGTTTGGGCCGAGAAAGCGATGCAAGCCCCAGGCCAAGGCAGCGGCAGCAGCAGCAGCAGCAGCAGCAGCAGCAGCAGCAGCAAATCGTAGCTCGGTTGTGCTGTATGTACAGAACAACAGCCAGTAACAATGAACAAAAACACAAAAGCAACCCAAGCGACGTGTCAGATTGAGCGGGTGAAGGAAGAAGGGAGATTGGGAAACCGAGAGGCAAATCGATATCCAGCGAGAATAGAATCTCGGCAGCGACACCAGAACTATGGAAATTGAGGGCCCCCGTTAAAGTAAAATGAGCACGGGCGAACGCTGCCGTTTGAGGGGGGGACTGCAGCCACTGAAAGCACGACTACATAGTATGTACAGCGCTGCAATACACCCATTGTATGTACCAAGTAGTAGGTATCCAAGAGCAAGTAGCGTGTCCCAGAATAAGTAAGCGGCGGGCCCCCCTGAAACCAGCCTCGCTCACCTGTCAAGTTTCGCCCCGACTCTGCCGGGTCGCCGCCGCGTTTCCAAAATGCGACGATGGGATTGAGAAGGATAGCTGGCAATTGCATGCATGTACGTCGTAAAAGAAAGAAACAACTGGCAGCTAACGGTAATGGTAGAGCCTACAGATCCTCAGTATACCAAAGCAGTTCCTTCTTGCCGCTAAATAATAGGAATACGAGGTGGCCAAGTATTGCCTTCAGGGCATTTTCAGGGTTCATTCCCCCCACCCCTTGCCCAAACACCCACTGTTAACAATTGCACAATAGCGGCACAATGTCCTTGACGTGGCAACAACTGCGTCGTCCTGTTCTATCAATCCATGCTCGCCAATCATTACTATGTACTTGTGCATTCGGTATCATTGGGCATATGCTACTGACATGCACATCGTAATGCCAGTCCATTGAAGGATTGAATCAAACCAAATCAAAATCATACCCCAGCGCAATTCGGCCAGAGAGCTATCGACAGCCAGCCAAATCTAGCCGCGAATTGGACCGTCGCAGCGTGGTAATTATAGCGCACCATCGCCCACTTCTCATTGGTTCGCGCTTCCTGGGCCCGTAGACACATGGAGGAACCCTGTCTAGACCCTCGCAGCCTGCCTTGCCCGCCTCGTCTCGCCTTGCTGCGGGATAGGATGGCAGTGGATTTTCGGCTGCTCTCAACGCATTTCTTCCTCGTGGCTGCTGCTTGCTGGATTTCAACTGACAAATAATCCGCTATTTGGTTGCTCGAGACTGTAGATGTTTACCTCCCAGCCAGATATTGCATGGTCAGGTGCTTTCTCTCGACAGACGCACAGGTGCTCGGTGCGACGGTTTGCACTCACAACGCCACCAACACCAGCGTCTCGCATTCGCTCAAGCACCGCCAGCTCAGCCTCGCCTCACCAGAACCCAATATCGATCTGCACCACTCATTCCACTGCGGCTACGTCTCGAAAGCCCGGACGGCTCCATTGCTGAACAGCAATCTCGCCAGGTCAGAGACTCGTCAGATCAATACCCAGTCCCCAGCCGGGGGAGGGGGGTTGTTCGGAGGTGAGAAGGCTGGTTCCGCTATGGTTGTGCCCAGAAAAGGGCAATCCAATCGCAATTCTCAGAGCCACACTTGCTATTCTTGCCTGTACTTGGGCATGTGACGTGGACTCGCAAACTTGTCCGTTCTTCCTGCTTTTCTTGACCATAATCTGCGCTCTGACAACCTTGTGGTCTTGTCTTGTGGTAACGGCAGGGCTGCCCAGACGTCACGCACTGCTACTGTGTACAGCCACCCGGGGACTAGAAATACTTATTTCACGTAAGTGGGGATGGCTCAGTCCACGGCCCTGGTGATGTGGACAATATGAGCGCTTTTATACTATGTATCTGTCTTGCAGCAGCCTCAGCAGCCTCGCGAAAGGACAAACTTTGGCCCAAGCCTGGGCACACCCACCTACCTACCTACCTACCCGAGTACCGAGGTACAGCCTTTTGGAGACTTGTACTACACATGGTGGTAGATTGCCTCGTCGCATGCTTCATGCTCTGGAAATGGCGAGAGTCGTGTCACAGGCACACAATCTTGTCCGTGTCGAGGCATACAGCAACAGCAGAGCCTGGGTGATGTTAACCATTTACGCATCTTTATACTTTACGCTACTGAGGTAAGTAAACGAATTCCACAAGACCCGTCGTTCCGATGTACCGCACCAGAAAAATGCGACGCCCGTTTCTTCCCAAGCAAAAGACTGATAGGGCTTCGCTGGCGGTGTCCGCTTAACAATATAAATCAGCCCAGAGAACCAGAAATCGTTGCAAACCCCAGAAAAAAGATATGTGTGTGTGTGTGTGTGCTTGCTACTCAAGTACCTTGGACTGATAACGTCTTGCCATGAACGGCTGTCCACTTCCGAGGTGATTACACATGATACACGCAAGTACCTACACTCACACACTCACTCTCTCTCCCAAAATCATTTAACTTGTCCTATCGAAACACCCTTGTGACCAGTGGACCAAACCAGCGGGCCGCGATTGCACAAATACATAGTACTATGTATAGAAACTTTGTAATTTATTGGTTGTGGCGGCATCAGCGGGATGGCCCGAGCGGTGCGCCCGCCGGGGCCGCCTGCCAGCCAGCCAGACGCGGCACGCGGTTCGATATGCTACTTACTGATTGCGGCACACAGGCTCTCAGTCAAACAGGAGAGTCGGACTGTTAAACATCGCGGGAGGAAAATCTACCACGTCTTTTGACAGCGGTCTGCGGCGCGTTGTGGGTCTTGAAATGCTGGGTAAGCTTCCTGTAACTGTCCAAGAGGGTATCTCGAAGCGCGTGTGTGAAGTTGGTGAGTACCACCTACCGAGGTAGGTATACTTGGATTCACTACTCCTTATGTAAAGCCCGCCCTAAAGAAAAGTAAAGCAGTCCAGTTCTGGTCTGGCACACCCCGAATCAAAAAAGTGGTTCAGTGTCAGTCTGTAACTCACAAGTACTTCCCGCCGTCATGGCACCGTCAGGCTGATTTATTACTCAAGTAAAGACACCGTGAGATGGTCTTTCATTCCAGATAATGGTTTGTATATACATACATATACATAAGTATGTATCTTCAAACAGCATATACGTAAGCAATATTTGAACACTTGCCCACAAGCTGTTTGCGCACTACCATGTACTATATACATACACAATATATCTATATCAAACAACTGTGGGCCAAGAAAATGATGACGCCTCTTTCTCCGGAACACCTAGACACAATATACTGTGCTTCCGAAAAGGTGTGCTTTCATAGTCTCACTTCACATAGTACACAGTACTACGTAGTCTATACAATACGGGGAACCAAATAAAAAGATGAAACGGACAAGCAACCATGGATTGCATCACCAATCCATGTTGCAGCCGCAGGCAAGGCAACCGGGCAGGAAGAGAACTGCATAAATAGGCAATACACACTGTACTTTGCACCTGGTACATAGCAATCACTCCAGATGTCCTTTGTACGCGACTACGGAGAAAGTAGCAGCGAATTGGCATTTAACAATTTGAAACGGCAATAACCTGTATGTAATGATAATCCAAATGAAATGAGAAAATAACGCATCCCAATTTTCTGTCAATTTGATTGATTCAAGGGGGGTATATCTAGAATTCAAAGTCTTTGAAAGGGTAACATGAGCGCCAAAGTCCCTTCAAGCGGAAGCCGAGGCAAATTTGAAAGAATGAAAGTGCACCAAAGAGAAGAAGAGGACAACCCCTTCCTAACATGAAGAATGAAGAAAGAAGTAAAAAAGCAAGAAAAGTACAAGTAAACCAAGAAAACAAGTAAGGGTGAAGCTAGTGGTCTTGTTTCTTGGGGCAGTAAGAACCAAAGCAACTGCAGCATCCGCTATGCAATTTTGTCAGTGGTATAGTATAGAAGAGTTGAATGATGAAAAGACAAAAGAAAAAAAAAAAAAAAGAGAGCCCAGTGAAGCCACACCACCACCCCCAATAAAGTTTCCCAACTCTTTCGCCCAAAAGAACCGATGTTTTCGTCATGAACTCGGCGACCACGTTTCCGAAGATGGCCTGCCCGCTTCTTTTGTTGTTGTTTTCGTGTCGATGAAGTAAAAAGAAAAAGAAAAAAAAAGAAGGTCGTCAAGATTAAGCGATTATGTGCAGCGAATGTTGAAAAGTCCCCAATTGACGCGACTCTTTCAAGAGGTTATAAGAAGTTGATATCCATGGCAGCATGATCCGGTGTCCAGATGTTGATCATCTTGTATTGTTGTGTGTTTCCCCAAAAGTCAAACTCGTTTCAAGGTATACAGGCCGTTTCGACCCCAGTGTTTTTTTCTTCTTTTTCTGCTTTTGGGGTCCCAAGCTTGCAACGACAATATTACAATAGTATAGCGTGATTGTCATGAAACTGACAAACACAAAGGAATGGTTGATGAGCGCAAGCGGAAGTGGGTGCCGAGGATACCGAAATTACTCCTCCACCAACGGAGCCGGTGGCTCCAGCTTCTTCTTGGGCAGCCATTCGGGCGGGCCGACCCTCGTGGGTGGTCGCTCGAGATCCGCTGCAATTTCCTGGCGGACGTGCTTGCACCAGCGTAGCACCGCATCCTCGAACTCAAGCCAGACCTCGGGCTTGCTGTTGTACACGATGCCTAACGCGTCAACTTTCAGACCCGTGACTTCGAACCGCAGCTCAGCCGCCTTGGCCCAGTAGCGGATGTTGTCGGCAGCCCGGTAGGGCTTCTGTGTGTCTGTGTGGAACGTGCCAATCATGCCAAAGCGGCGTCGCGACTTACGCACAGCAGCATTGTGTAACTGTACCAGCCGTAAGCCGTTTGCAAGGGATGCCAGGAATGGTGTTGGAAGCTCCTGGTCTTGGAGCGGTTTCGACCGGTCAACCGGTGTCCATTCGGGTAGTGCTGGCACTGTCATTGTGGTACCGTCTGGTGCGGGCGCCTTGGTTGTGTTTTCGGCGCCGTCGAGCATGCTGACAATGAAAGCGTATTCGCGCTGCACCTCGGTGCCAGCAGGCCAATCCGAGTCCCTGAGCCAATTCCAAGAAGACCGTTCTTCGTTTTCGGCAGCTTCGATCTTCTCCTCTTCGTCGAGCATCTTGAAGAGCCCTGTGATCCACTCCTCCATAGCCAGCACTTCGTTGTCACGCATACCGCCCTGGAAATCCCTAGTAGCCATACGCTTCAGCATCTCCATGACATTGAAGAGCTCCTTGCGTAGCTCTTTCTCGGGCTTGATTGAGTCCAGGCGATCTGGCGCGTCATGTGACGTGTAGTAGACTTTGGCAGCACGGATAGCCAGTGTCATGACATCGAGAACATGCATGCCCTGCACTTCGAACCAGCCTGGTGCCGCAATGGTAGCCTTGGACAATTGCCTGGCGTGCGAAGGTGGAGTAGGCGAGTCTGTAAGGGATGTAACTGAGACAATGGATGTCTGACGAGACCGTGGCTCTCCTTCGTGTGGGTTAACCCTGTTGTTCTTGGCGTACTCGACAGCTTCGCTAGCCAGTGTGAGAGCGGTCCTCAGGTCAGCTTTGAGTTGCCTAATGGAAGGTGGCTTTGGAATGTGCTTTTCCGAGTGCTTGTAGGTGCTCGCCGTGGGTGGCAGCATAGTGGGATCCGGTTCGTCCCATTCCTCGTAGTCAAAAGGGTCGTCGTCTGGTTCCTCGGTCAATGGCGTCTCCGTCATGCTGGGAAAGAAACCGCCTGTGTCAGGGCTTGAGCCGTAGATTGAATCGCCGTCCGAAGGAGTGACAATCTTGGGTGCATGGCCAGAAGCCGTGGCAAAGTCGTAGGAGCCCAGGCTGCTAAAGTCGAGGGTTTGAGCCTTTTGCATTCTTGTTTTGCGGGCCAATTGGCCCCCCTTGCCATCTAAAAGCCCCGTCCTAGCAAAGTAGTATTGCAAGTGTGTGATGCTGCCGAGACTCATGACACTTTCTCTGCTCCTCGCCGACGCAGCAAAGTCAGTGCCAGTCGGTCGCATGTAGCCTCTTTTCCTCGCTTGCGGCTTGGTTCCATAGTTTCCAGTGGAGTGACGCAGGCTGGTGGTTGGGGCCAAGTGGATGTTTCTGGCTGCCGACAGAAAGCTCGCAGAAGAGTGGCGGCTGGAGCCCGAGGACTGGCTGCCGTGAGAGCCCTGGGTGGTGGCCGAGCCGTGTGAAGCAGAGGAAGCAACCGAGACGGAGCGGGGAGATATCTCGAGGTCCGCGAGGTCCGCGCCGAGGGCAGCCATTGGCTTGAAGTCAGGCGGCGGCGTCTGGGAGCGGTCGATGTGGAAGGTAGCCATGGTCTGTGAGGCGAATGGGCCTAGGAGCCTGTATTGTAGAAGAACTCAAGTGTAGACTGGAGGCGTCCAAGGCTGGTGCTAGAACACGGCCAGCGATATAAAGACAATGCGGTTCGAGGAAAGGCGGCAGTCGCGGCTTCTTCGTGTCCGTCTCGCGGGAAGGAGGGAAGGGGAAGACGACGGGTGGGGAGAAGGAGTATGAGCTTTGCCACTCAAGAGCTCGCTATGGCAATGTCCAGAGCTTTGCTGTTGCACTGCGTGACTAAGTGAAACTGTGGAATGTTCGTCAAATCTCCCTCAGGCCGAGGGACTTGCAGAACACGGGTACTGGAGGAGGTAAATTAGGAAGGAAAAAAAAGGTGACGGAGAAGTGCGATGTAGAATCAGGGGCCCGTGGCATCAATCCAGGCGCGCGATAGCAGCACCAAGCAGCAAAAGGAACGAGGGCAAAGGGAAGTATTAAAAATGTAAGCAGGAAAAAACAAGAAAGAAAAACCTAACCACATCTATCGATCTTGTCTGCTTTGCGTGGTAAAGGACTGGACTCTGGAACGGAACCATTTAATAAGCAAACGAGGGGGGGATTGAAACTGCAGTGACAGCAAAAACATGCACAAGGAAATCATGCTGCACTGTACTGAGAGTGCTTTCGGGGGGTTGAGACGAAGGGGAGTGGGGCGCGAACGTGTTCGATGTCCCAGCCCGGCGCCCAGCTCGTTGGCCGGAACCCACTGCTGAGGGGCCCGTGGAGGCCCCTGGCTGACTTCGGACTGTTCTGGCTACAGGGGTCCTGCCTGAAGCCCCGAAGCCCCAACGCCGTGGATTGGCCAATGGCCCAATGCCCATGACCTGCGCGTGCAACGGCCCATGTGTCGTGTTGCAGAAAGGTCATTTCCCACCTGGAGGTATTCTCTACCCCTGGCACACTGTTTTGCCTGCATCGCCAGCCAGCATCTTCAGGTGTAATGTACAGTGCAGCAGCTCCAAACCGCGCTATAACAAGGCTGCCCTGTGCCTGGGCAGCTGGAGAACAAGCTTCCGTGTACTTTACATTACCAAGCAGCTTGTCCTTACCATCTGAGATACCCAGTACCCAGGTACTTCTACACGCGTAGGCCCCTTGCATGCATAGTACCGTAAGGCCTAGGTATATGGTACTGTTGTAGTAGTAGTAGTAGCTGGTACGGTATGGTGGTACTGTAGCACAGTCTGGATTCATAGTATCACGCTGCATCTGCTCAAGAAGGTGGCTATGTATCTTTTGTGACTACCGCTTCTTCAATAAAGCACTCTCTTACATAGTAGTTCTCGCCTACGGGCAGGTGAACCGAGATATCACGAATGCTTGCGTGGAAAGGCGCCTGTCCTGCTGCCCCTTCGAAAGTCCTTGGTGTCGAGTAGGCGAGAGTTATGACTTCGTTCGCACCCACATCCTTCTACGATATGCTATGATACTGACTCCTGGATTTCAAAACCCAAACGAGTAATCTTCTTCAAGTCCTTGATCGCCAGAACTCTAACCTGAAAGTACCCCGGGGGTATTTGTTCCTGGCTGATTTTATTCCGCGCTCGGGTCTCCGCGACGAGAGGGCCACCTGGCACGTGTCGACAAACTCTCCTCATCTTATCGAATGGACCCGGTCACACCGTGAATGACGACAATGGGGGAGCATGTACTCGCCAAGTAATACTTACATCTCAAGCCTCTCCTCAATTCGTTCGCTCCTCTCCGAATCCAATGATTGCTTGCCGAGGAAAGAGGGGCCACAGCACCGGGGAATGGGAACAATTCCAGAATCCTCTGATCCAATTACACGCTTGTCGCTGGTAAATTAAAAAGGCTCGGCGAGTTCCTTCTGCTTATTTGCGTCAAATGCCAGCGCAAGGCGGCCAATAGGGCCACAAATAGATGAACCCCCCCCCCAGCCTTGCCGACAGCCAGCCGTGCGTCAGTCAAACCTTGGAAGTACTCTGGTACTCAAGATTGAGAATTTACTGGCAGAACGACGACCACACTAGTCCTGACGGTACGACCGTAGAACCCACAATCATTGCATGAGAAAAAGATGGCAGACTGGGATGATAGCAAGTATAATAACCCAAGCTACCGACTTGAAAGCCATACAGGTACGATGAGGATCTGAACCGGCTTCTAGGTTTCGGAATCCTGCGGGTGTATTTCTCTCGAGGGTGGTGTAGAGAGAGCCAGAAAGCGATTTTCCCAATTTCACCAGCCCTGAACCAGGGTAGTCTGTCCATCCTAGAGCCTAAATCATCGGAGAATGATCTGATGTTGGGGATGCTAGTTTTCCTTTGCGCAGGGCAACCCTCACAAATGACAGGTCATGTCCCGAACCAATAAATCAACTAGCCATGGGCCGTAGCAATGGCGCCAAACATATCAGACTATACACTCCAGTGTAGATAGAAGCATTTTGGACGCTCTCCATTTGAGAGCAAGAGACATTGTCATGTCCTATTCACACTGCATATGATAAAAACAAGGTCAACACAACTTCGATCAACGCTTTTATACAATGGTATTTCTTGTAGAGTCACCCACAGAACGTTCTACATCATAACACCGATCCCGTCCACGCAACCCTACCAACGCCAATGCCTGACAATATTCAGATACTCTAAGGTAAACATATACATCAAATGCCACAGAGCCACTCTACTTTCAAGTCCGCGTACGCCATACCAATCGTCTTCAGAGTTTCCCTTTCGCCCAGTCGTGATGCTATGCTCTTTTTGAAAGCGAAAACATCTCTTCGCAAAAGCTAGTCAACAGGTGACCCATTTAAAGCACCAAACACTTAGTAAGGCATAGTCGCTATTGTGATGCGCCCAGCACCAACACCTTTGGAACCCATAGTGGTAGAAGACGAAGAAGCTCTTCCCACGCCACCACCAACACCACCACCACCACCAGCGCCGCCGCCACTTGCCCGACGATTCGTCCTAGTGCCGCTCGCCGAGCTCCTTCTTTTGGACACTCCGCTATAAGATCTGCTTCCACCGCGGCTGCCCCCTCCGCCTTTTCGGTAAACGTTTCTCTTGCCGCCATAGCCCCTTTTGGACGAAGAACCAGTACGGCCACGAGACACGGGCTCGTCGACTTGCGAGGTCGCTGCAAAACGCTCCTCCCAGCCTTGGAGTTGCGCCTGGAGGGGGTCGTCTTGTCCCTTTGCGCCAAAGTATTTAGACGGAACACCGGGGTTGTTATAGCCGGCATCATTATCACTATCGTTGTCATCATCCTCGTCCTCGTCCTCGTCCGAGAGCAGTTCAATAACTTCCCCAGAAGCCTGGGGCGGCGGTATGCGTCTGGTCGATGATGTTGGACCCGCCGTTCCAGGTATGGTAGCCATAGACTCGTCATTGGCACCGTGGAAGCTGAGGTAGATTTCGTGGTACTTGTGCACGAGAGGGATGAAGCGCGATCCATATTTGGTGACTTTGTCGGCTTCCACTCCGGGCAACATGCGCATCTTGTCAAGGCTGTCGGTCCAATTGATGATCATTTGTCGCATTTGTGCCTCCGTAAAAAGAGGCCGACGGAGACTGCGACTGTTGCGTGTCTCTTCTTCGAGCTTTTTGGCTTCTTCCATGTAGTCTGGGATGAGTAGGTCTTGCATCTCGTCCACTAGCTCTGTAGCTGCGTCAAGTTTAGAGCTCGACGTCGTGAGGTTGGTCGTCATTGTATCAAGTGTTCTCTGTCTAGGTTTTTGGCGAAGTGGCGGCGGGTCAAAGTAGTCATCGTCATCGTCATCGTCTGGTACCACAAATCCGTCGTCTACGTACCCATCAATGTGGCCTTCGTCGAACCTGGCTAGGCTTTCGTCATCTTCATATGCCACAGCCGCCTCTTCATCGAAGTACCTGGCAACAGATTTGCTCTTGGACTTTTTGCGAGTGGCCCCGCGAACGGGTGACGAAATACATGTCGAAGTCGGCCTACTTTCCTCGACTGTAGACCTCTTCTTGATAACCCGCTTCTTGGTTGTGTTGGCTGCGGCTTTCTTGTCTCCACCCTGCCGAACAACCATTTTGAGTTGACGATCGCCATTTAGAAACCCACTGGCTTGAGGCCCAAGCTGCAATGAATGTAAGCAGTTGACAAGTTATGACCTAGGATAGTTGAATGCCTTGAAAAGATCGAAAAAAAAAGAAAAAAAAAAAAAAAAAAAAAAAAAAAAAAAAAAAAAAAAACTCACAATAAAGTATTGGATAGCGATACCACCACCGCCCACTTTATTCTCTTCGCCCAAAGCATGCTGCATAGCCAAGTTCGTAATGATTTGGTTGATCTCATACTTTGTCAAGGCCTTTGCAATACCATAAAAGGACTGCCGCCCATCCTCGGCGTCTGCCTTCTTCTTGCCCGAAAGGATATCCGTGCATTGGACCATGGTCAGCCGAGAGTGATGCATGACGGCTTGCAGCACCGCTTGGGCATACTCGGTCCGATCCTCAACCTCGAAATGGCCTCCGATCCTGCAGTTATCGCATGTTGAGCCACACTGCTCTTTGGAAAAGGTTTCGCCAAAGTAATGCAGTAGTTGGCTCCGACGACAGTCACGCTTGTTCTCACAGTACATGACCACTCGATTGAGCATCTCCTTTTGTCGATCCTTTTGTGCGCGGTTGCCGTCCGAGTCATCAATGAACTTCTTGAGCTGGTGAATGTCGCCGTGGCTAAAGAAGAGATAGCAGTCTGACGGCAAACCGTCACGACCAGCGCGGCCCGTCTCTTGATAGTACCCTTCTAAACTTTTGGGTAGGTAATGGTGTATCACAAACCGCACATCGGGCTTGTCAATGCCCATACCAAAAGCAATGGTGGCAACCACGACCTTGATACGGCCGCTTTGCCATTCCCGTTGTACTCTTGCCTTTTCGACTGGGGTCATATGGGCATGATAGTGCTCGGCACTAATACCCGCACCACGCAGTTTGCCTGCAATGGTCTCTGTCTGTTTGCGAGAAAGGGTGTACACAATGCCAGACTTGCCTGGGTACTTCTCATTAATGAGCTCCGAAATACGATCGATTGGTTGCCTCTCCTTGGGTCGGATTTCGTAATAGAGGTTGGGCCGATTGAAACTCTGGGAGAAAACCCTGCACTGTTCCATACTCAGGTTGTGCTTGATATCCACAATCACATTATTAGTTGCCGTGGCAGTAAGCGCAATGATGGGCACCCCAGGGAACTGCTGCCGAATCTGACCAAGTTCCTTGTAGTCGGGCCGAAAGTCGTGGCCCCATTGACTGACGCAGTGTGCTTCGTCGATTACCAAACGTGCAAACTTCTTGTTCCGGTGTAAGGTGCGTAGTCCATCTATGAAGGCTGTGCTCTTGTTGACCATCTCGGGTGTGACATAGAGGAGCTGAACAAAGTGTTCGGGGTTCTTCAATTTGAAGTTTTGCAGAATGTCGTTCTTCTCATGGCGATCCATATCACCATTAAAGGCCTTAGCAATGATGCCTCGAGCCGTCAAGTGGTCGACTTGATCCTGCATCAGACTGAGCAACGGCGTCACCACAATAGTGACGCCATGCGTTTTCCCGCTGTTTACCACGGCAGGTAGCTGGTAACACAACGACTTGCCACCGCCAGTCGGCATGAGAACGAAAGCATCATGGCCAGCCAACGTCGCGTTGATAGCTTCCAGCTGATTGGTCCTGAATCCTTCTAGTCTAAATCTGTCCTTGAATGCTCGCAGGACGTCTTTTGACCAAGGATGTTGCATCAGCTGAGGGGGGATGATGAGTTTTGGTACAGGTTTGGTCGCTTTCTTCGCCGCTACTTTGGTCCTCGCCGCCTGTACCACATTGAGCGAAGCTTCTGAAAGTGCAGATTTAGTCCGATGCTGATCCCTGCGAGATGCCTTGTCTTGGCTCAAATCCTCAGCTTCCTCAGCCATTGCAACCATGGCCGCAAAATCCTCATCGGCATCACCATAGTCGCTCGAGGTCGCTACTGTGCGCTTTCTTGAGCGAGCAGGACTTTTGCCTCTCGCTGGAGCTGGAGCCCGTGGATTCGATGCTAAAACGCGAGTCCTAGGTTGTAATACCTCTGGCTGACCCCAGATATCGTCATCGTCGTCCAGCAGACTCATCATGTCTTGGTCGCGAAGGCTTGTCTGCATCGTAGGCTTTGCCACGTTCAAGTTGTGGCTGGTGGACCTCGCATTTCCCTGGAGCTGTGCATGTACGCTCGAAAACGAAACATCAGGGGGTGCCATTGAGGCCGAAGCTTGCTCAGAGCCCACTGCACGAACCGGTATTGGTGGCTGTTCGAAGAATTGCGAAGTGCATTCAGGGATCACGGCACACTTTCTGCCAGATGAAGCGATGCTCGGAGCCGTCGACTGAAACGATGATGTAGTGCCCACCATCTGTTGTTCAGGAAGTTGCGATTGCAGATCCGGAAGATCCTTGAATAATTCCGCATGAACTCCAGCGGCTAGCAGCGCCTGCTTTAGAACATCCTCACTCTTATTAAGCTCTTGATTTAGGTCCTCTAAGCGGGCTTCAGCCTCCTCAATATCTTCGTCGGCATCATATGCCATTGTGATCTGGGCCACAAGCTCCTCACGGTTTGCATCCAGTTGTATGAATGCCTCATGGGCTGTTTTCGCCTGAACAATAGCTTGTTTCCGCTGCAGTAAGGGTTGCTTCTCTCGCTTGACTTGAGCCTTGCGCTCCAGCGGCCATGATTCACGCAATGAGCGTGCATAGTCAGCCGAGTTCTTGGACAGCTTGGCGTTGTTTTCTTTGTTCAAAAAGTCCAAGATTTGTGGCTGCTGTTTGAACAAGTCCATGATGAGCGTACAATCTTCAGAAGCCCCACCCGAGCTAGATACGTGTGATGCTTGAATGTCTGGTATGGCTTTGGCGCTGTCTCCTGTATCCTCTTGACCGCGAGTGTTCGTTCCAGCCCTGACTGGAGACGTGTGCATGTCGAGCAACGCAGGTCGCTTGCTAGACGGTGTGCCAGGTGCAGAAACCGTAGATCCATGCTGTGGCATCACAGATTCGGTTCGTTTTCTCTTTGCTCCAGACATGATGGTTTTTGCAGCACTGAAGCCAGACGGATCCGTATCAAGAGGAGTAAGAGGTGTCTCTAAGGCGCTCTTGTCATCATCAGAATCCACAATCACATCAGAGCGGTCAAACATTCGTTCTGTTCCCGATGGTTGACTAGGCCCCTGAAGTACGTCCTCTTCTGGGTGTGTGGCTGGAGTTCTGTCAGGAGATACAGTCCGTCGCCTATAGTGTGAACAGGACAATCCCTTGTCCCTGGTGGAACCGACACTCAGGAGCTCGGATGGTATGGTTCGATATACCTCTCGATCCGCACCAGCACTTTGACAAGTCGGTCCATCCATTTCAGTGACGGCTTGTGGTATCCGCTGTGTCGAGTATACCTTGGCCGAAGTGGGCAACTGAAGATTGGGAGAGCTCTTCAAAGCAGACGAGGAGGGCGCATTGCGACGCTTGAGCATGGCCGGGGTCATCAAGTCTTCGGGCACAAGGTCAGCAATGTTGGGAAACTCATCGTCAGAGGAGTCGTTGTCCAGGCGGTTTTGGAATGTGGGCCTCCGCGCAGGCAGGTCCTCCTCCATCTCGCTGCTCTTTCGCTTCCTACAATCAGAAGCAGCCGGCACCACGCGACGGCCTGCAGAAATAGTAGGCTCATCGCCTTCCAGATTTCCGAATCCAGTTAGATCGTGTAAGTCCTCATTCATATCCTCTTCCTCATGTATCGCCGGCGTTCGCTGCGAATTGCCCCTACTCTCGGCTCTTGGGGTTGCTAACGATGACCACACCTTAACTTTGCTTGCTTTCTCTGTCGCCTTATCATGTTGTTTCGATTGTGACAATCGGTTGAGTGACGCGCTGTATACTTGTTGCAGCTTTCCGACACCCGTACTGGGCGGTGGGTGGTCGACGTCGAGCTCCTGCATCATCATGAGCGAAGGCTTCTTGACTGATTTGGATGTTAACCTTGCCATTGTCGCGACCCTCTCGTCCGACCCTGGGTCCAGTGTGTTACCCCCCTCCTCGTGAGCAAACAGATCGTCATGAGCGTAACTGTCGGTTGAAACTGCGGTGGGCGGGGGATGGGCGGTTGCTGCTACAGCTGTGTTCGTGGTGAGCGGCCGTATTGACGCGTCTCGAGGATGCGCCACCCTTGCTAGCGGTCTCACTCCAGCTTGAGAGGACTGCTGCGTGCCCCTGGATGAATTGTACGCGTTTTGGGCAGTAGGCAGTGCAGGGCCGCTGGGTAGCACGAGCTTATCATGGGAAAGTAACCAAGAGAGGTGGCCTGCGAGATTGTTTCGAGTCATAGGGAGATCTGGAATCTGGACCAGAGCCACATTGCTGCTATTTCCTTTCGTCACTAACACGTCGCCAAGGATAAAATGGCGATTGTTAAAGTATCATGGAGGTGCGTTAGCCGAGCGTTCATGCACAGTGAATTTGCAGGATGAAATTTCGAAAGTTGACTGGCGGCGGGCAAATTGCATTCGCTGCGCCGGTGATGTTTATCGAGTGCTTGTTTGGGCAAGGGTGCTGGGGACCCCGCGGGTGTGGAGTGGCTTATGGCGCGTCGCTCGCCAGTGGTTCAAGTCAGCACTTAGATGGGAAACGCGTTACTAAGCAGGCTCGTTGGAGCGTAATCCCGTGACGACTGCATCGAATATAAGAAGCCAGCGGATTGCGACCACGGCTTGAACAATAATGAAATCACGATAGATGGACAAGCAGTTTTCAAATAACAGCGCAACAACATCGACATTCAAGTATCTAGGTAGGGATCGATCAATATACTGCTACTGCCTGGCGGTCTGCTTATGTACAATCTGTTCTGGCCTTCTCGGCCTAGGGGCGTACGTACAGAGTGATGAGATACCAAGGTGCTCATTCACCCAAGTCCCATTGATTGTACGTGGTAAAATATGCCATATCCCAAATCCCACATCCCAGAATCAAAGGACCAAAACTCCATCATTAGTTCTTGAGTATAATCTTTCTGATACAAGTCCTCTGCTCTTTTCCGATACTTCATCCATTATGAACCCCAAGACGAAACAAGCAAAAAAGTAAGCAACCAAAACGTACACCTCATCTATACCCACTCCTTAAGTAGTGCTTTTCCCGGCCATCATTCGTCCACCATTGTGCGCAATGCTCGAGTGTCTACAACCGAGACAGCATGCTGGAGGGTAGGAGAGTTTTGTTGACGCGTTATTGCACCATTGCCAAATGCCATCATGTTTGGTGGCGCTGAAGAAGGAGGAAAAAGGTGGGCAGGCGAGCTCCTTCGACTGGCTCTCATGGTCTTGATGCGGCACGCCTCCAGCCTTTTGGCCTCAAAAACTTGTGAGCGAAGACGTTCCCGATCGATATTCCTCAACCGCTCGGAGGCATCGAAATCGGCCGCTTCCTGGCGCCTGTCCTTCTCTGCCAGCTTTGTGAGACCTGCCTCTGCTTTACGACACGACGTGTCCAAGCGGTCAGCAAGTTCTGTAGGCACAAGCGCTGCAGGCGAGCCCGCAGGCCTCGGTCGCGCCGAGCCACCCCAGTTGCAATTGAATTTGAGTTTGATCATCATCCGGTCATTCCCTCTCCATGGCAGAACGACGTCGCCGTCATAAAGCCGCACCCAATTATGCGATGGTCCCTTCGGGTTGTCTGGCTCAAAGGATGCAAGGGCCATGTCGTTGACAAAGATACCGTGCGTTGCTTTTGTGGAAATGTAGAAGTAAAATTCATCCTCAGGGAGATTCCACGGGCGGAAATTTCGCGATGGCCGGAATCCTTCCTTCCATAACAAGATCTTGAAGCCATACTTTGGGACTTTTGTCTCTGCCGATTGGGGGAACGTATGAGTATTGGCCCTTTCTCTCCCCCAGGAGACCAGAGCCGAGTCTATGCTAATTGAAATGCCTGGCAGCACAGAGCCTTCTGCCGAATCCAACGAAGCTACAATCCGATTAAAAGGTGCATCTGTGAACGCCAAGGCAAGGCTGCTATGACCCGGAGACATCGTTTCCGGCAAGTCGTCATTGACCGAATGCAGGCAAGGAGCAGCTTTTAACCTCCCAAACTCGTCGCTTTTGCGACCTGACCCTCGGGAGCTGAGGTCAGAACCGCTTGTACCGGATTCCGCTGATTGTAGTTGAGGTGATGAAACTGCTGGCGGAAAGTGCTTCATTGCCAAGTCCCATAAGGGGGTCTTTCCCGGTAAAAACTCTTCGCCCCTCTTTTTGGCTGCTGATGCAAAAACATCATGTTGAAGTTGTGTCATCTCTGGATAATGCAAATGCCAAGTTCTCCGGTCATGCGCATCCCAGTAGGTTGATTTGTGCACCGGTTTATCAATTTGACGATTCGATATGTTGCGTGTCAGCGCTGGAATCTGAGAATAGAGGTTCTGTTCCGCTTCCTCATCGCTGCTTGCCGCTTCGTGAATGCCCTCAGACCTGATTCTCTTTACAAGAGGCCTAGCTCTGGGAGTACTATCGACTTCTTCACTTGCTTCTTGAGACGGTTTCCTCTTGCTCGTGTTGAAACTGTTGAGGTTCGTATTGCAAGCAGCGACGGACTTCATGTTCAAATTTCCGAGCTGCGATTCAGTGCCTTCAAGATCTTGTGCTTCATTGGAGGTTCTTGACAGTTGCGATCTCGGAGCTGGCTGATCAGAGCTTTGTTGAGGTTGGGGATTGTAGATCTGAGTTCTGTTAAAAGTAAGTGCCGCCACAGAGGCATGATCATATGGCATCTCGGTTGCAGGTAGTGCCGACTCTGCGGACTGAGAGAATGAACGGTTCGGAGTGTCGGCAGAGCTGTCATCATCGAACACCTCTCCAAATAGCCTTTGAGGGCGCAGGGGCATCTGATCAAAGGTATAGTTTTCCTCATGATGCGAATCGAAGCGGTCGAAGTCGGCAATGTGTATGTTTTCATCAACGAATTGTTCATCAAGGACTTGCTCCGAGTCTCGATTGTCTCCATGCTCAGTATCATATTCATATGCATCGGCGTTCTCCTCAGCTAGTATGTCCTCGGCGCCCGATCGATCTTCAAGGCTCAGTTGTGAGGCTTCCTTTCCCAGTAATCCAAGCTCGTCGTCGATTTCTCCATCTTGTGGGCCTTGTGAGTCACCATCTCGCTCGCGCGCGAAGTCTGTGTCTTTGAGCCATGGGTGCACCTGGAGTGCTTCTGCTGTTGCTCGCTCCTGTGGTCGTCTCTGTAGCATGCTCTTTAAACAGTCGATCCCATCAGACGAGATTTTCCATTCCACTAGAGGGCCCAAATTGAGCGGCTTCGTCATGATTTGATGCAGAAGCTCGGTGTAACTGATGCCATTCCTGGCTGGGAACGGAGGTCTGCCGGTCAAGGTATAGTATAAAACCCCGCCCAAAGACCACATATCAACTGCGTGGTCGTACCTCGGCTCAAGTGTCTTACGCCGTGGCTTGGACCGTGTAAACCGATGGTTGTACTCATCGTATTGTGTAAATTCATTGTAGACCTCCGGAGCACAGTACAACAAGGTTCCGCAAAAGGTCTTTAAGAAGGTTTTGTTTGGGTCCGCCATTTTGGACAAACCAAAATCTGTAAGTTTAACGACGAAAGGCTTCATGGAGTGGACGAGGATGTTGTCGGGCTTCACATCACGATGAGTGATGTTGTGTCGGTGCAGGTAGGCCAATGCACTGAGGAGCTGACTTGACATGGTCTGGACGGCGCTTTCCATCAAGGGGCCATTCTGGGTGACAAGGTCGCCGAGATCGCCAAGTGGCACGTATTCCATGATGATGATGAAGAGTCGATCATCGTAGTCTATATGCTCAATATATTCGACTATGTTTCGCTTGGTTGTGTTAGTCTTGAGTTCACAACCGCAGAGACACCAAGAAAAACCTAATAACGGGGGGGAGAGGGCATTATAAGCGCCCCAAAGCTTACGTGTTTGGCTCTTTGCATAATCTTCATCTCGTTTTCGACTTTCTGGTCCAAGATGCCGTTTTTCATGAATTTCCTCTTATCGAGCTCCTTGGCAGCGTACGGTTTCCCGTCGAATTTTGCCGTAACCTTGTAGACCGTGGCAAAGGCACCTTTACCTATGCGGCATACACGATTGTACTTCTCAGATCCGTCCCACTCTTTCAAAGGCTCGACAATACCGTCTTGAGTGGTATCTTCAGGTAGCACGGGCTTTCGCTTGCCACGGCCGAGAGGGCGGGTTGCGACCTCAGTTGCGGGGAATAGATCAACCTTGAACGAGAATCAGCTGCCTGAAAAAGAAATGAAGAGAAAAACAATATGCAGCTAACGTACATGTCCTGCTGGACCAGGGATAATAGTTTTGGCCGCGTCCTCTGTCTCAGCGCGGAGCTGTTTTACCTCATTCAAATGGCGTTGCAGGTTGGCTCTGAAAAGCTTCTCATGATCGCCTTCACGTCGAGGTATACGGACAAGAAACTCGAGATCATCCTCTTGCGTCTCCATGATTATCCTTATGACGGAGCCTGTGTTAATGGTCCTTCTGGTTGCCTTCTTCGGATCTCTTTGCTTCAATAAGCTTGCATCAACATACAACCCATTCATGGACAGGTCCTCCAGCATGAGCACGCCATACTCGTTGAAGTAGATACGGAAGTGTACATTGCTGAGCCTTTTAGTCTTGGGATTGTTGAAGGCAACATCGCATCTCAACGGGCTTCGTCCAAAGGTGAAGCCCCTGGAAGTGTCTTTGAACCGAGCTGAGAGGCGAATAACGATTGCATTCTCGCCATTCAAATGCGACAGGTGGCTCAAGCCCTCAGCGGCTAGGGCGGCGTCCTGTGCGTCGGCCATGTACGGAGGGGGTTGGTATGCCAGCTCGCGCAAGTGGGCGCGAGTGGATTCGGCCGAGGGCAAGAGGAGGCATACTATGTCGGCTATGTCGGTGTCGGAAAAGCCAGAATTCTGCTTGCCTATTCGGCGAGGGTCGAGGAATTTCTGAGTAGCTGTTGATGCAGAATTTTGTCAGTCTGCCAGCCTGCAAGCACACGGGATGGCAACCCAGGGCACAGGGACAGTATGCGCACCCTGCTGAGTAGATTGGGTGTCATGCTGCTGGTCCTCGGACGTGGAATCCATTGGGAACAATTGGCGCGGCGACAGCTCTGAGAGCCTCGTCGTCAGCCCAGCAACTGATTATCTGAGAACTTGGTAGCCACTTGGGGCTCGCTGCGTCGTCGAGCTGGCTCCAGCTTGTTTAGTACGGCCACGCGTAGGTGAGCTCTCGTGGACATTCAGTGCTGATCGTGAGGTGTCGTCCAACTTGTCGCGCAGGTGCGTCACTTCGTCGCGTAAGCGGAGGCGTAGGGTGGGGCGAGCGGCAGTGCTAGGGATGAATACAATGCCAGGGATGGATTGACCAGGCAACGACGGCACACACAGGCAGGGTGGATCCAGCGGGGGGAAGACTCAGAGGAGGAAAGTCGAGCTTTTACAGTGGAAAGTGGACAGCGTCTGAGATGAGAAGAGGAAGAAGAAGAAGAAGAAGTAAAAGGTGAGAAACGAGGATACAACGGAGGCGAAGACACAATAGCAAATTATATGGAACCAAGAGGAAGAAGCAATGTCCAGTCCATGACCTAAAGAGCCAAGTCATGCGGCAAAGCAAGACTCGAACCAACCCTTGATCCCAAAAAGCGACAGCTTTGATATCCAAAGAAGAAGCAACACCATAAAAAACGGACAGGTACATAGTGGGGGTCGCTTTGATTCTCGGTGTGCCGCAGACCGGCACTGCTGGGCAGGCAGCGCATAGGCTGTTTGGCTGGAGGCTCAGCTGCTAGCTGCAGGTGGACACGCCACGCGGGGTTATGGCGCACACGCGCAGCCCCAAAGCTTCTCTGAAATCACTGGGCATACATAGTACAGGCGCGGGGCGTGAGGCAGCTGGTGGGAGTTCCTGCTATCCAAACAGTCGTCACGGCGCGTCGCGCACTGATGCACTGACGCACCAGCCACTGGCCAGCCAACGCGCCCGCCACCTTCCCCGCGTCCAGATTTGTAGGCCTCGCTAGGCTGAAAGCTTTAAGCGGAATCAAATTCCTAACAAAAAGGGACAGACAAGTATAATGTGAGATCCAATCACAATGTTAGAAGATTGGAAGTTCAATTAAATGGCTTCATGATTGTATAAACATAATATCATTGCGAGTTGTGCAAAAACTATCGTCAAATATATGATGAGAAACTCGGAAAGTGGTGAATAATTGAAGCGCGGGGTCGTACTGTTATCTTCTTCTTTTACCTACCTCGTTGGGTATTTCTATATGTGTACTACATAGTAGCCTGTGATATCCTGAGCAACATGTTTGCATGAGCGGTGAGGGGAAACAAAAGAAAGTAGGAAAGAAGCAACTCCCCCCTCCCAACAAAAGACAAGGGCTGCTTTGACCCAAAAAGGACACCAACGGGGACAAGCAAGAGCGTTAGCCGTTCACACGTTTACACTATAAACAAGTAATATTGCCATTGCTTCCATCAGGTTGCCTTTTCAGTTCTACATTCCACATAGTACATTGTACATAACATTACTTTTCTGGGGTTACTGATAAGAGAATGGTTCTGATCCTGACTGTGCTGATTATGTATTCTCCTCTTCCTTGATTCAAACAGCGCCGACCTTGTGGAATACAGACCATGCCTATGAGGTAGAGCCGAAGTTCACAACGGAACCCAGCGATGCATCTGAGTATTGGCACTATCCCGGCGTTTTGTATGGGCTGCTTGCCGCGCGTCAACGAGGGACAACGAGGGACAACGACAGTGAGTTTGAGAATAGAGCGGCGGCGAGTGGATAAGAAAGTTGTGATCTCGCTACCACGATTTGCCCAACACCCTCTCGATAGTCTCTTTGGGCATACAATATACCGGGTCTACCGGCTGTGTATTGGGATATCCCAGAAGACTCAGACCCGTCATTCCAAAGCATGTATGCCACACATCTACCATATCGCCTGGCCGGTCCGCAATCCCCCCATTCTCCTCGTCCTGGCTTCGCAGAATAAACCGGATCAACGCTTCACGGTCAATCCAGTGTGCACGGCCAATGATCTGCAAACTGCTCAGCACCCACCAGCTATAACATACATCCTCGGCCTTTTCCGGACGACCGTTGAGCCCGCCGCCGGGGATCTGCCGCTCGCTCAGCCACCGGCCCAGCTTGTCGACATCGACAAGATCCAGTCTGCCTGCAATGGCGAGGGCTGCAACGCATGTGAAAATCTGGCCTGAGTGCGACTCTGCACCAGGGCTCACGCCGTACCCGCCGTCAAAGTTGGCGCAGGCGACGATGTGGTCCACGGCTTTGGGCACGTCGACGAGGTGCAGCAGGCCGAGCAGGGAGAGTGCGTTGAGCGCGCCATAGAGAAAACGCGTGTCTTCCTCGCCCCACTCGTCGCCTGTAAAGGTGCCCGTTTCTTTGTTTTGCAGAGCGGCGATGACTATGTAGGTGCATTTGTGTGAGTGTCCTGACTATTTGTGATGGTAGCGATGATATTGCCATATGGGCCGAGACGCTTCTGAAAGTGAATCCCTTTGGGCAGAACAGGAGTGCTAAGCATGGACATTACGTAAATGAAAGCAACACTTACACTCGCCCACCTTGGTCTTGCCCTTTCCTCTTGTTTCGAGCTCATCAAAAGCGTCGACCATAGCGAGGATCTGTACGGCACTGACCGTATACAGCATGTGCGCATCGTGACCCGGAGCAGCGCCAAAACCGCCGCTTTCATGCTGACAGGACAGGACAAAGTCTATCGTCTTATCGCGTGGCAGCGCTTCGGGGTGCCCGAGCAGGTGCAGGGCCACGAGCCCCCAGTAGACGCCGTTGAGCCGCAGGTGCTCGGTCAGCCAGTAGTCGTACTCGTCCTTACGGGTGTCAAGGCTCTGGATGTACTTGACGTGGTTGGCTGTTGCGAGCTGGAGCTCATCGGGCAGCTTGTCGAGCTGTGCAACAGCATCCGATGACATTGTGCTTCGTGTATTGGGCTTTTGTTCTTAATCAAAGAGTAAATCCGCTGCGAAATCTAACGTACAATGTGATGCTGCGTTTGTGCTTGCCTGGGACAATGCTTGCATCGACCATTAGCGGTCGAGGCGTTCGTGAATTGCTTATGTCAGCCAACAGCACTTGTACACAAGTACTTCTGCGCCCTCTGGGCGGTAGACTGCAGTTAATATTGTGTAGTCATCTCAGATGTCCTGGAAATGGCAGTGTGAAGAAGAAAAAAAACAACCCAAAAGAAGAAGAGAAAAACACTTCAGTATCTTGATGTCCATTGATGGCAACAGCGGTGTATTAACAGTACCTTTGGCGATGATGTGCAGAACCCAGGTTTGTATGAAGTAATAGCACCGAAAGACCGTCTGCACATCACTGCCCCGGGGAAACCGATCAGTAGCCAGAGCTCCTCTGGCATTGTTTTGCTGGCCCACGCTGTATCATGTCCAAGCATTGAACGTATTTCATGCACTTAAAATACTGAATTGCAGCGCCATGCAAGTAGAGTAAGTCTATGGACATTCGTGGGTAAAAGGCAATCAAAGTCCGACAACAGCAGCATAAGGCAAAACAGCATTGACCCGTAAAGGTACACACGCGTGAATCCAGGCTCTGTCTTTTTGGCACCTTGGACCCGAGGGGGTTCGTATCGATGGGAGACGGAACCGTGACAAGCCAAAAAGTAATAATCTGAGAACAGCAGGGCTGTGTTTGTCCAGGAGGTGGCTGGCGCGGGTCGCTTAAGCGTTGGTAGCTTCTTTGGCTGCCGATGACAATCATCGAATGGCACGATCGTCCGGCGCTGTCAGCATCGGATTCACTTTGGACAACGGGACGACTGCCTGAGTGCCTATTGTGCTGTGATCCATCGCGTACGAGTCTTCATTACACAATTCATATATATCTAGGGACATATATATGTATGTATGTATATTCAGATATCTACACGTTACGAGACTCTGAGCAGAAAAGGACACATGGATAAGAAGTTTTGGATCAACTAGCTTTGAGCATGCCATGGGAGGGCGAACCATTTGCAAGGCTTTGTTGCTGCTACTATGTAGTCCACGAACACATCGTCTCCCCTGTTCTTGACTGGAAAGGAAGGGCGTTTGGATGAATGTAGCAAAGGCAGCTTGACAATATCGCTTCGTCCACGCCTAGTGGATCATTCATCAGGCACAACACTCGGATTTCTTTTTGGTCCGAGACCATGTTGAGCGAGAAGCGGACACATGGCGCTTGGTTCTGCGAAAAGAAAACGGTCGTGCGTTTTGTGTCGGCTGCTATATTTGGGTACATCGTGATCCGGGCACGTTCGTTCTTATTTCCTGGCTAGCGCTTCCAACTGGGTACCATAGTATATCTTAGCCTGTCAAACGCCATGAACGCTGAGCCGTAGTGGGTTTTCCTCGTGGGCTCTAGGCTGTTCCCAGGGCCGTAGAGCGGCAAAAGCGGTTCGCGCAGGCGCTAGTCGGGACTTGCGCACCTTTTTGTCCAGGCGTACTTATAGGGGGCAGGGGCCAAGGCTTTTTGAGCCTCGGTTCTTGGAGGGATTTTGGTGGAGCGCGAGTCGTGCTTTGCTCAACAGGCCATCGCTACGTTTCACATTGCTGATTGTACCTGATCTAAGCCTGTTCCGGTGTGGTGGACTCGTTGACCTGCTGCTGGCATCCCGAAGAGGGCTCCACTGGCGCGTGGATTTCCGTGTACCAAGGTACTTGTGGTATGGGCCTGTTCGGGATGCAAAGAACACCAGAGGCAAAAGAAGTGGTTGCTGTTGACCACCAAAAGCCTGCAATCCTTCAACATCTTCCTTGTTGTGTATAGCAAGCGGTAGGTTGAGTGAAGCTAGTCGATGGGCGCACAAGCCAACTGGATTCGCACGAACGCTGTAGTCTGCTAAGTTTTGGTGAAGGACAGGTCCCCGCATTTGGTTCGCGTGCCTTGGATTGCGCCGAATCTGACGCGGCGCGGAGGCTTGGGAGAAGAACATTCTCGACAAGAAAGGTGTGTACCATAGTACGTTGCCATCATCCCGACCTCTCAACTGGCACCGTACGTTTTCTTTTTGCTTGCTTTTTCGTAACAGAGCCAAGATCAAGAAATACTTTAGCAGGGCAGCACTGTGTACACAGTACAAAGAGCATGACATTTGCTGGACCCTGAAAAGCAAAATCCTTTCCGTCTAAGATGTACATGCTATATAGTACCTATTATGTAGGGACCCAGGGTGCCCAGGTGTTTGTACAGTACTAGTTGCCTCGCATCAGGAATGGCAATGCTGCGCAAGCACAAATGCAATTACTAATCTCGAATCACTATGAGATTTGGTAGATGTAAAATCCAGATCCTGTCATGGATCCTGTGTATATAGTATGTACAGTCACACATGCTAGGAATTCCGCGCATTTACTATGTACGCTTCGGTACTCGCTTGAAGCATCGCTCATACCATTTGAACTACGGGTGACAGGCTCAAACTGGCCTCACACAGACGCAACTTTAGTAGGCTCCAATCTAAAATATGCTTTGCGGCATACTTTGGGCATGACTCAACAGGGCACTGGCAGCTGTCACTTGCCTCTTTGTGCCATGAAAATCCTGGAATGGACCGATACTGGTACACATGTCCATCCATCGCCGACTGGCCTCGCATTGCATCGTCACCATTGCATTAATCCATGGATACTATGTACATGCTGCTCACAGTACCTGGGTTGTCCGGCTGCCACGTTGGGACCGGGATGCCGGCTAAATCTCCGCCTGCATCGATCTCATCTCACCGACCTCAGCTCATCCGCCCTGCCGCCCCAGCGCGGCCAGGTTCAGAGGTAACTACTTATGTATGTAGGTTAGGGTTAACACATGGCCCCGATAAAAGGGAAGACACATTCATCATCATCACCATTCTCGCCACTCATTGACCAATGAACCAGCCCAGCCATTCAGCCAGTCTGGTTCTCTTGCGATAGAACTGCAAAAGCAGAAACTGCCTAGGAAGTTACATAGTACAGTCTTTACAATACATATACATAGTATACTTGGGAGAATGAAAAGTTCCACCAAGTAGGAACTATGCAAATGGCCAATGGGTCCCTTCATCAAACCAGCTTTTGAATACCACCAATTTGCGATCCCAGCGCGCGCATCTCCGTTCCGGACATCCAAACCTGTTGCCTTCTGCTCTTCTGTGGTACATAGTATACTGCACTGAGTGGACTGGGCCGGGGCTGCGGGATATGTGTTCTTTTTCCTGTGCTTCACAGCTCTTGCTTGCCTTCCTGACCAGCCGTGCAAAAGAGTCGCAATATGAGTGCCACACAGTCCATCGTACAGCCAAAGTGCCAACGCTGACCAATGACACCCCAGGCACTCGGCTGAGAAGGCAGGAGATTCCATCAGGAACAGCAA
Source organism: Coniella vitis (assembly GCA_011317545.1). Lineage (NCBI taxonomy): Eukaryota > Fungi > Ascomycota > Sordariomycetes > Diaporthales > Schizoparmaceae > Coniella > Coniella vitis. The sequence goes on from WUJK01000003.1 coordinate 704,104, forward strand.
CAAGACAAGGCACCTGCGTCTTCTTGCTCAATTTCTCTTTTGTCTTTTGAACTCTCTCCTAATCACAATCACCTCTTCTGCTCCCTCCCTGGGTGTATCGCTCTTCTTTTCTTGTTTTACGAATTTGCTGTGGTCCCTTGTGGTTTCGGTCGTCTTTTCTGTCTGCTGGCGCCCTATTGGAGGAGGTCATCCTGCACCATCTTAGATCCGACCCGCTCCACCTTCGAAAGTCCGTACGGCACAGTACCTCTGACTTGTGCTGTGCTGTACTGTGTTGTGGTTGTGTGTTGTGTGTGTGTGTGTGTGTTCTGGCCTGGTCTGCACAACACACGCACACACGCTCCGCACCCGCTCTACTCAAAAAACCCTGTCGGTTTCGACCACCCATCAATGCAAGAGGCCCTTCGATTTGCGACAAGCGACAGACGGGCGTGGATGCCGCACTGCGTGGGTGGAATTGTCGTGGACCGTCTTACGCCAGTCACAGCCCAGCTAACGGCCACTTAGCACGGATTCTTCCCGTTGCTACTTGCCTATTCTGCATTCCACAAGGTACCCCATTCTAGGCCTACTGCAGGGTGTGGGCGGGTATTCTTGGTGTCCGAGATTCCAGCTGCTTGTCTACATAGTACCTGGCTGTCCGTCTGCCACATCCCCACTCCCTTTTCTTCTCTGGGCCTGCCTTGTATGAAACGCGTCGGCGGTCACCGTCAAACGTCACATCGTTCATTGGAGGCTGCGCATGCTTGTCCCAACAGGAACGCGGTTTGGGTTGGGCACTAGCACGACGGCAACCGTCTGATTTCCAAACCCTCCCCCCTTCGCGCCGCGCAGGGCCTGCAGTTGGGCTGTTACAGGTACCACGGCCACCAAATCATAGCCCCTAGAGCCGCCCCGCGGCGCTATCTCGTTGGAGCTAATGAACAACCAGCAGCGAGCGATTGCCAGAATGGGCCATCCGAAAACAGCGCCAGGACCGCTGGTTCTGCACCAGCACCAGCACCAGCACCAGCACCTGCACCAGCACCAGCACCAGCACCAGCGCCAAAACAACCACCACCACCACCACCACCACCACCACCAACAACCTGGTTACAGTGCGAGCTCATCCATCCCTACCCCGGGTGAAACAAGTCAGGGCCTCTTGCTCAAGGCTCCCGGCAACATCGACAGGTCGCCGTCGCCAAGCTCATCGCCTCGCTCTCTTTACACGTCCAAATTCTCTCCGCGGCTCCACGACCACGCTCAATTCAGCAACAGTGCACCACGTCCGTCGCCCGCTCCATCCCAGCAGTCCTTCAAGGAGCCATCCCAGGAAGCCCTCGCTTCTGGCAAGGATAGCCTGCCCTCAGCGAGCCCACAGCCTCAGCCCAGGGCCAACAAGGCCGAGCAGCACCAGCACGACAATCGCAGCAACAGGCAACGCCAGCACTTGGGCCCGCAGGATTCGCCGCCCTCTACCGCTGCCGCCGTTGCCATTGCCCACGAGACGAAGCAGCTTCACATCGCAGAACTCCAGCAACGGCTGCCCTCAATCACCCGCTCGCTAACCGCCTCGTCCACCCACCAACCTCCTCAACCCGAATATCGCCATCCTGTGCGTCGTCTGAAGAGCACCCGCGGCCGACGGCGCGACGACGACGACGACGACGCCGTCCCAGCACACCAAAACAAGCAGGGCTTCTTTTTAAACTTCCACAAGCCCGCCAGGTCGTCCGACCGCTTGCCGCTGCCCTTGCACGCACAGGGGAACCCGACCACCGTTACTCCCACTGCTGCTTCTGCGCGCGAAGCAATGAATGGCACCAAGCAGCCTCCCAACGCCCAACAGCACCCTTCCAAACAAGCTGGTAAGCCGTGACGCTAGTGTCTTGAATCTAATCCAGACAGCTCTTTCTCTTTCTCTTTCTTATTTCCCTACTACGTATTGTTCTACTGATGGCATTTCCCTGTCCTATTTTACATATCACCCCTCTTGCACTATCAATTGCGGCAATCGGGCAAGCATTGTGGCTGTTTCCCCCTCCTCTCTTGCCTTGATTTTTTTTCTTCCCCCCAACTTCTTTGCCTCTCGTTGCTTTGGAACACGGCGCTGACTCTGCGATTCTTGCGTTCATGCAGACGCCCCCTCCATACCGTCAAGATCCGAAACGTCCTTAGCGGGAGGGAGTGACCCAAACTCTACCCATATAGCAGCAACAAAGAAGCCCCCCAAACCAAAGCCCTTTGCATTGTTAGGCAGGACAAAGTCGCATCGCGACAAGGACGGCCGCAGCCCGCGCCACACCCCAAGCCCCAAAGAGTCGCGAGAACCCATCCCCGTCCCCAAGGTCCCCGGAATGCTAGATCTCGACCGCTCAGAGCAGGCGCACGTCGCTCAAACTCCAAAGACAGCCACCGTCCCCAACGACCGCTCCTTTAGGGACGCCATGTCCTCGTCGCCCAGAAATCGCTCCGCCGATCGGGCTCCGTCACGAGATGCTTCCTCCGACCGCCGCGGGCACCACGACCGAGAGCATTCACGACATCAATCCCACCCAAGAGATGGCAATGGCGCATCCTCTTTCTTCAACAACCTTAGGAGAGAAGGAGGTCGTGTAGCCGAGTCAATTGGTAAAGGCTTGTTTGGGAAAGGCGGCCGCAGCGCGAGTACGACCGAACGAGAACTGGTAGACGACGAGCATTATGTCCTCAAGGTCATTAATTTGCCACTGGTGGAGCAGACCCGGATGACGAGAATATCGAAGCGTTTAGAAGAATCTCGCGATAAGACCGAATTCTGGATGCCCGCGTTTCCCTGGAGAGCCATCGACTATTTGAACTACAAAGGATGCGATGTCGAGGGTCTTTATCGCGTCCCTGGCAGTGGCCCGCAAATCAAAAAATGGCAGCGACGGTTTGACGAGCGTAAGTAGATGATGGCTGTTGAGAGAATGAAGTTCTTGACTTCATGATGGCTAATGCTTAGTTGATGCAGAGTACGATGTCGACCTCTTTATGCAAGACGATCTGTACGATATCAACATTATTGGTTCGATGCTAAAAGCCTGGCTCCGTGAGCTGCCCGACGAATTGTTCCCAAAGGAAGCCCAGGATCGCGTCGCTAGAGAGTGTGCCGGAGCCGACAAGGTTCCGCAACTGCTTGTCGACGAGCTGTCTAATCTGTCGCCATTCAACTACTACTTGCTCTTTGCAATCACCTGCCACCTGAGTTTGCTCCTCGCACATTCCGAAAAGAACAAGATGGATTTTCGCAACCTCTGCATTTGCTTCCAGCCGTGTATGAAGATTGACGCATTTTGCTTCAAATTCCTCGTTTGCGAATGGAGAGATTGCTGGAAAGGCTGCAAGACAGAAGCAAGATATATTGAAGAGGAGTACAGGCTCTTTGACCAACCTCCACCGCCGGGACTAGGTGTGCGGAGGAAGCTTGAACCAAGAACGGAGTCTCGAGGTGGTGAACGGCGGCGATCCCCACATATCGATCGAGACGACAGAGACCGTGCCATCTCCTCGTCAGACAGCAATAGCAAGAAGTTTATGCACGGAGCGGATTCATCACGTTTGAAGAAGAAGAGTCCCCCACCTCTCGAGAGTGGAAAGGAGAACGGGACTGTACTTGCGAAACCAGTCAATGCAGAATTGCAGGGCGAGTGTAGCCCAATACCTCAAGACCCGAACGACTTACGGCCTCTATCGCCTATCAAGCCGCTATCTCCTCTTGGGTTCTAGAAGCGCCCTCTTCGGCTCTGCTTTCGCCAAGTCAGCTGAAGAAATAGCCTCGTGAAGGAGTTGGGATTATTCCCTCTTGAATCCTGGCACTGGTTCCCTACTTTTGTGTGACGAGAAATGCACATGACGAATTTCCTTTGTATTGGGGGGCTTTTCCGAGCCAAGGCCCCCCCACAAGAAAGATTTCTTTGGCTACTGAAGATTGACTAACTCAAGGCTGTGTGGATGGAGCCAAGATGTATACTGGTGGAGCAAGATGGTGGTTGATTCTGTATACCCCGGAGGCATTTGGATCAAGAGTTTTCTGTTTCGTACGCGTCCCAAAAGAGAGGAAAAAGAAGCTCAGGATGTGGCTGCATTTAATTTTCTTTGTCATAGCTTTTTACTTTCTTGTCCGTCTTTCTTCCTGTTTGTTCCTTACCGGCGTACCCGCATTGTGTTGTGTTTCAGTTGTTTTTCTGTGGGATTTTGGCCAGCGCGTTTTAGTTGAGGAAAGGGATGGTGGATATCACCGCCAACGAATATATCAGGACTGCATCCAGATACCTTGGATAATGTGTGTTTTTGGACTTTTCTGCTTTGTCGTTCATCATGGTCGGACAAGGGCGAAGAAGTTGCGCAAGAGCGGCAACATTGTAAGATGGGAGGGAGGTCTAATTATGTAGAGACTGTCGGTTCCCATTTTATCATGAATTGGCTGGTTGAGGTGGAGGCCACTATTTACAGCTCGACCGGGTCCATAAAGAACTTAGTAATTCGAGGGGGCCCTTTTCTTCTTCTTCCTAGGCTTGAAAGCATATTGAATACTAGTAGTATATGAAGTTGGGGAGCAACTGACAAGATTTGACATTGACAGTCTTGCCATCCATTTTCATGGGGGGAACAGATTCAGTATCATCAGACCAAAGATTTCCAAAGCACAATTAATTCTTTCGCATTCTTCTCTTCTCTAATTTTCAATAAAATCCATGCTGGGCTTTTTGACTCTCATGGCCCTCGTTTTGTTTCTGTTTGTCCTGGCCAAACGCCAAACTCTGAATGTATGAAACTGGCGTTGCAGTTGCGATGCTAAGAGTTCAAGTAACAGCTATCTCGTAGCCTGTACTTTGCAAACCCCATCAACTGGGCGCTATGGATGCTTCGATCTGTCGGCTGAACTGTCCGCTTCACGGATGTTGCATTGCGTTGGCGTCGTACAGATCAATTGGCAGTGGCGGTTTCGAAATAACAAGCGGTCATAAACTCGCCGAAAGATATCCTCCCCAACCATATTAACCTAGCCACGAAGCTCGACGACATCGCGAAGCTCGAAATTGAGGACAACACTGCCCTCCAAGACACATTCGAGCAGGCTATGGATGGATGCGCCGGCTTTCAAATGCTTTTTTCCAGTCATGTCCCATTATTCGATGGCGGCGCCCGCTCATTTTCCACTCTTGCGCGCATTGCTCCTCATCTTGCGCTCATTGCGCCTGGCACGCTCCTTGCGCTCCCTCCTATCCGCACCGCGCACCGTCTCGCCATCCTTGAGCGCTTCCTCCTTCTTGGCATTCACCTCTACCAGCCAGTCATCCGGCACTTTGCCCTCTGCACGGTCCCTCGCTCGCTGGTCGCCCTTGTACCCCCACTTCTTTTCCCACTCGCCGCGCGCCTCATTGTACACCAAGTTCTTGCGCTGCTCTTTTGTCTTGGGCGCAATTCCCTTGCGCTTGGCAAACTGCTCCCATTTCGTCAGGGGTTTGGCGACAGGGACGGGCTTCTCGCGCGGTAAAGGTGTGCTGGTCTGTGGGAGGGAAAGGAGCACACCGTCTGTCTTTGTGGAAGTAAGGGGGCAGGTTGTAAGAAGCTGGTTGATGAGGGCTTGGGCGCCGTCGCGGGCGATGGTCGCGAGGGAAGATTCGAGGGTGGCGCGGGTAGTGGTGTCGATGGAGAGCGGATTAGGGTCTGAGGCGAGTAGGAGACCTAGGTCAAAGGTGTAAGGGGTTGGTTTGTCGACTGCGATGGGCAGTTTTTGTTTGGTAGTGGATGACATTGTTTTGGATTCTTGATCTTTTTTTTTATTTTTATCTCAGCGTGTCTGTGTGTACGATGTTTGTGGATGATTGCGGTCTGGGAGAGAAGACCTCCTCGACGACAGTGTAACAGGTTGAAGACTGAATAGCTTGGGTATCAAGTATGAAGTATGATGATAGAGCAGAAGTAGGTGCGGTGCGATTTGAGAATTGTACGTGAAAAATAAAGGCTTATCGATCGGCGGAAAGTTCATAGTCGCGCCTAACTTTTTTATGCCTGCCGCACACCTCATGTAGTCGACTCTATAGTGGGGTGCCTTCCTCCACTGGCTTGGAGCAGTACGGAGGTACAAATGTACCGGGATATGCTTGCCCCAGCGTTCCGCTATGCCGGGCGTGGAGCTAGAATTTCTTCTCACGGCTCCGACGCCGAAGAAGCTCACTCGCGTTGCAACCCAGCCTCTCCGGAGAGCGCGTGTGGACGGAACAGACCTCAAACTATCTCAACAGCGCAGGAAAAGCGCTAGTGGATTTCGATCTCGACCAATTGAGCACACACGAGTGCGGGGATTGGTGGCGTGTGTTCAAGGGACAACAAACAGACAAAGGCAGCCACGAAACATTACGATGGCCTCGCAAAGCTGCTGGAGGTGCCTGCTGCGGCCTTCGACGGCAGCCACACCGTCGCCCTTGTCGACAAGGCATCTGAGCCCGTTGGGCTTGACGACGAGCAAGACGATTCTCCCCACCACGTCCGCCTTCACCAGCATAACAGCGATACCATCCACCGCCCACGCCTTCTCGACAAGCACCCCTTCGTATGCAGGTGGCCGTCCTGGTGTGCACCAGCGTCTGGGTAAGCGCATGAGGCTTTCCAAGTTCAAGAAGAAGAAGGAAGTCATACGCGCCAAGGCGCCCAAGCCAGGCGAGCGCAAAGCCTTTCGCAAGCGCGTCGTGCTCTCCAACAACAATGCGCTCCCCGTGCGCGGGCTCGACGTCATGACGACCGAGCGCCTCGTTGACCAAGAGGCGGCGGGTCGCGTGCTCAAGATCCCCGACCACCTCATCGACCGGCTGCGTGCTGTCGAGGCCTTCAAGTCGAGCCAGACATGGGAGTTTTTCCACAGCCCGCACATGCTGGTGCGGCCTGAGACGGTCCACATATGCGAGCGCCTGGGCGAGAGCGTGAGTCAGGGCAAGACGGCGAGGATGATTATTGCAGGCGAGAAGGCAGCGGGTAAGAGTATGGCACTCTTGCAAGCTCAGGTGTATGCTTTCTTACAGAACTGGGTGGTTATTACTATTCCTGAAGGTATGTAGCCTATTTGCTGTCATGATCCGGACGCAAGTTCCTCTCAAAACTTTCGGACCTGGAGATATGATGATGATGATGTCAAGATCGTGTTTGCTGATATAAAATTACTTTTACAGCCCAAGAGCTTACAACCGCCTGTACCGACTATGCACCCATTCCCGACACCGATCCCCAGCTCTGGATGCAGTCCGTCTATGCCCTCAAGTTTATGCAAAGCATTCTCGCCGGCAACCGCACTGTGCTTGAAAAAGTCTACACGACCCGCTCCTACGAGGACTTCACCAACCCCGTCGCCGAGGGCGCCACCCTCGCCACGCTCATCGAGTCAGCCCACGAAGTCGACCAGGCCTGGCCCGCGTTCGCCGCCTTCTGGCACGAGCTTTTCGCCGTCAAGGCTGACAGCGCGGGCACCCCCCGCCCACCCATCCTATTTACCGCGGATGGCCTCGCCTCGATCATGCGCACGTCCGACTACCGCTCCCAGACCTTTGAGCCCATCCACAGCCACGATCTGGCCATTGTCCGCATGTTCGTCGATGTCTTGTCGGGCAGGACCCCACTCCCGAGCGGCGGCGCGGCCATCGCTGCCACGTGCCGCAGCAACGCCGCGCGTAACCCCAGCATGGAACTCGCAATCAACCGCCAGTTAGCGAGGCAGCAAGGTACCGCTGAGGCTGATCTACCACAGCGCGATCCGTACAGCCGCAAATACGACGAGCGCGTTGATACTGTCATGGAAGACACGGGTATCGAGGTGGTGGATGTGCGGGGTATCAGCAAGGCCGAGGCGCGCTCGCTTCTGGAGTACTGGGCTGCGAGCGGCATGATGCGGGCACAGGTCAATGAGACGATTGTCAGTGAGAAGTGGATGACCGGTGGTAACGGAATTATCGGCGAGATGGAGAGGGCCGGACTAACATGCTTGAGGATCTAATAAGGTCTTTTTGCATTCGGAGGAAGAGGGTGGGGGGCTGTTTGATCAGAAGAGCGCCAGTGTGTGTCGTATAACTGAGACCAAATGCTCAACAATCTGCAATATATGTAACAAATTCAGAGCTGTGTACAGCGGTGCACACTTGATTGCGGATACGAAGATCAAGGTACCTAAATTTTGTGCAACACATGCTGATGCATCTGCTATTGCGGCTCCTAGGTGGCCAATACAATAATCCGACAGCCTCAAAACGCCAATCTGCCACAATACGATAAACCTTTGACATATTATCGAGTCGCGCATAGCCAGTCTACTCATCATCCTCATCTTCCTCCTCATCTTCAGCGCTGACAAAGACGAGCCGCGTGCCATTTCCAGCAGTTTGCCACAGCTAGAGAAAGTCAGCATCATAACCATGGAAAAAAGGGTCGCGAAAGTGGTGTTGGAAGGATAAGCAGGAATGCTCACATCAAGCTCAGTGTACTCCTCCAGCGTGCTCAACCATTGGTTTTCAGTGAAACCCTTCGCAATGACGCGCTCCTTGACCTTGCGCATGCTCATCTCCACGCCCAGCTCCTCATCATCTTCATCTGCGTCGTCAGGTAGACATTGGCGGGTCTCCATGAGCGATTTGACCAGATTATATATCCTGCTACTGACGTTCATCTGTCTTCGGTTGCCGGAACCTGCTTCCGCATTTAGACTGTCCTTACTGGCCTCGACCAGACGCAGCGCTTCGTCGACGTCGTCTTGCATGACTTCATCAGAGAAGCGTAGACGAGCAAGCGCTTGTGCAAGACGCACAACACCAAGAAGGGTACGAGGAGTGGTGTGCGCGAACTGCTTGCCCCGCTTTTCAGCTTTCTTTTGTGCCTCGCGGATCTTGACGTATGTCTTGATGAGGTATTCGGAAACATTCTGTGGGACTACTGGACGGTATGAACGAGCGCGAGAGATATATGCTCGGACCTCATCAGGCGGGAAGACAATCTCATCAGCAGTGCCAATGTCGGGGTGCTTATTGTGCATATGCACGTAGGCAACGTGCTTGGCAAGCTGCGCATCTGTGTCGCGGGAGGGGGTATCAAGAAGAAGGAATAGTATATCGAAACGAGACAGAAGGGCGGCAGGGAGGTTGATGTTCTCGACTGGAGACAGCTTCGGGTTGTAACGGCCATACAGAGGGTTGGCAGCAGCCAATATGGAGGTACGGGCGTTTAGCGTCGTGGAAATACCGGCCTTGGAGATGCTGATGGTTTGTTGTTCCATGACTTCGTGAATGGCTGTGCGGTCATTGTCGTCCATCTTGTCGAACTCATCGATGCAGCAGATACCATTGTCGGCAAGTACGAGAGCACCTCCTTCGAGTACCATCTCGTCCGTGACGGGGTCTCTCATGACAGCAGCCGTTAAACCGACACCACTGCTTCCGCGACCAGAGGTGTACACGCCACGTGGGGCCACTTTGGAAATGTACTTGAGCAGCTGGGATTTGGCAACACCAGGATCACCCATGAGGCAGATGTTGATATCTCCACGGATTTTCATTCCGTCTCCCATCTCCTTAGTAACACCTCCAACAAGAAGAAGCAGAAGTGCCTTTTTGACATCGAGATGACCGTAGATTTCAGGGGCGATAGACTTTGCGAGGTACTCGTAGACGTGTCCCGATTGCCTGTATGCATCAATCCTGCGGGCCATACCAGGATCAACCTTCATACTATCATATGCCTTCTTGTGCTGACGGATGTAGTGGGCCTCGAGGTAGGTGTCGGTCAAGAGGCCGGCGCGCATCGCTCTGAAACCGGTGTAAGGAGTAGGCAAGAAGATGCCAGAAACGTCAACAACATCGCCAGGGTTGATTTGTCGTACAGCAGTTCCGTAAGCCGATATCGTCAAGGACCTTGGAATCTGACCAATGGGAACTTGCTCAGGCAATTCTTGGACCTTGATTTCTTGGAAGGGAAGAAACTTGGAAGCTCGCGAGGATGGTTGTAGTTGACCTTTGGTTTGATTCGCTTCACAGTCGGCCGAAGGACAGATTGTGAGAGGGCCATACTGCTTATCGGTCACAGGCTGGAAGATCTCACAGCCACATCGGTCGCAAGTGTATGCGCTGACCTGAACCAAAGGTTTGACGTCCGAAACCCTTGTGGCGATGGCTCGCACTGTGATGAGATGTCCGAGATGGTCCCCCCGTACCTGGCGTACCGAAAGTGCCTTGATGGGGCCTTCTGCGGTGGATGACCTGGGCTTAAAGACGAGGGTGTAGCGTCTTGTCAACTGCGCAGGGAATTTGTCTTGCAGCAGAGTTGGGTCGTCCAGAGCGTCAGCGCCTTCAGCGATCTCGCGATTTCGGGCTTGTCGCCTTGCCATAAGCACGTCGAGCATGTCGTCCTTGAAACTGTAGATGCTGTGAGTCAGAATATTCTCGTACGATTGGAAGTGGAAGCGGCGTACGTGACATCGGCGTTGGGCTCTGGCATGCACTCATCGATTGCGCGGGAGAGAATCTCGACGTAATGCTTAGTGTTGCCCTCAATAGATTGAACCAATTTCAACGGCGCAATCTCTGCACCTCCTTCTTCCTCCCACTAGCGGAATCGTCAGTAAGCTTCGCGCATGCCACGCTGGAGAGATCGCGGATCGTACCTGTGCGAGGTCGTCGAGCTCAATTAGCACCTCATCTATCTTTCGGTTGGCAAGCTGGCTCATTATATCCTTGTACTTGTGGTAAGGTTTCTTCTTGTCGGCCCGTTCCTGACGGCGTCGCTCCTCTTCTTCGTCATCTTCATCCATGAAATCGTACTCGTCCTCGAGATCGTCCTCGGCGATATCAATGTTGCTGAGGGCATGGGTGATGCTCTCTGTAGGAGAAGCCTTGAAATCGTCCAGGAAAGTCTTGAAGGCGCCTAGAAAGGTCGTTACTTAGCAGCGTGCGCAACCATGTCCGACTTCGAGGCGTGACATACTCAATTGGGCGTCATAATCGACGGGCGCTTTCCACTGCAACAGAGCCATTGCTGCACCAGATCCTGATATAGAGAGTTAAAGAAAATGTAGCCTTCCACCTCAGATATCTGGGCGCGCTTGTGATTGCAGGTCACTGAGTTGCGTCGCGGCGTTGCGAGGTTGCAATGGTGGGTTCGAATGTTGGAAGGTGGATCAAAGCTGGGCGAGGTGTGCAGCAAGACCAAAGTCCAAATTTACGACGCGTAAATTGCTCTGGCCCATAACGCGACGCGCCCAAGCTCCAAAGCGTCTCACAAGCGCGACTACTATCAGCCAATACTGGCAGGCAAAAAGCGGGCTGCAGGGGGCTGCGCCGCATCGGCCTGTACATAGAGGTACCTAGGGAATACGCAGCACTGTGATAAGGATCCGATTTGCGATTAGTGAATGACTATGTACCCTAGCATGTACCATAGTAATAGCCTCGATCCCTGCAAACGGCGCTTCGCGGTACTGTGTACACACATAGTAGTACCGTGCGGCAGGCAGCCGTCTATCGATCCATTGAGCCGAGGCAGAACGGGCAGGTGCTAGTGCGGAAGCTGGTCCGGCTATTCTCTGTTGAACTCACGGTGATGAGCTTCTTTATTGTTAGACTGATTTCTGGTTTATTTCGCTTTTTTCTCTTTTGCGTTCTCTCAGGGTCTCGGAAATGGCGCCCAGGAAACCGACGCCCGCCGAAATCTCCTTGACTCATCTCAAGAATTGCTTCGTTAATCTGCCAGCGTCGCTTGTGTCTTTGCTTGTGAATATCGATACCGTAAGCTTTGCGCATCTGCTCACCGTCCAAAACGTCACCTTCGATGCGGTTGATGGGCTGACAGTTGCGTTAGCCTGTGCAAAATGTTATTATTGAACTCAATTACCGTGAAGCTTCTGCCAGCTCGTCAGACAGGGCTGCAGGCGCATCGACTCAAAAATCGGCATACCTAGGATGGACCGGCATGCAGAGCCAGAAGAAGGTGGCCGCCGTTGTAGGAAAGGACGGCATCAACAGCTCAAGAACGGGCTCGAGAATGCGCGACCAAGATGTCTCATTGATCGAAATCGATCCCATGCTGGCTACCACTCTGGGGCTGGAGCAAGGTCAAAAAGTCATGGTCACGATTCATACCGACCCGCCTCTCGCACATACGGTCAACATAGAGCCTCTTACTCCAGAGGACTGGGAAATCATCGAGCTACACGCTACATTCCTTGAACTCAACCTTCTTCAGCAAATCCGGGCATTGCCAAACCCAACGTACACTCCAGCCTCTGGTGCTCATGTAGGACTGCATCCATTGACTATCCACCTGTCACCCACCTCGACAGCCAACATCAAAATTCTCTCCCTGGATCCACCGCAGACAGCAGACGTTCCTTTCGCGAAAATTGCACCGGATGCCGAAGTCATCGTGGCTCCTAAAGTACGATCAAAGATCTCCCGAGGAAGCAGAGAAAATCGAAGCGTTGCGAGCACGTCAAGGAGAAGCGGGAAGAGCTCAACCAGCACTATAAGAAGACGTAGTCAGCGGGAGGAGCGCAAACCTGCTTTATTTCTGAGAGGCATCGATCGGAAAGTCTGTAGTGATTGGTTCGACGATCAAGCAGAATCCGAAGAGCTCGCCGTTTGGATCGATCGAGAATTGCTCTTGTCAAACGAGCTAAGAGGGGTGAAATGGGTCGCTGTGGATGTCATGAGGCCGAGAGGTCTTCAGGAGCCCGGTCCAGTGCAACCACAACAGCTCGAAGGGCAGGCATCTGTAGAGCCGTCTATATCAGGGCGGAAGATTGTGGCCCAACTACTGCCATGGGATGACCCGCCAAATGGACAAACGGCGGCATTGTCAACAATTTTAAGCTCGGCACTCGGAGGTGAAGGGCTTGTTGGAGGAGTCGTCAAAATTGAACCCGCCCCACAACCTTTGACAAAAAAGTCGATTCTCAAATCCGATGATGAGGAAAGGCCCTCTGTGCAACACATAAAACTTTTTCCCTTCACTTCGGTACCCGCCGCACAGGTGTCTGGACTGAAGTTCGGCGGAGAATCAAAATCTGAGCGTGACGAATTCATAAGAACGATCAAGCTCGCGTACAACGGTAAGTCGGGCAAGGGATTATTCGACGGCCCCTTGACTGATGGCCTGGTGCTGGGCACGCCTAAGGGCCTGGAGTTGCCGCAAGGCTGGCAAGGCGGCATATTGAGGTTCCATCCTCCACCTGCAATGCAAGGCTCAGCCAAAGAACCAACGTATTGGGCCCTTGGTTCTGACTGGCAGCTTCCAATCGAGGTCCAACCGCCTATCGCCTCTCCTTCTTGGGTCCTTGCGTCGCAGGCCGCTGGTATTCCGGATGACGAGTCTCCACTGGTGGGAATCGATACATTACTTCAAGACCTCAAATCGCACCTAGCGCAACTGTCTTCGGTGCTTCTAACAGGTGCGCTGGGCTCTGGAAAGACCTCAGTGTCACAGCATGTTGCGAGGTTTCTGCGAAGCGATCAGCTGTTTCATACCACCTATTTCTCGTGCCGAACCCTAGTGAATGATGAGAGCAGAATCACTACCGTCAAAGAGACACTAAATCGACTCTTCCTGGGCGCTGAGTGGGGCGCTCGACTGGGCGGCAAGGCACTCGTCATCCTGGACGACATAGACCGATTGTGTCCTGCTGAGACCGAGCTACAGGTCGGCAACGAAAATGGTCGCAGCAGGCAGATCAGCGAGGCCATTTGCTCAATGGTGCGCCAATACTGTGGCCCAGGGACAAGCATAGCTTTGCTGGCAACCGCCCAAGGGAAAGAATCTCTGCATAACGTGCTTGTCGGTGGTCACTTGGTGCGTGAGATCGTGCCACTCAGAGCACCCGACAAAGCTGCTCGGCGGACCATAATGGAAGCGATCGCAAAGCAAAATGCCCTGCCTTTACAAGAGGTCAATTTGGCCACCCCTAACAGCAGCCGCCCTACCACAGCGGATGGCAGCATACCAACGGACAACGACGCCTGGATGGACGGGTCGAGCCCTAAGACTTCGCGCAACCAACCAAATGAAGCCAGCGGCTTCATTTTGGAGGATGATCTTGATTTCCTCGATATTGCAGGCGATACAGACGGTTACATGCCTGGAGATTTGAGCTTGCTTATCTCCAGGGCTCGCAACGAAGCCATTATGCGTTCATTAACGGAGACGAGCAGTCATCATGACACGAGACCCGTTTTTCTGGCACGAGCAGATTTCGAAAAGGCTCTAGAGGGCTTCACTCCAGCTTCTCTGCGTAATGTCACATTGCAGAGCTCATCTACCAGCTTCGATTCCATCGGCGGACTGGCAGAAACGCGCCAAGTGCTCCTGGAAACCCTCCAGTACCCAACCAAGTACGCACCTATCTTTGCCCAGTGCCCGTTGCGTTTGCGTTCCGGTATTCTGCTATATGGCTACCCAGGCTGCGGCAAGACCCTGCTCGCCAGCGCCGTTGCAGGCGAGTGCGGACTGAACTTTATTTCCGTCAAGGGCCCCGAGATTCTCAACAAGTACATTGGTGCCTCGGAAAAAAGCGTCCGCGATCTCTTTGAGCGCGCGCAAGCCGCTAAACCCTGCGTACTGTTCTTTGACGAGTTTGACTCGATTGCACCTAAGCGTGGCCACGACTCGACTGGTGTTACGGACCGTGTCGTCAACCAGCTGCTGACTCTCATGGACGGTGCCGAGGGTTTATCGGGGGTGTACGTGCTAGCTGCCACCTCTCGGCCAGATCTGATTGACCCTGCGCTGCTCCGCCCCGGTCGTTTGGACAAGTCCATCCTCTGCGACTTCCCCAACCCAGAGGAGAGAGTGGATATCATTCGTGCCATTGGTCGCAAGGCTAAGCTGAGCGAGGCTGTTCTCAAGTCCGAAGAAGATCTGAACGAGATCGCCCGGCGAACAGACGGATTCTCTGGGGCAGATCTTCAGGCTTTAGTATCCAATGCTCAATTGGAGGCTATTCAGGATCTTCTCAAGGAGACTGACCTTGGAACTTCAGGCGGCGCTGGTGGTGGCAACCGTCGCCCTGGTCAGAAATCGGGTACAGGAAAAGGAGCCACGGGAAACCTTGACAATTTTATACAATTCCGTTATGGAGAAGATGAAGCCGGTAACAATTCAATTCCGCGAGCATCCACGCGCTCTGCTGAGCTAGCACAGCAAGCTATAATTGCCTCAAAACTCGAAAGCATCCGGCTATCCCGCAAGAGAACCAAGCAACAGCAGCGCTGTGGAACTGGTGCCGGCAACGAGACGGATGACGCCACCAAGGCGAATGGAAACGATGGCGGATATCAACAAAGGGAAGTCGTCATTGAATGGCGGCATCTCTCTAAGGCGCTTGACAGTACGAGGACGAGTATTAGTCGCGAGCAGCGGTCTCTGCTACAGAGGATCTATCGGGAGTTTGTGGTCGGGCGGAGTGGTGACATGAAGGATGGGCAACCTAGTATGGAAATCGGTGGACGGAGTAGTTTGATGTGAAAGCGACAACATAATCGTACGTATTGATTATCCACGGGATACAGAATCGGACTTTCGCATGCTCCAACAATTCTTGCCTATGTTTCCCCTCTCTACATTGTGCCACCCATCCCCAAAAACGTCATGTCGAATTTATATGTGTCTCTAGCACAACCACTCGGCTTCCAAAAGCAAGACATGGATTTCCATTCACATCTTTGCACGTACAGATTGCGGCTTTTTTGGCACTCGTTGATTGAATATCAACCAGACACGCCTCATGACGTTGCAAAATTGGCGCTGCCTCTCGAGCGTTAAGCCATCTGGGGCAGAATGATAAACCAGATGTATCGACAAATATATCCAAATCTGCCGAGCGAAACCAATCTCTTCTGCCCATCACCAATTCAAACAGTGGCGGGTTTGTCGACTCTTCAGGATTTTGGACATTACTGGTACCCGGCGTTCGCACGAGGTTCACTTGGCGTCCATTCTTCGTGTTGTGGTCTTGTACTTTTGGAGATGTTTCCTGGCTAGCATGGGTTTGTGTGCCTTTATCGATGTATGCAAAATCCAACGTGGCGACTCCTTTCTCTAGCGCAGAGGATTCCATCTCGTGGCAGTTATGTTCAATCTGATCGACTAATTTTCCTGCGTCGACTTGAAGGGTGTCTCGAGTCAATTGGACACTGCTCTGGTTGTAGACATTATACTTGACCGAAGCAGGAGCATTTACTGAGCTGTCCACGACCAAAGATCGAGCCGTGTTATGTGATGCTGTCAAGCGAAGACCATAACCCGATGCTGTGCAAGAAGCCGAATCCGAGCCTGCGAGTTGAGATGGATCATGAAGAGTCGATGTTGATATATCCAAGCTGTATATGCTGCTTTCATTGGGCATTCCAGTGGCGGGCAATGCCTTGTATAACTCCGAGATGTTCATGGCAATACGCTGTTCCAGATATTCATTTAGCCTTTTTCGTAACGCCACAAATCCTGGACCGGCAGGGAGATACCATCCAGGATACAGCGTTTTGTGTCCTGCAGGCGTCCAAAACTTCCCGTGGAGATGGATCAGAGACTCGCAAAGGAAGCAAGGCTTCTTGGAAGAGGCGATGACTCTGGGCAGAACAACGTTCGGCGCCGCTTTTTCGTAATGTGCGAGGATTTGAATCTCAGCGTGGATCTTTGACGCTGTCAAGGATTGCTTCACTTTCTTCTCGAACAAACTAGGTGCGGATGTGGCTTTTTGCACCTGGGGCGGAAGGCTATGGAGATCGAAATTGTCGTTGGATTGGCGAATCCTCTCTAGTGCGAACTCGACAGATCGAACAAATCCGGCGTTTGCGCTCCTCTCGAAGGCTTGGTCTGGAAGACGCACTTTTTCAACTGTAGCGTGTCTTAGAACAGGTACCTTTCGCGTCTGTTGGCAGAAAAATCTAGAAATCTCCAGATATCTAGCCGTCTTCTTCAGACAGCCAAGGAGCCTCTTTTTGGCGTGCGCGTGCATGTCCAAATCGTCAACAGATCTGAGGAGTGCTTCAAGGGGCACACACTTCATGAACTGGGCAATACGTCGAATTAAGCCAGTAACATCTTGGTGCTTCGGTTTGTCTAGAGACTTGAAAGCGTATAAAGAGGAACGCAGCTGCTCTATCTGGGGCGTGTGTCTATCGACAACGTCCAGAGGAACCCCGGTTTGGGAAGTCTTGCCCCGATTTCGCTTGATTGCTTCAAGGAATACGTCCAAAGCTGACGCAATGAAGGTTTTGATTGTCTTTGGATTTGCTTCGGGTGTTCTGATACCTAAACGGGCCAAGATTCGATCCTGGCACAAGGCGACGATGTCCTTGAAGATGGTGTCCTCGATAGCGAGCAAAGACGACTTGCTTAATGCTAGATGACATATCAGAATTCCAGGACATGTATGAACACGACTTTGCAGATATTATAGTATAAAACCTCGCAAACGTATTTTTGCTTCTTCTCTTTTTTATGTCTTTATAGATATGAAACTCACTTGATGAGATCTGGCCTAATCTCACAAAAATGTTGGTAAAGCCTTCGTGTACTTTGTCCAAGTACGGACTTCCGGCATCTGGTGTCCGTTTATTGATGGCTAGCATTATGTTGCAAGACCCTGCGGGGGGAAGCTCTTGAATACAGACGGCAGTGATACAATCGGGGTCGTACGAGCGCGCAGACACGAATGCTAAAGCACATGCTAGCTGTTTTTCAAGACTCAACGAGATTGTCCGCTGCCGAATATGGCTACTGCTGTTAGAGAAGGCAGAGACAGGCAGGCGAGCCAACCGACATGGTGTTGGGGGAAGCATGCCCAAGAGCACTATATTCTCGGCGCATTGCACGACCTGAGGTTCGTTATGAGTTTTGCTATTGGGGGCCAAAGATGCAAACTTGACACTCTTCGTTTCCTTGTTATGCAAAGGTACGTTAGATGGCGCCTGAGGTCGATTAACTGGCTTCGGTATTGTTGATGCTTTCCGAGCGCCTTGTTGCGGTGGCTTGCCTTGTGAGGATGGAGCCGAAGCCGCGTGGGATGAGCCTGCGGTGGCAGAAGTATGCTGAGGCTGTTTGGCGCTGTTTGAGGATATTGCAGGCTGCACACTTGTGCTTTGCGACGCCTTGGAACGCCTTTTCTTCTTCGACATTTTTCCGGAGGGCTTGTGATGAGGAAATGAGTAGCTCTACCGGTCAATGTTGGAACTTACATAGTAGTGTCATGCCCCAGAAGAAGGGATAAGATAGGGAGAAAGACATGTCAAGCAGAGTCGCACAACAAGTCGTTCCGAATACAAAGGGCGCTGCCTCTTCCTGGATAGCAACGCCTTGCTTGCCTGCATCTATCAAACAGAACTTAAGAAGTGGGATTGGCTAAGGAGGCCGAGACACTGCGGGAGGCCATCCACGTGCATTGTGGCAGGCCCGCACCATTATCTGCATCTTGTGATAGGTTGCCTGATCTGTCTTGCACTCACTATTGGTAGAGGTTGTAATCCCCTGTTCATTATGTTGGAACCATCAGTTTTCCGGTGAGGGTGCTTACTTAAGTGATACCGATTTGTGGAAAGAGGAGAAGTTGACTTGTGGTGTTTTGGGAGCTTCGAGTTGCGGTTAAGTCACACGAGAGTGCGTTATCGGTTCAAACAGCGCAGGGGCGATGCAGCCCCCCAGCGTGATACGATAGGCGTTACATCATATCCAGGAACGCCCGGGCTTAAGCTTTTTAGCGGCCGGGGGTGCCTACCTGCCTACTGGCCTGCTGGACAGCTGGGTTGTATTTAAAGACTGGGGAAGGCGCTAACGAAATGGCAATCCAGATCTCACGACCAACAGTGAAGCAACCAGCCTTTCTAACCCTTCACAAACCGCTACGAAGCAGTGCTCGCCTCCAATACGAAGTCCTGCCTGAACATCATGTCCTGTGAGTGGAACTCGTCCCACAAGGCTGAGCGAAGCCCCACAAGCCACATGGTTTATGCACGACATCGGGGACCGCGCTTGCGCTCAGCTGTACGCGAACTCGCGTGGTGGTGTAGTTACTATGTTTGGCCTGGAACCACAACCCTGATCTGACAGATTGTTTGCAAAAAGGGTTCACTTCTCAAGACCGGGTTGTTGTGAAAACCAGACTGCCAGCTGGGGCAACGCAGCAGCAGGCTGTGGAGATGCTGCACGACCGGGACTTCTTCATCCGCTGCGACCCGTGCTTGGACACTTACGAGGTGCTGGACAAGGACATAGCGCGCCCAGAGTTACCCGTGGGGCGTGTCCAGGGAATTGGGCCAACGACGTCCTACAAGATTATAGACATTGTTGCCAATGTTCCAAAGGGCGTGTGGGGGAGCCATGTCGAGTCCACGTACGAGTTCACCGACGTGGAACGGGGTCTCTTTTGCCGCATCCGTAGCCCGCTGAGCATCATTATGGAGGCATTGTGGGAAGTCCGGGAGGCAGAGGACGGATCTGGACTCGAGATTGTGGAAGAGGTTGACATCAAATGCTCGAGGCTGCTTATGGGTTCTGTCAAAGGGCAGACCGAGCAGGGTGGTGAGTATCTTTCTCCAAGCCGTGGCCTGCAACTACATCTCATACTGACTGTTCAACAAGCTTCGAAAATCCACAGCAAGATGGTGAAGCGTCTAAAGAGCGAGGTCGAAGCAGCTTTGTCAAAGAGCAAGCCGTAACAAACGTGTTCCCGACTTTCACAATAGTAATAATGATAATAAGAGAGGCGCAACCTGCCATTGTGAATCAACCCCCCTTTCTTTTGGCGCCGCATATTCTGCTTCAATTTGATATGGTTGGCAGAGCCGCAAACATGGCTGAGAGCGCCAGATTATTCCCATTTTGCAAATGAATTAGAGTCGTTTTTGCTATTGGA
This sequence comes from Coniella vitis, assembly GCA_011317545.1. Lineage (NCBI taxonomy): Eukaryota > Fungi > Ascomycota > Sordariomycetes > Diaporthales > Schizoparmaceae > Coniella > Coniella vitis. The sequence continues at coordinate 723,983 of WUJK01000003.1, forward strand.
TTGACTTGCTATTACGACATGTCTTAAACCTGAAAACTTCAAGCCACCATTACAGTACTCCGCATTCGCACCTTTGTGGGGCAAAGCGCCTCGTCCACGACACAACAGCTAGCCCCAATATTGTGCAAGTCTTGTCCGGGCAAAAGACATGCATGGAAGTGAATGTACAATATGCAGCACATTCCATTTGGTGCGTGTGGAAATATAAGGGGCTACTTCCGGTGTCTCGAGAGCGCCGGCGTGCCTGTCTGGGGTTCTAAGTACCTTGGTAAGCACCAATGGTGGTGGCGGAGACAAGCACAACATTCTAAGAATGTCGTGTGGTTCACAGGGGGTATTGGCGCCGTGGCACCTGCAAGTCCCAGTGGTTCTCAACGCCTCCCACAGCATTCGCGCTCTCGCCTGAATCCTTAGATCGCCAAGCATCTACAGTGCCCTTAGCGTCCCTAGGTAGCGTTCGTATCTCTTTGCTTTATTAGACCCTGCATGACAACCCGAGGCGCACACCCCTCCTGCCTTGGTCTTTTCCAAGACAGCAAACGCTTCACATTTTGCATTTCTCGTCCGATACAAACTTGGCGCCGCTGACTGATATCAACAACATAAACTAGGAACTGTGCGCTCCGCCTCGTCTCTTGCGTAGAACTGGACTGCGCTGCTTATGCCACCATTACGTCTTCCGCTGGCTGGGAATTCAGTGAGTGGCCGTGTGCACACTCCCTGCGATAAACACGCACCAACTCTACTTGATCCACGAAGATTCGTGGGTTTACAGGATCTGTAAGCCAGGCGTTCTTGGTAGGGCTGGAACTGGAATTCTCTGGCCTGGCATATTGTCAGCAAATCCACACTCGAGACACCAAAGCCCTCATATACAACTACGTCGATTCTGAACCCTGTTACTGAGCATTTGGAGGATTCCAGTGACGCCAAGCAAGCCTAGACGACGCACAACAATCCAAAGTACAGTCTGCCCTGACGATCTCGCTCCCGTTGTGCTGGCCTGCGCATCAGAGGGCCTTGCCGCCAACGCCAACGGTCAAGACTTAGCTGCCACGCTACAGCGCGAGCTACGGCACTCGGTTCCCCCATATCTTTGTTGAGGTGCATGGCTAGAGCCTCTGCGGGTATCTGCGACCATGGCACACCTTTCGTCCATCGCCATGGATTTCTCAGCCACCAAGCAAAAAGCAATCGAAGATGCAAAGAAAATGCAGATTGTGGTGGCTGAGGAATGCAGCAAGGCTGGGCACGAGGTTCCGCCCTATCTCTTGCGGGAGCTGATTGGCAAGGGCAGTTTCGGCCGAGTGTATAAGGCCTCGGACGCAAAGTCGAGCCGCCTCGTTGCCGTCAAAATCATCGACATTGAAGAGTCTGACACACTGAATCCTAAATTGGCCGACACGTACTCTGAATTTCTCAAGGAGATCAATGCGCTCAAACTTCTCAGCGAGGGGGGTGCTAAGAACATCAACCACGTTCTGGACGCCTTGCCAGTTGGCCAGTCCATGTGGATGGTTTGTGAATACTGCGCAGGCGGTAGCGTGGCTACACTGATGAAGCCGACAGCTCCTGGAGGACTGCAGGAGAAATGGATCATACCAATCCTCAGAGAGGTTGCCGAGGCTATCTTCTGGGTCCACAAAGCCGGTATAATTCATCGGGATATCAAGTGTGCCAATGTGCTCATCACAGAAGCGGGCGCGGTCCAACTTTGCGACTTTGGCGTATCTGGTGTGGTCGAGACCAGATTCGATAAGCGATCTACCTTTATAGGGACACCGCACTGGATGGCGCCAGAACTCTTTGACACTTCAACGTCCTATGGAGTCGAGGTCGATATCTGGGCCTTTGGATCCATGGTCTTTGAGATTGCATCTGGGCTTCCCCCTAACGTAATCGCGGGGGTCGACGTAATGCAGCTGGGCAGCTACCTCAAACAACACACTCCAACACTAGAAGGAGACAAATACTCGGATCAGCTCAAAAGTTTGGTGTCTTTTTGCTTGGTGGAGGATCCAACCAGGCGACCCATCATCGAAGAAGTACAGCACCATCCTTACCTTCTCAACACCGAGACTACCCATCCGACTTCATCACTGGCCATGCTAGTCAGAGCGTTTCGAGTCTGGGAGTCGCAGGGCGGCAGCCGAAAGTCACTGTTTGCGTTAGGCGGCGCTCAGGGACCCATGGATCTGGGCCTGGCTTCAACTGCCATGGCAGCTGACGAATGGAACTTCAGCACAACGGTCGATGTCGACCAGCGTGTCATGGAACGCACAGATACACAGGCCGTATATGATGTCTACGGCTCCCAGGTCGACCTCTCAGATATTGGAGAGCCTATTCTTCAAAGGTCGAAGCCCAAAAGAAGGCGACCACCCCCAAATCTTCCGGTCCTGCGGGCGCCCTTGGAAAAGATCTTTGATCCTAATACCATCTCCAATTACGAAGAAAATACTCGGATGTACTATTCAAGGCCCACAATCCCACCACCACTCTCGGACCTGCCCCTGAGGGACAACACACAGGAATCTAGATTACGGGAATCTTTGATTGATCTAGACGCATCGTTACATGGCGGACGTCTTTCCAGGTTTGTGGACCTGGAGACGATGAAAGCTGGTCTTCGGCAGTCACTTGACTATAGCTTTGGCGGCGATGATTTTGCCCGACCTCCCAGCAGCGACCCAGAAACAATATTTGCATCGGATAGCAGGAAAACGCAGGAGTGGAAATTCCCAGTGATGGTTCCAACTTCCGCGGATCCAGAAATGTCACGCTTCCCCTTTTATGAGGACAGTGGCAGCAATGCGAGCAGCCTTGCTGTACCTAATCGGTCGCCCTTACCACACTACCACACGGCGGAGCCTTTAAGTCTGTTATACGACTCGAGTGACGACAGTCTCACAATACCGCGTACTTCTTCCGAAATGGACAAGCGTGTGTCAATGAGCAGCTTAATCGACCTTGATGAGAGTCTTCCGAACCCTTCCATCCCTCCTGAACTCCGGCGTCCCTCAATAGCGAATTCTGAAGCAACATCTGAGGCTGGAAGCGCGTTTGACCTTGATCTGCATGCCTCATATTCTCCGCTACCGTTGTCCAACCGGGAGCCCTCAATCTACGTCTCTGATGATTCGGACTTGGCTGGTGGCATGTTCAGTCAGCCGACGCTTCCAAGTTTTGCAGAGGACTTCCAACGAAGCCAGAAGATGAGTACGACGGACGCATTCATTGATGATGCATATCTATATACCGGGCCAGAAGCCACTAGCAACGGGAGTGGGAATTATACGATACAAGATCAACCAGTGACTGGCCCACGGTCATCGCCGTACTATCATGACAGTAATTTCGATGCGATAAATGGGCCCGAGCATACCATGATGTCAAGCAGGCGATCGCCATCTACATCGTCCATGCATTCGTTGTATCAAGCCGCTGATGGACGAACGATGCCACTACTCCCTGGTCCCCCGACCGAGAGGGTTATGCTTGGTGAAGGCGGTCAAGTGATGAAAGATGAATTTCTGCGGCTATTGGATGGAATGACAAGCCATCTCAAATTTACAGGGGAATTTGTGCAGCAGCTGCCTGTTAGAAAAGCAGGCAGAAATTCTATCGCTGGGGACATGGTGGACGGTGTGCAAAGTTGGCAATAACGTGGTCGATTGGCTCTTTGGTGAGGCCCATGGATTAGGCGCTAATGGTTATAATCTGGGAACAGCGACGATACTGCCGGGGGCTTTTGGTGGCGGATAGTGAGTTTTGCCATTTGATATTTCTTGGATTGGACGAGTTTTGGGAAATGCGTGGTGTAGCCGACATTGGATCTCTTGTATCTCGAATATCTCCTTTACTTCCCGCTATATACAAAGACAAGATCTTTACAAGAGGCTGTGTACGGATATCGGGAATTGACTTCTCTTGGGTGGATAGAGATAGCGCAAAGCAGGAACGGAGGGATATATTATGAATACATAGGATTCCCAGAACAAGAAATCAAATTAATCTCATGTGAATCAGGATTGATCAGACCAACCATAAAAGAATGGGGATCTTGCACGAGACGCAATACTAACGCGTGACTGTCGGTAGAAGATATCGCTGCTGATGCTGATGGCGAAAGCTTGGGTTTGTGAGCCGCTTCCCGAAGTCGTAGAGGGCGGCACGATAAAAATAAATGAGTCAGAGAATTTTCACTCGACATAGAAATACTTCGAAAAAGGCATCAACAGAAGCAAGCAGCAGCACCAAGCAGTATAGCCCGCATATCCCAGCTACAATCGCTTCAAGCAGAACACACTTTGATTCAAGTACAGAAAATTAATTATTCAACCAAGTTGGCTCCCATACATTCATTCCGTCCTTTCGCACACCAAGCAGCGCGGCCTCTTCCAGCCCGGCTCATCTCAAGCGCTGTAGCCGTAGCCTCGCCATCAACCCCACACGTTTCGATCTATTCCCAGCATCGCCCCTTGACCATGAAGACGCGAATACTCAAAGTTCCTCTGGGGTCCTCGGAACCAGGCCACTTCCTCTCATCCTCGTCTTCATCCACCACCAGCATCGACACATGGCAGATCTCAACCTCGCCTTCCGCCCATGCCACCCTCACGCCGCTGCGCGAAGCAGCTCATCTCCTGCGCTCCAGCGACATCCCCGTCGCCTTCCCCACAGAGACAGTGTACGGGCTGGGCGCAGATGCGACGCGCAGCGCTGCCGTCCGTGGCATCTACGCTGCCAAGGGACGGCCCTCGGATAACCCGCTGATTGTGCACGTGTGCGATCTCGACATGCTGCGTGGCTTCCTGGATGCCGAGGAGGGCATTCCAGAGATCTACAGGGAGCTCGTCAAGAGGTTCTGGCCCGGGCCGTTGACCATCTTGCTCCGTTGTCCGCGCGATGATGATGATGATGCGGCATGTTCTTCTCATGACGACGACGCCGCCGCCGCAGCCGGCGCCCATCACTCGACGCACAGTGCGCACCACCACCACCGCCGCCGCCGCCTCCTCGCGCCAGAGGTCACAGCCGGCCTGCCCACTTTCGGCGCACGCATGCCTGCCTCTCCGCTGGCCCGGACACTCATCCAGCTCGCTGGCGTGCCGCTTGCCGCGCCCTCTGCCAACGCGAGCACCAAGCCTTCTCCCACTGCAGCCTCGCACGTGCTCGATGACCTCGACGGGCGCATTGAGCTGATCCTCGATGGAGGCAATTGCGATGTTGGCGTGGAGAGCACAGTGGTGGATGGGCTATGCGAAGATGGTGGACCGCCCCTTGTGTTGCGGCCTGGCGGCGTGAGCATGGAGGAGCTGAGGAGTGTTCCGGGCTGGGAAGGGGTTGTCAAGGGGTACCGGGATGAGAGCGAAGAAGGGAAGAAGGGGGCGCTGGGACCGAGGGCGCCGGGGATGAAGTACAAGCATTATAGCCCGAGAGCAAAGGTGGTGCTATTTGAAGCAAAGAGCGGCAAGGGGATTGAGGATGTACGTGCTGAGATGAGTCTGTTGGCAAAGAAGGAGGAAACGAAGGGTGTGATTGGCATTATCAGGACGCTCGGGTGGCAGAGGCTGGCTGGAGATGAGGAGCTCGCTAGTGAGCAGGCCATTGTGGAAGAGGCAGAAACGAATGGCCACCAGTCGGACGATCTGGGCTACGAGATTTCTACATTGGTCATTGGTGGAGCGCGAGTTCTGGATATCGGCTTGGGACAGCAGACTAAGATGGTCGCGCAGGGTCTGTTTTCGGCGCTCCGGGAGCTGGATAGGAAGGGTGCGGATGTGGTCTTTGTCGAGGGCATCGAGGACAGAGAGGACATTGCGGCAGCTGTCATGAATCGCCTGCGTAAGGCGGCCTCGGAAATTAGAGTATAGACGAGATCATAGATGCACCAATGCCGCAGAGGGCCGTGGTCGGCCCTTTTTAATTCCGCTCTGCTCACTCCGCGTCTACTCAAGAACATTTACGTGCATATATTGTGGAAGAATGCTTTCAATTTCCCCAAAACAGTAAATTCCGGTACTCCTTTTCTTGATAAAATCTATACGCCCAGACTGTGATTGTTCCCTTGGTAGGATTCGCATTCAACATCCCGCACTGCATCGCGCCCCACCGCCCCATCCCAATCGCAACGCGCATTACAACCCTTGCCGCAGCCAGTCTGTCAACTTGCTCTTACCCAGCTGTGCCAGGTGGTTCACACCCTGTTCGCTGAAGGGGTCGATGCGGCGCAGGTCGACGTCCTGTGTTGGTGCCTTGCTTACACGCTGCACGATAATGGTGGGGTCTGTCTCGAGAATGATGCCGTCGTCGACAATCTCGTCCACGGCGAGGGAAACAAGGTCGTAGCTCTCAATAATTGTGCGCTTATCGACAGAAGCCTTGAAGAGCAGGTGTAGGGAGTCGCGGAGGGCGAGTATGGCGTTGTAGAGCAGGACTTCGTTCTCTTCGACGCTACCGACGAGGTAGAGCATGACATCGCTTTCGCATTTGTAAAGGACGCTGGGAGAGGAGGGATGCCGTGTTAGTGCAACTCAAGATGCATGTCGTTATGATGGGTTTGGACACTGCCCACATTCGTCCGTCAAACAAAAGAATGTCTCCAGTCTGTTTTGCCGTCTTCTCGAGGAGAGCCTTCTCGAAGGCCTTTTGGGATTTCAGGTCTGGGTATGGGTTGTTGGACGCAGCTATATATGCAAATATTAGTCTGCGCCTTCACATAGAATCTTGGTCACGGAGTGTATGATGCCAACGCACGGTTGCTTTGTCCTCCTGGAAGAGTAGCATGGTGGGGGGAGTCGTAGTACTGCGAGGCTTGTAAGCTTGTACTGCGTTTGACTGTTTGGGTCGAGCGGTTGTTCATGGAAACGCGGTGTGCCTCCTTAAATGTCGCGGGTTTTGCTCACTTTGGCGTATAGTCTGGAACCATCCTCCTGTATTGCCAGAGTCAGTACACATAGTCAAATACGATAACCATCCCCGCGAGAGTATAGCGTAGTCGAGGCCTAGGTGAACAGGACACGGCTTACCGTTGACAGAATGAGGATGGCATTGACCGAGTAAAGGGACATTCCTGGAGCCATCGTGACTGGTTTGTGACGTCGATAGCAGCGGGGAAGGCTGGTGCTGGGCTCGAGGAAGGGTGGAACTGTCAGAGTAACTGGACAGGCTCACAGGCGCATCAATCCAAATAGCTGCCCATGTTGTCTCCTCGATGCGCTCCGTGTCAAGACCACCGAAGCCAGGGGTCCCTGTCGGCGCATTAGTGTGGCTGTGCAAATCTGATGCTTGTGGCTGGTGGCAGAAAACCACTTAAGCATCGGGCAGGGGTTCGCGGCATGTCGCGCTTGCAGCTCGTCGCGTAAATTCAGACGCGTAAATGAATTCGACTTTATTAGTAGCAGATACTTTGATCCCACCTTCTCCCTCGCCTGTCCCTCCTCCACCACCCCACACTCGCGTTTTGTAGCCAGCATTCTGCGCCGGTGTCACTTCCCAGTTCTGGTTTCCTGTCGCCTTTTGCAGTTTTCTGCTGCATACATACACAGAGTGACTCTCCCCACTCACAATATAATGTCTTCACCAGCCAGACGGTCAACGCGCAGTTCCCAGGCTCGCAGCAGCCCAGCGCCTGGCCCCTCCGATGCTTCCCAGACGCCCCGACGGACACGAGCTTCCCAGCTTGCCTCCAGCCCTATGTTCTTCGAGTCGTCGCCCGTTAATGGAAATGCCAATGCTGCGCCTTCCTCTCCTCTTCGACAGATGAGCAACACTCAGAGCACCAACACTGGTGCACCGCCGAGTTCGCCCTTGCGCCAACAGACCGAATCGCAGTCCCAGACCGATGGTGATCGTACCCCGAGGGCCAGTGGTTTGAATATAGGAGGTAAGGCTTGGCAGTCTCATGATCTACTGCGAACCTTGTGCACGGGACTAATCTTGTGCAGAGTCATCCCCCGTTCGCTACGATCCTAGCTCCAGCCCAGGCGGCCACCCCCAGACAGATTTGCGAAGTGAGAGTAGTGGCCTGTTTGTCGACTCGTCTCGCAGACAACGATCAAGACGTGGCGACATCCACTCCGACTACGCGAACCGAACGCCTATTGCTCCTCGCCGAATCGTCTTAGGATCCGACGGCAGAGTAGTCCAAGACGCCGCAGCTTCGGACGCCCCAACTTTCTCGAACATCAACCCAGGAACCTCGGACGCTGATGCTCTTGGCGGACAGAGCCAGAGTTTAGTTTGGGGAACGACCATCTCGATCGATGATACGTTCGTGACATTCAAGGATTTCCTCCGCAATTTCAAGATCCAATATCGCCTAATACTCGATGATCAGGCCAATGAGGATGCGGACGCGCCCGAGGCCCAGAGCAAGCCCTACCTGGAGGCTCTCGAGACGATGTTGGCCCTGGGTACTAACAAGCTCTTTTTGGATGTGCGAGACCTAAGCGCCTACCCACCAACCAAGAAGCTGTGGCACCAACTGCAGACATACCCACAGGAGTTGGTGCCTATCATGGATCAGGCCGTGCACGACATCATGATGGAGCTCGCCAGAAATGAAATGACCAAGCAAAAGCAGACGAGTTCTGCGCCAGTGCCTTCCCAGAGCTCCGAGCCAGTCATCCCCAGTTCCGACAGACCAGATGAGCCCTCTACGCCAAGACCGGCACCCCAAAGGGATACCACCCTCGAGGATCAGGTCGCTGACACAATCTACATGGTGCGTCCATTCGGTTTGGACAAGACGACGAACCTCAGAGACCTGAATCCCTCAGACATGGACAGAATGATCCAGATCAAGGGCCTCGTTATCCGCACTACGCCTGTGATCCCAGACATGAAGGATGCCTTCTTCAAGTGCAGCATTTGCAGCCATGGTGTTCTGGTCACCTTGGACCGCGGCAAGATCCGGGAGCCTACAGAGTGTCCCCGTACCCGCTGTGGATCGAAAAACTCGATGCAAATCATTCACAACCGCTGCAACTTTGCCGACAAGCAAGTCATCAAGCTCCAGGAGACCCCAGACGCAGTGCCGGCCGGCCAGACGCCACACTCTGTGTCGATTTGCGTGTATGATGACCTTGTGGACTTCTGCAAAGCTGGTGACAGAGTGCAGATGACTGGTATTTTCAGAGTCAGCCCTGTGCGGGTTAACCCTCGGCAAAGAACGATCAAGAGTATCTACAAGACATATGTCGATGTTTTGCATGTGCAAAAGGTCGATCGCAAGAGGATGGGCGCTGATGTGTCGACCATTGGCATGGACGATGACGAGGATGTTCAGGTCAAGCCCTCTGGACTAGAAGAGACTCGCAAGATCAGCCCAGAAGAGGAGGAGAAGATTCGCGAAACAGCTGCTCGTGAGGACATCTACGAACTCCTGGCGCGGTCGATTGCACCTTCAGTCTACGAGATGGACGATGTCAAAAAAGGTATTCTCCTCCAGCTCTTTGGTGGTACCAATAAGAGCTTTGAGAAGGGCGGTAGCCCCAAGTATCGTGGCGACATCAACGTCCTGCTTTGCGGTGACCCCTCTACCGCCAAGTCGCAGATTCTGTCCTATATCCATCGCATTGCGCCTCGTGGTGTCTACACCAGCGGCAAAGGTTCGTCAGCTGTAGGTCTGACAGCATACGTGACCCGCGACCCAGAAACCCGTCAGCTTGTGCTTGAGTCTGGTGCTCTTGTGCTGTCAGATGGCGGTATCTGTTGCATTGACGAATTCGATAAGATGTCAGAGGCTACACGCTCGGTGCTGCACGAAGTCATGGAACAACAGACAGTCTCCGTGGCCAAGGCGGGTATCATCACTACACTCAACGCTCGAACGAGTATTTTAGCATCAGCCAACCCTATTGGCAGTCGATACAACCCTGATCTGCCAGTTCCTCAGAACATTGACCTTCCTCCTACTCTGCTGTCGCGTTTCGATCTCGTGTATCTGATTCTCGACCGCGTTGATGAGAAGAACGACAGACGCTTGGCAAAGCATTTGATGTCAATGTACCTAGAGGATACTCCTCACTCTGCGCAGACCAAGAACGACATTCTTGTAAGTATTCTCTCACGGAAGTTGGATTTCTTTGTTTCTTTTTTTTTTTAAAAAAAAAAAAAGAAAAAAAAAAAAAACAAGCCAAACCCAAAAAAGGACACAAACAAAGTATCACTAACATTTCACAGCCTGTCGAATTCCTTACTTCGTATATCTCGTATGCTCGCGCCAACATCCACCCAACCATTTCGCAGGCCGCTGCCCGCGAACTCGTCGATTCGTACGTGGAGATGCGCAAGCTTGGTCAGGACGTTCGCACAGCCGACAAGCGCATCACAGCCACAACCAGACAACTGGAGTCCATGATCCGCCTTGCTGAAGGCCACGCCAAAATGCGTCTTGCCACAGAAGTCACGCGCGAGGACGTGCAAGAGGCCACACGGCTCATCAAGTCTGCGCTCAAGACGGCCGCTACCGACTCTCAGGGCCGCATTGACATGTCCCTTTTGACGGAGGGTACGAGCGCTGCAGAGCGTAAGCGCAAGGAGGACATGAAGGAGGCTGTACTCAAGCAGCTTGACGAGCTTACTGCTGGTGGGCAGACTGTCAAGTACGCTGAGGTCAGCAGGAGACTGGGCGAGAACACCGGGGTGCCGGTAGAGTCGAGCGAATTTGCTGAGTGCATACGTGCGCTTGAGATGGACGGATCGATTACCGTCACGGGAGAGGGTGCAAGGAAGAGCGTGCGGCGGGTAACTGCAGTTGTTTAGAGCTGGAGTGTTGCTGACTTTGCTTGAGGGTTGTCAAGATCTGTATTTTTGCTCTTCAGGGCGTCTGGTTTTGATTTAATTTGGTTTGAGACAAGTATTACTGTAGCCACATATCCAATCTAGATACAGAAGAAGCTGTGTTGTGTTGACCATTCTTCACAGATCATCTTCATGCTTCTCGAATGACAATCCACCATTCATACTCATCACCGTCATTCCTTACTACAGTGGTTCTTCATCAGCTACTCGCGTTCTGATACACCTCCGTCGCCTTCTCAAGTCCCGCCGCCACAGCGGCAATCAACTCGTCCTCCGGCTCCAGCCCAACGCTAATCCGGATTTGCTCTGCACGCGCACCATAGGCAGCATGGTACGCAGCCTCCTCGGGCACTTTACTATACGTCAACAGATTCATGGGCAGGGCAAGCGTCCTGTGGGCGCCCAAGTGGGGGCCCTTATGCACGGGGAAAGCATCGTAAAACGCCGCCGCCAGCTCCAGCGTCTTGAACTCGACGGCAAGCAGGCAGCCGTACCCCGGCGTAAAGTCTGGTGTCGCGGGTCGCTTTACGGCGTCGTAGTTGGCACGCGTGGCGCTTGTAGTGGGGTAGAGGACGGCGCTGATGGGCGATTTGTCGGGCCCCGCCGCAGCTGAAGCATGTTCTTGCTGTTGTTGTAAAAAGGTAGCGATGGCTTCGGCGTTGCGGTTGAGAAGGGCGGTGCGGGGGAGGTAGTCTCTGCTGTTGGCGAGGAGTTTGGCGGCGTCGCCTGCAAAAAGCTCGTTGTGGAATGTAGATGTCAAGGCGGATTTGAGGTCTGTGTAGAAGGGGGAGAGGGGGTTGAGGACGATGGAGCCGCCCATGACGTCTGCGTAGCCGGAAAAGGACTTGGTCAGGCTGGAGAGGAGGATGTCTGCTACGGGGAGGACGTCGATGTTGGCGAAGGAGCCGATTGTGTCGTCGACTATGAAGGGGATGCTATATTTCTCGGCCTGTCGCGGGAGAAAAGAGGCTCAGTCAGTCTTGGATGAGATTTTGTTCAAGTCGTGCACTGGTCATCCAATATATAAAGGGGACCGGGGGGGGGAGAGGAGGCCAAGGGTAAGGGGCAAAGGGCAATTGTGCTTACTATTCTTTTCAGACCGTGCAAGTCAGCGCTCACGAGGATAGGATTGGATGGGAACTCGATGAAGATGTAGCTGGCTGTCTTGCCATCCTTGTAGCGCGCGTCGAGATACGCATCGAGCTTCTCCACGACGCCACTATCCGCGTCGGCTATACCAAAGTGCTTCATGCCGTTGGGCTCTTCGTCGAGCAAGTGGAAGGTGTTGTGGAAGATGGATCCGATCAGGATGCTCTCGCCTTGCTGGCCCCGCTGGGACAGCAACGCGTGGAGGTGGTAGATGGCCGCCATGCCCGTCTGGTAGAGAAACACATCGTGCTCGGCCACCGTGACCTTTGCCGGGTCGACGGGAGCGCGATGCAGCAGATCGCGGATTCGCTTGCGGATCGCACCGTGGGCGTCGGTCTCGGGCTGGTATGAAGCGGGCGGAAGCTTGTCCAGGTCGCCATCCCAATCGACGACCGTGAAGTCGCTGTCGATATGGCCAAGCAGCTCCTCGGACGCTCTGGACGACAAGCCGATACCGGAGTTTTGCCAGGCGCCAATCACACCGGGTGTCTTGGACAATGGGTAGAGGACACAGTAGAGGCGGGTGCCGTGGACGTCGGCGACCTTGAACCTCAGGGCACCGTCTGGCAGCTTGTCTGCTTTGCGGTGGTGCGACGAGCTAAAGGTGGCCTGCATGGCAAAGGCGCCTGGGTTGGTGAACATGAAGAGGCCCTCGGCTTGCGGATCGGCTCCGAGCTTCTGGGCCAGGGCGACAGAGAACTGGCGAGAATTCTCAGCAATCAAGTTGCAACGTGTGAGGTGTCAAGGAAGGGCTGAATGAGAAGACGGTTACTGACCTGCCTTGCGGGGCCCCAGGGCGAGAAGCGCGGATAGAGACACTTGAGAGCCTGGAGCAGAGACAAGTCGGCGTCGCGCAGGCGGGTGACGGTGTCCCAGCCTGGCGCATGGGTGGTGACATTGTGAGGACTCGCTGGGGGCAGCGAGTGGCCAAACTCTGTGGTGATGGGGTTTGTGATGGCAGTGGTCATGGCGAGAGGATGTGGTGGGTGTCAAGGGAGGACAGCCGAGGGGGCGGTGACAACGGCGGTGACAATGGCGGCGACAGTGGCGTGCAGTCGCTGTTAGTGAACCACCGAATAGTACCCGGGTATAGGTTACCCTGGGGGTTGCCGATGGTATTTATGTTGTTGATATTGATCTCGCTCAATCTACCACACAGCCCCTAAGCCTAAGAAGAACAGCCAACTCTTCCGGCAACTTGGCATCGTGGCTTTGCTTACGCCTTTGTTGTCGCAATACGCTGCTCGGGTCGCCGGCTGCACGCTACCCGTTGGTTGATAGCTGAAGGCGAGAGAAAGGAGGGTCCCCCCCCCCCCCGGCAAAACCCCCAACATGGGTATAACATAACATAGGCCATGTTGTCCGGCTGATTTCCTTAGTTTTCAGCTCTGGAACTTTGAAAGTGCTTCTAGAACAAAGGCTTGCTTTGAATGCTTCAATTGACACAATGGACGCGATGATGCGCTTAGCATCAAGGCAAACCGTTCAGGACGGTTAGTGGGTATATCTTACTTAGACTGACTAATAAAGGAGCAATTCCTTCGTGAGGATCAATTCAAATCATCCGTTTGCGGTGGGATGCCGCGTTCTTGCGGTGGCTTGTTCCAAAGTTTGCTGCTTTATCAGTTCTGCCGAACAGCGACTTGATGACAATCGATGAGAAGCCATCCATCAGATTCTGCAGTAAGGGTCTATGAATATTGGTCCTGCAAGGTAGGCATTATGGCCATGCACCTCTGGAATCCTTCCAAGACCATATACGAGACCCTATCTCGCTCTGCATGCGTCTTTTCAGATACTCCTTCCATTTATGAAGCCATGAGAAACGTACGCTAAACAGTCTGTGCTAAGGTCATAAGCCACAACTAGATCCAGCTTGTCGAAAGGCTAGATAACTCTACAGTCTCAATGGTCAGACGATGACTTCCCGGGATCCTCGGCTCTATGTTTCTCATTTTGATACCACAAGCCCAGTCTAGAAAGCCTCATTGTTGTAGAAGACCTTGGTGATGAAAGACGATGAATGCTGAGTGCACTTCCAAGCTATTTGATTCGTTTCATTAAGTACGACCGGGATTCCATATTCGAAGTTTGAATATGGATATAACCGTGAGAATCAAGAAATTGTGTACCAATCCTGGAAATGGAAATGAAGTGCGTATTATAGTAGAGAAAGGGCCGCACTGCATACCTAAGTACTATGTACTATGTATGCATGTACTATGATATGCCAAGGTACATAGTAATTGGGTAGTACAAGGTGCGCTATACAGATGATCTTAACCCTAACCCTCTCCCAGGATACCCTACTTGGTCGAGCAGTCACTTATTCTCCATTACATGGCAATCACCAGGTCGACCAAACGGTCAGCATACCTCATATCTTGAGTCTCAAGGCCAGATGCCCAAGGCAACTCAGCGTGGGAAGATCAGCCGAGCAAGCGGTATTGCCACGGACACAATGGCCTTGCACAATTCAGCCGGGGGAGAGCGCAGTCCTGAGCTAAGACCTCGCTCGGCCTGACACGATGAAGCATCATCTCGCCGCGGCCTTGCGAGAACAGGAGACTCTCAGGCGCAGAACAATGGTCATCACTTTTCTGAGCGACCTATTCCCACTGACGGACCTCGATAGTGGCTATGTGACGGCTTCTATCGACCATCAGCCCCTGGTATCGAGACACTCAGCCTCTTCTGCAACGGCTAAGAATGTGATTTTGAGCAGCCAGCTCGTCCGGACTGGCTTACAGTACCTTCTCGACTTCATCTCTCTTTCGCGGTCTTGCCCGTGCTCTATTTCGAAAAAAGACCACACAACAGGCAATCCATAGCTGGCTGTTTCAGCTGTGCCACAACCGAGCATATCAACCTAGTCCCGATTCTGCAGCGAATGCTGACAAGACATTCACCCAGTCGTACTGGAAGAGTCATACCATTTATACACACGCAGATACCATTGTTCGTGCGTGGCATGCATATCGAGTCGAATTTACTCTCGCTCTGGACAGTCCAACTCACCGAACGTCTGAGAGCGAGCGCAACAAACCTCAGACACTCCCATGGAAGCCATGGATGATGCCAGCCCAGCCCTGCGACTTCTCCTGGAGAAAGCAGGCAAGCCCCCATACGACCTGGCCACCTTTGCAAGACTCCAACATGATTGTCTGGATATGGCCGGCGCGCTTACAGCAGGCACGGTGCCTCAACAAGACGCCATGGCCATGTTCGAAGTGATGGATCTCATCGCCTGGATAGCTGTCTGGAGGGCCGATGCCTGCTGTGTTCCCGAGCTTCGCGGCTCCTCGCTCACCATTGACGGCCAGTTATGGACATATGCTGTTGCTTCCGCGACACTCCATCTTCGACACTGCCTTTTCGTCTGCGAGCAGCTGCCTGCCTTGACCCCAGGTGGCTTCTGTCAAGCCTGTAATTGGACGCTCGCGCGCTATTTGGGGCGCTTCCGGGCAGAAGATAATAAATGTACCCGGCCCCTCCTGCTCGCTCGCCGTCCCCTTGACATGAACTTTCTTGAACATGACAACTGAGTATTTACTTAGATGATCCGTTCCCGAGCGACCAACTGGGTAGACTTGGACTTGGCTGGGTGGTTGAGCGTCTTCACATTTTGGATCTAGTCCCAAACTTGCACACACTTCGAGGCAGCGGCCTGCGGGAATGCAAATCGTGCAGATTTCCGGCAGGTTGCCTGTCTAGACATGACAATGTGTCCCAGACCCCGTTTTCGTCTTCTGGTCCGAACTTGGATCCAGTCGGGCTCTGGCTCCAAGTCAAGACAGAAATCAACACAGAGGGTGGAGGGGATCCGCCTCAGAACATTATAAGAATCCGACTCCGGAGCCAAAGATACTTTGAGCCTCCTTCATTTTGGACTAGCGATTTTAAATCTATGGTGCTCGCGGTCACGGAAGGTGGGTATTCGTACATTGATTGCCCAGATACACATAATTCGGCGCACTCACTGACCATGTCTCTATCTCTATGTCTTTTAGATTCTTCTGCCCGTGAGCTCGGTTCAATCCGCCAATGGCCTGAGTTGGATCCCTTGAGTCAAACTAACGTTGACTCTGTCCATAAATATATATCTCTTTTAGCCCCGCCCATGCCAGACTCGCAATACTGCCCCAGAAGACTGCTGGACCTGGGCTCAAGCAAGTCATCTGAACCACGCATTGTCGAGCTCTCACAGGATATCATTGGCAACTGTAATGACGCTATAGAATACGCAACTCTGAGCTACTGCTGGGGTTCACCTGAAGATGCCTCTTTGCAACTCAAACTCCTCCCCGAACTCGAGGCGGAATTCCGTCTGGGCATTCCCCTGGCAAAGCTTACGCCCGTGCAGCGGGATGCGGTCGTTGTCTGTCGTGCTCTAGACATTCGATACATTTGGATCGACTCGCTCTGTATTATGCAAGGCCCTGCAGGCCGAACCGACTGGGAGGAGCAGTGCTACGAGATGGACCGCATTTACGGT
Organism: Coniella vitis; assembly: GCA_011317545.1. Lineage (NCBI taxonomy): Eukaryota > Fungi > Ascomycota > Sordariomycetes > Diaporthales > Schizoparmaceae > Coniella > Coniella vitis. Next base: position 740,436 of record WUJK01000003.1, read on the forward strand.
AACTCGTGGCTCACCATCTGTGCGCTGGCCTCCAGCTCATGCTTGGAGGGATTTCTTGGTTCCATCGATCGCCAGAATCCAGGCATTCCGCTTGAGATCCTATCTTACGACAACACCGCAATCAGCAACTCCTTTCACCTGCGACTTCTAACAGACGATGGCCAGCCTCATAATGCAATAGCTGCGTCCCCACACGTGAGAGTCGACACCAAAGATGGAACTTGGAGGAATCGAGGCTGGGTGTTTTCCGAGCGGCTGCTCTCGCCTCGGAAGCTGCTATTTGGTACTCGTACGGTTCATTTTGAATATGGTTGCTGGTTTGATTCCAAGAATGGGTACAGTCAAAGCATTAATTTGCCAGCCTTGGACAAGATGTCACCACAATATCGCTCTTCTGTCACTGACTTGTGGTACGAAGTGGTTCAGTCCTTGCCTCTGGATGGGTTTACAAACAGCTCCGACGTGCTGCCCGCTCTGTCAGGCGTCGCCAAAACCTTCCAGGCTGCCACCTCTTGCCACTATCTTGCCGGACTATGGGCCGAGGATCTGCATTGCGGCCTTCTTTGGCAGAATGAGAGTCTGCTTGCTAAACCCCAGAATCTGACCAATCTCGCGAACAAAGTGGCACTGACAGCCATACCCTCCTGGAGCTGGGCCGTAGAGACCAAAGGCAGTGCCAGGAACTTGCAATTCCTACTCAAAGTCACCTACCACACTTGCCGATATTGGACGCATCTGAAATCAGAGATGGAATTCATTTCCGCAGTCCCAGGAATTCAAGGAAAGAACCCATTGGGTTGCGTGGCCGATGCTTCCATCACCGTCAGGAGCCGCGTGCTCGATCTCTCGCCCGAAGTCACAGTAACAAAAGCAGACGAGGATGCCTTTTATCTTTTGAAAATATCCGCGTCATCAGAACATTGCTTTGTCTGGTGCGACTGGCAGTCCGGTCTGTCGGAGAACTTTACAGGCCGAGGTCTCGCGTTGCTCCTCTTGGCCAGTTGCTGTGCTGCTCCAGAGCATCAGATCCTCGACGAGGTCTGCAAGGACTGTGAGGAGTTCGTTGAGGTCACCGAGGACTCGGGACGCGAAGGGGATGCTCACACGTGTCGTGGATGCGGATTCAGTTTTGCAGCCAAGTCCCAGTCTCTTCGCAGGGAGAACTACGACTATGAGAATTGGGATGAGGATGCTACGCCACTCTCCGAATGTACGCAGTGTGCTGAGGAGGAAGACCAAGACCACAATAAGCGGGATATTTGGGGGATTTTGGTGCTTGCTGCGGATGGTCTTGAAGGGGGTGGTACAGGAGGCATCGGGCAAAAGCAGAACCAGACCTATTATCGCGTGGGTGTGTTCATGTCTCGGGCTGCGCACGGGGCTTCGACTCTCTTTCGGCACGCTCCAGAGCGCACAGTTATCCTGAAGTAAGGCGGCGGCACTACCTCTTTGGCGAACACGATGGCTGTGAGGTGAAATTATGTTCCCAAGCTCACCGAGCGACACTTTGAGCTCGACCTTGGAGCCGCGTATAAATTCACTTGAGTGGCTTAGATCAACCATGGACAATTGTTGGCGTTCTGAGACACATTATATTCATAACCCTCTCGCGAGCTAATATTAAGGATATCCAATATCTTCTGTGTTGTTCACTGTTAGCCACACAGACTGAGTGACATCTGGTGGGCCAGACACGTACACACACGCAAGTCCATGTCCGTTTCATGGCATACACGATGCAAGAGTCAAGCTCAATATCTCCACGGTGAGAGAGTATACTTGGGAGAGGTACTTTCTACACAGTACGGTGAGGAAACAATGAAACCAATCAACCTTAGAGACTACTATGTGTAAACCCACCTGGTTGGATGAACACAGGCGAGGATGGCTTTTCTCGTTCGAGTACTTTTACTATCTACTATGTACTGTATTGTTGCGTCCCTTATTACGTCACCGCGTAGGCTATGAGCCAAGGACTCTAACTTGGCCAAAGTACCTACTATAATAGTATAGTGAACTTCCCTTCATTTCCAGACATTACCTCATGAGATGATGTTCTGTCGGCTGCCAATATCTGGGAGACGGGACAGATTCCATGATAGTGTAGATCTTGAATCAAAATTACCAAAAGCTTCTGAGGTGAAACCTGTATTGGCATACTATACGACGACGCGATCAGACGGACGGACTTACACCCCTCAAGTGGTTTTCTTCCAACTTTTGCTCATACCACCACACCATTCTCTTTTTTAAAAACAACATTAACAACTCATTCGACATCTCCCTCATCCGAACTCCAAGACAACAAGCCACTGCCCACCATGACCCCCAAAATCACCATAGCCTTCGACCTCTACGGCACCCTCCTCTCCACCGCAGCCATCTCAGACGACCTCGCCAGGCACTTTGGCAGCGACAAGGCCGACGGCATCGCCACCAGATGGCGCCAGTACCAGCTCGAATACACCTGGCGCCTGACCTCGATGCTCGCCCCCGCAGCCTCCGACAGCAGCAGCAGCTCCCGCCCGCCGGCCGTGCACTACGCCTCGTTTGACAAAATCACCCGCGCCGCTCTCATCCACGCCGTCAACGAAGCCGGGCTGCACATCCCCGACGCCAAAGCCGACGAGCTCATGGAAGCGTACAACAGCCTGATTTGCTTTGCCGATGTGTTACCGGGGCTCAAAACGCTGCAGGAGCGCACCGCCGCGGGGACGGCAGAGGCGTACATCTTTTCCAATGGCACGCCGAGTATGCTGCATGCCTCGGTGGCGACCAGCCCGACGCTGAAGCTGTTTCACCCGGATGCGACGGGCAGCGAGGCAAGGCCCTTGTTTAGCAAGCTGGTGTCGACGGACGGGGCGCAGGTGTACAAGCCGCACCGCGACGCGTACGAGCATCTACTCCACGAGGTTGGGAGCGATGGTGGTGCTGGTTACAAGGCGCAGGCTGCTGTGTGGTTGGTGAGCGCGAACCCGTTCGATGTTGTGGGAGCGAGAGCTGCTGGGTTGAGGGCGGCGTGGGTGGACCGGGCGGGAACGGGATGGGTGGACCAGCTTGGTGAGGTGGTCAGCGAGGCGCGCAAAGGAAAAGGGGACGTGAAGCCGACTATTGTTGCCAAGGGGGTTGATGATGCGGTGGACAAGATTCTCAAGGTTGGGGTGTGAAGGTGTGTGGATGCTAAGCAATGAATGCATGGTACGGGTATCGGATGGGATGGATGAAGCTGAGAATTGAGCTGGGGGTCTTTATCGAATATAATTTTGCAAAATGAATTCCATTGACAGTAGGAGGCCTATAGCAAGCTCAAGGAGGACCAAAATTGACCAGGAACCATGATCCAATCAGCACAATCTTTTGTAATATCCACGAATCCAAACGCCAACTTGCGACGCATATTCAAGAACGCCTTCCCCTATTCACTAGCCAATGATTATCCTACATCTCACAATGGTGCAAAGAATTATTGCTCTTGTGGATGCATATGAGAGCCACTTGCGAGGCCCAGCTCGGCAGCAAAATTGAACGCCAGAGGCGTATTTACAGGCAATTGAGCATGAGCATAATCTTGTGTTGGCTAAAGAATCTGAACATTGTGTCCCGGCGGAACGGACAAATGCACAAATGCTTTGGACATTGTTGCTGCGTCCGACGCTACCCTGAATGTGTTTTGGTCCGAAGTCAGGTTGATGATAATGCAATTGAGAGGTTGATGATTGTATATCAACACCGTGCCATACTTGTCTACCATGATCTGCTCCTCTGCAGATACAAGGCATTCTAACTCTTGCTGCGAAGGGTAACGCTGTTGCAGTTGATATGGTTCCGTGGACCGGTCCAGAGCAGGAGGCCAGGACGATGCTGCATTGTCAGGCTCGTCAAAGCCAACGGGCGGTCCGGTGGCACCGAGAGAAGTGTGCAGCGGTGCATCATTCGCAATGAACTGGTACCGTTGGTGTGCTCCCAATCCCCTCGTCTTCTTTACCAAGGCCTGATCCATTGTGAAGGCCAGCAGCTTGCCGAACCAGCACGTCACTGAGAGCTTGCATGAAGTCCTTTTTGTCTTCTTCGACGGTCGATTGCCGAGTATGGTCCTCGGCTCGAGAATGTTCTTGCCTTCTAACCCTCATGTACGCATCGAAAGCTTGTTGCGAGATTTGCTTTACCTCGTCCATGCTGAAATTTAGAAAGTCTGTCGAGATATGATATGAGCACTCAAATGTCATGGCGAGAAGACGCAAGGCAACACGTACGAGGCAGATGAGGGCATTGGTCGAGTTGCCCGGGAAAGATGATGCTCCAGACCGCGTGGTACGCGTCCCGATCGACCTTCACCTGAGCTTCTTCGTTATGTTTACTCGGCCAAACTCTGTGAGTGTTTTTCACAACAACATCGATTTCGAGTTGCTGGGCTCGGCTCATTTTGTAAGCTCGAGGGTGGTGCCTGTTGCGTGATTCTTCGTAGTGTTTGAGTCTCAGATGGGCCCTATAGACGGTCAGTTGATCTTCCAAACTGAGCACGTCTTGCGGTCAAGAACAGAGTAAAGGCGATACTCACCAGAACTGGTCACGGCCCTTGATACCATGCTGTCTACATGCTTTGAAGGAGGCGAGGTTATCGATGTTGGGGTACTTCACTCCATAAGGGCATTGCCAGCTTTTTTTCAGCTTGGTCTTCTGCTGTTGTGTAGCGGCACCGTGGCTATTGAGCTCGTCCCGACCCTCCTCGTCCTCGTCAGATCCGTAGTCATCATTTTCATCGGTGAACTGCCTGCCGCTAGTCTTCTTTCTCATCTTGGGCTGGTTCGTCTGGGCTTGGGTTCCGTTAGAACAAGTTGGCGAGCCATCAGCCGCGGAGCCCTGGTCTGCCGGGACTGTGGATATAGATTCCAGAGCATCGGTGGCAGGCTGATCACAAGCCGAAACAGCGGATGGGGCTTCATGCTTGGAGAGCGCATGGAAGGATGCTATCACATCTTCAGCAGAGGATGCGGCATCCGCCGGGTGCATTCGTCGCAGCGAAGACAATAGAGGTGACGCATCCTCGTCATCACTGGCGACTCCCTGCGAGCCAAGGTCGTCCGGCGGACCCTCAAAAGACTGGCTGGGAGATTGACACGATGATGCCTCGGTCAGCTGAGTTTTATGATATCTTGCCAGCCCCATGTCTTCCATGTTGTTCGCTGTCTTTCCTGGCTTCATTCGAAATGGAAACCTCTTCAGGACCATGGTTCTTTCGAGTATTTTGGCGAACCATGAAGGCCCAATTGCCTTTAGCGCACTCGTCGAAATGCATCGTTCGTCCGAGAGGAGGAATTGATGCGTCGGACTAACAAACCGTTCGTCATCAAATGCCTATTGCACACGGCCTCGATTAACATGAAGAGCAAATGAGGCTGATAGTCGTCGGGGGCCTTGACAACCGGTTGCACCTACCTGACGATCCCGGCAGAGCTGCTTCACATCCAAGTGGTATGAGTAGTCTGCGGAAGGTTTGTTGGGGAAGATTTGGATCTCTTTGCAACAGGCATCCTGATGACTCTGTAGTTTGGCCGAGATTCAAAACAGTCAGCCTCTTTCGAATAATGTGCTGGGCCCGTTGTTTGGACGTATGGAAAGCTGCACTTGGCGTCCAGCCTTGCACTGCAGCAGAGTCGAAGTTGTTGGGAGGGGGATGGAAAAGAGCGAGAGAGTGCGCTAGGAGCATGAGCGACACTTTGGGATAGGCAACGTGACTGACCAGTGGAAAGACACCATAAGGCGTCTCATACGATTCTTCAAACCTTAACCCTAAGCCGTAAAGACTTTCAGGAGTCGATGGTTGCGAGATAGGGCCACGTATTGGAAAGCCTTGTGTGAGCGAGCCACGGCGGCTTCCTGTAGGGCTGAGGCTTTCCATGGCTGAATGTGCGTTATACTTGAGGCGGCGGCTTGTAAGGCAAGAGCGATCTGGAGAGTCCAGGCATTGGAAGGTGAGAAGAGACAAAGGTAAAAGAGCAGATTCAGGCCCTCTCTGCGTTTAGAATCATATATGTGTGCAGCAGGCTGGCCAAATGCACCCTCCAGGCTAGCTCTGGATCTCTTGCTTTTCTTGCTTGGCCATCTCTGGAGCCGCATACTTGCACAGCCCAGGACCGTTTATTTGGGAGGGTCAGGCACATGCATGCCAACATATGGATGGCGTTGGTATCATGTACATAGTAGCGTTGCACACGCTGAAGGAACCAAAGCCTCGAGTCCTGAAACGAGCTATCGGCGGCAGAAGAGCACCTGGAAAAGCAACGACAGTTTGGCTCACTTTGAGCGAAGAGAATCTCACAGAACAGCGGTGGCGGATGTCAGCAAATATATTCAATATATTCAACCTCGAGGCGCAACCCACGGCATAGGTTTATGTCTGAGGTTGCAGAGCAAAAGTCATGTCAACGGCGCCCCTTCGCCATCAGTCAGTCAGTGGTTTTGGAACGGATTCTTAAAGATCCGCACGACCTTATGGCCAGGTACAGTTTAACCAGGAAAAGAACGACGGACATTGTCTGTTGGCACATAACGCAGAATACAGCCTACCCAATCTGATACACAGTAATATACATGGTATATCTGGCTGCCAGACGAGTAGGTAAGCAGTGCAAAGCAATGGTCCTTGGGCGTCTGCTTTTTGGAAGTATTGTATCGGATGCCCTATAAGTAATTTCCGGGTCATAGCCGGCACACTAACAGATTGAAAAGACCCACATCGATCAATGAGGTTATTCCCAACCTAGTACTACTACTACGCTGACTAAGTGACTACGTACTATGCAACAACCTTCCCCCCCCTTTTTCCCATTGTACCTTGTCAGTGTTGCCTAAGAACCTAATGCTCAAATTCTGCATCCTTCAGCTGGCTCCACCAGCTCGGTTTACCAGTCCGTACATAGTAGGGCCCCTCTGCCGTCTCACCACGATGCGTCACAGTACTCTGAGCGCGGATGCAGAATGGCCGTTGCTCGGTCTTGTGCCTGACAGGAATGACACTGCACAAATATAAGCCGGGGATCCTTGATTTCCGAATGTACCAGCGTACTCTAATACTTACGATACTCTCAAGAGTTCAAGGTGATCGGTTCATATTATAGACTGTTGTGGTGAAAGTCGTTGTTGCCATGATGGCGACTCAAGTTCCTCAGCAGACTCAAGCCCCTCAGCAGGTTCGTTCCTTCATTACTGCTATTTTTCTTCTATTTTTCCATGTAAAGCCTCATCCATGCCAGTCCACCTGGTACTCTTTGCCCCTCACAAGAGAACCGCCAGGTCCATATGCTGACACGTAACAACCAGCAATACTGCCGGCTCCTTATAGAGACAGCCAACGGCAGGATAAGCGATGTACACCTACCGATCCCTCAGAACCAGAGCCCCAAGGCCTTTGCAGCCTCTCTCCGAGCGGTGTACAGGAAAGAAGTCGGCCTTTCTGAGCGATTTGAGCGCTTCAGCCACCGCTTCCGAGAAGTGGTCGTCTCCACCGTGACTCTAGAACAAGTGAGTCTGAGCAATTTGGCTCATGTTTGTGTCAATTTCAGAAAGAGCACAAAGCAATTCCATTCCACAAGGAAAAAAGCCATTGATTGCAGTCCCTTGTCATGAGATTCTGACGGTCTTCCTCTCCGTACCTAGCCTGCAAACCCACAACAACAAGCGGACTTGACTACCAAGGACCGCTTACCCATCAGCTCTTCCACAAAAGATGACCAATTGACAGGGGCATTGCAACAGCCCAGCGTCCTCAAGGAAGTCGATGCTCAGGAATTCTTCGAGCAGTACAGCGCAGTCATCACCACTGGAACCGGCAAAGAGCTGCCCTGTACGGCATTGATGATCCATGTCGTTGAGCACGAGAGAACTCGCGGCGATATTGGCAATTCGGTGGGGTTCTATTCTCTGAATATCATCAACATTGTTGCTTCTCTGTTGGAGTTTCTTTGAGCGAAAGGGCCGTCAAAGGCAGGATGATATGACAAGGAGGACATTCGCTGGCCTGATTCGGTAATTTCGAGGGCTGAAATTCCAGCATAGTTTCGAGCAGGCCCGGGTGATAATGTTTTGTCCTACTGTAAGGCTAGATAATTTGATTAGCTCTTCCAGTTTTCGCTTGCCATCGACATCTCTGCTTGGCATGTTTTCGACAACAGTCATATTTATTAATTATAAAGACAAAAGAAAAATGACGCATGCATATGCCTTTCGCTTCAGTCCGCTAAGTGCATTTACCAATTCAAGAACGCCAAGGCAGCCTTTACAATGCACGTGCATATCCAAATTGCTTGGCCTTAAGCTTGGCCTTAAGCCTCTCTATCCGCCCTCCCTCCTCCATTCGAATCCAACCTTGATCCCAAGAGAAACTTTACCACCAATGCCTTTCACGCCCTTCAAAGGCAAAGTTGAGCCCAACGGCAAGTACTAGAGATAGACACAGAAAGGTCGGTCCCCAGTAGTCGTGGAATTTAGCCGCCTTCCGAGCTCGGATGGACCGGCTTCTGTAAATGTAAACACCCACCGAGTAGCAGAGGCACGAAATTGCAACGAGCGTGAAGGCGCCCGAGACTATGAAGGAGATTTTGCCAGGCTTGTCGCCAAAGTTAAGCAGAGTGGTAGCGATGGTGCCGATGTAGATGGAGAATTCGAGCTACAAGCGCAATGGTCAGCAGTAGTCGATATCAGTTGAGGCAGCACAGCACATACCCAGCTCAAGAAAGTCCTCTCCGCGGCAAAGTACACCTTGGGCTCCACCCTGACTGGCACGTAAATCTTCTTGCCCTTGGGTGCTTGGAACCTCTTGGTTTGCACCTGCGTTGTGCCATAAAGAGCAAGTGTTCGCTCGTGGGAAGGAATCTCGCTGCCCATCCTGATTGCAGAGACTGCCTTCTGTATCTTGGATGCCGCGCCGCGACTTGCAGCCTTTGCTTTGGTGGCCACGAGCGTCTTGTAGTATGTTAGCCCACCCACGCGTCTCGCCTCCTCTAATCTTTCTTCTTCTTCCTCCTCCTCATCAGACTCGTACAGGACATAAGAGTCATCCTGGCCGTTAGCGAGTAACTGAGTTTGGTCCTCAAGATCCACCGTGCCGTCCGTTTGTGTCTGACGCAGCCTCTGCGCAACAGCTGCTCCGTGGGCACTGGACTCGGCTTGAGCATGGGGCGGTGCAAGGAGTGCATTGTTTCGCTTTTGTGGTGGTCTGGCTTCTTCATCGTCCGAGTCGTACTCGTCATCCTCTTCATCCTCCGATGTGCCCGTCGTTCCAGAATGGGCGCTGCGATGGATGCCAAAATTGTGGGTAACAGGTTTGCGAATGTCCACATCCATCTGAGGCATCCAAAATGGCAACAGGTTGATGCGGTCTGGGAAGAGGACGGCGCAACCGTGGATGAACTTGGAAAATTTGGGCACAGCTTCAACCAAGTGGCTCGAGACCAATTGTCGCACCCATTCGGGAGTCTGTTGACCCGCCTGAGTTTGGATCTTGACCTCCAAGACGGCATAAGGGAATCGGCAGATGTCTTCTGGTGGCAACTGGGAGAAAGGATAGTCCACGCCAATATCCATGCGTCGCCAGTTATCACCACTCCTTCTGCGTCCGTCAAGATTGTCCTCCCGGATCAAAGTCAAGTCGGTGTCCAGCGAAATACGGACTCGCAGGTCGCCAGGGAACTGAAACGCCGTGCGGTGATAGAAACTCCGACAAACAGGCTCGTAGCCCTTCTTGAGCACCTCCCATTGAACCTCTTGCGCCAGCTTCTCTGACTTGTCATACTCTGACTGTGGCTTCTTGCCGGTCTTTCTCTGCTTGTCGAATATGGCCGCCGGAAGCATCTCACCCTTCATGTACGAGTTGACGTGCTTTTCCCGAATGTCAAATCGCTCCTTGACAGACTTCTCTCCGGTCCAATCCTCGCGATGGGTCTTGCGCTCGACGAAGATCTTGTCGGTGTCCATCCCGCCATACCATCTCAAGCGGATCGCCTCTGCTCCTTCGGTTTTCTTGAGTCGACCTTCGTACAGTTCCCAAGTGTCCGTGTTGTCGTAGTAGATCGAGGTAATTGCAGTGTCATCTGTTTCAAATTCCTTGGCGGGATTAAAGACTAGGACCGGCAAGTGCTTCAGAATAATGAGCTTGAGCTCAGTGACATTGTCCGGATGCACCCAGTACTTTGTCGTATTACGGATAAAGTTACCCTGGCTTCCACCAGAAGCACTATCTCCCTTGACTGGGTTTCCTCTTGTGCGAACAATGTTGTACAACTCCGAAAGCTTGACCAATAGCTCCTCGTGGTTGTCCTTGAAGAAAGGCTTGGCCTTCATGCGGGCCTCAAAGACGGGGCGAATGTGCCATCCGGTCATTTTGTCGTGCTTCTTCATGATCTTGTAGAAGCCCGTGTAGTTGAGCTGCACAAACTTGTTGAGATCGTTAACATCGGCAATGATATCACTGAGGTCTTCTTCGAGCACCATAAACTCCTCCTCAGTTGGACCATCCTTGCCGGGCTGTCGATCGTTGAGTCTGGCGACTATATCGTTGACATCTCTCTCACTTGTTTGCAGACGCCGGGTGATCTCAATCGTCTTGAGCTGTTGCTTCTGGTAGACCTTCTCCAGCTCGGACTCGAGACGGTACACGAAACGCGTCTCGTCGTCTTCTGTCCATTCCCGCTTGGGCCTGCCCTTGGTCTTGGGGCGCGAGGCGCTGGCGCCGTCCGTGGAGGTACCAATCTGGTCGTCATTCTGCACAACCGGGCCAGAGGCCTTCTTAAGATCGGCCTTGAGCCCTTCATAGTCGATGTAGTACCATTGATACTCCTTGATGGCAGAAGAGCGGAGCTGCTCGCCGAACTTCATGACGATAACTCCAGAGGGGATCCTCGTGAGTGGCGCGGTGTAGTTTGAAGTGCAGCGCAGGCGGCTGGACTGCCAGTAGGTTCTGTTGGTGTTAAGGTCTTTGAGAATCAGCATGAGCACCACACGTAAGCTCGCTAGGTGAAGAGACGCATCAAGCGAGCTGCGCTAGAGGTTGAATATTTGCCACACAGCAGTAGCGTATATCCACGGCCATCCAAGACTTCGACACGCAGGAAAAAATGGTAGGACGAAGGGGCGGGAAGCTCATGTACTTAGCAAAGACAGCTGGAGAACTCACCCTGCCCAGATGAAATAACCCCAAGTGGCTCTATATATGTACCAATGTTGGAGGGATAGAGACCAGAAGCTGCAGAATTGTGCCACTAAAATGATCCCTTGTGTTTTTCGGTGGGCCTGTAACGAAAGACTGCATCAATAAATACTGTCTTCTTCGTTGGCTTGTGAGTTTTCAACTCTGTATTTGACGATGGTTGGCAAGGCTGTAGGCTAATGCAAGGCCAGTACGTAACTTCCCAATCTCAACTGGGTCCTAATGCTACCGTCATGCCCACGTTGTACCACTAACTGCTTTGATTGGCCAATTGGAAGTATCGCCCCGGCAGGCAAGTGCAGCATGCTGCCTAGGCTGCAATCGCTGCAACGGCAGGCAAATGTTTTATTGTCTTTTTTCTCCTAGGCAACGTCAAAATCAACACTCACATGTAAGAGGCCTCATTGTCACCATAGTTTGCATCCCGCCATGGCTTCTTCACAGGCTATTGATGACTCGCTCTCGGTGCGCATACCCTCCTCCTGCCCACCGACGACCGCCGAGATCCTCACCGCGGCATGGAACCACGACGTCGCAAAGGTCAGTAAGCTCCTCGACGAGCCTGGCAAGGCTAGCTTGCAAGACCCCTCCACGGGCGAGACACCCCTCCACGCTGCCGTTCGATCATGCGGTCCAGCAGGCCCATCCTCCCCATCGAATGGTGATTCGGCCCTCGAGCAGGCCAAGGCCACCGTCAGCGAGTTGCTTCTCTGGGGTGGTATCTGGAACGATGTGGATAACCACAACGAGACGCCTGGGTGTGTTGCGCATCGCCTGGGCCAGACAGATCTGTACAACTTGTTTGTCGAGGCTGGTGTGCGGGCCGAGATGCTCTTTGGTGTGCTTGATGGGTACGAGGCGCTCAGCTCCGGCTCAGAAGCCGATGACGAGGATATGGCTGAGGAAGACGAACCGGCGCATGTTGAGGTCGACACGACCGGCATGACTGCTGAGCTCGAGGATGGCGCCGACGCACCGGACTTGGTAGCAGCGAACCAGCTAGCGGCCGATTTTGCAGCCATGGACGACGAGATGGAAATACAAGATGACACAGAAGAGTCCCAGGAGGCAACCTTTGTTCCTCCAAGCAGTGGCAAGGATGGAGAGGTTAAGAGCGAGAGATACCTGCAGTCGAAGCTCACATATTCCGATGGTAAACTCGTTGATGATGATGGTAATGGTGTCATGATGGCGTGGGAGACGGACATCATGCGACGTAGCGTTGATGTGCTGGTTCCCGAGGGCGCCCCAGGCAAGCGGATTCTCAACATTGGCTTTGGAATGGGTATCATCGATACAATGTTTGCCGACACAAAGCCTGCAAGACACCATGTGATTGAGGCGCACGAAGAGGTGCTTGCCCACCTTGACGAGCCTGACTCGAAATTCGGTGCCAAGTGGGAGGCCAGTGGACCCGAGGAAGGCGCTTTCAAAATCTATCGAGGACGATGGCAGGACATTGTTCCAACTCTGTTGCAGCAGGGTGAAGTCTACGATGCAGTGTATTTTGACACTTTTGGCGAGGACTACAGTCAGCTAAAGATGTTTTTCACCGAGTATATACCAGGATTACTGGATTCAGATGGTGTATTTGGCTTCTTCAATGGTTTGGGTGCTGATAGGCCCATATGCTACGATGTGTATACCAAAGTGGTAGAGATGCATCTCGCCGATGCAGGCTTGGACGTTGATTGGAAAGAGATTGACGTTGATCTCAAGGGATTAGAGGAGGCTGGCAAGGGAGAATGGGAGGGTGTCAAGAGGAGGTACTGGACACTGGACAGTAAGTCACTTCCCAGACAATATTTTCTTGAGGATAACACCTAACCGGTTGTACTGCAGAGTATCGCCTACCAGTCTGTACCTTCTTGGGCTGAAGATCTCGAACCTCGCATTCCGGCCTCATCTATCCTCCTCAACAATCAGCACCCAAAATTCGCCTTGGTAGTACTTGCTCAACAGAAATGTCAAGCGGACTGACAATGTCCAAGATCCGGCTATCTAAACGTCGCCATCAGAAACTCAGTATGCCAGGAAATGAAGCACATGCCGAACAGTGCAAAACAGGGCCAACCAGCGGTGACATGCGAGAAAGCCGGGATTTGGCTCCATTTACACAAAGTTCTCTGGGTGTAGGATACCGGCCATATTGCCTTGCTTGACCCGCTTCAGCGTAAGCGCGGCAATGAGAGCGGCACCGACACCGGAACCATCCTCGGCGGCCAGGATCTCGATGGGATCTTCCTCGTGGCGGTTGGCCTTGGGAGCCCAGTCAAGGATCTCTCGAAGGGCGGCGGCACCGCGTGCTTTGAAGTGGGGGTATTTGTTAAATACCGAGCCATCAGCACCGACGTGGGCAGTCTCATAGTTCTTCTTTTTGCAAATGGCAGCTACACCGCAAGCAGAGAGACGGGCAGCTCTGGTTCCGATCAGTTCTGCAGTGCGGCGGATGAGCTCAAGCTCAGACGCATTAGGCTTAAGGTCTAGCTTGTCCAGGAAAAGATCGAATGTTTCCTGAAGGTTCTCAAAGGGATCGCTGGAGTTGAAAACTGTTAGTCGAATACTCGGTGGCGCAAGTGTGATGGGACGGGTATACATACTCTTCGATAGCAGACAAGAAAGATGAATCCAAGCTGTAAGACTTGCGCAGCTTTGAAATGTCCTGATTGCCAAACAGACCAGTCTCGTGGTTGTCATGCAGGTCCACCATGATCAAACGGAAAATCTCACCAAGATACAGACCAGCAATCATCTTTTCGAAAGCTTGCTGTCCCGGGCGGGGCGAGTCCTTGTCAATAATGATATCGTACTTGGTGCGAGGCAGGACCTTGTGCTCGTTGTCAAAGGCACCCCACTCGCAGTTTATGGCCATAGGAGTGTCAGGGGGCAAGTTCATGTGAGCCAGCTTTGGAATAGAACCACAGTCTTCCATATAGGCAGCGTTGCAGCCAGTGCCAAAGATACAGCCAATCTTCATTTTAGTGTCGGTGTAAGCAGAGGCAATCAAGGTGCCAGTGGTATCGTTGATCAAGGCTGAAAGCTTGATTGGAACTCCCTATTGTCATATATTAGCCCCTAAGCTCCAATCTCATCAATGTCATCAATCTCCTGATACATACTCGAGCAGCCAACGCAGCTTCAAACATGGGGACAACATTGTGACCCTCAACGCCATCGATATCGAAACCCTTGGTCCAGCGTTGCAGGATACCCTCATCGATGTAGTTCTGCGTCGCAGGGTAGGAGAAGGTGAAGCCAAGAGGAAGAGCCTCCAAGTTGGTTGTACCGTGGTGAGTCTCGATGAACTGGGACAGACAGTCGGCAATGTATTCCCAGAGCTCTTCAGAGGAGCCAGTCTTGAGCTCCTCTGGCATACGGTATTTGGATTGAATGATGTCGAACTCGGACTTGGCATCAGTTAGGGTGATCTCGCACACACGCAAGTTGGTGCCGCCCATGTCCAAGGCCAGGAATGTGCCAGTCTCGTAGCCATCGGGGTAGGACATGACCCAAGTTGGGTTCATGGGCTAGTTTAGGGTCAGTCAAGTCATCTATTGCACAGAGGACAATTGGCAATGATATGTGCCCAAGTCAACATACAATGCTGCCACCCTCAACACTGAGACCTGTAGCAAACTGTTAGCCAAGGGATCTGGATACTTTGCGCATTGTGCCAACATACCCTTCTCAAGCTCCGTAACGAAGTGGTCCGTAATCTGCTTCAACTTCGCCGTAGGTACGGTGAGCATCTCTTCCAAGGCCTTGATCTCCCCCATGAGGCTCTTGGGAATATCCGCGAAGGAGCCTGGCATATCATTTAATGTTAGCAAGCTTACGCCAAATTGTTGTGCAACCTAATGTACTACATGTCACATCTGGATATGGTGGCATGAACAGACCTTGGCCCTCTGCAACTATGTGTTTGTGGTGGTGAAACGAGTGGCCTCGGAGTGTCTTCGTGGAGATGGGCTTATCATGTGGAGGAATGTAAGGCATGTGACTGTCCAGAGCCATTGTGAAGGTATAGAGTATTGTGCAAAGGGCGCTGGAATGAAGATAAGATGCAAAACAGAGTGTGCCAATTGCCACAGCACCGAGGAAGAAGTGAAGCAATAAGAGTGGTGTGGTCAGGTAACGCAGTGAGTAAGGTGTTATTTTTCTAGGGATTTCGAAAGGCTTGACTTTATAGGTATCAAGATTGAGATCATATAAGGCGAACAGGAAGCGATTGCAGAGGAAACAATTGCGAGACAGAGAGAGGACAAATGCGAGACAGAGGGTGTGAACAGATGAGGTTGAGGTTGTGGTTTTAGCATGTGAAGATGGAAGTGGGAAGGCGCAGAAACAGCTCCTGCTCTGCCAAATACATGGTCTCCATGAAACTTCTGCCGACACTGGACAACCTAGTCTCCAAGTGCTGGTTGCAGTTCCTTTGGCAACAAAACCAAGCAAAGCCTCAGGAGTAAGGGTGGAGGGCAGTTAAGAGAGACAAGCGCTACATACCGGTGCCCTTCCTAGAAGGCGGCTTCTTGGGACCCAGGCCGACCATTTTGCGGGCTGATACGAGTGAAGTGGGAGATTGAGAGCGTAGGCGGGAACCTGCTGCTGCTTTCGGGTCCTGGTTGTTGGGGGCGAAGGTATCGGTATAGAGCCAAAGAGTGTTGAGCCAAGATTGGTAGTGCCGAGAGTAATGGCGATGAAGGGGGAAGTTGAAGAAAGGCGAGCTCAGAGAGACCCCAACAAGGATGAGGCGCGCGTGGTCAAAGTGGGTCACCCAACTCCGAGCTACTGGACAACAAGCGCTGCAAGGAGAAAGGGCTGCAAGTGCGTGAATGGAAAGCAGAAACGCAAAGACCAAGCCGATGCCACGCGACTAGACTTGTCTGGATGATTCTTGGGAGCAAACTCTAAAAGCCAACGGTCTCGGGCTATTGTTCTTATATTTCCGAGAATACCTCCAGTTCATCAGGGTGAGCATGGACCTGCCAAGTAGCTACGCTAGTCACCGTCGAGCGGCTTTTCTTGTCTTGTTTTGGGAGCATTGTAAATACTCTCATCATTCACATGGTATGGTATGCTATTCAAGAAATAGGATCATCTTTGTGTGAAATTTGGTGCAAAGTCGATCTGGATCCTCCGATACTACGAAGAGATGAACAATATGCAGAAGCTGATTGCTATAGAAACCAGAGCTCTCGCTCGCAAGTTAGCCAGCAAATAACGGCAACTCACCCTGGCTTCGCCTGCCTAAGATGTACCTGTATCTGCTTGTTACAAGAGCTATACTTGATGTATATGTACTCAATATTCAGGACTGAGATTCCAACCTTTTGGCAAGACGTGGTATGGCTATGCTTGGTGAGTACTGTATGTGGTGAATGTGCATCTATCGCGGCAAAAGACTGGGCAGACTACAGATTACCCCGCCATGCTGTCCCTAACATCAAATGCTCGCTGAATTGACCGACACAAAACCCCCACCACGTAGCTATGTCATCTGTGGCTGAATCTAGAGAATAGCCACACAGCAGCCACACTGACACAGGCGAAACACTGGGACCCCTAGGCCGACGCGGCTGTGGAGACGGCACGGAACATCTTTGAGGCCCGCGCTTAGTTCCCGTCTTGGCAAAGGGCCAACGTAATCGTTTCCTGGGGGTGCTAGCTGCAGTCGCGAGCTGTCCTTTGTACTCGCAGGTGGATGCAACCTTTAAAGACAGCAAGGTGGTGATTGTATGTTTTGGACAACCACAATCTGGTCAATGATCAATTGATCTCGTCGGCCTCACCCTCCCTTTCTTCGTTTCTGCCTTGCCCGTGTTTTTCCTTGGGTTGCGCCATCAACAGCGCACCCCTCATCTTCTTTCAACATGCAGTTTGCGGTGCTGCTGCCGGCACTCTTGTCGTGCCTGCCTGTGCTTGCTGCCGCATCCTTCGACTCAATCCAGTCTTCTAAGATTGCATTGCCTTCCACCTTCAAGCCGCCTCAGGTCTTCAAGAATGCCAATCTGGTCCACATCATCTCCCTTGAGAAGAACTATGTCAAGGAAACCATCAACACCAAGATCGAGAACATTGCGACCGATCCTCAGGATGAATACTACCTGCCGTTCAACGCGGACCAACTGTCCAGAGTGGGCGGTTTCGAAGTCAGGGACAAGAAGAACGCCGATGCAGGTCCCTTCTCAGTAGATGTAGTCGAGTTCGACCCGGACAGGTACGTTCACTTATGCGACGCAGTCCAAGTCATGCCCGGCGAAACCTAACAAACATCCCCATGATAGTGACCTTCAGTACTATCGAATCAAGTTTCCACAGCCTCTCAAGGCGGGCGACGACCAGACCCTGTCCATTACCTACTACATCACCGATGCTTACAGGCCTCTGCCTGCGTCTATCGCCCAAGATGAATCCCAGTTCCTCGTTCACAGCTTCTCGGTCTACTCCCCATCGGCCTACACGACCTCGAAGCAAAAGACAGAAGTCCGGGCGCCCTCCGCCAACGTTCCCGACTACACCAGATTGCCTGGAAACGTCGACGTTTCGGAGTTCCCCGCCAAGTCTGGCTCCAAATTAACGTACGGTCCCTACGATGAGAAGCCTGCTGGCGCTGAAGAGATTGCGACACTTCGATTTGAGTTCAACAAGCCGGTTCTCCACGTTACTGAGCTGGAGCGTGACATTGAGGTCAGCCATTGGGGGGGCAACGTTGCCTTTGAAGAGCGATACACAATGTTCCACCGGGGCGCGAACCTGTCCTCCCTCTTCAGCCGTGTTAAGTGGCAGCAGTCGCAGTACTACAATCCCTCCACTTTTGCTCTCAAAGAGCTGAATTTCCCTCTCCCAGCGGGCAGCGCCGATGCATACTACTACGATGTCATTGGCAACATCTCGACCTCACATTTCCGCAATGGCAAGAACGAGGCTCTCCTGCAGACCAAGCCTCGCTACCCTATCTTTGGTGGCTGGAAGTACCCCTTCACCATCGGCTGGAATGCCGACGCCAAGAACTTCTTGCGCCGGGCTATTTCTGGAGAATACGTGCTCAACGTGCCCTTCCTTGAGGGCCCCAAGCAACCCGAAGGCGTGGAATATGAGAACATCGTGGTTCGCGTCATCTTGCCTGAAGGAGCCGAGTAAGTCCAGCCTATATTCCTGCTTAAGAAGGGCCGAATTCTAATGTAAATATGCAGAAATGTCAAGTACTACACAAAGATTCCCCGGTCGGCCATTACCAGCACTGATGTCGAAATCCACAAGACATACCTGGACACTGTCGGTCGCACTGCGCTAGTTATCAAGGCTCACAACTTGGTGGATGAGTTCCGTGACCGTGAGCTGATTGTGTCCTACGATGTTCCATTCATTGCCAGCATTCGCAAGCCTTTGGTTATCTTTGGCAGCATGGTGGCTACCTTCATTGCGGCATACGTCATTGGCGGGGTTGAGTTGAAGATTGCACCAAAGTCAAAGTAAATATGGAGAGACTTTGGTCTGATTAGTGCAGAAGAGAGTTAGGGCACGTTGGCGAGGAAGTCTTCGTTTTGCGTTTGTAATAATACCCAGGGCCCGGGAAAGGCTACCAAAATTCGAGAAATGGCGTACCATATGAATCAGAACTGGTCGTCAACAAGATGACATCTGATCAATCCACTAAACGAGGGATGTTGGCTGGCCTTATACTGACTTTGCGATCGACTTCTTTGCATGCTGCCCTGGCCCCTACTGTGCAAATTCACCGAACGCCTCAATCTTCATGATGCTGACACGACTTGCAGATCTTGGCTGGTGCATCTTGGGAATTTCCAGCTAGCACAACGCAGCCGCAAGCACAAGCTCTTCAGACATGCCTCTAGCCGATCAACGTTATGGAGTCTGCCTCAACAGGTAGGTATTCTACTTTACAACTAAGGAGCAGGTCTCTTACGAAGCAGCATCGTCGTGACATGATATTCTCAGTGTCGGATGAAGCTGGGAGCGAGGCAGTGCTTTCTGTGGCCACTTTTTGCCCAGGTTGCGATCATTGCCATGTTTGCACGACCGGGGCTTCTTTGAATCAATGCATTTTGACTTGCATGCGCAGTCGAACCTGTAATCTGCAGCTGTAAGTGTTGGTCCATGGCATGCAGAGGGGATGTGCTCGGGTTGCAGGGGGCGTGATGCTGCAGTGATATTCAGCTATAGTTCTAGAAACGACATGCCCACGTCCAGATGTGTGAAAAAGCCAAGACCGGTGTGCCATGAGTAAAAAGTAGATCTACTCAGCCGTGAGTAGTTACATATAGTATACGCCGGCGCCTTGAATCTCCACAAGACACCTTTGCCATGGTCTTTTAACTTTCGTTTGGATTGACGTCCACGCCGCTTCTAGAGCCAAGTTCTTTCTCGCCCTCCCTTTTCTTTCTGCCATCGTGCATCCTTTATTCATTGTCGGTCTCTGTTCATTCTCAACCTTCGTCTTAGTAATATGCTTACCTCGGTAAGCCCACCGCCCCCATGATACCCTGCCTCACCTCTAACATCCCCCGTCTTGGAAGATGCACCCTCGTCGCAGCGGGCGGCACAAGGGGCCTCTATAGAATGGCAGAGGCCAATTTCTTTGCACAAGCGACTTAGATTTATAGGAGCTTCAAGGGCTCTCTTTTTCCACATTCGGAATGCTGCTTGGGCCACCCCAGTTTCACATCTTCGACACATCGGTTGAATGAGCATGGAAAACCAGTCTTACTCGGATCCGAATTGGGAAGCTCAGTGTTTGCCGCAGCACGGCTTACATTACTTCAGTTCGCGCCCGGGGCCGACCAACGACGGAGGGCTATCTCTTTGTGTCTGGGAATGTGCTTCGTCCGTCTGAAGCCTGCTGAAGGCTCTTTTGCTAATCTTCCTGATGTTGACCAGTTATGCTCCTATCGCCTTGAGTCCTTGGCTGGGGAAGTGGAAACCCGAATCTGCATTAGTCGGCGTTGGATTTTGATTGCGCCTCGCAAGGAAGTCGGACGTTCCGGGCGGGCTGTGCTGCACAAGCAGCCAGGCATTCTGTTGTGGTGTCTTGTTCTCTCTTTGCAGCAATATGTTCTCCATTGTTGTGGGTGGTGGTGGCGTTTGCTTGATTCAAAAAGTATTCCTTTGTATCCGGCCCTCCTTCTACCAACCGCAAGCCCAGGCCAAACGTGGTACGCCTGGCCTCTTCGCTCATCCAGTCTCATTCCTCGAGCACGATGGGCTCGCCGAAGGGTGTTTCTCAGCCTCCTTTGATTTGTTTGTTTGCGTATCATAATCGTCATCTCATTAAACCGGCCGAGGCTGCCCAAGCACGCTGAGTCTGCACCAGGTTGACACCCACGAAAACAAGCCCTTTGGGGCTGAGGAATGCGCGAGCCGAAATGCCAGTTTGGCATTGATTCACTACACATACCGGAGCCGGCGCCAGATGACAAAACAAGAAGCCCAGTTGCCTTCATCTGAAGTGAAGTTCATGTGATACGGATGCCTCCTGCGTGGGGTTCTTCCGATGTTTGTATGCGGTGCCGACGATCTTCAGCCCTTCCTACACTGGCAGGCTGGCAAGGGATTGACCAGTAGATTCGACCTCCCCCGGGCTATATGATAAAGGCTGTGATATCCATCCCAGATTTCATACCGCTTCAGTTGGCTGGAACGTTCTCAAAGGATCCTTTGCTAGATATGTTTCGTGTCTCATTACGTCCAAATCCTGTGGGCCGGAGCCGGGCGTCATTCCTGAGCAAAACGCATGCAGCAACATGGCTCGCTTGGGCAGGGCGCACCAGAGACTGCAAATCAGACAACATCAACAAGCCGGCACACATGACGATCAACCTCATCTTCCAACAATCAAAAGTCGACGCTTCGTCGGGGACATCTTCGGGCTCCAAGGCAGTGACAGTACGTCCACATTCTGTAACTATTCTGGACTTTGCAAATATTGACTGAATATCCAAAGGCAACGACAACCACAAGGACTTATTTAACATGTCCATAGCTTCGGCAACCACGACGACGACGACGACGACGACGACGACGACAACAACAACAACAAGTACTTCCAAGAGGTCAACATCCACATCACGATCGACTAGCGTTGCCTCCGAAACAGGTGCTTCGGCCACAGCCACCTCCTCCCTAATCATCACATCAACTTTGTCAACTCAGCAAACAAGTGCTTCCTCTGAACTTCCAAGAAGCACTGTGACTGCCATCCTGAACATTGGAGCCAACTCTCCCTTAGACACCA
This sequence comes from Coniella vitis, assembly GCA_011317545.1. NCBI lineage: Eukaryota > Fungi > Ascomycota > Sordariomycetes > Diaporthales > Schizoparmaceae > Coniella > Coniella vitis. Next base: position 761,891 of record WUJK01000003.1, read on the forward strand.
GCTCCATAATCAGAACTCCGATATCTTCACCCATTCACTCACAATCAACATCATCATATCCTGCTTTCTCTTCTTCTTCTTCTTCTCCTTCCACTCCAAAAATGACGGCAGGTCTTTCAGAGGCTGCACAGATTGGCATCGTAGGTAAGCTGCTCACACAATATACTCTTAAAATCTTCATTCACTTGCGCCTTGGGCTACCCACTCACACGCACACTCACAGTCGCCGTGACGGCCGTGACTATCCTTATGATAGGGGCAGCCACACTCCTCTTCTTGCGCCGTCACCTCCAACGCCGCAACTCTCGCGGCGCCAACCCATCCACAACCCCTAGAACATCCTTCACCCCGAGCGTCGTCTCACGGCGGCTTCGCAGGTTCCGCCCCGAGCGCACCTCCGGCTTCCGCATGAAGGGCTTCGGCATCCTGCCCGAGGACTCGTCCGAAACCCACTTCAAGACTGGTGGCGCCTCTCACGGCAGCTTTGCCGCCCACCGTCACCACCTGTCTGGATCCTTGCGTGGTGGTCGTGGTTTCTCCTGGCGCGACTTGACAACTTCGACGACGACGCCAACGCCGCCGGCACCAGTCGCCTTTGCGACACGGTCGTCTCGTCGGGGTTCTCTCTTCCGCACCTCACAAGCCTCGACCAACTCTGGCTTTGTGGGCTCCATGGCCGCGCCACGGCGCCACGACTCCCACGACTCGACGGACCTGTTTGCGACGCGGCTGTCGCCGCCGCCTGCTTTTCTCAAGCCTGGGGCGAAGAGAAGGAGCAGTCACGGCGGGGCAATCTCACCTGTGGATAGACGAGATATGCTGACCTTGTCAGGCCAAAGCTTTGAGACTGTTGGGATGCTGATCGAGGAGTTACTCGAGGAAACCTCGTCGCTAGGATATCATGGACGGCAAGAACAGGTGCAGCGGCGGGCCACTGTTGATGAAGGCAAGGCTGAGGACTATGTCCCGAGAAGTGGCTCTCACCTCCATCTCAGCGCGTTTCCGGATAAGACGTCACCGTCTTCCTTCTGGTTCTCGGATACGAAATCTGAAGTTGGGGAGGGATTGGAGGACGAGGAACAATTGGTTCCAAGGAAATAAGAGAGACAGAAAGACAAAGTGCCGGTCACATATAATCATACATATATACAGAGATACCCAGGTATGGAGAGAAAGGAAACGAATACAAGATGATGTTAATCATGACAGAAAAGAGATTGGATGAGATAACAGAGCTAGAAGCCCAACACTCCTTCAGCCCAGCTGAACAACCCAAAAGCCAAGACGCAGTGTGATACACGACCAACCACAAGATAGATATTCAAGCCACACATGATAGTGCCCAGCCTGCAAGCGAGGGCTTCGGTGCTAGCCGCGTTAAGGTACGCCCTCCTTTTCATTTCTGACCATGAGGGCCAGAGTGAGTGAGGGAATTTCTAACGTCTCCAAGCATGTTGAGCAATGAGACGTTTTGCCAGGTCCTTCTGACCATTATACTCGAACCCTTTTTGACATTGTAGCTGATATGGCTTTATACACACCGCTATCACCCTCACGACGTGAGATTCGTCTCGTGCGTCTCCTCCATCTTCCCAAAGACACGGCCAAGCAGGACAAGACGCCCACGACGCCTATTACTCTAGACTGCGAACTCAGCATTCACAAACTCATGAACCAAGAATGCCACTCAGAGTACACCGCGCTATCATATGTCTGGGGTCTCCCGGCTTCGTCCGAGTCGAGCAACAACGCCAGCGTGATCGTCCTTAACGGCCAAACTTTGCCGCTCCAGTCCAACCTGTTATCCGCTCTTCAATCCTTCTGGGATCGCAACGATGGTGGATACATATGGGCTGATGCGCTGTGCATCAATCAGAGCGACCCCGCCGAGAAAAAGGTCCAAGTTGCGCTCATGGGGGATATCTATCGCCTGGCGAGGAAGACGATAATATGGCTCGGGGAGGCTGAGGGAGATAGTGATCTTGCCATGGATGCCATTGCCAGCATCCAGCTTAGTGATATGGAGGGGGTGGAGTTTGAACATAGAAGGCGGGAGTGGGAGGCTATTCGAGCTGTTCTTCAGCGACCATGGTGTGAGTCCTACTCCTCTCCTATGGCCGCTATTATGACCAGATATTGCCGCCAGATGAATACAGTCATGATGGTGAAGATATGCAAAACCGACTGACGCGCCTTTCTTTCTTTCAAGGGACTCGGGTATGGGTAGTTCAGGAGGCATACCTATCCAAGAATCCAATTGCTCGGTGCGGCAGCAAAGACGTGGCATTTGAATGTTTTGTAAGGCTCAAGCATCATTACGAGACATCGTACTGGAGGAATCAGAGCAAATGGCAACAATACCCGCTCTTCCAGAATGTCCCATACACTTCGTGCCTCTCCAATTGGGATATTGCCAAAAATGAGATTGCACGAGGAGGATCTTCACCCTTTTCCTGGATCGCAAGTTCCACGTGGGCATTGCAGTGCACTGAGCCCCGGGACAGGATTTATGGCATCCTGGGACTGTGTACCGCAGAGGACCGAGAGGCGATCCCGGCTGACTATAGTGATGAGCGAAAGCTTCGAGACGTCATTATTGACGTGGTCCTGCGGTCTATCAAGACGAGCGGTCTTGTGTTTCTGAGCCTCGTGGGACCAGAGGAGCACAAAGATGAGGGGCTGCATTTACCGACGTGGGTCCCGGATTTGACCCGAGTGGACAAGACGCAGCATCTCACCAACGTCGCGGAGGAGCGGCACATCTTCAAGGCTTTTCTGGATCCCCAGGATCCAGTGTGGACAAGACTGTTCCAGAATTCCTCAATTCCTCAATCAGCATGGGACTTGGTGTCAAACTTTGACCGGTCAAGAGAAGTCTTTCTGATATATGGCTGCTTATGCGATATCATCACATATGCAGATGCAACTCCCTTTGTCCCAGAAAACCAGGGGTATGATGTTGAGGAAGCCTTGCGGGCTAAAGCTGAGCGTTGGCGTGCTACGATCGAAGCTTTTCGGAAGTGGGAGCCTCTTGCTCTTGACAGCCCGGCCGATATTCCCGACATATACTCGGGTCTGCCAGGAGGAAGAAGCGAGGCTTTTTGGCGAACGCTAAGCTGCGACAGCCAGATACTAGGGGAGCGCCCTCTACCCTCGAATTTCGGCGAGCGTTTCGAGGCTCTCATGGGACGCCGCCCAAGTCCCGACCCCGACGCGCAGACGGTAAGGGAGCCGATGAAGGACGAGTGGATCAGACAGTTTGCTGTGCCTGCGGTAGCCAAGTGCGTGAACAAGTCCTTTGTCTTGACCTGTCAAGGACGCATGGGCCTCGCCATCCGAGGGGCTCGCCAGGGCGACATTATCGCGATAGCGCGCGGAGGCCAGGTGCCGTATGTGCTTCGGCGACGGGAGGACTGGGGTTTTAGCTTCGTGGGCGAGGCGTATCTTCATGGCGTAATGGATGGTGAAGCCGTTGCGGACGCTGCCGAGCGCAACTTTTGCACCGTCATGTTCCACCTGCGATGAAGGTTTTGATAGTTGCTGCTGATCACATGCAGATGGCGTTAGCAGAACGTTGCCATAGTAAGGCGGGAGGGAATGACCATGCAGCCAGCTCCTGCTCGTACTATGTAGGGAAACAAGCAGTTTCTTTTTGTCTGGGCATCTCCATGACGACGGCTCACCGTTCCCGGCGGGGCCAAGATTTCAGAGTCGTCCACGCAGATATGCAGCAGCTCCAACGGAGTTTCCGGTGGTTTAGCGCTCACTCTACTCTTGTAGCCAAACTTTGCTTTGCCTGCCATCCGGTTGGAGGCTTGTAGCGGTTGGACATATTCTGCAGCACGCATGGAACCACCTTGCAGGCTGGAACTTTACCCAAAAACGTGATGAGGCTTGGGGTTGAGAGTTGGCAGACAAGACTTGCGTGCTGTCCAATCCGGTTGCTGCTGATATATATATAAATCCTCCGGCCTGGCCCGCCTTGGTCATACAGCTGGCTACGGCTAGAAGTCAAGCCTCGTCTGCTCACCCTCAAACCCAAAGCTTTGTCTCAAGACATCATCCTCTTCGGATTTATCTCCCAAGTACAAACAATCACTGCCAACAGTCAGCAGCCTCCTCTTGGGGTCATTCAAAATCAACAGCCACCGACCCGTCCGCTCGACACAGACAACCACCCCAACAGCAGCATTCCAGCCATCGTTTCCAGCCCACCATGTGCTTTGGACTCGGCGCAAGAAGACCCTACTATTACCACGAAGAAGTCATCCCCGTTCGTGCAGTGCGGCGCCCCGTTATTGTGCAGCCTGTTCCTGTTCGCGTTGGCCGCGGCCCTGGCTTCGGCCCTGGGCCACGGCGCGGCGGACCATCGTACTCACGATCGCCCAGAAGATACAGATAGTGCTGGGGAACAAGAACATGGGCGGGGACACGCCAAAATACCCATAAGGCAAACACTCCACGGCTCTGGCGCCCGGATATGGACAAGAGAATTCAGAAGAATGGTGTCGCTGTTGATAGAGACGTCGGTCGAGAAGACGGATGCCACACCCCATCAACGTCGTCCAGGATGGTGATCCATGGTCGACACTTGAGCTGGGCAAGAATTGCGTGGAATATTGGAACGCAAGATGTACTATCGCTCAGCCTTGGACCGTGATGGGGGGAGAGGAGGGGAGTGGGCTGCCATCACACGACCCTTTCGCAGCTGAAAGATCCCTGCTTTGACGGTGTTGACGTCATGGCGTTGTCGAGAGGAGGGTCTCGGCAGTTGACGAGTTTCGTGCTTGTATTTTCTCTTTCCATATTATGTACTATGGTAGTACTGTCCCGTATACAATTATGCGCCCATCCGTGGCTGAAGACTCCTGTCTAAGCCTGCCATGACACCAGCCTGGACCCCATTGTCCAATTGTTCGTTCTATCGCAAGTACTGTAGTATACTGCGCCTGATGTGCGCCAAAAGTGAGCCAAGACATGGGCGTCAACGATGACGGGATGCGGAAATGCTATGTCTAGAATGCCGCCAATCCATATTAGTTTCTTCAGCTCTTCTGACGCCCTTTACGCGTCAATGGGTCTTTGCGAAACCTCTGGTCTTCTGCTCTCTTCAGTGTGAGCTAGTTCTTTGTTAATGTTCGTAATTATTGGACGGCCATCGATCGCGCCTTCTACACTCATACACAGCACTCATCGCACTTGCCATTCTGGTCTCTCGCAACCTAGGGGCCAGATTCCACAGTCCACAGATAGTCAACAGAGAAGGCACGGCCTGTAAGAGAAACGAACAGGAGCAAGAAACATATACCCAAACAGACAGGCCTAGGACTCTTGTTTACAAACCCAACATGTCAGTACCATCTTCACTACATCCACTTGCGATACCTCAAAAACACCGAAAGTCTACCTCTTGAGATCTGCCTTTGGGATCATATATCCGGTCAAAATGCTCTCCTGGTCTCGCAGGAGCTCATACCAATGCTCCGAGGGGTCTGCCAGACTGTCTGATCAAGGAAACACAAAGTCAGGAGCATATACCATGTGAGCTTGGAGCGAACACACGGACATCGGTGTTCAGGAATCTGTGGTAGCCATTTACTCACATCTTCCATACTAGGAACCGCGCCCTATCCATCCGCTCCAAGAAGAGCGCCGCTGACTCAGGATCCTCCACCGGCAGCCGCGTTGGCTTCTCCTTCTCCTCTCTTCGCGGGTCTGTACAACCTGAATTGGCTCGCAAGATCTTCAAACTCATCAAGACAACCAATAATCTGATTACCGCACACGAGACGGCCGGCCGCGAGCGTAACGCTATCGCGTCACAGCTGTCAGAGTGGGGCGAGCAGACTGGCGATGAAGCTATCAGTGACATTAGCGACAAAGTGGGCGTCATCATGAGCGAGATGGGCGAGCAAGAAGACCTCTACGCGCACGCCATTGACGACAGCCGCGGTAGTCTCAAGATGATTCGCAATACAGAAAAGAGTGTCCAGCCCAGCCGAGAAGGCAAGAAAAAGATTGTGGACGAGATTGCCAAGCTCAAGAGCAAAGAACCTGAGAGCCCGCGGCTGGTGGTACTGGAGCAAGAGCTCGTCAGAGCCGAAGCGGAGAACCTGGTTGCGGAGGCACAGTTGACGAATGTTGTACGTTTCCACAAAAGGCTATGTTGCACAATATCTCACGCTGTCCCTTGTCAACCACCATCGCGTTTCGTTACGAGCGGACACTTGCAAGGTTTGAGGTTAACAGAACGCTCATTCTGGTAAAAACAGACTCGTCAACGGCTCAAGGAAGCATACGACGCTGAGTTTCTTGCCACAATCGAGCGAGCCGAAAAACAAATACTCCTTGCCCGTCATGGGCGCCGTCTCATCCGGCTCCTGGACGATAGCCCTGTAATCCCTGGCGAGGGACAACGTCCGTACCAGCACGCTGCACAGGCGCGACAGATTCTCAACGACGCTGAGGACGATCTCCGGGATTGGCGACCAGAAACTGATGAGAGAATCCCCTTGCAACCACAGAGTCCTACAATGTCCAGTGTGAGCGGAGAGTACCAAACTCCTGCCCAAGAAGGCCCACAAATTTTGGCGGCCGAGAGGTCTCCCACAGATGCCCCCGAAGGTGAGCAATATTCTTTAAGTGAGGGCGGTCTTGAAAGGGACGTCAGTGTTAGTGTGAGTGGCTATGGCGTCGCTGTTGGAGATGGACGGTTTGCAGAGGCTAAATTGCATCACAGTCACCCCAACAGCAGCTTGAAGACATTTCCACCGTAATTTCTGGAAGCCCAGTGAGTAGTGCGGGAGGCTGGAGGCAGCATGACAAACTCTTGGGACCCAAGCAGCCCGGTCTCGCATTCTAACGTTGAGTTTGTGTATTGGCCTTGAGCTGAGAATCAGCTTGTATGGCTCGATCCGGTTGTCACGATATTGTCGAGAACTGGTGAGGCGGACTTATACCGGACAATATGGTCTGGTCTAGGATATTGCTTAGCCGTGATGGAGCTCTTTGATGTTCTTATTGTATGGCTGACATCGTATATTGCACGATTGTAGATATGGTATTGAATAATGACACACAAGAACCACCTTTCCAATGAGGACCGCTTTGAAAAACATGTCAATACACCAGCTGGTAGAAATGAGACAGAGATCCAAGAAATGTATAAGTACATGGGAATGACAAGACTCGCGTGGTGGTACAGGAGGAGAGAAGCACCCATACACAATATACTGGAAGCAAGAAACCCGCTGTCCGGTCAAGAAACGAAAGGAGAAGGGCAATCGAGAGAATAAATGAGCATAAGGAACCACCAGAAAATACAAGAGCAAAGTTTCGCTAGTTTCACACCATGGAGTCAAGCGCACCCGCCCAACTGCAGCACCGTGACAGCCTGCACAACAGTTCCCAGGAACCCCAGCAGCGGTGCCAGTGACAAGTCGTGAAAATAGAGGCCTAGGGACCCAAGATTGAGCGAGATACTAGCGACAGAGAGAAAAGAGATCCAGAAGGCAGATATCGTCGTGGCCAGGGAAAGAGGCGAGCTGGGTTTCAACTCGGGCAGAACTGAAAGGGATGATTTAGAGACGGTTTGATCCCGCTTTGACGCTGGGGCAAACGTGGACACAGATGCAGTCAGGCCCGTGTAGGTTGTCAATAGCTGCATGAGGACAGATTGGAGGGTATTGTAGAAATCTGGCGCGTCGGGCGTGCCTGGTATGTGGGGGGACAGTGTGTATGCGCGGAATTGAAGGCACGTTGTTGCGATGCAAGTGAGGAGGGTGAGTGCTTGAAGGGTAGGGTAGCTGATGAGGAAGAGGCGGTATGTTGAAGAAGAAGAAGAAGAAGTCGTAGATGATGAGATATACCGGTGAGGAGGTTTCGCGTAGATAGACTGAGTGTCTGTGTTTGTGGATATGGATGGTTCTGATGAGGGACAAGAGGTCCAACTTGTGATGCTCGCTCTTCTCCATCTCGTCGACCCGCCGAATGAGGCACTCCGAGAAACGAGGACGGGCGAGAAAAATGTACTGGTATCTTTATACAACTCAAAAGAAGCCGTTGCAATATTGATTAGCCCCTTGAGCGTAGCCAGCATGCATTCTACATTCCGCAGGATAGCCGGCACCACGTGGCTATACTTGGCCAACTCAGTCTGGAGCAGTGGAACACACCGATCAAGCATACCCGCAAGACGTTTGAGATTCTCCACGCAGCGCAGGTACTCGTGGGCTCTCACGCGAGTTTCTTGAAACGCAGCGACAAAATTTGTCAGGCATTCTTCCCAGATATCACCTGTGCAGGCCGAGGTGAGATAGGAAATGGGGCCGAGTGTATGGAGGGTGCTGCGGCGCTGCCACAGGGAGGCACGGTGTTCTTCTGAGGCGAGATGGGAGGATTTAGCAATGAGCATGTCAACGTTGGAGCAGATGAATGCGACATCGTCCAAGGCGGTGCGGAAGGGGGACAGGTGGGATGTGAAAGTGCCGAGGTAGCCTGGGGATATTATTAGCTGGGTGATAACTACTACATGACTAAATGTTGCAAAGCGGAGAAACGTACGTTTGGGAAATATGCCCTCTTGGCCTTTTTGGCTCAAGTTCTTTCCCCAGCACCAGCCATGTCCGATATCTGAGATGATGACATGGTCAAATTGGGTGATGGACAATTCACCGGCAGATCTTGGGACGTAAGTGCCTGAGCAATGTTCTGGTCAGTGTATGCTCGCGTATATATTAACGCTGAAAGGCCGGAGATATAGATCGTGTGCACCTACAAGGTGCGATATAAGTTCTACTCATGAGGCTCGATGTGTCAATGATGTCAGCAGAGTGAAGCCTGTTATCGAATTGAAACACAGGAGAGAGCCCGGGCGTCGAGTACGGTGCAATGGTGCTTGAGTTTTAGCAAAGAGTTGTCACATTTGCCGATTCTTTGAAAGTCGAGTCTAGCGTGCTTGGCTGAGAGAGCCAGACACGGGCTATGAGGCTGTCTCTATATTCACAATATCATGCCCTTGAAAGAACAAAGATCGAAGAAGCCGGACGAGCTCTAACAGGCAGAGGTCCAACCCTACGAGAGATGATATAGACACAAGGAGCGCCGATTCAGGACATTCTTATCTCGGATGCTGCAGGAATTCCTGCTTCTCAGTGGACAACGGCACTCGTGCGCTATCCTACAAGAGAAAATGGCATATTCACAGCAAGGCTGTCAGCCACTGCTGGTGTTCTTGGTGGTCACGGGCACTCGCGTAAGCGTTGATCAGCGAGCATATTGCGCCACGAGCGATAACGCTGGGCACCAAAATCCGTTAGACCTCGAACTACACAAATGATGCGTATGCTAGAAGGTGTCTGAATGATTTGCTAGTAAGACTCGTCGATTGCTGGCCAAGCCACTCCGAAAAGCGGCTGCTCGGTGACTGAAGAAGAGCACCGGGTGGGCGCTCCGCAGCCGGGCTTCTGAATGAAGAACAAAGAATGATCGATCCGCATCCTGACCGATCAATTTGATAGACGAGGCCTTGTTTATGGCAGTGGCCTCGCGTGAGATTACAAGGCTGATGGACCTTGACAATAACCGCAGCAAAATGGTAGGAAAGAGAGGACGAGGCTGATCGTCATGCTGAACCTCGGTACTTGTTCGATACTCAACCTCGATACAAGACGCACGGACCATCTATCACGACAGGGGATAGCTTAGATTTATGCAGCGCTCTGCAGGAAGCCGCATCCCACGTCATGAACCACATCCCTGTCGATGTCGACCTTTTTTGAGAATTGCTCTCCCATGGCAAATCATACTTGAAAACCCTAGCACACGCCATCATGAGAACTCTCGTTCGTAGACCTGTGGCGCGTTGGGTCTGCAGACGGTGCTCTGATCAGGCGAGCAGATCCTATCGACGAGGGTTCGCATCGTCAGCTCAGCCAGACGTGTACGATGTGGTCTGCGTTGGAGGCGGCCCAGCAGGTTTGAGCCTCTTAACGGCTCTCCGTAAGTCGGCCTTGTCATGGCTCTTCTCCGCGTCCTCGTTCCAACAGTCAATTGCCCTGCTGACGGTTAGCAACGGTAGGCGCAAATCCGGTCACTGCTGGCCTCAGAGTAGCACTCATCGAAGCCCAAGATCTCTCAAAATCGCGGCAATGGAAACTACCGCCAGACCGATATTCGAATCGATGCAGCTCCCTTACGCCCACGTCTGCAAGGTTCCTCGAGGACATTGGCGCATGGCATCACATGAAGAGGGACAGAATTCAGCCATACCATGAGATGCAAGTGTGGGATGGCGTGTCGGGCGCACGCATCGAATTCGACTGGGACGGTGGCGCAGGCCAGACTATTGCATACATGATTGAAAACCTAAACATTACTTCCGGCTTGCTCAGTCGCCTGGATCAGTTGGGTGGCTTCACAGCATTCGATAATACACGCGTCGAGAGCATTTCCCTTGGCGAGAAAGCGGACGGGCTGGATCTGTCGGAGTGGCCCGTAGTGCAGCTTGCCAACGGACAACGTTTATGGGCCAGACTTCTTGTTGGCGCAGACGGAGCGAACAGCCCTGTGCGCTCGTTTGCCGGTATTGAGTCGCGAGGCTGGGATTACGGCCGCAATGGCGTGGTTGCGACGCTGCAGCTTGAAGGCGAGGGTTGGGGCGGCGACCACTCCAAGATTGCATACCAGCGCTTCCTCCCCACTGGACCGGTTGCCGTACTGCCCCTCCCTGGCAATTATTCTTCGCTTGTATGGTCTACAACTCCTGAGAGGGCAGCTAGACTCAAAAGTTTGAGCTCTCGGGACTTTGTTGCTATGGTGAACGCTGCCTTCCGATTGAGCCCTGTTGATCTGGAATATCTGCATAGCGTGGATTCTGGTCAGAAGGAAGAAGTTGCGTGGCGGTTGCAACACGTTGCAGTCCAGCAGCCACAACTCATCCCTCAGGCCGTTGTGGAAGTGCAAGAAGGGACAGTTGCACCCTTTCCCTTGAAGATGCGCCATGCAGACACGTATATCGGTGAGCGTGTAGCCCTTGTCGGCGACGCTGCGCACACCATACATCCGCTGGCCGGCCAGGGACTTAATCAAGGGCAAGGCGATGTTCAAAGCCTCGTCAAGACCATTGAGTATGCGGTGAATCATGGTCAGGATATCGGCACCCAGATGTCACTCGAGTCGTATAATGCCGAGAGATATGCAGCGAACCACGCAGTGTTGGGTGTTTGCGACAAGTTGCATAAGATCTATTCCGTGGGCAGCGGACCCCTGGTACCGTTGCGGTCCCTTGGCCTTGACGCTGTCAATGCCATGAGGCCTCTTAAAAAGTTCTTGATGAACCAAGCAGCCGGCCATGGCATCAAGCTATTTTGATGAGCGTCATGAGAAGCCAATCATCTCGGCGGATTGTGCGGGCATATCTTCGTTGAGGCGTCTATAGATCTTGAATAGACAAGAGTAATGGGAATGATTGTACATTTGGTGTCGCTGTTGCGCCCCTGTGCCCCTTCTAATAAGTGTCAGAAGCCACACAGCAAATCATCCCAATCTGGCAGTAGCCATGGGCTACCACATATGCGTGCCGACATCTGAACGAGTACTTACTATGTGCTGGCCCGGTAGCAGGCACTTCAACTTCCCTATCCGTTCTTGCTCTATGCTCCTACCTCTTTCTCGAACATCTGACGCAAACTCACCGGATGTGAAATTTTGCTGAAGCGTTTGACGGTGCTAAGAACCTTCGACCACAGCATCAACAATGCCGTCCAGCTGTTTTACAGCCAAACTGGGAAGATACTTCTCGGGTCAGTAATGAGAGAGTCTCTTCTAATACAACACTTGGCATCGCTCTACGTTGCAGACGTGCCACTTTCAAGCAGCACTTGTTGGTTGCATTCGTCACTTGTACAGGTCTGAAGCTACTCTTCCATTTCTGGAAACGACCGTCTCCCTGACAAGTGCCGCATCGGCAAGTCCAAGCAGCAGCAAAGAAAAATCGACAGCTAGTTTGCAAGTCCTCGGGATCCGTCTTCCGTGACGAAAGTACATGCCAGGAAATATCTGCTCCATGCAATCCCAGGAGCTCGCGTTCGGATCCCAAAATCCAGAGCCTTCCTTCCTTGCACATGAAAGCGAACCAGCCAACGAGCACTCTTTTGATCCACTTCGATACCGCATAGTAGGTGAGCAAGTAGGGCTTCAGCAGCGTTCCAACATGCCACCTACGCCCAATGCTGAGGTCGAGCGGCCGAAGCCCTGCATCGCCTGCGTGAAGAGCCTCGCTGCATCGGTCTCAGACGGCAAGTGCGTTGATGCGGACAGTTCCCAGAGCGGCCGTTGCAAACGCTGCAGTACGCGAGGTCCGAAATGCGTTGACGTTCCCGCTGTCATCCTCCCTTTCGCCAATGAGTTGTATCGGGTCAAAAAGTTACTTGCTGTGAACGAGCAACTTCTCAAAGACGCAGAGCCGCCTACATCATCTACTGAGAAGAAGCGCAAGACAAGCCCAGATCAAATGAGCCACTTGGCTCAACAGGTTCGTGACCTTCGAAACTTGGTGAAGCATGCCGCTTGGGGTTGGAAATCCGCTCTGCAACGTTATGAAGACGGTGTTTTCCGGAGCATGGAAATGCTGTTGGCACAGGCAAGCAGCGACAATGCCAGATTGCCACATGAGAACTTGGAGCTCATGGAGCAGAGACATGAGAACCTCCTGAGGCATTTTCAACAGCTTGAAAAGGAAGCTGCAGACCACAATCACCAGATTGCGTCATACAAAGCAGTCATTGAGGAGCTTAAGAAAGCCGATCTCTCAGCCAATGTGAAGGAAGAGGAGTGGCAGACTAGGGTTCATGAGCTTCAGCAGGTTATTGAGCAGCTTGCTAGAGACAATGAGCAAGTCAAGGCAGCACGTCTTGAGCTGGCTGACGAAAACTCCTTGCTGAAAGAAAGAGTCTCGGCAACTGAGCAGGAATATGAAGGGGTCATTGGTCTTTTGCAGGCACAGGAGACCGGAAAAGATGATCTCATCTCCAAGAATGCGCAGCAGGGCAACACCATCAAAGAACTCGTGAAGGAAAACTTATCGTACAAGCATGAGAATGCAGCCATGATTGAGAGCAACAGCCACTTAATGCGAGAAATTGCAGAGCTAAAGGTGGCTCACAAGAATCTGGAAGAAGATAGTGTCAAAGCTTGTTGCAGCCTTACTGATGCAACCAAGAAAGCCGAAGAGGTGACCGATATTCTAACAGTCATCCAATCCAAATATCAAGAGCTTCAAGGTAAACGTGCCGAGCAAAACACCAAGAATACGGTTCTCGAAGAACAGGTCATACAGCTCAAAGCCGAACTTCAGATACTCAAAGCAGTCCAGGCCGACAACGCCAACAACGTCAACGACGCCAGCAGCAGTAACAATGACAACCGCCCAATCAAGATTCCTTCAAGCCCCGAGCCTGCCGCGTTGGCCGTCAATCCCGTTGGTGTTGCCAATCCTATGTTGACATATCGGAGTTGGCATCGTCAGCGCCAGCGAGCTCACGCATTCTTTGACGAGATCCTCGATGATGTACACCCCGAGCCCAAGGAGTGATCCATTCATTGAATAGTGGTGGGACTTAGGACTTTCAGGCTGTTCTACTTGCCTTGCCTTTTTTTCTTTTCTTTTCTTTTTCTTTGGAAGATGTGGGGAAAGTCTCACTCACTCGGGTTTTATTTAACCTTAGCATGAACAGACAGAGGATCGAAATTGCTTGGGAGGCTAGTTTGGGACCATGGACGTCGCGCGTCGACATATGACCGCTTGTTGGTTCGTCCTCAAGATAGAGGGAGATTCATTTGCATTTTCTTTAAATTTGCTGCAAACATCTATGCAAGCCCCTATACAAATTGGCGACATATTGGGCATCTGCTAGCAAATTCATGATTCTCCTGGCTAAGAAACTGTCTACTCATAAATATTGAAGTCTATAAAGACATTTGACCTAAGCCGGTCGATAACGCGAGTTTCGGCCTCGTGCATCTGATCCGTCAAGTACTCTTCCAGCTCGCCGCGCAACGACTCAAGCCGTTCATCAAGCCTACTGTCCACAGTCTCGCTAAAGTCGTCGTCGATGCCATCTAACTTCTCCCCGAGCTCATCAATGTCTTGAGCATTTGCCTGTATTTGTTCTTCAGCACCCTCCAAGTCTCGTTTGACGTCTTCGACCTGGTCATCTACGTGGTTCTCCAGCTGAACACTTGTCTGCTGTATCATTTGTTTAGTTTCGGCAACGTGTGTCTTGAGCCGTTCGTCTACCCAGTCCTTGATACGTGTTTCCATTTGCTGAAAATCACCGCGTAGCTGGTTGTTGTCTGCCTGCCACTTGGCGGTCATTTCGTTCACCAGCTTTCGGCAAACAGCCTCGATATGTTGCGTATCGTTACTACCTCCAGCTTGTGAAGTTTCTTCAACAAAGCTACCTTGTGTACTGCTGTCTGTCCTGGGGCGTTTTCTACTTGGACTGCGGACCGATGCCGTCTCTAACGACTTCTCATCAGACACTGAGTAAGACGTTAGCGAACTTCGTATAAAAGCATGGAGAAGGAAAATATACCATCGTCTAGGGGTGGTCCAGGTGGTGGAGGAGGAACCTCATCATATGTTGGTGGAGACTCTACTGTAGCATGCTGCTTGATAGTAAGGTGCTCCCCGGTGAGGACTTTTCCTCCTTTACCATCGTAAAGTCGAGAAACATCGGCATGCTCAGTGCTTAACGTCAGATTGCCGCTCGAGATGGCCTTGGATAGTGCTTCGAGTCCACCTTTCGACAACGCTCGATTTTCTTTGAGGTATATAATGAACTCGTGTTGCTGGGCGAGTATCTTCGCGCTGTCGAATACGTCCCAGAATATTTTCTTTTTGGGTGTCAAGGGCTCAAATGGAGGTACGACTAGATCTGCAGGTCGATTCAACGTCACCCGTAGCTGAGCAATAACACCATCGCCTAGTGCTGAGCGAATTGCATCGGGAACAGAAGCCTCCTCATTTTTAAAGAAGACGAGGGTTTGCACCCGCTCAGGCGCGATGAGAATGAACAAGGGCACGGCCTTGCGCCCTTGCCCTTTTAAGAGCATTGGCACCCGCAACCTGAGCGACGCAGTGTTTGATGAAGGCCGGAAATGGGAATCGAATGTGATGCAGCCGGCTTCTGTCTGTCCGGCTGCATGGATCGACAGATTGCACGTTTGGCTATCATGACTCGACCACGCGACCGCGACTGGGACCCCTGTGATATCAACGCTGTCTGTAACGATAGATGAGGAGGCCGCCATCCCGGCGGTTGTGTCTCGAAGAATTCAACCTAGCATTCTATATCAGTACTAATCTCAATTCACTGGGTCTCCAATCCCAGACATCATTTCGCAGCAGCTCTGGATAAAGCATGCCAAGATAATAGCCCCCGCGTCGTGGACACAGGTTCCCACCCACCCAGGCTTTTGCGGCTATCCTTGACAGGGAACGCGCACGAGCAGCCTTGGCTCTTTTACAATGGCAGGTGAGAGTATCAAGGAAAGTGGTCGTAAAGCGCCCGCACGCCCGCGTTAACAATGGTTCCCCAAAAGGATGCACACGCGACCCGCCTCACTGGCGATCCCGGGCCTGACCCCGCGAATCCCTTATCCCACACCCCAGGACAATCAAAGTATATAATGAGATGCCTGGTAGATTGGTAGTGGACTGAGACGAGAATCGGTATTGCATCATCGTTGGAGTACTGCAAGAGAGTGCGATGCAGTAGCTGAACCGTTGGGCAAGCGTGCGCGGTCGCCCGCAAGAAGCGGACACCTTTGCAACTAACCCTGGTGTGGTCTTGTCGCCCCCGTGAGGCGTTATTATCGAGGTGCCTTGTGGCTCGACAGCTACTTTTGTTTTAGAAATGTCAGCATACAGTAGGGTGAACGATTGGGGAACGAAGTGCTCGTTGATCACGCAGCCAGTTAAGAATTAGAACGTACTCCGAGTGGATATATAAGAGCGTGAAGAAATCTTGGTCGTTAATGTCGCAGGCGCGTCCAGAATGCCAGGCAGGCAGACTCGCTTTGTCGAGTGGGCGACGCGGTTGTTCGCTTCGGGTGTAAAGAGAAAGGGGACGGGGATGACGCGGGAAGGTGGAGACCAATAGCTAGAGTCACGTGAGACGCGCCTCCCATATACGTAGTAGGAGGACATCCGTGTCAGCGCAGCAATAACAATTCGCCTGCTCATGATTATACTATTGACTAGTCGGCCTCAAACTACGATAAAGAAACCACAGTTTAATGCACCAACCGGTGTTGCCCTGCGTTAGCTATCAGCGCATCGGCAGAAGAAAACAGCGTGGTGATGGCGAACACCCCTAACCCTAGAAGATGTAATCTCAATGTTATAGGAGAAAGACGCAGTTGCGCTACATAGTTAAGACTTTAGCTTTCGAATAGACAAACCCCCAATCCGTCAACCTCACTCTCCGCCAACTCCTTCTCGCCTCAGTGAATTGGTGCTGGTGGCGGTATTGGGTCTCGAGACGAGGTTGAGTTGAAGAAACCAGTAGGGCGATATATAACGTACATATATACAGATGTATACTGAACGAAATCCTCTCCCTACCTCAGTAGCCTTCATGCTTATCACTTTCTTATGCTGGGCCATACTAAAGTGCAAGTTGACACCAAGGTTCTGAAGAAACCTGGAACTCTCAAGCTGAAGCGATATAAATACATCTCTGTACTTCCATCCAAGGTCTCATGGCACAGGGTGAATGACGTCGAGTCTATAAATCAATTTTGCGATGTTTTTTTTGCATTGCCGGATATCTCTTTTGCTTGCTTATGAATCCTATACCACCACGCTTCTACCTGTCGACCTCGCCTATAAGTACAGTTAGTATTATTGCCCTTTGGAGCAGCAGACAGAGCGATGTGAAACATACCGAACACCAAGTCCATAGTACCGATAACAGCCACGGCGTCAGCGAGCAAGTGTCCCTTGCACACAGCGTCGAAGCCACCCAAATGGGCGAAACCAGGAGCACGGATGTGCACACGGTAAGGCCGCTCGCTGCCATCACTGACAACGTAGACACCCATCTCACCCTTTGGTGCCTCGATTGCCGAATAAGTATCACCAGGGGGTACAGCATATCCCTTGGTGTAAAGCAGGAAGTGGTGAATAAGGGCCTCCATGTTCTCCTTCATGGCGGAACGAGGCGGTGGCGAAACCTTGTAATCCTCGACGCGGACGGGGCCCGCGGGCATCTTGTTGAGGCACTGGTGGATGATGCGAAGAGACTGACGGAACTCCTCCATACGGCACAGGTAACGATCGTAGCAGTCGCCGTTGACACCAACAGGGACGTCGAAGTCAACTTGATCGTATGCGTCGTAAGGTGAGGACTTGCGGATATCCCACGGAACACCGGAACCACGGAGCATGACACCAGTGAAGGACAGGTTGAGGGCTTCAGCGGCAGACACGACTCCAATGCCACGGAGACGGTCAATCCAAATACGGTTGTCCGTCAACATCTCCTCAGTCTCGTCGATACGGTCACCAAATTGAGTGGCCCACTGGTAAATATCGTCAAGCAGACCAACGGGAATGTCCTGGTGGACACCACCTGGACGAACGTAGGCAGCGTGGAGACGAGCACCAGAAACACGCTCGTAGAATTCCTATGAGAATCAGTGAGCATTTCAATCCCGCTAAGGCTTTCCGCTTGCCTGTTTATGCAAAGGAACCGGGAAACTTACCATGAGCTTCTCACGTTCCTCAAAGCCCCAGAGGAAAGGTGTCAAAGCACCAACGTCCATGGCGTGCGACAAAACAGACATGAGGTGGTTCAGAATGCGTGTGATTTCTCCGAACAAGGTCCGAATCCACTTGGCGCGGTCTGGGATTTCAACGTTGAGGAGCTTCTCGACAGCCAGCGCAAAGCATTGCTCGTTGGTCATCATGGAGACATAGTCGAGACGGTCAAAGTATGGCAGGGCCTGCAAGTAGGTTTTGTACTCGCAAAGCTTCTCGGTGCCACGGTGCAGCAAACCGACATGTGGATCGGCACGGACAATTTCCTCACCATTGAGCTCGAGAATCAGACGAAGCACACCGTGGGCGGCAGGGTGCTGAGGACCAAAGTTGACCGTATAGTGGCGCACTTTACGGTTCTGTATGGAGCCATCGCGCGAAGCCTCAGTGGTGCCCTCCTCGCCCTGGAGCTGCTTCATGCGGTATGGGTCTCCGGGTGCGGCGAAGTTCTCGTCGACGGGAATCAGGACGGTGCCCTGGGCGTCTGCTGGTGTGGCATATCGACGGAAACTGGTCGTGGAGAAGGAGGCGGCGGCTCTGGAGGATATTGAGGGTATCGACGACGTGGTCGGTCTGAGGGGGAGGGCGCAGGCTGGTCTCAGACATAGCCGCTTTGCCGAGTGGCCTGCTAGCCTGTGCAGGGTGGCCATTGTGATTATTGAGGGGTTGAGAAGCTGAAGGAGAGGTCAGAGGCAATGGATCCTCCCACAGTTGTCCGTGTCGGCCTCTGCTCCAGCGTCAATGGCTTGTGGCGGTTTGAGGGGATGCTGTCGGTTGTTGTGGGCGTCATTCAATCCGGACGGAGAGGCAAAATCGCGACCCACCCGCGCTAAGCTCACTAAGCGGGAATTAGCGGACATTGATTGGCTGTAAGGCCATCGTGGGGGGCTCTGCCGGAGAGGAACTCTAACGTTGGCTGCCGCGCAGGTACGTACCCTCATTACTATCATTATCTTGGAGTTGCTATGTGGAATATCATAAATTTCTAGCAAGCTGACGGTGAGGTACAGTATCTATAAGACGCCGGTGGTAATAACAGAAGCCGTAAAGCAGCAATCGGGAACTTTTGGTGTTCCAACAACCAATCTTTAGATACTTTACCGGTAAAGAGACTTCGTGAATCCGAGCGAGAAAGTCAGGTTACCACTATTGATATAAGAAGTTTTGCAAGTAGAATTTGCAAAGTAGAACACTTTGTTTATGAGTGCAGTGCATCCAGAATGACCATCCCCATCCAATTAAATCACCTCACGACTTCTCTGTAGCTGTGAATTAGTCGTGTCCCGTTTTATACAAGCTCAGTCATCCAGGTTCACTGGGCGAGCCTAACAATCCCCAGTCCCTTCTTCCCAAGACGTTGTACATAGTACAAGAGAAATGTTCAGTGTACCTGGTACACCTCCAGGGCTGTCATGTCTGCAGCCCAAAGCTCATTTGACTAAAGGGGAGGGAAAATAGCCAACATCTTTACTCGATCAGGAGAACCAATGTACGGTCATTCATTTACCTTTTACATTTTCGGCAATCCTCATGGCCTGTATTTTAAAAATTAATCCTGCAGCATGAAACCCTGTGGCGGAGAAAACAGGCAGCAGGACTGCAATGATTACGATATCACAGCCTCTTGAGCCCCATCGCCCGAACAGTGTGTTTACTAGATAGGATGCAAATTAAGGCAATGTAACAGGACGGAATGTCACTGATGTTTTTTAAAAAAGGTAGATCTCGCAGGCAAATCGAACAATTGTGTTGTTAAAATACAGAGAAAACTTTAATCAAGCTTGCAAGCCTAAAAAGAATGTTAGAGAACTGAGGCTCTTGCATACAAAATATTGTATACCTTGGTGTGCAGTACAGGGACTCCTGTCTCTCGAGTATAGTGGGGCAGTCGTTATCTTATCAGCCAGAATTTCCAGAAATTCCCGTCCCTCTGCGAGTCAAACCTTGGGGCGGCAGCATCATCATCACCAAAAGCCCCGATGCGCTACCAGTAACCATGGCGCCCATAATAGTCCCAACGCAAGAAGAGCGTGATCGCCGAAAGGTGAGTCCTCATCTCCATCAGCCACATCCACTCACAAGTATCTCGTGTGCCTCTGACACTCCCGCGTTCCTCGGGGCGCATGTCTCCAGGTCGTCGGCATCAACGCAGAAACCGTCACACACATTACTTCGACCGACTTCCCCGGCCACTACCCAGGCGAGGACCACGCCTGGGACATTGATGTCTTCAGCTCGCAGTTCAAGGTTGTCTTTCATTACAACCGCCAAGACGAAGCCTCCTTCTCGCTCATTGGCCTCGACGCCTCCATCGCCAATGCCTTCCGCCGCATCATGATCGCTGAGATCCCCACGCTCGCCATTGAGGATGTGTGGGTCAACAACAATACATCCGTCATCCAGGATGAAGTGCTCTGCCACCGTCTAGGTCTCGTGCCCTTCAAGGGTGGCAAGCAGGGCATCCACGAGTGGATGAAATGGTACAAGAAGCCCGGTCCAGACGAGGAGCCCTTTGCCAACAGCATGGACTACAACACGGTCAAGCTCGAGCTCAATATTGAGTGCAAGCGCAACCCCGATGCCGCCCCCGGCGAAAAGGATCCCAAAAAGGCCTTTATTCACTCGCATGTGTACGCCAGCGACCTCGAGTTCGTCCCTGTCGGCCGCCAAGAAGAGTTCTTTTCAGGCGCTGAGGCCATCGAACCCGTGCACCCCGATATCCTCCTCGCCAAGCTCCGACCGGGCCAAGCCATCTCGCTGATGGCTCACATGCACAAGGGCATTGGCGCGGACCATGCCAAGTTCTCTCCTGTTGCGACAGCATCGTACCGCCTGTTGCCGCTTATTACCATCACTAAGCCCATCTACGGCGCAGACGCGGAAAAGTTCCAGCAATGCTTTGCCGACGGAGTGATTGGGCTGGAGAAGATTACAAAGGCTGATTCCCGCGAGCACAAGGAGTTGCAAGGCCACGAGGGCGAGATGAAGGCAGTGGTCAAGGACACAATGAAGGACACTGTCAGCAGGGAAGTGTTGCGGCATCCCGAATTCGAGGACAAGGTCAAACTGGGCCGCCAAAGGGACCACTTCATCTTCCAGATTGAGTCGACGGGCCAGTGGGATTCGGATGAGCTGTTCTTGGAATCTGTCAAGTTGCTCAAGGCCAAGTGTGAGCGGTTCGAGAAGCAGCTTACGTACATGGCGCGGTAATAAAAAGAGCCCCCACGGCATTGGTTTCATCTATCAGTGCCTAGCATTCTGGTCTGGCGTCAGGAGTATGAAAAGGATTAGGTTTACTGGTTAGTGGAAGATTTTTATATTGCAAAAGCCATCATTTTTTGTCTCATGGTATGAAGGCTCCAATGTTTGACCCATCATGGTAATTGGCACGGTCAGATAACATGCCTATTCTTCGCATGATGCTCCATCGTGGCCTACTGTAGCTTCAGTGTATCTATCTGCATCGTGCCCGACGTCTTTCTCCTCTTTTGCACCTCAGAAGGGCTCGTTTCACATGACTTTGGCCTTTCGCGTTTCTCCGAGCCCGGCGTTTTAGTTACTTCCATGGCCTTCGAATCAGCTACCTAAGCCTCGAAGCGTAGGATAAACCTAAAAGTCGCCACAAACGCCGGGTCCGTGACGGAAATCTCCCAGCCATTTTCGAGCCCCAGCTCGACGAGCGTCTTGTCAAGGTTCGGCGCAGTCTGCTCTCGTAGACTCGGCGGCGATTGCATATACAGTGTCTTGCCCTCAGCGCGGAGCGAGGGCCTTTTTAGTTGCGCTTCGGGCCGCTCCGCCAAGTGATCGATTAGGTCCTGGAGCGTCCAGTTGGTCTTCACGTTTAGCGGCCGCGCAAGAGTGCCGCAAACAGGGCAGTCGTCCTTCTTTTCGTGCTTGAAGGTGTAAGTGTAGATGCCCTCGTTGCCAGAGTACATCATGTAGTTTTCTTCCATGCCCAAGGATGGCGCGCAGGAGCTGGCAATTTTGAGGGCCTCGTTGCAACAGCTGGCAGCGATGATGGCGTTGGTGGAGGCGATGGCGGGAATGATGTTCTTGACGACACCTTGAGTTAACGAGTAGGTTACGCCCGGGATATTGAACTCTTGAGCTCGGATCAGGGCCTTTTGGTACAGCCATGTGATGTGTTCGGGATCGTCCTTGTCGAGTTTCGGAAATGGTTTTTCCTTGTCCCATGCAATGACATGGGCCCATTCGATGCAGTGCTCGGGTTGTCGAGGAATAGTTGCGAGGGTACACAAGGGCACAGCTGCTCGGGGTGCGAACATATCCAGTTGACATTCGATACAGGATGTCACTGTTGGGAAGATGACCCTCGACTGTCCCTTGAAGCCTGAGTCTCTAGTCAGTCAACAGAGTACACAGCATGTGCGACCACATCATAAGTAGGTTACCTTCAGTGCCTCCATCGATCAGAGGCTTGAGGGAATCTGGATTTTCTTCGTCCACCATGTTGACCAATGTAGCGTTGATCCACCGTCTGGCTTCTATGCTGTCCAGACCACAGACGACAATCGCAAATTGCATGTAAAATTCTTCGTCAAAGTCCTGTATACGGTTGTTGTGTGGAGTAATCTTGACGCCTTTCACCCTACGTGCCACAAACCTAGCCGCGCACTCTGCCTTTGACTTGCCCACATCGTCCTTCCGGAAGAGAAACTGACGATTCAGGTTCGAAATGTCGATTGTGTCTGCCACCCACTTGTGTTAACCAAGACACAGCTATTTTGGAAATTAGGAGCAAGTTACCCATATCGATCACGTGGATGTCTTTGAATCCAGAAAGAGCAAGGTCCTTGAGGATTTCGCATCCAAGGCCACCGGCACCACTGCACACCTCGTGAGAACAGCGTCGGATCATGGTATAACATGAGAATGCTTACATAACACTGCCTCATTGTTAGCGGCTCCTGTGGTGGTTTTGGTGAACATGCAACTGGTTGGCTTACAGGATCTTCATGGTATCCATGGTATCAGCAACAACAGAACCGTCAAAGTCATCATCTGTGAAGGGACCTTTGACGGTCCGTATCCTGTCAAGGTACTGCCTGTACAATACTTGCGGTCAGTGTCCGAGCGTGTGGGTGACGCGAAAGGAGAAGATGATCTGGGAGTGGGAGCGCCATACCATCTTGAAGTTGTCGCCATTCTCGTCACGATTATAACAGCGGCATGAAGGTTTGTGGTGTAGAAGGAGGTGATTTATGTATTGGGAGGGAGCTGCACGTCGTTTGATGTTTTGGGGTTTGGGGGGTGCCAGGGTGCAAGTTGTAGTAGAATGACGAGGGGTTATACTGTTTGTACAGCAGCTCTTATCATTGATAAGCCCTACGTTTAGCACCCCTGTAAGCACTATACTGTGAGTATCCACAACAGCCTTCTTTCTCTTGCTCATTCACAGCGACTCTTTAACGATCCAACAAATCTCCTGCGCGTGCATTCAGAACAGACATGACATCTAATCTGGTTTACATGACGTCCGCTCGGTCATATTACCAGTCTATTTCATGATACTAACTCTAAGCACTGTTTCGCAAAAAGGACATAGAAAGCGCAAGCCGTCCACAGGAAGTCAACCCAAACCAATGGATGAGCTTCTGAGTCCTGTAAGCAGGACGTACTACAAGGGCAGCGAGCAACCTCTACTGCAGAAGGTTACCGACACACAACTACAGACTCCTGCCTCTTCGACAACTGATGCTTCTTCAGTGGACGATATAATCCAAGTCCTCAGCAACCAGCCTGATTATGATGCCGTGATATCGGCACTGAAGCTTTTTGCTCGGGATGGCCGGAAACTGAAGGATTTCGACATCGCCTCGTCCGGTCCTCAAGCTGCAAGAATCATCCAAATTCTAGTCTCAGAAATCACACCAAATTATTGGACACTGCTGAAAGAATCATCAACGGAGGATTCTCACCAAGACGTGGGTCTATTACTTGATGCCTTACGAAACTTAGCAGGAGTGAATGCGCTCCTGCTTCGTATTCGACAGTGTATCCAAGAAAAGAAGGGAGAAAATGCCGAGACAAAGCGACCTGACATCGCTCTTGACTTGAACATCTGCCTCGAGGTCCTTGGCGCCGTGCTGGAAGGCGACGACCGTATCTCGGGTATATGGAGGGCTATTTCTGATGGCCACGATCCCGTCAGGCAGCGAATCTTGTCCAAAGAGCTGGTCGCAGTACTTGGTGGTGGACGGGTTGTGTCATTATCTGCCGAAGCAGCAGGCCTCGTTCCTCGAGAAGGGCAGGCCAAGAATTTCTGGACCGCTGATGGCGCCGAATACTCACAGTGGCTCACCCGCAACATCATCGCCTCCTCGAAACGAGAAGACAGGGCAGAGCAGACCCAACTTTTGGCTAATCTTCTCTCCAAGTCCATGTCTTTGGGGTACCCCAGTAAGTTCTTTGTCTCGCGATGGTTGAACGACGCTGACATTTGGCAGGTACTGTCACCAGAACCATACTCACAAGTCTGATCAACACACCGCAAGATGATGAGTCGTTTCGCTTTGTGTTCGGCGCTCTTCCTGCCTCGCAGCAACGTGCGGTTTTGTTCAGCACAATCAAGAATCTTGCAGATGTTCATCTCAATGGGCTTGACGACCTTGCTACGCCAGCTAATCAAGCTATCATC
Organism: Coniella vitis; assembly: GCA_011317545.1. Taxonomy (NCBI): domain Eukaryota; kingdom Fungi; phylum Ascomycota; class Sordariomycetes; order Diaporthales; family Schizoparmaceae; genus Coniella; species Coniella vitis. The sequence goes on from WUJK01000003.1 coordinate 786,373, forward strand.
TCATCTGCTGCGGGAATCATCAAGAAAATCGTCGCAGAAGATCCCAAAAACACGTCTCATTTGATTGCCTGGCTGACGAGCGCTACTGGAGCGGGACTGGGCGATGCGATTGAAATTCGGCGCGCCGTTTTGGCAGTCTTGGCCTCATCGAGAGACAATATTGCAACTGTGTTTGAGAAAAGCCTAGCCCAATTCGGTGATTATCTATACATTCGCCACACTCCCATCCTGCAGCAGGAAGTCCATGCACAAGTGCTCCTACTTAGTGCTGGCTACTTGCAAAGGTTATCGCCCTTCAAACTCGCAATGCAAGTAAAGGGCGGCCCCTTTATGAATATGATCTCGAAGCGACTGGAAGCTTCTCAGACTCGCGCCCGCCTCCTCGGCATGATTGTTGGTGAGGCACTTTCGGATGTAGTGGAAAAGAGTGACAAGCGGCTTGAGTTCAAGATGGACGAGACAAAGTCGGAAGAAGCACAGTGGTACAAGAGCTTGGTCGATGTGTGTGACACTGTGGGTCCCATCGATCCATTAAGATCAACCCAGCAGCAACAGGCCAGCAATGTCAAAATCAAAAACAAGCCTTTCACAAGGACAAAGCCGGAATCCAAGCGTTTTGTACCTACGAGCACAGCCAAAGCCATCATCGAAGAGATAGACTCTGACGAAGAGATGGAAGACGACATCGTCCCACTCAAAAGGCCAGACGACGATGAAGAGGATTCGGACGATGATCCAGAGGTGGTCAGAAGGGACAGACCAAAAGCCCCAGTATACATACGGAACCTTATCTCGTATCTTCGTGATACAGAGAACTATGACCGGCAGAAGCTTGCATTAACAACTGCGCCACCATTGATACGGAGAAAAGCTAACTTCGGCACTGAGGTCAAGGAGCATGCTGAAGAGTTGGCCACGCTGTTAGTCGGATTACAGGACAAATTTGAGATCGACGACTTCGACGATCTCAAATTGCAGGGCATGATAGCCATCGTTGTCGCCCAGCCGCAGAAAATGGGTCCATGGTTCGCAAAGACTGTATTTGACGGAGACTTTTCAGTAGCACAAAGAGTATCGGTGCTTGCTGTACTCGGCCTCGGCGCCCGTGAACTTGCTGGAATCATCACTTCGGACTACGCGACGGCAGCTTCGTTTCCTTCGAAAATCCTGCCTGACCGCATGAAGAAACTCTACGTTGGTGATGATGATGCAACAGATAGCGGTTCTCCCAGAGCACCCTCTAAGCTAAAAGCACTACCACCGAATGCGCTGGACACAATCTCCCAAGCTTTGACTTCCGAATTCATGGCTCCAATAGCAGCCAATGCTGCAGACGCATCAACTGGTCCGGACGTCTTGAAGCTGTCCACCTTTACATCCCGCCTTCAGTCGAAACAAAGCACCATGTCGAAGGGTAAGTCGAAACCTCGCGTCCGCGCCATCCCAAATACCACGGCGCAGCTGGTCGCCACGTCCTTCTTCTTCCCCCTTACCGCTCGTTTCCAGTCAGCCATTCACTCTAGTGCCAGTCGCGCACGAGGCATAATATTCCAACCAATACTCCTCTCTCTGTATTTGAAGACCCTTGCGCTCCTCTTGCACGCGGCTGGACCAAGCACACTCTCCCTGCCGGATATGACGACCGAGCTATGGGGGATACTGCTAGGCAGTAGCGTTCGCGCCCATGCTGTGGGCGACCTTGGGGTTACAAAGGCAGTACTCTTTGCGCTCTTGACCATGTTAGAGGTCAACAGTGACCGTATGAGAGACATATATCAGTCAATGAGCAGAGAAGTCATTGAGACTCAGGAGTGGGTTGTGCAGGTGTTCCATGGTCTCCGTGGTGAAGACAGCAGCGGAGAGGAGGCGGAGGCCAAGGCCTTGGCGGCTGGGTGCTTGATCAGATTGAATGAGGGATCTGAGAAGTATCGAATGCTATTGATGGGGGATATGCTTGGATGAATTACTACTTCAAAATGCTTGTAGGCTATGCTTCATTTCAAGGTCTCCAAACGGACTTGATGTCCAACTGCATTTCCAGCGGCACACTCCGAATTAATCCGCCTTGGCAAATTAGTGAACGTAACATAGACACAGTCCTATAATTACATGGTTCTGTTTCCTTTCAACAATTCAGGATCACCGTATAATATCCCTAATAAATGCTTCATCATCAAGGTGGTAGGTATGGTCTGTATCCTCATTCGGGACCGCTTCGGCCGAAACCGGCCGAGACCGGCGCCTTAAGTCCTGACAAATCAATGAGCAGCAAAAAGATGTGAGCTCATAGAAATGACAACCACATCTCGTATGACGAATTTGCGACTTTCCCTCTTAAACTAACGGTTCTTCTTTTCTTTCCCTTCTCTCCCTCACGCTCCTTTACAGGCCCTTTTTGCAGCAGACACACCTCCCTCTCTTTAGCCAGATCTTCCCCCCAAAAATGAGTTCTCAGATTTCCACGCGTGAGTACGAGACGACGCTGCTCCCCGCCTCCCCGGCTGACGCCTCCTCTTCTCGTCCAGCGCTTCCGGCAACCAGCACCAGCGGCGCTACCCCTGCGGCTGCGACTAACAGTGCGACTGGTGCTGTTCCTGCCAAGCCAAAGGTATGCACCACCTTTCCCCCAAAGATCCTCCTTCACTTTTCGCGTATTGCGGCTGGTGAGCTAGAAGTTGCAATGCTGACTAAAGATCCCTTCTTTACTTGTAGCCCTGCTGTGTCTGCACCGAGGAGAAGTCCAAGCGCGACGAGTGCATGCTCTTCTCGACAGCTGCCGATCCTTCCAAGGACTGCCAGTCGACGATTGACAAGTACCGGAGCTGTATGAAGGGATTTGGCTTCGAGGTCTAGAAACAAACGTGTCGAGCGTCGTACGAACGAACCGGAGCTTCCGAGGGACACGAACTTTCACCGGACAAATCTGAATCGAGAAAAAAAAAATACAGACAGAGAAAGGAAGAATCTGCATTGTCACGGCGCATATATGTATAATGATACCAACTGGGAGGAAACTAGAATATGGGAGGGATAGAAGGTTGCTTCGCGCTCCACTCAAAATTAAACATGTTTCTCAAGGCATCTTGCTAGTACATCATGTGCTAGTCCGGGATCATTGGCTCAAAAAATAGCAAGGAGTTACGCCTGACGCCAAAGATAAGAAAGCAAGAGGTATCATCCACGCAAGCAAACGTGACCGACCATTGACGACTGCCCAAGTCTGCAAATTTATTCTCAAACCCATCGAAAACGTCTTGCACAAGATCGATCGCCACACGAAAGCTGGTGCCAGCGCCGCACCAGGACCGCGAGAGCACTATCGAGTACAATATCGCCATCATGAACTTTGACCCTCTCCTGGTGGTGCGAGCTGAACAGACGCTTTCTCGAGCTGCTCGTGCTCTAATTGCGTAAACGCACGCGACTTGGCTTTGCTAAGTCGGTACTCATACGCCAGGTCCAGCATGGCAGCGAGATTCTGGCCGTCTCGTTGTACCTGAGCGAGCTTGTCGCGGATGAGCTGCTCGATATCGTTGCGTTTTGCGACGGCCGTCTTGAGCTGGTCGAGCTGTTGTTGGTTGATCTCGGTACTGCTCACAGTAATGTGGGAGCAATCCACCTGTCAGCTAGGAAGATCCAGATTTGCGTAATGGGACGTCGCGGCTCTGATATCGTTCCCCGGGGGGGGGGGTAGGACTAACAGCCGCCGCGTGTGCTTATCGACAGTCTGCTCGATGCGCTTGTACAAATCGTCTATCCTGGAATCGAGGCTTTGCTGGAGCTTGCATCGTTTCTCCTCACGGTCTTTTCGGATCTGGTGGGTGAGATTGGAAACAAGAAAATACCGTCAGGTCACAGGTTTCTGTCACGGGAGGGAGAATGCACCAAGACAAGACAGGCCAAGACGAGACAAATATCAAAATCACGAATGCGAGAAGGCACAACAGATGCGAGGTAGTAGAATACCTTATCCAGCTCCTGCTTGGTTTTGATCATCTTGCCCACGTCAATGTCATCGTCCTGGCTGGACGAGTCCTCTGCAATGGCACGCTTGCGAGGGGGCATTTTGCGTTACGGTGGGTTCGTTTCAGTGAAGGAGAGACGGAGAAGAGTCACGTCGATAGTTGATAGACATTCACTTAAAATTGCATGACCCTGTGCAACATTCGAAACTGGAAGCGACAAAGAGTTGTGTGGTGGAAAGTTCTCAGAAGCATGTGAAAAGGTACCCGATAACAGCATGCACCTACGATAAGCCCCAAGCAATTTAATCCAACCGCCAGGCAGGGAGCGGGCCCCTTCTGCAAAGCGGGCTCCACTAAAATTCTGCGGGGGGTCCAATGCTACCGCCTACGGCTTGAGGGAAAGTACCCGCCAAAAATTTCCATCGAAATCCGCATTGCCTAAACCACCGCTTTGTGCCTGGCCTTTTTGCCTCCTCGTCTCATCACCACCCACTGTCTTTAATCACTCCCCACCGCCGCTCATTCAAACCACAAGTCACAATGGGTCTTGCCGCAGCCAAAAAGTAAGCGTTTACTCTAACCATCGCTCATGCTCCAAAAGCAAACACCCAATCCCAACAACTAACCTTCTTCTCCTCCCCTTCTCGCAGCAAGCGCAAGTGGGCTAAAGACCCGAACAACACTGCTTGGTCCCGCAACACCGACACCTTCGGCCACAAACTCCTGCGCTCCCAGGGATGGGAACCAGGCCAATATCTCGGCGCCAAGGACGCAGGGCACTCCGAATTCTACGGTGCCGCCAACGCGAGCCACATTCGCGCCGTGCTCAAGGACGATAATTTGGGTTTGGGCGCGCGCCGCAACCAAGGGGACGAGTGTACGGGTCTCGATGCTCTGCAGGAGTTGCTGGGCCGGTTGAATGGCAAGAGCGAGGAGTCGTTGGGTGTGGAGCGCAAGAAGCGCGAGGATGCGCGGGTGAACCGATATTTGGAGAGGAAGCTGGGTACAGTCCGATTCGTGTATGGTGGGCTGTTGGTTGGTGACAAGGTGCAACAGTTGGCGGATGAGCTGAAGAAGGAGAAGGAGGAGAAGGAGGCCGCTACGACCGGTGAGACCAAGAAAGAAAAGAAGAAGAGCAAGAAGAGAAAAGCCGAGGCAGACGAAGAGGAAGACAGCACAGCATCACAGCAAGAGACAAGCAAAGACAAGAAGTCCAAGAAACGAAAGACCGACGACGACAGCGACGGATCCAAATCGAAACGAAAAGAGAAGAAAGACAAGAAGAGGAAAGAGAAGGAAGCAGAGGCTGGATCACGAAGCGACGAGGACGAAAATGATGAGGATTCTTCGAACCGGAAAAGGTCCAAAAAGGAAAAGAAGGAGAAGCGCAAGAAGGCCAAGGATGACGACGGGGATGACGCAAACTCCACCGAGACATCAGATGCACAAACTAAGGAGATGAGGAAGAAGCAAAAGAAGGAAGAGAAGAAGAGACGAGCAGCAGAGGAGGAGGCAAGCCAGTCGACAGCAGTATCCAGCCAGACGGCCACCCCGTCCGCCAGCGGCACCTCCACGCCAACAATATCCGCAGTACCACATCGTCATCTTGCTCGCAAGAGATTCATAGCGCAGAAGCGCGCTGCTGTGCTGGACCCAGCAGCGTTGAACCAGGTAAGAAGTGAACCCCCGTCTCTTCGCTGGCTGGATCTTGCGAAAGTATGAACATGCTAACATAGCTTCTTCGGCAGATTTTCATGATTAAAGCATAAGCGACAGGCGTTACTTTTATAGAGGCAATTGTATTTCGATATAGAGCTCCCGACGGTCAGAATCGCTATCGCTCCGCATTGTTCGTAGGACTAATATGTCCTATTCACGTATAATCAAGCTCTGTGATGCTACTATGTATAGGCAAGCCAGCGTTGAGCGTCTCCTATTTCGCAACTTTGGTGTTCAGCACCATCCACGGAATGGACTAAAGTATATGAATATCGCACCTTGACTTGTTCTCTTGATTCAGACAGCCAACCTGCGTTTCTACCTTTCAATCTTGCTGCTTAAGGCAGGCTTGCAATAAGGCAAAAAGAAGTGTGGAGGTAGAAGTAGCCACCTTGCAGCCCAAGGGTACGATGCACCGAGCATGCGCAGACTTGACATTTACTTCAATTTAATCTGGCTTTTGGGTCTAGAAAATTGAAGTTTGTTTTCAATTCAATTTTGTGTGCCAATCTGTAGGACTGCCTTAAACGCCAAAAGTTACCCGGTAGCCACAGATCTTTATTTCCCATCCCATGCACTGTTCCTGCCCTGAAGGAAACCCTGATTCCCCAGAAAAGACCAACAGACTGGTTTTGGTTGGCATGAAAGTCAACCCGAAATCCTTGATGCACGTGCCTTTGTTTGTATCTTCCAGTCATTTTTGGACGTCATGTCTCTGTACAGGCCTCAAACTTTGCTCCACAGAGTCCCGTTTGTTGCGTGAAATGAACAAGCACACCAAAAGTAAGATGTATCCCCAATACCTCATGTCCATACACCAGCAGTATGATTTTGAGAATTTTCTGCGTTCACCTTGCGCTCATGAGGTGTACACCACCTTTCTTGTTGATATCAAGAGCGAGAAATGCTCGCTTTTTGTGCAATTCGGAGAAGGAAACAAGCCCATTATGTCCAGGAGGATACCATGAGATCATGCATCGTCGTGAAGTCGTGACATTGAACACCTGGCAGCGCTTGGATTGCAACCACAGCCCAGCCAGTACGAGTAAGATATGTGTCCTGTGGCTTTGTGCAAGTGCGGGCTTGGGGTTTTCGACGTCAGGTCTAGCGTAAAACAGAGCCGTCATGCTATCAACGTGGCCGTTTTGATCGTTAAATCCGTCTCAAAAGATCGTATTTGATCAGAATCAGTTAGCTTTGCGAAGGCATTTCAGTCCATGTAGAAATCTCCTTTGAGGATTCTCTCTTGAAAGTGATCAGGCTTGGGGCGGGGGTCTGCGCGCGGTGGTGATCTGGGCTTCGGAGCCTGTGCGGGTGGAGGCGGCATCTCCGACACAGATCTGGCGCGGTCGTGGCTGCCGGGGGAGGGCATGCCGGGACGAGGTGGTGAGCCTGTAAGGCCCGAGGCAAAGGAGAAGGAAGGGCGAGAGCCGGAGACGGAACTTTCAGCTCGAGACCTAAGCTGCTCCGACCAATTGTAACCTTGGTCTATAGAAGTAGCAGAAAATATGTCAGAGTTGGATCTAGCACGGGTGCGAAAAGATGTAGAAGACGTGGTGATGTCTGTGCTGCTGCTTGGCTGCGTCCGAGTCGTGGCAGCAGTGAGCGCCTCCCAAGACGTTGAAGGAACCGACGCAGATGCTGGCCCCACAATACCCTGTTGCTGCTGTTGGGAAGGAAGATTACGGTTGATATGGGAGACTGGAATATTTGGCCTACCGTTGCCTGAACCGGGGCTGTTGCCGCCAGGGCGCCGCATGGTAGCTGGGTTGCCAAAACTCATGCGGCGGGTGAAAGGTGAAGACGGGATGGCGCGCGTAGCAGCTGAATCTTCTTCCTCGATGGCATTTTCATCGAAATCGGAGCTGGTAGACGTGCTGGCACGCCGTGCCAGGCCAGTAGCGCTAGTCGGCGACGTCCCAGTCATGCCCAGGGCCGTAGTGGTCGAGAGCGAGAGTCTCCGGCGCTGTTGCTCTTGAATCGCAGCTGTGGTGATGGCACTGGGGAAGACAGGAGTACCCGTGGCAATAGAGTTGCTTCGATTAAAGAGGGTGGAGAAAGGGTTATTGGCGCTGAGCGATCCACGGCGGTTGCGCTGCATGTCGGCAGGAGGAGGTGAAGGCGGCTTATTGTTGTTGCTGGAGGAAGAATTGTCTGAAGACATGATGAAGTAGGAATAAGCTCAGGCAGCCTGGCAGAGTCTTATCTTTGGAAAGGAGTGTAGGCGTGTGGAGACAGATGGGAACGTAGTCAGCCCACGGATATGATGGTGAAGTCGGATGGAACGACGACCTCTGATGATTCGCGGCGGGGATGGTTCGAGGGCTGAGGGTTGTGCGACGCCGGAAGTGGAGAGTGGATCGCTAGACGTCAGGGTGAGATGTTGGACAGTCAAGCTGGCATAGCATCCAGAAGAGCAACAGTCGATGCAGATATTAGTCTGCAGCAGGGTCGGCTTCAACTGTGGGACCGCCTCTACGGGGGGCGTTGCGACCTATGTACTGGCGGCAGTTGTGGTGCGCAGTGCAACGCAGGTTTAATGGTGCAGTGCAGTGCTGTGGGGGTTCCCGCGGGTGTTGAGACAGACGAACGAAAGCGGAGAAGGGTTGCAGAGACGGCCTGTGGAATGCTCCGAGGTCCTGGTGGCCTGAGTGCTGTGCTGTGGTTCTAGGGGTTTTGCGGCTCTATCGAACGATGATAGGCGGTCGCGGCACAGCGGGACGCGGGATGGCTGCAATGCCCAACAGAAGAGAAGGGCGGATTGGGAAAACAATGACTTCAATCAGGCGATGGGCGTCTGGCTGGCGAGACAGCGACGTTCCAGTTGCCAAGAGTGGTTGAGTAGCTCTTTTGGAGGGCAAGGGTCCGCCAAGAGTAGCGATCTGATTGTGAGACAGGTCCCTTTGTTTTTCCTTCTCGTTGCGAGGCAGCGAGCGTATCGGGATTTGCCGATCAAAAGAGCGTTGGGGAGGCCCAAGCTGTGCAGAACCGCGAACTGTATGTATTGTATGGCGGAGATGTCGAACAACTCGTGGTTGACGGCTTCTGGACACGTCGAAGGGTGGAGATGGTTGCTGCGAGTGGGTGGAGTGCGCAATGCAGTGCTTTGGTGGCCCGCAAGATCCGGCAAATTTTGGATGCGTCAGATCTGGAGGCAGAACAGTGGTTCTTGTCCTTGTTGTAGGTAGGCAGCTGCTATGATTTTGGACGGTGTCAAGTCGGAAAGGTGGATTTGCTTTATATGTACTGTATGTGTGTGGAAACACGGGGGCCCGAAAAACGGACGTGATGCTTGTGTGCGGGATCAAAGAAGACCGTCTGCCGAATTGCAGTGGCAAAGGATCAGCCGGGCACGCAACACACACATTGACGCTGAGCAGTTGCAGAAGCAGTGCGTGTGTACATACCTTTGGTTGGGAACGGTTGGATGGTGTAGTGTGGTCCGGTCAAGATCAAAAAAATTGGATTGTTGAGGTTGCACAAAAGGTCAGACGGCGGAGGGAGAGGAAAAGGAGAGAAAGATCGAGTGCTTTGTACCTGCTGTTGTTGGTTGGTTTGAGGGCACATTCCAAACGGCAAGTGCAGACCGTCGATCAAGAGGACGTGGCTGACCGGGGGCTGCAGGAGAGGAAGTGGGTGCAGATCGCTAGGGCGGATCCCGTTGCAGTCCGACCAATGATATCAAGATAAGTAGACCCATAGCTGTCCGTGCATCTGGGGTAAGAGGCTACCCTGGGGGCTCGGCACTAGACAGGTCCCATAATAATTATGTCATGGCTCAGTCTAACACGGGGCATGGCCAATCAACACCATTGCGGGGTAAAATCCGTGCTAGACACCTGAGTCACTTACTCGACTCCCCCTTATCTCTTACCACCTAGATACGTACACGGGGCCATCCTCAACCATGGGCACACCAGTCTGCAACTCGCCAACCAAGATGCCGTCCTGTTAAGCGTCTCAGCGTCCCAGCTCTCCCACGCGCCCGCTCGCCCTCGTCAACCGAAGCTCCATTCTGTGAAGCCCTATTCGCGGCGACATGTGTCGAATTGCAACACCTTCGATCAATGTCTTTGTTTATACGTGTGTTAAACTTTGTCAGTGTCGATTGAGAGCATATCTCAGGGTCTCGTCGATCATATTTCCCATTTGCCTCCGGTCTGCGTACTATGTACACCCATACGTAACCCACTCTGCGAATGAGGGTAACTGGACCAGTAGCGCTGCGATAAGATGGGCGATCGTCATGTTGCGGCCCTTATGAGCCGTGCCACCCGCTGTACCGTACAGTAGGATCGGGATGTGCGGAGGCGTGCAGGCTGCAAGCCACGAGGGTGCTTTTGAAGGCATGATTGAAGATTCCGTTTGTATTGACTGAGCCCCGTACTTCAGTGCGTACTTGGTACCCTACTTGCCTACTAGTATAGTACTACCGGTCCCTGGCCCGCCAAGATTGGCGCTCTTTTTCTTAGCTTGGAAGCTAATCAGTCAGCTGCAGCTGTCGTTGCTCAGGCAGTCAGGTAGCTTTCTCGCTTGTCCAACTGGCTTCGCTCAGATGGCAACCCTACCAGCATAGCGCTGCCAAAGCCCCAACTCTATTGTACGTCAAACTCGCGAAAGAAACAAACACAAACAGCGGTGCCTCGAACACACCCAGGGCGATGTTACTGTACTGTGTACTTTGCCGTTCCCGGTCAAGCGTTGCAAATTAGTTTTGAGTCGTGGCAGCAGCAGACAACGTCCCGACGCTTGCATCGGCTCCACATGAGTTGTCAAGCCAATACATACTATGCTCAGGCCAAATCCACCACAGGCTTGTCAAATGAACTGTTCCTGGAGATGTTCATTCTTCGACTGCCACTGCATCTCTTGGTGAGTGAATCAAGCGGCTTCATGGTCGACTAGTGGGTCGATCTGGGTGCAAAATTGTTGTTTGCTGCTGGCAGCCACTCTAGAAACCTTGAAAAGCCCAAGTCCAGATGCAACACTATCTCTTCATCATGATGCCTGGCATTGAACCAAGACGTGTCATTGTTTGCGCACAAGTCTTGACTGATCACGATGGGAGCAAAGTGTCCGTCTCCTGAAGATTGGCTAGTGAAGTTACCTTCTCACCCATGGGTAAGTACGACTTTGGATACTGACTGAGTGCTTCCCTGGGTTTGAAGGGGGGGGGGGGCGTTGAAGAGCTAGTCAAAGTTCGCCAACAGCATCCTTTACATTCGCCTTGTTGGTCCATGGTAATACGAAAGTTCGTTCTGAAAATATCCACCCTGTCTCTCAAATGTCGAGCCTGCTATGCAGCAGACAATTTGAGCTCTTCTGCTTACCCAAATTGGCAAGCAGCCAAACACCGCGACGCGACCCATGAACTGCTTCGAACATATGGTGAGCCCAAAACGTTCATCTGCGTCAAAAATGCCACAGTGGGAGCCTTGGCTGCGTTGCATCGGACGCAACACAGTCAACCAAGCCTCCGCGGCATGCCCTGGACCCCATCTGCCGATTTTCCATCGCCGGACTCCGAAAATGAGCAGATACTGGGACATCCAGTTCCTCATCGAATCAACTCAAGAAGCAGCGTGGGCAAAGCACTACTTGACGCAGAGTGACCCAATAGCTTCGCAGGCTTCGCTATGAATTCCTATATGTCTTGAAAAGCCGAAGTCGGGTCTCGTGTTGTCACAGAAGGCAGTCGACGGATGCAACTCACCCCTCCTTTGACATGGGGCCAGCATGATTATAGAAAAATGCCCTCCAAACTAAATGCATCTTGACATGCTTTCTCCAGCATTGCATTGTGTTACTGCGAATGCTCATGGCCGTGCTTGGCCGTGCTTGGCCGCCTGTTTCGATTGCAGGCCTTCACCGACTACTATGTAGGAGCACATGCTTGGCGTTTCCAGACAGAGCCAGAGCCTAAACAAGCCAAAGCCATACCTACCTCGGCAAGACATTCTGGAATTCTAAAGCTTTGACATCAACCAATTGGCCTGGCCCTCGCCAGCATCAGCAAGGCAGTTGAACGGTCGAGAACCTTCGCTGACCCGTGAGACATCCGTCGAACGGAAGTCAAAGACATTCCTTTCTGTTGTTGGTCGTCTTCATGAGAAGCACCTGCAATTCAGTGCAGTGTTCTTGCAGTAAGTGCTGCTTTCAGTTGCTGGCTCACTCTGTTACCGCTTCTTGGTCACCAGTATGTTGTGGTGCCAGAGTGAAACGAGTGAAGCCTGCCTAGACGCTTACATACTAGTTGTATGATGTAAGTATTCTTTTCTTTGTCTGAAGTACACTATAACATCGCCCCATTAACATCTTACCATTCCGAATTCAGGTTCAAGCTATCCTCGCACATTGCTTATTTTCAAGTGTGATACTTGTCTTGTTGGGTACGTAGTGGGCTTGCTCATGTCTGAACGTCAAGCAGCCAAGCCGTTTGAGTGCAGACCATTTCGGTACTCGAATTCGTGATATGATCGCCTCGGCATATTTACATTGCTCAAGTCAGTGAGATTTCGATTGGATGCACTCCTCTCGACGATCTTTACAAAGAAAGAATAAAATGTATATCCTCCGTGCGGTTTGATGCGGATTGTAAGTTCGCATGATATATATCATTTCCTCTACTGTTATGACCGTCAAAGCAGCCTGCTATGTCGGATGAGCACCTCATCTATAACACTTTTAAAGGAAGAGGCGGATAAGTGGCGGCCTCGACCCCATCCAATCTCTTGGGTATATCAATGGCTTCAATCACATTTCCACACTCCTCACGTTGGGTGACCCAGGTCGGTAACCAACATTGTATTACAATGGTATCGAAATGAATCGTGCTGCTTCCTTTCATGTACAAGTGGCAGTAATGCGTTTCGGCGATATCTAAGAAGAAAACCTCCCAGATTAGAAAAAGAATCCCTTTACAAAATTCATCCGACCACACCAGTGTTTGACTTTCCGATCTCCAGCACTCGCAGACTTGCTGTATCCCAAGCCTTCCATTAAAAGAGGCTATGCTATCCATCGAGAACGCCTCGCTATCCCAAGCGGGAGATTCCATATCTCCTTCAAAACGCCATCCAGGTGCATGAGCAAGCAGACAGAGTATTCAGCTCTCGTTGTACGAGCCTTTCCGAGCACCATTGAGCACAACGATAATGTATGTGTCTACGGGTGGCGGTATGCAGAGAAACCAACGGCGCAGAATGTTCGATGCTGGGGAGATGAAACCATTACCCAACCAACGTAAAGGTGATGCAATGCTCTTATCAAAAGCACACACAGAGAAAGAAAAAGAAAAAGAAAAGAATCCCAGAGGGAGACAAATTTAATCATACAGGGTTGCAGACAGAGGTTATTGAGGGGGGGGAAGGGGGGAGGAAGGGGGGTGGAACTGGTGTGATGAAGGCTGACTCGCTTACTCCTCACGGCCAGTCCGCTTCTGCTCGGATGCAACCATTCTCCTTGCCTTGTCGTCCTGCTAAGCGCCCTTGGTCTCCTTGAGTCATGAAGTAGCATGCTGGTCGGCGGTTTTGGGTGAGATGGCACGGTTCTCGTATCCCTCGTCGTCGTCGTTGTCGTTGTTGGCGCTGTGCTTCTTCTTGTCAGCGCTAGGGTGGACAGTGCGCATGCAAGTGGACTCATTCAGCGGCTCGCCGGTCGAGGTCTCCCTGAAGTAGTGCGGGCCACCAGGCAAGAGGCCTAGAAAAGGGAAGGTGGAGCCGCCAGGGAAGACGGGAGGACGCTGCGAGGCGATGTTCCTGCGCTTCTTGTCGGGAGAGCCGGGCCAGGATCTGGCCGTGGACTTGCTGGCTGCGAGTTGAGCCTGTTGCTGGGTGGTGGAGGCGGTGGCAATAGAAGAAAGACCGCTGAGGTTGAGCTTGGTCGTGTCAGCGGCGACGGTGGCAGCAGAAGAGGAAGAAGCCTCAGAAAGACCGTCCTCGTCGATGTCTGCAATGGGCGAGAGCGTGCCGAGGGCGCTGCAGAGGAAGGAGGTCTCTGGCCCAATGTAGGATAGAGTGTAGGAGCCCTCGGAGGAGCACATCTCCCTGCCTTTTCCCTTCCAAGCAGAAGACGACGAGGTGAAGGATTCATCGCTTGGCACTGGCTCCTTGTCCTCCTCGGCCCACGGAGACAAAGAAGCGGCCATGCCTGGCTTCGCGATGGCCGTCGAGCCTCTGCCGATGTTGTTCTTCTCCAGCAACTGCTGTGTTCCGACTGCCCTGCCGTGTTTCGCGCCACTTACTCCTCCAGCAGCAGTCGCCAGAGGAGGAAGCTCAGCCCGGGTGCCGTCGGGCCGCATAATGGGGATGGCCTTGGATTTCTTCTTTCCGCCACTGGGCACGATGACATCGGGGAAAGAGGAAGGGAAGTGCTTGGACTCAAGCTCGGCTTCAGCCTCCGATTCAGGAGAGTAAGCGCGAATAGAGTGACTGTCGGCGACGTCGACATCGGCATTGCATTCGTCATCGTTGGCGTGGAAGAAATCACAGGGGGTATTGCGGTCGGGGAAGATGAGGTCGTCCTCGGGCTTCCAGTCATCACCACGGTACTTGACCCAGAGAATGGCCATGTTTTCAAAGCCGGCGAGGATGATGGGGCTGGGCTCGCATTTGCCGACCCACGCGAGCCACTCTGTGATGAAAGGGCATGTTAGAGAATGACCTTGGCCTGAAGTCTGCGGCTCCAACCAACTGAGCGAGTTGTCTGGCTTCTTCCATTGTCTTGTCTTCCCCTGTGTGTTTTGCTCCATGTCTTTGTTCTTTCTCTGCGTTCTCACGAGATAGAGAGAACTTGAAGGGAATGAGCAAGCTTACTATGATCAGTCACAACACGAGCATGCAACAAGCCCCAAAAGCCCACATATCTAAACCCCCAGTCAGGACTCTTGAGTACCCACGGAAACGCCACAGCCAACAGCTTTCCCATGACGACGCGCAAGGCACGGATACGCCACTGGTCAGGCTCGTCATAGGTCATGAGCAAGGCGCGGCGCAGCATGAACTCAAAGAGATCCATGTTGGCCTCGGGGTGGTGGCTGTACACGCCCTGTTCAGCGAGCAATCTGATCTCGTCAGTCGCCGCGTCGATTTGGGTGAGAGCGTGGTCCATCATGGGGCGGCAGAGCATGCTGGCGCCGGCGAGAAAGTGGGCGACTGCGTGGACGATGGGAGATGTGTTGTAGGGCTGCTTCGAGTCGAAGTCGCCACCCGGGTAGTCTGGTTTTAATCAAGTGGTATGTTAGCCTTTTGCTTATTCTCTGGAGCTTCATCATGATGAGAGGCTGACTTGCTCTCGAGGTACATGTACCGAAGGACACTGCCTAGCAAGCCGGGGTGCCAATTGTCGAGGCGCCACACGACGGTTTCACCCTAGCAATGAGGTTCTTGGTAAGTAATCGTTGCTTCATGGTGAGCGACCTTTTCTTTTTCCAACTTACATTCTCGTCCTTGGGGGGCATGTATTTCTCTATCCATTCTGACATGCGGACAAGGACATTGCGGTGAACCCTCCAGTGAAATTCATGGCTCTGAATGGTGAGGTCGTAACCCTGGGGCTCGAACCACAAACTGGGTGTGATATGGCGGTGAGTTAGCAGAAACGGTCTTTTTATACGCACAAAAGTATTCGACATTGATTCTGCCACGCTGTGATTCAATCACAAGAAAAGAGGAAGAACGTACTCGGCAAACACGCCCTTGGCCGAATGGCGCAGTGTCTCAAGAGAAGGAACAATACTGCGAAGGCCTGGCACGAACTCTGGACGGCACGTACGAATAGGGGGACTTGGGAGGAATTTGGAGCGCTCGGGCGGGGGAGTTGGCAAAGCCATTGCAGTTTCTTTATTGGCATGGGCGCATGCGGCGGGTCGGGTGCAGCAAGGGCAGTCTTGATGGAGGGCTCGGACTGGAACTGTAACGTAGACGGGTCGTGACGACGCGGTTGGCTCGCGCTGAGCAGTCATGAGTTCGGCAGTGGCTGTTTCTTCTGTTGATGGTAAACAAGGATGTTAGCATGGGATTTCAGCATTCCCTGAGGCGGGAGGAGACCGAATGTTGATTGCAGGGTGAAGCGAGCGAACGCGTTGAGCTGTTTGGGAAGAGACCGCTGACCTTGTTCGTCTTGCTTGTTGTTCTCGGCGACGGTAGCAACTTGGTATTCGCTATCCTGTTCTGGCTCGTTGTTTGAGGGCAGCACAGGAGAAAGAGGAGGCAAAGCAGCCTTCGAGAAGTCAGCAGAGATGATAGGAACTAGACGCTGCAAAGTGCCAGTAGCAGAGGAAAAGGGACGACAATAGTCACTATGAGGGAAACGGTGCGGACAAGAACACGGAGGAGGGCAAGGGAAGAATACCTGGACATGAGCTGGTGGTGCGGGTAGGCCTCGCTTGCCCTTGAGGACTTCTGCATAAGTCGATGAAAGAGCCATATGGACAGGAATAAGACTAACAACGACAATGAGGGTGATGCTGATGGTAGTACAGAAAGGAATAAAAAGAAGCGAGGAGAGAAAGGGTTGGCGATGATGGAGGGTAGAACAAGGAAGCAGGTGAAGTAACAAAAGAAGACGGTGACTGTTGTAGACGCCTCGAGGGAAGAGGTAGAAGAGGCCAAGGAAGAGTGAGTGGTGTGTTGGCTGGGTGGGGGGGCGGCTTGGGAATGACTTCCAAGGCAACGAAGGCAGCAGCCAGGAGGACTTGGAGCTGGCATAATATTGCTGGTACCAACACACATGGGTAGATATAGAGCCAACCTTGAGATTATCTTGGACCTGACAAGCTGGGTGTGACTGGCAAGGAAGTGTTGCCAGCGAATATGCCTGGCAGGACATCATCCCAAGGACTGACTACTTCGTTTTCGATTCTAGTAATCCATACAAATGATCCAGCAAATTTTCCTGGAGTAGAAAGAAGCAAAGTCACTTCGATAGCAATATGGGGTTGAATGCAATATGCTTATGAACTGAGCATACCTCTCTGTGTACCCCTTGGCGAGGTATAATTATCTTCACACGGAGGTCACTCCTGATACTTCAGCATGCCATCTCTCAGACTGTGCAAATATCTGAGCAATTACTTATCACTTTAATTATTGTTTCCTAGAGGAAAATTTGTTTGCTAGCAAATGATGGAAGTCTTTCCAAAACATCAAATCATGGGCACAATTGAATAACTGAACTTGGTCAAGCAATCATAGGATTCTTATGGTAGGTTTGGTCATGATTTCAAAACAGCTGTACACGGATATCTTGCACCTTTATATGGAATGCTAGCCTCATGATACCAATTGATCCCAAAGACAGCATCAACCCCTTTACAAAGTCACCACAACCTTGGCAGCACTCACGCCCCTTCTATTCAAATCCAGCCCTTCCTGCAAATGATACAATCCCTTCCCAATCACCTCCCCCCCAGGCGCAGGCTTGACCTCGCCCGTCCTCAGCGCAACGGGCAGATACTCGCCCCAAACCCGCTTAGCCACTCTGCCGTCCTCGAGCGAAATGATCTGCGTGCTGGAGATTCGCACGACCTCGACAACTTCCTTCTCTTCTCCTTCATACAGATCATCACCGGCAGCAGCGTCGACAAGGACACGCCCACCCTCCGGTGCCCATCCCACACTGGCAACCCTTGCCACAGAACCAACGATACCACGTTTCGCTCGAGCCAGCGCGCTGATAACCGCCGCACTCTGTCTCACCGTCTCCTCAGTCCCAATCGCATCATACGCGCCCACGAGCGGGAGGCCCGAGCTTCTCAAGACAGCCGTCAACAGAGCGACAATATCCGGGTTGTGGTAATCCAGAACAAGTGTGGCACCCAATGCCTTGCAATACGCGTAGTTGGCTGGGCTGGCGGTCGTGATGACGGTATACCCTGATGCCACGGCGAGCTGGATGACGGAAGAGCCGACCGAGGAGGAGCCGCCCCAGAGGAGAAGGGCTTCGGTGCTGTTGTTTCTGCTGCCTCCAGAAGCAGTAGACGGCACCTCGGGCAGCCGCAAGCCCAACTGCGTTCCCAAAAACAGCCCTGCCGCAGCAGTCGAGATGCTCAGCGGTAAAACGACGGCTTGTTGAAAGACACTGCTGACTCCCGCCTTGGTCCCCGAGAGCCAAGACGGAGAAGGAACACCATCCGTACCACCATCGCTGTCTTGGGGAATCTTGGCCACAGTGATAGCCTTCACTTTCACATAGAGCTGAAACCCACCATACCCTTCCCCCAACGCAAGTCCCTGCGTATGCGCCAACACGCGATCCCCCTTTGCGAACAAATCACGTACCCCGCGGCCGACATACCAGACTTCCCCTGCGACGTCCTCGCCGAGGATGGCGGGATACTTGATGTTGAATCGGTTGTTGCCGGGTGGAGCGACTTGGATTTTCCAGTCAACGGGGCTGGAAGGGCGATTCGTCGGTATGTCAGCAGGCGCTCGAAATGAAGAGTGAAGTACGGCGAGGGTTAATCATTACTTTATGGCCACTGCTTTATTCTTGATGATGATCTCGTCATCGACAATATCATCTGTTGAAGGGAACGGTGCGGTGGCTACCTCGAGGGGTGCTTGGGGCGCGGTGAGGTAGGAGGCGTAGTTGACGAACTTCATGGTTGCTTTTGGGAACACTTCACTCAGGTGGATTGATGATACTAATGAGTCTCGCATTCAATTGTGTATACTGTAAAGAAGAGGAGATGCGAGCAGTCAAAGAGCGATTTGTGAAAGGCGGATTGTATTCACTTACAAATCATTATGATGGACCAATCCCGGGCTTTCCTAGGTTGACTGTGAGAAGAGTCGCAAGTATACGCACTGCATATTCTGTAGTGTAAGTACTTGTGAGAGACATAAAGTCCGCCGGGGTTCACAGCTGAATGACGAGATGCCGTAGCTGCATTGCAAAATCATCCCAGCGACAAGTGAACAACGACATCTGGCGATAAAAGACCGTAAAAATACACAGTAGGCAAATATGACGTGTATACTGCACCAACAGACTGCTTCTCAGAAAGAAAGGAAACAACAATAGTTCAAGGGTAGAGAATACCGCCAACACCTCCCGATCAAGTCGATGCGCGTTTCAACTCTTTTCCATAGACCCAAGAGAATATCATTCGGTATGCATACACCGTTCTTTCAAAATCCCGTCATCTCTTACCCATCTTCATTCTTCGTATAGCCAAAAGAAATGCTACGGTTACAATGCGAAGCCTTTGCGTACCTTTCCAGCTCTTCAGAGACACGATGCAGCCAGGGGTAAATGAGAATAGCCAAGCAAAGGAAAGGCAAGTAAAGTGCAACCAAAAAGCCCAAAAGAAAAGAGACACATTGTCAAAACAATGCAGCAGGGATATATACTCAAAAGACAGAAACAAAACGCTCTCAAAACTGAAAGAAATCCGATGCAGGGAAGTCACCCAGCATCTGGCCAAAAAGGGGATCGTTTGCCATGATAGAGAGACCATTAAAGTCCTGCAAGCTGCCACTACCATCGCCCAGGCCTTGCAGCGTGACATCCCAAGCCTGCGCAAAGCCATCACCTAGGTTGCTGTAGTCCTGATCCGGGCCACCAAAATTCATCCAGGGAGCAGGGTTGCCAGTAATCTGACCATGCTGGTAGGGATGAGGCGGGGGCGCCATGTTGCCGTCAGTGCCAGTGCCAGTGCCGCCACCACCGTGCGGCTTGGTGTTTTGATGGCTTACAGCGCCGCCACCATTCCCAGCAGCGTCGGACGAAGGAAACGAAGACATCTGTCCATACCAAGGGTTGTTGGACACGCTGCCGTTGACAGCAGCATGCCCTCGTGCTGCTTGTACGCTGCTAACAGCTGCTTGGTTGTTCGTGGCAGCTTCCGAGAGCAGCTGGAGGGGGTTGTTGGTGGTGGTAATGCTACTGTTATTGTGCATCTGCGTAGAGTAGCCGGGAGTTGTAGCGGCAGCAGCACCACCGGTTGGGGTGCGTTTCTCCCCGGCAGCGCGAGCGGCATCCGGCGTTGCGAAGGGCGACGTGCCCTCTGCTGCATTCGCAGCATCAGCAATCCGCGCCGATTGTTGGAGCTCGCCCTTGCTGATTTTGTGAAACCAGGAGCGGATCATGACGAGAACCACCAAGAATTTGGCCGCTGGGCGTGACTTGTCATCTGCAGCAACCTCGCGAAATTTGTCTAGAAGATTGTCGAGGTGCTGGTCCACCTTCATACTGTCCTTGTCTATGATCTTGCCGAGGTCTGAATTGGGCGCACACGCGGCGAAGTAGATTCGGATGAGCACAACAGTGGCATATGCGACTCTAACAAAGTTGAAGACGGGCAGACAGCGGATACTACTGGCATGCATGGAAAAGAAGGTTTCGAAAATGCCGTCAATCGCCGTCAGACAAGCCGCCAACGCGTTGGTGTACGCTGGTGTCAAGGCTGCGGTGTTGATGAGGCTGTCGCGCAAAGTCTCGGCAGCAAAGGGAGCCTTGAAGGCATCGGCGGGCTCGTTCTGCAAGGCTAACTCGTGCATGTAGAGATTGATGGTGTGAAAACTGAACTTCAACGATGCTGTCGTGTACGCAAACTGTCAGTATATCGACGCCGACTGACACAAACCGGAAGAAGACTTACGCTGCATCAACTCTCTCGCCACCTCCTGCCTGTGCTTTTCCAACTCGCGCTCGAATCCTCTGACCTTATGTTGGGTCATGTAATCCGCGAGATTGATAGCAATGGTGGCATCATCCATGCAAAACTGAAAGCCAATCTCCTCAGCCAGCTGGTGCGTGCGAACAAGATGGCAAAAGTACTTGTCTGTTGGCGCAGCCTCGGGCGAGGACTCGAGCACATCCAAGCACTCTGACATGAACGAGGTCCATCGGAGCAAGAAGGGGCGGTGTAAAGCCATGGCGGTGTTGGTGGTGAGAAAGTAGCACATGAGCCACGTCCGCCGGGCTTCAATAGTTGTCGGATCTGGCGGAGGGTGTTTTCTAAACGGATGATCTCGCCATGCCGGGCCAGTTTGCTTGCCACGTCGTGATTTCCGCTTGCCCAGGCCGAGGTCAATGGCCATGACAGCCGCCATGTGCACGAGCTCGTAGAATTTGAGTTCCTCAAAATGTTCTGGAGGCCAGTACCAAATGACAGAGATGTTGAGTGCCTGCACAAGCTCCACGCTCTTCTCGCCAGTGATCATGATCTTGTCGGCAAACACTTGCATGAGCTCCTTCACAACGACGCGTTGCACATTGGGTGTTTCCGAGGATGCCGCAGACATGATGGCGAGGAAGAGGATGGGCTTGGTCTTGCGCAATTCGCCTACGGTCATCTCTCTTGGGAAGACGACGCCCGGGAGATGGGGTGCCATTTGGTAGTTGTAGCGGTCAAACAGCACGCTAGCTCTCTCAGAGGTGATGATACCTCGATCAACAATATCCGAGTACTCGTGGCTCCGCGTGTCGACAGCCGAGGGCGCAATAGACGGAGTGGGGGCGTCGTCGGTCGGGTCTCTGGCTTCTGTGTACTTGCGCTTCTGGCCGGCCAAGACCATTGGCGGTGCGTATGCCATGGAGCCACCATCTGCATAGGGTGATTGATTCTGTGAACGCCCCAGGCTCGGCGCATCCCGCTGCATGGCAGCATTGATAGTGCTCCAGCCGCGCGAAGCATCCATCATTCCTCCGCCGTATAGGATACCTCCAGCGCCGTCTGGCATGCCCGGGATCGGGTGGCCGGCCTGCGCAGCCTTGGTGGCCGTCAGACTGGCCGTCAAAGCATCGATCTTCTTCTCGAGCTCGGCGACCCTGCTGTCCGTCTTCTTTTGGCGCTTGCGCGTGGGCTGCGTGACGATGCAGTTCCTACCAGCCTTGGCACATCGCTTGCAGGCCCCGTCCGGATTGTTTGGGTCGGGCTCGCAGCGCACCTTGAGGCCTCGACACGCCTCACAAGCCCTCGGCTTCTTGGCATCTGGGCCACCATTCTCGTTGTCCGGACCGCCAGGCGTTTCGTCGGTGGCCTCGACAGCTGTGGACGGGGGGGATTGAAAATCGGAGTGGGGATTCGGATACGATGTGGCAGATAGGAGGCCATGGCCGGGTCGTGGGAGGTCTGGAGACGAGGCACTGCTTGGTGTGGAAGAGGACGCTGTAATTGTGGCGCCCGTGGCAGCGTTGATGTTATTGTCGTTGTTATTGCTGCCACCAGCAGCCCCGTCGCCAGAGCCGTGGACAGAAGGTCGACGGTTGTTCGTATCAACAGCAGCAGCAGTAGCCAGCGAGGAGGAGGCGTCACGAGCATAGGCGTGCAGGTGTGAGTGCGAAGGCGCGTCGGGAATGCGCAGGCGGGGATCGAAGGCGGACGAGTCCATTATGGCCGACGCCAGCTCGGGTCGCGTGGACCTTTGCGCGCCTGACGGCAGCTCATGAGACTGTGGGCGCTGTAGGCGGGCTACGCGGGTGGCCGTGCCGCTGAAGTCGGCGTCGGTTGAGGCGAGTCGAGGTCGTGGCCGTTGCAAAGACAGAGACAGACGCACAAGAGTCGGAGGACGGGGCTTGAGGAGGAGAGAAACCGACCCTGGAGCACGGCGATGACGAGACCCGGCCACCGATCTCTTTTGTATGGGTCCCCGTTGAGTCTCTTCCCCCTCAGTGGCTCCAGTGGGCTCCCGTGGCGTTGGCGTGGCGGGTGCTGTGAGCTGCGAGCGCCAGGTGCTATGTAGGAACTTATACATGGGTGGCCACTGAGCCTACAGCAGAAGTACCGGCTTACCGCCCTGTCACTCAGCTCCCCCGCACTTCTCTAGCGGGTGGCCGTTGAGCCTAAAACACCTGCTGTGCCAGGACAGACGTACAGGGGGTTTTGAGCAGTGTATCAGTACCTTTTTGGCAAACTGCAGTGCTTACATAGTACATAATACATGCTGTACTTGTATATAGTAGTAGTGGTGGTGGTGGTGGTGGTGGTGCTGCTGCTGCTGCTGCTGTCATCAGGCCACCATTCCTCCAAGCCAATCATGGGGATGAGAGATTTCTTACCTGGTTTGGCTCCCTCCTGGCCTTTTGGTTCTCTCGAGCAACTACTGAGCCACCAACAGCCCATGCCTATCGTACATATTGTCCTGCCAGCTGCAGTCTCGACCCCTTTCGATGCCCGAACCAGGTCCCTTGCAGCCACCAGCACCTGCGTACCAAGATGGCAAAACTGAATACTCAAAAACGAGCAGAGCGAAGGGACTAACCAAGCCCCTGTTGGACGATCGGGTTTTGATCACTCATTCTCCCGCTTGCAGACTGCGTTCCATTGGCTTCAGTATAATCTTGTATCTTGTGATTGTCTCTGGCCAGCTGTGACGGTGCTTGTACTTCCAGAGTTCGTGGACGTTTAACGAACTTCGCAAGCCATGTAAGAAGGTCCCCGAAGCACAATGGTAATACCGGCATTTATGAGCTAGGCAAACTTGAGCATCAGCGAGGAGGCAAGTCTAGCGATATGGATTCCCAGAGGTACACTGCATCCTCCTGACCGGATCCCAAAAGGCCAGACGGCTGCGCCGAAGGGGTACTTGAGCACTCATTTCCTCCGTCCAAGCTGTACTCGCACCCCATCCAGATAGGAATAAACATTCACCATCAGTGTTACCCTTTCATCTTCTCTTGTGGCCATCTTTTCAGTCTCTGTCGGGTTTGCCTTCGCTTGAGGTCAATTGGGTCGGGGTGAAAGAGAAGGTGAACTATGCTCATCCCCACAAGACTCACGGCCGTCTTGATCCCAACCGCCACATCTGTGGCTAATTCAGCACGAGGAGGCTGGAGGGTCCGCGAGCGACTGACTTAACCGCCTAGTCTGTACATACATAGGCCAAGATACTCGGCCACACCATCTAGAAGCAAGTACAATCTGTTGGCTGCTGACAGAGGCACATCAAGGCAGCCTACCGATTGCCTAGGCTTGCCAGTTTTGTACAACAAGCAGCCAACAGCCTAGGAGAAAGTCTGCTAGTCCAGGACGGGAAGACCCGCCGTATGCTGGCTAAATATCCAGGGTCCTACCTTGCCCAGACCTCACTAGACTGCGGATCCCCTGAACATCAAAGCTGCCAGCAGGACTATGATAGTACGTAGCACCACCGTTCTATCTGCCTTTTTTTTTTTTTTTTTTGTTCTTTCTGTTCTCTTGCTTTCCTCCCAGGTTGAGGAGTAGTGCCGGGGCAGCAAGCCAGAAGTAGATTGTGCTCGAGACTATTTGTTTTATTCCTTGCTTTCTGATTGACGGGGCAGAGACCCTTTGCGTGCACCTGCCGTAAACGCCAAGGCTCATACTATCCTGTACGCTACCTAGCTACATAGTACTATGTAGTGTTTACCTAGGTACCTAGGTACTGCACCTGCTGAATCCAGGCCATTTCCCTTGGTGCAACGGTTGGAGTACTGTCCCCCCCCTTCTCTCTCTCTCTCTCTCTCTCTCTCTCTCTCTTTCTTTTTCTCTCTCTTTCTCTCTCTCCCTTCCATTTTCACAAGGAATTGTCTTTTGAGAATGTGTACGGCAGGGTGCTCAGTATACATATTCATGGGAAGCCATACTGTGCAGAATTCAGGTGGATCAGTGTTGCCGTTAGTACATAGCAAACGGGGCTTGCGCGTACCGTGGCGCAACGTGTTCTATGGTAATCTATAAACGACCAGGTCCGCGCTTTGATTGGCCAATTAAGTGGTTCATGACTTGTTGGTCCTACAAAGACAGATTGGCATACTCGACCATTTTGTGCCATGTTTACAGAGCACCACAATATACAAAACGGAAAACCAAAGCGAGGGGAACCCGTCGCTCGCGTCCTAGCATGCGTCAACACCCACGCAAGCCACAGTGAGAATACATAGTACTATGGTAATACCCGCCAATCGCTCAAGTCATACCAAGTCACACCAGCCAGCCACGAATCGTGTGCTGCGACATTCCATGTACACAAGAGGCAAAAAGGATACCAAGGTGGATATCGACATTTAGCCTAGGCGAACCGAGAAGACGGTAAGGCAAAAAAATAAAAATAAAGAGCCCCCTACCATGTCACCAGCCAAGCTGCTCCATCAGTCGCTCTCCCTATCCCATGGCCCCCTTCTCCTGCCCCCTTCCCGCATCCATGCTCGGCAAGATTAAAGAGCAGCAGATCCTCTGTCAATCTGAGATTTCAGGGTCCTGTTTGCCCAGGGTGCCGTACCCATTTTTAGCTTGCTGGCCCGACTCATTGGGCCCGGGTGGTCGGCGGTCAATAGCTCACGATACTATGTAGATGGGTTGAATAGTAAGGAGGGCCCGGCAGACTAGGCGCCTCTGCTGCTCAGCCATCTTCACTCACGTAACATGGTCACGTACTCGCGACCAAAGATACGACGAGTAATGTCACTGTCTCCTGGCAAGCGCGGCGTTTCACGTCTTCCTCGCCACAGAGGACCCTGTTGATCAATGGACTGCTCCATCCGCGGGGATCATGGCCAACAGGTCCTTCTCGTCTATTGTCTGGGCAATGTGTGCAGGCTCGCTTCTCATTTCTGCTATCCTTTCCTCCTTCCCATTCCCTCTTCACACAACATGGCGACATGCCGCTAGCCCTGCACTGCCCTGCCCTGTTCCATCCCATCAATCCACAACTAGGTATGTGCACTCAGTCCCTCGCTGGATGGTACGCCCCTTTCTTTCGTAGCATAGGTAGCATAGCGTTGGTAGTTGCATGTGACCATCCCTCACCCCGGGGAAAACAATGGCAGGGGTCCTGGCTTTCGACGTTGTCGGTTCCTGATATATTTGTTCACTTCTTTTGCGCGACATGGCATTGCTTCCTCTGCGTGTCTTTCTTTTGGCCTCTTTCCTGTCAACGTTCCTGCATCTCCATCTCCATCCTCAAATTGCCTGAACGTACATCACACATACAAACGAAATCTCGCTGGCGACAATCGGAAGCGCGGATGTGCAAGTTTGCTTGACCATTCCTGTGTGACGCGGCAATCTTGGGCCATTCAATCCCTCATCTGGAGCCTGCCACTTTTCTCTCTCGCCCTCGCCCTCATCCTCACCTCATCATACATACACGGACAGCAGAAGAATGAATCTAGGCCGCGACCGCCTGATACCAGCCCGTGAGGTGGAAGCCCTCATTGCAGACGGCCACTTGGTCGTCGTGTACGAAGGACTCGCGCTCAAGCTCGACAATTGGCTCAAGAAGCACCCCGGAGGACACCTTGCCATTGAGCACATGGTGGGCAAAGATGCGACAGATGAGATTGATGCGTGAGTTTCCCATTACTCTCCCAGGCTTGTGAGGAGAGAGGAGAGATGGAAAGCATGGAAATAACTGACAGCCACAGATACCATTGCGACCAAACGTTGCGGCGCATGAAGGCCTTTCGCATTGGACGTGTTCAACTGCCATGGACAAACTTCGTTCCTCCCATCCAAGGCGGCGTGTACCGCAGACTGGGCGAAGCAACCGGCAACGACCAGGATTCCGAGGTGGACTTGGACACCACAGCAGACGAAACCACAAGTGAGAGCGCCGAGGCGTCATCGCTATTTAGTGCGCAGCGGGACACGTCCAGTTCGGCTTCAAACGACGATGGTGACGAGATGGAGCTAGAGACAAAGCCAGAGCCAGAGACCGCAGCCTTGCCACCCTCATCCACCTGTCGGCTGCGCGCCAAATTGTCAAGACCGCCAGCAAGCGCGCCCACCAAACAGTCCGCCAACGCACTGCCTGCAGAACGACTCTCCCGCGAGGCCTACGTGGCGGCCATGGTGCAAAAGGAGATCGCAGACAACGTCCGGAGTTACCCTTCGCTTGACCAGGCGACCCAAGACGCCATCCGCGCAGAATACCGCGCCCTGCACCAGATCATCAAGGACGAAGGCTTGTACGTCTGTCGGTACTCCGAGTATGGCAAAGAATGCATGCGCTATGCCATGATCTTTGGCGCCTTTTTGTACTTTCTCCGCTTGGAGTGGTATGTCCCGTCCGCTGTTTGCCTGGGTCTCTTTTGGGTAAGTATCATTTGCATCCTCGCCATCTGTGGAGGGAAAAAAGAAAAAAAGAAGAAGAGAAAAAAGACTAACACAAGCAAAACCATCCAGCAACAAATCATGTTTGTCGCCCATGATGCCGGCCACCGCGGCATCACAGGCAACTTCATCGCCGATACCATCATCGGCGCCTTTGTCGGCGATTTTTGCAACGGCCTCTCGATCGGCTGGTGGAAATCCTCGCACAATGTGCACCACCTCGTCACCAACATGCCTGAGCACGACCCGGACAACCAAAACGTGCCCATCTTCGCCACGTCCCCTACCTACTTCAAGTCCATCTTCAGCTCCTTTTACAAGCTCCGCTTCGCTTGGGACGCCGTCGCCGACACGCTCGTGCCCTGGCAGAAATACACCTACTACCCGATCATGTGTGTCGCGCGCTTCAACCTCTACCTCCTCTCGTGGACACACCTCTTGCTCTCCCCGCGTGCGTCCCAGCTTGGCTCGGCTTGGTGGACGCGCTACCTCGAGCTTGTCTTTATGACGGGCTTCTGGGCACTGTTTGGGTACGCTTTGCTGTGGCGGACGCTCCCCGACTGGCCCACACGCGTCATCTTTGTCCTCGTCTCTCACGCCGTCACCATGGTGCTGCACGTGCAAATCACCCTGTCGCACTGGGGCATGCCGCATTCGGACCTGGGCCCGACCGAGTCCTTTGCTCAGCGCCAGCTGCGCACCACCATGGACGTTTCCTGTCCACCCTGGCTGGACTTTGTGCACGGCGGCTTGCAGTTCCAGGCGGTGCACCACTTGTTCCCCCGTGTGCCACGGCACAACCTGCGCAAGTGCCAGGAGCTCGTGCGCGCATTTTGCGAAAAGACGAGGATTGAGTATCAGTGTTTGGGGTTTGTGGATGGCAACAAGGTCATGTTGACGCGGTTGCAGGAGGTTGGCAAGATGGTGGAGACGTTGGTGCAGTGTTCGACGCACATGGCCGAGACGGGCCATTATGAGCTCGAGTAGAAGAAGCCTGCATGAATTTTTCCCTAGTATCGGCATTGACGGTTGCAGCAACAAAGAAATAGAGGGTTCCGTTTGGGGTTTGGCGTTCTGAGGGATACAGGAAAAAGAAAAGAGTTCCCAGGGTGTTTTTTTCTCATCCAACCAGAGCATTCATCGACAATAGTATTGAGTACAGCCTGCAACAAGATACCCAAATATATCCAGTCGTATCATATTCCCTAATCACTCTGGCTCGTCTGGATAAGTTGGGACGGCGGTGGCGATGACTAGGCCAAAGGAGAAGCATCCTCCCAACTTCGTTTTCATGATGTGTGCCCCAAGGTAGAATCAGCATTACAGAAGCCTTGAAGTGTCAAGATGCGAGCCAATGTCCACAAACTGGAATGTCCCCAGCACATTACCAAACGCACTGGCAACCAAGGGCGAGTATACTGTATCCCGCAGATGGACTAACCCGACGGTTCATAGTCACATGGAACTGCCTGGAACCGACTGCCTTGTCCTCTCACGCGATAGTAGTTGTGGTTCTCCACTTGGGCTGGAACACTTGTCGCCTTTGCTTGTCTACTATGTGAGGTTGAAGGGACATCATTGAGAAATGAAAACAGAATCAACCCGCGGGTTTCGATTCCAGACGTTCGTTGTAAGCGGCAAACAGCACGCAACGCTTTATTAGACCCCTGCGATCCAGTCAAAAAACTCCAAAAATAGCTTCTCGGCCACCACACTCACTCACATACTCGTTAGCCCCCCCTTCCCCCCGGTTTTTTTTTTTTTTTTTTTTTTTTTTTTTTTTTTTTTTTTTTCTGTAATTTGGTTCATTCCATATTGGATGGAGAAGCCCGAACTGAGTGAATGCATATCTATCAGTAGAAGCGTTCCAACCAGGCCGGTTGGTGTTGCCATCTGTTCTCGGCGCGATGGCCTTTACATGGGATGGGGTTCTTGCTTGGATTGATATGGAGGTACCTCGCCTCTGTGAGAACCAAGGTTAGTATACAAAGAGAATGACTGAAGAGAGACACGGGCTGGATGTGTTGGGAAAAAAGAAATATCAGAGGCGTGTGTTATCATGTGTTGTTCATTGGTCCTGTAGTGCTGGTGGTGGTGGTGGTGGTGTTGGTTGTTGGTTGTTGCTGCCACAGCCTGCCACGTATATGCCACCCTGCAAACAAGGCCAGTGACGGACGACCTCTCGTTCCTCTGTCCTCCAGCCGCCGAATTTGAGAAAGTTGAGAAAGTTGAGAGATTGTGTTCCTGCTTTCCCATGTAGAAGATCGGAAGAAAAAAAAAAAAAGAAAAAAAAAAAGAAAAAAAAAAAAAGAAGGCAGAAATGGTGGTGGTACAGGTGGATATTGGGACCGCTCACTTTATGACCGGATCATTTCCCGAGATGCAGCTGTCATACAGAGGGATCACTGGCAATGCTGTTTGGCAAGGTCAACACATACACGTACTCCATACATGGCATTTTATCAACACAACCTAAATACATATGTACATATGTACACATACCTGCGTCGGCCTCGGACTCGCCCAACATCAACACCCCGAAAAAACGAGCCTGGGGTGCGGCGAACAAGACAACTGCCACGACCAAAACCAATCAAGCCCACTGGGGATTGTCTCCATAGTCCTCAGTCGGAGAATTGAGGCCCCCCGGGCCCCTCCCCCGGCCGTGTTCATTCGCTAATAGGAACCTGCAGGTTGGCTGTCAGCAAATTCCCACTTTCCATGCCATTGTAAGATGCAAACACGAGAGGAAATGGGAGGAGTGTGGGCAAAAAGAGTTGTGCGGCACACAAAAAGGCCCACACTGCCCGGTGCAAATCCCCCGCGCCGTAGCCTAACAACTTGCCTGACAAGTTGTGACCAATAGAGGCCGCACCGGGCCCTGTAATGTTGTGACCTGTCGATTTTGGACCTCGTCCCCTCTTGGCGAGGCCCCTGCTGCCATCAATCCTCTCGGTAGGCCTGTCAACAAGGACATCAGTCTGTTTGGGGGCCGCCATAAGACCCCGCCCCCTTCTGAAACTTAGTCTCAAACCCCTACCGCTGGCCCCCCCCCCACTCTCTGTCAGCCGTTTCGGAATGTAGCGATATCCCAAAGCGAACAGCGCAGGCCCGTTTGCATCGTGGCAGTTTGACTGCCAAAGCAGCAAAGTATCGTGCGTTTGCTCTGCCGTGTGGCTCTGCAGGCTGCCACAGAAGAGCTCTCTCTGCTGTGGCCAAAACACCCTCAACCTGCGTTTATTGCGCAGCGGGCTTGGAGACTTGGTTCTACCCGGCCCCCTTCCGGGCCTTTAGCATCCACCGACTGCCAGCACCAGCACCAGCACCAGCACCCCCCGGCTTCCCCTGCACCCGGGACGGTACCGTCTCCCGATCGTGAATTTCCATTAGCACCAGCTCGCTTCTGCTGCCATTGAACCCAGTCCGACAACGAAACGACGAAACCCGCAGTAGGTGATGTATGGAGTGCAAATAATGTCCGAGCGGAGCCACACGTACGATGAATCATCGTCATGGCATGATGTGTGCAATGAGCCGCAACCCTTCTGTGGCCACCAACCCACAATGTTAATCGGAAGACAAGTCCACTGTCCCTGGATGGATCGATGTTCTGTCCTTCATTCACCGTTGCAAGTCGGCTGCGCCCTCTGTGCGATCTGATTTTCTCCCGGTTTTGCATCCCAGCATTCCGGCCTGAGCGGCGGAGCCAACAAGGAAAACGCGACGAGACGATGCAGCAATTCTGATTCAAGAATCAAGCGTGACGTGCGACCTGTGCGCGACTGTGCTGGCTAGCCACATGTACTATGGTAGCATGTGCGAATTATTGCGTGCCTATGAGAGTGAGAATACAGTAGTCGGGCCCCGGCAAAGCGTTCATTGAGATTATCATAGCCACTCTCTCTCTCATCTTTGCTTGCTGCTTGCCCGTGACTGTGACTGCGACTGCGGCCTGGTCAGGCTGTTTTGTTGTTTCTTGCAGCCGTGGGGCACAGGCAATTCCTCAAAGAAGCTCCTGTAGATGCTTTGAGCGGCATCTCGGGCAACCGACTGCTTTGCACCGCCGCCAGTGTCACGTAAACCCTGAAATTGGTATACGAGTATGTCCCTGCCCCGGATGACTTCGCTACCGAGGGAGCCCTTGGGCAACCCCATGGGTTTGATAGCATTGGCACACCGACAGCCACGCAGCTCGGTGCATTAAAACGGGCCGCAAGAACCGGTGGGCCCTGAAAGAGTCTCAAACCCAATCTTGCATTTTGTCTCTGTTTGTGGTTGAAACACTCTTTTTGGCTGTGCCCCACTGGAATGCATCAGCTGTCGTATCAATTCATTTGATTTGGGTTTGTTTTTTTTCTCTCGTATGGTGTTGCCACTGGTAGTGTCGCATGCAAATTCTAGGGTGCGGCCTTGTGTCACCGAGAGCGTAAACCCTTTGATGAGTCTCAGGAAGAAGAAGCAAGTCCATCAACGCGGAAAGAATAGGTCTACCCAGATGATACTTTGCAAGAAACGACGAGGCCCGAGCCGTGATTGTGACAGGAACCAAAAGGTTTCAAAGGCTGATTCATTCATGGGAATGAGGCATGGTACATCGGTCTCGCGGACCACTATGTACAAGTAGATGCTGATCTGCAGGGACGAATTCATACTGATGCCGTATCGCCGGCTGGTGCGACGGCGAATCTATCTGTTTGGAGATATTCCAGTTACTTTTCATGGTCAATAACAGACAAATACCCTCGTCATCTTGCTTTCCGCGCGGGAACTGTTGCCTTGGCGCTCTGTGGTGTGTGTGGGCGTGTGTGTGTGCGTGTGTGTGTGTTTGAAGGCTGCTTCGAGGCAGACCAAGGGTCTGTTTCGTCCCATTCGCCAGAGCTCGGGCGGTTCAGTGTATGCAGATGGCTGAGCGGCAATCGTTGGTACCGCTGCCCGGCCTCCGGGGAGCTAAAACAAGAAAGGTGTGGGTCATGGCACGCTGTCTCCTTGAGATGGCGAGCTGGCGAGATGGCGCAGTGAAAGCTACTGGAGGTGCGATAGAAAGAGTACGATGGCAGTGACCTACGCACGGCGGCTGTCTCGCGGTGACATGATTAGCCAGGCGGCCTGTGTGAGTGCCGCACAAGACAAACATGGACTCCACTGCCGAGGGAATTAGGCCTCTTGTAAAATGGAAAGATTGCGGTCGTTGAGCGTCATTGAGTCATCAGCAGGTCTGCCCACCCCAGTATTGGTGGATGCACTTTACTTCATTGGAGACATGCTCTTTTGGGCGGCCTGCACAATCGACATATTGCCTCGTTCCATATCAGGACTGACCGAGCACAGTCGCACAACTCCGTTTGTTCCATTCGTAGCATTGCCTGCCGAGAGAGCACATAGGAGAGAAAGTAGTTCCGCACACAATATACCCGGCTGCGAGAAAGACAATGCTTGTCGTGACACTGCTGCTATGTTGGAGAATCATATCCAAAAAGCAAGTCAACGCTGTTGGCAAATCGTTGGTTGGTGCACAAGTGAGCTGTCACAAAAAACTGTCCAACTCAGCAGTAGGTGCATTTCCGGATATTGGGGGTGATGCTTCCGGACCAAACAACAAGAGGTGCGTCCGAGCTGCCTGGCCAGCTGCTTACAAGCTTTGTTGGCATTGTGTAATTGTTCAAGCAGAGGAATGCTAGTACACAGCGTTCTAGGGTCTGGGGCTCTCGAGACGGCACAGCTGCGGGCCGTGCCATGCCAGTCGCCGGCCGCCTGTTGTACATAGTAAGTACATAGTAATGGCAACGGCACGCCACTGCAATCAACCATTGCTGGTACGTAGTGGTTCCATGTGCATCGTTTCCGCCAAAGCATACATAGTATTGCATGCTCTCTCCAACCGCTGTCAAGCCCCGGGTGCCATGCCGCTCTCGTGAGACGGGGGTTCGCGGAGAGACTAGGAGAAACTACAAAATTGCCGTTTTGTTGGGCCCAACTGGCTATCGACCACAGTCTTCAATCCCAACTTGGCTGTGGCATGTTGAAGCGTGGCTCTACAGAGCGCATAACCGTGGTGACTGGGCTACCCAGGGTAAATAGCAGGAGAGCGCACTGTCGCTGCTGCTTTAGCTCACCAATTTCAGACTGCGCTGTGGCTTGCCGTCGTGCAACATAGGGAGTCGATCGAGCCGTTATGTCGGCGCAGGGCCATCGTTATTTTGATTATTCCGTCCAACAGGAAAGCCTCGAGGTCTGCCGGTATCGACGTGCTGCTAGTGGCTTGGTCCTAGTACTATTTGGGCAGCAAGGCAGTCCTCCAAGCCTGCTTATCCGATTGTACCTGCAGGTTGCAGATTCCTACTGCAACCATCTCCTGCATTGTGCTTCTGGTGTGAGTGGCGGTAGCGGCGGCAGCAGCGACAGCAGCGACAGCAGCGACAGCAGGAGGGGGAGAAGGAGGAGGAGGAGGAGGAGATGGAGGCAGTAAGAGGAAAAGAATGAGGTGCCTTTTCCGGTTGTTTTTCGAGACTAACGACTTAGTCAGGAAGGTTGTCGTGATTGTGGGGGCAGCTGGATCTGCTGAAGAAGCCGCCGCACAAGCCTCAAAAAGTGAGCTCACCATGAACGAACGGCACGTCCAGGGTCAACTTGAAAAAGGATCGCCATGGGATCTCCATAATAATTCATGGATCGTGGCTGCAGGAACATGCAACAGTCTGGCTTGGATACCTTGGTCACCCTTTCGTGGTATTGTAACAAATCCCCAGTTCCGCGGGTCGGAGCGCTGAGGCAGTCTGGCACATTCCCTATCGAGTCTGGTGACCAAAGAGCCTATACTATGTAGAAGATGATAAATAATTAGCTAACCTGTCCCTAGGTGCGCACGGTAAAGAAGATGAATTGTATACAATACACTTGTGGCTCTCCATACGCAGCAGAGGACAGTGCCATCCACCAGCAACGCTTGCTTGCTTGGTGGGTGGCCCCTGCCACCTGTCGTTGAGCCCGGGGCAACACTGCACAACCGTTTGGACTTGTTGCGGGCTGAACTTGCAGTCCATGAGGCCATCACGCGGCCAGTGAGGGGCAACCTATGGAGGGACTCACTGGATCTCATCACAACCAGGCCCACCGCACTAGTGGAGAACCACGCCGCCGCCATATCTGCTAATAAATAACAAATCTTGTCTGATTGTCTGTGTATTTGCTGCCATGGCACGGCCCGTCTCATGATAGTAAGGAAGCAACTGGATCATGTCCGGTGCTGTGACAGTCTCGTACCTCGTGTGCCACTGCAGTCGAGTTTCTTGACTTTCACGCACAAGCCTGACCCGGGACTCACTTGCCGCCATCTCAGCTGCGTGTCTTAGGCCCCGGAGGATCTCTGGTCGGCAGAAGGCGCAGGGAGTACATAGTGTTGCAAGCAGCAATCGGGGTGCTTGGCTTGCAGCCAATGATAGCAAGGAGGTCGTGGGCGGATGGGAAAAGAGGGATAATTAAACCGATTCAGTACCTGCTATAGTAGAAGCCTGCAAGCTAGGTAGGTACAAGTACTATGATAGGTACCTAGGTAGTCTGAGAATGACAGGAAATTAGGTCACAGACGAACGGGGTTCAGGAGCTGGGCTGGCAACCCTGGACGGTAACCAGAAGGAAGCGACGATGGCCAACATGAAGAAAGCAATTATGGTTGGCCTCACTTTGAACCACCAGAGTACCTAGGTATGTACTTACATAGTAGAAGCACCTTGGGACTTGTCAAATTAGCACTTGGGACAGCGCCAACGCCAGCGCCAGTGAGTGCGCGTGGAGGGCTAATAGGGGCCTCCGTTTAGCGTTATCAGGCCTATCAAAGCCGTCCATGGGTTGCGCTGGTAGCTGCTGGTAGGGACCACTTGGGGAAAAGGCGCGACAGGGTTCTCTCAGAATCGGGAACAACAGGCACACAAGGCACAGTACATACTATAGTAGTAGAAGCTACTGGGGGCCAGCAGGTAGTGGATCGCGTGCATATCTGGCAGGCGGAGATCTCGTGTCGGATGGGGGCAGGATGGAAATTATCCCATCCATTGATTGTGCGACTACTCTGTATCGGTATATATACTGCTCCTGGTATGTACAGTCTGTCTTTGAGATCCACAGAGGTCGCACACCCCATCCGAACTGACAGTCTCGCTACAGGCAGTGACAGTATGCAATTCCACATGTACTGCTATGTATGTATGTTTTGTAAGTATCACCTCGTCACTAGAAACACATACCACAATACATCGTACACAACAGCAGCACATGGCAGTGGGCCCCGCCCCCGGCCGTAGAGTAATTGCTCTGGGCTCAGGTTCCCACTAAAAATCGGGACCCGCAACCCAAAAGGAAAGCTTTTCTCGAGAGCAATTTCCACGTGGTGCAACACCGTACTATGGTAAGCAAAAAAGAAAGTTAAATAAATAGACCAATAATACATAGGCCGTCGACAGCGAGGGAGTGATGTGGTCAGCAGAATCCAAACGCATGCGCTGTCCGGGATCACTCGTCAGGAGGATGCCGGCTGGCCTATGGTTACAGTACCTGACCATCTAAAAGCACCGCTGACGTTGAGGGCCGGTCAGTAATTTGTACCTGGACCGCGGTTTCTAGGGTAATGGTACACCACGGCCAGCGCTAGGTACAAGCCATACATAGTAGTGCACGGGGCCTAAGTTCCGTACTATGTACCTGAACCAGGTAGCACCTGCTGTGGGCTGGCAGGCTAGCAGCTGCTTCCAGGTACAACTGCTACCCCAGAAAGAAAACCCTGCCGTCTCCATCTCCCGTGCAATCTTTCGTCTGCATTCCCGCTCTTCGACCTTCCCCAATCCCAATCCCCCATCTGTGCTCGTCCACCCGTTGCGACTTGTCTGTCTGTGTACCATTGCACCACAGCGGCATCTGCCAACGGAGTTATATCCTTTTGCATTGCTCTTTCTTTACCTGCTCCTTTTAATTCTGTAAATCGTGTTTTGCCCTGTCCTTGCGCTCTCAGCCTTGCTCCCTGCCCTGCCATGCCCTCTTCGCGCATTGGTTGACGGCCCATCACCAATCAGCACCTTGGTTGCCCTCGAGCTTCGGACGAAGCCTCCCATCCACACGCTTCCTCAATACTGCGTCCTCACTCGTTGCCTGCAGGGTCACCCAAGCCCTTCTCGAAACAACCTCCTGTCCTGTCGCTGTG
Source organism: Coniella vitis (assembly GCA_011317545.1). Classification (NCBI taxonomy): domain Eukaryota; kingdom Fungi; phylum Ascomycota; class Sordariomycetes; order Diaporthales; family Schizoparmaceae; genus Coniella; species Coniella vitis. The sequence goes on from WUJK01000003.1 coordinate 822,263, forward strand.
CCCCTTGCGTCTTTTGTGCTTGGGTGCCACTTTAATCAACGAGCATACCAAGCGACAACGACCACGACCACGACCACCACGACGACAACGATTAAAACGAAGGCTTCAAATTCACATTCACGGCAGCTCGTCCGCTAATTTACTACTAATCGTCGCTTTGCCGATTGCGGACACAACGTCCGAAGGTTTATTTTCCCAGACCTACGCGCTCGACCGCTTTCTCTATCTCGCCTCGGGGGGCCAGCACTATCTTCCACTCGCTTCTGTCCGGCCTGGTGCTGCTGATGCAAGTGACTTGCGCTGGATTGGCTCTGGATTCACATTCGGGGCCATCTCCAGGACGGCTTGAGCTTCCCATCATCACCGCCGACCCGTGGCAGATTTATTACAACATTACTAGGGCCCTCGTCTGCTCTGGCTCCGGCTGATCCTCGTTGGTTCTGGCGTAGACCATCCCCTCGCCCCATTTGGCTGCCACCCTGTGTTGCATAGCGGACCATGTCGCAGCTTGCGCACCAGAATCGGGAGCACCCTTCAAATCTCCACTACGCCCAGCCTGCAAGTCCTGTCGGCAATGGACGTGCTCAGTCGATGCCCCAATCCCCGCCGCCCCACCCTGCGCTGTCTCCATCTCGTCTAGGACAATCAGACAACCGCAGCCAGCACCACCACCGCCCAAATGCCGCGCCCTACACCCCCAAATCGCCCACTAATTTCGACCATCAGTATAATGGCCCAACCCAGGACAGTCCAACCATAGGCCGGCCCAGCATAGTTGGTTCCAACACTCGTCCTTACTACAACCCTTCCCATTCAGCGCATATTCCCAGCCCCATTGCCATCCTGCCTCTTGGGTCGCCTAATTCTGCATACGGCCTCTCGCCCAACAGCCCTCTTTCAAGTGCTGGTGCCAGGTAAGACGCTTCTACTTCCTTGTCTTTTGCCTTTGCCTGTGCCATTCCATTCGCAAACAGCCACCACATTATATTGGGGTGCCCACGTACCCTCAAGATCAAGAGAGCGTCTTTGGCCCGCCGAGGATTGGCACCGCTGCCTGTCGAAAGTGCTGCAATTGTATGAGGCGGACCATCCCCCCCCCCCACAACAATCTCCTTGCTCTTGCAGAGCTCGACGGCTGTGGTGGTCTCGTCTTCATTTCCGTGCCGTTCGGTTGCGAGCGGTTTCAACACTGCCCTGTTGTGCACTGCTTTTTTTTTTTTTCTTTCGGGCCAACATCATACATAATACCATGTGCTGTACTACAGCGCCCAGAACGAACCTGTCTGCTGTCTATATTCCGTGCTGATCCACACCTCTGTTGTTCCAGATTCCAGAAACCTGCGCCTAGCCCGCTTCATAATACTACGGCAATTTCTCCCCCTACTAGCGCTAGTCCCATCAAGTCAGCATTTAGCCATTCGGGCACGCCCGTACCATTTTCACCTTTACAAGCCTCAAATACTATAATTCCAGCCTCCTCGGCACCGAGCCCGCGTTGCTTGCAACAAGACGCACAAGACGACTTCGACGGTGAATATTCCTACTACAATAGCGATTCTTCTGGGACTGTAACGCCAGAAGATAGAAGAGGATCTCGGTGCGTGGAAACCGGCAAGAGTAGCCATTTTGACCTGCTGTAACTAAAACACAGACTCCCTCAGGTTCTTTCTGGCTAGGAGATTTATAACTGACTTCATTTGGTAGGCCCCTGAAGCTGCACATTCCTGATGAGAGCAAGAGCGAGCCCGAATCTGTGAACACGACTGGAGTTCCGGTCAACACTAAGCCCTCGGCCGTACCTGGGTCGTCCAAGATGGAAGCTATCAAAGCGCCTCCCAGAAATCCATCCATCGACTCGGCCGTATCCACCATCTCCACGACATCCTTGTTACCAAAGAGTCCACAGGACGTTCCCTACAGCCCTGCAGACATTGAGAAATTGGTCAAAGCTGCTGGGTCTCCTGAGGCTGTCATCGCGCATCTGCTCAGAGAGAAGAATTCGCTGTCACAACAAAATGCGCAGCTATGGCGACTGGTGGACAAGCAGAGGGCAATGATCCTGGGCCTCAACAAGGATCTGGAGCGGTCTTTGAAGGAAAAGGAAAAATATCGCAGAAAGTTGAAAGAGTTGATGACGTCGCAGACAACCCCGCCAGCGTCGTCACCCGGCCTCACCCAAGAATCAGAAGATGGCTCTTCAAGCACAGTACGGTCTGTTGCTGGGCAACAACCTACATTAGCAATACCTTCTTTTCCCACCAGTTCGCTCGACGCAGCCTCCCCCACCGACCTTTCGATGGCACCATATCCGATTACACCTCCGGCGAATCAGACAAACAATGGGCCCCCTTCCGCGATTAGCGAAATTCTGAGCCCCTCTCATCGCATGCCTGAGGCTAGCGAACATGCACTAGATCAGTATAATCACGACGAGGAAGAGAGAGAGGTCGAGGAAGCCAGAAAGAAGGCAGACTCGGTCAAGGATATGTCGCTAAACCCCTCATTACCGCCAAGGATTAGCTCGCGGCACCCACCAACCACTCCTCTTGATACCGCGTTTTCTCAGCCTTTGCCAGCACCAGCAGCCCCTTCTGTCAATCACGCATTGTCAAGTTTCCCACCGCCACCGCTGCCGCCACCAAGAAAACCTCCTCCAGCGCCTTTACAGCTAAAGCCTACGATATCTACCCCGGCATCGACCAAAAAAGAGGATGACAGTGACACTGCTGACAATTATGCATCTGAAGAAGACAATGAGGCCACGAGAACAAAGCGAGGCCGGCGCAGGACAAGACAAGAAGATGACCAGATGCGCGAGATTCTGGCTTTGAAAGAAGCCGAGGCAAGGAGCCTGTCCAAAAAGAGCAAACACAGTAGCAGTAACAAAGGAACACCGAAAGAATCACCTCCCGAACTGCAAGTTTCGGTTGAGTCTCCAATGGCTTCCCCAAAGACTGCCAACCCACCACACACTTCAGAGTCTTTACGGTCATTAGACGGTATGCTCAGTGCTCGCAATCTCGCTGCTGATTCACCAATGTTGAGTCCAGGCTTGCCTTCGAGCCCCCGTGCGCCTGCGATGGGCTCAGGACCTAACTCGCCACCGCTCTCGCCGCCGCACACTGGTCTGTCAGCAAACCCGTTGTCACCTCATGCACCTCGTCAGCAAATTCCACTGCCCCCGAATACTCCTCTACAAACTCCGCAAGGAGAACTGGTTTTGAAATCTCCCCAACCGTTGAATATTGTCAAGAATGCCCCAGCTGCCGATAATGCCGATACGCCCACTTCTAGCGGATTGAATGTGACAGAACGCACAAAAATCTACAAGGGCTTCGTCAGCGAAGAATTTCCAGATCTTCTCATCCCGCCCAATGCATTGATCGCAGTCATGGTCAAAGTCGCGTCTTCGAGAATGAAGCCTTCACGTGCAAGCCTGATATCCTTGACGCAGCTAGAGGAGGATCCCGTGTTCACGCTCGCAGTCGTATCTCGGAGAGATGGCGGGGAGTTGTGGCGCGTTGAGAAGGATTCGATGTCTCTGGCGAAGTTGGACTCCAAGCTGAAGCAGTGTCCTGCCTTTTCTGCCAAGACGCCTGATCGGTCACTCTTCAGTGGCCATGCCCCGGCAAAGCTGGATGCACGTCGTCGCGCTCTTGACCAATACCTGGAGGACGTTTTCAGCACTCCTTTCGACACCATCACCGCCCTTGATTTGTGCAGATACCTTTCGACAAATGTGCTGCCGCCGAATGCCGATGAGATGGGATCTGCGACAGGTCAGGATGAGGAAGGCGCCCTGAAGGTTGGACCTGGTGGACGACAGTACAAGAGCGGCTATTTAACCAAGCGAGGCAAGAACTTCGGTGGCTGGAAGGCAAGGTTCTTTGTTGTTGAAGGCCCTTTGCTCAAGTACTATGAAACGCCTGGAGGAGCACACCTTGGAACCATCAAACTGCAAGGAGCCCAAATTGGCAGGCAATCTCATTCTCAGAATGACCCGATTTCGCCAGCCGGCATTAATGAAGACGATGACAATCAATACCGTCACGCGTTCTTAATTTTGGAACCAAAAAAGAAGGACCCGTCCTCCATGACGAAACACGTCCTTTGCGCTGAAGGCGACAAAGAACGCGATGCATGGGTCAGTGTTCTTTTGCCTTGGACAAACTATCAAGACTCTCCGCCTCGCGAAAAGGAGACCAAGTCGCAGAGTGGACGCGCCACGAATTCTGCGAGTAGCAAAGGCACCAATGCCAAGAAGAAGCAAGGACGAACTCAACAACAAGTGCAACAACATGTCAAAACAAGCGAAGACATGCTAATTGGAGTGAGTTATGACGCTACCAAGCAGGGAGACATACCCTCAACCGAGTACACGGAATCTCCGACAGTCGTCACTGTGCCCTCGCAAGCCCCCTACTCCATCTCGGCACCACGGGACCCCTATATGATACCAGATACGATGATGTGGCAAAATAAGATGGGTTTGATGCCTACAGGAATGGACGAAAAGAAGGCTAAGAAGCGAAGCTTCTTCGGATTTGGCCCAAAGCAAAGGTCGTCGAGCGACGGTACAGACTCATTACACAGCGAACAAGGAGCCGCATTTGCGCCTCCTATCTATACTGGGCCAGTGCGCCGCGTGTTTGGCGCTCCTCTTGCGGAGGCTGTGAAGTACAATTCTCCACGGGATGTCAGGGTACCGCTACCAGCTGTCATTTATCGCAGCATCCAGTATCTTGATGCCAAGGGCGCAATCACCGAAGAAGGCATATTCCGCCTCAGTGGTTCTAACGTGGTCATCAAACAACTCAAGGAGCGCTTCGACACCGAGGGCGATATCAACCTCCTTGAAGACGAGCAGTACTACGACATCCATGCGGTCGCATCAATGCTTAAAGCATACTTGCGAGAGCTGCCGACCAGTATCTTAACCAGAGACCTCCATCTAGAGTTTGTGGCCGTTACCGAGATGAGCACGCAAGCCGAGAAGATTGCGGTACTGCATGAACTTGTGAAGCTGCTGCCCCTGGCCAACGGCGCACTTCTCAGATACCTTATTGCTTTTCTCGTCAAGATCATCAACAATGCCGACCGAAATAAGATGACGGTCCGCAATGTAGGCATTGTCTTTTCGCCCACGCTGACCATACCCGCCCCGGTATTTGCCCTATTGCTTCAAAACTACGAAGCCATCTTTGGAATCCCTCCAGAAGAATACGAGCTGCCACCGCGGGCTTCGATGGAAGAGCACGCCGAGACAGGCTCGATCGAGGTGCCCCTAAGGCCTGCCACGTCAGGTGGACTGCGTGAGTCGCCGCATCGGCATCGTCTAACAGAGGCACTGGCAGACCAGCGCAGGGGTAACACGCCGCCACCTAATGGCGCGCCGCATTCACAACTTGGCGGTGTCTCTCAGATGCGATCGACTCCCACTCCACCTCCCCTCCAGAGATATGAGCCCAATCCTTATGCCCAGCAGCAAGGCAACCCGGCTGTATCGATGCGGCCAGGTTACGAGAGCATGTCGGTGGTCTCGGGTCCCGACCCCAGCCAATATTATCTTGCCCAACAACGGCAAGGTAGCGAACGCGCCGTAAGCTACGAGCAGATTCCGAGCTCGAAGGCTAGCAGACGAGAGAGTTCAATGTTTATTGGTCTGCCACCGAGGGGTCTCACACCTCAGGGATCCTCTTCTCGCCTGCGTGAGGAGACTCGCTTCCCTTAATTGCGGCATTGAAGCAAGTTTTAATGAGGTTATCATATATTTAATATTTGTCTGAGCGTTATCACATCGTCGAGCGTCGTTCATCATCATATCACATTCGCCATCTATGCAGAATTAGGTTCCACTTACTATTTAACGAATGTACCGCACTCATATATCACGAACGAAAGTCTTTTCCTCTGTTCTTGCGTCGATGCTCATCCGCCTTGGGCTACACAACTGGGAGCTTGGTCCCAAGAAGTACCTTATCATCGAGATGTACACATTCAGGCAACTGCCGACACCTGTAATTAATCTCATCCATCATTGTTACATACTTGCTTGAAATGCTTAGATTCATTCAACAATACCATAGTTGTCATGGGGTGGTCTCGTAACCACGATACCATGGGGTCATTCGATAGAAAATAAAACTACCCCTGGGTAAACCAGGGCTGATTTCTTGGGTAACATGGTCATTGGTGAGTGGAGCGGGATTTTTGCTCGGGTTGCCTTGGTGATCGTTGGCAACCGTTCATCGTGTTGAAATTGATGAATTGCGAAATATGATTGCATCATTCTAGATTCCAATTGGTTTACCATCTTGAAGCTACACAAAACAAAGAAGAAGAAAAAATCTCAAGACCAGAACACGCGCGCTTTAGAGGCACTGTAGATACTGAGAAGTGGATGCATGAACCGCATCCTGCATAAAATCAAAAACATAAACAAGATCCCCAGCCGTAACATGTTGCCAGCTCTTTTTCATTTGAAAAAGGGGATTCTGAAAAAGCTAGGAAGACGGATGTCATGCAAAATTCAGACAAGGCATTCTCAAAGTGTGCTTCTCCCCCCCCCCCCCCCTCAAACAATGAACTCGAAAGAAACAGGAAAAAAAGATCATCGGTAATAGTACCCACGCGGCGACCTCCTCCGATCCTCAATGGCAATGGTGATCCTCTCCCTGTCCCCCTCATCATACGACGATCGCGGAGGGGGGCTCGGCGGCGCAGATGGCGGGAGAGCCTTGCGGCGTGGAGGAGGTGAAGGAGGCTCGACGTAGCGGTACTCGTAGTTGCGTGGTTGGTAGACGGGCACGGGAATGTAGCGGTCGCGTTCGATGATGACTTCGCGCTGCTGTTGCTGGTAGTGGCTTCTTCTGGCTGTGGCGGTGGAAGAGGAAGAGCGCGAGGATGAGGACGCTGCGCTGCTGCTTCGTTTGGAAGATTTGGATTTGGAGGATTTGTGCGACGAGGTTGTGGACGAGGCTACCGAAGGGTCGACGTCGACTGTTATGACGTCACGGGTTGGCGGAGCGGGCTCGACAATCGGTGGTGGCGGTGGAGGAGGAGGAGGAGGCGGCGGTGGTGGGAGGAAGACGGTTGGCGGAGCGGGTGGAAGTGGCTCAACAAGAACGGGTGCGGGCTCGGGCTCCAACATAATTGGTGGTGGAGGCGGGGTTGGTTGGCGAGGCGGAGGCACGACAGTCGTGATTCTGCGCCTGACGGTGACGCTGCCTGGAATGGGCGGCTCGAGATAGAGGACCTTTTTGGTGGCGTGGTGGTGCTCGCGGAAAGGCACTGGCAAGAGAGTTAGTATAAGTTGGTAGTGGTTTGCATACTCGGGGCGGTGGTGTTTGTTGAAGGAGAGGGTGATGCGAGTACCATAGTCAATAGGCGCGTAGAAGTACATGGTTATGGCTGATGGTGGATGTTTGGGCAATACAGTATTATCATAAGACAAACAAAAACAAGCAAAAGGGAGGAAATATTCAGATTGGACGGAAAAAGGATGGGCTTGACCCACTAGTTGCAGTTCTTTTTGCTTGATCGTCGAGAGGTCGCGCAACAGGGACACACTTCCAAATGGGAATTGGTGAACAGAGCGACAGGCTGCTGATGTTGATATATATATATATATATATATATATATATATGCGTAGATATGCCACTCCAAGCGAAAGAAGTGTCAGCAACCGGGCCCGTGGGCGGCCGTCAAGAATTGGCGACGGTAGTGCTCTCAAGGCTGCGATAACAGGACGTGGTCGGCCAGACGAACAGGAGGATGTTGGATTGCGTTTTGAAACTAGCACACTGCTAAAAACAAACTTGCTAGATTCCTAGCTTGGCCTAGCAGTCTAAGAAGTCAAAAGGCGGGAGCTAAGAAAAGGGTCTAAGAAGACAGGCAGCGTCTATTATACCTGATGAATGGGGGGAAAGCGAAGACAAGCAAGCAGGCCGAGACAAAATGACACTGCCCACTTGATCAATTAGCGGAATCGTACTTGGGGAGACGGTGGTACTTACATAGTAGAAAGGGCTCCCAGACTGCCAAAAAAGGTCAGCCGATGACGTTGGCCTGCAGACCCACCCAAAGCAGGGCACATGCACGTCGGCTCTCCAGGGTCTTTTTGGGCTGCTGGGCTGCTGTGGCTGGGCTGGGCTGGGCTGGGCTTGCATTGGGTCCAGGCCTTCCTGCTGCTGCTGCTGCTGCTGATGGGCTGTGCTACCAAGTGGCTTGCAGCAAGCAGTCCGTCGTGCTATGTACAGACGGCAGTGGGAAAGTGGGTTCTGAAAGCCGGCAGATTTGCATATCAAACGCGCATGCTGCTGGCAGATTCTGGTATAGTAGTAGCATCTTGATTCCTTCTCATCTCAGGCATGCCAATCATTGTTACCAGGTCTCGATTTGATTTTCCATATTGCTGCTGCTGCTGCTTTCCGTTACATTGTATATAGATCTACTGTGCAGGTAGTGCCGGGCCTCTATGTCACTTACACACGCAATCAGCACGCTGATTGGCTGGATCATCCCGCAATCTGATTGGTCCACCAAAGCTGCCCTCTGACCTTGACCACGCATTTCCGTCTTCAACGACAGACAAAAGCATCACCAACTCCATATGCTACTTTGGTAATCAAGTCTTGCAATTTTTTCATCGTAAATAGCATTGTGTCCGTCACAGTTTACTGTCACTATCCGTGGCCAGCCCTGGTTTCATTCGCATTTCTAGACTCCGGCGATACAGTTTGGTCAGGCTTGTTTGGCAGTGTGTTTTTATCCGTGATTATACCTTTATCCAGATTTGAGCCTCTCATATATTTTTTTAAATTTTCTTTGCCAACTATCTGTTATCCCCATATTTACTTCATAAGCTGGTCGATTGGACAAAAGCACGAGTTCTGCTATACGAACAGACTCCATTCGGTCTCCGTACTATATGGCGGGGCGGGCACCTTGAGCGCCAACCTGCGAAGCTGATAAGAAGGCTTCCTTCACACGGCTCTCTTATCTGGTGCCCATCAAGAAGTACGACTGGGTCTCTGCTCTGTGCCTGGACTGTGAAGTGGGACTACCAGTAACTACTTGAAGTTGTTCTAGAGGCTGCTGCGTCAATGGCTCCGCCACATCTTTGCCGCTCGTTCATGGCTCTTGGGCAGTCATGCATAGCAAAGCCCTTCTGATATGGCCTCGCATAGTGCCGCTGCCACCGCGTGTAGCGTCTTAGCGGGCCCTGCTGCCTAATGGCACAATATCCCTGCTGTGCGACATGACCTGCAACAGCGGTGTGGCGCCTGCTGTACTGGCCAAAAGTTGCGCAAGCCGCCTTCGTGCTGATCTGCGCGAAGAAACTGGGAAGGAGCCTAGAGAACCAACCACTTGCCCAGCTGAGGCTTTCACGCGCTTTCCCAGATGCCACCGAGAAAGAAGTGCCATAGGGTAGGAAGGTGCATTTCCGACGTTTGGTAGCGCCTAGCTACAACCCGGCTCCTACTAATGCAGACCTCGACATGTACGGGCAACAACAGCATGAAATGGACGTTAGAGTCGACAACAACCAACCGCGCGGTTCTGCCAATGCCACAGTTCTTGTTAAAAAGCACAGCACACCACGATCTTGCGAGTTGACTGCAAGTCAATTATGGATCTAACTATATTGAAATGCCCTCACACGCTCAACTCAGATACCGTCCTCTACTCGGAGCGTTCGAGTGACACATCGCCTCTCTCTAACACTTTGTCAATTCGCACCGGAACGCAAGTCTTTGATGCCACCAGCCGAGTTATGAATCTTTCTTCCTGCATCAACGCCATCACTTCAGCAATCCATCGTCTGGAGGCAGCACCGAACAAGTGCACTGTCTCTCCATCCTGACATACTCTTCCAAAGATATTTGTTGGCGGCGCACCACTGCATCGCTACGCAATATAACGCCTCACAAATTTGATATTGATTGACTATTGTACGGCTAAGGGCGATATCTATCCAGTGAAGCTTCCGAAACATTTACTTGCCGTATATTAGCAACAAAATATCGCACTAGACATAGACGATATTAACGTCACCAGTCCAGGATCGACCGATGGATGTGTGTGCTATCCATATCCCCACAATGTTCGTAATGAATGACGGTTGGCAGTAACCCGAGTTTACTGCATAGACACGAAGTACAATTGCATGGGAGTCGCTGGAAGTACCAAACGAAAATCATTGCGTATTTTTGACGGGGAATTTTACGGATGCAGACGTGCTCTACCCAGCATGTGCCGTCATTGGACTCGTAAGGTGTGGCATCGTTGGCCGCCGTTTGTGCGAATTAAACTTGCCTTGGGGAATTTTCAGTGTCGTATGCACTAGGTAGGAGTCTCCAGGCCATGGTACCACTTCCTCTTACATGTCTTTGTGCCAATATGTGCGCCAGATCAGGCCCACTCGAGACGCGCAAGGAAACGCGACCCCAGGCCTCCAAGTTCAACAGACAGTGATACACCAAGCCAAGAACCGACACGGAATTGACTTTTATACCAATTCAGCAGGCGGAGTATGGATTTTGACGATGAAGGATTGCATTGTTGATGGTGAAAATATTGCTTTCAAGACAGAGGAGGGACTGTGCTGAGATAATGTATCGAATGCAAGCATCAAACGCTTCGAGCGGTACAACGTTTTGGCAAGGGCAAGTGTCGTAAGAATTAATTACTAGGCGAACACATACACACACCCACATACATATATTCTATATATGCAAACGCGCGATTGATAACATCAATTATTGTTTTATATTGCACTCAGGTGGAACTCGAAATTCCAAATTCCTGTTGAAATTTAGCGTTCGTCCTGAATATAAATCATTTCAATGCCTCCCCGATGCGTAATGACGAGCACATGCTAAATATACATGATTATAAGTACCTATATGGTTTATATGGTGTTTTCCACGTGTGCTTGTATATCGTATTCAAATACCACTATGATTGGTGGCACTGAAGAAGGTATGACACGTATGTATTTACAAATATATGTCTATCAATTTACTACACTACTGTTGACCTTGACCATCTCTAGATCACAGCCAACGCTTGTTCTGGCGAAGAAGAGCCGAGGACCGCTTCTGCATCGACGACCTCTTGTTGCTCTTCTTGCCACCCAGGCTACGCTTGCTCTTCCTCCTCGACGAGCTACTGCTGTCCGTGCTGGAGCTGCTCACCGTCTCGTTGGTGCTCGCATACGGGTTCGGCGCACCAGTAGTGACATTGTACGTAGCGCTCGTGGGGACCACCTCAAACTGCACCGTGGCGTTGCCCTCGCGGAAGGTGCTGGTGCTGGGACCCACGGTGGTGTAGTTGGCGCCAATGAGGGCCTCGCCCGTCGCGACGTCTTTGCCGTTGATGACGCGCTCAAACATCTCGAGGGCGAGCACGGGCTGGTAAAAGGGGACTTCGTGGCCGGAATAGTAGACGCGGACAAAGGCAAAGTTGGAGCTTTGCTTGACTTGGCCGTGCACGATGGCGTCCGAGGTGGTGATATTCGTGAAGCCGGCCGAGGCGAAGCTGGTTGCGTTGATTTTTTCGGCGACGGCTTGGCCGCCGAGCCAGTTGCAGTTGTCTTTATGGCGGGAAAAAGATTCGGTTAGTGTTGGATTTTTTTTTTAAAAAAAAAGGGGGGGGGGGGTTGATATTGCTGCGAGCTATAGCAGAAAAATGTGATGAATAGGAAGACAACTTGAAAACGTACAGTCTGCATCGCCAGCATATTGAACAACGTAAACACCCTGCGAAACAAGTTTACGGACAGCCTCAAGCGTGCCATCTTCTCTGTCATCGTCACCGGTACTTCCAAAAGCATCAGAAACATAGTCGGAAGACTCAGTGAAGTTGACAAAGGCGCCAATTGCTGCCAGAACGTCAGGCTGGTTGAGGTAATCGACGTAGAACTCATAGGGGAAAGGGTCGGGCTGCAGCTCGCGAATGTCGTACTCGTCACGGTCTGCTGCGTCGTCCAAGACGGCTTCGACCTCGTAGTAGCAGAAATCGTCGGCATAGGAGCACAGCTCGTCAATGCCGGTCTCGTAGCATGAGACCGTCAGATCGTAGCAGTTGCCTGCGCCGTACAATCCGTTGTACATCTTGGCTTGCGTCGAGGCATCAAAAGGAGAGTAATCATCTGTTGAATTGATTAGACTTGGGATCGGAAGCTGCGAGGGGCTTGGCTCTATGTCACTGACAGGTGTTTCCCGGGTAGACGGTGAAGTTGTAGTAAGCTTGGTACTGGATGAGCGGGTCATACCAGCCATTGCCGATCATGACAGACTCGAGGCTGACAATCTGGGCTCCGGGGAGGGAGCCGTTTCGGATGGCGGCATTCTGGGTCTCAATGTACTCGTTGAAAACGGGTCCGTAGTGGCCACCGTACGACTCTGTGGTGAAATGGAAGGACTCGCGCGAGTATTGAGGGAAAGCCCCCATGAAGCCCTGTAGAGTCTTCCAAAAGCCGGGAGCCGCAGCAGACGTCGAATTGGCCGTCTCCAGCAAGTTGGCATAAGAGTAGGTGCCGCAATCCAGATCCGCAGCATAGTCTGGGCAAGTCTCATTAGGCAGCTGAACGACGTCGTCATAGTCCGAGACGTAAGCTGGGACGGCGGTGGAATAGCTGAAGCCCGTGCCGACGGGCTGGTCGATGAAGAGCATGTTACTCGCATTGTTCCAAGAGTAAGGGTTGTAGTACCTGGCTACGGTCAGTAGGTGATTCCTAGAAGCATGACTTGCTCCCGCCAAAATACCACAGTCACTCACAAGTCTCCGTTGTAGTCAACACCGCAAGGTCCATTTTCCTGGAAGAGACCAATCATGGATGAGGAGCCCTACAATTAGTCCATTGCATCAGCTGCTGTCGGATCCTATACCCACACAACTCATTTTCATAAGTATACGGCAGACTTACAGGGCCGCCGTTGATCCAGACCGTCAATGGTGCGGTGGTTGGATCCTGATTGCGAGCCTCAAAGAACCAGAAGAAGATGTGCTCATCTTCCGAGATGTCTACGTAGCCCGAGTAAGATTTGACGCCAGGAGTCAGCTCGCAGATGCCCTCAGGAACCTGCTTGGACCGCACGGGGATATTGTAGTAGCCAACAGTCTCATTGAGGTCTGTTGGTGTTGGAACGAATTGGGCATGGGCGCTCTGCGTAGCCAGCCAAGCGGCAGCCAGGACGGCCTTGGTTGTCTGCTTCATCTTGGTCCTCGTGTGGGCCGCAAAGACGTTGGGCCGAGGTGAAGAAAAAAGGACAGATGGAGGCGGTTCAGAGAGAGGCAACGGCTGGCCGCCCTGGCAAATAAGTACAGTGAATGCTACGCATTGCTTCTCCGTCTCGCGTCCGGCGACCCCAGCATCCCGCTGCCGATCGCGTCACACAGCCTTGATTAGCACAACGCAAGTCACCACAAGGAGTCAACCAACTTCAAAGTTACGTAACTGTCGATAACGCATAGCTATAAGCCCCTGCTTTCCAGTAGCCATGCCCCGGATACTGCCGCACGCTACTTACATCGTACACACTCGCGACTGGAAGGTATGGGGAAGATTAGGGTGTGTATACTATGTAAGCTTTTCAGTGACCCTCCAAGATAAGATAACCCACGCCGCAAATCCACTGACCGGGGCCGTGATCCGCTCTGCAGCTGGTCACCTTCTGTTTCTGAAGCTAGCGCCGAGCAAAGACAAGTCCTAATGGCGTAGTCTGGCCGAGCAGGGCTATGAAAGTACGGGACGCGGCCACCGAGCGGGATGGAGAATTGACAAGCCGCCATGGCAAGTTTGAGTATTTGTAGAAGATAATGGTATGTACATAGTGGACTAGAAGTGCTGGGTCGGATATAAGTCTCGGCTGAACAGTGAGATGGAAAGCAGTGCTCGCGGTCTCTGCTTGGTGAAGCAGGACGCAATCTCGCTGTGAGCAGGGAAAGCCACCTTTAAAGGTATTGTACTCATAGTAGTATGTTGAGAAGGGTTGAAGAGGGAAGAGACAAGGGTCGATGATGAGGGTCGCAATCCCAATGAGGATTCGACTTGACGTGATGTCGAAATTGCTGACATAATTCAGAGCCGACAGACAGGGGAATGCGGCGGAACCTTCGAGCCCCGCTACTGGGGCGCCTAGCCTTGCTACCGTCAACTAACTTACGCCTTCCAAGGTAGTCTCAACGGGCTCGTTGCCATCAACACTGACTGATTTTCACACGCCTCTCCCCTCCTGTTTTCGCGCACCCTCTAAGCCATCATGGCGTCTCCTACAGTACAGATTCAGTCGGCTGAGCAGTTCAGCCAACTGCTCAACAGCTCCAAGATTGTGGTTGCAGACTGTATGTTGGCTTGGCTTCCTCCACCTTTCCCTTGCTTTCTAAGCCATCTAGTAGTCTAAATATGTGTGTGCTTCGAGCTAACTTCTTTTCTCAGTCTATGCAGACTGGTGTGGTCCTTGCAAGGCCATAGCACCCCTCTACGAGCAACTATCCGTCCAATTGTCCCAGCCGAACCTCGTTACCTTCACCAAAGTCAACACCGAGAAGCAGCAGCAGATCGCCTCTGCCTACGCAATAAGAAGCATCCCGACGTTCATACTATTCCGAGACGGAAAGCCAGTCGAGAAGGTCCAGGGCGCCGACGCAACGAAGCTGCAGTCCCTCCTTCGCCAGATATCACAGGAATCCCAGAACGCCTCAGCCGGTGGCAGCGGTGGTAGCAGCAGCGGCAACAGCGGGGGCGTCAGCGGCAACTCTGCGCTGGGCTGGCGGGGTGCGGGGCTGCCGCGCGGTTACACGGACGTGACGGACCAGATTGAGATACCCAAGACGGAGTTACTCAACTTTGATGAAGAGTTTGGCAATGTGCGCGTGCTGTTTGATTCAAGCAAACCGGGCGCATTGAGTGGTGGCAAGAAGACCGAGAAGGACTGGGTAGTCAGTGACACAGACGAACAACTACTACTGTTCACGCCTTTCATGTCCATGCTCAAGCTGCACACACTACAGGTATGTACCTGTACCCCTAGGGCCAGTTCGACTCCTTCTGAATTTTGTGGCTAATTTTGTTTGTATCCTTCAGATCACTTCGGTTGCAGACGAAGACGAGGAAATTATGCGCCCCAAGGTCCTGAAGCTGTTCACGAACCGACCCCACAACCTTGGCTTTGACGATGCCGAGGGCGAGGCGCCTACACAACTGATTGAGCTGAAGGACGCAGACTGGAATGATGACAGCACGGCTAACATCCCTCTACGCTTCGTCAAGTTCCAGAACATCAACAGTCTTGTCATATTCGTCGAGTCTGGCGAGGGTGAGGGCGAAAAGACGCGCATTGACCGTATTCGCTTTATCGGCGAGACGGGTGAGAAGAGAGAGATGGGCAAGCTCGAGAAGATCGGTGACGACGCGGGTGCCTGAGAATAGCATCAGAACTCAACCTTGGCGTGTCCTGACTATGGATTGCCCCTCAGGACAAACAGGATGTTGAGTCATCATGATCACAAAAGGCTTCGCCTGTTTATTACGACCTCCCGACGCTTTACAATGCATTGTCTGCAAGGCGTTGACTAGAACATCAAGTTGGGACCGACAACGCAGTCAAAAGCACCCAATTTAATGCATAGAATCAATAGACAGGATTTGGAGTTCACGCGACCTGTTGACCGGGACCGGTGCTCAATATACGCGCCCAAGTCTGTGAGCTTTGTAGACGAAATTATGAGCCACAGATAGCCATGCCGCTCACATCGTCTTTGCATCCTTTTTAAAACATCATGAAACAAGAGGTATAAATGTCCGGCCTCCAAGCCACCGCCTAGGTCAGTCGCGATTCCCGGTAAGGAACCGACGCGCAGGACCTGAGGTGGATTGGACTGGCAAGGAGAGCCGGCTGCAATTTTATCGATCTGTGGCATAACTGACACTGGAAATCCACGGAGATTCAGGATCCGAGCAACACGGGTAATGTTTGAAAAGTTATGCCGCCGCACAAAGAAAGGAAAAAGGAAGAAGAGAAGAAGCGAAGCTTTTTTGCGACGCGCGACGGGATTTTTATGGGCGGGCCCCAGCACTGGATAGTGGGGCGGCGGCAGCAGCCAGGACCAGCTGACAAACCAGCACGCTTTCCCTGGTATGGACTAGTTACGGCGCTTGAGATAATCCGCATCCGAGCCGGCATCTTTTGCCAGCCCTGCCAGCGACACATGGCAGTGGGCAGTTTCGATGGCTCGTGCGCCATCTCGCGGCTAACTAGCACGAGCCGCCCTTGTCAAACTGTGCAGGGGTCAGCCCGTGGTCATCAATATTTCAATCTAAATCCCCGTCGCTACCGGCCTTGAACTTATTTCACGTAATTACCCCCCGGCCCCACGCAGGACATTGCATATTGCCTCTTTGTCTCGTTTGTGTGTCTGTTCGAGAGCCAGCAGCAAGCCTAGCAAACCTACTATGTACGCCAGCAGATGACCGAAAGTGCTACCCTCCTGTCCACTCAAGCGGCTGGAAAACACGCAACCACACCATGCTCACCATCGAGGCGGTGATGGATGCGGGTGGTCACGGTGCGCTACGGGCTTGCAGTCTGGTAGTGTCGAGCAGCACTGCGGTGATGACAAGGCCAGATTGCGATTGGCTGACTGCCATACTTCTCGTCCGGCGGTGGTTGCACAATGAGAGCCGGCGAGCGCGAATAGTCTTCAGATACAACTCCGACAAGATGCGATAATGCTGAGGCTTGCCATGAATTTGCGGTGCAGCTACAGGTTGACATTGGACAGTTTAAGTAGGTGTCTCGTGCGCTGACCAGCTTAATGCTCGGCGATTAGGCGCATCTGGTGGCTTCTGTTGCCTTCGTATGTGGGTGCAGCTTGCACAAATGCAATATCTTGCAACTACCAGCCAGCTACCCTTCATCCACTCTGCGCCAAAGGAATAAGATACTCTCGCCATGCGGGGTCCTTCCCGGGCGCGGGGCCTCCGGCGCCTCCCAGCTGTCGCGTGGAATCTAAATTTATCTCTTTGGCACTGACTTCAACGTCGACATGGACCTTAAGAGATACCCACCTGGGGCCGATAAAGTCTGATCGGCAGAGCAGGCTGCTACACATTACTCTAGCATCTGCTTGACGCGGAATTTGGCATCGTGCTAGACCTCGTGGAAACTGGAGCCGAGCTCCATTCCTCTTTCGCTTGCTGTCATGTTGCACACTGAGTCCGGGGCGAGCCGTCGACGCTTGCGACCTTGGCTACCGTGCTGGGCGTTCCGTGGTCGAGACGACGCCTACGGACCTGAGCAGCCACTATGTTGCTGTTCCGGATCTCCTGACCACCTTGAATGCGCGGCGGGCGCCGATATCGTCAACCTGAGGCTCCACGGCAAAGCCTCCGAGGCGTAAACGTTGCAACCACCGAAGAACTCGTCATATTTCTATGGCTCTCGTATATCAAGTGGTGTGACCTCCCTTCGGCCATTGCTGCCTTTTCGAGCCGTCTATATTGCTCTCCGTAGGTGATGCAGCAAAGAAACCCGCCAGGACGTGGAGCAGGCGTGGCCTAACCGCAAAATCACAATCCATACGTCTTGGATGGGCCAGCCAAGCAAGTCACGCGCACTCGCTCGCAAAGTTGGCAGTCGCTATGCTACGCCGTATTGGTTTTCTGCAGATTGGCGCAATGTCTGCAGATTTGCCTTCATTTCGGCCGGCCATGTCTACGCTATGCTTCATCCCTGACCCTTGCGTGGCCATATGGCCTTGAGTTTAGGCCCCTGTTCTGGGGGCCCCCTTGCCCACAGTTGCTGGCGAATCATACGCGCTGGCAGAGTGCCTGGCTTTCCGCTTGTGGAAGGGTGTGCCTCTTCAGCTCTGCCGTGGCCTTCAAGATTCAGCGGTGTGATGAGGTGGTAGTTCACCTCGAGAAGCGGGTGTCGACTGCAGGATGCTCTGGCTATGGATGGCGAGCATGGAGAGTGCCAGCCTGAGATTCCGCGATGATCACCACCACCACCATCATTATCTTACGCAAGCGTTGCTGCAGCTCGTGGCTCCTGCAGCCACAGGAGCATTCAACGTCAAGCGCCAGGCGCACTTATTCGCTTCCCAAATCAAATAGTACGCCTGTTGATCCCAAAATGGAGATGGTGCCGAGGTATTGATGATATACTGCTGCATCCATACCTCCTAAACTCTTTTTCTTGCCATTTACGGATATGGGGCCTGCCCAAAATTACCATTTTTGCACAGGCGACAACCAGCAGATACACAGATTGGTTGGCTGCGTGTATTATTGTCATCATCGCTCTTATTTCCGTGCGGGTGCGCGGCCGTGCGTTTTGGTTGCGTGCCGCCGCCCGCTGCCCACTCCAATATAAACGCGCAATATATGAGATTTCCACCCTTCATATACTGGTACTATACAAGGCCTATAGTTTCTCTTTGGCCATCTCCACAGCGGCTCTAAGCTTTTGACTCTACTACAAGGAAGCCCGGGGACCCACTGCGGGAAGTTCTGCTCGATTTCCGGCTCTTTTGGATGGGGAGGAGCAACAACGGCCGTGTGCAATTTGTAGTTATGCTGGCACTACGGCTTGGCTCATCGACTAACGAAGTGGAATTTCCGGTCGGCTGGTGAATCGCACGATCCTGCACAGTAGATATAGACAGCAAGCCCGCCGCTACGAGTTTTTTTGCGTTCTTGTCATACCTCTTCCAAACCCGTCCACGCCATTCAGTCACTTATCCATGCGCCCATAGCAGGTATCGTGCTTGTCAGCTTTCGAAGCGCCTTCTTGGCAGAACCGGGTTGGAGTAATCACAACAAGAAATAATACAATATTGTTTTGTCGACGTCGATTTCTCATCTTGGCCACAACACAACTGACGGTTTCAAGTCACGTCCCTGCTGGGCCACCTATCCCACCAGTTCTGTTTTGAACAACGCAGGGCCTCACAAGACCGGGGCCTCGCACCACGGCTCCACCATTACCACCGCCGCCACATTCTCATCAAAGGCCGAGACCATGGCAGCGCCAACCACCCTCGACCAATTCACGCTGTTGCCAGCAGAACTACGGAACATGATCTGGGAAGCCGCTCTCCCAGAAGCCCGAGTCTTCGACATCTACCCAGCTTCATCCTCACAAAAAAAGACCACCCCACAGCAAGGTCTTCGCTTTGCCAACAAATGCACAGAGGCCCCACCAGCACTAACAGCCGTGTGTCGCGAGTCTCGCTCCCTCGCGCTGCACCACTACAGCCCCCTCACACTTGACGGCACAACAAAATACGTCAATCTGCGCCGCGACGTGCTGCTCCTCGAATCCTGTCTCTTGGGCCGCAGTCTTTTGCGCACGCTGCTGTTTATGGGCCAGATTCCCCTGATACGCGACAATCTACGCAGTCTGGCGTTTGGAACCTCGTATGGTGTGCATACAGGGCTGTGGCATGCGGTGCTGGGGTGGAACACCCAGCCTACGAACAGTTCCATGGGCAAGTTCTTGCAGCGACTGGGCGCCTTTGCTGTATTGGAGAGGCTGGTGTTTGTGGTGCATCAGGAGATGCATTTCGAGGTGGCCAGGATGCCCTCGCCAAAGGAGCTCGGGTCCATGACGATGGACGGAGAGTCTCCTGGAGGCGGGCGAGGGAAAGGAGGCAGAGGCCTGATGGCGGGAGCAGAGTTGTCGCGCAACACCACAGTGTACCAGGCTGGGTCTAGTCCGCCTGCACCACGCGCGCTATCTGCAGAACCACTTTCCTCGGTACCTTCTTCGCCTTGCTCCACCTCCACGTCTACCGCTTCGTCTTCATCTTCGCCCACCTCGTCTATTGGCTCCTCGCCGTCTTCCACAGCTCGGCGATCGGGCCCTTTGGATCCAGCCTTTTATCTGACGGGTAGCGGCGGCAACAAAGGGTGTTTATACCGCGTCCCGTGGACGAGCGAGAAGCCGTGGCTGCCGCATGCCAATCACATTGCTTACTACCCTCCAGTGGCCACTGCCGATGACGGCAAAGTGCAAGAGGGGACGGCGAATCAGAATGGGCTGAACCACGCCAGGGATCGAGACCACGACGGCAATAACAATAACAACGGAGTCGCCAAAGAGTCGACAAAGGCAAGACCCAGCCATGGATTATTTCCCACAGAGGATGACTGGATACGTTTTAGGCGGATCATCAAGCGCGAGGTCGAGGCGGGGATTCAATTAGGGCTTGCTGAGAGGGCGGCGAAGCCACGGTCGTGCAGGAAGAGGAAGCAGGCGGTTGTGGAGGAAGAGGAGGGGAGCTTGATGCAGCAGTACCTGCAACAACAAGACCAGACACTCCAACTACAACCACAACCATCTCCGTACGAGCAGGTGCCGCCGTACAAGACGACGGCGACGAAAAGAGTGCGGAAGCTAGCGGCGTCTGACGAGGCGGAGAGGCGCCGTAGATTGCCGGCGATTGAGGGCGCAAATCTAGTGTGGCGGTATTCATTGCCGTCTGCTTGACCGTCGGATCAATCGTGGACACCGAGCATCTGAGGAGGGGTTGGGAAGCCGAATGCGTGGTTGGTGATGGTGCAGCGGCATTTGGGATTCACGAAGTACAACGGCGAGCTAATCTGGTTCAGGATACCACTGCATGAGCAATACTATATAATTCAAACCTTTTTGATGAAGCCGCATAGGCATGCTCTCTCCCACTACTCTCTCTTTCTCTCTCTCTGCCAATGCCCCCAAGAGCTAACCTTGCTAATCTGCTCAAACCTCGGTCACGCGAGTAGATGACCAGCCCGCATCGCGCTTTGATTAAATGACCTCGTATATATAGACTGGTTGTTGTGGCTTGCATCGGCTGACACGAGCGTGACGCTTGGGACTTTGGTGTTGGCTAGCGTTTGTGGCGTGTGGAACTAGAACAGGTGTGTTGCCACAATGTTTGGGGTTTCTTGCTGAGACATGGTCTGGCGAATTAGTGGCTTTTATCCTTTACATTCCTGTTGCATCACTTTGCGGGAATACAGTATACTTGAACGGCAGACAACGTCATGTACAATGTGTCTGTCTGTTGGATTCTGGTGGAATTGAGTCTCAGTCTCTTGTTCCTTTGCTTGGTATCCAGCAAGCTACAAACCGCATTACGTCAGTTTCCCACAGGCTGAGTGGTTAATGTAAACCTCAAAGATGGACATCTCACGATATACAGGACCACCAGCAAGTACAACTGTGCCCAGCAAGAGGGCCGCATCCCGATGTTGGAATCGCGGCCCTGGCCGCCAAACACCTGCTCCGGGGGGCCGTGTTGTGTGGGTCCCGCTATCGGCGGGCCGGGCCGTGTGGTGGCTCCGGACCTCGGCTTGCTTGGCGCAGCGGCTTTACTTCTTGGTTTTTGTTGCTTCCCAATGTCCAACCTCTGCCCCAACCCACCACCGACCTGTGTGCGTCCTTGAGCCATAAAAACAACAAGCGCAGGACGACGTCGCGACAATTCCACCACCATGGCAGTGCCTCGACATGGCAGTGCCGCTGCGGGCTCTGCGTCCAACGGTGCAGCCACTGAACGAACGCCGCTTCTTCACACGCAAGAGATCGCTCCCGCCGCGGAGCCAGCAACGACGTCCCACCCCCAATCACCATCGGCGGCTGCGCTCATTCTCAAGCCTCAAGATAACGACAGCACTGATGGCCGTGTTGAAGACGAGGCCGAGGACGACATTCGCCCACTCCCAACATGGCAGGTCTTTTGGCTCTGCTTTGCGCGCCTGGTCGAGCCCATGGCCTTCTTCTCCATCTTCCCCTATATCAACAAAATGGCCCAAGACAACGGCCACCTCGCCGACACAGATGTGGGCTTCTACTCTGGTCTCATCGAATCGCTCTTCTCCCTCACCCAAGCTGCCGTCATGGTCCTATGGGGCCGCGCCGCCGACCGCACGGGCCGGAAACCCATCTTGGTAGTCAGCCTGCTGGGCGTCTCCATCGCCACTTCCATCTTCGGCACGGCGCGCACCCTGGGACAAATGATCTTGTTTCGCTGTCTAGCCGGCGTCTTTGCCGGCACCATTGTCACGATCCGCACCATGCTCAGCGAGCTCTCGACGTCACAGACCCAGGCCAAAGTGTTTAGCTGGTTTGCCTTTTCAGGAAACATCGGGATCTTGCTGGGTCCCGTGCTGGGTGGCGCGCTGGCGGACCCGGCCAACCAGTATCCGAGGGTGTTTGGCGGGGTGCGCTTCTTCCACGAGTATCCGTACGCGTTGTCGAGTTTCGTAATCGCGGCCTTTGGCTTGGTCGCCGCGTTGACGACAGCACTTTACGTTGAGGAAACACTACCGCCAGTGCATAAGACGACAGTATCCAACGCCGAGACCGACAATGAGCCTCTGGTCCCGAATGATGACGATCCTCGAACCGCGGAAAATGGCCTCGTTGCCACCTCCACCATTCAAGCACGTCCAACCCTCACCATCCGCCAACTCCTCGCCAGCCCAGGCGTCGCCACCGTCCTCTATGTCTACAGCCACATTATGCTCCTCGCTTTCGCCTACACAGCCATCGTCCCGGTATTCATGTTCACGTCCATTCCCCTCGGCGGCTTCGGCCTCCTCCCTTACCAAATCTCCATCCTCATGGCTGTCAACGGCGGCGCCCAAGCCTTTTGGCTCCTCATCATTTTCCCGCCCCTCCAACACCGCTTCGGCACCAACGCCATCCTCCGCGGCTGCGCAGCCGCTTACCCGATCTTTTTCGCCCTCGTCCCCGTGGGCAACCTTATCCTCCGCTCCGGCGCCACCACCGCATTCTGGGCCCTCGTCCCGCCGGTTCTGGCAGTGGGCAGTGGCGTCAGCATGTCGTTCACGGCGATTCAGCTCGCGTTGAACGATGTCGCGCCGCCGGACCAGCCGAGGGTGCTCGGCACGCTGAACTCGCTTGCGTTGACCGGGGTCAGTCTGGTGAGGGCAGTGGCGCCCGCGCTATTTACGAGTCTGTTTGCTTTGGGAGCGCGCTCGCAGTGGTTGTGGGGGTATGCGATCTGGGGCTTGATGATTCTGTTGGGCGTGTGGTTTGTCGTTGTTGCGCAGTGGTTGCCTGAGAAGGGCAAAGGGAGGGGTGGTAGGAGGTGAAACGAAAAATAAAGAAGGACTTTTGGGAGGAGAAAGCTGATGCGTCATAGAGTAAAGGACATTTGAAACTGCTTCAATGTGTACCAAGTCTGAGACGGGTAATTCGAGTCGACGACCGGTGTAGACGTGGTTGCAATTTTGATTCTTTGGGTGTGGCGGCCCTTTGCGATGCAAGAGCTTTCTTAAAAGACATGGAGTGCGCATATAAATTAGATCTTCTTTTGCAAAACCTGTTACCATATATGCTCCCTAAGTATTCAACATCCCAGTGCTTCCGGTGCCGATTATTTCCTCCAAGTCGATAGCCCCTCCCAAGTCCAACCCGATCCGAAAACGCCATGCTAAACAAAGTATATCATTTCCCGACAGAACGTACGGCCTTTTAAGCACCAACGGCATGGCTAAATACTCTGGCAGCCAATTGGCTAAGGAGTCGTGCTCGATCACCTTGCGGCAATTCCTAACATGCTTGTCAGAGATAGATCTAGCCGAAGCATCCAAGAACAAAGCAGACATAACTTACTTGAAAGACAGCATAGACGCTCTTTCCCTTTGCATCGCGAATGGCACCAAGACGGTTGCCCGCAACAGCTCCAGCTAGCAGTCCCGGCACATTTGCAACGATGAACCCAAGCGCACCCCCGCTCGCACCGCCCAACATGCCCCAGAAGCGGTTATTCGCCGTGCCATTCGGCTCCGCCATGCCTTGCTCGCGCAGCATCTCCTCAAATACATCGCCAAACTGCTGCTCCTCTGCCGCCCGGAACTGCTGCTGTTGCTGGTCCGCACTCGCTGCTCCTCCACTACCACCAGCTTGGTTCTGGAAAAAGTTCCATGCCCAGCTGAACGCAGATTGCGCGGCGCCTGGGCCGGCACTTGCTCCTCCGGACTGGGTGTCATTATCTGCCTCTGCAAATGGATCTTCGTACGCAGCTGAACCAGCGTCGCCTGCCTTGTGACCACCGGCGTTGGACGTTCTGCCGCCGCCATAGAATTTACGCTGGCTGTCGTATTCGCGGCGGCGCGTTGCGTCGGATAAAGTGAAGTAGGCGTCGTTGACGAGCTGGAACCTGCGCGTGCGGGTTGGGCGCTCAGGGGAGTCGGCGGGAACGCGGTCGGGGTGAGTTTTTAGGGCGGCGCTGGAAAGAGAGAGAAGGAGATTGTCAGAGCATGTATCGATTTGTATATGTGTATACCAAGGGATACTGTGAACACGTTAAGAGGTAATCTGAAGAAAACATACCGCTTGTAGGCATCTCGGATTTGCTGGGTGGTCGCCGTCTCGGAGACCTCGAGGATGGCGTCTAAAGAGCATGGAGAGTTAGGGGGAGGAGCAAGAACACAGACTATTCCAAAACGGACAGAACAGAACAGAGCACATACAATAATTAGGAGGTGGACCGGATGCCATGGTGACTGAAGGTGGTGGTGGTGGTGGTGGTGGTGGTGGTGTTGTTGTCAATGTGTAGTGGTAAAATGCGGAATTGGTTGTACAAAGGGTCCTTCGATAGGTTAGTGAGTTGCCTCTGTCGTGGGAGGTTTGAAGGCGCCACCGTGGATGTTAAAGCAGGCTCACGCGCATGTGGTAGAGTCAGCGAACTGTGACGTCAATTATAGATACCTAGCTACAATCTCTCCCATGATACATAGCAGCACACATGGGGCAATGGTGGCTCGTGCATTCTCAGGGTTGGTCACAGGGCTAGTACCATGCTATGATATTTGACATACATAGCACCTGCGTACATAGTATCTCATTGGGATTTGCTCCTTGGGCAGATGCAATCCACCTGCTTTTACGCACGCATGTTGATATTGCTAGATGCAATGGATGATCACAATGGCGAGCAATCAAGCGACGAGGTCGAGAGGTGCAGGCTTGTACAATCGATCGTTAACAGGTACGGTCTAGCGCAACTAAGGGTTTCGTGAGAGCAGAAGTCCTAGTCAGCCTCGGCCCAATGTCCAGCCCTGCACATCAATCAGTAGAACACTTAAAGGACAGAGACTGTGAATTCGTTTACTATGTAGACGATGGATCCTCACAAATGGCCGCTTTACTCTTACGTTGGCCAGGGAAAACACAAATGGAAAACCATTCCAGAAGGGCGACAGAAATAGGAGAAATGGAGGGGCAGCCCGCAGATGCCGCCCACTAGCTTTGTGCAGGACCACTCCAGCGGGCCAGAGGCTTTTCTAGGGCCATGCAGGCCGTTCAGGCCATCCCTGTCAGGCCCAACGTCCGGGACCCGGGGCTTTCTTTCCTTTCAACACATGTTTGCACCATCCCAACATTCTGCAATTCAAAAGACTGCATCAAGGGAAGAGCAGAGAATACTTGCAAATCACATGGTCGCTATTCTGGCATCACGCCTGTCATGGCATGCCAGTGTCCAAGATGAGCACCGCATAACGCATTGCGGCCGTACGGAGATAGCATTATTTTGGTGTAGAACGGCCATCACATCGTTGTCCCCACGGCCAGAACTCGGCCTTGTGCCCATGCGCATTGCCCCTCGTTGGATCCCCAGTCCAGCTGGCAGGCCGTTATTGGGGGGTGTCACCGCTCTGTGCATTTTTGGTTTCAAGTCCTCCCCAGTTATCCAAACAGACACAAGTTCTTGCAGGAAATCATGCCCAACTTGAAGAAAGCGGCCAAGTCGTGGGTCGGGTTGAGGCCCAACGTATTCTGTATCCTGGTGTGAGCCTATGTGGGGGAGAGTGTGTAAAGGCCAATGGCCCCGACGTGACCAAGCGCCTGTGGCCATTTCACCACTAATTTTCTTAGCCAGCAACGCCCAGGGGCCAATAGCTGGAGTGCGCAACACGAGGGACGTCATTCCCCTTGATGCTGGGTTCCCCCTCTTTCCTCTTTTGATCACGTCAATGCCACCTTTATTAGAGAGGAGTAGCGGTAGCGGCAGCAGCAGGAATGCCCACCCCCCTCCCACCAGGTGACTTCCTCGGTTTCGTTTAATAAAGCCCAACCACACGACCCTCCTCCCTTTGCACCCGCTGACCATCCAGATCTTTTCTGTGTTCTCGCTATTGCCTGTTCCCGCCTTTCTCAAGAGGCACTCGAAACGCTCGCGCCTTATCGCTTGAGTCATACGTCACGAACTCCCCTCGGTCTGTTTCCATTTTCCACCACCTGGGCGCTATCATCCGGCCTTTGTACATCTTGTTGGCTCTCGCCCTTTCTCTGCGCTGCCATTGTTCTATTTTCGCTCGGTTCCTCTCCTCAACGATACTGCCTCTATCTTCTCTCGAGTACCTTGTTTAGCATAGCAAAAATAAAACTGCAGTACCCATCAACGAACGCGTCTCTGCTCTGCTGCTCTGCTCGCCTTTCCACATTGCCTTTGGTTGTTGCTTATCCCGAACTCGCCGCTCGAGAGAAGGCGGACGTCAAGCATTCGCCCAATTTACCATTTCTAATATAAGACTGTCAGGAACTCACCAGAACCTATACTCGCCCTTGCAGTTGCATGTACCAGACAGCATTATCGCAGTCAAAAGGCGACTGTGAGGTGTGCGTATCTGGAAACTGACGCTGACCTCTTGACACCCTTTCAGACTACTGTTCATACCGAGCCACTCACAATGGCAGTTCAGGAAGACTTGGCCGCTCTGTTCGCCAGGAACATGAGCCTGGCCCAACCGCCACCGGTTGCCGAACCCGACCAAAACAAGATTGTGTACATCTCGCAACATTACACACACTCCGCCCACATTACCACTCCCACAGCCGCCGACGAACCCATGCAGCGGCCACAGTCGGAGCCTGCCACTTCTGCCGATTTAGAGTTCTATTTGCGTTCCGCCGGCGTCGACACTGCCTCGCTCACGCTTCCTCAAGTTGACTTGTTCCGCCATGCCGACGACGCTCAGAGGGCTCGGCTTGTGCAGCTGTGGACAATCTGCCCGCAACAAACCTCTCCTACTATGCATACCTTGACTTGGAACACCACCTCGCTTGAGCAAGAGGAGTTGCTAGCCCGACAGCGGTACGAGGAGGCACAGGGGGCGGTTCCCGTTGCCCAAGTCGAGATGAGTTTGGACGGTACTGTCGTTGACCCTGGCCTGTCTCATTCACCGGGCAGTGTCCAGTCGTCCGACTCAAGGTGGCAGCCTATTGTTCACACACATTGTTACATGGAGCCGTATATGCAGTCTGGCTATGAAGAGTTGGCGCGCAGAGAGTACGACGCGAGTGCACGCAAGGCTTCGTTAGATCCTGTCTATAAAAGCTCTGGCGGTATGTTGGATTGGGAGAGACAGCAGTGGATGGAAAACCAATACGGCAGCTTCGTTGGAGGCTGGCGTGACGATGAAGATATGCTGTAGAGTGAAGAGAGCGTTGTTTCAATCAGAGTCGTCTTAGTCTGATGCCTGTTGAATAGATGCACTTTCTTACTTGTCTTCAGGAAACGCTTTACTGTCCCCCCGGGGGGGGATACATATTGTTACTTCATTGGGATCACAATGGCTTCAAGATTCTTGGACGACTTGGTATCTGCAGATATTATTCATGCTAGGGCATCATGATGGGAGTACGGCGTTAGGATACACACATACATACCAAAACCTCCAAATGGTCGCTCAAAGAGGACAGGGAAAGGCGCGGGTTGGGGGGCAGATTGTTCGTCCTTTTTCCGGTATTTATTATGCATTCTCTACTCTATTACATCTATACACCTCACATTTAGTCCCATACTTGCTGACATGCTCTGCCTCAAAGCCTCCTCCACTGACCAAGAATGATTCCCCAATAGCAGGAGGCAAGGCTTATAAGACGTTGTGGTGGTAGAGTTAGGTGGAATAATTCCAGACAAGAGCAATTAATTCTGACTATCCAACAGTGGATGCTCAGACTGGTCCTATAGTCTATTTTCTTTATGGCTAGTTCCACTGATATATGAATCCTTATGATTTTCCCTTATCCATCGAGCCTGATCCCCAACAATTTGTGCGACGTACGTATTTTCTTGCGCCAAAGGAGAAGGAGTGTAAGAGAATCAAACCAGCAAACTCCCAGGTTAGTCAAGCAGAAAGTCAAAGGACAAAGCAAAGCATGAACAAAGCATCACCCCTTTCTCGATTGTGACACGTGTGATGTGTGCATAGTAACAGGAAGGCCGATTTACTTCTTCTTGCCTCTGCTCTTGCGCTTGCTGTTCTTGCTGCCAGCCTGTGCCTGGCTCCCAGTCGCCTTAGCAGCAGTGCTAGAGGCAATGTCCTCCACAGACTTATCAAGCAGCTCAAAGTCTTCATCGACTGAGCCGGTGCTGGGTGTGTGCTTGTCGCCCGCACCCGAAGATGAGTCCGTCTCGACAGCTTGAGCTTCCTCGTCCTCAATCTCCTCGTAGTCCTCAGTCCCGGCGTCCTTCTTCTTGAACATGCGGCCTACAGTCAAGCCAAAGAGCCAGATCGGCATGCGCACAAGGGCTGTGTCGCGCACAGTAGGCTCAGCAATCTCGTTGGGCTAGATATCGCAGACCAGTAAGCAAGATATTATCATCAAGAGAACATAAGAGGGTACCCGGACACTCACGTCAAGCAGGAACAATTCCACATGGCCATCTTCATCCTCTTGCTCAAGGTACACATCGCCCAGAGAGTCTACAACCAGGATTTTGCCGTTTTCCGCAACAACGCGCTTCTTGGCGCCCTGAGGGCCACCTTCAGTGGTGATGGGCGTCGCGGTACCGGAGCCTTGCGCAGCGCGTGCAGCCAGCTTGCGACGAACGTTGCCGCCGCCTCTCTCCTGTGAGCCTTCCTTCTTGTTCTCGCGTTCTTGCATGCGCCTCATACGGCGGTTTGTAGGCATCGCCCTTTGCTCTTCCTCGGGAGCAGGCGGAGCTGCAGTGCCAACTCCTGCGGCGCTACTGTCAAGGCCTGGCACGTTAATGCCCAAATTGTCACCCCAAGCCGCTTGTCGCGCGAATTTGATGTAACGCTCGACAAAATCCCGCTGCCGCTTCCAGCCCATGTAGAGTGCCAGGTAGTGAGCCCCGCCGCCCAATGCTAGGAATACGCCAAACATAACAGTGCCGAGCCCGGGACGGTAGCGATTGTAGTAGTAGCCGGTACCCTTCCACACAGGGAACCCGTTGGCAACAAAATGATCATATCGCTCTCTGCCCGATCCGCGCAAGATATTGGCGACAATGGAGAGACGAGCCTGACGATCAGATGCAGCCTTTACAGCGGCGTTGACTTCAGACTTTGTAGGCGCCTTGGGCACCTTGGCAGCAGCATCCTTGCTCTTCTTGGCCTCTTTCTTCGCTTTGTTGTGTTCGGCGGTGAGTTGCTGCTTCACCTTGTCCGGGTGCAGCGAGCGGGACTTTTTGCGGTAGGCCTTGTTAATGTCATCTTGGCTGGCAGAAGGGGTCACGCCGAGAAAGTCGTAGAAGGACACATCTGGGCCTTCGTATTGAGCGAGCTCGTCGCGGACGCGGAAGATTTCCCGATCTGCAGACCAGAGTGTTAGACGGTCGTAGGTGGAGGATAGTGTACAGATACAAGGGGAGGATGCCCAACGGACCATCTTTGGACCAAGCAGCAGTCAGAGGACTCAAAACGGCCAGCAGGCCGAGGGAAAGCACCGAGAACTTCATTGTTGCATAGTCGGGCAATAACCAATGATAGGATTTGCTTTCTTGGCCGGAAGGTTCGTTGGATAGGTTTGTCGGAAAAGCGAAGGCCAGCAATCACTCGTAATGTGGTCGCCGTCAAGGATCCGAAGCTGCGGAATCGAGACTGCAATGAGGACGCTGAGTCGTGGGAACTTTTTGTGGATTAGCCAAGAATTCAAAGCAGACTCTTTGCAAAGCAGAGCAAAGACGTCGCCTATGAAAACGGCAAAAGTGAGTTTGGAAGGAACCAAACTACGCAAGTGAGCAGCAAAGGTGAAGTGTCTTTACCACCATCAAGGGACGGGCAACTTTTTAGGAATAGGCACGATCGGAGGCCTAGAGCTAGTCTCGCAACGTCTAGACCCTTGCTGGACTTGCACTTTGATTTTCGGAGACGTGTTTAAGTCGCACCAAACCCCGGTCCTCTCCTCTCAGGGGTAAAAGTACCATGTATTGTATACAACCACCTTGTGTCGAAGAAGAGATATCCACTTGTACTTGACGGACTTTGTTCAATGCATTCAGAAAACATGGCTTCTTGAGCTTTAAGAAAGAAAGGAAATGCACAAAGGATCAATCTCAGGCCTATACAGCACTGCAAATGGCAAAGATCCAACACACCCACACGTGACAGGCCACCAGCCTAACAGCCTCGGAAGCCCGCCGGTCGATTACTCAACCGCTTGGCTCTCAGATTGATGATGCCTGTGACTGAGGTTACTGTAGTATCATAGTACTATGATAGTATACATAGTATGTTGCTTCTTGCTGAATGATGGAAGAAGAACGCAGAGGCTGACAACGTCTGTGGTTCTAGTTGGCCGTGCTTTTTTCATCCATAATACAACGACTTGATCCAGCTATATGATACATACCTAGGTAGTAAAAGAAATCTGGTATGTTGCCAGGATCGCATATCCAGCACAAGTCTGAAAAAAGATAATTATACCGAAGCATGCCACAAATACACTACTCAGCGGACGAGGCCATGAGAAGTCAGCATCTACGTGGGAGCATCAAGTTTCTGCACCATAGCAGCCCTTCAAACGGTCTGGGGCTGACAACAGACGCGTTGTTTCATGAAGGCGGTGCTCTACAGCTATGTACACAGTACCTTTGGCTGCCGCCAGATGCCGCATTGGGCAGAGTATCCGTTACTCGCATCGGACGATTACGTGAATAAGAGGCCACAGGGGCCAGGAGACCGCCCTAGCGTGGTTTCCCAATTTACTTCTGGACCATCAACCATCAGAAAGATTCGAAATCGTACCTGCCAAACAACAGGGGCCACGTACCCCGAAGCTCTGCTGTGCCCTTATTGTCCTCCGCCCATCTGCAAGCAGCCTGCAAGCAGCCTGCAAGCAACTCCGCCGCTTTCCCACCCGTGAAGCCCGATCAACAACGCAATCCACACCAGTCGACTTGTCCTGCCCTCACAGCTCGCCTTTAGCGCCTTTATAAACTCCGTAGCCTGCTGCAACTTCTACACTCTTTCGCTCGCTTGTCTCTTCACCTCTGTCGACTTTGTCGTTTTGCTGGTCCCGAAAGAGGCCCCGTCACAGCCTCTCGTCCATTCATCCCTTATTCTTAAAGGCTCAGTCGCACACCAAAGTAGATCTACTACCTAAGTAGTGCCAACTCTTTTTCGCCCACAGACGTCCTTCAATCTACTTCTTCCGAATTCAAAGCCTCTCGCTCGCCGACACCCGACCAGATCATCCCACAGCCAAAATGTCGCGTATTCAGATCCCCATCGACGCCCTGACGTCCCGCATCAACTTTGGCGACCGCTTCCAGAGCCTGCGCTCGACCTCCCTTTCGAACCGCTTCGCGAACCTCCAGCCGGTCTCCGAATTCCTCGATGTCAAGCGCCTCTCGAAGCCTGCCAATTTTGGCGAAGCGCAGTCCCGTGTCAACTACAACCTCGGCCACTTCTCGAGCAACTATGCGGTCATCTTTGTGATGCTCTGCATCTACTCCCTTCTCACGAACCCCTGGCTGCTATTTGACATCATCTTTGTCGTCGCGGGTATGTTCCTGATTGGCAAGCTCAACGGCCAGGACCTCGAGATTGGCCAGACGCGCGTCACCACCTCTCAGCTCTACACTGGTCTCTATGTGGTTGCTATCCCTATTGGTCTTTTTGCCTCGCCCATCACCACTGTCATGTGGCTCATTGGTGCGAGCGGTGTGGTGATTTTGGGCCACGCTTCTATGATGGATAAGCCGCTCGAGGAGGCTTTTTCCGGGGAGGCGGTCTAAATGGTCGGCCGCGAGCTCCCAAACGTGCGCCCCAATGGGGAAGACCATCGAGGCAAGGGCAAAGGGACTACACGGCTTCTGGTTTCGAGCAGGGCTTATGGGGCGATGGTAACGCAAGGAGATTGGTAGAGGAGGTGGACAGTGATGAGGACTCGGATACACAAGGCGCTGGCCTGCTTCCTACACAGGGCACGCGTTTTCCAAGCGATCCGCTTCGCTTCACGGGTATAGACATTGGGGAGAACATGTCGTACCAGCGCAAAAAATACACGCATGGGCATGCAGAAGATGAAGATTCTTCAGGCGATTCTGATCAGGACGCAGATGTGGATGAGGACGGTAACCCGCAATTCTCAAGGGATCGTGAAGATGAATTAGTTGAATCTGCGATGAGACGAATCAACAAGGCCCAGGCAACCGGCAAGAAGGACGTCAGGCTGACAAGAAACGAACTGGCTGCATTGGAAAATCGAAGGAAGCGAATGCAAGCTACGGGAGAGGGCAAGAAACGAAAGAAAGAGCAACGTTTTGCAGTGCCTCTCTCACAGTTTGGCCCGATTTCGCAAAAGGAGCATCGTTTCTCGCGTGTTCCTACGGCAATGGCTCCTACCGAGACGCTGGGAGGGCCAATAGGGCAGCCGCCTGTAGGGTGGTTTGCTCATCCTTCTTCGTCTCGGCTAGGGGCTTCTGACTCTCGCCGCCGTCTCAGCAGAGCTTCAGCCTCAGATCGTGAGGTCAGAAGCACTTCTCCTTTTCAGTACAATTACGTTCAGCAAACCGGCCATCCCTCCAGTGCACGACACATTTCAGATTCTCCTGTTGCGCCGCTGTCACCTCGTGGACACGCCTTCTTTGAAGAACCACGGATCCCTCATTACAGTTCATCCTCTTCCCTGCATTCGGTGCCTGCTGCTTTGGATCCATTTCGCTACATGACTTCCGGTGCACCAGCTCCCTACCACTCTGGCTCTGCCCCATCTCTGCGCAACGTGTCAGGATCATCAGCAGGCCAGACGCATGCCTCATCTCCATATCGCGGCACTGGCAGTGCTTCCCGTCGCGAACCTCGACAAATTACTTCAGAGGATGACGAGTCGTCTAGTGGAAAAGAAGACAGTGGTGACGAAACAAGTGATGAAGTGGATCAAGGCGCACAGATTGGGAGCTCAAATAACGGTGTGCATGCCGACGGGCGGGAGCATATTATTGTGGAATTGGAGCGAGAGCCGACGCCTGAACCGCGGGTTACTAGGTCTAAGAAGGTGGCTTCTTCTAGTGCATCTTCTCCTAAGCCCTCTCCAAGAGCTTCGCCCAGACGAAGGTCGGGAGCAACCAGTCGTAGAAAAAAAGGGAGTAAATGATTGGATCTACTTCTGCTACCATGAGTCTCCTGATCTTTATTTTGGCGACTGTGGGTTGTAACGCAGTGTGATTGGGTCCGTGGTCTCTTTAAGTGTCTTTTTCTCTGTATTACTTATCTAGGTACTGGTTTCATGGATAGAATGGGAGGAGCAATAAATTTTTATTCAACAGACGCATGATTTCACATATGACTCGAGTGTTTAGTATAGACGCAAGGAAACAAGTCTATTACATAGTAGTATAAAATATGGTATCAGAAGGTATATATCCTGGTCAATCCATCCCTCCCTTTCCCCTCTGCCAAATATATCCAACATAGTCATCATCAATATCATGAGTCGTTAAAAGTCATGCCACAGAGACATGCATACAAGAATTCTCCGACTAGTCGAAGAATTCTCTTACACTCTTCATCATTCCGCCGCCCCAGCCACCACTACCACCACTGCCACCAAATCCGCCAAATCCACTGCTGATATCCCGCTGCCAGCTGTCCCTCTCCATGTGAATCGATGTAGTTCCCTCGCGACCACCACCGCCGCCCATACCACTGGCCATGCGGACTGCCTCACCCACTAATCCAATCCCATCTCCACTCATGGCGCGCACGCCCATGCCAAGCATGCGCTCAAGGCCAGGAGGCAAGCGCAGGCCAAAGCGGGCGAGAAGCGCGGTGAGTGCGCCGCCGGTGATGAGCGGAAGAATAACGAGAGTGAAGACCTTGACGGGGTGACGCTTGGCGTAGTAGACAAGGTCGCGCAAGAGGCGCTTAAGCTGCTTGTAGGCGCGGTTGAAGAAGCTGGGGCGTGGGGAGCGGCGGTAGGAGGAGGTGGAGGCGCGATGCTTGTCTGTAGGGTTCACCAATATGAGCCAACAGGATATCGCAATTGACGAGGATGTGATGATCCTTTGCTTTAAGAACAGAATGCAATATCATCAGGGTAAAACACACCTCCGCCAAAAAAGGTCCGTGTAGAGATGTTTGGCAAGCCGAAAAAGCTGGATCGGTTGCCGCTGTGTCGCGAGTGGCGGTGCCGACTGCTGTGATCGTTGTCACCACCGAAGATCGACGCTGCGATCCCTGGGGACCGCGAGCGCGAGCGCGAATGCGAACGTGACGAGCGACGGGACTTGTGGCTAGACACCGAGTACAAACTGCTGCGCTTGAGGCGATCCTTCTCCTTGGAGGAGGACGAGCGGTGTTGGTGGTGATGGTTGTGCGAGGAATGGGTGGATTTTCGCGAGATGATGGACGCGGCGTCGTCAAAGAGGCCCATGGTGACGGTGACGAAGATGCGCAAATGGACAGTGATGAAGCTGTGACTGAGAGTGTGCCCCAACTGCGTGTGTATTGAAAAGCCCTGAGTTCTATAAGGCTGAGGAAGCCGTAGCAGGATCCGAGACGTACTATAAGATCTACGAATTCGTGAGATCGCAAGTACAGTGCCGGTGACAATGAAAATGGATCCAATGTCAGGGGCACCAAAAGTCAATGCTCGTCACTTTCGCCAGTCTTGCACGGGCTACAAGAGAGTCTGGTTTGTATTGGCTGGTGGGCTGGGGAGAATAGGGAGCTCCTTCTCTATAACCGACTTACATAGCAGAGCAGGGGTCGCTATTCGCAGCTTACTCCTGGAAAATCTGGGGCTGGCATTGGGGGACCCCTGAGCTGCTAAATTGCTTATGGGCTAGCGGGAAAAGGAACATGGTCTCCGTACCTCTTGCCCCTCGCTGCTGCTGCCAAAGGAAACCTCCCGTCATCGGAGGCGGTGGGTAAATTTTCAGAAGGGCGTTTGGAGGGGCAAACGCGCTATAGCTTGGAGGCTACTTGTGCTGGTGGTGGGGTGGTGCTTGGTTACAGGCTATTGTAGCTGCGATGGGTTGCCTGGGAATGAGTCAATTGTTCAATTCTAGTTTATAAGACAAATCGAATCAGTGGTTCTGCTCCCATTGCTCCCATCTGTTTACACCGTAGCATCTCTGTCTTTCTTATCCCATTGCAACGATCAATTTATCTTCGAGTTCACCCAGCGACCACAAAGCCCATCATCAAACAACGTCACCCCTCGTTCGCGTCCATATACACACTTGCAGTCAACATGGCTCCCACCGTCCTCCACTTGCGTGCCGAGACCAAGCCTCTTGAGCACCGCTCTGCTCTGACGCCGTCGACCACCAAGGCCCTGGTCGAGGCTGGCTACGAGGTCCGCGTCGAGAAGGGCTGCGGCAAGAAGTCTGGCACGACCCGCATCTTTGACGACGCCGAGTTCGAGGCTGCCGGCGCCACCATTGTCGAGGAGGAGTCGTGGGTTGACGCCCCCGCTGATCACATCATTGTTGGCCTCAAGGAGCTGCGCGAGGAGACTTTCCCCCTCAAGCACGTCCACGTCCAGTTTGCACACTGCTACAAGGGCCAGGAGAACTGGGATACGGTGCTGGCAAGATTCCCTCGGGGCGGCGGCACTCTGTTGGACCTCGAGTTCTTGGCAGACCCCAAGACGGGCAGAAGAGTTGCTGCGTTTGGGTAAGAACTCCGCTCGAGCACGAGCAGAGGAAAACTTCGAATTGATAGGACATGATAGCTGATTGGAGGTGAAATCGCACAGATACCATGCTGGCTTTGCGGGTGCTGCGCTCGCCCTGGAGAACTGGGCCTGGCAATTGACTCACCCGGCATCTGAGCCCCTCGCAAGCGTAACGTCTTACCCCAACGAGAACGAGTTGATCGCCGATGTCAAGAAGTCGCTGGCAGAGGGAGAGAAGAAGGTTGGCCGGTTGCCCCGTGTGATTGTCATTGGCGCTCTTGGTAAGTTATGGCATCAACCTACCTCTCTTGGCAGTCGAACCTGTCATACAATTGGCTGTTCAAGGATAGTTCACTGACCAGTCTCTCCAATACAGGCCGCTGCGGAAAGGGAGCCGTCGACATGTGCCTGCGCGCAGGCGTGCCAGACGAGAACATCCTCAAGTGGGATATGGCCGAGACGGCCAAGGGCGGCCCCTTCCAGGAGATTGCCGACAGCGACATCTTCATCAACTGCATTTACCTTGCCTCCAAGATCCCTCACTTCGTCAACGTCGACTCGCTCAAGGCTGCCGGCGCTGACCGCAAGCTGTCTGTCATCTGCGATGTGTCGGCTGACACCACCAACCCATTCAACCCTGTGCCCGTCTACACCGTCGCCACCACCTTCGACGCACCCACCGTGCCTGTCGAGCTCGACCAAGGCCCAGCCTTGTCCGTGATTAGTATCGACCATCTACCTTCGCTGCTGCCCCGTGAGGCCAGCGAGGCTTTCAGCAACGACTTGCTGCCTCACCTGCTCAAGCTCAACGACTGGCGCAACGATGCCGTGTGGGCTGGTGCCGAGAAGCTATTCAAGGAAAAGGTGGCTACTCTGCCTCCTTCAGCTCTCGAGAAGTAGATCTAAAGGTTGAAGTTGGGATATCATGGGTTTTATGTCGTGGGCTAGGCGTTCTTGGTTTTAGAAATGTCAAGATGAAAAGCATGAAGATATATAGAGGTCTTTTGATTGGTTTATTCATATGGAATCAAACGGGGTACCTGGTGTAGGTCGGAATCCCAATATGTATCATGACCGGGAAAGAAAACAAGGAGTCTCAGCAAGTATGACTTGCATAGTTGTTCTCAAGATTCTCACTGCCGGGTAAAGGGGATATATTTGCAAAAACCTAAATACTCGATCTGACCATCCAGGACCTTACATTTTCCGAGATATGCTGGGCATGACTTGCCAAGAATACGTCGGCAAAGGGGTTTTAGTTGGTAAAGGAGACACATGTTCTTCATGTGCTTCTTCTTTGGCGTTCTTGTAACCGCTGGCTTGGCTATTGTTCGCACAATTTGTGATACCTTTGTAACGCTGCCTTCCTGTATTGAACTGCCAGACTTTCTTCTTTTTATTGCTTACTCCCAGCTCGTGCATGACAGGCCACCGTCAGCCCTCGTATAACCGTCAGCCCATCTAAGAATCAATAACGGCTGACATCCACCCGGCTGGGTCTCTGGCTGTATTTCCTCGATCGCCACTCAAGCAGAGAAAGTGGCTTTGCATATTTTTTTTTAGTGAGACAACCCACAGATGGAAGAGTAAGCCATAGGTCTGTGTAGGCGGAGTTGCATTTCATCTCGAAGGATGCATCCTAGTGGTGTCACACAAGCCCTCCCGGGATAACTCATACTCCTTGTTGTATGCCATATACAAGGATCGGCGCTCGTTGCTCGCCGTAGAAACATGTTCCTTTCATCTTCTTTTCTTTTCTTTTCCTTTACCGCTCAAAACCGAACGACGTCGCTCGTCCTCCGTCGACGTGGTCGTCCACCTCTTTCCCATTAATATATCCGCCGCCCCCTCAATGAGATCGCAACAGTTCATCGCAGCAGCACCATGGCTGCTCTTCTTCCCAACACTCATAGGCGCAGCATGTTATAATGTCGACGGCACCACCACGGGGCTCGACGACTCGTTCAAGCCATGTAATGCCTCGGCCCAGGTCAGCACCTGCTGTGCCACCAACAAAGGCTCTAATGCCGACGTGTGCTTGACTTCGGGCCTATGTTATACTCAAGGTGAAGGGTACAGTGGCATGATTTACATGAATGGGTGTACCGACAAGACGGGGCTGTCGGACAGTTGTGCGCACTTTTGTCCTGATGGTGAGTTTCCGGCGGGATTATCGAGCTCCTTGTTGTTTTGGACGCCCGATTGCACAGACACACGAAGAAATAGAGGGTGAATGAGAAATGAAGCAATCGCGAAACCACGCCATGGATCGAGTTCCTTGATCGAACTGACGGTCCCTTCTATCTTGCACAGCAACAAACAATTGGGGAGGTGGCTCCACAGTCCGGAATTACAACATCCTCCAGTGCAACAAGGGTGTCTACTGCTGCCGCGCCTCGTCAGATACCTCAAACTGCTGTAGCAACTCATCAGCCATTATATCCACAGACGTGGGCAGACTTCTGCTCGCGACCGCGACCGCGACCGCGACCACGACCACGACCATCGGCACAGGCACCGCAGCGTCAGCAATGACAAGCACTGCACTCGCAAGTGCAGGAGCGAGTGCTGGCGGCAATAGCACCAGTATTGAAGAGAACGCAAGTTGTCCACCAGACAAGTCAGCCGTGGTGGGCGGCGCGGTGGGCGGAGCTCTCGGTGCTGCGCTGCTGGCCTCGCTGGGAGCGTTGGCTTTTGTACTTATGCGTAGGAGATCAGCTGCCGCCGGATCTATACAGGAGTATAACCACAGCCAGTACGCTATGGAAGGGGGCAATCACGTGGTAGGCTCAGACTTTCCACAAGTCCATACAAAACAAGATGCATATAGGCAAGGCGGGCAGGCACCGCCTACTGAGCTGCCTGTCGAAAGAGATAGGGCAGAGATGTGACTGATATTGCATGCACTGGTGGACGCACTGCTGTTATAAAGGAAGACGCGATGGAATACCAGCTATTCAATATAGAAACGTTTGTGATGTTGAGTGAAATAAAATGTGGTGTTCACAAGTCACGGCCTTGGTTGAATCGATCGTGTCGCCTTTGATGGATCTGTTTTCGTGGCCTTGAAATTCTGTTCCTGGGCTTGAGTACGCCTATATGGCTTTATGTGCTTGTGAAAATGCGGGATAGAGTAGCAAGATAAGCACATCCGCGTCACAAGAAGCCAAGGTATTACTTACACGAGCATTTGCTTGGGCTGGCTGGCTGGCTGGCTGGCCATGGCTCGTCGCGTGACTCTCTCGTCCTCGAGGTTGAAGCAACAGACCGTTGTTCCCAATGAAATAGACTGACCCGAAAGTAAAGTAAAAGGCATACTTGAGACAGGAACTACTCATCTATCAATCCAAAACAAAGTCAGAAAGAAATGCTTGGCCATGACTCCGGGAATCGAATCCTGAGCCAAGCGTCTCCCCTTCCACCCACCCACGCTCGCCCCAGGGACCACAAGGAATCACAGGTTAATACGACGCTATATACCACTGTGACATTGTGGATTTTAATTGAAGGGATCTTGGAATGGTCTATATAGTCATGGCTTGGGCAGAGGGAGGGGCCAAGGGAGGGTGCAGGGGGGTCGGGCTAGCAGAGGAGGGATGGGTTACGAGTAGGAGGGGCGCCAGGGACTAAGGGGCGTGGAACATGTGAACGAATGCTGCTCGCGAGTCCACGATAGCATATCCTTGCTATGACCGTCCATTTATATAACGGCTTCCCTAGGGCAGCGAATGCCAAAAGATGTGGCTCTTGAGGGCAACCCGCACGACACTCAATGGGCGTTGAGCCGACGGGCAGCAGATCAAGTCTTTGCGGTTGCCCCCAAGACGCACCCATATTTTGATGAAGTACAGCATGTGGCTTTAGTCTTTTAGCCCCAGACATGATGACTGGCAGTCACGGTGGAATTTGTCTCAACGTGGCCGACGTAGCACTTGCTCACGATAGCTCAACAGCCACTTCCTGTCCGTGAATCCTTGCGTTGGTGACGTGATTCAGTATCAGGGTAAGTGAATACAAGATGAGTACTTGCCACTGAAAGGATCAGAAGTCTAAAGACCTTTAGGCTCATCTCCGAAGCAATGATAGTACCAAATACCTAGGTATGCATTATTCTATCCATGTGTCCAACCTCCATCTTCCTAGAAAGTCACACATCAGCAACTCCTCGGCATACTCAATACGAAACCTACAATAAGGCCCTTCCTTATCATCATCATTAAGCAAATTCAGCAAAAGAGTCAAGCAAAGCGTCATCTTAGATGTAAGTCCCTCCAAAAGGGCAACGGCTAGAGGGATGGACGCTTGGATCAAACTGACTCATTGCGGAGCTTAACTAGTTCACCTTCGACTATCAAGGACAAGAAACGCACCTCAGACCGAGCCTCACATGAGAGCTGAGCCACACGAGCGACCAGCGCAAGAGCCCTGCCTTCAATACATCAGCATTTCCAGAGACCATGGGTTTCTTCAGCCGGCATCTGGGCAGTCGGTCTTCAGCACCAGCTGGCGTAGGTGTACGGCAGCATGGAGCGCAAAGTGGACCATTTCACCTATCTTTTGGTCGAGCACGCGGTCTGAAATGGCGGCGAGGACGATTCAGGAAACGCGGAAAGGCCACAATGAACGTTGCGGTACCTACTGGGCGGCTTTAATCCCCAGGATAGCCCCCTGGATTCGATGTTGGACCTGACAATCCTACTATAGGGTTGAGAGGAAGGGCTTCGACAAGATTCAACAAGGCTTAGTGTCCGAGCACGGGTATTGGAGAATTTCGGATGATCATGGTCGCTTACACCTAGACGTGAAGGATCGTCCCCAGTCATGTGCGTAAAGGCACAAGAGTTTTTGGTTGGGTCATTGTGAGGATGCGATATTACATTGGATCGATACCTTCACCGAGCCTAAGACGGATAGGATAGTATAGTATATTGGCAGCAATAAACGGAATATCTTCGAATGTACAACAGCTGGTTTGAAAACCACAGAGTGTTCTTATACTGTTCATATGAAGTGCATCGATGTTTAGATGTCGGGTCAAGCCGAAGTCGAAGGGCTGAATAAGTCAGTAGACGTTGGGAAACCCAAACCCTTGTAATGCGCCACATACTTCAATCAGCCACATGACGCGGGCTGCTGGAAGGCCTGACAAGGGTGCTGGCACCGCCACATGTCAAGGCAGCTGGAAGCTGCGCGTTACGAGCTGCGTTGCTGAACGTCTCCAGGCCTGGTCTCAAGCTCTCAACAACCATCATCACCCTAAATACACTCTCTTACATTACGATCCAAACGCGACCTCCCCACTCGCTTTCTTGCAAACAACTCACTGTCTCCTCCCTTTTCACCTTTCACCACATCCAAACACAGACCGACCATCACAATGGTAAGCTACAACCCAGACGTTGTTCTCGCAATGCCCCTCCGTTAGTTTCACGGGCTAATCAGGCTCGTCCCGCAGACGTCGATAGGCACAGGCTACGATCTCGCCAACTCCATTTTCTCCCCGGACGGCCGAAACTTCCAAGTCGAGTACGCTGTCAAGGCAGTCGAGAATGGCGGCACATCAATCGGTATTCGGTGCAAAGACGGTGTTGTTCTGGCGGTCGAGAAGGTCATCACATCCAAGCTGTTGAAGGCTGGCGCAAACAAGCGGATCGCAACTGTTGACAGACATTTGGGTGTGGTAAGCTACAATGCCCGAACATGTTTCCCGGTCATGCATAGATCAGCTTGTCTA
The DNA here is from genome assembly GCA_011317545.1 of Coniella vitis. Classification (NCBI taxonomy): domain Eukaryota; kingdom Fungi; phylum Ascomycota; class Sordariomycetes; order Diaporthales; family Schizoparmaceae; genus Coniella; species Coniella vitis. The sequence continues at coordinate 863,898 of WUJK01000003.1, forward strand.
CCTTCCATACAAAGTATCAACAACAGCAGGCTGACAGTCCGCGACCGCCACTCTAGGTTTATTCCGGCATGATTCCTGATGGCAGACACTTTGTCGACCGAGCGCGCGACGAAGCTCGTTCCTGGCGCGACAATTTCAAGACTCCTATCCCGACCGCCGACCTCGCTTCGCGCATGGGTGGTTACCTGCAGGCTTACACACTATATCAGTCCGTTCGCCCCTTTGGCATCACCGCTATCGTTGGCGGCTTTGACAGCGAGCTCGAACTGCCGGTGGACGGTGAGGTTGGATCGGGTCCTTCATGCGGTGCCGGCGGCAAGGCTCAGGACAAGAAGCATGGTGGACCATTCCTCTACATGATCGAGCCCTCGGGTATGTACTGGGGCTACTACGGCGCAGCAACGGGTAAGGGACGACAGGCCGCTAAGGCGGAGCTGGAGAAACTAGACCTTGGTGGTGAGGGCATCACGCTCGAGCAGGCCGTCAAGGAGGCTGCAAGAATCATCCACGAAGCGCACGATGACAACAAGGACAAGGAGTATGAGCTGGAGATGAGCTGGATCAGTGGAAAGGATGGTCCTACCAAGGGCCGTCATGAGGAGGTTCCCAAGAAGCTGATTGAGGAAGCACTACGATTAGCAAAGGAGAAGGATGACGAAGATGACGAGGAAGAGAAGAAGGACGACGACAAGATGGACGAGGATTGAGGTGTTTCTTTTGGGATTGAGGAGATGGCTATGCATGGGGGCGAATCGTCCGCTTTACCAACGCTTTTTGATTGGCGTTGACCATATTCTGGACTTTTGAAGGTCTACTTGCGGAACGATCGAATGCGCCCTCAGCCTCAGTTGATAGATACGCAGCACAGGCGTCTTTTATCAGCGTTTGTATCACCAGCATGAACAATGTCGACGAATTCAAGCATGATAGAGTAATGACACATTTGCATTCGAGCTTCTTATCATCTCGTGGTTCTGGATGGACGCACTCTTGTGCGAGTACACCAGAGTTCACTTTTGGTATTGATAATGATCTTGTAGATTCCAATCAAGACTGGTCAGAGTCTGGTCAAGGTGTAATAAGGGCGCTAGGTGGACCGCTTCGGACACCCTGGCCACAGGCTTCAGTCCTTGGTTTTGATCATCACAAGTCCACGTCAGAGAAGTCTTGAAGACGGAACACAGTGTTATAGATCGCTAGGCTATATCGAGTAGTAGATTGCAATGCAAATTGTTGTGTAGCTCGATCAAAAGGAAACGCAAACCGGAAATTTGGATCAGTTCCAAGCGTAAGATATATGCTATTTAATGCAAAGTGTGCCAAAAACTACTCGGAAGCTGAAGATGCCTTATCACCTTCATCATCTTCAGCTGTGCCATTCGCCACCAACATTGGGTGCGTTTGTATCCATTGCGTCCAATCTGAAATGATGGTCGAATATTGGAAGCCGCCCTTTGCAGCCCACTGCGTCGCAAGGCGACCATAGGCAGCCCAGATGGATTGAAAATAGCTTACATTCTTGCTCAGAATGTTGTTGATGACCAGCAGACTGGCTGTCGAAGCAGTCTTTGCGTACGCGTGCGAGCCATCCTTGTTCATCTCCTCGTGGACTGTCGCAAGCAGTGCGATCAGCTCGTCCGCGTTCGCATCAGTGTCTGGCTCTTGCGTTGCAGCCTCTCCATCGTCCGCCGCTTTGGCCTTCTTTTGCGCCTTTGCAAGCTCCGCAATGATGCCGCCAGCCTTCTTCCCCAGATCCTTCGTCTTGGTCATGCGCATCAACTGCAGCAGCGGGATCAGGATCTGGTAAACCAGCGCAGAAGTTGCCTCTTTACGCGCAAAGATGGCTAAGAGGTCAAGAGCACGGTGCTTGAAGTTGACGACTGTTTCTTTGGCGTCCCGATTCTCCTTCTTCTTGTTGCTGTTACGCATACGCAGCTTAAAGGTTGCCGAAAGCTTTTCGTCGAGCGCCATCATCTCCGAGTCACTCATGTCTGAATCCGAGTCGGAGGACTCGGCGTCTTTGTCCTTGTCCAGGCGGTGGCTGTTGAGGAGATTAGCAAGGGCGTCGTCGAGCTCCTTGTACTTTTCGTCGGGCTCTCCATCTTCACTTGCGTCCTCAGCATCTTCGTCTTCATCGTCACTTCCTTCTTGTTCTTCTTCGTCATCATTGTCTCCTTCTGCGTCTTCGCCTTCTGCCTCGGCATCCTTCATGTCAATGAATTCAACATCAGAAGCAATATCCGAGTCATCATCATCACCGGAGCCAGTAGCGTTTTCGGCGTCCTCCATATCAGCGTCTGTGTCAAACAGCGCCTGCAAGCCCTTGGCATTTTCATCTGCAGCCAGAGTATCCGTCAAAAGTGCAAGCGCCTCAGCCGTCATGAGGCCCGTAAAACCCTCAAAGACACGCTCAGCAGTCTGCCTCATCAGCGACGAGGGCCGCGCAACCATAGCAAGCAGGATCTCAACAAGCAACACCGACACATCGGCATCGTCATCTTGTTGCTTGCTGAGGAGCTTCTCATGGCATTGCGAGAGATCACTGAGAATCTCCACAGCATCGGGCTCCTCGTTGTACAATTGCAGCACCGCAACGGCGTACAAAAGAGCCAGACCCTGGTAAGCACCACTCTTGTCACTCTTGCCCTTCTTTTTCTTTGGGTTTGTGAGCTCCTGTAGCTTTTCAAGTGCATCGAGAAGTTCCGCCTGTAACTCGTCGTCCATCTCGACGCTGCTCGAGTCGATGGACATGATGGCGCTGCAAAACTCCCCAAAGTCCTCTGGCCGCTTGACAAACTTGGCCAAGGCAGAGTTTAAGCGTTGGCGGAGGATAACCTTGGTCTTATCACTGAAGCCAGCCACAGCTTCACCGGCCTTGGGATACGCGAGCTTGGAGAATTCTTGAAGGGCGAATCCACCAACAGATCTGGTTGTGCTGCTTTCTGCGTCTCCCTCGACAGGTACAATTGTCGTCAGGCGGAATAGGTAGTCTGCAAATACCAACAGGTGATTCTCGGGGTTTTCTCTGTGTTACAGTAGTCAGAATGCCATTGCTCCACAACTTGCATGTGCTGAAATCGAGAACTTACGCATCAGATGTGAGGACGAGCCTTCTCAAAGTCTTGATAGCTTGCAAGGCCTGCGCCGGCCGCAGGCAATGCAACAACCTGTCAATGGTCTTGCTGTTTGTCTTTTGGTCAAAGTTGTATACTCCATGCTTGCCGAGAAGCGAGTCGAGCATGATTGGAACCACTTCTGGATTGGCCTCGGCGGCACGCTCGATTGACTTGAGCGATTTGGTAGCAGCCCGATTCAGGTAGCGGTCCTTGATCGCAGCTTGGTTGATGAGGCAAATTGTAAGGTTTTGCGAGAAGATGTTTTGAACAATGTCTGGATATGATACGCCAGCCTCGAGGAATTTCTGGAAGATCATAAAACCCGTAAACTTTTGTGGTTCTGAGGCAGTCTTGGAAAAGAAGCCTTGGTCCACGACTCTTGTCCAGAACTGCTTGAACTGGTCCGATCCCCTGTCAGACTTTGTAGCGAGGAGCTTGATATAGTGTGCCAGTATAATGTCCCACACAAAATGCAGCTGCGCTGTCCAGCCGCCCTGCTTCTGCTTCGTCGAAGAGTCCTCGCCTTGGGCTTCCTGCTTGCTGCTGTCCTTCAACACCGCCGGCAGCTCACCCAAGTACTTAGAGGACAAAAAGTCTCGCCATGACTTGGAGGGGAACTTGATGTTCGGGAAGCGCTCCGCAAAGACTACCGTCAGCGCAACGGCCTCTGGGCCTTTAGCCCATCCAGCACCGTCGAGCTTCCGCAAGGTCTCCTCGGCAATCGCCTGGTCCATTTGGGATGCAGCTTGCAAGATAATCCAGGCACACTGTGGCTTGAGCCAGATCTTCTTCTTAGATAGCCTCAACAATAGATCCAGGATTGTATGCCAGCGCGTCACATCGTCGAACAAGACCTTGGCCCGCACAAAGCACTCTATGCCGAACAATTGGCCAAAGTAGTGATCCCTCTCTTCCTGGCCAGCAATATTACCGACCGGCTTGGTCCTTTCTGTCAATGTCTCGAGAACAAAGTTGAAGGTCAAGCCCCTGTACCTCTGGTTGCAGAGGTCCTTGTCGCCCCATAATTGCTGCAGTATCTCGGTGATGACCACGCTGAATCCCAGCCTCGAGGCCTTCCTGCTGCTCGCCAGTCCTCTGAACAGGCGCTTTTCCAGGTGTCGATCGAGCGTCGACTCGGACACGCCGTCCCCACCAATGAGTTTGGAAATAATCACGTCGGCCGCCTGCAGTCGCTCGTCGCTGTCTTCGCTGCCCAGGTACTCGTAGAGGGGCGCCTCGACCGATCGGTCTTGCTCCTCGGGAAATGTAGACTTGTCGGAGAGCAGCTGCTTCTTGGAAAGCGGCTTTGCGGGTGCGCCGTTGATCTTCTTCTTTGCAGCGAAGCTGGGCGGCTTTGCGACAGGTCGGGCTTCGGTGTCAGAAGCGTCTTGGTTGGTCTTGACGCGCTTCTTGGAGGGCTCAATGGAGTTTGGGTTCTCCTTGTGGTGCTTTCTCTTTTGACGAGCCATTGTGAACACTTGTCTTGGTTTGCGTTGGGAGTATTGCGATATGATTGGGACGGCCTCATGCGCAAGAGAGCGAGGCTTCGGCCAAGGCCCCAGTAAAAAGTTGAATCGAGAATTCGGGACCGCATCGGCCAAGAGGGATTACGTAACTATGGTGTGCTCTCACACGATACCTCTACTAGCCGCTCTTGGAGTCTCTCTGCAACATTTTCGATTGACGTCTTTTGTTGTAGGTTACGTACGTTCCGGTTTGTCAATGTTATTCTGTACTTCAAGATGAACACCCGTTTCATGTGCGCTGTCCCCCATATCTACAAGGTGAATCTGAAATATTGTGGGCTAGCTTCAAGTGAAGGCGATCCCAAATGCAACTAGTTTTCCTTGAGCCCCCATTGACATTCTGACAGTCTCGCCAGACCTTTCTCGTCCTCCTTGAGATGATTTGCAAGCCTGAAGCTGACATGAAGCGGCGGTTTGACCCAAAAAACGTATGCATTCATACCCTTCCCCCACAGCGCGGATTCCGGCGCGAGGCTCATGTCGAAGTAATAGAAGAGGCGAGCGACTATGCAGGTCATTTCCGCATAGGCAAGGCTGGCAGATGAGAGTCAGTATTTTCAGTGCTTCAGTCATCCTCGCAAGATACACAAAGTGAGTATACATACTTCTTGCCCAAGCAGACGCGAGGGCCCAGCTGAAACGGGTGGAAGGCGTCGGTGCGGTCATCTTTGTACAGAGGATCTCCGAGCCAGCGCTCGGGAAGGAACTTTGCCGGTTCGCGGAAATGTTTTTCACTGCGAAATGTCGCATAGTGATGGACGCCGACTCTGACTCCGGGTGGGACGAGGATACCATCAATCATGGTGGGCTCGGCCGTCTTTCTCGCGAAAGGAGGGCCAACGGTAGGCGGATCCCTGCGAAGCGTTTCCTCGAGCACGGCGAACAGGAACGGGAGCTCGTCTCGAGCAGTCGACTGCATCGTAATCTCCTGGGCGTGATGGAATCGATTGCGGATCTCCTTTTGCAAGCGCTCATGAATATCTGGCCGGTGCAGGATCTCCCAAAGACACCACGTCAGTGTCGAGGCTGTAGTCTCGGACCCGGCATTTAGGAACGTTCGCGTGGTCAAGAAGATCTCGCTGTCCAACACCGCCCGATCGCCATTGTGGCGGAGGATGTAGCTGATAAAGTCCTGCCTCTCCGGCTTCTCCGTCAAGCGCTTTTTGACTTGTTCTACGACGAAGGCCTTGAATCGCACTCGAGCGTCGGAGCCTCCAGGAAGCCGCAGCCACAAACGGAACGGAATACCGAAGAGCGGGAGCCAATTACCAATCCAGTACAGCAAGAGAGCATTGCTGGATCCCATGACCCTCTCCATCCAGCTGGGAGGCTGCGTTTTTTCCAGCAAGCCAAAGGGTTTCCCGAGAGATAAGGCGCCAATAATGTCCCACGTTGTGAAATTGAGAAAGTCCGTCATGTCAGCAGTTCCAGATGTGCGCGATGCTACTTTGAGTCGATCAATGAGCAGGTCAAAGTAGGTCGTGAGGATCTCCTCTTGGCCCTGCAGGGCGCTGTTTGAAAAGGCGTGTGCGACGAGCCGGCGAACACGAGCGTGGTCGGCGTCGTCAGCGTTGATGAGCGACCTCTGTGCATTTACGTCCTCTATATCTTGGGTCAATAATTTCTCGTACATTTGATAAGGAGCCAGGCCAAATCGTACTGACCGGGCAGGTAGAAGCCGAGATCTTTGGGGATCTGCCTTCTTTGTTGATGGAAGCCGTAGATATCTAAGGTCTGCGTTAAAACATGGTTCTGGGACTCTGGTTGCGATAGTGAGCAATACCTCGAAAGGCCTCGGCTGTGTTAAAGCTGAGGATATTGGGCGCTATTCGCACCACTTTACCATACTTGTCGTGCAGCTTTTTGGTGTTTTCGTAATCATTGCCCGAGACCAACGATATGATGTTGGGTAAATTGGATGCAGCGCGCGTCTTGGGTCCAGGAAACTTCCTCAACGAGTGAAAGAAAAAGTTATATACAACCAAACCGGTTCTATATAGGATAAACTAGATGCGCTCATTGTGATGTGTCAAACTTATTCTCCATTCGAATGGCACGATACATTCACTCACTGTTATCGCCACGAACACAATGACACTGGATATTTCATGGCTGCCATAAATATTTGTAGCCAACAATGCTTTCAAGCCCCCGAGCATATTTCACAATCTAGGCTGGAGTACCTTAGGACAATTGCAACAATCACAAACTGTGAAGATATGGGGTTGAGAATATCCCAGACGGGAGCCATCCGTTGACAGTTTTATGAAGGAAAGAGCGCCTGCGATTGATGACCTCGGTACACACGAATAAGCTGCGGCGCTGCGGGTCGCTCGGATGGTTGTGCTACATAATATATACCCAGCTTCATATGCGACGTAGCAAATTGGAGATGGACTAGTGCTGACATGCTGACAGCAAGAAGTCATAGTGACAGTGCGTGTCAGCACCATACTATCTATGGGCATCCTTACGGCTAAACGGATATATGGTATCATAATCGCTGACGTGTCCCGCTCTATACGTGGTATAGTTGTAGCGCTGTTGAGGGTTCAAGTGACTGCTGTTCACGGAAATATTCACGGATGCTCAAGGACACCTGCATGATCTTCAGGCTCCCAGAATGATTGTGTCTAGATACGGCCCTAGATTCTTCCTCGGGAAAGCACCTGCAGATGACTACCGCTCCAGCAGAATCTGGACAGCTCATCAAATTGCCATACAAGCCATGTAATAGTCTTGAGGGTGGTGCGGACCAGCCAATAGCCAACTCCCGCCTCGAGAGCCTGGTTGCACAGCCCGAATCAAGTATAACATTTTGACCGAACAACAAGATGATACCTTTTATGACAGTTCTCCAAAAAAGACTCTAGCATCTGGACCATCTATCATATACGTACGGTCTTCGTTTCGTGGGCATTGCACCTCACAGTGCATCGTGAGAGGATGTCCGAGGTTGTCCTCGAGTGGGGCTGTCATCGGTCCAATCACGTGACCAGGCGTTGATCAATCCAGACCCTGCGGGGGTGAGCTTGCTAGGGTTGCCTTGTTGTTTGTTTACGTGATCCGAGGGGCGTACATTTTGTTTACTTGTCTGACGCGGTCTGCCTCATAACGTGACAGTCTGTGAGCCCACCATTTCACTGCTGTTGGACCCCTTGTCGCAGGTCAGATGTCTGCGGAATCACCGGACTGTCGGGTTGATAAAAAAAGGAAGGAGAAAGAAAAACACAAACGAACCAGTCTCGGAGTCTTGTCAGCAGTGCAATTTCCAAAACCCGTAGCAATATGCACGGTGTCATCACAACAACCAAACATGTTCGGCAAACAAGAGCTAGAATCTCCACACCAACCGGGAAGTGTGGCATCCAAGAAGGAGTACATAGTATCGCTACATAGTAGTAGTGCAACCATCAACCAGCCTATCGCGATCTGTCCCATATACTGTCCGAGTCCAATAGGTGCCGCCCCTCGGCCCTTTTTGACTTGATAGGTTGCAAGCAGGTGTATCACGGAGAGGGCTTTCTTGACTGAGGAGCATGGAGCAAACGGGGTAAAATGTGGAAAATCGGCACAACCTCTAGGCTCCCTGTCGCACGTTTCAGCTAGGCTGGCGCCAGTCAGGCATAGAGGCACGGAGGATGGGAATGGCGAGCAAGTGCGGCTGCCCCGCGCACGTAGTATGCTCTCTACATAGTACACATGGTTGTAAGTAATTGACCGCCCAGGTGGTGTTGCGCTTCGCCTGCAGCGCTTGCTTTGTGCTATGAATATTGGTGAACCCCGAAATAGAAGCGGCCCGAGGAACTTTTGATGAAGAGCGCGTTTGTGTGCTACGAAAGGATTTCCGTATCCGGACATCGAGTAAACAAAGCAACGCGGGCCGTGGCTACTATCATGTATACGCCGGTGCCACGATGGCCCATGATGTACCCCGTGATGCGCAAGAAGGAGGGGCGGTGGTCCGACTGCAGCTTTGGATGGCCGAACCTCTTGTATGCTTATGCATTTTGTTTGTCCACCCAGTGGAGACTTGGGAAACTTCGCTTTTTGTTGATCTCCATCAACTTCTCGTGAGCTCGAGGTTGGCTCGAGAAATCCTGGTGGACAGAGCAAGGGACCAGCACAGCGAACAGCCAGTCTCCGCGGTTGATTGGTCTCGGGGAAGATCGCCGGAAAGACTGACCGCTCAGATGACGTTGGGCAGGTCTGAGGGATCAGCAGCAGAGCGCAAGATCGAAATCTTTTGGACAGCCCAAAGACGCGTCCCTGCTCGGCTTCTCTTTTGTGCCAGCCGCTTCCACGTGTTGGTTTGCCCAGCATTACATAGTACTATATACTCCGTTGCCGTTAGGATGAGCTGAGCCTTTTGGCGCTCCATTAGGCACCCCGGCCGGAGATTTGAGTTTCGCACCCTCGAGATTATCAAAGAGCCATGAATGGGACTGGCGTTTGGCGAAGGAGTGGCCGCAGCGAGACAGTACTGCCTGGTCACCAAACTGCAGATGCTGGCGCCGAGTGCCTGGTATACTATGGTGCGAATCACCGCCTTGCTGTTTCATAGCACTGAGAAGTCCTGATGGGAACACTCTCCAAAATCGATCAAAGCTCTTGCAACAATCCAATTCTTTTTAAGCTGAAATAGATCCACGCAAAATAATGTCTCGGTCTTCTGGAATGCGGGAGCTGTGCGTACCCGGATTCTACCCGTAGAACCTGGGGAAGGTTGACTCAATATTATATAGTGCAGCCAATAACTTTCAAGTCCCTCATTAGTTCCCAAGGCCAACGAGCTCAAATGCTACTATATGTGTAGCTTGGGCAGTAAGCAAGGGCTGTTGCTGGGGGGCAGTTCTGATAAAGCTCCTCGCTGCAACTCCACGGGACGGTTCGGCAGGTGATTCAGCGACGCCCGCTTCTCCCGTTATTGGCTGCTCAAAGTAGGCGAACCCGAGTGAGGGGTCTAAGTTGGTTTGAGCATATTTTCCCGCTTGCTGCCCATGATCCGAACAGTGTTCGATGGGCTTGATGGCAGAAGAGGCACCGATCAAAAGACCGAGCGATGGGGACCGGAAATGTAGCAAGCTGTACATAGTATGTAATAATTGTCCAATCCAAGCCTCATCCATTACCATACAGTGGAGTGAAGGCAAAGGTTCACTGGCGGCAGCGTTAGAGAACCCCACTGACTGGATTTTTTCCCCCTCGGATACAGTACGGATTTTCGAGACTGGGTCATGTCATTGCCTGTGAAAGTGCAAAGCCACGACTCAGCCGTATACTACATACTACATACGTAGTAGGTAGTAGTAGGCCTGGAACGACCGAGAGCAGCGGTGAGGTTGTCCAGGTGGGCGGCTTGTAGATAGTAAACCGGCCTGGAGGAGGATTTGTTCATGCCTTGGAAGTGTCTTTTTCAGCAAACGCCAGTCTACCAGGGCGCTTCACAGCTACCATAGTATAGTATTAGTGCGTGGAGACCCTCTGGTCATTCTACTTGAGAATTGTCTGCCCTTCGCTGTTTATCTGTGTTGGCGATTTGCCGATCGGTTTTTCAAGGTTTTGCTATCTACTATGTACATTGTACTATGTAGGCGCATTAACATGCACATGTACTTCTAGCAGTCCATAGCAAACAGACCACCCACTCGCTGCACAGCACCTTCCATCAGCTGCAAACAGTGTTACTATGTGCATAGTAGATTGTGTAGATTGTGCGCCGGCCTTGCATACGGCGCTTGTCCAGTGCACGTCTCCCAAGCAACAAAGCTCCCTCATCCATGCAACAGTGGCAGCTTGCCGGCCCACTTCTTTGAAGCTGTCCCTGGCGCAGCCAGGTACCCCGGACGTGGTTGGCGCAGCAAAATCAAGCAAAGACAGGCAGACAGGCTGTTTACAAAGTACCTTTGTACTTTGCCCGCTGCCGCTGCCTTGCTGCTGAGCTTTGTTTGGTGGCTGTACTTTGTAGTGCAGGACCACGGTCCGTCTTGCTTCGCACTTGCTTCGCAAGTTCCCCAAGGCCTTGACCTTTTCCACTTCGTTCTCCCGCGCGCCTTTGGGGGGCAAGCTTTGTTCGCAACGACTGCACACAGTAGACGCTGTCCACCTCAATCCGTTGCGCGGCTTCATGCGGATAAAGCAATTGGATGCCCCCGGGTCGGCTCTCCGGATCGTGTTTCGTTCCCTTCCAAGACACGTCTGTCCAGCACTGTGGCTTCCTTCGGAGCGCCTCTTCGTGTTACACTCGCCCTCCTTTTCACACGGCCTGCCACCAGATAACGACGACGTCTCCTAACACGATCGGCGCGCCCTGGACAGTCCGAAATCTGAGTGCTGCACGCCAATTCTCACTAGCACTAGAAGCAAGCAAGCACCAGCACGAACCACCGCGACGAGCCCCACTGGCCTGCTCACTTGCTCCTGGAAGCGCGTCTTTCTTCTCTCCACTCGGACGAAGCCTGCCTCGACTGTTGACACTCCTCCGCCCATTGAGCAACTCCCTGAGTCGACCTGCTATCCTCATGACTCGAACAGCGGCATCATCTTTGGTATTCACCACAATCATCTGCTAGACGACCTGTGCACGTCTCCATTCCCTACCATACGTCGACTGCCGACTCTTACTGTGCTTCGAGAAGACGTTGGCAGCAGTGTGCGAGTTTCTTCGGCCTATATCTTTGTCCTGGTATCCCTCTATGCTATTGTGCTCCAAGCGTCGCTCGTCTTTTCCCTGCCTTAGGCTGGGCTATACGTCAAGATCACCAGAGACCCTCAGTTGCGACCCACTGTCGCTCACTGTGTCCGGGGATGAGCAAAGGGTCTTCCCACATCAACCACCAAAATTTGGCCGTCGACGTGGAAACTCGACCGTTGCATCTAGCGACAAAAGCTTTCCGTCTTGAACTCATTACCGAATAGATGAGAACTTCCCGCAAGTCTCAGATTTCTCTTTTCGCCTTGCCCCTAAGACATTTCGCCAGCTATTACCACCCGACCTTCCTACTTTGCCGTCCGCCTTGGATGTAAAGTCCAGTAATCTGTCTCGGCAACCCCCTTCATCCATAGGCACAATTGCCGCCTTGGCCCATCCCCCAGAGGTCCTGGCTCCTTGTGTCTTCCGCTCCAACCAACCATGGAAGCATCCTCCCCCCTTGCAGCCATACATCGGCCAGCTGTACGATCCTTTGGTCGCGCCGATATATTTCGCTCCCGCGGTTCCAATCCTTTCAATGGCGAGCCCAGGAGCACTGGCACGCTCTTCCGAGACCGCATAATGGCCAAGGGCAAGCCAGACTATTTCAGTGATAAGGGTGTCCATAGCTCATCGCCTAGCGGCAGCCTGTCCGCCGATTTGTCCCAGAACTTTTGCATTGACAATCAGGCAAGGTATAAACATATTCAAGACGATAACCATAGGAACAATGACAGCTTGCTAATCTTCCATGACCACGTTACAGTCCTCAATTGACAACACCCCGCCGGGCGCTTTTTGCGACTAGTAATACGGAGCATGTTATCGAAGGACAAGGTAAGAATCTACACAAAGATGAAGGCTTGAAAACGAGAATTGACGGTGTGCAGATTTCCAGACGAGTTCTCCGTTACCTGCTGCGTCGTCCCCCGCTGCTCCAAACGTGGATGCGTCCCCTGTTCGATTGCAAAAGACTCCGTCTGTCAAGGAGGTTGTGATAGCGTCACCCACTCCTTTGGCAGACGCGGAACGCGACGAAGTATTGTTGTTGTTAGAATCTCCAGTTCCTTCTGCCCGAAGGTCTTCTGGGGACGGATTGAAACGGCTCGTCGAGTGAGTACGTCTACAAGTTCGTACGGCTGGACTTTCGTTACTGACCTGTCGAGTAGCAGGCGCAAACAGTGTTTGCGTCGACCATCACTGGCTCGAACTAAGGGTTACTCGACGAGCAACATCACCAGTCGTTTGCACTCGGCGAGCTCAACTTCTGGATCAAAGTCTAACAAAGACCAGCTGCCCCGCTCACCGTCCTTGAACCTTTCTTTGGGAGAATGCTTCCAAGATTCACCACCGCAGGAACGACGCTCAATTTCTTTGAACAGCCCATCTTCTGGCAGTACGGGTTCCACACGAGTTAACAGAACTCTTTTCACGAGTTTGAGTAATGCTTCCAAGCGAAGCGCATCTCCCCTTGCTACCTCTCCATCTCGACACACCTCCAACCCTATCCGGCCTAGAAAGCAATACCGACGTTCCTTGAGCATGTTTGAAAAGTCCGTTGATGTTATCCAACCAAAAGAAAGTGCCAAGTTGCAGGCCGTCGTTGACATCGAGGAACCCGCGGAGCTTTTGTTGCCGCATTTCTTCCCAGCAGGCCAGAATGACAGTATACCTCGGTTATCAAAAGCGACGTTTCTCGATATCCTCGATGGCAAACATAATGAGCAGTATGACAACAAGCTAATCATTGACTGCCGCTTCGAGTACGAATTCGCCGGTGGACATGTCTCTGGTGCCGTCAATTACAATGACAAGGAGGCTCTTGCAGCCAAACTCTTTCCAAACCCGCCTGAGCTTACAGGCCGAACTCTGCTCGTGTTTCATTGCGAGTACTCGGCGCATCGAGCACCTTTGATGGCTCGCCATATCCGTTCTGAAGACCGTGCCTTCAATGTAGAGAACTATCCCAGATTAACCTACCCAGAGGTGTACATTCTGGATGGAGGCTACAGCAGTTTCTTCATCGAGAACCGAGAGCGATGTGAGCCACAAGCATACGTGGAAATGGATGCGGCGGAGCATGCAAGAACCTGTGAGGAAGAGCTGGATCGTCTCCGCAAGCCGCGTAAAGGCTTGTCTCGCGCCAAAACATATGCATTTGGCCAGAAGTCCTCTATTGTCGGCTGCGGCTCTCCCACACCTGCGTGCAAGTACAGCTTGGACGACTCGCCCCTGCAGACCAGCGAATCCCCAAGCCTCTTCCTCGACAAGAGCCATACTAAGCGTATGGCCTCATACTAGTTCGCTTTTGTCCCTATTTGGTTTCACTGCGGCGCTCCATCTCATCGCATCGACACAATTAGCGATATGATCCTTCTTAACACTACAGCTCTTGCTTGGCGGTGTCCTAAACCGTCTAGGTATGGGCTAAAACTGCCAGAACATTCCTTGAGCTCTGCTTGATGCCACGAACAATTGTTCCCTGCTCTCAGGATTATCATCATCCCAGCAAAGCGACTCCCAACACGCACACAAATCTTGATACCCGCTGTGGACGGACGCAGCAAACCTGGACTTTTATACAACCCTGCAGACCTTCGCCGATTTCGCTGCTAATTCTGAACCACATTTTTCATGGTAAATAACCAAAGACCGCCTCGGATATTGGCATAACACCTTCGACCGATGGTGGCATCTCATTAGCTCCACCTGTTACAGCACTAGACGCATTGGAGTAGCATGCACCGCATCATCCTGTGGCATTCACCTGGATCTCCTTGGATTCAAGTTCAAGAGTGGCAGGCATGTCGCATTCGCTTTATGCCCTCACGCCCTCACGTCTTTGTCGATACCTTGTTGGTCCTCCGATTTGATCTCCGAGGCCTTGTCTATGACACGATTTTCTTTTATGACCTTAATTTATGTGTGGCATGCTCGCTTTGCTTATGAGCATATGCTTATGGCCTTATACTGTCCCTTTCTTGTGCTTCGTCACCTAGCCTATACGGTTATTACACAAAAGGCTACGCGAGCCTTGTTTTATTTGGCATGGACAAGCCAACATTGTCAGTGGGGAAAGTACCACATTGCCTTTCTTGAGCATTGTACTTTACGCTTCCATAAAGCGAAATGAGGCTAGGCGGTAGAGGATAGATCAATCAACTAAAGTGACTGACGTATGACTCACAGCGAGACTCAAATTGATGGCTTAGGTATATGGTATGGTAGCTACCAACAGATATATCGGGGGCTCCAATGTCATACCATTAGCGATTTGAACTATTCATCGAGATGTGGGTGAAGCTCGTGATTGTGTATCTATACGTCCTCTGAGTGAACCCCGATCACATCCTGAGAGCTGAAACCATGAAATGGCTGCTGCATCTATGTTGTTTTGAAAGATATCATTCAACATGAGCAGAAACTGTTCTATGGATTGAGTACTGAGTTGACGTTGGCCCATGGGGCAACCGCTTTGGTATTTTTTCTTTTTCAAGAAAAAAGAAAGAAAAGAAAAGAAAAGATACCAGAATGCCAGTATCTTGCTTTTTATCACTCCAGGTACTGCACGCGTTCTTTTCCCCTAATATCAGTACCTTTTCGACAGGATCTACCATTCCGGCTTCCTATTTCACTATGTTGAAGGATCTTTGAAGTTCGTCGTGCCCATTGACAATGTACCCCCTTTCAAGAACTGGGAAATCAAGCTTATCTGAGTGTTCAAATGCTCAGCTCGTCCATCCTTCATTTCTCATTCTGCTTCTTGCACAGTACCAGAACGACAAATAAGATACCATGTCTCATGTGTGTAACCTTGGAGACAGGTATAATATGCTTTTTGGGAAAGGATTCTAAAGGGATAAGTTTCGGTTGCCATGCTCTCTTTGCGGTGGCTGAATGGAACATAGGTACGCGTTCGATGTGTGAACGGTGAGAATATAATGGAGGGGGGTCCCGGTTCGCCGGACTTGAACAAGAAAGTCCAACGAAACCTTAGAAGCTTTCCATAGTATCCAGTGTCTACGGATTGAGTCAACTTCAGCTTGAGATGGTACATGGCCTTGATGAAGAGATAGGGACGCACACACCGTTGCTTAAGGGTCCAAGGGGTAATGTTCGAATATAAAAATTGGCACCGCTCATGATGCTTGATCAAACTAGAGATATACGCGATGCTTCAAAGCGCGTGTCGGTACTGCTATTCAGTCTTGAAGCCGTTTCACAAGCAGCAGATCGTGTGCTGAGCATGACACAATCTCTGGTCATAGAAGACATGTATGCTAATCATTGTGGTATTCAGCAGTGTTCTTATTTCCTGCAACCTCCCAATATGGAAATGAAAATATGGGTATCATCGCCACGATAGATTGAACGGGCTCGTAAACATTGTGGTTCCTTTTCAAACCCCAACTCCATAGCCCAAACTAAGTTTCGTTGGACAAATGCGGTAAAATCGCTGTGCCCGAAATCCGCCTCTTCTCAAAATGTAGGACGGACTGTTAAAATTATTCTTTCAAGTGAAATTTGTCATAGCCCTCGAACGGTCCAAGAAGAGGAATTCATGGTAATGAAAGCAGATCCTCCAAAAATAATATAAAAATAAAAAATAAGCCGCAGTAAGTAGTTTCGCAGCAAGCGCTCATGGTGGCACTCTACTCTTTGGAAGGTCCTGAGTTAGTCATGACAATATCCTCGTCAGCCGGTTCTGGGATGATACGTGAAGACTCCTAGCCCATCATTGTAAAATCCCATTCTTGGAACAGCTGGCGGAACTTGGTAGTATCCTGTGTCTCTTCCTCTGGCGTCTGCGTGCATTCCTGCCAGATGGCTCGCTTTTCTAGGCCCAGCAACTTGGCCATGACCTTTCGCGGGTACTGCAGGTCAAAGCGAACAGTCTCGTCGAATCGCATGAGCAAGGACTTACTGACAAGCTTACCGCCGTCGCCGTCTGACTCGCCGTCCTCTTCGTGCCAGATCCAGACACGTACGTAATCACCTGGAACTTCATCACTGGTGCCGAAGTCTTTGACGGTTAAACCCGGTAGGTTCAGGTTCTCTGCTTCAACTTTGAAGGCAGCTTCGACCAAGCCCTTTTGGATAAGATCAGCCGGCACAGGCATGAATTGCCAGTGAGCATGAATATTGGCAGCGCGATTGATTTCCCAAAAGACACTGCCCAGCTTGTGCTTAGATTTCTTTGACACAGCAGCCTGGAGTGCCTCCCTGAAGCGTGACATTTCCGCAAAGGTGCGATCAGCTGTTTCTTGACCTGCTGCAGCGCGGCTAATTGTAGGGACGTGCTCTTGAGGAACGATAATCATGTGGCACGGGCAGTCGATGCCGTATTCACTGAAAGTCGCCGACGTGGTCAAAGGCCCCTTGGCAGTAGCAAGGTATGTATCATCACCGATCGAGCACACCATATGATTTTCAGCATTTTGGCTCGCCAAACAGAAGAAACATTGGTCAGGTCCTGGCGGTGGCAGCCGCTGGCCGCGATTGCCCTTGCGTCGATGATGCGGCCGGTGACCCTCGTGGCTTCCATTTGAAAAGCGTGAGAAGCCTTCGTCTTCTGTGCGGGGGCGCTTCTTGGAAGGAGGATTGCGCGCTAGGAAAGGCGAAACGGTGCTGCCCTGTGGCAATAGGCCCGGGGATGAAGTAAGTGAGAATGCGTACATGGCCTTCGCTTTCTGTACGTTGCCGAATGGAGCCAAGGAGATGAACCGTGTGACTAGGGGTTCTGACGATGCATCCTTAGGAGGGTGGAAGAAAGGCTCTCGCTCGTAGACAAAGGCGTCAGGCGATGGACAAAAGTGGTAACGAGGTTTGAGTGTGACGACCAGGTCTGCAATCGAATCACTCGTAACGATGCTGGCACGGTCAAAGTTGTGCGCAGTAGACGAAGCGTTCCAGATTGAGGATGGCCACATGGTAGTCAAGAGAATATCGGCCGAGTTCGCGCCGCGCAGAGCTTTGACATCATCTTCAGTGTGAAAAGGCAGGTGCTGTTCCTTCGACTGGCCGCCTACTATTTCTGGATCCAGTATGCCACCAAGCGTTGCAATGCGCACGCCTTCTGAAGTTTTTGTGATGCTTCGTTTGTTGAGATAATGTAGGTTAGGGCATATTTCGCCCTCTTCATTGACGATTTTCTCAACGATCTGCTGCGGCAACGGGTGCGTTCCGACGGTAAAATATGTGGTAACAGGCACTGTGATTTTGCCAGCAAGCAGGTCTGTCACGGCGTCATCGTCCTCGGATGAGAATAGGTTGCCGGCAACGATTGCGAAGGAGAAGTTATTCTTGGAGTGGAGGATGGTGAGCTTGCTGAAAGCCGACTGGAGCTGGCCGCTGACATTGCCCAAGACAAATCTGAAGAACCATGGTCAGTTGAAGAAGGTACCGGCGGATGCAGAGAAGGGAAAGCACGAATACGAGGTGTGACAACAATAAGAAGGCATGCACTCACATCTTTGGAGCTGACATCGTGACTCGCTCAATCCAGTGTATTGTTCGGCTGGAAGTGTTGCTGGCGGTTGTAAAAGAAGGAAGCAACTTGCGGTCGCGCACTGGTGGTTGTGTTGCAGAAGTAGAAGTACCATTTGCCAAGGTTTTGGGTACTTGCTCAGGTATTCGAGTACTTTCTTATCAAGGTTATCTTAGCGTGGGACGAGCATGCCCCACTCTAAACTCATAATCCCTGTCCAAAAATTCCAGAGGCTCAAGTTCGCCCCGAGGGTTCTCTCCATACATTCAAACACAAAACCATAACAACTTTGGGCGCAGGTTCAGGTGTGCACTCGGCGCCCGTCCGCCAATACCACCAACAACATCAAGATGCCGGCCACCGTCGCCTCCGGGCGGATCGCGAAGGTCCGCAAGCACAAGAACACTACTCCACATCAAAAGAATCATCGATGGGAATCGTTCACGACCAAGATCTCCAAACTCAACTCCCTCGACCCTTTGCGCAAAGTGCGCCGACACGATCTCGACGAAGAAGACCTCTCCACAACCACCTCCTACTTTCGAAATGGCCTTACAAAATGGGCAGACCTCAACATATCAAAACACTTTACCAACTTCAAGCGGGAGGTCATGCCCTTGTGCGAAACCCTGGCGCAGATTGTCCTTTACCAGGACAAGATTATGGATCTCCTCGCCACATACATTAGTGCACAGGACAAGGAGGCCCTCGAGCCTTTATTGGACCTCTTGACTGCCTTTGCGCACGATCTGGGCGTAAAATTTGAGAAATACTATCAGCGGAGCCTAGAACTACTCGTCGCCATAGCCCGGAAACCGCAAGAGGCAGACGTGATTGAGTGGACATTTGCAGCGCTTGCATGGTTGTTCAAATACTTGTCAAGACTGTTAGTCCCAGATTTGCGGCCAACCTACGACATGCTGTCAGGCCTGCTAGGCAAGGCGAGACATCCATACCACATCAACAGATTCGCGGCTGAGGCCATGAGCTTCTTGGTCAAGAAAGCCGCTGCACCATCGCACCGCGAGACTGCATTACCCAGAATAATAGAGCACATTCGAGACGATCTCAAGGACTTGGCAAGATCATTGGCACAGAAAGATGCGGCTGCTGATGGTGACATAGCTGCGCACGAACTCGAGGCCG
Organism: Coniella vitis; assembly: GCA_011317545.1. Classification (NCBI taxonomy): domain Eukaryota; kingdom Fungi; phylum Ascomycota; class Sordariomycetes; order Diaporthales; family Schizoparmaceae; genus Coniella; species Coniella vitis. Next base: position 882,864 of record WUJK01000003.1, read on the forward strand.
CTTTTGGTTCCAAACAATTCCACACGTATCGAGAAGGTGTAATGATGATGGTTTCTGAAGCCATGAAGAGCTCCGGAACCACACTTCACTCGACAGCGCCTTTTATTTTCGAGTCGCTTATCAAACGCTTACCAGATGACGACTTTCAGCCGGACGGCCCTCTGTACTGGACTACAACCTGCTGTGGCGTTCTGACGAACATCATCCATCATTCCACAGCTGAATCTTTCAAACCTCTTGTCGACCACCTTCTGGAGTTTATGCTTGGGACTGTCGATAGCCCGGAAGTTCAGCAAAGCCCACTCCGCCTTACATTGAGCTTCCGTCTATTTGGCGTGATGGCTGGTGTACGCAATGGGTCTCGTGTGAGTGAGTGGGGCAATCTCATGAGAGTTCTTTTAAAGTCTCTTGAGGCGCTTTCCAAATGGGGCAAAGATACTCTGCAGTCAACGGGCAACAGCCTCTGGGACGGCGTTATCGCGAACGCAGCAATTTGTTGGAGCCAGGCACCAATGGATGCTTTAATACCTTCTCTAAATGAATTCAACAAAATCATGACAGGGGAGCATCTTATCAAGTGGTACATTCCATTCTGCGCTTATCTGGCAGAACTGAACTCGGCCAAGTTTCGAAGCTTGTTTCAGAAGCCCTTTCAAAAGTTCATCGCTGGCCACTGGTCTCAAGATGGAAACGAGGATCTCTTGTGCATCTTGCTCCCAAGGCTTGTGAAAACTGGTGCGCTGCCATCTGGCGACCAAAAAGAGGCGTGCCCTCTGCCGCAGTCATGGCAAGACCAGATCGTCAGCAGGTTCGAAGAACTGGGCAACACCCCTTTCCCTGAGCAAGGTTCGCATGGCAAGAATGCGGGTGTTTGGAGAGAAAAGTGTCTTCCAATGTACTCTGCGACCCTCCGAGTCCTGGAATCCACCAAAATCCACCCGTCGACCAATGCCCGGATTGCCGATTTGTTACTCAAAAAGCTCAAGCTCGCATTACGACCATCTTCCTCGCTTGATACCGAAGAGACTCGTTTCATTGTTACCGAAGGTTTCCTTGCGTATCTGTGGATGAGTAAAGCTACGGGAAGTGTCGACAATTCGTTGCGGCCCCTACTACAAGCTGCTGCCCCGCGTTTCTCTCGTGACATTGGGTTCCTCGAGGCTTTGTTGGGTTATGAAGAACAATTGCAGCGCAACACGAAGGACAGGCGCAGTGAAAGTCCTGTCAAGGCCGATGATACATTTGTCTCATCTCTGATCAATAACCTGGCCAGCTCATCAAAACCGCTGCGAATGGCTTCGCTTCGAATGTTTGAGGTCCTCAATTTCACCCCTGACCAAGAGTCATCTTTGTCTACAATGATTCAGGTTGAGCAGTTGCCACTTGATCACCAAAGCCCTCGCGCCATTGCACTTCATTTGCGCCGTCTTGCGCAGTCCTATGAACACTTGGACAATGACTCATGGCTACGTCAAGCCATTCCAGCTTATCTCTTTGGGATGCTAACGATTTCCCTGGCTCCCGTATGGGATGATGCCGTTGAAGCCCTGAAACAGATTGCTCAGGTGAAGTCTGCTGAAGATCTCATCTTCAATCGCGCCTTTGAATGGCTCCAGGTGCCTTCACCCCGCTGGACACCACCGCAAACACGGCCCGGGGATTTGAAGAACTATGCCGGATCCAATTTCGAATGCATGAACTTTTCAGAAATACAAACACAAGGTCTCGCGATCAAAGAGGCCCTGGAAGATGCGTCTGCTGTTCTCTTTGAAGAATTCGAGCAGCAACATAATGTAGTACCAGACAATGTTGCACAGGCGAGGAGCAAGGCGCTCAAGGTTCTTTCAGCCACCCCAGCATTGGCGGAGAAAAGGTCGAGAAAGTTTGTCCCATTTCTGCTCGCACTTGATGACGCGCACAGCGCGTCTCTTACGGATGAAGATAGAGCTCAATGCCTACCTGAAGACGACTTTTGGTCCCTTCCAGACCGGAAGGCTTTGCTCGGTGTATTCGCCCAATTCGGCAACCCCAGAGTACTTTACAAGAGCGCAGAGGTGTACGACACACTGCTTGGCTTCGTGGCCAACCGGGACATCGAAGTCCAGAAGGTAGCACTCAAGGGCGTCTTGACATGGAAACAAGAAGGACTCAAGCCCTACAGGGAGAATCTGGAGTATCTCTTGGATGAGTCACGGTTCAAGAATGAGTTGACTGTGCTTTTGCAAGGTGAAAACACCATACAGCCACAGCACCGAGCAGAGTTAATGCCGGTTCTTTTGCGAGTGCTTTACGGAAGGGCAACCTCGAAAAAGGGTGCTGCTAGCGGCCAAAACGGACTTCATGCTACCAGACTTGCGATTATCAGAAATCTATCGGTCCAAGACATTGGTGGTTTTCTTGACATTGCATTTGGCAACCTTCGGGACATTAACATCATTGATGCATCGGGTCTTCGGCAAGAGCTTTTGGAAGACGAAAAGGTTACTCCCCGTCAGCAAGTTGGTTTCCTCAACATGATCCACTCCATTATCAACGAGCTTGGAACAAGTGTTGAGCGCTACATGGACGCCCTGATCAACGCGGTACTCTATTGCTTGTTCTTTTCCTCACGCAAGTTGCGGCACACGGAGCAGTCAAGCGAAGCGGAAGATGACGAGAGCGTGGATGAGGACAAGTCTAGCAACGCCTCGTTGTACAAGGTGGCCCGGACCACAGCTCTCAAGAGTCTTTGTGCTTTAATCCGCAACAACCAAAACTTTGATTGGGCACCTTACCAAGAGTCTATCGTGGCGGAAATTGTGTCGCCTGTGGTCAGTCTGCCTGCGGAAGAGATGGCCCAAGGCATTTCGTGGACTTGGCGATTGCTTGAGACATGGTCGCTGTTGCCGCGCACGGCGGGTATTCTTGCAATTGATACCAATGTCATGCCCAAGATTGCGGATTGCATTGGCTTCGAAAAGAGCAAGACGGAGGTCAGGATTTTCGCCCTGAGCATTATCAAGAACCTTGTCAAGCTTGCACAGGCGCCTGAAACTGGGTCCGAGTTTGATGGTCTCGTCAAGGCAGAACTACTAGACCCCAATGCAGACAAGATCCTGAGCGAGATTGGCAGCTTTTTGCAGCATCGCAATGATGTTGAGAACAGGGTTTTGGAAGCGTGTGTTGAGACAGTTGTCGAACTGTCTTCTGTGGTGGATGGTTCGCGGAATGCACGGAACCTGGTCGATATCTCTGTACATCTTCTTAACCAGCCTGCTCGACGGGTCAGCCCTAAGGTCAAAGGCTCATTGCTGCTCGTCTTGGAACACTACATCACCCTGGACGATATTCACAGCGATTCGAAGTTGAAGGATGGCGTCTACAAGACTTTGTCCTCCTTGTTCAGTTTCTTCAAGGACAAGGCGAACAGAGAGTCTCTGTCGAAGGTGCTTGTCGCATTCGCGACGCGAGAGCCCGAGGTGGCAGAGGTTGCTCGACTGTCCGCAGATCTGAACTCTTATGTGGCGGAGAGACTGGACGAGCCTGACTATGACCGACGATTGGCTGCATTCAACTCTATTTCCCAAAGACAGAGCTCCTTAACTCTCAATCAATGGCAGCCGTTGTTGCACAACATGGTATTCTACCTCAACCAGGATGAAGAGTTTGGCATTCTGTCCTCCAACTCTGTTGATGGCCTATGCAAATTCCTCAATACTGTGGCTGAAGCTTGGGGCACGGAGTCACAGGCTGTTTTCGTGGATGTTCTGAGCGAAGTGATTATGCCAGCAATCTTTGCTGGTGTCAAGGAGCTTTCAGAAACTGTCCGGAGGGAAACTATACGACTTTTGGGTCATCTGGTCACCAAGCTCGGAGCCTGGACACCCATCGTCGATTTGACCGTTCTGACACCACCTGCAGACGAAGACTCTGGCAAAGCATTCTTTGCTAATATCCTCACGCCATCTGTGTCGAAACAGCTTCAAGCTGTCCAGTATCTTGCAGCAGTCAATGACCGCTCTGAATTGAGCAGCAAAAACATCGGCCACATCTTCCTTCCGCTGCTGGAGCACTTCATCTGGGGCCGTGCAGGTGGCGATGACCATGGCTTGGGCGCGCAGGCTGCTGCCACAATTGCCAGCCTTGCTACTTCACTGGAGTGGTCACAGTACAGGGCAATCTTGCGACGGTATATATCCTATCTAGTCTCGAAGCCTGAGTTGCACAAGCAGGTCATTCGTCTGCTTGACAAGGCTGTCGACTCACTTGTGCTGGCTGTTGACGCTGCTGAGCAATCGTCCATGGATGTCGACGCCGCCTCGGGCGTAGCGATCGTCTCCAAGCGTCGCCTCGCGCGAACACTCCCTGCCAAGGAGAAGCTGGCCGATGAGTTCACAGCCTACTTCACCCCCGCATTGCTCGAGCATCTCCATGACAAGAACGAGGAGACTGTCAGTGCGCGAGTCCCGGTTGCTGTAATTTTGGTCAAGCTCTTGCGACTTTTGCCCGATCAGATTCTCAGCCAGCAGCTCCCTAGCGTCCTTACTGATATTTGCCACATTCTTCGAAGCAAGGCTTGGGAGTCTCGTGAGATGTCACGGTCTACGCTTGCTAAGATTGCATGCATTTTGGGTGCCCCGTCGTTCGGTTTCATTCTTAAAGAGCTGCGTGGTGCTCTCAAGTCAGGCACCCAACTTCATGTTCTGTCTTACACCATGCACACCTTGTTACTGGCTGTGATACCAGAGTTTGAGCAAGGTGATCTTGACTACTGCTTGGAGTCTATGGTTGCGGTCATCATGGACGACGTCTTTGGCGTCGCTGGGCAGGAGAAGGATGCCGAAGGATACGTGAGTAAGATGAAGGAAGTTAAGAGCAGCAAGAGTCAGGACAGCATGGAACTCATTGCTTCAACCGCATCTATCACACAGCTTGTGGAACTTGTCAAGCCTCTACAGGCTCTCCTACTAGAGAAGCTTGATCTACGCATGGTGCGCAAAATTGATGAATTGCTCAACAGGATTGCATCCGGTCTGCAGAAGAATCCTGCTTCGGAGAGTAGAGACACTCTGATCTTCTGCTACGAGGTTGTGCAAGAAGTGTACAAAAGCCGAAAGCCTCAAGCGGAGACCAGGATTGATCCTCGGCTCAAGCGCTACCTGATCCAGAGAGGAGCAAAGAGGGAAGACCGAGGCGCAGCAAGCAAGCATACCCACAAGCTCATGCGATTCGCTATTGATATACTCAGATCGGTGTTGCGGAAACACGAAAGTCTGCGCACCCCAGCCAACCTGAGCGGTTTCCTGCCCATCATTGGTGACGCAGTCGTTGCGGGCGAGGAAGAAGTCAAGATTGCCGCCTTCAAGTTATTGACAGTCTTGGTCCGAGTTCCTTCCAAGACAAATGAACTCAACGACCTGTTCAAGGTTGCCTCCAAGGATGCCATCAAGTGCATAGCGCAGGCAATCTCAACCACCACCGACCTTGCGCAGACGGCACTGAAACTCTTGGCCGCCATCCTCAGGGACCGTCGAGAAATTCTGGTCAAGGACACGGCCATTGATACCCTCCTCGGCAAACTCAAGGATGATCTCACGGAGCCACTGTTCCGGCACGTCACGTTTAACTTCCTGCGCTCCGTTCTAGATCGCAAGATTGAGACTGCCGTTGTCTACGATACTCTCGACTACGTTGGCACAGTCATGATCACCAACGATGACAAGGACACCCGCGACCTGGCAAGAGGTGCCTTCTTCCAATTCCTACGCGAGTATCCGCAAAAGAAGAGCAGATGGACCAAGCAGATCGAGTTTATCTTGGCAAATCTGAAATACCCTCGCGAAGGTGGTCGCTTGTCTGTCATGGAGATTGTGCATTTGCTTCTCATGAAGTCTGCAGACGACTTTGTCAAAGAGATTGCGGCGACGTGTTTCTTCCCGCTTGTCTTGTTGCTCGGTAATGACGACAGCGAACGTTGCAAGCTTGCAGCTGGAGAACTCATCAAGGAAATTTTCCGCAAGTGCGACAAGGACCGATTGCACGAGTTTTTGGCGCGTCTGAGGTCATGGGTTGAACAAGATGGTAACCTAGCTGTTGTGAACCTGGCATTCAGGATCTTTGGGTACTACTTTGAAGCAAGAGAGCCTGTCGAGAAGGACAAGATGGACCTAAAACTGCTCACCGGCAAGATCACCAGCGTCATGGAGGACCAGGACAATGCGGATTGGGAATTGCTCAATTCGGCTCTCAACTTGGTCCACGTCCTGGTTGCCAAGCACCCGGCCAGGTTGCTTTCCAGCGACTCAGAGGACTTGTGGACTGGCGTCTTTGAGTGCATGTCCCATGAGCGACCAGCTGTCAAGCTCAACGCTGTCAAACTTCTCTCAAGGTACCTGACCGACTTTGCCGCCAACATGTCTGAGGTAATCAGAGGCCAGCCGGTTGTGGGCTCTCACGGGCAAGAACTTGGCCAAGACCAGATTGCACAGATTATCCGTCTCCTGCTTGGAACTTTGAGAGGTCTCGAGGTCGACGAGACACTGGCGCAAGAGAGTTACCCGATCCTAGTCTTCCTGGCACGCTTCCTAGCCGACACGACCACAGAAGAAGAGGATGATAGTGATGATTCTGACAATGAGGCCGACGATGACAACCAATTCTTCAAGGATGGGGACAGCGAAGACGTCAAGGAGACCAAATCCGCGTCCATGAGCACGCGCTACATCTTTTCCCGCCTTTCAGCCATCATTCGCCGCGAAGTTCCACCGCGCGCCCCGGCCCTCGTGTCCAAGGTCGCCGCGATCGAGGCACTCGATAGTCTGGTCGCTCAATCTGACGCCGTAGCCCTCACGGCATCTGCGCGTACCATTCTTAGACCCCTTCGCAACCTGACAGACCCGTACATTTCGGCTCCCTTCTCCACGGATGAGCTGTTCAAGACGCGCTACGAGACGCTCAAGACGAAAGCGCAGAATATCATGGATGTCATGCAGACAAAACTTGGAACCGCGGAGTACACCAAGCAGCTGCTGGCTGTGGGTGAGGATATTCGCGAGAGGAGGATGGCGAGATCGACCAAGCGCAAGGTGGACGCTGTGACGGCGCCTGAAAAGTGGGGACGCGAAAAGAAGAGGAAGATGGACAGGAAGAAGGACCGGAGAAAGGAGAGGGGATTGGAGCACAGAAGTGCTAGAAGGGGTTACTAGAGTGCTAGTTGTTATAGATACCACCGCCACTTGCTAGACTGGTACCAGGGACTTTGGAATGGTTTGGTTCTTGGCGTTCAAGTTTGGGATAATGTTGACTTTTGTTATTGAGATTGTACAGTGGCTTTTCTATATATTCCTTGGGTATTCCAAAACGCCAAAATATGCTTTTCATACTGATATACACGGCCTTGATTTGCTCATGCCCCCAAATGTTTGGCCTTGAGCTCAGTAGAGCTCATTAAACCCACGCGCTCATGCCTTTCCAAAGCTTGAGCCGGGTGCATCCTCACTGGGTACGTGTTCCTTGGGAGGCGCAGGTCTCGGATCTTTACCCTCACCAGTCCTCTCGTCCCTGCTTGTAGTTGTGCCGTCTTCCCAAAATTCCACGTCACCATCCTCGCCGAGTGTGCCGCGCTTGACGAGCTGTCCCCGTTCCTTCATCAGTTCCTCAACCGTGATCTTGCGGTTTCCAAAGATATTGAGGTGGTCGCTAATCACATGGCGGTTGCGGCAGGACGGGCAGGTAATCAGCACCGAGCCATGGTGGTAGCCCTGCTTCGAAATCGTGTGGGCTGATCGGCTGCCGCAAGGAACGCAGGTGAAGGTAAGTTCATAAGATGGCTGTTTAGGAGTATTGGGCTTGGGTAGAGCAGAGGAGGCTGCTGGGCGTGGTATCGAATGTGCGAAGCGGACGGATGTTCGTGCGATGGGTGCGAGGCGCGAGGCGCTTAGGGCTGTCGTGTTGGGTGCTTGGAAGGCGATTGCAAGCCTCGATACGTAGATGTTGTTGTGCTTGATGAAGCATCTGGGGTTTGGTCTTGCTCTGCTAGCCAAGGCGCGCATGCTCGAGAGATTGGTGTGGGATGCCATGGTGAGATGTTGCAAGTTGAAAAGAATGGCGAGATTGGCTGGTAAAAAGACGGTAACTTATGACGTTCTTTCCGCTGACAATTTATGGCAGGCAGAAGAGTGCTGCAGCAATCAGACAGGCTAAACAGGCAATCAGAGCGGAGCCTTTTGGCCCCTTTTGACCAATGAAAGAACGACTGCCCAGCTCATGGAGGGGTGCTTTCCGAAGGCGATGGATGACCATTGTGAATGTGTGGGGTACAGCTTCCCGTGTATTGAAGGCGACTCTCTCGGTGTTTCCTAGGATTGCTGATGGCCCATTTTGTTTTGCCATGAGGCCTGCTGGCGAGCCATTGGGATGGCATGGAGGGCTTCGTTGATTATTTCCTCACTTCAGAAATTTAATAAACCACTTTCTTCTTCTTTGCACAGCTCTCTCAAGCTGTGCTCTGCTTGCAATCCTTCCTTGGATTTCGGTGTCCTTGTTGCCTTGCCGCCACCTCAGAGTTTAGACAAGATTTCAAAGGCAGTTTCTCTACAGAGAGTTGTTGGCAACTACAACGTCTTTTGCGACAAGGCCAAAAGACACGAGCGCTCCCTCCTAACGGCTGGGTGCACACCGATCCCTTGCCTATCTCCCCCGTTTCAGATGCGTTGTCACGATGCATAGACCTTCGAACAAGATCAGGGCGCCTCGCAAGGTAAGGACATACTCGCCTTGCCTCCTATGACTGCCTGACTGTTGCGTCTCAGAGCACTGACAAAGAAAGCGCAACAGCCCATAGGCCGGCGCGTTAACGACCAGAGCCCTGAAGACCAAGAATTCGATGCTTGCTGGAAAATGATATACGATGCACTCGCTGCCATCCACGAACGCAATGCCGGACAGCTCTCCTTCGAGCAGCTCTATCGCGCCTCCTATAAGATAGTCATACGTCGCCGCGGTTCCGAGCTATACGACAGAGTTGGCGATTTTGAAAAGAACTGGTTTCGTGACAAGGTCATGCCGCCGATTTTCGCCGTCATATCGCCCAAACTGATCAGCCTGGCTTTGGGCGACTTGCCTGGTACCACCAGCAATGAGAGACGCGAGATGGGCGAGAAATTCCTTAAAGCGATCAGAGATTCTTGGGATCATCATGTGCAGGCCAACAACATGATTACAGACATCATGATGTACCTCGACAAGGGACAGGGTGTGGCTACAGACCGCGATACCGGGCGGCCACCCCTCTACCTGGTTGTCCTTGGCCTTTACCGGGACAATATACTCAGAAGCCAATTTTCCTCGATACAAGGACCTCTGACCAACGTCATCAATGCGGTCATTCTCGACCTGATCAATTTGGAGAGGAACGGAGAGATTATCGACCGAAGTCTTGTCAAAGGGCTTGTGAATATGTATGAGCAGTTGGCCGAGACGGACGAGTACTTTGACGACAACCGACTCTATCTGACCACATTCGAACCCGTATATTTCAAAGACACTCGCCGGTACTACGCAATCGAAGCTGACAGGCTACTGGAGGAAGGCAATGCGAGCACCTGGATCCGTCAAGCAGACCGCCGTTTGAGGGAAGAGTCCACGCGATGTGACACCATGGTTGCGAAGCTCAGCCAGCCTAACATACTCGGAATTTTGGAAGACGAGCTCATTGCAAAACATCTTGACAAATTCTTTGCGTTCGAGGTTACTGGCCTCCGCGCCATGATCGACAATGATCGCTTTGAAGATCTCACCATCGTGTACCGCCTTGTTTCCCGACCTGGTGTTCAAGGTGGAATCGATAAGCTGAAGAAGATCATGTCCAACCGAATCGTAGAGATAGGGACAGAGATTCAGACCAGCTTGTCCGAAACCAACGTCTCTGGTCCACAAGATGCACAAGCCAAGGCCGACGAGAACGCTGGAAATGATGGTGCTGATAAACCCAAGGCGTTGACCGGCACCGCTAGGCAAACAGCGATTGCCGTCAAATGGGTTGACGAGGTGTTGCAACTCAAAGACAAGTTTGACAAATTCCTCACAGAGTGCTTCAATGGCGACAAAATCCTCGAGTCTGCCGTAACAAAGAGCTTTACCGATTTTGTCAACAGCTTTAACCGCAGTGCTGAATTTGTGTCTCTTTTCATTGATGACCAGCTCAAGACGGGCATCAAGGGCAAGACTGAAGAGCAAATCGACGAAACAATGGTCAAGGCTATTACTCTGATACGTTACCTGCAGGATCGCGACATCTTTCAACGCTACTACCAAAAACACCTCTCTCGACGCTTGCTGTATGGAAAATCCGAGAGTATGGAGGCGGAAAACCAGCTCATCTCGCGAATGAAACAAGAAATTGGCAGCCACTTTACATCCAAGTTTGAAGGCATGTTCAAGGACATGGAGATGTCGCGTGATCTCACTTCTGGCTATCGCGATCACATCAACAACCTTGGCGATGTGGATCACAAGAATATTGACCTTCACATCCACGTGCTCACAAGCAACAATTGGCCTTCAGAGAATATGGCTCCCAAGTCTGGTGATGGAGCACGGCTTGAATGTACATGGCCTGCCGACATCAAGCGGTTGCAGGACAGTTTTCTGCAGTTTTATCTCAACGCGCGTAACGGGCGCGTGCTCACTTGGATGGGCTCTCTGGGAACGGCAGATGTTAAATGCGTCTTCCCAAAGATACCAGGAAAAGAAAGCGGCCCACTGAGCAAAGACCGACGATACGAAATAACTGTATCCACATATGGAATGCTGGTTTTGTTGATGTTCAACGACTTGGCCGAGGATGAATGGGTCACATATGAAGACATTCAAGCTACCACGAACATTCCGAGTGGAGAGCTCAACCGAACACTCGCCTCGCTATCGCTTGCCCCGAAATCTAGGGTCTTGCTCAAGGAACCAATGAACAAGACGATCAAGTCTGGCGACAGCTTCTCATTCAACAATGCCTTTGTCAGCAAGACTGTCAAGATTCGCGCCCCTATTGTGAGCGCGCAGGCCAAGGTCGAAGATGTGGATGAACGCAAGGAGACGGAGAAGAAGAATGACGAAAGCCGGGCGCATATCGTAGACGCCGCCATTGTCCGCATCATGAAGTATGTTTTACCGTATCTGTTTTTGCGGTCTCATGGATTTCTTTTTCAGTATTACATATAAAATTGGTGATGGAAGCTAACCAAGTCTGGTGACAGGTCGCGCAAGGAGCTCCCTCACAATCAGCTTCTTACCGAAGTCATTACAGTTCTCACCGGCCGATTCAAGCCAGACGTGTCGCTTGTCAAGAAGCGTATCGAAGATTTGTTGAATCGGGAGTACATAGAGCGGGCTGAGGACGACGCCTCTCAGCAAATCTATCGCTACCTTGCTTGAGCGAACTTCCCACCATCGACCTCTTGTCGAGACCTCTTTTTTCACTTCACTGGAGTATGATTTCACCCGCGCAAATGGACAAACATGAAATGTGGCGAGGCGTCTAGGGTTTTGGACTGGCTTGTTCTTTGTTTTATCCCCACGAGTAGCATGGGCTAACGGCATTTTATAAACTTTTTGCACGAGAAGTGAAGCTTGCAATGATATGCGATAGAGATAAAAGCGCAGCCCTATGCACATTGCAAGAAAAGGGCTTTTTGGGGGGCCAAAATGACGGCCCGTCGTTGGGGCGGCCCCGCACTGTGATTTTGTCATGGCGACCGACAGAGGTAGAAAATACAGCTTTCTTCGAACGGAATGCCGGAAAGATGGCGCTGCGTATATAGCGTTGTATGAATATTGCGATTAATATAACTTTTAAGCGTCAGTCCATCTGAATAGCCGCTTCACGTAGATTCTGGTGCATATTCCCACGGATGAATGGAACTACCAGAAGGACACGTTGGTGACTCGGATATTCTGCGTCATAGAAACCACTCGTGGTCCTGAAACATAATGGACATGACAAGATCAACAAGGCGACCGAAGAAAGGCAACACCAAAGAAGAAGGAAACCTTCCAACAAAGCAAGAATGAGTGAGAGCATCACAATCAGTGTCGCCGTCGCTCGACCATGGCCGTCACCGTCGTCGGCCTGAGGAAATATTGCGGGGTGGCCCGTGCTGCTCGGGCCAAGTCGGAGGGCAAAAGGAAGATGGTGGTGATTGGCCCAGTTGCTCGCGCTGCTAAGCCTGGCTCAAGTTCCCGAGAGGTCCTGGCCCTGCTCTGCCCTGGCCACGGGCGGGCCAGCGCAGTTTTTGCTCTCGTCTTCGTTTCCAGGTCCGCTTCCTAAACCACGCAACCGCCTTTCCTGCCCATCGAATCTCCTCTCCACACAGTTGCAAGCCAATTGCAATTGTTTTCCCTTTCTCTCTAGGCACATAGAGAACCCCATCAATATGTTCCGATCCGCCCTCCGTCAGAGCACCCGCGCCGTCGGCGCCCTCTCTGCCTCGAGCAGAGTTGCTGCCGTAAGTTTTGCTCACCAAGAGCAGGCCCGTCTTTTGTGTTTTTTTCCTTCCTTGACGACATCATCACCGCACACAACCTTTTCCACGCGCCCGACCCGGACCTCAAGGCCATCCAGACCTACCTGCAGCTTGTCCCAGCCTTACCATAAAGTACCTGCCAAGCTTGATTGAGACTCTCGAGGCTGCTTGGGGTGGGCGCGTCGGGGACCTTGCTTGAGCTTCTGCAGGTGCGAGGTTTTTGAGGGAGCTGCGAGCTATTTCGACTTTGAGACCGGGGGTCGGTTGGATGTCGGGGCTTGAGGATGGGTAACAGAGAAAGCCATGACAAATGCCATCTGCTTAATTACGTTGCCACGTTCTCACGTTGTCACGCTACCGAGCCACGCGAAAATGGAAATCTCAAGCTAACGTGCCTTCTCTTTCCGTATACTGCAGGCTCGCACCGCCGCTCCTGCCATCGCTTCGATCCAAGCCCGCACCTACGCCGACAAGGCCACCCCCACCGAGGTCTCCTCGATCCTCGAGCAGCGCATCCGTGGTGTGCAGGAGGAGAGCAACCTCGCCGAGACTGGCCGTGTCCTGTCTGTTGGGTATGTCTAGATAATTCATGATTCAAAAGAGAGGCTGGGCAGAGATGATATTGCCGATCGCGGAGCTCTTACCACCGTGGTTCCTGATGGGTATACTCTGTTGAATTATTCTTGCTAATTGCAGTGACTTGTAGTGATGGTATCGCCCGTGTGCACGGTATGGCCAACGTCCAGGCCGAGGAGCTGGTTGAGTAAGTTAATTTACTGAAGTTGTCAGCGCATCATCGCTTGATGACTAACGCTTGAAACAGGTTCGCTTCTGGCGTCAAGGGCATGTGCATGAACTTGGAGGCCGGTATGTACAATTTCTTTATTTTGTTCTAGTTCACGGTCACGGTTGCTGACAACTTCACAGGCCAAGTCGGTGTCGTGCTGTTTGGATCTGACCGTCTCGTCAAGGAGGGCGAGGTTGTCAAGCGTACTGGTCAGATTGTAAGTTCTGGCTCTTATGAGACCTTGGTGGAGGATCACAATATTGACGCTACACAATCTAGGTCGACGTTCCTGTTGGTCCCGGTCTTCTCGGCCGTGTCATTGATGCCCTCGGTAACCCCATCGACGGCAAGGGTCCCATCACCAGCACTGAGAGACGCCGTGCTCAGCTCAAGGCTCCTGGTATCTTGCCTCGCCGCTCCGTCAACCAGCCCGTGCAGACCGGTCTCAAGTCCGTCGACGCCATGGTGCCCATCGGCCGTGGTCAGCGTGAGCTGATTATTGGTGACCGTCAAACCGGAAAGACTGCCGTCGCTCTGGACGCCATTCTGAACCAGAAGCGTTGGAACAGCTCCAACGACGAGACCAAGAAGCTCTACTGTGTCTACGTCGCTGTTGGCCAGAAGCGATCCACCGTCGCCCAGCTCGTCAAGACTCTGGAGGAGAACGATGCGATGAAGTATTCGATCATTGTCGCTGCCACTGCTTCCGAGGCTGCTCCTCTGCAGTACCTGGCCCCTTTCACTGGTAAGTCTTGAGTTCTGGTGGTGCGCTTTCTGCACGCATCAACCCCTGTTCGCCCTCCCGACTCGCTGGTACCCGGCCCCGCTTTTATTCCGCGCTAGTCCGGCCCGGGCGCGCTAGTCTAGTTCGGGCGCGCTAGTCTTCTCATCCTCACATCTTCACTTTCACGACTTCACGATCATAAACTGACATTCTCGTTTAGGCACTGCTGTCAGCGAATGGTTCCGCGATAATGGAAAGCATGCTCTCATCGTCCTAGACGATTTGAGCAAACAGGCCGTGGCGTAGTATGAAATCCCCGTTCTTATGTCGTCGTCGTCGCCGACTCAAAAAAAAAGATGAAGAAAAAAGAACGAAAGAAATGCTGACTTACACCACTTACAGCCGTCAAATGTCGCTGTTGCTGCGCCGTCCCCCCGGACGTGAGGCCTACCCCGGTGATGTCTTCTACCTCCACTCGCGTCTGCTGGAGCGTGCCGCCAAGATGAACGACAAGCACGGTGGTGGCTCTCTGACTGCCCTGCCCATCATCGAGACCCAGGGTGGTGACGTCTCTGCTTACATTCCCACCAACGTCATTTCCATCACCGACGGCCAGATCTTCTTGGAGGCTGAGCTCTTCTACAAGGGTATCCGTCCTGCCATCAACGTCGGTCTGTCTGTGTCTCGTGTCGGATCCGCTGCCCAGCTCAAGGCCATGAAGCAGGTCGCTGGTTCCCTGAAGCTCTTCTTGGCCCAGTACCGTGAGGTTGCTGCTTTCGCCCAGTTCGGTTCTGACCTGGACGCTGCTACCAAGCAGACCCTCAGCCGTGGTGAGCGTGTAAGTGAAAACCGGCGCATACTACAGTTTTTTGATATGTACGGGCTCATGACTAATAACACATATTCTACAGTTGACCGAGCTTCTCAAGCAGAAGCAGTACTCGCCCATGGGCGTCAACGAGATGGTTCCCCTCATCTATGCTGGTGTCAACGGCCACCTTGACCCCGTTCCCGTCAGCAAGATTCTCCAGTGGGAGGCCGACTTCCTGTCCCACCTCAAGACCAACGAGTCCGACCTGCTTGCCACCATTGACAAGGAGGGTGCTCTCAGCAAGGACCTTGAGGCACGTTTGAAGGATGTCATTGTCAGCTTCACCAAGAGCTTCACCGCCTAAACGGTGGTTGAGTGATCTTGGGAAGTACTGGCGAAAAGTTTTGGAAGGAGCGATCTTCGAGGCCACGTGGGCCGGACACGTTACTTGCAAAGGCTAAAAATGCCAAGTCCGTACCACGTGTAGTTCGTTTCCCAGATTAGAGATGGAAAGACTTTCATGATGAGGTGCCGCTGACTGAAAGATGAGGTGAAGAGGGTGAATGGTTGCACCATTGTAAAAATAGAGTCGTCAACCAATCCAGCACTCAATTCCTTTTGTTCGCAAATACCTCATCTCCCAGCATGAAAAGGTTTGCGCCTGTGATCGAATCGCTATACCAAAGTATTCCTGTGCTGTTTGCTTTGTGCTGAGGGCTGGTCGCCGGTCGTTATTAGGTAAGGAAGGGGCGTGACATAGCAGATTCCCCATCTAGTCCAGAGAAGCACTTCGTAGTAGTGACATCATTTCCAGCCCACACCACATCCCCCACGACGTACATCAATCAACCTCGACGTCAGCCGTTTTAAGTAGCACAACTCCTTTCTCTGCGCCTCCAGTCTCTCGCTCTGTCATTGCAGCTTCGAATAGACAGTCTTGCCAAACCACATCACTGCTGACGTGTTCCAAGGCACAATTACCGCACGCAGAAACAACCAGCGCTTCGGCCTCTACACCAAGAACCAATATCCAACTTGGCTTCGCATCAGCTTGAGGTCTTGAGAGCTTCAGATGGAATCCGAGATGTCTTCGAGAACTAAAGAGCTCCTGCGCCGCGCGCGGCAGCTGGTGCCGCCCATGTTGGACACATTCCACAAAGGTTCGTCCGTCTCTTATCACCTTGAATCCTCCGTTGCTTTTGGCTTCTCTGCTTTTGACAAACAGTTTACTGACATTTGCATTCAACACAGGCCAGCAAGGACGGATCGGAGTTATTGGTGGTAGCATAGACTACACTGGTGCGCCATATTTTTCTGCCATGGCCAGTGCCAGGTTAGGCTGCGATATGGTGCGTGAATCCTCATCATCCGTTCCAGTTGTGTGGTCCCACGACATCGTGTCTACGGTCTACTCACTTCAACCTAGTTTCCAACCGCCTGACGGACGAACTAACGACGCTTTCTGTCCCAGTCCCACCTGATTTGCACTCCCGGAGCAGCAACCGTGATCAAGACCTACTCTCCAAATATCATGGTGCACCCTCTCATGCGCCAATCGCCAACCCCAGGGACCAACGAGTCCGCTAGCAATGACTCTGCAGACACTGTTGCCTCTCCCATTATCGACATGCTTTCTCGGCTACACGTGCTTGTTATCGGACCTGGCCTCGGCCGTGATCCTCTGATGCAGGATACCGTTGCAAGGGTGATTGCCGCGGCACGGAAGCAGAGCACGCCTCTTGTTCTCGACGCAGACGCGCTCATGATTGTACAAAACCACCCTGAGCTCGTCAAGGGCTATAACCTGGCTGTCTTGACCCCCAACGTGGTTGAGTTTGGCCGGTTGTGCAAGGCCTTGGACATCGAGGACAAGGTCAAACAGGCCGAAAACTCTGGCGAAGATGCAGCGAGCAAGGAGACGGCCAAGGTGGAAGCTCTGGCACGTGCTCTGGATGGCGTTACGATCGTGCAGAAGGGTTTCCACGACTTCATCAGCGATGGCAAGACGACTTTGACCGTGGACCTGGAGGGAGGCAAGAAGCGAAGCGGTGGTCAGGGAGATACCCTGACCGGCTCCATCGCTACCTTTTTGGGCTGGCGAAAGGCGTACATGGATGGAATTTGGGATCACGGCTCAAAGCTCAACGAGGAGGAGCTGGTGCAGCTGGCGGCCTTTGGTGGAGCCGCTATCACAAGAGTAAGTCTTGTCAACTTATCTTTTCTGTGTTTCCAAGCCTTTTCCGCGTTTCTCACTTGTGGCGTCTGCCTCTTGCCGGCGCCATTTGCGACTTTTGGCGCCATCTACTACGTTTGGAGTACACTACAACTTCTTTGTTGACCAGCATTGAACTGACATGCCAAAATAATAGGAATGTTCTCGCCAGGCCTTTCTGAAGAAGGGCCGCAGCTTGCAAGCAAGTGATCTTACTGATGAGGTTCACGGCGCCTTCCTCACTCTCTTCGGTGAAGCTGACCCAGACTCCAAGCTGTGAAAGGCGTTTAATAGGGGCATCAGATTGCGCCAAATGCCTCTCTGACGGGTACAGCCATCTATCCGAGCACCATCTTCCCGAATACTATAGACCGGAAGCGTTAAATCGCACACCCGCGGGTGGTCAGGGCCGCACCCACACCATTTTTATCAGCAGATATACGTCCGCTATACCCAAATAGAAAAGAATATCTCTTTACGGCAGGCAATATTACCTATTGTTTATAATTGTTTAGGCTGTTATTTATTCCTAGGTAGTGGATACCATTGCTTTACTTGACTCTGCGGCATTCCTTAGTGTAAAGGCTGTCGCTGGACGTTCTATACGTATATATACGTAGTGTTGGACTGGCTCTTGTACGTACGTACGTGTGGGTTTGATGGGCTCTGTATTGCTTGTTGATGATGATGAGTTAAGTGAAGGGAGAGCACTTCGTACGAAGTGCATCCCTTCTCTTCTAGCTAGATCCCCCAGTAGCTTAGTCATGCTACTGCTTATGTACGATCATCACCAGCGTTGGCGATGTTCCAACACATAGGATATAATATCAAGATTTCAACCTATATATTTTGGCGGCGGCTGGACCTATTACTGCTATACTATAGCAATACCTGGTGATATTGCATAGAGTTGCTGGTATAATATATCTAAGAGGTAATATTGCCTGCCGTAAAGAGATATTCTTTTCTATTTGGGTATAGCGGACGTATATCTGCTGATAAAAATGGTGTGGGTGCGGCCCTGACCACCCGCGGGTGTGCGATTTAACGCTTCCGGTCTATAGTATTCGGGAAGATGGTGCTCGGATAGATGATCCACGAAATATGTCTCTTACCCAGCCGTGTTCAAATTTCTTTTCTTCTTTCCTAGGTGTCGTAAGGGGTCTGTGAGCGGATTTATACAAACTTGTATGCCCATGCTCGTACGTCTGGTCTGGACTGAGCTGGTCAAACCCTCATGTATAATAAAGTACATATTATGTGCCGGTTCTGGCTGATTCTATCGATTCTAGCCATTTCTGCCGCTCCCGTTTTTGTGCATTATAGGAGCGTCAGTGATGCTGAGCCGTTGCAAATTTCTTTGCCTCTTTGCTGGTACCCCAGAGATGGATGTATGGAGGTACCCATTCAAAAGGCGGCTTGGTGGGATCCATACTTGCGTACTATGTGTACAATTCTTTCCACAGGCGCTGAGGAGTAAGAGAACAAAACAATATTTCCTTGAGAGGTCTTAGACACACGAGGAGGCATCACGGTTCGGGAGCGTCTTCCCCGGAGCGCAGCGCAGCGCGCTGCGTACAAAATGTTTGGAAGACGGCGGAAACGGGAAGGAAAAGCTTGCCGGCAGATGACAGGATGCATGATTCAGAACTGTGGTGTTGTATGTTTTTTTATCTTCTTTCTTTCTTCGACTCTTGTGTTGGTAAGTCGAGACGAGGCGGATGCAGGAGGAGAGAAGGAGAAAATAGAGAGATCGAGGGCGAGATGTGTGGGTAAACACGCAGGAGGGAATCGGGGAGAAGCTGTTGAATGGTGAGAGATAATCTCATGCTAGTCTTGAATATGATGAGGTTGGAAGACGAGGAGAACGCCGAGATCGAGATGGTCTTCATGTTGGGTCTGTGTACTTGGTATGAGGAGAGAAGGGTATACTCATGGCCTAGGGGAGTTGAGTGTTGGAAGAGAGAATTGCAAGTTCGCCGGAGCGGTTGGGTTATGGATCCTTTGAGTTCAACAACTCGGTCAACATTTTCGAAGTCCTTGAAGAAATTACAATCTACAGATTCACTAGAAATCAAGTCAAACCAAGACGCGATGATGATGCTGAGCAATTTCGATCAAGACAAAGCAATCAAGGTATGCATTCGGTGAGGACATCCAAACGACTCCGATGTCACGGTGAGCAAAAAGCCTCACAGACACAGCTGTACATACTCTGTAAGCCAGCCAGCCATTGACCAATATCATTGCAGACCGCCTTTGGAGAGTTGAAAAACTTTTTTTTACTGGACGTGCTCTGCTCGTTCATTTCCCTTCTCAGCAGAAAAAGAAGCAATAATAAACAAAAAAGCACAGATGCTGCAGGCGCGGGCGTACTCTTACATAGTACATGAAAAGGGTATATTGCGCATCGGATGGAGCCGATTTTTAATTTCCAGCAACGCAGTCGATAGATCTTTTCCTGCAGGCCATCTGGCAGATGCGTCAAGCGAATTGGTGTGGCTTGATCTGATTTTTTCTCCCGCTTGTTCTTCCTCTTTCCTCTTCGTCTTTCGGTGGCAAGCTCAGTCTTGGTACTTGTTGATGAGGGAAACGGTCCAGAATCAGGTTTACTTACCGACGCCGTGCGTATTGCATACACTGTCCGTGATGAGAGAATGGACTTTGTATGGTCCAGATCTATTGGTTCAAAGCGCTATGCTCCAGATGACCTTGTTGAATACGAAGTTGTTCGAGGACGCTTATGTAGGGATATGCCATTTGGCTGTCAGGAAAAGTGCAAACTATCTGATATCGAGCAAGGTTACATGGTATCATATGCAATAGAAGCGTGGTGGCCATCGGGTCGGGCCATATCTCTCCCCTTGCCTATGGTTACACGACAAATATCCAATGGCAATCCTGTTTAGAAAGGAATATCGGGTGAATTACACGATATACCATGAAATCCATCGTGCCGTTATTGTGCTATTGCGGCTGTACTTCACGAGGAAAAAAAAAAAGACGTACTATATGATATCATGGTAGTAGGATTTAATCCAACGTCCCAAGAACGTTGGTTTATCGTGTCACTATGTACTTTTGCGAGAAACAGATAGGATAAAGCAACAAAAGGGTTATGTGGGAAAAGCAAATTTATATTGCGCACCGAGAACTGCTGCAGGACCCCCCAAACAAAAAGAAGACACAATTCTACCGATGACGGAACAACTGAACCAGCTATGATCTCTGCCAAGAAGACATTATTTTAAAAAGACAAGAAAAAAAGGAAAGCCAGAGAACAAGTCGAAAAACAAAGCAGTCCCGGAAATCTTGATGTTTGCTCTTGCAACCCACTACCAGAGGCTTTCGCAACACCCTAGGAGCATTCTATGGTCAATAAAGGACGCAGTACGACGGTGCTGAACCACGGCGTCGGAAGCCCTCGCTTCGGGGAAGTACTCATTGGCTGGTCGGAGAGGTGCCGGTATGTCTCAATCCGCGCAAAAGAGTGCTACGTAACGGGACTCTCATAGGGGGTCGTCTATTGACCGTTCTCCGAACCCAGGCCTCGATTATTCTTTTCTTGACACGATGGCTGAGACAAGGCCGTGACCTTCTCTAGAGCACGATGACTGCTTGGTACTATGTACAGCGTACTTTGGGAGGTTTCACAGCAGAGAAATTAGTCGAGTGTCTTTGACCGCGTCCACAAACTTCTAGACCATACGGCACTGCCATCCGTGAGCTGACAGAAAGAGATTCTACTATGGTACATCTCCCACTGCCAGTTAGTATGTAGATAGTCCACGGGAGAATCGACTCACTGCTTCCAGCAGTGTGATGCCAACGAAGCTGCTCGTGGTGGCGGCTCTCTAGTGTTCGGATTGCTGACGTGGGAGAGCTCTAGTCGTGGAATATTCTTGTAGAGAAGGCAAAGAACAATCAGCAATGGAGAAGAGCAAAGTTGGCTGGGCACTTTAAAAGAAAAAGTGGCGAGCTCTAAAGTGACGAGATGCTATGTTACCAAGTACTTACATAGCACAACAATCGACGCTTGGCGTCTCCTAGCGGCAAATTGACAACTGACATACGGGCCGTCGTCTTAGCAGGCTGGCAGGGTGCTAGCGCCGCCTGGACCGCCTGGGCCGTGGCGCGGCTCAGCATCCGGACGCGCTATGGGGTTCGTTTACATGGCATTGTAGTGGGCCCTTGCGCACAGCAGCAGTAGTCAGCGTCTCCCTGCTTCTGACGGGCTCGTTCCTCCTCCCTACATCGAGCCAGCCTGGGAAACCAGCACCACTGATCAGACACTTGGCTGTGTGAGAAAAGAGCTCCGACACCATTGCTACCTGCTGCTGCTCCTCCAACGAGCAACGAGATGACGACATGCAAGAGCGGGCCGGCAGCTCTGGCGGGCGGAGCTGGTCTCGCCTGTCCGCCGTCCAGTTCGTCCTCCTTGAGCACTCGTTGCGACAGGTCTTCTCGATGGTGAACCTTGGCTCTCCGGGCTCCTGAGCACAGCACATTCTTCTACCTCCAAGGCTTTGCTTGCATAGATAGGAGAACAATGGGTCGTTGGTGGGCAAAAACAGTACCGTCCACGAGCATCAGAGCAGACAAATCGCTCCTCAATCTTAGCAACCACGCCACCATCACAAGCAAAGCAATACAGAAACAACACGCCAAACTCCCACAAAGCCTCAGCCGCCTTGCATATGCACTCGTTGACACACTCGCATGCGCTAAGGCAAGTCAGGATGAAGCTAGGCCTCGTTGCCAGACAAGAGAGCCTCAAAGTGTCTCCACACACAGAATGCCGGCCACGTACAAAATATGGCGCTGCTCATCGCAGATCCGGCTCCCACAAGGTCATAAAATGAAACGACCGTGTGGGCTCAGACGGTGTGTGGGCGGTGGTTGGGCCCTCTTTGCCGTGTCTGTGGTGTACATAGTAATGGGGAATATTATGTATATCATTCCAACGGCTGCTTCTTCAACCAGGGTCTACAAGTCATGATCAGATCGTCAACCGTTTATTTTGTTCCCCTTCCCCTTTCCCCTTTCTCTTTCGCTGTGCAATCTTGAGCCTGAAGCTGGTCTGCAACAATCAACCAAAAGAAGAAAAGACAGAAACGACTGAAGAAAAGGAAAAGAAATCCAGGAAAAGAGAAGAGGGAACAAGGCTGGCCTTGACCATACAGTCTGGAACCCCTCCCTCCTCTTTCCAAGTGAGTTTGCTTTCTGAAATGTGACAAATGCTTGAGACAGCTCTTCTGATTTCTTGAGGCCAGCCTTCCATTCAATTGGGCAACCAAATCACCTGGACGAGGCCAATAAGCAGCCCCTCTGGAGGCACAATAAGACCTGCTGCTGCCAGCGGGCTGAGGCTGTGACTCGCAAGCACATCATTGTGTTTCCCAGCTGACCCTGTTCCCGTCCATCGAGTCACTGAGTGGGAGCCGGCACTCATCTCCCAGCCTTGCCATTATCTACCTGCCCTGCTCTTGGTTCACAGCCGCCTCTTTGGCTTCAATAGCATTGTCTTTCAGAATCAGCAAAACCAACAATATTTGAAATGGCTGCCCTCTGCTCCTGACAGCCAGCCTTCTGTGCACCCACAACACAATACCCACAAGGTTGCAATCCGCTCCCGAGACAATCAATCACACAGAGATTGCACATTATCCTCCTCCTGTGCAACATTTGGCATTGTCTCTCTTGTGGGCTAGAAGCCACAGCAAAGGCTGCCCCCCCCCCCAAAGCGCCTTCCTGCCTCTTCTCGCCTTCTTATTGTGGCTCGATTTCGACCTTTTTTGTGGCTTGGTGGTCCGACTGGGGGATTGGCTTGACGCCTCCAAGGCCCTATATCAGCCACTTCAGACTATTACAGCCTTACAATTTGGCCTGACCAGCGGCGCCAATTAAAGCCTTGACGTATGTATTCTCTCCGCTCTATGCCCTGTTGACGTCTCACAAAACCCCTGGCGGGGTTGGGACTTGACAGTACACAACATATGTGTAGTGATATTGGCACATAGCTGACAAGACTGCGCCAGACACGTCCAACCATCTGAGGTTGCCCAACGCCATGGCTAATGGGTTGGACAGACTGGAGCGGCTGTTCTCCAAAGGGAAGAAATCGGCAGCCAATCGTCACACAGCCGACTCTCATCCCAACGGCAGTCCTGAACCTCCCTCTCCTCCGCTGCGGTACAGCTCAGAAACCCTCCCACCCAACTTTTTCCCTCCGACGCCCTTCATAAGACCAAAGGCCAATGTAATGCAGCCACGGAACGAGCTCACACGGTCTTCCGTCGACCGCTGCGACTCTCCCAGATCCCCAGACTCCAGCAGCACCATGTCTCCAGCCAGCGACACTAGCCGATATGTCGTGGATGAATCGCCCACGCAGAGCTATCCTTCCACCACCAATACCACACCTCTCTTTCACATCCCCAGCAGGACGTCGTCTCTCCTTGCAAGGAGGCACGACAGGCTTCCAGGTGGCCTGGCACAGCTTCATATCCCTCGCGACCCGACATTCTGCGAGCCTCGGGAGCTGTCATCCATGTTCCCGGACGCAATAACCTTTTCCTCGAAACACGACAATTCGGCTGCCTGTGCAGGTCTTTTAGATCCTCTTCCCATTTATCCGGCAACAAGAGTTGAGACTCCTCCGCCTTCTGACCAGGATGAACTCGGCTCACCGTCACCTCCACAACTCAAACAAAAATTACCTACAGCCTTGCGACAACTGACTCCGGAGGCGTCTCCTGAGATGACACCGCTGTGCGATTCACCTTCCAGTGCGTCAGAGTCGAATACCGAGATCAAGAGATACACAACTGCTTCCCCGACATCACAGCGGTCCACGCCTGCAAGCGTGCCGCTGCTCGAGGATCTCTGGCGAGATTCATATGTCTGTGAAGTCAACAACCCAGTCAATCCACAGACTAAAGTGGTCTTGCGCAACCCTTCACTCCAGGAGTTTCTAGCCATGGAAGATGACGACCTTGCAGAGCTCAGGACAACATATCCATCCAGACCACCGCCCAGACGCGCACCGCCCCCGCCTGTCCTGCCACCAAACCCCCGCTTGCCAGCATCACCTTTGAATCACCACGCAAGGAAGCTGCTATCTCCGTCAGTTGCTGCTAGTCAGGTGGCAGCCTGGGAAGCTGCGCGCATCGCCAAGAAATTCGATTTTGACGTTGTCTACGTGGCCAACTTCTGGCCAAGCCAAACCAATTTTATACACCAACCTTCGGAGCGCGGTACTACAGCCACCTTAGCCTCGTCTCCCGTTTCAACAAGCTCGTCGCTCAATAGTCCTTCTTTTACCGACCCAAACATTTCGCTACTTTCTTCACCGGTCTCTAACCGTTTCCCAATAAGGAACCGCATCTCTAAGCCTCGCAACTCGGCCGACGGCGCTGTTGTTCAAGTGCCGCCTAAGCTTTCAGAGCGGCCTTTGCTTCCTATGACCGACTGCTGCCCAGACTCTGGCAAGCCCCTACAGAGATCAAATGCTTTGAAGGGGTGTCTTCTTGCGGCTTACGGCCTGGAGACAATTGTTGCGCCATTCAAACTAAGCACACGTGTCCACAAGAAGATTCTACGCACCCAAGGCTGGATCGAGCATCGCAACAGTGCCGCCAAGGAAAACGAATTTGCACGTGGGTACGCTCTGTCCTTCTACACAGGCACTACACCGAGTCCCCAGGCTGTGCCTTGTACATCCAAGCGTCTTTCATCTTCGCAAGACGAAGTATCTGTACAGAGATCGTTTGCCTCAAAGAGAGAACCCGTGCTACCGCAGCAGCAGCAGCAGTCCGGTCAATGCTGCATGCACAGCTTTGAGAGCGCGAGGAGCCAGAAAGTGGTCAACCGTGGTCTAGTCTTCGTCGCTTACCGTCGGCCTCGTGGACCACACGGCTCGGCCAATAGTAGCTCTGCGGAACTAGACGCACTCGGCAAAGAAGCCAAGGCACTGGTGGATTTGATCTTGGACTTTCACGTTGAAACCCGGCAATGGAACTCAGCCAGCGAGATTTGAAGTGGGTGAGAAGCCGGATGAGGCATGCCACCTTCGCGACCTGAGGCAGAGACGTTGATGATGGATAGCCAAGTCCGCGACGGCTGGACGCTTAAATGATCACACATGATGATGACGACAATAACGATGAATTTACGGGGGAAATACCAAAATAACAAGGAGAAGAGCGCCTATGATGGCTGGATACAGCGTTTCCGCTACAGAGCTGCTACTATGATGGCTCGGGGAAGCGAGCAGCAGCTCGCACGACAACCGGGTGGGAAAACATTGCTTTGTTCTTTTTGGGGGGTCAGCTCGATGATGGACACTAGGTCTCTCGGTAAGACACGATGATTGCTGCCAGCAGGGGACTTCTAGGGGAGTTATCTTCCAACCGCTAGGCCTCTCCATAAGGTTTTTGGATGGTAGTTGAGGTGACCTCTCGTGCCTCAATCGTACGAGCTTTAAACTTGTCACGTGGCTTTTCTTTTTTCATTTTGAACTAGCAATGGCGTGATAAGACAGCCACTTGGTCTTGAGATAGAATCATCCAGCTAAATCTATTTTGAAAACAGCGTTCTCACTCTTTGTGTGAAGTGGTAACGTGACACGATTGACAAAGAGCGCTCTCCAGATTCAAACCATCTGGTTCGAATAAATCTGGCTTCGAACGCTCAGCAAGAGTCTAGATTAGCCTTAACTACACGTACGACGACATGTGTCGACTCCTCCCAAAAAATCACAAGCCAGTCCATCTTTCCCCGGGCCCTTTTACGGATCCAGAGCGGAACGGGCAAAGAGAGCGGAGAGAAGGAGGCGGGGTCGCCCACACCTAGCAACTAAAGGGGAGAAAGCTGAATCGCTAACCAGAAACATCCGAAACAATGAGAAATCACAGCTGAGAAATACGTCCTCAATCCACTCGTCGCTGATGGCCAGAATAGAGTTTGTGGTGGGGCTGAGGACTCTTTCGATGGTGTTGTGTTGCAAGAAGGAAGAGAGACAGGCTTTTTTTGTGATTTCTTCTGCGAGTGAGTGAACTGTCGTTCATCACCACAAGCCAGGCCAGCACTGAGATGTGATGCTACTAACCTTGTACGAATTTGTGCACTGTTCTGGGCTTTAGTCCGGTGCTAACGGGCTGTCAAGAGTGACCAACGTGCCGCGATTGAACACATATCGTGCGATTTCTTTTCTTTTCTCCATCTCCATCGCGGGGACCAGCTTCCTAGCCTGATAGAGTCGCTATCAGAAGCAAGAGATTGTTGAGTCAGATTCAAATACGGTGGGAAAGCAGATGTCTGCCTGATTATCGTTATTCCATTGGAAAGATGTGTTGTGTTGGAATTCTTGTATATAAGGGTAATCCGCAATCCGCAATCTTCTTTTCTGTCAACTTCTGTGATCATTCTCTTTTTTGGTTTCTCCTTTTCTTCTTTTTTTTTATTCTCTAATTCATGACCAAGTTCTCTCTACCGGTGACAGTAAAGACAGACTACCCGACAACTCACGAGAAAAAAATCTCTTGCTTGGCGGTGCCGTGGTTGGAACTCTAGATCATTCAATATGCACCTATTCAAGAAACTTGTTCAGCTCGCGGGCTGGGCTGCCCCAGCAGCTGTCACCACAAATGACACTGCCTCACCTAGGGCCCTGGATACGACCGAACCAACGCTGAGTGAAGGCGCCCTTCAATGGTTGGGTGAAAGTCACTTTAAGTACCACGTACGTTCGAGCTACAACTATCCTATTTATTACCTTTCCATCCAAGCATAAGCCCGAGATGTCGAGGACAACATGTGCTCTTCAGCCGTATCAGTGACTGACCAAGCCTTGCAATGAACAGGTTCCCAGCTCCGATGTGATACTAGACTGTGAACATGTGGATCTTCCCCTGGCGTTCCCCAAATGCACCGCCCTCAAGGACGGCCGGGTTCGGCACGTCGACGAGGAAGAACTCTTCTGGATGCTGCCCAGGTCTCTGCTGCCGTCTGCGCTTTTCACGACCACGACCACGACCATCACGCAGGGCTACCCTCCGACTGGAACGACCGTCGTCACCTCTACGTTCTTTGTGTACCCCCCCACAGCCACTCCTCCTCCTCCTCCTCCATCTATGATCACGCAGACCACTGTGGTGACCCATACGGTCTACCCACAACCTCCACCTCCTCCGCCCTCTCCGCCTCCGCCTCCGCCTGCACCCTCTCCGCCTTCTCCGCCCCCGCCCCCGCCTCCGCCGCCTCCACCACCACCACCTCCCCCTCCCCCTCCCCCTCCCCCTCCTTCGTCTAGCATCATTACAGTGACAGTCACCGCGCCCGGCGCGTGGCCAACGACCTCGCAGCCGTCGCAGCCGTCGCAGCCGTCACAGCCCCTGCAGTCTACTGTAACAGTGACTGTCTACCCACCTTCGTCCAGCCCGCCGGCCACTACGACCAAGACCACTTCGCCGACCGCGCCCAACCAGCCTATAACTATAACAGTCACAGCCTCGCCCTCGGTATCCTCCTCGTCCACAGGGGCATCGACGAGCTCTCAAACGCATTCGGTCAGTTATATCACTAAGACGGTATCAGAGATCGTCCCCACAACCATTACAGAAACGCAAGAGGGGACGACCGTCACCACCACAGATAAGGGTACAAGTTCGACTAGCACGAAGAAAACGACAACCTCCACGACGACAGAAGAGGCAACGTCCACTACCACCAGCACGGAGGAGAGGACCACGTCCACGGAGGAGACAACAACCGTCACCAGCACGGAGGAGGCGACCACGTCTACCAAGCCAAGCTCCAAGACGTCCAGTCCTAGCATTACAGTGACCACCAAGCCCGAGACCACCGGCACGAGCACGAAGACCGAGACGGTAACGACGAAGCCCAAGACGAGCAAAACCAAGAGCCCAAGGCCTACGACAACAAGCAAGCCCGGGCAAGGTGAGGAAAACCCCTGGTGAGACCCCAAGACCCATGACAGGAAGCAGAGGGGAACAAAACAGGCAAACGAGATCTTTGAGGGGCAAAGACTAAGGACGGCTAATTAATATGTGTACAAATAGATGGGCCAATTCCTCCGCCAGATTGCCGTGGTGTGGGTAAACGGCCGCCCGACACACCAGATGTCCTCAAGGCTAGGGTTGCCATGTCGCAGGACGCCATTCTAGTTCAGAATCCGCACGGGGATCCAGAGGTTCGCAAAAAGTGGGAAAAATGGATGAAGAAGGACTTTGCAGCGCTCAAAAAGAGCATGGTCTACGTCGAAGATACCATTTGTCGGCTCACTCATGACATAGCTCGAGGCAACTCGGGCGACTGGGGCCCGGCAAAAGACGAGGCCATGGCCCTGTTGATGAAGTCCAGGACATTCCTCTGGAAAGAGGCAAAAAATCACGCCTTGGAATTGAGTGGTCAAACACCATGGTATCTCAAGGCATGGAATGGAATTACGGAGATGGCAGGGGGTCTTCTGCGATCCTGATGGTGGGTGATTATGAGACTGCGGTTGTGCTGAACACTGAGCGAATCTGCAACTACCAAGAGAATACCACATGAACCCCAGCAAGAGTTAGAATTTTCGATACTAGAGCATTATTATCAACCAGTATATTACCCCATATGGTCGATCTTGTTATAAAAGACTGTAAGGTTGTTGACAATCTGTACAAGTGATGAAGGAGCCGCTAGGAGCCACGGCACTTGCTCCTGGGAGCGAAGAAAGGCGCACGTGTGACGAGCTTACTTGCTTTTCATGCCGATTAAAGACATGGCCCGCTTGTAAGACTCCAGTTTATACCCTCTGGGAGGCAATACAGTATCTTCAGAGATCAATGCGTTGGTCTTCGGTGTTACTGCTTGTGAAGAATCGAACCTCATTTTTTGAGGTGCAGGCCCTAGGGATGTGTTATTAATTCGGTTTTGTCTAGAAATGAAAAATACCGTGGTGAGAGTGATATGGTAGACGCGGCAGCAGCGCAACGATACAAAAGCAAAGCATCGTCATTCTCCGTTTAAAGAGTTCCACGAGAAGTCAAAGTTGGATGTCTTCAAATGCACTGAATCTTATGTAAGCCATTAGAAACTCTTGCTGAATCAGCTGCTCTCCGCCTAAAAGTACCCTCATATTAAAACACGCTTACCTGCCTCGGCGTGTACATCGTATCAGAGAGGGTCTCCAAGTACTTTAGTACATAGTACATAGTACGTACCGCACTGCGTAAGGGGCAGGGATGGTGAGCTGCGAGGACGGGAGTGCACCGCTCTGGTCTCTTGATGCCGAGTGTCAACAAAGATGGCTTTTGGCATCGTTTATTCCTCTCTGGGTTCTCAATAGCTGGCACCAGCCCAGTCCAGCCTCGCGCCTCCCGCCTCAGTCCCCAACATCCGCCTTCCCCGTCCTGGCCATTCCAACACTGCAGTGCAGTGCAGCGTGGCCAGCCTACTACCTATCCTTCTTTATCACCAGCCTTTCTGACCCTCTGGACTGGCTCAGCAAGCCGACCGCGAGCGGTACCATGCGAACATCTCGTGGCCCTGCCTCTGTATGACTTGTTGCGCCGCCTCGCTACCACTGATCTTGTCTGAACGCCCCTTGGCTGCGCTATCAGCTATCCGATATCCTATCGCTGCGGCCTGTTAGTCTGTCTTGGAACTGCATCTGGCACACACGCTGCCGAAACTCGTCCCATATCCTCATCGTCCTTATGACACTGTAACGCCTACTTGCCGCCAATGTCTTCTTCCAAAGAAGCTCCCCTCATCGACGCGATCGGCGTCCACGACCACCCCAGAATGTCCAGCGAGACCATCTCCTCCGTCTCGACCACGAGCATCGTCTTCGACCGCATTAGCGAACGCCTTGCCGGCCAGGCTCGCTCTTCTTCTAAGCGCCGTTCTTCGCCGAGTCCGCGCCGGACTCGTGCAAGACCATATGCCGATGACGAGACTCTCTCTGACTTCAACGACGATGATCCTCTCAAGCAAGAAACCTCCAGCGACCTGGAGACGGGGCCCTTGATTGGCGACGGTGCTCTGACGCCCGCACAGCCCCAGCACATGGACAAGACTCTAAAGCGCATGGTTTTCTGCCTTGCTGGTGCCTTTGTTGCCGTTTGGGTCATTGCCCTTGCCATCTTTGTGTCTTCCAGATCCTACCAACACCCTTCCAACTTCGAACACGACCCGCAAGCTACTGTCTCGCGCGGTAGCGGTAAGAAGCTCACGCTTGACAGCATAATGGCTGGCTCTTGGCAGCCCAACTCGCACTCGCTGGCCTGGGTTGCAGGACCCAATGGAGAAGATGGCCTGTTGCTGGAACAGGGCGGCTCCGCCGACGGGTATCTGGTGGTCGAGGACGTGAGAAAGAAGAACCCAGAGTCACAAGCAAGCGTTGGTGCCACGGATACAAAGGTGCTGATGAAGGATGGATTGTTCAGCTATGGTGGTTCGCAGTATCAAGCTACCAAGGCGACACCTAATGCCGAGATGAACAAGGTGCTCGTTAGCAGTGACCAGACACAGGTCTTTAGGCATTCTTTTACGGCCAGATACTGGATCTTTGACGTTGCATCCCAGACTGCCGAACCACTGGTGCCTGGCGAACCCCACGCCATCATCCAGCTGGCCAAGTGGAGCCCAACTAGCAATGCGGTTGCATTTGTCAAGGAAAACAACTTGTATGTGCGGTTTGTTGGGAGTCAGGAAGTGCGTCAAATCACAAACGACGGAGGCGCCAACTATTTTTACGGAAAACCGGACTGGGTGTACGAGGAGGAAGTCATCGGAGGTGACAGTGCCACCTGGTGGTCACAAGATGGCAAGTTCCTCGCCTTCTTCAGAACGAACGATACTGCTGTGCCCATCTATGATGTCCAATATTACATCTCGAAGCCCAAGGGCAGCCAGACCGAAGCAGTCGAGAATTATCCGTCAGAGTTGGAGATGAAGTACCCCAAAGCTGGCGCGCCTAATCCAGTCGTCGATCTCCTGTTCTATGACCTGGATCAAGGCGACAAGTTCGAGGTCAACATTGATGGCGGCTTTGCAGATGATGACCGTCTTATCACCGAGGTTGTCTGGGCCGGTGACAATGTCATTATCAAGGAAACAAACCGTGTGTCAGATGTTATGCGCGTCGTGCTTGTCGATGTGACTTCGCGGACCGGTAAGACTGTACGCACAGATGATTTTGGCAAGCTAGATGGTGGCTGGTTCGAGATCTCACAAAAGACACGCTACATTCCGGCTGATCCAACCAACCAACGACCATATGACGGCTACATTGACACTGTCGTGTATGACAATGGTGACCATCTTGCTTATTTTACGCCTCTCGACAACCCCGTGCCAATCATGCTTACCAAGGGTCAGTGGGAAGTGGAAAATGCTCCGTCTGCGGTTGATCTGAACAAGAACCTCGTCTACTTTATTGGCACAAAGCAGTCCTCAATTCAACGCCATGCATACAGCGTTAAGCTGGACGGCACTGACCTTGAGGCTGTGACGGATACTTCATCCGAGGGGTACTACGGCTTGTCCTTTTCCACAGGCGCCGGGTTTGCCTTGGTCAATTACCAGGGACCCAATATTCCATGGCAAAAAGTCATTAGTACTCCCAGCAACTCTCTCCAGTTTGAGCACGTCATTGAACAGAATACCGAACTCGCCGATCGTGCCAAGAAGTACGAACTCCCCATCAAAATCTATGGTACGCTCAAGGTCGACGAAGGCGTTGAGCTGAACTATGTTGAGCGCCGCCCGCCGCATTTCGACGCCAAAAAGAAGTACCCAGTCCTGTTCTTCCAGTACAGCGGTCCTGGCTCACAATCCGTCACCAAAAAGTTTGCCGTGGACTTCCAGTCCAACATTGCTAGCTTGGGATACATTTGTGTCACAGTGGATGGCCGCGGTACCGGTTTCATTGGGCGCAAAAACCGCGTGCTCGTCCGTGAGCACCTTGGATACTGGGAGTCCCACGACCAGATCGCGGCTGCCAAGCACTGGGCCTCGCTTTCCTATGTTGATCCCACCCGACTCGCTATTTGGGGCTGGTCCTTTGGTGGCTTCAACACACTCAAGACCCTCGAACAAGATGCCGGGCAAACCTTTAGCTATGGCATGGCTGTGGCGCCAGTCACTGACTGGCGGTTCTATGACTCGATCTACACTGAGCGATACATGAAGACACCGCAAGAAAACGAGGATGGCTATGCGGGGACCGCCATCAGCAACGCCACGGCGCTTGGGCAAAACAAACGGTTCTTGATCATGCACGGAACTGGCGATGACAATGTGCACGTGCAAAACACGCTGACGCTTCTTGACAAGCTGGATCTGGCCAGTGTTGAGAACTATGACGTGCATGTGTTTCCCGACAGCGACCACAGCATATATTTCCACAATGCCAACAAAATTGTTTATGAAAGTAAGTTCCTTGAACCTTTCCCCGTCGGTGTTGGAAGCCACTTGCTAACGACTTGCAGAATTGCAAAATTGGATAATCAACGCGTTCAATGGCGAGTGGCTCAAGGTCAACAACCCGGTGCCTGTTGGCAAGAAGAGACGCGTTGAGATTTAGATTGGTCAGTCAGTAGTATGGGCCTACACTGACGTTTGAAATGGAATTCCTATATCGCATTGGGCATGGCGTTTAGCAGCATTTTCTTACTTGCAGTATATCCTCACATGACGGCATGGCGGTTCACAGACATTTGCAAAGCACAAGTAGCACGTACGAAATGCCTTGGCCAGTCTTGACAGCCACATTCTCTCAGTAACAACAATACAAATATTCCACCCTCCCATCGCAATATGCGCGTAACGTCCAATGAGCCTTTGAAAGGTACATGGTAATGCGAGCAATACTTTCTTCGACTCAAGTCCAACTTGGTTCCTACATAGTATTATCACATTCACAGTCGCTTTTCAGTATGGGGCTCGCAATCTATCATGATCGCCCAGCGGTAGAATTAGACTTTCGGAAGCCCCGCCAAGCGACTCAATATGATACAGTACACAGCCGTGCGGCCTTACAAGAAGAACACGGCTCTACCAAGGATCATAAGAGGCTCAGCGAGCCCTGGTTTATTATACTTTGCTCAGGTCTTTTTCGAAACGCCTAGGCAATGGATGCATGGCATACAGTACCTACCTAGATACACAACTGTCCGCCACTTGACCTTATTGCCATTTTGGAAGACACGGAGTGTGCAAGGTGCTCCTCCGGCCCAGTCTTCTTGGCTGCGCATGGGGCATATATGGAGACCCCTGGGTGGGTGGTATTGGGGATATTCTCCCATATTCAGCCGGCAGCACTGCAATTTCCGCGAATGTGGTGTCGGTGATAGAGACGCGGTGTGGTGAGAGGTCCTTATGACTCTGGAATAGGATCTTCGACAAAGAGCGCTTCATTGTAGAGGTATCCTTGTAGTAAATGCCGAATCAGCGTATAAGTGACAGGAGGTTCTGTCTTCTTTTTCTTTGATTTTGCTTCCATATACCAACGCTGTTAAACATCTGCCACTCTTTTTCCTCTTCTTTTTCTACTTCTTGTGGCTGTCCCTTCCTGTCAGTTCTATTCAACCATGCTCTTCTCTTCTCCCATCCTCGCGCTGAGCGCGCTGGCAGCTTCTGCATCCGCTTATCCCCCATCGCCACCGGCCAAAGCCAGCAGCGCCATCAAGTGCCCCGTCATTCTCGACGGCCGCGTCCCCTCCAACGCCACCCTCACCACCTTCGACACGGCCAACGGCATCTTCAACCCGGACTATGTCAAGGGCAACAACCTCTCCTGGAGCGACATTCTCCTTTTCCCCTCCGTCCCTCACTCACGCTTTGACGACGACGACGACGACGACGCAGCAGCAGCAGCCAACAAGCCCCTCGAAGTGACCATCAACAACGCCTCCGTCTACCAGTCCCAATACGGCTTCCGCCGCGCTGGGCTACTGTTTGCGAATGACTCCAACACGGGCAGTGTCGGGTACACGGGCGTCAAGACACTGCACTGGAGCGTGCGGCAGGATACGCAGCGGGCGCTGAATCTCAGCCACGAGTACTTGAATGTGTGGCATGAGAGCGCAGACTACAGCGCGGACCAAGTCATGTTCCAGGCGGGGACGATTCTGGCGCAGCCGGAATTGCCCAAGGAGACGTTCAAGGTGTTTGATCGCAACTCGAGCCTGGTGTGGAGTGTGGAAATGGACTTGACAGGGGGGTGGCAGAATTTTGCGGTCATGTTGGATGTTGTGAATAAGTGAGTAAAGAATATGTTCTGTTTTTTTAAGGGGGGGGGGGTTCTTTCCCCCTTCCCATCTCTTCTTCTTTGACGATGTGTTGAAATGAGAATGGTTTAACTAACCCGAGAACTATTTGCGAGAGCTGTGCTGACCTTGTGATTGCTACAATACAGCACCATGCAAATCTACTATTCTGCGGGCACCGACGCGCTCAAGGCCGTCACTGACACGATTCCCAATGATCTGTCTGGCGACGGACAGTTCCAGATCGGCATGATCAAGAAGCCGACGGGGACATCGGATGTGGTCAATGCCGGGTACCAAGAGGCACCGTTCGAGGAAGGGCAAATCTATGGTGGGTTATTTGTGGAAGACAGCACTGGAGGCTGCATATCACTTTAGAGGGAGGAAATGGCTAGATGAAGGGTTCTCATGGTTAACGCAAAGGGAAGAATGGAGGGTGAGGACGTGGGAGGGTGTTGATGGGAAAACAATTTGATGTGATGTATATTATGTGACAGAATGTTTTATACACGACTATCCAGCTTTGCGTATATAGATAGTATTGTCAACACTGGAAATTTACGAATCGAGAATGTGTCTATGACACTGATCGAGTGTTTCTTACTTTTCAATTCCCTCGCTGGAAAGCTTATTAGCATATCGATATTGTCCTGTGTTTGAGGCAGCAGTACGCATTCAGCCAACAGCTCGGGACTCAACTCCTGTCCGAAAGCAGCATGAGTTATATCCAGTTAAGAAAATAAAGTGTGCACAAAGCTTAGTCATCAGCTGAAACAGGCGAAACAAAAGAGAGGTCAAAAGAGTATATATATTCTATATATCTAGCTATAAAAAAGAGCTATTATTCGAATATTTAAGTATCGCCGAAGCTATTATTCTGCTTATATAAACCCTATTATCAGGCTAATATAATAGCTTTCGGGTTAGGGTTAAATGCTACGTTTATATACCCCCTAACTAGTAAGGATATCGCTAGTTGTACTAATAGCAGCCTAGTATATACTTTAATATATATTCGTCGCGTTTTACTAATTTAAGATTCCTTCTCTTTCTCCTTTAGATTAACTTAAACTTATAAACTATAAATTAAATATAACTATTATTTAACGTACCTAATTATATACTAATTAACGCTTTAACCCGTAAATCTAGCGATATAGGTATAAACTATTCTATAAATAACGATCCTAATATCCCGATTCGCCCTTTTTTATCCTTTAATAACGTTTTTAATTATAATACTATTTCCGCGCCTAATAAGGTCGAAGAGGTACCTAGCTCCGAATTTAATAATCTAATAGACGGAATC
This sequence comes from Coniella vitis, assembly GCA_011317545.1. Taxonomy (NCBI): domain Eukaryota; kingdom Fungi; phylum Ascomycota; class Sordariomycetes; order Diaporthales; family Schizoparmaceae; genus Coniella; species Coniella vitis. The sequence goes on from WUJK01000003.1 coordinate 918,483, forward strand.
TACCCTTTATAGGAGTTTACTAATATAATAAAAGAGGACGATAGAGTAATAAGTTAACCTAACGATTTAGCCCGGTTAATTAATATTATTATTACTAGTATTAACTCTAACGCCGGCGATAATAACCCTTTTTATCCGTCCCGTACTAGTTATTCCCTCGGTAAGTCTTCTTATTTAGGCTTATCTTATACGAATCGGTCGACTAATCTTAAAGTTATAGATAATATCTATACGTTTACTAGTAATAATACTATTCCCTGCGCCGATTCTCCCTGGAAACGGGTATTTAGAAAGTCTCCTTATACCCCTATTAAGAGAACTAAATCGTAGGTTACTAGTAGTTTTAAACCTATTAACTCTCGCCCCCGGAAACCCCTTCCTTAGGCTTAACCTTAACCTTTAGTTAACGACGACGATAATAATAATAATATTAATAACGCTACTTTATCCGCTATTATTATCCCTTCTTACCGCCCTAAGACCGTTTATAAGTATACGATTATTATTATTAAGGAGGGCTAAATTAAGCGCCTAACTCCCTATATCGCCTATATTAAGAGCTATAATAGTAGTAATAATAACGGTAAATATATCTCTACCTCTAACGCCCCTAATTATAACCGTTACTATAAGCAGAATTATACCTATATACCTATCCCCCCCGTCCTTAAGCCCTTTATAGATCGAATCTTCCGTTTTAAATATATTACTTAAGGTATCGAAGGAAACCTTAATCTTAATAATAAAAAGGCGGTATCCGGTACCGAAATAAAGGCTAGTTACGCTTTTTAGGTATAGAAAGCTACCCTTAAGCTATAGGAAGGGGGATAATTTAATAGTTTAAACGGCTTACCTAATAATATAGTTTCTACCGCCGATTATACCGAGCTAAAAGGTATTACTAACCGTCTTTATAACGATCTCCGCTAGGTTAAGGAGTTACTTAATACGAGTAAAAGGGCTAGATAATAGTTAAATAAGCGGAAAGATAAGCTTATATATAGTATTAAGGATTATAAGGCTATATATCTTATTTTAGAGGAGGAGAAGGTAAGTCTATAAACTAGGATAACCGGTTTTAAACGAGAGAGGACCCGATTTATAGATAAAATTACCGCTTTATAAGAGGAGAATATTAACTTATAAGGAGAAAGGACCTGTTTAAGGGAGGAGAATACTTCTTTATAGGCTAATTCGGACGATTACGATCTATATAAGAAAGCTTCTACTTAATAAGAATAAAGAATTACTTATAATAAGGCTACTTTAGAGATAATAAAGGTCCTTAATAAAATTCTCCCTAAGTTAAAGGTCTAAAGTATAGAGTTTAAGTATTTATATTAATAAAAAAGGGGTTTTTAATATATCCTTTTATTATTTTATTATAATATTATAATTATTTTATACTTAAATAATTATAGTTAAATCTTAAAGATTTAAGAGAGCTCTAAAATACTTAAATTAAGCTCGATCTAGCGGTTTAGTTAAACCGTCGGCTAGTATTTATTTTATAAGTAAATATATAACTTTAAATATACCTTTTTAATACTCCTATTTAAGCTATAGTTAACTAATATTAATATACCTAAGCTTTATACTAATTTTCTCGCGTTTAGCTACTACTAGCTATATTATCTACTAGTTATTATAGTAGATATTCTATATCTCCCTAAGGTTTATAGAGATATCTCGAAGTAGGCGTTTAAACGCTATTATTTCCTTTACTATTAAAGATAAGGTATTAAGCTCCGCTTCTATAGTAGATATAGCGATTATAGATTATTTACCTAATTTCTAAGCGATTATACCCCCGAATAGTATAAATATATATCTAAATATAGACTTTCGGTCCTCTATATCGTCTATAAAGGACGAATCTCCCGATATATATAATACTTATACTTTAGGAGCTATATTATTATACTAAATACCTAGGAATCTAGTTCTATAGAGGTATCTAATTACCTAATCGGTAGCCTTATAATACGCTTAACTTAGGTTTATAAGGAAACGAGAAAGAAATAAGTATATAAATATTACGTTTAAATATAGTATAATAGCTATATAGAGGATAGAACCGATCTTCTCTTAATATAACTTTACTTCTTCCTTTATAACCTTACCTATATTCTTTTTAAGTTTAGTAAAGGGCGAGATTAGTAAGTAAGGTAGAAATACTAATATATCCGTTAAACCGAACTTTTTAGCTACCTTTTCGATATAGGTATTATAAAGAAGGCGAATAGTTATTTTGCTTCGGTTATATATTATTCGGATACTTAGGAACTATTCGGCTAGTCCTTAGTTAACGATATTGTATACCTCGGTAATACCCTCTTTAATCCTTATTACTTCTACCTTAGCCGATTATAGATAAAATATTAAGATATTATCTATATAGAATAATAAAGTAATCTTATTATCTCTGCTTTTAAATATATATAGTTCTTTAGATAACGGCTTAAGCTTAAGTTCTCTAAGGGTATTATAAAGGTCTTTATACTATATAAGGGGCGAATCGCGTAAACTATAGAGTATTTTCTTTAACTTAGCGACTTTATTAATAACTTTAAATCCGTCTAATAGTTTAATATATACTTCCTCTCGTCCTTCTCTATTAGCGTTAAGGAACGCTCCGGTTATATCTATTTAGTCTACCTCTAGGTCCTTTTAAGCCGTAATAGCTATAAGTATACGAAAAGCGCGTATTATAAGTATTATAGTATAGGTATCGAAGATATTAGTATCCTATAGATCTCCTCTTACGTAAATCCGTACCTTAAATAAGGATAGGATACTATTACTGTCTATTTTATAGCGAAATACCTACTTAAGTAGTAATAGCTTATTATATACCTTCGCCTTATCGACTTTCTCCTATATATATATAATCGTTAACTAGTATATCTCCTTTCTTATAGCCTTAAACTATTAATTACGGAAAGATAACTTCTAAGCTTATACTTAGTTTAATAGTTCTTTAAGTAGGTTATTAATATACTAGGGATATAATATAAACTTAGTAATTTTATCCTATATCTAACTAAGCGTATTATTAGTATTAACCGCCGCTATAAATATAGCGTATAATATAGCGTATTTTATATCTAGTTCCGGCTATATATCTACTAGTATAATAGCTAGATAAGCCTATTATCGCCTAAACGGGTAAAATACGCTTATAAAGGCGAACGGCCTTCGAATAAATAGCTTAAGTAGCTCGGAGTTCTTTCTTTTATACCTATAAATAGGCGTTTATTTAAATACCCTTTATATTAATACTCTCTATCTATTAGATCTCCGTAAAAAGGGCGGAATATCCTATTATATATCCTCCTCGGTTCTAATAATTAGATATCTCTAATTAATTAGATTATCTTAGCTATCTATAAGTAATAGTTATTATAATTAAGGCTTAAACTAGTAGTCCTCGTTATATATTAATAATTAATGCTTTAGTAGTTCCTCGACTTTAAGGGGTAATTTATCTACCTTAGCTAGTTATATATTACTAATAGGATTTATATCTATAGATTATTTATCTTCTCTAGCTATAAAGCTAATAGGGTCTTTATCTACTTTAGTATTACTACTAATAGGGTCTATTTAAGTTCGTATATATATAAAAGCGTTATTTTATTATAGCTAAATATAATCGTTTAAGCTTTAATAGCGATTAGAGAGTTATAAGTTCTCTATACTTAACTTAGGTATAGGTATATCCTTTATAATCTAATCCGGAATACCTTTTAAACTATCTATATAAGGCTATTTACCCCCTAATTCTAAGGGCGGATTAATATTAGCGTATATTATATATAGGTTTAAATCGGTTATTAAAGACGGGAAGGTATAATATTCTCCTACGTTTACTTAAATATATAAAGTATCTAAAATCTCCTCTAATCTCGTCTTCTATAATAATATTTTCTCGAATTAATAATTAGGAAGGGGCTATTTAAGCTTCTCCTTTAATAGGTTATAGAAGATTATCTTATTAAACTAAATATTCCTTATTATATATACTATATCTATAGAGGGTATCTATACTCTAAAGATATTTAAGGCGATATAGCCTATAAGATATCTAATATATATACGTTCCGCCGTTTTTATCTCTTTCCTAAAGTTTCCTACTTCTCTTTCTACTTTAAGTATATAGGTACAATAGCCGTAGGTATAGATATAGCTCTAGTTAGGGCGAAGGTCCTTATCTAATAGCGTTATTAGTATATTCCGACGAAACTATCCCTTAAATAGACTATTTAGGGATTACTAATACTTTATTACCGCTAGGCTAATATTATATAAATAGGCTGCTATTTTTATCGCTTCGGGCTATAGATAAGATAGTAGGTTTATAGATAATAGTATTATTAATTATTTCTTAATTAATTCGCGCCCTATTTTCTCGGCTATACTATTAGGCTCTTTTATATATAAAGGGGTTATTTTAAGCTCGATTCCTACCTCCTAGTACTATCGTATATAAGCTATATTATAGTTTATATATAGAATAGCGGCTTTACCGTTTTAGCGGATTTTATATATATTAAGCTAAAACTACTAGTATACCTAAGCGATAAAGTTATAAACTAAGCTAAAGACTATCGGTCCTATCTTATTTATAGCTATAGAGATAAAGAATTTGCCTAAGAACTCGTCCTTAAATACTATTATATACCTAGCCTCTCCTATACCCGGGTAAAATATAAATATATCCTAATAAACCCTCTAAAAGGGCTTAGGGCTAGTATTTTTAGACGGTCCTCGGTATATAACTCGAGTTAGGAACGCTTTCGTATAATATTCGTAATTTAGTCTTCGTATACCGTTTATTTTAATTCCGCAGGCTTATTAAACTAGCTTTTATAATACTTATACGCCTAAATAGCCTAAATATAAATACTATAGGTACTCCGAATCCTCTTAGTCTTTAAGTAGATTAAAAGATAAACGAAATAATAAATTCGAAATAGGTAAATATAATATACCGGCTTTATTAAACGGAATAAAAGAGGGTAATAATAGATAGGAGGAGTAATATAGAATATATTTAAAGAAGGCTAAGTTAAAATACCTTTTTAGGGTTACTAGAACTTTATTATCGCTTAAATCGCCTAAATACAATGTATAATTAAAACTATAATATTAAACTCCCCTTTTAGCTAATAACGCTTTAGAGATAATATTTATATAAAAACCTTCTACTAAATATACCTTTTTAAGAATAAGGTTATATATTTTATTATTAAGGTATTATTTAATAATTCGTATACTATATCCCTTAACTAGGAATAAGGTATTATTTATACTAATAGTTATACTATTATCTTTAGGGACGAATAACCTATCCTTTAGAAGTAAGATACTATTAATAAGGTATATAGCTCTATAATTATCTAAAATAATACTTTATAAGAGGTTATAATAGCCTTCCTCGATTATAAAGAAGGCTTTATTAAACTAATTCTAAAAGAGTAGGTTTAGGTTAATTACTATTATAATTTAGGCTAAATAGGATTATAATAACTAAGATAAAGAGACTATATATATTATACTTTATATAAATATATGTATAAAATATAGTATAATTAAAGGAAAAGATATAAAGAAATAGAGTATACGGGCGTTCTAAGCCCCGTTTATCCTTTAAGGTATCCTCCTATATACTTATTATCTTTATTATTACTATTCGTTTACCCTAATCGGCCTAAACTACCTAAACTAGGAAAGTCTAATAGGTTCTAGCCGTTAAATAGCTACTTCTTCGTAATAAGTTTACTAATAAGGTATTTATATTACCTTAATCCTAACTTCTACTATATATAGTAGATCTCTTTCTTATTTAGTATAGCCTCCGCGTTATCCGGTTTCGTCCTATTATATACCTATCTAAGCCGCTAATAGGTTTATAATTACTAGCTATAGTAATAAGATAGAGTTTTATATAGATACTTATAATCTAAACGCTTCTTATTAATAAAGGATCTACCGGAATTATCGTTTTATACCGAGTTAATATAGATTAGTATACTAAATACGTTAATACCCGTCTTTAACCCTTTATTAAAGATTAAATCGATTAAGAAAAGGGTAGAATAAGCCTTAGAGTAATACTTAATAGATAGGATATTCTTATTAATTACCTAGTTTATAATATAATCCTATAATATTCGAGTTACCTAATTTAAAGCTAGGCGATATTAAATAGCTATAAGGAATAGCTCCGTAGTATATATTCCTATAGCTTTAGGGAGGTTATTTACTTTAGCTTAAATATACGCCTATATATATTTATTTAGCTATTTAAAAGCTAAAGTCGGATATCTAGCCTTCTCGAGAACTATAAGATATTTTTAGTAAATAAAGTTTTATATAATAATATCCGAAGGTAATAATTCCTCCTTTAGTTTCTTTATAAGGTCCTTAAATATCTATTAACCTTTAATTTTAGCGAGGTTTATACGAATAGGCTAAAGTAGAGAGTCTAGGACCGTCTTATTAATCTAGGTAGTAATCTTTTCGAGAGCTATTTTCTTCTCCTTCTCGGCCGATAAACTAATTTAGTAGTTTCGGACCTATTTATTATAGAAACGCTAGCGTTATTCCTATATCGAAGGTACGAATCCCTCGTCTAAGTTATCGTAAATCTTCTTATAATCGTTAAGAAGACCTCCGTATAGTATTTTATCCGATTATACTTATATAGGTATACTTAAACTAGTTATTTATATATTAAGGTCTTTAGGGTTTATATCGGATTAGATACCTTTTTATTAATAATAGGCCCTAAGTATAGCGTATTATACCGGAAAAGTAATAGAATCCGTATATTTTACCTAATATTTAAAGTCCTCTAAAGCTATCGTAAGAAAAATAGGTCCTTACGGCTTAGATAGTCGGTTTATACTATTATTAGGGATTAAAGATATTAAATAAAAGTGATTTTAACTAGTAAGCTTATACGTTTACTTAGGAAAAGGAGATTCCAGCCGTTTAGCTCGTATCCGGGCTTATAACTAAGAAAATAAAGTATATATAAAGCTTAATTATTAGCTAAAACAGGCGAAATAAAAGAGAGGTTAAAAGAGTATATATATTCTATATATCTAGCTATAAAAAAGAGCTATTGTTCGAATATTTGAGTATCGCCGAAGCCATTGTTCTGCTTATATAAACCCCATTGTCAGGCTAACATAATGGCTTTCGGGTTAGGGTTGAATGCCACTTTCACACCAGTGACATCAGAAGTATCTTGGTTGTTGAATTGCCATAGAGACCCGCCTCGGTCCATCCTATCCAACCGTTTAGTGCTGGGTATTCGCCGAGGTAATGTCGAGAGTATCATCAAGGTCATCACCATGTTAAGTAAACAATGGTATTGATGGCATCACTTACAATACTATTCACATGTCAGTTCATAGAGCCCATATTCGTCAAACGCGTCGATCACATCTAGACCGTCCCTGCGTCCCGTGACCGTCCAAACTGGAGCTACGCCAAAGCTTATCCCTTACAAGCTCATGGGGATCCTCAATCCCGCCAGGAACACCCGAGATGGAGCCAATTGGAGCTTATTCAAAAAGATACCAGGCTAATAAGAAGCTTGGAAGCTCTGTTGACATATGATGATCAGAATATGTGAATGAACTGGCGAACGCGATGCAAGGTCCCAAGTTCTCTGATGTCGCGTTTCTTGATTTTCGTAGATGATATTCCGGTCTTGGTTTTGCTGCTTTAGTGTACATGTATTTCTTGACTGTCATATATTCTCCAGCAAGACACCAAGGTGATATTGCGAGATGTCCTCAGAGAGGCAACCCTCGGATCCTTGAGCACAAGAATTTGTGGTCCGTAAGTCGGCCATCTTGCCTTGTGTAATGAGCTTTCTGAACTGCATAGCGTGGTGAGACGATGAGAGTATTCAGATCTCAACGGGTGGTCTAGTCTAAGGTGGCTAAACAATGTATATCGCTACTTGCAAGGTGACTATAAGCAGTTCACAGCCCGCTACTCAAGACACATTCTCATACTGAAGGCGTTGCGTCGACGCTGATCGAGTTTGCCAGGAACCTATCTCGTCATATCCGAGGCAAAGCCTGAGAGTCCCTTCCACCTTTGAGGTCATAGATGTTTGGTCTACTACAAACGAGAAGCAACCTTGGGTTATTCAACTTCCGTGTTCATGAAACCGAATGGGTTTGCTGTGTCAAATACTTTTTCTCTCACAATGCTATCCTTGAAACTTTTCCACATAGACGGCAGCCCTTTTCAGCTTCTGTTTGATGATATAATAGCGTTTTCATCGAACGAGCATCACTACGCTGTGGTCAATTCACATATCACATGCCGTGCTGTTGTTGACCAGCTGGATCATCTTCGTCATCAGTTGAGGAAAGGACAGACGCATCATAGACTGACTGTTTATCAGCTTCCAGGACATGAGTCTTGGCTTCTTTTAAAAGGATATCGGCCTCGGGGAGGAAAGAAAGGAAACATATCTTCCTTCATGTGCTCTAGAAGATTTTGACTCTCGTTCGTTCGCTTCTTTGGCGCAAACCCGACATCGTATACTGTGCAAAAGACCTCAAGATTGAAAAAAAAAAAAAAAAAACAAGGAACAAAAAACACAAAAAACAAAAGGCCTCCTTGCCAACATGCTCGCCAATCTCGCCGCCGCCGGGCTCTACCTAGCGGGCGTTGGGTCGGCGCGGGTCCTCGAGACCAGAGAAGACCCTGGCCTCGCCATCTCGGCCAACATCCCCTCGAACTGGGCCTACCAAGGCTGCTGGTCAGGCAGTGCGGGAGTCACCAACTCCTTCGCAGACCCCAGCGGCATGACCCAGGCCTCGTGCGCCTACTACTGCGCTTCCCAGGGCGCCACGGCCGCCGGTCTCACCAACGGCACCTCGTGCCAGTGCTGGGACTTTATGAGCTCTGCGCCGGGAGTCTTGACGCTGCAAGACGAAGCGTCGTGCAACGTGGCTTGCCCGGGCGGCGCTGGCAACGAAGCGTGCGGTGGTGGTGCCGAGGAGCAGCAGGACACCATGGTTGTTCTCGTGCAGTCCGAGACCCTGGACGTCTCCGAGAGCCTGTGGGCCAACGAGCAGGAGAATGGCGAGGACCTCTCTGCGGATGGCGGCTATGGCGGCGGTGGAGGCTGCCGCAAGTGCAGACGATGCCGCCGTTGTCCCAGGCCTTGCCCATACCCTCCTCGTCGACCCATCTACCACCCGCCGCCTTACTACCCACCCTACCCACCGCCACCAAGCTACCCTACCTACGTGAGTTGGCCCTTTTTGCTAGTGGAGCGTGGAAGGACGGATACTGACGCTGTTTCAAGACCCAGAGCTCTCCGTCAGGCTATTCCTCCACTACATATGTAAGATGAACACCGCCGCTCTTGTAGAGTTGATCTAGCCCAGCACACTCCAGCTTGACCAAGATTCCCATGCTTTGTGCTATGGAGAGCCTCTACCACAAGAGATCGTTGAATCCGATTCTCAAAAGGACGGTGAATCTAACTTGATTTTGCCCACTTATAGACTACATCGTCGCTCTATTACCCTCCCACAACAACGACGACAACAACAAAAACAACAACTACCACCACCACTCCATCAACAACAGTAAGTTCACAAGGAGAAAATGAAACTTAATCATACAACAGGTCCCCATTCCTTCTAGCCAATGCTCATACGGCCTGGTTTCTAGACTACCACGACCAGCACCACCACCACGACCAAATCAACTACGACAACAACAACGACGACAACGACGACGACGACGACAACAACAACAACCACCACTACCACATCAACCAGTACAGTACCCATGTTTGTAAGTCCACGCTCACCAAACAAACCGTTGCTTGATAAAACAGAACACCCTCAAGATCATGAGAAAAGAGAGAGGGAGCAAGAGGGGAAGGGGGTGGTGTTCCTGTGTCCAACGAGACGAGTAACTGACCTTATTTCCACCTTTGCACAATAGGCCGTAGCCACTCCCGCGCCAGAGGTAGATGCAGAAGTCGACTTGTATGACGACTTTGACTACTCCAACAACCACTGGTAAAATGGGAAAGCTTTTCTCCCCCAAGTTTCGCTTACCCCCCCCCCCCCGATTCCCGCATCTCAACTATCGGGAAGTGTTCGGCTTGAATGGGTGGTGGTGGGCACTTGGTATTGAAAGAAGACTTGGTAACAGTCCTGATATCTACGTCTCAAAGATGGTAAATTGGGTCTCGAGATTGGAAGACTGGGCGCGAAAGTAAAGGGCGTCTGTTGGTGAAGGATTCGTCCAAGTAGGTTGGTTAGGTTACTATAGGGTCGATACAAGACGTCTCATTCAAACGTGTCATTGCCCTAACAATATGTTGCGGTTCGTAAATCGTCGTGAGTTAGAAAAAGATGTGTATACAGCCACTCCGGACATGACGACTGGGGAATTGATACGACGGAAGCTGAACTATATCAGCCGGGCATCTGAAATGGTAGCAACATTTGATGTCTTTCATTCGCTCATTCAAATCCAAGATCGCATTGTTAGTCAGACGTGCTTTGCCTGTAGTAGTTCAGAAGTCATCATCACAAACATGAAAACAACAACATTCGTCATATACTACCAAATCACCTATGATACAATTATCTCTTTCATGGACAAGCTTTTGTGACCGCCGAGTATCCGCCACCTTTCATTCTCATTCACGCCGCAAAACGGTGCCCACCCAATATGTTTAATCAACCGAAGCAGCCCCGCATCAAAGGAAAAGAAAATGAAAGAATGATACAGCAAAATCAAGAAAGTTTTGCTTCTTCATTCAATTAAACGTGCTGGGTCACGGAATCTATTCAGTAAAGCAGAGCCATAACGTCATTCCTCGAGCCATCAACCGCAGTTCTAAGAACCATGTGGGTGAGTCTAAAAGCCAGAGTAGCCAGTGGGTTGAGGCGCAAAGCCGTTAGGTGCACCAAACGCCGTGGGGGCAGGGCCACCGGGACCAGCAGTGATCATGAGCCGGTTGCCCAGAATGGGCGTGTTGTCCTCGACCTTTTCTTGCTCCTTCTCCTTGGCCTTGCGTGCTTCATTGTCCAGCTTCAGCTGAGTAAGCTCCTTGGTTGTTTGAGCCAACATGTTGATCATGTAAGGCATGGTAAAATCTTGCAGGCCATGGCGCCAAGAAAGCTCGAGAACAACATCGGGACGGACAAGGTCGTAGCAAGCGTACAACATGCCAACGTAGCATTCGCGGTTGCCAACATCGACGAACTATTAAAGACAAGTCAGAATACGGGGACAGAGCGATCATGACCAAAGAACATTTGAGTGCAACTTACGTATTTTAGCAGGTCTGTAACAATCTCGGCCTTACCCGACAGAGCAGAAGTCTCGATAGCGTCCTTCCACAGCTTGTCTTGCTTTGACAGAGCGATAGACTTCTCCCAGCGCTTGTTCTTGCGGTAGATGTTGGCCGCGATTTGACGGAAGAAGACGAGCTCGTGCTTCTCAAGGCGCGAAGCGAGCTCCACTGCGTCGTAGTTGTCATAGTGCTCGACCGAATCGCGCAGCGTCTTGTAGTCCTCCTCTTCGATCAACAGATCGTTGATGGCATCGTTAACCGTGCGCTTGTTCTGGGTCTGGACGTTAAGCAGGAAGGGCTTAATCAGCGGCAGGTTGTCAGACTTCTGGAAGAGGCGAACAACACGGTTGACATCAATGCGAGGAGTAAGAACCTGCAAAAGGTCCGTCAACAGAGATGGGTGCTGCTCCAGGTAAAAGTTGATGGCCTTGTAGTAAATCTCCAAGTTGGCGACCTTGACGACCATCTCCTTGAATTGCTGGTGCTCCCATGAGTTCTCTGGGCGCTCCATGACAGCAAGGGCAGCATTGTCAAATTCGTCGTAGTGATAGTAACAAAAGACAAGCTCAGGCCACAAGTTGGCCTCCTCGCAAGCACGGATCATCTTAGGCATGTTCATGCGGCTCCAGAACAGCTTAAGGTGCTCCATCAATCGCTCAGGGTGGTACTTGGACAGGGCAATTCCAAGTTCGGTGAACATGCCCATGTGGGCGCGCTCCAAGCCAAGACCCTGCTCCAAGAGGTTGATGAGCTCGTCAAAGTAGCCGTTGTTCTCATACTGCTTGACAAGAGCCTGGAGTTCCTCGGCATCAACAATCAGGTTCAGACCGCAAATCTGTGCCAGACGGAACTCCTTCTTCTCGACGCAGGCGCCGTGGACTTGCTTCCAGACGCGGATGTTGTTTGCCTTGCGAGCACATTCCACAGCAGCTTGATAGTCTGCGAGGTGCACAAGAGTTGTGGCAAGCTTGGCCCAGTTCGAGATGCTAGAGAAGAAGATCTTGGCTGCCTCGTAAAGTCCCTCTTCATAAGCCTTGTCACCAGACTCTTCAATGTTGGCAACATTGGTGCCACGAAGGAAGTCCTCCAGTTCGCCAAGCTGCTCGAGACGAGCGTAGCTGAAGGCAAGAGCGGTATCGATCTCAGGCTCGCGCAAGGTCTTGCGGGCCATACGCAGGAACTGAACAAGCTCCTCGTTCTTGCCAGCATGAGTTGCGATCTCAATGACCTCAGAGTAGTTCTTGGCATCATCGGCCTTGATATAAGACTCGATGGCATCAGCGACACGCAGACCGTCAAGCTGAGCCTTGGCCACCTTTGACCAGACCTCTGGCAAGTCAACCTCCTCGGCGTATGCTTGCGCACGGTCAATGCTGACAACATGCTCAACAAGGACATTGACAGCGCTAGCCTTGTCACCAATCTTCTTGAAAATCTCAAAAGCTTCTTCATAAAGACCGACGTTGATACAAGCGGCAGAAATCTCCTCGGCATCAAAGGCATCCAGACGGTGCACATAGTCCATGACACGCGCCTTGTCTGCCTTTGCTGCGGTGAACATAAGCAGGTTCTGCAGGTTTTGGTTGTCACTAAAGGGGCTGGGCTCCAACACAATCTTCTCGAGCAGCTCAATGAGCTCACCCGGCAAATCGGCCTTTAAGAAGCAGGCAACAGCCTGGGAAACCTTGGTGGGGTCGGTCGACTCTGGAACAGCGGTGGAAATGACTTGGTCAATGACGGACCGGCGGTGGATGTTGTTTTCGCTCAGAACAAATGTCCACAGCTCCTCGTCGGCCCGCTCAAGCAAGTATCGTGCCTGGGCCCGGTACATGGCGTTTTCGTTGGTGATGTTGACCAGTTCCAAATCATTTTGACCCTTGCTGTACGCAATGTAGGCCAAGTTGGGATCACGCTTCTCACAGTACTTTCCGACCACAAGGGTGTCGTACTGGTCATTCTCCTTGAGGAACTTCTCAGGGTTGTTGTTCGAGTCAATGTAAATCTTGGCTAATGCGTTGTAAACAGCCTGTTGCTGGTTGCCAGAGGCAAGGGTAGCCTCCAGGAAGGGTAGTAGAAGCTTGAGACGGTTGCGGGACTCGACCTCAGCGACAAGCTCATCGATGGGAATGGAAGCCGCATTGATTGTCGAAAGCAGATTCTTGATGATGTTTTCGTCGCAATCAACGTCAAGCAGTCCTCCAATCACGGCCGGAGCACGAGCAGGGTTAACGCGCTGGACATAAGTCTCAATCGACTGGAACTGTTGGTTCTGGTACAGGTAAAGAATGAGGTCGTGAACAAAGTTGTGCCTGTCACACACTATAATGAGAGGCAATTGCTCGCTAAGCTTGGCTTCCTTCAGGAAGTTCTTGACCTTCTCAGGGTTGTAGTAATTGCTGTCTCTGCAAATGCGCTCGACCTCGTTGAATTGGCCAATCTTGGTCGCGGCCTCAATGTACTTGAAGTGCACATCAGGGCTTTCAGATAGGTTGACAATGCTGCCCAAGTAGTAGAAAAGACCCTCGGCAGTCTTGTACTTCTCGAATAGGTCGATCAAGCGCTCAGGACCCAGAAGGTCGGAGTACTTGGTGGCAACTTGGATGACCGACTGCAGGTTTTGACGGATGTTGTGCTTCAACATGGCATCAAGACAGTCAATCGATTGCTCAACTGACAGCTTGCCAAAGAAGTTGATCAGCCAGTCAGCGTTGAAGTTTGGCGTGCTCGCGATGTTGACAACGACTCGCTTAACGGCAGCAGGGTCTTCATACAACTCCAATGCCTTTTGCATCAACCCAGCCTGCTCGCAGAGGGTTGCAATGCGCGTTTTGTCAAAGTGAGAGAACATGTCGTTGCCCAAAATGGCATCTGCAACCTGAGGGGCATGCATTAAGTTCATTTCCAGGAGACGAGTCTGGAGGTGGCCTTGCTCAGGATTGTTGTCCTTCAAGGCGTCAAGCAAGAACGCAGTGGCTTGCTGGACCATACCTTGAGACTGGAACACGTCAACAACCCGTTCAATGTCGACAAGCGAGCCTTGCGGTTGGTTGACGAGAGCCGTAGCGAACTCTGCTCCTTTCTCGGGGTTGCTTCGGACAATGTGCTGCAGCAAGCTGACCCAGTCTGGCGAATAACCAGTCTGTTGAACGTAGGGCAGAATCTTGTCGAATTGGCCAGTCTCTGCAAGACCAGCAACGACCTTGTGTGGGATGTTGGCCTTGAGGTAAATGGTGAGTGCCATGTTAATGTCATGAGGCCGGACCAAGTCACCAAGCTGCTCAGAGCAGTCGAGCTTGCCCTCCTTGAGCCACTTTTCGAGCAGGTTCTTCCGGTTCTGGGCAAGAACTGGTTGAGCAAGTTCGAGGGTCTCGTGCTGGTTTAGCACTCCCTTGTCCAGCAGCATTCCAAAGTATTGCAGGATGAAGGACATCTGACCAGGCTGCGCTGGGAGGCGCTTGAACTTCTCGATGGTGGCGGGAGTACGAAGGAAGCCGCGAGGCGAGCCAGCAGCGACCTTGGCAGCACCCTGGTAGTCACCCGAGTTGAAGAGCTGGTCGAATTGTTGCGCGTACAGGTTGTCTGCGCCAGGCAGACCAGCCCGCGAAGCCATCTTAATTGCCATTTCGGTATTGGCAGGGTTCTGCAGTAGGTACTGGACAATAGTGTTGTCATCAACCGACACAAACAGCACCTGACCCTTGCGGTTGATGCCCACAATACCAGACGACTCAGCGTCAGCGCAAGAGGTGAAGATCGTCTCGCTAGAGATGCGGTTCATGAAGATGCACTGGCCAGTCTCCAGGTCGTACAGGTGAATGAAACCGTACTTGGTGACGAGGTAAATGACGCCATACTTTTGGGAGACCTGCATCGCGACAGGGAAGTCGTTGACGGCCTCTGGAGGGAAGAAGACGTCGACAGCCTTTTTGGGGAAGACAGGGTTCGTTTCGGCATGGTCCACTTCGACGATGTGGAGCTTCGCACCAGCGGCGGTTCGCACAGAGAAGGTAAAGAGCTTGGTGTCCTGGGGGGCGCCGTCCAAGCGCAGAGTACCAAAAGAAGCAGCATGACCTTCAATTGCTTGGCTGATGCTGCGGTCCTTGGAGTACAGCTGCATCTGACCGACAACACGGCCTTGGTCTTGCTTAATGCCCACCACGACCAGCCACTTGCCGTCTCCGCTTACGCGGTAGTTGATGATTTGACAAGACTATTATCGTGTCAGTAATGAAGCCGCCTCTTTTTTTCTTGATCCTGTCTTATTCATGATAGACTCACGTTCAGGTTGGCGTGGCGATCCGTGACCTTGACAGGCATCTGCTGGCTCTCATCAAAGACGTCCCAGTGGTAGATGGAAGCATCTGTGACAAGACCCAGAGAGCTCTCACTAATCCACTTCCAGAACACGACATCTTCGTTCATAGTGGCAGACTTGAGTTTCTTCTTGTTGTCTAGGTCAAAGATCTGGACTGTTCTTGACTGCGCCTTGAGGGCAATGATGTTAAGGTGCCAGTGCATAATGGCACTATCGGCCTTGATTGGGCGTCGCGTGACATTGTTGCCGTTCTTAAGGTCGACAATTACAACTTCGGGTGAGGCGGCTTCGTTCTTCTTCTCGCGTATGCAGATGTAGTGGTCTGATTCGAGGGTCTAGAGTGCACGGAGCATACCAGATTAATACCTGATGTGCCGAGATTCATTTTCGCAAACAAGGGAAACGGGCCGGGCAAAGGGCAGAACGTACGCAGGAATTGAAGCCAATGGCAGCAGTGTCAACGCCTACACTGTTGAGCTGCAGCACCTCTGTGAACTTGATGGGTAGTGGCGCCATGTTGGAATGCGCCAGCTCGCGCAGAGCGAAGTGATGAAGAAGACCAAATCAGGTAGACTGAGCCCACCAAGAGTGGTTATGATGGGGGGGTAGTGGAGGGTTTCGCGCCACTGGGAAGATGCGACAGCAGGTCAGCGTTGTCAGCAAAGCAGCGAGAGAAGGCGCGAAACAAGCCGACGCTGCAGAAGAGGAAGAGGAGGTTGTCGTCGTCGTACGTCGTTAAAGTGTAGCTTGGTGGGTGGTGAATTCGCGGCCCAAAGCAGGAAAGGGGCCAGGCGATTCGAACTGAAATGCAACGGCTGCAGAGGAAACCGATAGGGAGATGGTATCAATCAGACCCAGCCACACCTGTATTCGGCCTCTTGAATCAAGCTCAAAGGAGGGGAGGCGGGTGGTTCGCGAAGGGGTGACGGAGGGAAAAGAAGAGTGGATGATTAGGTAGATGGCAGGTTGTAAGCCAGCTACTACCAGTTGAGAGTGTAAGATGGATTTCTGGCTACCTGTTACCAATGATGGACGGCACGCACCCTGACGCAGCTACCCAGCGCACGGACCCAAAAGCTATAGCAGCCCAGTCCAGCCAGCCAGCCAGGCAGGTGCCACCTTGCCAGCAGCCAGGGCCAATTGGCCCAGACACCTCTAATTAACCCCTGGCTTGCCATGGATCCGGCTTATGTAATGCAAACCTGCATGGCACCCTCCCCCCTGACACAGCGTTCATGCAAGCCTAGTCTTTTGGGATAGCTTCATGCTCAATTTCTGCACATGTTTTATTTTCCCTGTAATCAGTCATGCACGCGAGTACATGGGGCCTAGAACTTCTGCCTCCGGTTGTGAGAGAGGATCTGATGAGTTCTTTTGCAGAATCATATTCAACGCTCAATGACCAACAAGCTGCGCTTCAGACAGGTTGAGACGGATTCAACGTGGAATCGGCACCGTTGCTGCCACGCGCCACCAATTCCTTCTGCTGCTGATGCTTTGGCAGGTTCCTCAAACAAGGTGCATAGAACAACTTGCCACTCCAAGCACCCTTGACTGTGGCAACCGCAACAACACACCATAATAGAATAACCGCCACGCTAAAAACTGTACCCAACACCTTGAATAACATGCTCGGCATCTCTGTGCCAAAGGTGATGGTGCTGAGCGAAAACACGCCCAGAGGAAAAGTAAAGCCCCACCAACCCATGTTGAAGGGGAATGGCCTAGCCGACCAGATGCTGGCCAGCGCAAACATCATCCACACAATCCCAAATCCCCACATGATCAGAGCGATGAGCATGCCCACCACATACAGCACGTCTCCAGCAATCGAAACCTGACCCAGCAACTCGACTTGGGGAAGCAGCTCGCGTGCCACTTTACCTGCATAAAAGATAGTGTATCCTCCCATGCCGAGGGGCCCTAGTGGCAGAAAGCTGCTTACGATGATTTCTCGAGGTGGTAGCTTGTGCAGTGCCAGTCGCTGGTAGTACATAATCAGCACAGCCATTGCAAACGGCGTTGCCATCCCCCACATAACATAGCTTGTAATCAACGTGCCCAGCGCGTTGTCAAGACGGCCAATGCCCATCAAAAGCTCTGCCCCTTCGGCTCCTGCACCGGCTGCGACGATGGTTGCAGCAATGGGGAGAAGCTGCGCTGCCGTGATGCGGTCCAGCTGGTTCTGGTGGCTCTCCGACATGAGCAAGAACATGAGACCGACTGTCACAGCAAATGCCACAATGCTGTCGACCATCCAGGCTACCCAGGCCACAACCACCGCCCAATCGCCCCAGTATGGACAGCATAGAATGTACCAACTTTCCACCAAAGTCGCAAAGCCCATTGGTATCGTGCCCAGAAATAGAGAGTTTGTAGGGTCGCGTATCATCACCATCCAGATCTCGGGATATAGAGAGTATCGCAAGAGTGAGACTGAAAACGCGGCAGAGAATAATATCGTATTGAGCACAAAGAACACCACTGATAGCCAGTACAGCCATGTTGCTTGGAAGGGGATGGTAACGAGAAGTAGCGTAACAATGCCGGTGCCCATGGTTGTGCTGAACCATGAAGGCGAGAAGTTGCGGACAACGCGGCGCCAGCCTCGCTCATATTTGGTCAAGAAAGGGCTCACCACACGTTCATGGCTTTCATTGACGTCCTCAGCATTGCCGGCTGGATCGGATACGCCTTGGGAGGTGAGGAGGCCGTTCCCGTGTGCGTTTGCATCGTGACCGGTAGCTGCTGAGCCGCATGTGCTGCTTTCTTTCCGAACCTGACTCTGGTTTCTGTTGTAAAAGCTGCGAGCCGTTTCGCTTGCTCTTGAGCTCACCAAGCCCACAGGCGCCGTCATGGCGGGATTGTTGGTGGCAATCCGCTCGAGATCATCGTCGCTGTCCGTATCAGCGACATCACCTCTATGTGACCCCATCATGGCCTTGATATGCATTTCTTGAAGATGCAGATTCAAGAGGTATGATCATCACTGAAACTAACGCACTGCCGGCCCAAGTTTTTTAAAGAATGCTAGCGCACCGGAGCCAAACTGCCTGTTGCCGGGATGCCAGCCTTCTGACGCTTATGAACCTGCGATCCCGATAGCCAAGCCAAGCGGCAACCCTGATTCAACGGCAGACTAGGCTGGCTGGCTGGCTGTTTATCCGTAGAACCGCAAAATGATCCCGGTAGCTGTCTGTTTGCCGTTGCCGTGAGGAAATTCATCCCTATCAAACGTGTACTATGTGCACATACGCTGGCACAGGCTTCGTCAGTGCATGCGAACCAAGCCATCATCGCTGTCATGGGTGATCAAAGTTTCTAACTTTTCATTGTAGAAACAAACAGTCTTTGACAAGCTCAAGTTTTGAGTTGTTAATAAGATAGGCATGTGGCAGTGCCTTTTGACATGAACTGTTCAACACAGAAGACGACTCTGAGCAAGTCAACGGCGGTAGTGGCCACCAGGTGATTGCCGTTGATACAAGGTTTTCGAAAGCGAGCAGACATGACGCGCCGCAAGTGTACTTTGAAGCAGAGCACGGCGTGCAAGCTGGCTCCGAACTTGATGAAACGTGCGAATCGCAGTGCAATCGTCGTGGTCATATGACCGTGGAGTCTGGAACTCGCAAGGTCGGAGACTACATGATACACCCACCACCAGTCACCAAAGAAGCTATACAAATATATGTACGTTCAATCATTGCGACCCGTCCCATACCACAGAGGCGAGGGACACGCCGCACCCAAGATTGTCCGCTGAGATCTAATCTCCATTCTGTCCGAAAACTTCAGCAGTCCTGGGCGCACTGCCTCCGAAGAAGGGCACCTCGTGACGAAATAGTGTTTCGAGAATGTGATTGTTTGCGTTGTTCAATATTTTGAATGAAGAAGGAAAGAAGAAGAAAATTCAAAGACAGGCCACAACGCTGGGAAGTTTTTATGCAGGGCTCCACCCGGCTGAGTGGGGCCCAAGGCCTGCATCCCTGGACCGCGGTTTCTTATCGATAAGACGGCCAGCAGCACCTGGTGGGCAGGTGGGCACTGGAAGGAACCCCTATGAAGTGACATTGCGCAATTAGGAGGTCGCCGTTGCTCTATCTGCGATAAGAGTACCGAAGTGGGCTGAATGCCTACGTAGCACCTCCCTCCTTGATCTTGACCTTGTATTGCATTTGACTGCTCTGTCACTCAAAGTTTCTTGTTCCACCGACCTCAGTTCTCTGCAGGATAGCAACTAACTGTTCGAATCCCCGTCACCATGGCAAATCCAATACAAACACTGCCCAAGTTCCTCCTTCCGAGGCTCAGCTGGACTGCGCCTGTGAGCCAAAATGTCGCAAAGGCCGCGATCGGATCAATTAGGACCGCCGACAACAGCCCCAGCAGCAACAGCAGCCAGCGACACTGGCAATTTGCACCATCTGCTTCGCGTCCTCTTCACACTAGTGTGTCACGCCCTCGAGGCTCAGTAACACAACATGCCTCCTCTTCCCTCTTGCTGCAACAGCCGTTCCTACGACGAGCTTTCCACGCCTCCGCTGCGCGGCGACGCGACCATCACTTTGACACGCTCAAGTTCGTTCAGCGACTGCAGAGCGAGGGGTTTACCGAGGAGCAATCAGTGGCCATGATGAAGGTCCTCAATGATGTCATCCAAGAGAGGTTTGTATATAGTCTTCTTACTCGTCTCTGTCCCTTAACATGCCTTCTCCTCGAGCTAGAATTAATTCTTCCTTCTCCCAAACTGCCAGTATCCAAAATCTCACCCGCACAATGGTACTCCGCGAAGACGCGGCTCGCGCAACCTACACGCAAAAAGTCGATTTTGCCAAACTGCGCTCCGAGCTGCTCTCTGCCGACAGCACAGAGTCCAACGCGACGCGCGCCGCCCATGAGCGCTTGACAAACGACATTGCCAAGCTTAATAACCGCCTCAAGGACGAAATCGGCCGCACCCAGGCTAGCGTGCGCCTTGACCTCAACCTAGAGAAGGGTCGCATCCGCGAGGAAGCCGTCTCGCAGGAGTTGCGCATCAAGGAGACAGAGACCAAGATTGAGCAAGAAGCGGGTGCTCTGCGCCAGCAGCTTGAGCAGGTCAAGTTTCAAACGCTGCAATGGCTAATTGGTGTTTGCACTGGTTTTGCAGCCCTCACGCTTGGTGCTTGGCGTTTGTTAATGTAAAGCTTGCCTGTGCGACGCGGATGTCGATAGGAACACACAAGCGAGCGACTGTGTGGAAAACAGAAACAGGTCTGCAAGGAAGCGAATAGTTTTTCGGAGTGTCGGTCTCGATTCCATGTATACTGCCATGTCTTAGAACCTGGTTTACTTTGTTTGGGCTTTTGCGACTCATGGCTGACAAGTCCCTAGAGCGAGCAGCCAGCCGGAGAATGCATGATGCAGAATGCCATCGTGGTATTGTGGTTGCTGAGATTTGACAAAGTAATTAGACTAACATATACCCATAACACAATACAATACGAAAAGGATTTTCTTCCGATCCGCAAGCTCTGAAAAATAAGATACCTGGGCCTTCAGCGAAGAATTTACACTTGCCCTTCCTCTGACTACACAAAATGTCTGCAGTTGTTTTGTGATAAGACAACGAAGGCTATTTGGGACATTGCATGAGCATGGCAGCAAGTCACAGCGGCACACAAAAAAAAGAGTACGACATGGAAGGTAAACCTAAAAGATGGAACAAACAATCGATTTCATTCATTGCTTGCTGCTATGATATTCATGATAATCATGTACTTGTGAAGAAAAGGGCGGAAAAAGTAATAGAAAGAAAAATAAAACTACAGGAACGGAGGCCGTCAACCATTTTCCATTCCCGTACCTGTATGTGTTGGGAAAAAGAGTTTTTGTCAAGACATGCTTCGCCAATGATCCCCCTTGTTTTTCGTTGGTGGCTGTTGTTTGGATGTCGAATATTCATCTCTGGCTAACAATGATGTTTACCAAAAGAAATGTGTTTGAGTTCAACAAGGTTTCATGGAGGTGCCCCGAGTTCAGACTGAGGGAGAATGGAATTCCCATCGTACCGTAACCGGTTCTGCTCCATAAACATGAAGAGAAGAATTTGTTGCTGGTGAGGTATGAATTTCCAACCCAGGGAGGCAGGCGAATGGCCATGTCATTGGTAGAAGAAGGGGAAAAAATCGGAATACAAGGGCCCAGCAGGCTGTCCAACCGAATCTGGGTACCCTCTTTTTATTTCTCAATGTCGGCCAAAGGCGAATAGAAAATAAGAAGTTGAGAGAAAGAAGAGAGAGAAGAAGAAAAAAAATGGACCAAAAGCCACTCCACATTTTACTCGTCGTTGAGGTAGTCGAGCAAGTTGCGCGCAGCAGTGTGCATAGCACCCAAGTCACGGCGCGCCTGGGAGCAAGCACCATCCTCGGCATTGCAGCGAGCCACGACCTCGTCCATGCCGTCGCGCTTCCAGCAGCCCTCGCCGTGGAAGAGGCACCAGCGGGCCTCGACGTCCTCGGAGGAGCGCTGCGCAGGCTGGAAGCTCTCAATCTCGGTGACGAGCGCCTCGGCCGCGCGGCGCGCAATGTCGCAGGCCTCGCCGGGCTGGTTGCAGGCGCGCTTGTCGACGGCGGCGAATTCGCGCTTGGAGGCGTAGCAGGTGTTGCCGGAGCCCAGCGGGCAGAAGGAGGGCTCGGCGTCGCGGGTGGCGAGCGCGTTGTTGTTGTTGTTGTTGGACTCGTCGGTGCGCTTCCAGCATCCCTCGCCGTGGAACAGGCACCAGGGAGCGGCATCGCGCTTCCAGCAGCCCTCGCCGTGGAAGAGGCACCATCGGCGGGTGGCCTCGTTGGCCTCGTCGCGGGCTTGGAGAGCAGTCTCCTCGCGCTTCCAGCAACCCTCGCCGTGGAAGAGGCACCAGGGCTCAGGGTCCGCCTCGCGCTTGGCGATGTCGGTGGAGGAGATGGTGGTGTTGGAGTCATGGGCGAACTTGGACAGGATGGCGAGCTTCTTGAGGAACTCTGGGGGTTCGGCGGTGCGGCCAGCCATCATGGTCGCAATGTCCTGGACGGCGCGCTTGGCGTTGTAGGCGGCACCACCGCGCATGTTGGAGATTTCGGCAGAGCGGGAGTCCTTGGGACCGGCGACGCCACGGATGGCGTTGGCAAAGGCATAGACGGCGCGCTTGACCTTCCAGCAGCCCTCGCCGTGGAAGAGACACCAAGCCTCGGGGTCGGCCTCGGGCGCAGGGGCAGCCTCGCGCTTCTCCTTCCAGCACCCTTCACCGTGGAAGAGGCACCAGGGGTCGGCCTCGGGGTCGGCAGCAGGAGCAGGGAGAGCGGCAGGCTCGCGCTTCTCCTTCCAGCAACCCTCGCCGTGGAAGAGACACCAGGCTTCAGGGTCGGCAACAGGGTCGGGCTGGGCCTCGCGCTTCCAGCAACCTTCACCGTGGAAGAGACACCATGGGTCTGCCTCGGCCAGAGGAGAAGCCTCGCGCTTGGTGACGGGGGCGGAGACGGGAACGACATCGCGCTTCCAGCAACCCTCGCCGTGAAAGAGGCACCAAGGGTCGGCAGCACGCTTGGCAGCCTGCTCAGACACAGCAGCGGCCGCAGCGGCCGACGCGGACAGGACCGCAAAGACGACGGTGGTGAACTTCATTGTGGGTGCACTTTTTGTTGTGTATGTTTATGTATGATTGGAATTGAAGCTTTCTTTAAAAGAATGAAGAAAGAGATGTGATAGAGAGGATAATGTCAAGAGAAAGACTGACGATGACCGTCGTGTTACGTTCAACACTAGGTGATCTCGACTGAGGGTCAGGATGATTGAAGGGAAGATGGTCCTCTGAACCAGAAGAGCAGAGAGGAAGACGTGTCGAGATGAGCATTGCGGCCATTATTTTATACTTGTTGGTGGACGAAGGGGCTCTATTGAGCGTTGTGAACTCCCTATTGAAGACAATAAAGCCGTTACTCAATAGAGCCTCAATAGATGAATAGAGTGACCGACTACCCACGCCACAATAGACTTGCCTGTTTTCTGGCTGTGCCATACTGCCTCGCACTTCTGTTATTGTTGCAAAAGCCCATTGAGACCAACTCCATGGACGAAATGTGGGTTTTGTCCACTGCAAGCAATGCTTTCATCGGAGCGTTGCCGTCTTGCTGACCATTGACCTTTCAAGCGACTCCTATTCAGTACCCGAATAGGCAATTCGCAGATAAAGCCACACCAGGCATTCAAGGGCACCAGCAAAAAGAATCCCTCATCGCTATACGTTTGACGGGTGTTTCTGTGAAGGCTAGATGCTGCTAATGCGGATTATAGCTCCAAAAGAGGCTTGACACAGGTGTTTGAGGCAACCTTCTAGCTCGAGTGCGGACTTTGTTCAAGCGCGACAATCATCACTAGCATCCGCCAGTGTTCTGGGCCAGCCGAGGCCATACGGTTCTTAGGGACTCGGTCGTTGCAGTAGAAGTCTGGTTTTCTTTATGCCCTCCTACCAAAGTCTGCCCTGGGTGATGGTCGGATGCCGGGCGATAGAAGCTTATTGAAGAACGGAATAGGAAAGAGTCAACACCAACCGCCATTGTCATGCCTGGATATCTCCACAGGGTCAGTCCTCAATCACGTGTGGCAATTCGGATGGGAGGACGGGAACGGTGCTTGGCAATAGATTTTCTTCTGCTGAAAATTTGTACTTTGGATGATTTGATGTGAATTGTGGCTCCGGCACCGGTTGAAGAGGAGACTGGTACAACCCGACATAGCTTCACCTTAGGATGCAACGGTACGAGAATAACCATCTGATATTGTAGAGGCAGGTCTCTTCTCAATCATTTTGAGATTGGTGAAGGCGGTAAATAGTAGTCTCAACGTCTGCACGGTGAGTGGTACAGCGTCGAGCCGTTACAGACAGCCCTTTCCCCTGCTGATCAGTTGTCCACATAAAAGGCACGCAGCAGCCTTTCAACAAAGAGGGTTATGGCAAGCTTTCCAGAGTCTAGAATGCCGTCCATGGCAATGAAGGGGTGCGGCTGGCCCCTCATGATTGTGACTCGGGTGTCCGTCTTGCCCGCCTCGATCAACCGCTCTGCCATTTGCTCGCCTTCGGTGCGCAAAGGGTCCAGTTCACCCAGGACAACTTCAGCGGGGGGTAGCTTTGTCCAATCTCCAGCCCACAGCAAGGGGCTAGCCTCGGGATGTGCCCAGTCCTTTTCATCAGGAAGGTAGTGGCGCCTGTACCACATCATTTTGGGAGGCGGCAGCGCAGGCACGTGCTCATTTTCCTTCCACGAAACTTTGGTCTCTGGGGTGGCGGTATTATCGGCCACGGGGACAGACAGCAGCTGCGTCACGAAAGAGATGCCCAGCTCAGGCCTGTCAGCAGCGCGTTGACACATGACAGAAGCGAGGTTTGCGCCGGCGGAAGAGCCACCTGTTGCAAGCTTGGTGCTGTCGAGATCGAGGAGTTCCTTGCCGGGGCCCTTTGCAGCCCAAAGTACAGCCTCCCAAGCATCTTCCACTGCTGCAGGAAATGGATTTTCAGGAGCGAGTCTGTGCCCAGACGTGTTAGATATCTGGCTGCAAGAGGAGGACTGCGAGAGTCCACGCCGACCTCACCTGTAGTCGACATTGACCACTACGCAGTTTGCGCGACCACTCAAATTGGTGGCGATGACATTTTCGGTGTTGATGTCCCCCAGCACCCAGCCGCCGCCGTGGTAGTAGATGAGACAAGGCCAGCCTTTATGCGGCCTTGTCCCAGCAGGCGTAAAGAGCCGCAGCTGGAGATTGGGGCCGCTGCTGGCTGTGCGAGAAATCGAGACATCTTGCGTGTTTGCAACGGGATACTTGGGCCCTGCGCCAGGAATCAGAATGCCGCTACTGCGCGACGCATCCACGGGTTGCAGATGGACTTGCTGCTTGTCGACCAGATTGTCATTGTAGAACTTGGCGTAATCGGCGGCAATACGGGGCACCACCGACGGGTGCAACGGGTAAGGGGGCTGGGACCCAGCGTCGTCGCCCATGGTTTCTGATTTCCGGGCAATATCACAGGGTGGTGTGCAAAAAGTCAAAAAACAAAGAAGCCTTTGCAGAGTGAGAGCAATACAAGATTGACAAGCTGCAGCTAGCTTGGTTATGCAGGCGGCAGGAACATCTTCCCCTCACACGCCATAATACGGAAGGCACGACATCCAAGGGCCGGCGTCCGATGCCGGCCAAGAAGTAGGGTCAGCCGGCTCTCCCGGCCCCGGACTGGGCCGGGCTCTGCACCTTCCCGGTCGCGGACTTGGAGGGCGGCTCTCGCCCTTCCAGGCTGTTGTGATAGCTTCAGCTTCGCTGCAAACAGACACAACCTCTAGTCTCTCTCGGACCTTGCCGTCAGACCACTCAACGCAGAGCATTGGCTCGTACCACAATTTGTGCGAACTACGCTTGTCCTTGGAAAAAACATCTTCTCTCTGTCAATGCTGATGATGAGACGATCTGGCTCGTTACACTTTGTCCAGCTGGCCGGCCACTGGACCCGCGCGCAACGAGTGACAAGTTTGTTTTGACCAAGGCTGCAGTGTCACCGAGTGTCACCGAGTTCTTGATCTGAACAGCCCAACGTTCAGTGGAATCCCGTTCCCCAGAAGCAGTTCGCTGTGACGGGCGGCCTGCGGCGTGGGGGTCATTGCTTGGCTTGCTTCACGGATTTGGTCCAGATCGATCGTTGGTTCTTCTCATGCTGTTCTAGATTACCTGCATGGGCGAGCCAACCGCGTTGATGTTGTTGCTTAGGAAAAAGCAAAGACTGGCCACTTTATTGTGTATGCCTTCCCCCCCGAGTGTCTCAACCACACACCAGAAGAGCGGTAACACAAGAGGCAAGAAAAGCGGGCTCTGGGCTTCACAGGGCTGCTTCTTGGCTGTGGTCAAAAGCAAGACTTGGCAAATCCGACGGCGAGGCGTCGATAGCTGTTTTGAAGAGCGCACCAAATGGACCAGCCACTTGTGCTCCCGCGCTGATGCGTGATAAGCATCGTTTCTTTGGACTACCAGGGACGGCTCGTGTGCTGATGGAGTCGTGAATTTGAGCTAAGATTCGTGGAAAATTGTCGAAAGGAAAACAAAACAGCGTCTCACTTGTCAGCTCATGCATTGCTTCGAGAAAGCTTTGTCGGTAGGCTTCAACCGGTCTTGACACCATGACTCGCTCAGTATTCGACTTGCAAGTCATCGACGGACACTGGCTTCGACCACAGGTCAGTGAAGCGCTCAAGGAGGGGCGTGGGGGTTCGGGAGTTCCTGGTTGACGCTGCCCTAGGCTCTCCATATTACCTGCATCTGCATCTTCACGGAGGATATTGTTTGGACGGGAGCCGTAGTACGATGCTCCTACTTCTATGCCACCGTTTCACGGGTTCTTGTCGCCCGTTTGTTTGCCTCCTTTGTGCACCGGCCGTCCCATCGGCTCAGGTGTCCATGATCACACTCCAGGCAGAGTATTTCTTCAGGAGCACTGGACCTCGACGAGAGAGAGGCTGTCGCGGCCTTTCAAACAAAGACCATCCCATCATGGCTTCCAACCAGATTTCAAACAATAACAAACACCCCAAGTCTCAGCTGCGGTGTCTAACACCAGGCATTTACGTCCCCACCCCGGCCTTCTTCTACGATGATAGCGAGGAATCGCTCGACCTCGATGCAACAGCTTGCCATGCGGTCCGTTTGGCCAAAGCTGGCGTTACGGGACTAGCTGTCCAGGGCTCCAATGGGGAGGCAGTCCACCTCCTCGACGGCGAACGCGCGGCCATCATCGAAGCCACCCGTCACGCGTTGGACCAAGCAGGCTTCTACTCGATGCCGCTGATTGTCGGCGCCGGCGCCCAGTCTACACGTCAGACTATTGAATTGTGCCACCAGGCCGCCGCATCCGGAGGTGACGCCGTCCTCGTTCTTCCACCAGGATACTACCAGGGCCTCTTCGACCAGGACACTACCCTGCGCTTCTTCAAGGATGTTGCAGATGCCAGCCCTCTGCCTGTGGTTGTATACAACTTCCCCGCTGCCGTGTCCGGGCTGGATTTGTCGAGTGATGTCCTGGTCGAGCTGGGGCGCCAACACCCGAACATTGTGGGCACCAAGTTCACATGTGGCAATACAGGCAAGCTGGGACGGGTTGCTGCGGCACTGGCTTCGCAAAGCAAACGAACAACTGGTGGCAATGGTTTCGTCTGTTTTGCAGGCTCGGGCGACTTTTTGCTGCCAGCCCTGTCAGCTGGTGCCGCCGGTGTGATCGGCGGCATCGCCAATGTTGCTCCCAAGGTGGTTGTCAAGACATACGAGGCATTCAAAGATGGGCGGCTGGATGAAGCTCACTACTTGCAGGAGGTGCTTGCTCGAGGGGACTGGGCAGCCATCCAGTCCGGTGTGATTGGTGTCAAGGCCTGCTTGCAGGAATATGAGGGTTATGGGGGCTGGGCACGGAAACCGCTCCCGCGCCCTGACGATGAAGCCAGGATGAAGATCATTGAGGGCTTCAGAGAACTCATGACTCTGGAAAAGTCTCTGTGAGAGGTTTGGTCCTGTGGTAGTGGAGCAGACACTGGCAGTAAGGCACTTGAGGAGTAGTGAAGAAGAAGGGAGTTGTCTTTTTTATCTTTTTTCTTCGTTTTTCTTTCTCTCTTTTTTCTTCTTCTTTTTGGTTGGACATGTCGGATCCGATTTCCGGCTCCGACAACGAAGTCCGGATAGATGAGAAATCGTAGCCCATAGCAACAATTAGCCGAGGTGCTTGTTTTACAATAGTCGTAGGCCTTCGTAATAACATGTAGTCTTCGGTACAGAAAGCGGAGCCTTATCGCCTGGATCGGCGTGCCTTGTGACGGTGGGTGCCGAAAGGGCAGAGGCGTTGCATGCCAAGCTGGATTCGGCCTTGATAGACCACTGAGATATAAGTATATGGGGTAAGACTGCCATGTATGTCACCGAATCATGTATCCGGGGTAAAGAGATAAGCCGGGCCATTGCTTCTTCCTACAGTCAACATCCGGGGTGAACCGACTCCAGATTTCTATCGGGTGGTCGTCGATTCTGGAGAAGGTAATTGAATGGATAATAAGGTTTCAGACGCCTTGTGCAATGTGCCTTGGTTTATTTCATGGTTCATCACGCAGCATAATTTCGATAAGCACATGGTGTTTTGTTTTTGCGCGCCTCGTGGCTTGTTGTCAGCCGGTCGATATCTTGATGTTTCTTATCTTGGATGATTGCCATTGCCTCGTCGATACGCAGCTTTTAGTGATAGAATACTGGAGTTGAAACAATATATTCGTGGAGGTGTACCACGAGAGAATGCAGCCATGATATAGGTTGTATTTATCCCCCGCACTCCTCGTTTTGAAGACCGTTGACCTATTGTACACCGTCAACTTATTCTCGCCATTCGTCGTTGGGAAAAAGGCCGCGAGTAAAGTTCCCAGTCATATTGTTGAATACTCTTGGAGTACTTCTCGCTAGAAGACAGCCAGTCGACCAAATATACACAGCAAACCACACAACCATGGCGGAACACGTGCCCGGGAAAGACATGGCCAAGGCAGATGCCAGCGACGTAGCCGATGTCGAGAGCTCGACGACGGCCGAAGCGGTGGATGTGCCAGAGACAGCCCGTGTGCTGGACCATCAAGCAGAAGTCAAGCTTTGCCGCAAGTTTGACATGCGCATACTGCCCGTCCTGGCCCTGATGTGTAAGTCAAAGAAAGATCTCTCACCTTTGCAAGCAAAACAAGTCATGCCACAGGCAGATGGACTGACACTTTGGTCTGTTCAGATCTCTTCAACGCCCTCGATAAAGGCAACCTGGGCAACGCAAAGACTGCCGGTCTCACCGACGACCTGCACTTCAAGTCGAACCAATACAACATCATCGTCTCGATCTTCTTCATCCCCTACGTCCTCTGCGCGCCTCCCTTTGCCATGCTGGGCAAGAAATGGGGCGCCCACCGCGCCCTGCCCGCCATGATGTTTGGCTTCGGCTCCATGACGCTCTTCATGGCCGCGGCGCAGAACTTCAGCGGCGTCATGGCCATCCGCTGGTTCCTCGGCATGAGCGAGGCTGCTTTCTTCCCCCTCGTCATCTACTACCTCACCACCTTCTACCGCCGCGGGGAACTCGCCCGCCGCCTGGCTCTCTTTTACGGCGCCAGCAACATCGCAAACGCCTTCAGCGGCCTGCTGGCCTTTGGCGTCTTCCAGATTCACAACTCGCGCCTCGAATCCTGGCGGTACCTCTTCCTCATCGAGGGCGCCGCCTCGGTGCTGTTCAGCGTCTTTGCGTTCTGGTACCTGCCCTCTTCCGCATCCCAAGCCTCCTTCCTCAGCGCAGAGGAAAAAGAACTCGCCTTCTTCCGCATCCAAACCGACTCGTCCGCGATTGTGTCCGAGGCCTTTGTGCTCCGCGACGCCCTCCACATCTTCCGCCAGCCCTCGACCTGGGCCTTCCTCGCGATCGAAGTCTGCGTCGGCGTGCCCCTGCAAGCCGTCTCGCTCTTCCTCCCCCAGATCGTCGCGGCCCTCGACTACTCGACCGTGAAGACCAACCTCTACACCGTCGCGCCCAACGTCACCGGCGCCGCCATGCTCCTCCTGCTCGCCTTTGGCTCCGACCTGCTGCGCATCCGCTTCCCCTTCATCGTCCTGGGCTTCCTCTTCACCTTTGCCGGCTTCATCCTCTACGCCAGCATCAGCGACCTCGCCGCCCAAGTGCACCTCGCGTACTTTGCCACCTTCATGATGTGCTGGGGCACCTCTGCGCCGAGCGTGCTGCTCTCGGCGTGGTTCAGCAACAACATTGCGCACGAGGGCCGCCGCGTCACCATGACCGCCGTGGGCGTCCCGCTGGCCAACGTCATGGGCCTCGTGAGCAGCAACATCTTCCTCGAGCGCGAGGCGCCCAAGTACCAGACGGCGCTGGTGACGACGGCCGTGTTTGGCGGCGTGGGCGCGTTGCTGAGTGCGCTGCTGGGCCTGTGGATGGCGTGGGATAACGCGCGGCGGAACCGGCGCGACGGGGTCAAGATGGATGCGCGGGATGTGCCGACGGTGAGGCTGAGGGATGGGCCGAGTGTGTCGGAGTTTAGATGGTTTTTGTAAGGTGTGTTTCCTTTTTTTGTTGTGTGGGCTGTTTTGAGCCGAAACTGGGGAGAAAGAGGAGGGCATTCAATGAGTGCTGTGGTTGATTACCCTGATATATGATTGATTGTGATGGTCTACTTATTTTATAATCCTTTGATACCCAATAGGCGCTGTTCCAGATGGCATCCATCCGATATCTTCCTTGCCGTCTTGCTTCGTGTAATATACATATCTATATAACAGAGAAAAATGAATAAATAAAACATATGCGATCGTCTATTCTATACCTCGACCTCGTTCATCATCATCATCGGCATCATCATCATCATCACCATCAGCTAGTAGTAACTCGCGGCGCTCAGAGGACCTGCTCTCGTGCGCGGCGCGCCCATGCTTGTCCTCAACTCCAAACAAGTGAGCCATTTCTTCGAGGGTCTTGCCTTTTGTTTCGACTGTGTCAAAAGGCACACACGACAAGTGTCAGTTTTGTGGTTTCTCAACGGGAGGTGGGCTGGCTGGCTTGGCTTGGCTTGGCTAGGTAACGTTCAAGTGACTTACCGAGACAGTAGCGCACAAAGAGAAAGGCCACTACGTTGATGGCAGCCAAGATCAGGTACAGACCCCATGATATGGCCGTCACGATGGGCGGCGTCACCTGGGCCACGATGAAGTTGGAGATCCACAGCGAGGCCGTGCAGAGAGCGTTGCCTTTGGCCTGGATTCAAGGCCACGAGGGTTCAGTATCGTTATTATACTTCTCGTCCAAAAGCCACTACAGCCCCTTCGAAATTGGACAAGAAAGAGAGAGAGAAAAAAAAGCACCAATCTCACTCACCCTCAATGAGATCGGAAAGATCTCCGCCGCATAGGTCCACGAGCCCGAACTCCACGACATGTTGAACGACGTGAAGAACAAAAATGGAAACGCAATAATCGCATAGTTCCTCGGATCTTCCGGATGCGTCTCTGCGTGCCTCTGCAACACGGCGATACCCACCAAGGCGGTAAACATGCCCACAAGCCCCAGCTGCAGCCACGTCTTGCGGCCCAGCCGGTCA
Source organism: Coniella vitis (assembly GCA_011317545.1). Classification (NCBI taxonomy): domain Eukaryota; kingdom Fungi; phylum Ascomycota; class Sordariomycetes; order Diaporthales; family Schizoparmaceae; genus Coniella; species Coniella vitis. The sequence continues at coordinate 950,326 of WUJK01000003.1, forward strand.
AAGAAGAAGATGGGAACCCACGCGGACAGGAACAGAACCACGCCGACCCCGGCTGTCGCCAGATTCGCCACCGTGGGATCCGTGATGCCGCCGTTGCGAAAGAGCTGCGGCGTGTAGTAAAAGATGGCATTGGTGCCGGTGATTTGCTGCAAGAACTGGATTCCCGCGCCCAGCAGCGTGACGCGCAGCACTGGTCCGCGAAACATGTCGCCCCAGGTCTGACTGCTTCTACTGCTGCTGCTGCTGCCGCTGCCCGCTCCCGCAGTCGAAGATGGCCTCCCATGAGCGGTGGTGGTGGTGGTGGTGGTGGTGGCGGCGGCGGCAGCAGCCTCTTCCTCCTCTATCGTCGCTCGGATCTCGCGCATCTCAACCTCCGCAGCCGCAGAGCCGTGCAAGCGCGTGAGGACCTCGAGCGCGCAACCGTAGCGCCCCTGCGCAACCAGCCAGCGCGGACTGGGCGGCACCCAGCTGCTTCGCCAGCAACCCACAGCCATGACCGCGGCTGGAAGCACCTGCAGGGCGAGCGGTATGCGCCACCAGCCATCCAGGGGAAGAAAGAAGCAGGCATAATCGACAAAGAAGACGGCCATCTCGGCAAAACAGAGAATCATGAGCTCGATGCCGACGATGCGCCCGCGCAGCTCCGGAGGGCTGATTTCGCTAATGTACAGGGGCACGCCCGCTGCAAAAGCGCCGATTCCCAGGCCGATGATGAAGCGGCCGAGGGTCATCTGCGCGAGGGTGGCAGAGAGGGCCTGAACCAGAGCGCCGAAGATGGTCAACACGCTGGCGACGGACAGAGTGCGCTCGCGGCTGTAGAGGTCTGCCAATGCACCCACAAAGAGGGCGCCCAGAGCACAGGAGATGTTGTAGATGCTCACGACGAAGCCCACGGCCCAGTCGGAGGAGGGCTGCATGAGGGAAATCCAACGGGCGTCGGCTATGATCATGCCCATGGCGCCTTGGTTCCAACCAAAGAGAAAGCCACCGAGGGAGACAAATGCGGTCAGGGCGTAGACATAGCGCAGGTTTGGTGGTCGGACAGCATGTGGGTCGAGATCGACGGGAGGCCGGATGGGCTTGGTTTGCTTGAGGCGCATGAGAAGGGCCATGACGATGGAGACGGAGGAGAAGGGTCTCTGGCAGTCCTAGCGCAGAATGCGGGGATTAAATCTGGGCTGATATGAGAGAAGCCAGTTCTGTACATCTCGAGGTGTTTGTGGAGGTATTCAGAGCAAGTGCACGGGCCAATGTCCGCTGGAAGTTGATGGAGGATTGATGATGATGAGGTTGGCGATGGAGTTGAGGTGGATGGTTGCGGTAGACCGCCTGGGGAATCGTGTTAGTACTATGTAGCATGGGTTTGGGCGGTGGGTCTACCCCAGAGCAGCCCCCACAGCGCTCGGGGTGCGGGGTTGACAGTTGGGTTTAGTGGGGCTCAGCGAACAGCACCAGCCTGAAGAGCCTGTAATGCCCTGTAGCCAGCTTGTAGGGGGGAGTTTTGTTGTCGGAGAGGTGGGACGGTGGAGATTTTCCTCCCATCAACTACAGAGAACCACTGGCGCCCACCATCGTTGACCACACATTGTATCGCATTCCAAGCCCAGGCAGCCTGTTTAGGAATGGAAACAAGAGTTTTTTTCTCTTTTTCTTCTTCTCTTATTTTAGCTGACCATTTCTTTTCATCGATACAGCGCACTTTCCGCGCAGCATCAATGGCCATCTGCCCACGAGGAAATGCAACCAAGCACATTGGTGGCCGAAGCTCGCCCATCAGATGACAAGATCCAGGGCGAGCAACAACATGAACCATCAAGTGAGAGCTACCACAAAACAAAAGAATCAAGGCTAGACTAGCGGCGCCTCAAGTGCTCTCGCGATGAGATCTGGAAGATGACAGCCCGGCGATTCTCTTCCCCATTTCTCCACACACCATTTTCCGGACAAGCACCAAAAAACGTCACGAGGGTGTGTTATATGGCGAGGCCAGAGAGGGAATTTTGAGTGTCTTGTGCTTGCTTTTTGCGAAAGATTGTTCCACCGCTACTCGAGAACCATCACTGCGCCTCAACTTTTTGGAAGCAATACCAGGGATTCCCGCCAAGTCTTGTGAGCAATCACCGAGAGCGAGCGGAAGTTGGCCTTGGCTTGTCTACAATGACTGTGTGGCCATTGTTCGGGACGGCCCGCTGTTACTTTGTCCATGAACTGCTACTGGCGTGCGTGGCGCTGCCTCTCTGCTACTGTGGCATAAAGTATCGCCGAAATGGTGGTTATACAGACAGAAGTGACTGACAAAGACTTGCATACTTTGATGTCGCGGTATAATCAGGACAAGATTTGCAGAGATGTAAGACGCGGTGACGTTTGCAACATGTGGACGTGTGGCGTTACCAGCGCGCAATTCAGTTAGGAACGTGCTCTAAGACTCTTGTTGATGGGCAACTCACCAAATACTTCCATGCCTCGCTCCAGAGGAGCTGTCTGAGACGTACAGACGTACACCGCGTACGTGACACCGGCTGACAGGGCATTTCTGGGGTTCGGTGTGCCCTTGTTCTTCCTCGGGCCGCTGCTGTTACTGCAAAAGGAAACGTGGCATTCAGAAACCAGGACGGCATGGCATTTATCAGTGTATATGTATGGACTGCAACCTCTGAGCGGGTGACCTATCGTGTCGACCATCCCTCCAACACACTCGAATCATCCGCGAAGGGGCGTCGCATCACACGACCAGGACCCAAGACACCGCTTTCAGTGGACCAAAGAGCCAGACTTTGTAAAGGCCGTGAGCGGTTCCGGTGTGCTCAAGTAGCGATTTACTGTAAGATAGGGACTTTATTTCAATGAATACTGTTGCAGTCAGTTCGTTGTTGATCTTGCTCCAAGTATACGGCAACAGATGGAGGCGACAAGAACCGAAGTAGAGGGACCAAAATGGCAATCAAACTCGTCAGCCTCTTGTCTCGCGGGGTTTCGTTGCTGTTAGCCATGCCGAATATGAAAGATTGGTGTTGGAATGTGGTGTGTGGCCCTTTTTAGACGATCTTGGAAATACCCAGCCGCTGGATGATTCACATTCTTCAACAGGAACCTATTTTGACGAAACATTGGGGCCCTGCCGAAGAGACCACCGTCATACTAACCGGCAGCTGGGGCCATATTTCTCTGCACATGCACGCTAAACCTGTTGGCACAATTCTCAAAAACGGACGGAAGAGGATGGATGGAATCCGGGAATAGAGGCACAGATGCTTGGTTCCTCTCACACTCTGGCTATCGAAACATGAAACGTCATGCGAGATGCCCTATTGGAGGACAGCCTAGTCAAAAAGTGCTTGTATACCGGCGCCATCATGTGCGTCTGCGGCGGCGGCGCTGACGACCCAGGCTTGTCATTGAGTCTCAACTTCTTTGTGTCAAGTGTCAAATGGTCAAGCATATGTGAGCCTCGGGGTTCCATGACCGATGGGCAGGCCAAAATGGACGAAAACCGGTGTTCTGGACCGCATGTGACCCCGGACAGGGCTTGGATACTTGAGTAACGTGCTATTGTGTCCTGCTCGAATAGGCCATTTTGGCCTCTTTCCAGACGGGCGTAGTGCAGGATTTCCGCTTCTGCTGCAGGAACCCGAAGAGGGGCCACTACTATCGTGAGAGGCTACTTTTTTCCTTTGTTATAGAAGAAGAAGAAGAAGAGTGTTGCTGAGCGGAGAGTCTGGGTCACCGTCTCGGTACATTCACCCGATGGGAGATGGAGGGTTACATTTTGTTCCTTTCTTGTCGAGCACCCGGCTGGTATAGGACATGATGGCCTTCTTTTTCCCTTCAAGTCTGGCACATGGCATGTCCAACATCTATCTCATGTTGAAAGGTGTGACCTTTCTGGCCTGCCGTTTCGGTTCCTGTCTGTCTGCGTGGGCCAAAGTGTGCCCGCGCGCTGCTTGAGCCAGGCCGGTGGGTTCTCATTGTCTTGTAACGTTACGGCTTTGCATCTCCGTCCAAGTGAGAAGAGCGAGTGGAGTGAGTTTCGACATTCCAACCGGGCCGCCAAAAGAAAGAGAGGGCTCCAGAGTTCGGGTAGTGTTTACTTGGGCTCATCATCCTCGGTACCAAGCCCACAACTCAGCACCAACAGCGCACCCTTTCCCAGCTTTCCTCCCTCGAGATTCCTTGCAAGTATTTACAGCAGTGAGTGTCGTGTCTAAGCCACTTGTTCTCTCTCTCTGCTCATTTCAGCCGCTGCACATCGCCCTATGCACATGCCAGCCGCCTTGCTGACATCTGATGTAAGATAAAGCATCCACGGCTTCCAACTGCCACAGGTCTCTCCGATCTGCTTACTTTCTTCTGCAGTTAGATCTGTAACATGCATTGTGCCACAGGACGCCCTTCCTAGAAAGGCAACTTGAGGTCCAGGAATGGGGCGTTGCGTCGACGGCGATTCTAGCCCCCATCTCAGAACTATGCATCTATCTGTCCAACATTCTGAAGGGGCAAAAATAAACCACCACAGCTTGTTCACACTGTCACGATGCCGCATTCTATTCATACAACATTGCATTGCGGACAGCGCAAGACCAGACTCCCCCTTCCCCCGTGCTGAATACCATGCCAGTGTGTCCCCCAAGTGTGACCACCTCCTCGCGAACCAGACCTCGCCGCGGTACACCATTCATGGCAACTCTGCAAGGGAAGTAGAAAGTCCTGCTACGCTCCTTATCTGGGAATGAACAGCCCCAATGCGTGCCAGCGGGTACAGCCCTCCAGCGCACACAGACTTTGTACTGGGATCCAACGAGGCTCTCCTTGCACTACGTGATGCTATTCTTCCCAGAGGTGGGCCACGCACAATGCAAGGGGTGCCGGATGTGCAAGCCTCCTGTCTTCGGGGACGAGGCACGAGAAACCCACCACACACGCAAGCCGCCTTATCTGTTGCTTCTTTCTGTTTCCCAGTTCAACCTGTTTCCTATTGTTACTTTTCTTCTTCTCTTGGATTTTGCCCAGCATGGGGCGGACCAACGTGACGTGATATCTAGCACCATCTGTTCGCCCGCCATGCATCACATCTTGCTATGTGGGCATGTTGACAAGACCGTGATTGCCCATCCTCCTCCTTCTCCTCCTCTAGCAAAGAACATGCATGGGCAAGAGCCGCGAAAGGGCTATATAGGGCCACCGTGTCTCTCCCCCCTCTTTGGCCTGTGTGTTCCCCCGAGGCCGAAGCCGTGACCCAAGTCCTCTCATCCTTTTGTCTTATTCATTGTAGTATACTTTGTTTGGTGTATTGTGTGTGCGTGTGTGTGTGTGTGGGTGTTTGAGAGAACAACACGAGCTCTGTCTGTACATACAAAGTCCCTTTTTGTTTCTTTCTCTGGGTCCATCTCCAACAGTTTGTGTATCCTGTCTCACAATGCTGTCTACACTTGCAACTCTCCTCCCTCTGGCGGGCCTTGTCTCTGCCGTTGGACAAAACGTCGTCTACTGGGGCCAGAACGGCGGCGGGACGATTGAGAATAACGATTTATCGACCTATTGCACCTCGACGTCTGGCATTGACATTCTGGTTCTGGCTTTCTTGTGTAAGTGATGTCCTCCCTTCCTCACAGTGTCACGGGCTGTCTACCCATTTGTTCACCGTGGTCAAGACTGAAAAAAGCATCTGTCATTAACGCAAATCTGCTACAAAACAGACGAATTCGGAATCTCCACTGGAGACATCCCTTCAGGAACCATTGGCCAGAGCTGTTTCATCTCGAGCTCCAATGGCGAAGGACAAGACTGCGATGCTCTTGCAGCCGCCATCGCCACGTGCCAGGACGCGGGCGTCACCATTATCCTGTCGATTGGCGGCGCCTCTGGCGCCTACTCGCTGGAGAGCGATGCCCAGGCAGAGGCGATCGGGCAGTATCTCTGGGAGTCTTATGGTATGAGTTTTTGCCGGCCTTGTATTCCATGTAGAGTCCACTATGCTGTCGACATTGGCTGACCGTGATATTCATTCCCTCACAGGTAATTCTGGGAATACTACCGTCGAGCGGCCCTTTGGCGATGTGTTTGTGAACGGATTTGATTTCGACATTGGTGAGTCTTTGATATGTTTCCCCATTGGGGGGCCACCACGATGATCTTCCTACGCATCCAAGAAGCCACACAGAAAAGGTCTCCCATGCCAGCCATATTTACGCTCATGTATACTAACCGATTCTGCCATAGAACTGAACAATGGTTACTCGCAATATTACCCTGCCGTGCGTGATCCTTGGCAACTCACTTTGCCGACCTAATGCAATGCAATGCTCTCTTGCTTACTGACTGGACTTGTACAATAGATGATTGCAACACTGCGGGCCAACTTTGAGACGGATCCTGACAACAAGTACTACATCACGGGGGCGCCACAATGTCCCATCCCAGAGCCCAACAGCAAGTCTCCCAGTCCAAGCCAGAATGGGCATTCTACGGCCTTGTTTCGAGACCATTATGATTCTAACATCTTTTCTTTTTTTTCCTGGTAGTGGGCGTCATCATTGGCAACGCCACCTTTGACTATCTCTGGGTGCAATGGTACAATAACAACAACTACAGCGCCGACCCGTGCGCTCTGCCCTTCAACGGCAACGCTCCTTTCAACTGTGAGTGTCGAGCATCATCCCATCCATACTTGGCATATGGATGTATAAAGCCTTGCTGGCCTGACATGCCGGTAAACAGACGACGACTGGGTCGCCTACACGGCCACCACTCCATCCGCAGACGCAGAGATCTTGTACGTTCCTTTCCTCCTCCCCCCCCTGGAAAGCTATCCGCAACAAGACTGTATAGCAAAGGATTTCAGGCTTCTTCTTGCTTCTCCCTCGACTAACAATATCGAACCCTCCCCCCCATTCAGCATCGGCGTCCCAGCAGCTCCCCTCGCAGCCAACGGCGGACCCAGCGGCGAGACCTACTACATCACCCCCGCGCAACTCGCCGAGCTCATCGACGAGTACGACGACGCGACCCGCTTCGGCGGCATCATGATGTGGTCCGCGGGCTTCTCCGACTCCAACGTCAACGACGGCTGCACCTATGCCCAGGAGGCCCACGCCATCCTCGAGTACGGCAGTCCCTGTGTCAATGGGCCCAGCAGTGTCTCGATTGGCACCACCACCACCACCGCGACTGCCACATCATCGACAGCATCGACAGCATCGACGACGACGCTTGCTACCTCTACTATTATCACTACTACTACTACCAAGTCTACCACTACGAGCGCTACTGCCACGGGAACGCCGCTGCCGCAGTGGGCGCAGTGCGGCGGTGAAGGGTACACGGGGTCGACGAACTGTGCGGCGCCGTATTCGTGCGTGTGCCTTTCTTCGTGGTGGTGCCAGTGCGATTAGTAGATGATTTGGGGGGGCCGGAGGTGAGGTGTATGCGGCGAGAGAGAGAGAGGGGCGGGAGAGTTTTTGTATATAAACATCTTGTTGGACTTTTTTTTCTTTTTTCTTTTTCCCTTGCTCTTGACGTTGTTTGGTATATTTTTCTCTTCATTGTGTAGATATTCTTCTTCTTCTTCTCCCTTTTGATATCTTTTCTTGTCACTCGCTTGACAAATTGTACCATGTCTCCTTTTTTCTTCTTCTTTTTTTGAGTACTTGGATACCCGCTCGTTAGAATCAAGTCTTTTTTCGACTTTGGAAGCAACACATTCGCTCGAGGCTTTCTTTCTTAATTCATAAATCATGCTCTTGACTTGTATTCATGCTACAATATGTTGATCTCCCGTCTCTACCTAACTCAATAGTTGACATGATGGCACTAAGAACTCAAAAAAGCAACAGATGCTTTCGCCGTGCTGGTGGTGAAATGGATCTTGAGATGCTGGACTATCAATGTCATCGACGCATAGAGTGACATCCTCTCCGTCCATTTCCCACGCTTGCTGCGTTTTTGGAGGGAGAAGGCATGGGAATACCCAGTGCTCGAGTGGGTAGCAATCATGTCTTGGAAATGAGAGAAGATATCGACAATCAAAATTGGTAATTATGTGTGATTCGATAAAGATCATTCGATAAAGAGCTGTCTGCCTTGGTATACAGTTCAACCCATAACTCGTTTTCGTCACCAAAGTACCCAGACGTACAGCGTCCATTACGATCGGTTCTGGCCACACTTGAACAGATTGTGTACATCTTCGAAGAGCAAGGGAACGCCGCTACTGCACGGGTGGAAGCGAAGGCGAACATGGGTTCAGGTGAGGCTTGCTCAGGGTTGTCTAGCTGGCCCAGCAGCCAGAGTAGTCCTACAAGTATCACCAGATTTACTTCTGCACAAGCGGTTTGTAAAGTATAGTATGAACAGATCGCTCCCCCTCTCATCAAAACGAGATAGCTTGGTGACAACAAGCCGGTCCGTCCACATTTGGAAAGCCGATCTGGTGGTAATGACGCTGCCACTGGCCGGCCGGACAAGCGGACAACAAAGGGGGTAAACAGCATGGTACATGAACATGATGCTAATTATCACATGAGTGAGGTGAAAATATAATTCAACCAGCAACTTGACAATTATGCTTTGAGCATTGTGGGGCCAGAGGAAGATCTTCTTGTTGTTGTTCTCTTGTTGAATATTATCCTATTCTGGGGATCGAGGACTTTTCTCTCAACGGCTGAAATCACCAATTCGGCGTGTATCGGTGGCATTATCCCCAATTCGAGCACTTGAGTCTCACAAAAATGATCCAGACGGCGTGGTTTGGCCGCGGTGTCAGGCTGCGAGCGGCTATCACAATTGCTTGTCAAATGGTCAGTCTTTCAATAACACTGACTACTCAGTATTTGGCGATTGGGTCGATCTTGACTGACATATCACTCCTGGTACTTGTCTTCCAGGCCTTTGTCCTATTTGGCTACGATCAAAGAGTATTCTCGGGCATCATTGGCAATGCTGACTGGCTAGCGACTTTTGGATATCCCAACAGCGCCCTTGAAGGCATCATTGTCGCCATCTACAATCTAGGCGCCATGCTATGTGGATAGCCATGACTTTTATTATTGCAAGTGCTGTATATCCTCTGAATCCGCTGGATCCTTCCTTTGGTTGTGTTCAAACCAGGTAGGCCCAACTTAGGGCCGCTTTGCGAATCTTATTAAGAACGACGTTGACGATAGATCGGCGCCATTTTGCAAACGACGGCCTTCACAGTGCCCCATCTCCTGATTGCCCGCTATATTATAATATCACTGGCATTGGCACATGCATCAAGACCACGGTGGGTCGCTGGCAAAGCAGACCGCGTCTGCCAGTGTCTTTCTTCTTGTACATGCTAAGTCTTGCCGTCTCTGGTGCCGTCCAACGAACTTCCTTACCCGATAATAAAACAACACTTTTTTTTAATTTATTTTTACTTCTAATTTAACCCCTCTCTCTGCAGCTCATATTCGGATGCAATCGCAAACTTCGACGGGTGAGAAGGATGGAGAGGACGTGGCAAGGGTTGCTAATGTTGAGCATAGGGGTGGTGATTTCGCCGTGAATGTGCTCCGTGAATAAGTTTGATAGTTTGATACTCGAAAGGGTTGAATGCTGGATTGAGGTCGTGTTACGAGACTGATGAATCAAAGTAGAGTACAGTACATATATATATCTTCCAGTTTCTGAGCTCAGCATTAGATATTAAGGCTTGGATTGCCGAACACAAGTCAGTCCAAGAAAAAGATGAAAAGATACCAAAGCACACAAAGCTTCCAGCAATACGCAGTGTCGGGCCAACCATGGCTCAAACCCACGACAGAATATATACAATCGCGCCCCAATGCGTTCTCGATACATAACATCGCACAACAGTCTGTCTCGGGGCAATTGAAGAGGTGAACCCTTTTTCTAAGCGGGAAAAGGCGATTAAAAGGAGAAGAGCTAGCGATGCAGGTATAGAGGTAAAAAAGAAGAAGAAGAAGAAAAGAAAGAAAGAAACCAAGAGCAAAAAGTACATGGTACGAGCCGGGCCAAAAGACATGAAGACTAGGTGAACAGTCCGACGAAACTGGATGCGTGCCCGTGTCCGTCCTTTGGAGACACCAACAATCAAACACAAGAGACAGACAAGAAAACAAACACCTCGGACTCTCAGATGGATCACGCACCCGCTCACAAGCCTCGACCAATGCTGTGTACCTTGAAGCCAAGAGACTCGAGGTATTGGGCGTTGACGACGTGACGGCCGACAAAGACCCAGCTGTGGTCTTCCATTATGGTGTAGACAGTCTCCCAGTTGACGACCTCGCTCTCGCCTGAGGAGGCGGATGATCTCTCGCACTCTTTGCAACCAGATTGGCAGGCCGGCGGCGGGATCAAGCGCTGCAAGGGGTCCTCCTCGTCGGCTTCCCGGTCCAGGCTTCGGACCATCTGCTCCAAAACGGCAATGTCCATCTCCGAGTGCTCCTTGTGCTGCTGCTGCTGCTGCTCTGCAGACAAGATGGCAGACAGGTCGTCAGTGCTCGGCACCGGCGCAGCGCGCTTCGTGGGGACCCTGGACGACGCATCACGGAAGTGATCCCACTGGGTGAGAAGACACACCGCCGACGCGCCCTCTGCCGCCTCGCGCCAGCCAGAAGCGATCTTGATGCGCGCCATCATGGACGACGACGACGACGACGACGACGACAGTTTACCGTCCCCCGCGGCGCCCACCGCCCTCGCAATCTCGTCCTCAACTTCCTCGGGCGCGCAGCCCGGGTCAAACACGGCAATCTCGCGCGGCTGCTCGGCCAGCAACTCGGCAATGACATGCACCGCCACGCTGTTGCGCGTGTCGTTGGTGCTGTCCTTGAAGGCAAAGCCAAACACGGCAATCTTCTTGCCGCGCAGGGTGCCGTTGAGCTTGCGGATGACGGTGCGCGTGAAGCGCTCGCGCTGGTAGCGGTTGATGTCGAGCACGCTGGTCCAGTAGTCGGCGACCTGCTCCAGGTGCAGGCAGCGCGCCAGGTACGCCAGGTTGAGGATGTCCTTCTCGAAGCAGCTGCCGCCAAAGCCGATGCCCGCGTGCAGGAAGCGGGCGCCCAGGCGCGCGTCGGCGCCCAGCGCGCGGCTGACCTGCTCGACGTCGGCGCCGAGGTCCTCGCACAGCGCGCTGACGGCGTTGATGCTGCTGATGCGCTGCGCGAGCATCGCGTTGGCAACGAGCTTGGTGAGCTCGGACGAGAACGTGTGCACCGTCAGGATGCGCGGCGCGGGCACCCAGGCGGCGTAGACGCTGCGCAGCGCGGCCGCGGCCGCGAGCCCCGAGCGGCTGTTGCTGCTGCCGATGAGGATGCGGTCGGGGTGCATCAGGTTGGCGACGGCCGAGCCCTCGGCCAGGAACTCTGGGTTGGAGAGCACCTCAAAGTGGCTTTCGGGACGGTGCTGAAGGAGCTGTGTTTTGGGTCGTGGAGTGAATGGGTGTGTTAGCCAGTGTTTTACAGCCAGCCGTTTTTCCTTTGTTTGCTTCATGATCCTCTTTTGGTACCGAGACATGTCGTTGAAGTGCCGCGAGAGACAACAGAGACACAGAGACATGGCGACGGGAAGATCACACCACCAGAAAGAAAGACAGTTCTGTGTTGTGTCTTTCTTTTTTCTCTTGCTCTCTCTTTCTCTCTCTCTCTCTTTCTCTCTCTCTCTCTTTCTCTCTCTCTCACACACAAAGAGTGGGACAAATACGCTCGAGGCGGACTTACAATGCTCTGGATGATCCTCGCCGTCCCACAAGGCACCGTGCTCTTTTCCACAACCACAGCTCCGCCTTTGGCATTCTTTGCAATCGTCCGCGTGGCAGCTTCGAGCGCCCCCAGATCAGCGCTGGCTCCCGCCCCCACTCCGTACATCTTGGTCGGCGTGTTGACGCAGACAAAGATAATGTCTGCCTCGCTGATGGCGGCCGTAACGTTGCACGAGAAGCTCAGGTTGGGAGTCCTCGCCTCCAGGTGGATGGTGGATGAAGCGTGAGCAGAAGAAGACGAAGAAGAAGAAGAAGGAGGCGCGCCCGCATCCTTGGGCACGATGATTCGGCTCTCCTTGGTGCCGTCACGCGCCACACGGACAATCTTGGGAAGACCTGTCTCGTGGATGGGCAGGTGGTTCGAGTTCCACGCGGCAATACGCTCTGCGTTGAGATCAACGACGTTGACTGCGATGTGCGGGTTGTGGTACGCGATCAAGGCTGCTGTGGGCCCTCCTGGATTCAAAAAAGGCATCGTGAACGGTGAGTGTGTTGCTCCCAAGATATCAACCGTGGCACAAAGAGAAGGTAGAGAGAAAGGAACGAGAAGACGAGGAAAAGGAGACAGAAGGAAACAGGTAGTTCTCACCAACAAAGCCCGCCCCTACAAAGCAGATATTCTGCACTCTTGATGTTGGAATCGAGGATTCGACAACATCACTGTCGCTTTGCGAGCCGTCCGCATGAAGCTTGGGCTCTGGCGACTCGCCTCGCGAACTGGACGGAGATGTGGTCGGTGTGGCTCCATCTGATGCCCAGGAGTTGTCCGAGACCCAACAGCTAGACGCTGTCAAAGACCCTGTGCTCATGTCTCTCAACAGCGGTGGCGGCATCTCCATCTCGGTGTGGTATGCTGCCATGGCGACGGTGCTTCTGACACTTGTCTGTCTTTTGGCGAACCGATGATACAAGTATAGCCGCAGGGAGCTGCGAAGAGGACGTGGTGAAGTGGGAAAAGCCACTGAAACGAACGAGTGCTGGTCGAGGAATTGAGAAATTATATCAGTCAAACAATCATGTCTTTCGTGAACTGGATGGGCCGAGCGACAACGGCGTTTGTTTCTTGATGTTTTTGAGCAAGCATCCACTCGCTCCCTCTGCAAAGATTGGATTAATATATGTATGCGTGTATATATGTATGCGTGTATATATGTATGCGGCCGCTGTTTCGGTTGCGCCGTTCACCACCAACACCTTGGCCGCGTTGCTGTTGGCTAGGCGGCCGGCCGTATTGACTATTCGAAGGCGAATCTGATGTCAATTTGGGATGGGCACACAGACTTTTGACTAATCCTTTGTGTTCTTTTGAGCCAGCTGCATTGGCCTGTATACTATTTGCCCTCCTCTCTGCCGTCAAGAGCCAGTCAAGGCTGCCTTTGGCGGGAGGCGTGAATCAATGTCTGGGCTGGGGGGCGGCTGATCGCCCTCTCCCGAGATTGGGCCATGTATTACCGTGTACATGTGGAAGAGAAGAGCCCTCAACGGCTCCTCAACAGTTGCTTTGGTCGTCTAGTGGTCGACTATAGCATTTTCACAACGCATGCCAAGCCGACTAGCATAGCATAGCCTGCGTTCCCTCGGCTATCTCTCTGCTTGACGCGCGAGTACGTACTCGTCGAAGGGGCCGGGCCTGGCCTGGCTTCTTCCTCTATCAGATCCGATGGAGCGAGTCGTAGTGGCGGCATCTGCACAGCTTCACGTCGCCGACGGCTTCGCGGACCAATGCCAGCGCACACTCGAGAGAGCACCGTCTCTTTGCTGCTCCCAGGAGGGCCTTTTGCCGGTTTCCACCTTTCGTTTATGACCGCAAGTCGCACTATGTAGGGGGAGGTTCTGGCCCCGACGGCTGTAAACGATAGCAAGGGAGACGACAAACGAACGAACCAGACCAAATACTATCGATATTTGCGACTTCAGACATGGAACATGCTCTCTGCCCAAGTAGTTTGCAACTTCTTCACTGCATGACAGCTGTCTAGTCCCCTATCGAGGCTGAGACATGCATCTCTGAACACTTTTTCTTCTTTTTTTGCAGACGTGAATGCTGGCCAAACAGAGGCCGTACCGACCTTGCTGGGGCCCAACTGCCAAAAACAACCCATCTCGTGTTGACAGCAGTCTAAAATTCGGATTCCATGCCTCGGAACGCTTACCCAGAGGTCTAAAAGGGCCCAGTTCGGCGAACCGTCCCGTTCTGCTACCATGTATACCATGTAGAAGAACGACGATGCTACATAGTATTCGGGGGGGGGAGAAAATGAGACATTCACATCCCTCAGACGAGGCCCGGGAGCATACTTAGACACACACAAAAAGGAAGCCCTCTGATAAGAAGCATTCTCAACACAAATTATGGTCGGGCCTCTCTATATTTGCTTTCTCTCTTCCTTTTACCAGGTAGCCAGTGGAGTTATACGTAGTAATGCATGCTGCTTTGCAAATGCAACATGCTCCCTGGCAGACCAGGGACTTGAACACCACATACTAGATGTTCTTGGGATTGTGTGGTGCCTGGCAAATGCAACAGCAAGCCACAGCGGCCAGGGCAGAGGCTAAAACTTGTCCCACGTCCTCTGAGGTTGTACAAACGGGACTTGGAATCCAAGCCCAGGCCTCGTCTTGAAACAGATATGTCCGTCTTCTTTTTTTTGGGGGGGGGGGGAGGTGCCTGATGATGGGTCTCCTTCTCATGCTCTTTTTCTCAGCATATTTCGGGTATAATTGTTTTAATTGTTTGAGAGTGAATAGTAGAGCAAGGGAATTCAGAACGCTGGTTCATTCCCCCAAGTGCTGAATGCCACATACAAACGGTGTTCATCTGCAAACACATTTTGATATTTGGCACAGCACCTATGGGCTGGCTTATGTATGTTTTTTTTTCTTTTCTTCTTTTTACTTTACAAATGTAGTTACAGCAAGCAAGCCAGCCAGCCAGCCAGCCAGCCAGTTAGCCAGTCAATGTTCGTGACAGGGGGACTAGAATTTCCTTCGTTTACGCACTCTTGGCCCGCGTGTGTTGGGTTTCGTATACTATAATGTCTATTTCCTCCGGATAACCGGAATTGCTCTCGTGGCAGAAACCTGCCGGCCCAACGATGAGCAAGCGATGCTAGCCACCTCACTTTTTCTGATACAATTCTCTTTTGCAAGGCCACTTATAGGCCCGTTGAGTCTTTGGACTGGCCTCCAAGTACGCAACTCATGCTGTCAGGTTTCCATCTTTCCTGGTTGGCATTGTATGCCCGTCTCACTGCAGCCTTTGCTTGGCACACCTCCTTCTCCTCCTTCGCCTTCGCCTGCGCCTTCTTGTCCTTTCTCTTCGCCATCCCCTTATTCTCTCGCCGCCACTTCACCTCCGCCTCCTTCTCGTCCACCAGTTGCCCAGGATGAGACCAATATCTCGCATCGTGGTACACCTCTGCATATCCGGTTTATACTCGCTCGGTGCGGCCGCCAAAAAGTCACAGAGCTCCTCTGCGCAGTCGAGTGACTCGACGGCCGCAACGAATGGCTACGATGCAGTGCTTTGCGGTGTCGATGGCTGGGCAGACGATAGCACAGGATACGCTTGTATGTTTTCTTGGTCTTTTGCGCCCCCAGTCGGACGATTTCAAAAAGAAAAAGAAAAAAACAGATTCTTCCAACAGACCCGACGGAGGGCAAACGACATGTATCAGCGAGTTGACAACCAGACTGACCCTGCGTGACCAGTTAATGCGGATGCTTGGAATGCCGAAGGAGATGGGTACCAATGCCTTTCTGTAAGCTTGGCTCTACTCAGTTTCTTTTCATTTTCATTTTTATATACCACCCGTTAGCAAACTTGGGGTGCAACGCCCGGTGAGCAGCGAACGCAGCGTTTGGGGACTGACTGATGGATCGCCAATCCTGCTACCCATTGCCAGGTCATCAACGCAGACTCGTCGACAGACGTCGGCTTCGACGCGACGTGGTACTGGCCCGACGACCCCGGGAACGTCCACTCGTTTCCCCACGTGACCTACCCTTTGACAGACCTGCCGTCCGCCTTGTCCAACATCACGACGCTGCGCCTCGCCGCAGGATGGACCATGACGCCCGGCAGCGTGGCGAGGGCGCGAGGGCCCGAGAAGCGGGCTGGGCTCGACACGGCCGGGCTCGACGACATTGGGGCTGTGGCAAACGTTGCCTTTGACATGTTCCTGGACGAGGACGCCGAGAACTCGACCAACGCCACGCTCGCTGGCTACGAGATCATGATCTGGCTGGGGCGCGTGGGCACGCCGTATCCCCTGGGCTATGATAGTGGGAACGCCAGCTGTTACACCCAGCAACTGGGCAACTACAATTTGTGAGTTCTGACTCTCTGGATTCTCTCCTTCTCCTTCTTCTTCTTCTTCCTCCGCCTGGCCCGGCTTGCTTTGGCATGGTCGTTGTCGTCCTTGTTTCTGCTTGTTTGGAGCATGCTTTCTTTCCTTCACACCCCTCTTTCGATTCCCGCTTCCAAAAAAAGGCCAGTTGTTGCCCACGCTTGTACAACGTGGCACAGCATCTCGCTCCCTATCCGGCACTTCTGAACCCTCCTACTCCTCTCGCCTGGCTTGGCCAAGCATCTTCTGCATGGTGCCTGGTCTGGTCTCGGCATGGCGTGGTGCCTGTGGGTGGCTTTCGGTGCCACGCCGCTACGCACGCAAGGGGGTGACCCGAACTGTGATGCTATCTGTGGACTGCTGCTCCTCACTTCTCACTCCCTTTCGAGCCATCGACTAATCTTGCTGCGTGCGTGCGTGCGTGTGTGTGTAGCTCCCTATTCACCGGACTCAACTCGCATAACGCCAGTGTCTTCACTTGGGTCTCGATCGACGACCAGATCACCTTTGACGAGGACATTTCCCCGCTGCTGCAGTATCTCTGGCGCAACGAGCTCGTATCTGCCGACGTGCTGCTGGGCGTGGTTGAGTTTGGCTCCGAAGCGTACTATGCAAGCGACAATGTGACGTTTAGTGCGGGAGAATTTGCCATTGATGTGCTCAACGGCGACCCGCCCAAGTTCACCCTGGATCCCATCGGCAAGGACTGCCCCAAGCCAACAAAGAGCCAGGGCAGCCGGGCGAGCGGGGCTAGATCCGTGAGACTGTCGATGGCTGTGGCGTTTGCGCTTTGCACTTTTCTGGCGCTCAGTCAGGGGTGCGGCTTTCTGTTCTAGAGTTGATGATGATGATGACGATGATGAATACTACTACGATGATGCTGTTGCTGTGGTTGTTGTTGTTGTTGTTGTTGCTGCTGCTGCTGCTGCTGTTGGTTACATAGCACACGTTGATGGCGCTCGACGCTCTGCTGTTTGTGTTACTTTTCCCCATCTAGTTCTTCCTAGCTTTTCCTTAATATCATGACGCTGTTATTCAGCCCTTTTACACGATCGTGGACCCGATTTCCTGCTCCTTCTTCTGCTCCCTGCGCCGCCGGCTACGATATTCCAAAGTCAATTTCAACAGGCTGCATCACTGGAATCCATCAGATATCGAAATCACGACATGGCCCTCTTTGCGCATGTTTCCATAAGAACGTCTCAGTCTGCCCTGTGATTGGCTCTCGTTCCCTTTTGGGAAATGCAATATATTCCCGACTTGGCTCCCGTTGTCTCAACCTCTGTCTGCCGTATCCTCTGAGCGCCCCCCCGAGACAAGAGACCGGCACATGCACTTTGGAACAGAGTCCGTGCCACTTTCTCGTTTGCTCTTTTCTTTTCTTTTCTTTCTGTTTCTTTTCTGCCAGATCTTGCCTCGAACGCTCCTTGCATCATGGAACGAACCACCGCTCCCCTGTGCGGACTCGTGTGTGCTGCCCTGGTTTCCGCTTTCAGCCTCATGCCACGTCCCGCTGGATCGGCACAGTACCACAAACTCTTTTTGGTTTTTGTTTTACCCGTGTGGGATCTTTGCCAGGACGTGCTTTTTCTTTTCGATCCCATGTCGACAGGTTGCCATCACATGCCGAAAGTTGGCATGTGCATGTCATGCTTAAAGTTGGCATGTGCATGTCATGCTTTTGTGTAGATATTTGCTATCTTTGCTGCTGCTGCATCCAAGCAGGGTTATCTATTCCTTTGCCCCAAACCCAACACCCCAATGCAGGGAGAAAGAATCCCAGCATCCTCTCTGTGGTTACGCTGGTTCTAGTTCTAGTATTGTCTCTTGCCATTGACATTAGTAGCCCTTGGGCGATCAAGGGGTCTCTTGGCCCTCTGCCGCCCCAGTTGGACCGTATCGTGGCCCGTGGTGGGCGCGTTTGCGCTTGTCCAACAGCTTCTTCTCCTCTCCTTTGACTCTGAACCTTGTCTCAAGGGATTGTTAAGACACTGGTGGGCGCTGTTTGGAGGGTTGAACGGGTGGAGGGCACACACGGGGTCTGTGTGTCGTTCGCCCCTCGCTGCTGCGGCTCGTCTTGTCGTCTGTCTGTCTGTCTGTGCCTGGGAGTGGCAGAGAGTGTTGGGAGACTGGCGTGGTCTCTGCGTGTGTATCTCGAGTTGGTTTTCGATAGTCTGGGTTGGTTCCATCGGTTGATCCATCGCCCCATCCGTGTTTTTCCTGTCGTTCTAGACCGGGCAGAGGCCAGCTTGTGATGCGCTCGTATGGCGGACTTGTATCTGTGGGAAACGAAAGCGCAATAGTGTTTACTGGACAGGTCAACGGACCTCCTCCTCGCCGCTCTCGCCGCCCCTTTCCCACGAGAATATCCACATAACTGATGCCATTCACTCGAACACCAGTTTCCTTTTCTGAATCACTGCCGTTTGCTTTCATTCCAGGCCCACGCCAACCTCTTAGTCTTCCTCCTCCTCCTTCTTTATCCTGGAATGCGTCTTTTGTCTTGCCTGTTTCCTCTTCTGTCACTGCTACACCACACTCGCTGCCCCTCTGTCCAACATTGACGGCCGGACCTCGTGACGAGAACTGTCAAGGCAGCCTCGCGTTTTTTCGTCTCTTCTTTATCCTGTCTGCCATTTATTCGGCTTCAGATATAGCCCTCCCTTTGCGGTGGTGGTTCACTATATCAAGTTTGTCTCAAAAAAAAAAACACAAAGCCTAGACGCTCACTACACACACATTTTTCCAGCCATTGTCGTCAGGTATACTCTCTCCCATCAAGCCATAAAAATCATGCGTCCTGCACCAGGGCCTCCTCCTCCACCACCCCAGGCAGTCGGTGGTGGCGGCAATGCTACGAATCCCTTCGAGACGCCCGAATATGAAAGATCACAGCGGTCGCTCCAAAGTGGTGCCGAGACTTCCTCGGTCAGCTCACGTGTAAGTTTGTTTTTCTGGAAAGAAGTATACGCAAAAAAAAAAAAAAAAAAAAAAAAAAGAAAACAAGAACAAAACATAAATCTTCTCTCTCACAGGGCTGACTGACCATCATGGCAGGACGAAGTTCCACCGCCTGTGCCCAGTGTTGCCATGCCAGCCGCCACTTTTGGCAACTCGCGCCGGAGTCCTCCTCGCCCAACGCGATCAGATGATGATCTTGAGATCGTGAGTGCCTTTCTTCCCTTTTTTTTTTTATTGAGCATCTCATTCTCTTTTCCCTTCTCCGTGATCAAGATACTGAGACCGCCCCCCACCAAAAAAGACACCCGCGCCGCCTCGGCCCACGCATCAGTCTCGAGGCACCCAGAGCACAGAGGACGGCATCATCAACGAGAAGACAGCCAACCCGTTCGACTCGGACCCAGAGTCCGGAGGGTCCACGCGCGGTGGTGTCGTGACAGCCAAGGACAAGCAGGAAGCCGACAACAGCGACGCTGCTGCTGCTGCTGCTGCCGCCGCCGCCGCCCAAAAGTCTCGCAACCCCTTCAAGCGCGCCTACGCCTGGATCCGCGCGACCTACAGCCCCATCGAGGAAGCGCCGCTCGTCCTGCCCACGTGCCCGACGGACGCGGAAAAGCTGTCGTACCTGCACACGAACCGCATCCCGCTGTACGTGTTTGGCATCTTCTCCTTCCTCTCGCTGGGCGCGGGCATGTGGCTCTTCACCCTCAGCTCGACGCCCTTCTACTTCTACGGCGTCTTTGTCGCCTTCCTCAACATCTACCTGCTCATCAGCTACTGGGTCGGCGTCGTCGGCCGAGACTGGGACTACCAGGCCCACCAGGCCCGCGTGGCGCGCTTCCCCATCACCCCCGAGACGGCGCCCACCGTCGACATCTTCCTGCCCGTGTGCGCCGAGGAGCTCGCCATCCTCGACAACACCTGGCGCCACGTGACGCAGCTCGACTGGCCCGCGGGCAAGCTGCGCGTGCACGTGCTCGACGACGGCGCCACGCCGAGCGTGCAGCGCCTCGCGCACCGCTACGGCTTCAACTACCTGGTGCGCGACGACCGCCCGCGCCTCAAAAAGGCGGGCAACCTGCGCTGGGCGTTTGCGCGCACCGACGGCGAGTACTTTGTCATCTTCGACGCCGACTTTTGCCCGCGGCCCGACTTTGTGCGCGAGCTGGCCGTCGAGCACCTCGACGACGCCCAGACGGCCATTGTGCAGAGCCCGCAGTTCTTCCGCGTCACGGACGAGCAGACGTGGGTCGAGCAGGGCGCCGGCGCGACGCAGGAGCTGTTCTACCGCGTCGTGCAGGTCAACCGCGACCGCTGGGGCGCGAGCATCTGCGTCGGCAGCAATGCCATGTACCGGCGGGCTGCGCTGGAGGAGGTTGGTGGCACGGCTGAGATTGGGTTTTCCGAGGATGTGCATACTGGGTGAGTGTCACTCCCGTCTCCCTTCTTCTTCTTCTTCTCATGGTCTTCACCCTGTGTTCTTTTGTTTGCTGTGCCACACAAAAGACAAATGAACTCTTGTTTGTGTGTGTGTGTGTGTAAAGACTCGAGAGAATACTAATGAACCGCTATCCCGCACACAAACAACAGATTCGGCGCCGTCGACAGAGGCTGGAAAGTCCGATACATCCCACTCTGCCTGGCCACTGGTGTCTGCCCCCCGACTCCTCGATCTTTCTTTTCCCAGCAGATGCGCTGGGCTCGCGGCAGCACGACGCTGCTGACCAACGGCCACTTCTGGGTGTCCAACTTGACATTTGTGCAGAAAGTGTGCTACCTGTGTGGTCAGTAAAAACGTTTTAATACTACTTTGCCCTTCCATCTTGTTGAAATATGAGAGAGAGAAAAATAAGAAAAGAAAAAGAAAAATAACACAATGCTCACACAACTTCTTACAGGCTTCCTCTACTACTCGGCCGTCTCCCTCGGCATCTTCATCTCCCCCGTGCCGGGCATCCTCCTCCTCTGGTTCCGCCCCGAGTGGTTCAAGTTCTACAACCTCGCCTTCGCCATCCCCTCCATCGTCTACGGCCTGCTCGTCTTCCGCTTCTGGGCCAAGGCCGCGTACGGCATGAACGTGCAGCACGTCATGCTCATCCAGTCCTACGCCTACCTGACCGC
This sequence comes from Coniella vitis, assembly GCA_011317545.1. Taxonomy (NCBI): domain Eukaryota; kingdom Fungi; phylum Ascomycota; class Sordariomycetes; order Diaporthales; family Schizoparmaceae; genus Coniella; species Coniella vitis. The sequence continues at coordinate 971,503 of WUJK01000003.1, forward strand.
CATCAAGGACCGCCTGTTTGGCATCGAGCTGCTCTGGGCGGCCTCGGGCGACGCCAAGGCGCACAAGAGCAACAAGTACCGCAACATGCGCCTCCTGTGCTGGCTGTGGACGCTGATCATCCTCGGCGGCATGGTCAGTGCCGTGACGTACCGCCTCCTGCACGGCTTCGCGTGGTATAACCCCATTCCGCTGATTGTGCTCAACTTGTACAACTTGTATGTGGCGCATCGCTTCTTGTTGTGCAACTGGTGATTTTGGGGGGTTTTGACGGGTTGCGTGACAAGGTGTGCAGACCTTCGTTTCTTTTTTTTATACGTAACCCGGATGGCGGTTGGTTGGGGTTGCAGGAAAGAGAGGAGGAGGAGGAGAGAGTCAAGTCAGGTCAGCGTAAGCAAGTTGGGAGATGGGATGCATACAGAAAGAAAGAAAGCATGAGAGAGAGAGAGAAGAAAAGACATGGCACGGCGATGATGACTGGTCAGCTCATTTCTCAATCCTGTTTTCTCTGTTCGTTTTGTCTTTTTGTTTTTGTTGCTATTCTCACAGCTTTCTCTCTCTCTCTCTCTCTCCGCGGATATTTCAACCTCTCTTCTGTTGAGAAATAGGCGTTTGTTTTTTTGGGTTTTTCTTTTCTTTTCCTCTTTCTTTTTTCTTCTTCTCCTCCACCTTTTTCTTTCTCTTTTCCTGTCATCATGAGCTTACGGAGGAGGAACATAATATCTACGGTAAATCTTATTCTTAGTGTCAGGATCAGAAAGACTATCTTTTCCTTCGATGGCAAAATAGATTCGAGTTAAAAGAATTAAATTACAACCCCGACGTTCCGAAGGCGAGTAGGTGAAGTGAGCGAGCGAGTCCCTCCCCTTGATATCGTCTCGTTTATCGCCACTTGCCCCGCCTCCCAAGGGATTCAAGGCCCTTATCAAGGGCAGGCATAGAAAAGTCCTTGAAGAGTCACATGTGCAACTCCTCAAAATGCTTTCGTTCAACGACTCCGTTTGTGCTTCGCCACGGGTAGCAAGCAAGCAAGCAGTACTGGGAAAGGGGGGGTATACATAGTACTATGTGCACGCTGGGCCAACCAAAAACTGACCAATCAGGATGGACTACAGCTCCTAATCCGGTAGCTAAATAGGAGGGGGAAAAGGCTCGTCATTCGTATGTTCCAAGTCCGAGTACCAACTTTCCCCAGCCCAAGCTTGAATCGAAATACCCATATAAAATGATGTGACTGGACCATGCAAACATGGAATTTCTGGAACTCAGAGACGACGTGTAAATAATGACCACAATTGCGAGACTGTAGTTGGAGCATTTCACACAAACATTCACCAGCCACGCCCGTTTCTCCCTTTTGTTAGCGACATATCTGCCAACTCACCCGTAATGGTGACCCCTTAACAAGTACAATATGACTTCAGTCTTGTTTAAACCGCGTATGGCATTGGAATTTCTATGTGCGAAACTGCAAGATCCGACTGGCGCGAACAATACGCGATACTCGTCCAATGGCGGGAGGATCGAGCACAGGCGCAAGAGATTGATACAAAGGTCAGTCATTAATTCGCAATTGCATTTGCTTCTACTGCATGTATGCAGTCAATATTCAGTACAGTATAAAAGTCTGCATTCCCACAGGAACCAGCCGTATGACTTCAAACGAATCTGAAAAGCCACAAGTCAACTGTCCACGCCGGGAACCACAACACACACACACCCATACACACCCTAAATCCCAAACATGATCTAGAGAATGAGGGACAATAGCATCTCTCAAGACACGTGAAACCAAAACTCAGAGTGTCCTGAATGGACCACCAAGTGTTACAACCACAATATTCAAAGTGGAACTTGTATTAAGCCTTGACAATCTTGCAAACAAGATCGGTACCATCGACAGAGTCTCCCTCGCGAACTTGGAGTCCCGAGACCTTGCCGTTGTGAGGAGCGGTAATGGACATTTCCTAAAGGTGAGCGCATCATGTTAGCATTCACGCGTTGTTTTTCTTCCATCTCAACACGCCCTTCACACATGGCGGCAGAGCCACTCATTGGACCAAGGGGGGCGTGACTTACCATCTTCATAGCGCTCAACACAGCAAGAGGGTCACCCTTCTTGACCTCTGATCCTTCATGGACCCGGAGCTCGACCAGCACGCCTGCCATTGGAGCACCAACTTGACTCGAGTCGGTGGGGTCGGCCTTGGGCCTTGTGACGTTCTCAACCGAAGCCTTCTTGTCATCGGTAGTGACTTGGCGCACTTCCCCATTGACCTCCCAGAAGACTTCACGCTGACCAGTGTGCTCACTCAGTGGGCCGATAGCCAACAGCTTCAGGATCAGCACCTTGCCCTTCTCCAACTCGACGTGGAACTCCTCGCCAATCTCCGTCTTGGCCAGGAACTTCTGCGTCTGCAGCACTGACAGGTCACCAAACTTCTGGGTGAACTGCTTGTACTCATCAAAGACCTTGGGGTACATGACGTACGAGGCGACATCGCACTCGTCGACCGTACCATACTTGTTTGCCAGATCTTTGCGGACCTTGGCAAAGTCCACAGGCTCCAAGTACAGACCAGGGCGCTTGTCCATCTTTCTGCGGCCGCGGAGGGCGTCGGAGCGGAGAGGCTCAGGGAACCCTCCGTAAGGCTGACCCATCAGGCCTTCGAAGAACTCCAAGACCGAGCCGGGGAAGTCGAGCTCCTTGGCACGAGCCTTGACATCGTCGGGGCCAAGCTTGTTGGACACCATGAACTGAGCAAGGTCACCAACAACCTTGGAAGTTGGCGTAACCTTGACAATGTCACCAAGCAGATAGTTTGCCTGCTCGTAGGCCTTCTTGGTCTCCAGCCATTTGGAGCCAAGGCCGAGTTGCTGAGCCTGGAACATCATGTTGGTGAGCTGACCACCGGGGATCTCGTGCTCGTACACCTCAGGGTCAGGGCCAGCAAGGTGAGCCTCGAAAGGCGAGTAAAGCAGACGCAACTGTTGCCAGTACGTGTCAAGAGCCCGGACGTGCTGGACGTTCAGACCGGGGTCGAGGTCGCTGCCCTCGAGAGATGCAAGCAGGGCGTTGATGCTGGGCTGAGAAGTCATACCAGACATGCTGTCGCTGCATGCATCAACAGCATCCGCACCAGCCTCGGCACAGGCAACCATGGATGCAACACCGGTACCAGCCGAGTCGTGCGTGTGGACGTGAATGGGCAGGTCAGGGTACTTCTTGCGGATAGCACCAATGAGCTGTCTGGCAGCAAAAGGCTTCAGAACACCCGCCATGTCCTTGATGCCCAGAACGTGAATCTTGAGGGCAACAAGCTTGTCAACCAAGTCCAGGTAGTATGGCAGGTTGTATTTCTTTGCAGGGTTCAGGGAGTCACCGCTGTAGCAGACGGTACCCTCAACCACACCACCCGCCTTGTGGACGGCCTTGATACCAACCTCGAGCTGGTCAATGTCGTTCAAGGCATCGAAAACACGGAAAATGTCAATACCGTTGTCCTTGGCTTGCTTGACAAAGTGGTCAATGGCATTGTCCGGCAGAGAGGAGTATGCAACACCGTTGGCACCACGGAGAAGCATCTGGAAGGGGATGTTGGGAATGAGCTTGCGCATCTTTCGCAATCTGTCCCAGGGGTCTTCGTAGAGGAAGCGCATGGCCACGTCAAAGGTGGCTCCTCCCCAGCATTCCAAGCTGTAGAGGTTCGACAAGGCATGGCTAGTCTCCTTGGCAATGCCGCAGAGATCGACCGTTCGCACGCGCGTGGCGAGGAGCGACTGGTGAGCATCTCTCCAAGTGGTATCCATGATCAAGCAGCCCTTGTACTGGCGGACAGCCTTGGCAAAGGCCTCAGGGCCCTGCTCCAAAATGATGCTACGCCAGCCCTTGGTGCTAGGTGACGAGACATCGAGCTTGTTACCAGACTTGTCGAGGAGCTCTGGCAGAATAATATCACCCTTGAACTTGGGGTCACCCACCTGGCCCTTGATGCTGCTACCGTTGACAAGAAGGTCACTCAGGTATGCCAACAGCTTCTGGGCACGGTTCTGCGAGCCAATAAGGTCAAAGAGTTGAGGAGTATCGTCAATGAAAGTCGTCCAGCAGTTGCCATCAATGAATGTCGGGTGGTTGAGCAGAGAAAGGAGGAAGGGAATGTTGGTCTTGACACCGCGAATACGGAACTCGACCAGAGCGCGCAAAACCTTGCGGCGAGCAATCTCGTATGTAGAGCCATGGCAAGTGCACTTGACCAACATGGAGTCATAGTATGGGGTAATGACGGCGCCAGCAAAGCCGTTACCACCGTCCAGGCGGACTCCGTTACCACCAGCAGAACGGTAGACTTCAATGCGGCCAGTGTCGGGCTGGAAGTTCTTGGCGGGGTCCTCGGTCGTGATACGGCACTGGATGGCGAAACCACGGGTGGAAATGCGGTCCTGGGTCAAGCCCAGCTGCTGGAGTGTTGCACCGGCAGCAATCTGGATCTGTGCGGCGACAATGTCGATACCGGTAATCTCCTCGGTGATTGTGTGTTCGACCTGGATACGAGGGTTGATCTCGATAAAGTAGTAGCGGTTCTGCTGGTCGACTAGGAACTCGGCGGTACCTGCATTGCGGTAGTTGACCGACTTGGCCAGTCTGACGGCATCGTTCAGGATGGCGTCTCGCACTTCGATAGGCAGGTCCTTGGCTGGAGCAATCTCCACCACCTTTTGGTGTCTCCGCTGGACGGAACAGTCACGCTCGTACAAGTGAACCAGGTTGCCGTGGTTGTCACCGAGCAATTGGACCTCAATGTGCTTGGGCTTGTCCAGGAATCGCTCGACGAAGACAGTTCCATTGCCGAAGGCGGACTTGGCTTCCGAGGTAGCTCGCTCAAAGGACTCCTGGAGCGATTCCTCATCACGGACGACACGCATGCCACGTCCACCACCTCCATAGGCGGCCTTGATAATGACAGGGAAGCCGTATTGGTCCGTGAAGGCCTTGACCTCCTCATACGTCTCGACCGCACCCTCGGTTCCGGGAACTACAGGAACATTGGCGGCGATGGCAACCTTGCGGGCCGAGACCTTGTCACCTAGGCCGTCAATTACCTCGGGCGAGGGTCCAATGAACTAGTTTGCAGGCATGGGCGTGTCAGCTCCAATTTCATTGGTGCAGAGCAAATTATAGCTTGCAGCTCGCAGCTTGCAGGCGCTGAAGCAAACTCACAATAAGGCCAGCCTTCTCAACATTCCGGGCAAACTCGGCATTCTCGGATAAGAAGCCATATCCTTTTCGTCGTCGGCCAGTCAGTCAACGCACTCCAATGCAATAGTTTTGATCTTTCATCATGTAATCGGGTACTAGAAGTCTTTTCCGCGGGCTTCGACAGGGGTGTTGTACTAACCAGGGTGGATCATCTGGGCTCCGTGCTCCTTTGCGATTTTGATAATCTCGTCTCCAGCGAGATAAGCGCCGACTGGCTTGTATTGGCCTCGCTTTCCAATGACGTAGGCTTCATCGGCCTCTGTTGTCCAGCAGCACAGTCAGTAACTCAACCATGACTATTTGTTGGGATACACTCGGCTAAGGACGTGTCGGGAGAAGGGGAAGAATCGATCGTACTCTGCCGGTGCATGCTCAGACGGTCCTCATAACTAGAGTGAATGAATTAGCACCGCGGAAACAATCGAGTCATGCAGGACCAAGGATATGGACTCACCTGAAGACAGCAATGGTGTGGAGCGAGAGCTCGTGGGCCTGCGAAACGGAGGCTGTCAGGATTGCTTCACAATTGTAGGTTCCAGGGAATGCTATGATGCACTTACCGTACGGAAAATCTATAGGACGGAAAGTTGTGCTTGTCAGTCGCGCATTACCACAGACTTACAACAGGCCCATAGAGCTCTCTAATGAGCAACTTACACGAATGGCTGCAGCAAGTCAGCTATCAATACAGCGAAGCAAAGGTTTTGGGTGAACACTTACGAATTTCTCCTCGGTTGGCAACTGTTGGTGTAGAGGAAAAGACCCATGGTTAGCTGGAGTTGAGCGAACAAAGGCATCAGAGCAATGTGCATGCTTGCTTCTGCTGGCAGAACACTTCTAGACTGTGCAGCAGTTGCAAACACCAGCACATGCCCAACAGTGGCTTGCAAGACTCACCAAGGATCTTGTTCACATGCATGATGGAGCTGTTAGCCCGCATCCTCTGCACGGTGCGCTGCTCCTTGGGGGCAGCGACATCGTCAAAGACCTCCTCATATTGCTTCTCTGCGAGCTTGTCCATGTTGAAAGCCTGTTGACTGGCAAAGCTTCAGAGCAGTCGAGACAGCAATTGAGCAGCAATGGCTCTGTCGCAAGGCAAATCACGACAGCGCAAGATGAGGAGGGGATGCCAGAGGGAGGGGGTGCAGGTCAATGATGGAGTAGGGTGGGCAGGACAAGGCGCTGCCAGTGACAATGGGAGCTCTGAGCTTCCCTGGGTGCCTCTTTGCTGGGTAACGGGTGAGGCCGAATGTTGATGAGAGAAGAAGAGGAGTGCGGTTCAAGAATGTTGGGTTGGCAGGACAGCAGGAGGGCAGGAGGGAATAAAAGTCTCCAGCTCTTGAGTGTTATAGTAGGTACCTGCTATGTACAAGGCAGGCAAGAAGTACCCAGGTACAGCGGGGTGGTGGGCACCTTGGAGCAATTGAGATGGAGGGGGAGGGGGAGGGGCTTTGCCCTTGCTCCTGCTGTTGCGCTTGGCTCCTAGGCTAGGCTGAGCAAGTACCTAGTTACTTGAGTACGTTACCAACTGCTACTATGTACTTATGTACACAGCAGCAGGATGCTCGGTAATGGCCGATGCTTCACTTTCTCGCCATCACCTTACCCAGCTACTGTTGAGCGCATGTGCTCTGCTCAAGAACTATTTCCGCCAACCTCATCACTCATATTGACACAACAAAACCCGCCGTTCGCTGCCGTCCCAGCTGCGGTTGCTGGCCCACGCCCGCCCATGGCTTGTTGGTAAGTCCTCTACATAGTATTGTGCCGTTTGCGCCGGACCCAGATGTCCGCCTCGTCTGGTTGAAATCTGGGAGTGGCTGAAGGCTGGACTCGGTGACTTGTGCGTGTCCCCTGCCAAGGTAGTATTGTTCCAACTAATCCATCTCTACATAGTACAGATCCTGCCAAGGCTTTCTCCAAGAAGCGCGTCCCGCTGCTGCGAGAGACGGCCTCTTGCTCGTCCGCGTCTATTATGTACAGAGTATCTGCGCCTGAGATGCTGTGACGCACTCTCGTTTTGACTCAGAAAGAAATTAAGTGGGCCGAGTCTCGCCATGCCACAAGAGGAAACGAGCTATCATAGTCCCGCGCCGAGCTTCGCCCAACCACAACACCGCGATAGCTGCTGATATGCGAGACAGCTGCTGCAATACCACCTGGGGTCGAACAGGCCTGCTATACACATGCCCAGCCCCCACGGGGCAGCACCGTCTGTTTTCTCGTGCATGCTGTCGAAGCCAAGAGTCTTGTATGTGGAATGCGCCGCGTATGTATCCGGGCGCCGTGTCAACATAGTATCTCGAGCGTGTATCACAATTTTGGACTCGTGGCGCCCAGGACCGATTCGACAAGCCTGCCAAGTCCACAGGCGAACCTCAAAGATGCGGGCATCCACCGCCCATCAGCGGGTTTAGCCCCTCTCAGTGTACTACTGGCCACGCTTGTCGTGTCATCGCGATTGACAATATTATTTTTAGCCTCTTTTTTTCCCCTCTATTTTATTCCAGGCATTGGCCGGGACGCCGAGGAGAACCGGGCCAGTCTGTGCTCAGCTGTGTTTGCACTTCATCAATTTCCATGGAATAACCCGTTGACAAAGGAAACAGCGCTGCTGCCATTAAGTTTTTGTTGCCCTCATGACTCTTGAACTTTTCTCACCCTAGAAGGTCATGGTGTACTTTTCTCGCCGACGTCGGCATGTGAAGGCGCATTGGCCGGGCGCGAAAAGGCGAGGGTTTGACCCCTGGCGTCGCAATCCATTCGGCCGGTAAAAATGCCTCGGTTACGATATTGTTTGTTGATCTTTTCGCATCATCAAGATCAAGTCGGGGTTTTTTTTCTGGACGGAGAATGCCTTATCTTTTTGTGATTCAAGGAAACTAGGATCTGATCGAACAGATTCGACATAGTAGCCTTGTTATGGCCAACGGCTGGAAGTGTTACCATTGGCTACCCTACCTGGTCCTTTACTACTATGTACATAGTATGTCCAGGGTCAACAGATTTTGAGCATCTACTGCTATGATGTACGCCATCAATTTGTACTACCGGAGTGAGAGACATTCTGACGCCCCCCATCGCCAACGCCTTTCGCTCAATTATATCGCCAGCGGACAAAGCCCTGCTCGGACCCTGTGTTGTTGATGCTACACACAAGGTTGCGGACGCACTCGTCAGGCCAACAATCCGCCAAGACTCCTTGAAGCATTATCGAGTTGATAAATAGCCTTGGCGATGCGGCCGTCCTGAACAACCGTGTCACTGCCGGCTCGACGTGTGTCGAATCCTCGGCGGCAAGAATGATTTGGCCCGCCATGATGCAGACGCACCTCCTCCATTGGGAAGACTTTAATGGGATCAGCCCTTGAAGGTGCTCGAGTGCGGCTTGGATCAGGAATCCGAAGAACCGCTTAGACTCTTGTGTGGGCAATAGTGTCTTGCGTAAAGCTTGGCCAATACCACCCAGCCTTCCTCACATTCTGGGGTTGAGCCGCATCAACGGGTGTTTGTTGAGGTATGTTGATAACAAGTACTTTACAAGCGAAGGCACCAAGACCGCGAATCTGACCCACCGGTCTGTCTGGTCTGTCCGTTCGCTCTCTTTCCATACCGGATCTGCACTGTGCAGCAGTAGCACCAGACATGCTCGACTCGGCGGCTCCTTGATGCCCTCCCAAGATGCACAAAACACACTTCGTCAAGCGCGCCAGCTCTGAGACTTTCCGCCTCGCATTCCTGCAGATGGTTACCCCCTCTTTTTTTCGCAGATCCTGAACCTTATGTTATGACACCGAATAACCCCTGTCTCTCCTCCTCCTCCTCCTCCTCCTCCTCCCTCTTTTCTTTGTATGTGTCCTACATCACTTGCCCACAGCAGCCTCGACCTTCTTGACCCCCTCCTTGACGCTCTCCTTGGCCGCCGCGGCGCCCTCTTTGGCCTTTTCCAGCACCAGCTCGCCCGACGCAATCGCCTTTGCCCGACCGCCATTGTAGTGCCAGTTATACCACCGCCAGCCTTGCGTCAGCTGGGAGCCCTCGTTGATGAAGTGGCAGGCGAAAAGGAGGTAGTTGCGCGGCGTAACGGCCAAGGCGTAGCGCATGAAGGTCGCAGAATAGACGGTCAGGGCGCCCGTCATGGATCCGGAGATGCTATTGTTTCACCAAGACAAGGAAAGTTGGTTAGCAAGATGGAATGGCGGGCAACTGGCTGTGGATGGATGCTGCTGGTGAAAGAAGAAGATGGTGTTGATGATACGGATGGTGGAAAGAACACAATATTCTGACATACAGCTCAGGGGACTTCTGTGTGTCCATGACGGCGGCAATGGGGATGCCAAAGTTGGAGACTGGACCCCAGAAGTCTGGCGCGTTTGTAGAGAGTCAATCGTCAGTATGAACCTATGGGTGTAGGCGCCTCACGGTGCCAGGATATGGCATCCTTGTGACATTTTGCTGCTTAAGGTTTGTATCATCATCTCGTGGGCCGCGCAAGACGACCTGCGACCTTTGTCGCTGCGGTTTCGGTTGCGAAACCACAATACTCCGGCCGCTCGCAGCCCATCTCCCTTTGGATGGTCCGCAACCTTGATCAAAACTCTTGGAATTGTCTCCAATGTGCCGTCAGGGGGACAAAATATCTTATCTCGTAGCAACCACTAAAGAGACCACAAGAGAAAACCGAATCTCCAATCCTCCCCATCTCATCTCGTCCGAGCCGGGGCAGGCGCACGAAGCAAAACGCATCGGAGAACCCGGATGAAGAGAGAGGACATTACACGTACGCGTGGAACAAATGTAGTCGGCATACTTGTTGGAGCGAATCTTGGCGTTAATCGACTTCACGAGGGCTGCCATCTTTGCCGGTCAAGAACGTGCATTTGAATACAACGCACTGCACTAACAAAGTATTCAGGGAGGAGAGAGAGCAGAAGTAAGAGAGTGGGAGAGTGTAATTCGGAAGCAGCTTGAGATCGTGGCGGGCAATTGCGTAGGTGGGTTCGGGATTGACAGTCTGGTGGAGTTCTGGGGTTTTTGGGGTAGCTTCGCAGGGTTCGGTAGCTCATAGGCTGGGCCTGGCTGGGCCTGGCTGGCTCCATGGCTCTATTGGGCGTTGTTGCACGGAGAGGGATGCAGTGCGCCAAGTACCGGCAAAGTCCATCGACGAAGACGTACAGCAAAAGCAGTGTGCAAAATACTAGAGAAATCTACACACCTGAAGTTCGCGTCTTTCAAGTGGGCAAAGGCACTGCTTGCGACAATTTTCATCATGTCTTGGGTCTGGACAAGCGCATCCAGCAACAAGTCCTTGGTCTCCATCTACGCTATGTATGGTACAACAACTTTGCCAGCTTCCTTGATTTCTGATTCTGAATTTTGCAAAAACCTCCAAACGCCCAGAATTGCCCCTTTCTCTCAATATCAGACTAATGAAGCGCGCATGTTTTCGAGTATTATATTCGGTAATTATCGGCGGGGAGGAGGGTTGAAGCCGGCTGGAGGTTGGCCGCCTGGCGCGCCCGGGAAGCCAGGAGGAAACTGGCCACCAGGTGCGCCTGGAAAGCCAGCAGGAGGGAATGCGCCAGGTGCGCCGGGGAAGCCTGGAGGAGCTGATGGTTCATCGTTAGCCAAGTCATCAAGTCCGTAGATGATGAAGTTTGTTACTCACGACCACCGCGGCCCGGGAAGCCAGGAGGACCTCCTTGGAAGCCTGGGAATCCAGGAGGTGGGACGCCGCCAACGCCAGGAGCAGGACCCTATTTTCGTGTCAGTAAACCTCCACACGCACGAGTCGAAAGCATATACACGCACAGCAAGAGCAATTGGAGCAGCAGCGCCACGACCAGCTGGACGCGCGACGCCAGGTCCACCCGTCAATGTTGTCGAGATACCGCCGGTAGTCGACTTGCCCAGTCGTGCGCTAGGATCGGCGGGTGGCGGCGACTCGACAGAGAGAGATACGATGTGCTTTCCTCGCAGAATCACCAGGCCAAGGGTGCGCTTCTCCTCTTGCACAACGGTTTGCGCTGCAGAGCCGCCGGCGCCGGGAGCAGCAGGCTTGTTCTGCTTCTTGGTCTTTCGGAACTCTTCCGTGTCGGCGAGAACGAGGTTCATGTGCTGTCTTCCATGTCAGCGATTGTTCTTATCATGGTGTGTGATGCGGGAGGTCGCACCTTGTCGAAGGCCAACATCTGCCCAGTCATTTGGCGGCCATCCATCAAGGTGATTCGCATCCGGTAGTTGATCTAAGTCGCGTATTAGCAGGGTCGGCAAAGGACGCATGGTCGAAGTGATATGGTAGTCATCGACTCCTATCTATGGGTGTTTTTACGTACGTAACCGGCCTGGGAACAAGGAGCGCGTTAGCCTATGAATGTCAACCTCGATGCCGCAAGAGACACAGGTGGGAAGCAGCAGGAGACTCACCATCTTGCCTTGCTTGTTGGTTGCCATCTTTGCAACGATCCGCTACAGAGTAGCTTCGCTCTTTGGTTCAAAAATTGCAGCGAAGTCGTGTATGACTTCAGGTGTTTGTCGCGGTCTCGATAGCTCGTTGGGAAAGCTTTCAAGTCCAGCAGACGGGTTGCAATGTAATTGACTGAGTGCTGGTGTTCAAGCATGAATTTGACGCGCTGCTCTGGTAGAGGTGATGCCTGCCCGCAACAGACCATGGGCTGGCAAAGCCAGAGCTCGGACCACAGCCATACTTTTCCACTTTCCCAATCGCGGACTAGCGCCGTTCTGGCCGCACACTTTTTCGATTTTCTTCTAGTTCTTGTCTCCGCATTCTTTTTTTGCTTCTCTCTTGTACTAACCGACAACCACCATCGCCCATCTCGTCAATCCTCAGGACCGCTGACGACCATCCATCAAAATGGTAAATACGATTCAATCGACCGTCCGACCGCGAAACGGGAGTACTAACAGCGGCTATGTAGTCTGAGAAAGCCCAGAACCCCATGCGGGAGCTCCGCATTCAGAAGCTCGTTCTGAACATCTCCGTCGGCGAGTCTGGTGACAGACTGACCCGTGCCGCCAAGGTGCTTGAGCAGCTGTCTGGTCAGACTCCTGTCTACAGTACGTTGAATCCCGGATCTTCTGAGAGGCGATCGGTTGAACGGAACAAGTGGGAATGACCTCTAACACGGTTCTTTTTCTGTCTCTCTACAGGCAAGGCCCGTTACACCGTCCGTACCTTCGGTATCCGCCGTAACGAAAAGATTGCTGTCCACGTCACCGTCCGTGGCCCCAAGGCTGAGGAGATCCTCGAGCGTGGCCTCAAGGTCAAGGAGTACGAGCTCCGCAAGCGCAACTTCAGCGAGACCGGCAACTTCGGCTTCGGTATCTCTGAGCACATCGACCTTGGTATCAAGTACGACCCCGGTATTGGTATCTACGGCATGGACTTCTACTGCTGCATGACCCGCCCCGGTGAGCGCGTTGTCCGCCGCCGCCGTGCCAAGGGCCGCATCGGTTCTTCCCACCGCATCACCCGCGACGACACCGTCAAGTGGTTCAAGCAGCGCTTCGACGCCATTGTCCGGTAAATTCGTCCCAACACGATGGGGGATCGATAGACTCGAAAGAGTGGGCACAACAAAAACCAAAACACAAAACGGAGTTTCTGAGGGCATTTTGACATGGGACATGGCGTGGCAATGGACTTGATCAGGTTCTGATGGAAAGGGTATCACGGAAGTGTTATATTGGGGTTTCATCCTTTGACGACTCTTTCAGTCGTTCCTCTAGCTCGCTCTGAAATATCCATCAGTCGAGCTGCGGCCTCAGAGTCCGACCGGCTACCATACCGGCTTCCATTCATGTGATCTGTATCATAATGCTGCTGAATTCTCGATGTCTTTCATCCACCGTACATGGTCAGAATTGATTCGGGCCAAGTTTATGGTATTGGCCTTGAGGCGAGTTACCACCATGGGCTTTTTTCACGTGCAAAATGGTTTTCCTCGGGCATGAGCGTAAGGTCGACTAAGCAAAGATGGTTCCTGGACAGAGTCCGGGTTTTGTTCGAGACGGATGAAACGCCCGTTCAGGGACATATATGGTGTTCACAAGGATCATCGAATTGATGCGCAATCCAGGTCTAATGATCATAATTGATTAGAACATCATCCTTTTAAGAAGAGTGGCCCTGTTGCAATTGGCAAGATGCAAGATGGACAGTATACTTTGTGCCTCGAGAAGGACAATCGAAAAAGAGAAGCTATTCCCACATAAACAAGCAAGAAATCAAAGTATAGATTGTTGGTATCTCAGGAAAACAGTTTCATAAAGCCGTCAAAACTCCTTCCCGTCCCATTGTTCGCCGCCATGTTTTGGATATGCTGGTTTATTAACCACATATGAATCCGTCCATCTGTTTTCCGGTCTCCTCAACTTGAAAAAGCAGCAATTTGTCATCGTCTCTCGTGGAGGATGAATATGCCATGAAACGCTGTGCCGGTCCAAAGCACGTTGACCACTTCTCTCCCCTGCTTATGACCACGGCTCGTTTCTCGTGCTTGTGGCGCAGCTCGGAGCCTACACGCGCAGAGACGTCCTGGCATTATGCCTCCTCGACACTCTCCTCAGCGTCCGCCCACGAGTCATCGGCTCCACCGTCATTTCCCGTCTTCTTTGCTTTGTCGTCAAGCTTGCTGCTGTTGTTGTTACAGACGCACCGTCACTCCTGCGGCTCTCGCCTGTGCTGCTGCGGTTGTTGTTGTTGTTATTGTTGTTGTTGCTGCTGCCAAAGGCGATAGCTGCCGCATCTGCCTCAGCAGGGTACATGTGCTCGTCCACCCAAGCAGCGGTGTTATCGTCATACCACCGTTCCAGATCCTCGTCTTCTTGTTGTTGTTGTACTTGCAGCTGGTAAGAATGCTGAACCGCCCGTCGCATGTTATGGCTGTGACTGCTGCCCAGCGTGTAGGTTTCGCGCTGCTGCTTGACGTAGACTTGCGAGTTACTCGTCAGCATGGCGGGGAACGAGACGATGAGCTCGACAAAGATGACGAGGGTGAAGACGGCGGCCAAGAGACCGATGAGGCTGACGCTGACGGCGATGATGCTGGACATTTTTTTTTTTTTCCTTTGTTGTGTGTGTGTGTCGGTGTGTGTGTCTGTAATTGTGCGTTGTTGCCGCTCTTATGTTTTGGGTTCCTTCTTTCGGTGTTTTTTCTTCTTCCTTTCCAATCAATATCGATCTCTCCCTTTTGGTCCTCTGCTTTCAGGGCATCAATATGGGCGTGAAAGTGTGAACTGTCGCCAAGACAAGAGAGTTCTCAAGGCAGCAGACTGACTCCCTTGCCTCCGTTCAAGAAAAAAGGGCGAAATGGTCGAGTCTTTTCAGGTATACGTGGTTTTTTTTCTCTTCTTCTTTTGTTTGGAGTGTGTGTGTGTGTGTGTGTGTGTGTGCCTCTTTTAACTTGTGGCCCTTTACAAAGAAAAACCGACAAGAGGAGAAAAGACAAAAAGACCAAAATCAACCTGGCACAGACTATACTCCAACGTAATAAAAAGCAGGTCGCAGTGTCGTCCAGTTCTGGTGAAATCTGAAAGAAAAGAAAAAAAAAGTATCGAGAAAAAAGGTGTCCTCAACCAGATAACAACGGGCGCCGCACCCCCAATTCGATAATAGAATGGATAAAAAAAATGGACGATGCTTGAGAAAGCGCACCCCGAATGTAACACTATGCTTGCGTTGCGTTGCGTTGGGTGGTGTAATTTCCGATGCTTGCGTCGTCGGCAGTCTTTCTCCGCCCCGACCGTTGTTTTGATTTGAAAGAGCCAGGCAGATATAAAAAAAAATACTATAAAGATAGAGAGATGTGCCAGACAGGCAGCTAGCTATTGCTATGCTAGCTACTTGCCAACAAAAGAAGCCCACTACCCAAAGAATGGTAGTGAGACGGCGGTTCAAGGAGGTTTGGAAACGCCGATGTGCGATGTAGTATTGGTGAAGACCCTCTCTGTCTTTGATCCCTGAGAACTTGTAGATGCGAGTGACTGTGTGTGTGTGTGTGCGTGTGTGTGCGTAGGACTGACGAATATTTGTATAATGTCTCAATGTTGGGGGCTTTTTCTTTCTTTCTTTCTTTCTTTCCTTTCTGTTGTTTACTTTCGAGGTCTGCGCTGCAGAAGCAATGTTCGTTGCACACAGTAACAGGAAAAGCAAATACTCTCGTTACGAGAAATAGTCTTGAAGGACGATAAAAGGAAGAAGAAGAAGAAGAAGAAGGAAACGAAAAAACGCAAGCCAGGACCAAGCTTAAAGCAAAAGCCAAAAAAGAAATAAACGGGCGAGAGCGTAATGAGTATATGTATGCGTAAATAGCAAGTAAATAACAGTCAAAGTACCATGTATCTATAGGTTTCTTTTTTTTCTTTCTCTTTTTCCTGCATTACCATGTAGCACATGTCGTCAACCAGCACGACGCCCAAAAGAAAACCAAGGTTTTCCCCGCAGTCCAACCATAGCCAACCACCCTCCCAAGAAGCCAAGATGGGAGAGAAATGTCAAACAGTCAGCAGTCACTTTGCATAGTAAGTACTCTGCGTACACACCGCAAGACTGCGCGGGATGGATCTAGGGCTGCAGACCATCAGCGGAAACCCTCATGTGGGATGTGGGTCGGGAGATATTCTCCCCCCAATATCCAGTCAAATTCCCAAGTGGCACTCGCTCGGTTCGCAGAGTAGATCCTCAAGGGAGAGGAGGGGGGGGGGGGCCAAAGAGTGGCAGTAACATGGCGCCATCTTCTCCTCCCCCCCCCCCCCCACCAATAGATTCTCGTCTGGGGAGACATTCTGGGGGCTTGAATCTACTGTAATAAATGATTTGCAATGAAGGCCCCGGGAAAAAAGAGTCCACTGCCACCAAGCCCAAAGGCGCCCAAGGCCAAGGCCAAGGCCAAGCCAAGCACGCAGAAACAGAGAGAAAAGCCGCAGTCCACTTTTTGGGGGCTTTTTTTTTTTTTTCGTGGCTCCAATGGCGCCTTGCGCGCGCGCGAGTGGAGATGGAGAATCCTCTTTATTTGGGATAATGCACACTCGATAATAGTATTGTGATTTGTGATGGGATTTGCATGTGCTTTGCTTGTGTGTGCCCTTCCTCTGCGTTGCTAATGAGTCTGTAGCCCAGCCGGTCAAGGTCGGCCCTGGCATCTGAACGCCACAGACAAGAATCGATATACTATGTACAAGCGGGAAAGCGGTGTAATAAATCGATCAGATCCTGGCCTAATAAGGGCTCTTGTAGAAGCGCCAAGGACCAAGTTTATGACATAGTCCTGGCATTTTCACAATGCTATACTATGTAGTGCTCGAGTGGCGTTGGCAAAAGCCCCCAGAGCATACATGCATGGCTGGGTGAAAAAGAGGGAAAGGTTCAAACGTTCACTGGTCTATTCTCGCCCATCTCTGGCATGATGATGAGGTGGATATCGCGTCTTTCCCCTTACAACGGGAAGGCAAGACTATTGCATGCGACGGGCACCAACTTCATGCAGGCTGCAAGCAGGCAAGCCTTCACGTGTTTTGTTTTCCTCGAGTTCTGGGACACTACTACTACACAGTATATACGCATAGCGCGGCTACTTTGCTATCATACATAGTACGTAGCTTGCAGAACGCAACTCGAATCCGTCCAGACGAACACTGGACCGTTGCGTCTGCATAACCCAAGGGTCAGAGTCTAGGACCGACAGTCCATAAGGAGGGAGCCCAGCAGAACGAGAAAAAAAGAGAAGAGGGCCAAGGGAAAAGCGATGAGTGCCGGCTTGCCCCAGTCAATACTCGGATGGATGCCTTGATGGCCATGGGGTTTGGGAGTCCTGGCGTGGCGCGCCCTCGAGTGGCTGTGGACTTTCCGGCAACTTGGTTCCGGAAACAGGGAGGAGGGTGAAAGAGGGGAGGATCTCCAGGGACCCTGCAGCGGCGCGGCCTGTTTTTCTCCTTGTTTTTCTTTTTTTATAATATCTTCTGTGTTATTATTATACTGTAGACACGTATATACAGAGTACACGTTCCCTTTTGTGATGTAGATGATGCGTGTTCCAAGTAAGTCTAACACGACTTGATATTTTATGGAGACAGGGGACGTGGCAAGATGGAGCCCCGAGACGACCCAGGCAGATCAGCCAGCTGGAGGAGAAGGCGCAGAAAATAGAAAAGAAACACAGCTTTGAAAGGCGCAGAACAGCAAAGCCAGTGACGCAACCTGGCGGAGACCTCTGCGGACAAAAAATCAAGCAATCAGAGCGAACAGGGCCGGGACTACTTGTATCATGCTGGACTATTCATGTAGAACAATAATAGCCAGGAGACCTCATGGAATATCATATCAGGGCTGTTGACGCCGTCTTGTCCATATTCCCATGACGACTTGGCGTCGTGAATCCTCGTCTAATATCTGTTACATGAATGACAGCGGAATGTGTTTCAGGTATACACATCGGATATAGTACATGATAGTCCAGCTGCTTAAACTGCCGTCGCTCAATAGGGTGTTTTTTTTCTTTCTTTTCTTTTCGGTTAAAGCCCCGTCGAACTGCCACTGAAATGGCGTCGTGAGGGTATTTCCATTACCAGCCAGTGTACATCAAGTCATAGTAGGGTCATTCATTATATCAACATGCCTGCATGTGGCATTGTATCCTTCTTCTTCTTCTTCTTCTTCCTCATCCTTCTTAGTCCTTGTCGTTGTCTAGTTCTCCCCCACAGTTTAACAACAACAACAAGTAGTAGTAGACTGCAAGGTTCTTTACGTAGAAGTGTGCTGCGCCCACGGCTTGCTCATCTCAATACTGTTGATGCTCCGCGCATCGTCGTCGTCGCTGCTGCTGCTGTCGGCCGTCTTCTGATCTGCGCTGGCGGCGCCCTCAAACTGGCCGGCGCTCCACAGACGCATGCGCTTGCCGTAGCGGTAGACGACGGGGAGCATGAGGCTGAAGAGCAGCATGATGCCGCTGTAGATGCCAAAGGTCTTGAGGAAGCCAATGTCGAGGATCCAGTCGGCGGACTTGAAGCTGATGAGGAAGCCTGCAATGAGGCGGAAGGAGGACATTGTGACGAGGACGGGTCTGTAGAATGATTAGATTAGAGAGAGAGAGATGAAACTCAAAAGAAACTGGGACCAAAGAACAACAAGAACATACCCAGCATAGTTGGGATAACTCTCGACCAGGTAGACGCTCACAAGCGTGTTCATGGTCAAGCCGCCAAAGCCAATCAGGAAGAAGCCGACGAGCAGCGGCACCAGCGGCCGGTCCTGGGTGTGCTCGCCGGCATAGCCAAACAGCAGCGGCCCGACGACGCCCGCCAGCAGCGGGAAGGCCAGGCTGATGAGGTGCGACTCGGGCTCGCGCTGGCCGCCGTTGCGGCGCGCCTGGTAGTTGGAGATCTTGTCGGCCAGGTAGCCGCCAAAGAACCAGACAAAGGGCGTGGCGACGACAATGGGCAGCACCACAAAGCCCAGCTGGTTGAAGCTGAGCTTGAGGCTGAGGATGATGGCCGCGGCGTTCTGCTGCGTCGCCGACAGCGCGCCGACAAAGATGGAGTTGAGGGCAATGACCCACAGCACGTTGGGGAAGAAGGTCGCGCGGATCGTCTCCATGATGGACTTGCGGCACAGGCGCCACTCGGTCGGGACGGAGCAGACGCCAAAGTCGTCCTTGTTGGTGCGGTAGCCGTAGTGCGCGTGGTCGAGACGGGGGCGGACCTCGCCTGGGCGGAGGGGGTACACTTCCTTGCCAGCTGTGTTGGTGTTTTTTTCCATCGGGTCAGTTTTGGTTTTCCTTTCCACCATTCATTCTTTGAAACAACAACAACAACAACAACAACAACTTCAGGACACACAAAGAAACTTACACAGTTCCTCTTGCGAGCGGATCCACCTCGTCTCGGGCACCAAGAAGATCATGCCAATCCACACGACGATGCCGGCCGTGGCGGTGATGTAGTAGATCCAGCGCCAGCTGAGCTGGACAATGATGAGCGGGCTCGTCAGGCCAATCGACACAATGAACAGGCCCTGGCCCGCGCTGACGAGCGAGAAGGCCTTGTTGCGCTGGTGGATGAAGAGCATGTCCTGCAGGATGAGCGGGATCAGGGCCTCGACGGCGCCGGCGCCAAAGCCCTGGAAGACACGCGCGGCAATGTGGCTGTTGAGGCTGGTGCTGAAGCCCGCCCAGAGCCCGCCCGCCCAGGCCATGACGCCGGCAAACAGGATGATGGGGCGGCGGCCCCAGGCGATGGACAGCGGCACGAGCACGTACGACGCGATGCCGTTGACGAGGATGGGCAGCGTCGAGATGAGGTCGACCTTGGAGATGGGCGGCCCGCCGAGGCTCGACAGCAGCTGCAGCGGGTCGGCGGGCTTGCCGCCCGGCGTGCTGAAGCTGAGGCTGCTCAGGTCGATGCTGCCGAGGATCTTGGGGTCGATGCCGGCGTACTCGAGCACGAAGATGGGCACGAGCGCGCCGACGATGGCCTCGGCCGACAGCGCGAGCGCGCCAAAGAGCGAGAGCGTGATGATGGCCGCCCACTTGCGCCATTCGGGCAGGTTGAGCGGGTCCTTGGGATCGGGCGTGGGCATGGGGATGCAGCGCATCTGGCCGCCCTCAAAGAGCTGTGTCGAGCCGACGACCTGCGTCGCGGCCACCTCGCCTGCGCGCTTGTCCCAGAGCACCTCCTCCATGCTGTCGCGCACCTTGGCGTCCGTGGGGTAGCGATCCATGGCTGCAGTGTCTCTCGGCCAGCGGTTGACACGCGAATGGGAGGAATAATGGGGGGTTGGGCGGTTGAGAAGGAGGAGGAGGATGGATGGAGGGATGGATGGATGGACGAGAGGCCGGGGCAAGAGAGGCTCGAAAGCGGCGACGGCGACGCTGATATTTGACTCCAGAACCGTCGAGTCGAGCAAACGTCTTGCAACAGGCCTCTTCTTCCTGTGCTCTCCTGTCTTGTCCCTGGACGCCGCTGGCAGCGTCCCAAGATTTCAAGGCCTCAAAGTGTCACCAGGAAATGGGACGAGCCTAGTGTCTCGTGGCCCTCGTCCCATCTTTTGCCCACCAGTCAGCCTCTGCTTCTGGCAACTCTGATGCACGAAACAGGGCCTCTTCAAAGCATCGGCTTCCCAATTCGACAATGCAGGGAGAAGTTTGCTAGTCTGGCGCAAAACGGGGTGTAAACGCATCTGTTAGAGCCTTGCAAGGCCAGTAGCCTCGACGCGGACTAGAGACGACATTTCATCAGGCCAAACACCACGGCACCACCCAAGGCGATCCCCCAGTGGCGGTTTCTCCTGTAGTCTTGATCAGAAAAAGAAAGAAGAAGAAGAAGAAGAAGAAAAGAAGGCCATGCTCTTCGTCTTCCTCGCATGCGTTGCTGCCAGTGGCACTGTATCATGTTGGCAAGCAATGAACTGCCGCCCGTCTTTCCGCTCGGGGCTGTCACGCCAAAAAGAAGTTCGAAACACCAAGTTGTCACTCGCGGCTTGGGGCGGCAGATGGCCTTGGCGCTGCTAACCCAAGAGACGCGAGGCGAGGCGAGGCGAGGCGAGGCGTGGCTCGGCTCAAAGGGGAGTGTTTCTTGCGAGAAGTGTGCCGAATGGGCCCTTGCTAGAACTTTGGTGTTTTTGATTGCCTTTTTGGGGCATCTGTTTTTCACTCCATCATCGACAGAGATTCCTCCGTTTCACCAACAGGCTGGCTTGGCTGGCTTTGGGTTGGAAACTCGCTCGTTCCTCGCCGAGTTGGCAGACGATGCGTTACCTCATTTGGCCATTCGGTTGCAACGGTTTGGGTCGATTGTCATGGCCGTGCTTGGCAAACACAATGAGCACGCTGTTCAAGGTAGTCAGGGTCAATTGGACATTCAGAGAATCGAGAGCCTTCTTTTTCACGGTTGCTTTTCCACTTCTGGAGTGCGCCATCACGATTCTCAGCCCTCTGACAGAGCTTTGTAATTCGCAGCTTGTGAGCGTCATGCTAGGTCAATAACATTACAGGTGCCAAGTTGTGCTAGACCGTTGTGAGAGGCCGCTCCATGCACATTGTGGTGCGTGTTGTTAATTCCAGGCGCAGCGGTCATTGATATACAGCCCCCCCCCCCCAGATTTTTTTAGAGCATCATCAGAAGGAAGAAAAGAACCATACGAGAGAGCAACATTACGTAGTTCAGCAACTTCTCTACATGTCTGTTCACAAGACAAAGAAATGGGCCGAAATGTGTTGCATCTGGGGCCCCCGGAAATGACGCCCCAAAGAGATCGAGGTGAGGTTTGGTGACATATCTCTGACGTATACGACCGCCGCCGCACAAACGGCCTGACGGTCATACCATCATCACTTCACAGCAAGCAAAGCAGCTCCCATTTATTGGCGAGGAGCCAGCTTTTGGTATATTGGGCTCAGCCACCTGATTCTTTCAAGGCACAAAGTATAGCACTCCGTAAATATTCTTCTCCCAGACCACCAACGACTCAGCATCGAGAAACACAAAAGAACCCAATCAAATTCGATACGCCCGTTGGTCTTGTGCGAGATATTGTCGACAACAACAACAACAACAACAACAAGCATCCAGCAAAACCAACTCAGCCTCTCAAAACACTCGGAAGAGCTCCTACACAAACACCCAAACAATGTCTGCCATCCGGTCTTCTCTCGTCCGCCAGACACTGGCTCGACGGCAGCCTGTGGGCTCTCTCGCCAGACGATCTTATGCCTCGGCCGCACCCCAAGGCGGACCATCCAAGGCCAAAGGAATGGGCAGCCTTCCGATGTTTGTTAAACCCCAACCCAACCCAACCCAACCGCACCTCGTGTCCTTCTTTCTTGACCTTGATTACTCCACTCATGAATCTAACCTGGCCGCCTCTTTAACACAACCAGTGCCCTGGGTGCCGTAGCCGTCATCGTCCCTGGCAGTCTCTACCTCATCAGCAGCCGCCACGAAGCCCCCAAGCACAACGACCACAGGTTCCAGGGCGGTGTGCCCAAGGACGCAGACATCGAAGACGTCAAGCGCGGCTGGGGCGGCAGCAAGGTCCACGGCACGGACAAGTACGTGTCCAAGAGCTATGAAGATGTCGACACAGATCTGCCTCCAAACGCGCTCAACCACCCCGTAAACCAGGAAAAGGCAAGTCCACTATATATTCCTTCTCGAGGAGGCCGAGCGGAAAGAGGGCCTTTGTTGTTCTTGTAGGCGTCTGCTAATAGCGAGTCTTTTTTTGGCAACAGATGGACAGGACTCATCAGTTGAAGCCTGCATCGAAGAGGGCGGATCCGGTCAAGTCGATATAGGTGTGCGGTCGGCGAACTTTGCAGTTTTGGCTCTGCATATATAAATCTGGGGGTCTTCGTCCCGTTCACTCGCAAAGGAGGCATGCGAACTATTTCTCGATTTGGATCCAAGAATCAGACAATGGAAAATCAACACAAGGCTTGTGGGAGTTGTGGGAGTACGGTAGAGCATATTTGTCAAATCCAAAAATTTACAGCACACACTTTTTCCATCCAGTAGATTGTGATTCTTTGGTATCTAACCATACACTTTGGGTATCAACTCTTTTTGAATTTGTTGCTCTCAAGGCCGTTCTCAAAAGAACAACCCACATGTACGCCTGTCTAATGCAGTCTATAGTCTTGTTGCCACTCTTTTCTATCCAACGCCCTGGTTTCCCCCGCCAAAAAAAAAAAAAAAAGCATCCATGAACAAACGACTCAAAAGTGAGCCAAGTCAACCAGAAAGGCTTCCGTTTTACTCCTCGTTGACAAGCACGTAGCGGTAGCGAGCCTTGCCGTCCTCGAGGTCCACGACGGCCTTGTTGGCGTCCTTCATGGGCCGCTCCTGGACAAGACCGCGGATCTTCTTCTCGGTGACAAACTCCAGCATGTCGCGCAGGTGCTGGGGGGTGCCGATCAGCGAACCCTCAAAGTTGGTCCGTCCGTGGACAATGGCAGCGCCGGGGATCTGGAAGGGCCCGTCGTCGGGCAGACCGACCTGCACGAAGCTGCCGCCCTTCTTGAGCAGGGACAGGTACGAGCCAATGGGGACCTATAATCAGAAGAGGAAAACAAGGCTTCGAGTTAGTTATCTGGCAAAAGAGTTGCTTCACCAAGACGGAATGAACATACCTTGCTCGAGGCAACGGTGGAGATGATGAGGTCCAGGGTGCGCGCGTGCTTCTTCTCCCAGTCCTCCTCGTCCGCCGTGGCAATGTAGCCATCGGCACCCAGGCTCATGACCTCGTCGCGCTTGTTCTCGCGGCGCGAGATGCCAATGGCCCTGGCGCCCATGCCCTTGGCAAACAGCACGCCGTAGTGGCCCAGGCCGCCGACGCCGACGATGCCGACCGCCATGCCCGGCTTGACGCCGTGGACCTTGAGCGGGCGGTACATGGTGACGCCGCCGCACAGCATGGGCGCCGCCTGGCTCGACTCGAGGCCCGCGGGGATCTTGACGACAAAGTGGCTCGGCGCGCGGTGGTAGGTCGCGTAGCCGCCCGTGTTGATGTCGCCGTTGAAGTGCGGCGTGCCGTACGCCCACACGATCTTGTCGCAGTAGTTCTCCTCGCCGTCGTCGCACTCGTGGCACGTGCCAAAGCGGCTCAGGCACGAGTCGCCCTGCGCGCCCACGCCCACGCGGTCGCCCACCTGGATGCCGCCCGTCGCCTTGGAGCCGACGCGGACTGCCACGCCGACAATCTCGTGGCCGACTGTGAGGGGGTACTGGGTGCCGCCCTGTTTGTTTTTGTTGTTGTCGTTAGTTTGTTTTCTTGTGTGTTCTGGAGGAGAACTGTTTGCTGATGGGACAAGGAGACACTCACCCAGCCGTTGCTCAGAAAGTGCAGGTCGGAACCGCACATGCCGCAGTGCGTCACCTTGATATCAACGTCTGTCTCCTCCCACGCCTTGGGCTGCACCTCCTGCCACTTCATGGTGCCCTCGATGGACTTGGGGTCGTGGGCCGCCCAACCCTCGAACTTGTAGTCTGGCATGCTGCCCATGATGAGTGCTAGAAACTGGGAAAATACAATATAAGCTGTGAAGGTGTATGTACAACGAAAGAAGACAAGCAAGTGGCTGGAGAGATAAACGTGCTGGATATAGAGATGAAGGAGAAGAAGAAGAAGAAGAAAGAGGCAAGCCACAGGCCGAGGATATATCCTCCTTGGTATTTGAACTCGGCTTCACCCACCACGTCTCCCATGTGCTCATCCTATACCCCGTCGCGAACCCCGATGACCACCACATCCATTGCTTTAAGTCCGCCCGCCCCAGGATATTAATAACGCGTCCCACCCGTCGGGGATCGAGACCACTGCGAAGGTGTACGGCGTACAACTGCCATGTAAGTACGTAGTAGATGCTGCTCCATTTCTTCTGTCTTTTGAAATCTCCCCCCGCTGTTCAGATGGAGACAGCATGGCCTGCGCATCAACGTCAGCCCCTTGGGAGCTTAGCAATCAATCACAAGGAATCATGCTAAGGCCGAAGCAAGAAACTCATCGAAATAAATTATAATAAGAAAATAACAATAAAAACATAAAATAAAAGAGAGAGAGAGAATACACCATTGTCTCTCTCGCAGAGAACGCGCCCCTCGCTCCCCCTTTACTATCTACTATGTAACAGATTGCCCCGCTGCAATGTCGTGGTATGTCAAATTTTAGCTGACAGCACAGGGAAACAAAACCAACAAGGAATTAAAAAAAAAAAAAAAAAAAAAAAAAAAACAAGAAAAGAGAGGGAGGGAAAAAAAGAAAAAAGAACAAGGGAGAATTCCACAGTGGTTCCGCCTCCGGCCTTCGCGACAGGGCCATCCATGAAGTTTCCATGGCTGGACCCGTATTTGTGTCTGCGGCCACGGCCACGGATTATTATCTGCAGCAGGATTCAAAGGAGAAAGGTTGCACCCTGCCGCAATCCCGAGGTACTAATACATAGTAGGTCTGTCAGGATGGAAGCTTCTTCTTTTTTCTTCTGCCTCTTGTGATGTGGATATGCTTGACTCGCAGGCACACTATTGGCTGGAACGCTGTCTGCGGCTCATCAAGATGCTTCCAGCGCCGAAGGATCATTACACTATTATTGCACAGCTTTTCATATCAAGTAGGATGGAACGCCAATCAACAATAAGGATAAAGATAAAATCAAGTTAAAAACCTTTGTACACCGAGAAAGTGACGTCGTTGTTTCGGTCTTTTTTCTCCCCTATCTTGCATATCGGCGGGCTGAGCAAGACAGAATTTTTCTGTTCTGACGGGCAAACTTGACTTGCTCGACGGATGATGATGACGACGACGACAACGACGACGACGACCGAAAACCAGGGGGAAAAGATTGACCAGAGCTCGCTCTCTCGGCCTTCGGAGGGGCGGGCTCGCATGAAAGCCCATGACGAGACGGACACTGCAGCCCTGAGCTGGATGTAGCGATAAAAGGGAGAGGTTTTCGGTTATGCTTCATCTGTCTTTTTCCCCGGCCATCGGCGTTAAGAAAAAGTCAAAAAAGAGTTCTCCACGTCCGCCGTGAGGGCCGCCCAGTGCCCTGACAACGTCTACAGACTGCGTCAAGCATTGAGTGATCATGTAGCCCCCAACTCTTCCCAAACGATGCGTGCCACAATGCATGAAATCAAGGCTTTCGGTCTATGTTATACATAATACTATATAGTAGAAGTAGTTCGGTCTAGCTTGCAACAAGGTGGCGCGAGGTGGCGCTGGTGTCGGCATGTTCTTCTCCACCAGCAACGTTTCAGAATCTGTAACGCCACAGTACCGGTGCTTTTTTCCCACTACTATGTAAATGCAGGAAGCCAAGCGCTGGCTGGCAGAAGCTATGAATAACCTTAATGATGGGATGGCTTGGTGTGTGGAAACAGCCCCCGAAACCGCACGCCTCTTGTGTGCTGCAAGGTCTGTGCGATGGTCCGTGGATGGATGGATATACTCTGTGCATATGGCAAGCCTTGGTAGCGCTCGTTATGGGACCAGCCGCAGCATCGTGTATATAGTTTCTGCCGGTAAAGAATAGGGCTGCCGTTGCGTGTTTTGGCTCCGTTGTGGAGGTGGCGCAGGTCCAGCTTTCGTTCTGGCCTAGAGAATTTATCCTGAAATGAATACCGGTCGCGGGGACCTACAGCATATCTACATCCTAGGGGTCGTCTTGACACAGTGAGAGCGTTTATGGACGTGCTCGCTGGCTCATTGAGCGCCAGGTCCTCTCTCTGTGCGAGTAAGTGAGTTCAGCTGCGATTCAGAGCCGCCCTTGGAACAAAAATGGCGCGGTCCAACTGTCACGATGAATGAGACTCCCGCGTGGAAAAGGTTCCCAAGGCCATGTAAGACCCAAGAATCAAGTCACTGTCGATTGATCACATGTATAGGATTTCCATCTGATGAAAAGTCTCGTCCCCTGAATATCAGAATCCGTGTTGGAACGACACAGGCCACACCTCAACCGCTTGTTCGCCTTTAGGGTTCAAGAGTCTGGGAGGACGATATGTTGATACTCATGGACAAAGCCTACGCCAGAAGCCGTCTGCAAATTGCACTGCCATATCACTCTGGAACGCTGAAATTGACCACCGAGAACAGCTTTCAATGAATTTTCTTGAGACCAGAACAACGTATCATTGGTCAGACGCCGAGACTTTCCTATGGCTCTTCTCAGTTCTCAGTTCTCGGATCTCTGCTCTAGTCTGATATTTGCCAGCATGTCACTCTCAAACTCGGCAGTCAATTTCGCTCTTCCTGCACAATTTGCATGTTTTTCTGAACGCACTCATCTACTACACATACTCCCATGTCACTTGGAGCAAGGAAACCATGCCTCTGATTAATAGCATGGTAGGATAGTCACGTTCTGAGCTTTCCATAGTCCACCCGCTCAGCTGTGTAAAAACACAGCCGCGACATGGAGAGGAACAAGCACAGAATCATCCGACCGTCATTGGCAAACTTCGAGGCTGAATGAAACACCGACAGGGAGTGACTGCTCAACTTGGCACTGCTTTCAATCCCATACCCTATACAGCACTTAGTCACGAGAACGTATAGCAAATAGAGAAATCGTTTTTTTTTTTTTTTTTTTTTTTTTTTTGGCGCTGAGCAGTACAGCTTCTGCAGAGATATGCCGTCATTCTCAGAGCTCAACAAACCTTTGCATCTGCAGAATACACAGACGATTGATTTTGTATCTGAGGCACCCTTCGCTTGTGGACATGAGTGTATTTCAACTGCTGCCATGGTCGGTGGCGAGCCAAGCAAAGTCCGTTTGTAGTACTTGTTCAGGTATACACGATTAGCCTGTGCCCAAGTTAACATGTACGGTTACCAGACTAGGTCAGTGATCATACTCTGATGATCAGGCTAAAAGACGACGGTTCAAAGTTAGCACTATATCAAATCCAAAAGACATCATCGCGATGACCTGGCCGTCAGTCGTCGGGGCCATGTTGGCTATTGAAGGTAGGTTGTCCAGTCGTCTGAAAAGTGATCTCTTACACAAGCTTTCATCTCATTTTTGTTGATTCAGATGGCGCCTTCTCGAGAGTACATAGTCGACGAAGGCCCCGTGAATCTGGCCTTTCAATCTCAGCGACCTCTTGGCTGATGACGACGCAAGCACGCCCCGATCACACTTCATTACTTGGTGGAGTGTATGTCCCCCACTGGGGGTGGTCCAAGTAGCCAATCTTGCGTAGTTGGACTTTTTGACAATGACAACGAGGGTCAACGGCTCGAGCCCTTTCCGCTCGTTGGCCCGATATTCACGGCGAATCAACTCAGATATCCTGCTATCTCCTGGCATGTAATCTGTTATTTGTTTTGGTATAGCTTGAACCGCTGACCATAGGTTTATAAATCTACCGGGCGTATCTATAACTTTTCCAGCAAGAGTCGCAGTCCCTGGTTGGAACCTCAAGCGCATTGCTGTCGTTGTCGTTGCGGACGGTGTTGTCATTGACAATGTTCTACTTTTCAACATTCATCTCGACACACTCTCCAGCCGATTTCTACTCTCAACAACTACTCTATCTACATCTCAAGTACTCCCCTCAAAGAGCTCCCAAGAGAATCGCTTACACCTAGAAGCAAGACCCAATACTCACAGACGGCCCATGCGAATGTTGGGTATCACGATACCACAAGCACGCATACAAGCTTACACCCCAAAGCATACACAAACAAACCAAAAAAAAGTTTCAAAAAATCCTCCCAAGCGAGAAATGACGGCTTCAAACTGCCCCAACAGCCTTCTTTTTAAGGATTGATCTTTTTTTTTTTTTTTTTTTTTTTTTTTCATGGCTTCTTGGAGATTAACGAGTTGTGCTATTGAAAGTTCATTCATCACATGGACATACAGCGACCCGTTCGCGGTCCGCTGTCTGCAAATGCCAGCACCAAGGCTCGTTCATAGAATTTCAATATACATGCAAATCCGTTCTGAGCAAGCAGAGGTATTTCAATCATTGCGTCTTGCCTCTCGTTTGAGGAGAATCCCTTGGCTGATGGTGAAGTCAACGATGTTCAAAGGGCATCTAAAACATAGAAGCATGCTCTACTCCGTACAACGACCGCAAATTTTCTCATATATACATATATATATATACTTGGCCTGGAATGAACAAAAGCATCACTTATACGAAAATCATCCTTACTTGGGCTATAAAAAGAAGAAAAAGGAAAAAAACTGCCAATCATTCAAGAGAAAGTTGTAATGTTCAAAAAGGATTACAAGAAAAAGTAACCAAGATCAAAAAAATTCCATCCAAAAATAAACCACGCGCTCCTCCCTCTCCAGATACTATGTACTCTGCCCTCCTGTACCATGTACCCAAAACGATCCCAACTCCCGATGGCGCCGGAGCAAAAACACCCAATGCGGGTTGGGCTCCTCGGGCTATTCAAGAAGCATAGACATAGTATCTGTAGGTACATAGCACATGTTGCTTTGGGGAAGATATCCATATCGAGTGGTCGACCATTCCGACTCGACGCTCATAATAAAAAGGAAAACAGGCTCACAACCACGCGTCAAAACGCCCACATGACGATAAATAATTACAGGGCGAGCCCAAAGACGGGGTGAAAATATCACACGAATATCAAGAGCCACCATGAGCACCCAGCTTCTCTGCCAAGGCTTCCGTTTGACAGAGAATAGTACTGTCTTCGGACTTACCGGTGAATCGTGACCCATGGATCCCCAAGTGTCCTTTTCTCTGTGGTCATTGCTCCAGAAAGCGTCCTTTTGTTTTTGTCTGTTCTTGGGAGAAAAGAAATGTCGTCTGCAAAGCCAAGACTTGATACCAAGCACGGAATGGATAAAAGAAAAAGGAAGAGAGAGAGATGGCGGGGACAAGAGAGAGAGAAGATCGTGAAGGCAAACACTTCCAGCAAATGGTGCAATACCGTCAAATCCGTACGCGCCCAATTCGACCAGCCACATTCTACACCTTTGCTGCAAGCCGTATGAAACGACCAGAGGGCAGAAACCAGAGTACATACAGATCGGGTACAGCGTGGCAGTTTTACCTGACATTGCCGGTATCCGCAAGGGGCCGGCTCCGGGGGTTGATCCGGACGGGTTGAAAAGTAAAAGTGCAAAAGAGGTCGAGTGGGGAGGGTACAAAGTACATTTGCAGATACTCATAGTAATACAGTCCCCGGTGCTCGAGATTGCAACCGCAAGGCCATGAGCATTGGCCGTCAAGAACGACGCACCGTCGTCTCTACAAAAGATTAGGATGTGATGACTCAACTCGTCGTCTTGGGCTGTAACCTGGACATAGTACATAGTACGCACACAGCCATCCTTTTCTTGTTTCACGAGCGTTGTGTGCTCCCAACGACGACCTGCACTGGCCTGTGCTCTCCATCAAGGCTCCTGCGCCAATCCCATCGGGCCTTCTTCTGTGCCAGCTAATTAACCTCCCTGGCGGTATCACACAATTTTTAGCGAGCTAGTGCACTGCGACGCGTGGGTCGTGCTTCTCACGTGGGTGTGGATTAGGAAACGCAAAGGGGAGACGGTGGACCAGAAAAGGAAGGCGAGTGATGAAGCAGAAAAAAAATAAAATTGGGCATGAAAGGGCAAAGGAGGGCCTGATGAACAACCCAAACCGGGTATTCCATGAGACGGGTCGGACGACGCAGTGGGGAGGGGGGGGAGGAAGCGCGAAGTCGCAAGAGGTCAAACAAGATCAGCCCGTAAAAAGAAGACGAACCGATGAACCGTCTGCAGTCATTCTCTTTTTTGGAAGAGACACGATACATACCCCACCGACCAGAGAGACATGGCACCGCGTCTTCTGCGAGGCTGCAAAGACTGCATGTCTGAGGCACCTGTCGCTGTGTGCATACTAGTACATAGTACCGCATCCGAGCTGTGGGATTCGGATAGTGTCC
Source organism: Coniella vitis (assembly GCA_011317545.1). Lineage (NCBI taxonomy): Eukaryota > Fungi > Ascomycota > Sordariomycetes > Diaporthales > Schizoparmaceae > Coniella > Coniella vitis. The sequence goes on from WUJK01000003.1 coordinate 1,002,178, forward strand.
GGGTCTCTCCTGAGTGGTCAAGATGGAAGCGGAGCTGTGCACTTAACGGACCAATGGGTGGAATGCAAAGCTCACTCCCAAGCTATCGCCGCACCCGCTGAGGACCCATGTGTGTTGTGTGCCAGTACGAAGTGGGAACCCCGCCAGGTGATCATTTGCGTGACCCTTGCTTGCATTTGAAGGATTCGTCACTTTGGACACGATCGACACAGTGTCAATAACGAAGCTGACGAGCCTCCCTATCTGCCCTGAGCCCATCTCCGTCAGACGCCCTTCAAGGATGCGATCGCCGAGCGTGCAGTCCGTTTTTTGTTCGTACTTGCATCGTATGTAAAAACCACGATCCACGCGCCGGGTCAAGGAAGGCCGCAGAGAGGACAAAAGATTGCGGCATATCACTTGACAATACTCTTTTGTGTACTATCAAGTACGCCAGTGAGACAGGACCTCTTGCGAGCGTACGGCTTTGGCTAGGGAGGCTGGATTGACGGATAAGAAGGGCAAAAAAAAAAAAACATGAAACATGGATCAAATAATAGAGTCAAATGCAGTGCAACGGCAGAGGTCAGGGTAGCGAGCCGGCAATAGGCGGCCGATATGCGCCCAAGCACCTGCCAAGCAGTCAACGAAACTCTTGTCAATATCTGTTCTCATCAGTTGCAGAATCAGCGGACAATTTTGCGGAGCTGTTGCTGTCTCGTCCTCTCTTTGTCTTGCCTCTCTTTTAGGCCGGAGCGGGGGCCCCGAAAAAATGTGACAGTCCAAGCATTTGGCATTTGAGAATGAGTAGAGGCCAATTGATCTTTTCACACAAACAACCCAGTGACGTGAAGCCGGACCAAAGTCGCCCCCAAGGACTGTCGATCACGCAGGAGCAGGAAGGGATCTCTCTGCAAGTGTGGGCGAGTTTTCGGTGAGTTTTCATCTCACAGGACCGGTTGTCTGAAGGGCATGGACCCTGTTTTAAGGAAGGGCAAGAGAAACAACCTCTCAGAAAGAGAACAGAGAGGCAAATCGCGTCGGGGTGTGATGAACGATGTGAATGAAGGAAATCAGCCAGGAAGGATACTATGTACAACTCGCCTGCAAAGAGTGAGAGCTACCATACCACGTAACCGCTTGTTCCGCTTTTATGTTGCAGCCTTGCAGCAGGGAAAGACGTGTTTGCTGGCACGGCAAGCATCGTGACTTTTTTAACCAAGACCGAGGGGCCGAAATGCGCCGTCAGTTGTTTCTTCCTTCTTCCTTCTTGTTCCTGCTGGAATGCTAGGTGAGCCGCGTAGACATGTTGCGTACAGACTCTATACTGTACTATATTATACAGACGGCTTTTCAATCCAGCGGCAAGAAGCAAAGAGAGGCTGCCGATCATGACATAAAGTGCTGTGGCCTTCGAGGGTGCCAGTGGACGGGGAAGAGGGCTCTGCGGCCAACAACCGAGAACCGGCCGACCCTTTTTCTTTTGGGCCGGGGGGAGCATGCAGTGCTCCAGAAGTACCTCGGCATGCTCTCAGCGCGCAGAGTGGACGAGGGCACAAGGGTCCAGCATGATGACAGATGACGCTGGAAGGAGCACGGGTGGCGGCGGGTGCGTTTTCTCAACCCTGCGACCGTACTCAAATCGTGAGGCCTTCGACGACAAGAAGCCAGCAATGGCCGGCTGCGCCCCCATCACGTGGGCTGGCGAGGGATGGCGGGCTGCCGTTGCAGAACCAGGACCCAAAAACCGAAATCCCCCGACCCCAACCGCACCGAACCGCAACCGCAAACCCCAGCCGTGCTCAAGGCGATCAGCTCTGCTTCCTTGGCGCCCGGCATTGTGTGGGTGATGTCATGAACGGCCATCGCGGGCGCGCAAAGTGGGTGGACGAAGCGGAGTTGCGTGCTTGGTTTTCCTTTTCTATTCTCTGGTTTTCTGCTGGACATGGAAGCACTGCGTAAAGAAAAGCAACATGGCGACGTAGTGGTGCGCAACTTTCAGATGGCATTTTGGTCAAGCACGACATGCAAGAGAGAAGAAGAGAAAATTTTTCGATCGACGGATGCATCGTGAGAATGGCGTACCGCAGGTTGCTGCTGTACTTTTCAGACGGTACTCGGGTACAGTCATTAGAAGCAATTGCAGTTCGTGAGGCAGGTGCGTCTCCTGGGATTCTAGCTTGCTGAACCTGCACGGGTGACCTGCTGCCTCAGTAGGTGCCGTGTACATAGTACTATGTATTCTCTACCTATGTGTATACATACGTACTATGTTAGTAGTAGTAGCGCGTACATAATACAAGTAGCCTTGTACTGTGTACTCGGTCCCCTCACAGATGGCAGGAGCGCCAGAGCCTGGGAGCCCTATCAGGGGGAGGCCCGTTGGCTTTCACATCCCGATTAGGCTTGAGATGGGCTTCTGAACATGGGCATCTCGCGAATCAAGCCGCCAATAGCTCTCCCGCTGAGGACCCTGCAGGACACTTGCTGACGCGCTGCGGCTGGAACGGGCAGTTTCTGGTGAGAATCTGTATTTTGGTACAAATGCCATGTACTCTCGGAAATATCCAACAGCAAACCCCATCATCATCTTGACGGTGGCCAAGTCGTCATCTCACTCTCGGCATGTCCATCCTTTCCGCATTGATAAACTCAAAAGTTGCAGAAACCTTCTAATAATGTGTGCCTAGTGCAGCTCAGGACGGCGGAACCACGCTTGACGAGCCCGACCAGCCCGACCAGCCCGGATCCCCAGGGACCAGACGGCCGTTTGGCCACTGCGCAAGAGGAGGCGATCGTGAGGGCTGCACGCAGCCTGGAGACTGACTCGGCAGAAGGGTGTGCATGGTGGTATAATGTGCGTCCATTCTAGTCGAATTCGATCCACTCGACAGCTTCCCACGCCAGCACAGGTCACTCCCGGATGGGACAGGACAGAAACACAACTGGACACAATCCCACCAACAGCAAGCCGTCCTCGTGAAGGAGACCATGTATATAGTAGGCCCAGCATATACTACGCAAACTGGCGTTGCATATCGTGACGGAAGCCAATGTTGTTCAAGATTGGGATCGGCTAAGCCTGAAATTGACAAGAGACCCTGGGAGGCTTCTTTTGACTTTTCTCCCGGCTAGGGCCATACATAGTAGCCTGCAGCTGTGCACGGTACTGGCGCCACAGGGTCCGCACGCGCTAACAGCTTCTGCAAATACATAGTACAGCGCCTTCCATGCGCTCTCCCGCGCCGCCGACAGCCCCTGCCGCCTTAGCTGGATCGGGTCTACGGCCCAGCTGTCAGCAGGGTCGCTTGCTCGACCCGCCAGCGACAGGATGAGCAGGAGGAAGAGAAGGCATCCGAAATCGCGATAAGCATATTCCTCTTCTAGCCTGCTTGGGTTCGACGATAGTATGCGCATGTCTGGCCCGTCTCCAAGCCAACAGACTTGGATCAAGGAACCGGTCAACTGTCTACTTGATGTATCGGGCTTGGACGACATAGTCCATGGCCTCGCGGTGGCTCCCTTTGCCGCTCCGCCAGCCCGCGCGATCGACATACCTGCTGATTGGCGCGGCCGCCCATTCCTCCTCTACCTTGCCCGGCCTGTGCGATGATGCAACGGCCTCTGCTATGTAGCAGCTCGAACGGCTGCCCGACAGGCTGCATCCAACAAGCTGGGGAGTATCGGGAGATGGGGAAAACAGAAGAAGACGATGCCAAGATGGTGGAAATACGTAGTAAGCTGGGAGAAGGGGGGGGGGCTGCAGGTAATTCCCATGGATGAGAATACTGAGAATACAGACGACGATCAGGAGGTGATTCTCCGTCCAGAGGCCTGGGAGCCGTCCCATCTCATGCCACAACATACTATATACAGGAGTATTTCTACAAAAGCCCACACGCATAGGGTTGGCATGGATGGATGGATGTTTTGTATGTGTGTACATAGTATGTTCCGTTGAGAATGCAGGGGCAGGCTGTTCATTCCCACTGATGTGCACAGCATCGTCATGCTCACTGGCGAACCGAAACGCCAGGGTGTTTGGCAGCCCTACTAGTCAAGAATCTTCCGGGCCGCCGCAGCAGTCAAGGGGGCCTCTCAACAAAGACACAAGACAGAAGTGATGGAATAAGCCCAAACAGAAAACGTAAGAAACGAGGCGCGCGGCCAACCGGCCTTGGAGGATGACTAGTTTTTTCTCTTTTGTCCGTTTTGCTACTCCATTTTCTCTCAAACTCTGCACGACCATGACGAGGATCACCGATACAAAGCGGGTTGCTCGTGATGCAGGCGAGTTCCACCCAACCACTTTTGCACCCCCGCCGCGAGCCGTGCCACTGCCACTCCCATTTTTGCAATGCGCTTGACCGACACAGACCGACAATCGAAACGGTGGCCAACAAACCAAGCAAGGCCGATCATCATCGTGACCCTTTCCCTCTTCCCCCTCCCTTTTCTGCACTCTGTACAAAAGCAAAACAGCGCATCACTCTTGCGCACTCCCTCCACGCACTCTTTTCTCGCAGCCCACCACCCCCAAGAGCCATTATGGATTGTGCCCACTGTTTGTGCATGGATAGACTACGGCCATCCAATTCCCATAGTATCAAGAACTAGCGGGCACTAGTTCGCGACGTAGTGAGCAGCAGGTGGTATTGCAATCGGTAACGCGGTATTGCAGGCGGGAGTCGCTCATGGCTCATCGTGGTCAGGCAGACAGGGCTGGCAGGGCGGACCATGCGAGAGTCCGACGACGACGACGGTGAAGCGTGTTGGCCTGACCGGCGGCGAACCGTAACCACCTGGGCCAAGCTCGGGACGCTTTGGGTTTTTGCTGTACTGCTATTATGTATGTAGGTACATGATTGCTGTGCGTGACCTTCTATAACCCACCACCATGGTCAAGCCTTTGCCCGCCTGAAGAGAAGCTCCAGGAGGCCCTGACGCCCCTCTTGCTGGGGGATAGCCGCCTATGGGCGCCAGAGAGCCCCCTGTGGCGTGGGCAGCTGGGCAGCTACAGTTGATCGAGGCAGGGGCTAGCGATGCATGATTACAGTGTATGTGTACTATGTAGCGCTACCTATATACTATGTACTTGCAGTCCCTTCGGCCCACAGTAGCCACGGCCCTGTTCACATACGGAGTACCTCGGCCAAGTACCTGTTCTGCTGCCGTGTGCCAGGTACCTGGGAAGCTCACCTGCCACATGCCCCAACCCGCTTTTCTGCTCGGCCTAGCAAGCACCAATTGGCCCACGACGATTCCTTTGGCTTCTCTCCGTCTTCTTTCTCTGCTCGCTCAAGCAGCCCGTCCCAGCAATTCTCGTGGCAAGCCCTGCCCCGGTTCTTTTCTCGCTTCCCCTCCCGCCTCCGCCTCGGCCGCAGCCTGCAACGGGATTCGATTCTTGAGAGCGCCCTTCCTCCTCGCCCTTCCCTCTTGCTCTACTCTTCTGGCCTGCCCGCCCGCTCCCTTTGGTCGTTTTCGCGTCCCGACTTCTTCCCATCCACACCGACACCCATCGCTCGCGCAGCCAGCACGGCCGGGAAAAGGAGAGGAGGCAGACGAGCAAGACAACGGAGAAGAACAACAAGGGCATCTCACGATAATCTCGTGCAGCGTGCCAGCCTGCCATCTGACCATAGGCCCCCTCTGTTTTCTGTGGACGCTCTGCAGACCGGGACGAGGAATCCAAGCCAGCAATTTGGCAACACCACCAGAGGCCCCAATTAAAAAGGCGGCGGCGTCAACTCAGCCATACAAGCAGAGTCCTGTTCCCTGCCTTGTTTTCCAACCCACGACTGGATCCACTCCACCTTCCTATATTTCGCCCAAATCCCGAGACCACGACTCAGGCACATCTCTCACACGCACCCTCAACTCACTGCCCAAGGTCAAGCCCAAGCCAGTCAAGGCCCGTCAAGCCAAAGCAAGGCTAATAATCCAATCCAATCCAACCCCAATCCACGCGGGACCACTCTTGAAGCCGCTGGAAAGTGAACGACATTCTCCATCCAGAGCCGACTCTGGAAGCCCTTTTTTTTCCCCTTCCCAAACAAAACATCTTTACCCCCCCCCCAAAGCAGAATCCTGCCAACCCTCCATTCCAGCCCGCAACAAAACGGCTCGTCACTTGTCTATCGCTGCGAGCCCACGTTCTCGAAGCAGAAATCCAGCCCCAGGGCCCCCCCCTCGAGTGCTGCCATCCTGCCACGCTGAGGAATTTCCCTGTCGACACGTACACGCCACACGCACGCCACCTCTACTACTACTCCCATACTATACTACAACAACTACTACTACTACAACGACGACAACAACAACAACAATAACAACAACGGCAACAACAACGATAACCTCAAGACCTCTGACTCGTATACATTTATACAAACACGCACACATACATAGTTACCCAGGCATACCCAGACCGCTACAGCACCATGGATGAGGCACCGCATCCCACCCAGCACGACGAGTTTCCTCGCCAGATGCCCGAAATGGCTCGTTCCGACTCGTCTTCTGCATCTTCTGTCGGCGAATCTTCCATTCCACAAATTGTTGCCCCTGTTCCTGTGCGACCACGCCTTCCTAGCCGGAAAAGCAGCGGTACAATCATAGTGCCCCGAGAGTCGGTGGACGCCGTGGAGCCTACCGAGACGAGGTTAGATCCCGGCGATGTCCGTGCAATGAGCCCCCGGCGCACCACCGAAGACCTCGAGAACCTTGGCCGCGAAGCTCGAGACGAGCTACGGAGGTGAGTTTTGTCGATATTCCATGGCATAGTTTTCATTACAAGGCAGTGTTGTTGTCTCGAACTGCCTGTAGGCGTTTCTCCTGGACCGACGATGACTAACACCAACTCTAGACACGCAAAAGCTCTACAGGACTCTCTTATTGCCATATTCAACCGCATCGAAGCCGTGAAGGAAGAACACGACAAGCTTGACAGCAACAACAAATTCTTACAAAAGTACATTGGTGATCTGATGAGTACCAGCAAGATTACCGCCACGTCGACAAGAGGCAAGAAATGATACCGTACGGATCAGCATCATCGAGACGTGGCAGCAGACTCATCCAAAATCGGTCCCCACAAGATTTTGAATTTTGCATCCAGCCACACGTGGAGGATCACAAAGGACACTTCCAAGAGAAAAAATTGAAGGAATAAGCACAAGAAGCAGTTCTTGTTTCTGGGAACAAAGCTGCGGTTTAGCCTTTGGCAGGCATTCAGCTGACTACAGCTTATCATACGTCATGAGGGCTACAAGCAAGAGTTTTCCTTTTTATGATAACGGCCTGTATTTTGCTTCCCGACAAATCCCACACGGCAGAGACCTCAACGTCGCACGACCCTGTTGTGTTACCGAAGATCTCACGAGATCTTTTGGGGTCATGCGGCTGATTGGGGATTACATGTGGTGGCAACTGATTTGCGTGAGTCACCAGTCAGCACCACCACCCAGTCCTGCATACACGCCGCTACTGCGAAAGTCGGGATGGTTTGGGCTCGAGATTGGAAGGGCAAAAAGGTGGCGTGGACAGCCCGCACAGCAATCGACCAGCTAAAGGGACATGAACCTCTTAGCACAAGTCCTCTAAACCAACAACACAGCACTACCTACGCTATCCTTCTCATGAGAAAGGAACACACCTTTCACCAAAACACTAACGGCATAGCCTGGAAGCTTGGGATGTTAGACTGATTTTGCCCAGGCACCGCACCACATCATTTTTTTTTCTTTTCTCTTTTTTCTAAAACTCTTTTTCTTTCTTGGTTCTCATTTGGCGGCGCAATCAAGGGGAAAATCATGCACATATCCACATATACCGCTTCTCAACCACAAACTCTCTACCTGTCACCTTCTCTCTTGCCGGTGCTGCGGCACTTTGGCGGCCTACTCGGAGTCGACGAACAGACAGCATATTACATTGGGATTATACCAAAGCATTCAGCACGAGGGGTTCCTTCCTTTATTTTTCATATTTTCACTGGGCATTTACAGGGCAAAGGGGCTGGATAGCGTCATGTCCTTGGCGTTTGATACTGGGTTCTTGGTTCTTGGCATTACGCTTTTGTTTTCAGTTCCTTTGTTTTTTTATGTCGGCGTCTTAATGATAAATTATTTGTATTGTACGTGTAGACAGAACGCTCGATGAGGGGATTCTGCCTTCTCTCGCCTTCTGGAAAGAGGCACAAACTGGTGCGATGATGGGCGAAAGAGAAACAAAAAAACGAAAGACTCAGCCCAGGGCAGACCAAACGATGTCAGGCTGCGCGCAGTTGCAGATTGGATCAGGTTCGGGCACAAAAACACTTATGAGTGTTACATTAGATACCACCCCCCAAGTTCAGAGAAGCAAATCTCAAACAGAGCACCTCTTGATTCGAGAGGCATCATTTTCGACGAAACATGGCAGTCCGGGGGCAGGCCACGTCTGAAATGTCTCGAGTGACTGAGCACACACGGATGTTGCTGTGATGGTGATTACGACCCGCTGGGATGTTGCTTGGACTGGGAATCGATACCTGGGAGGATCTTGTATGCTGGATGGCGATCTGATTCTGTCTGTCCCATTACCCAGATCGCCATGACCATGGGTATGGTTAATGCGAAAGGCTGTTCTGGGTTTGGATTCCTTTTTTTTCTTCTTTTTCCTGGCTGTTCCATTTCACGCCCATCCCCATCTTGCTGGTACAACCGCCTAGCTGTACCTAGCCAAGTATACGATACATGAGTACAACCAAGTATTCCTCAATTTATGCATGCGCAGTCAGTACAGTACCTTGTATGTTATCCATCCCACCGTGCACAGTTAGCGAACTATCATCTACTATGATATGTACCAGGCTACCCTGCCAAGCCTGCCACCCTACCTGCCCATCCGGCTATTCGGCCATGCACGCCAAGTAACTAGTTAATGACTATACAACACAATAATACACTGGCTGACTGGCTGACTGGGTATACATATATACACATAGTAAAAACGTTGACCATACTACTATGTGTGTACTATGTAGCCTTCTATTTTTCGAGAGACAGTGTGTACATGTTCGGCCTTTCCTTTTTCCCTTGGAACTTTGTTTTCTCTTTCTCTTTTTTTCTTTTTCTTTTTCTTTTCTTTTTTTTCTTCCCTCTGTTGTCTTCTTTCTTTCTCTTTACTATAACAAGCCTGGCGTTTATGGGGGGGGGGGGAGGGTTAGTCACAAAAAACGAGACAGGGTGAATGAAGGATTGTTGGGCGTAGAAAAGAGGTGGGCTTCGTATTTTTTGTTATTTTTTGTTATTTGATTTGCTGGGTGATGCAAATGCATCGCGAGATTTCCAGTTCATTTGTCTCAAGACTACATACACATATCCAGGCGTTTGTAGATGGTATCAAACGCAACCCTGGTCGGTTCGCTGTTAAGGAACTTGGAAACTGGACCTTCTAGAAGGGTGTTTATGGAAGGGTTATGATGAAGAAGAAGAACAGTAGTAGAAGTAGGAAAAAAAAAAAAAGAATCTTGGCCTGGTTTGGGGATATTGTAGAAAAAGGAGCGGTCTGTAAGTTTTTTTTCTTTTTTTGGTTAGTTTATCCTAAATCAGACTAGGCCAGACGGTGTGGGTGTTGATTTTTTGCTAGTCTTATGCACATAGTTTAGTTGTCTGTCTACGTAGTACATAGTACTGGTGAGGATTGGGTGCTTTTTGAAGGGGGTTGGTTGGTCGGGTGGTGTAGTACATGATAAGTGTTGATTTATTTGGTAGCCGCGCTTGGCGCTTGCGGTAAATGTGAATGCAAGGAGGATGGATGGTTGGATTCGGGGCGCTCGCTCACGGCAATCGCGACGGCGACGGCGACGGCGACGGCGATGGCGATGGCGAAGGAGGCTGGCGGCTGAGTTGGCCGTTGATTGATTGCTAGGCTGTTGGACTGGACTGATTTGATTTGACTTGACTTGACTTGACTTGACCACATCGAAACAGCAGCCGGCAACAAAAAAAAAAAAAACAAGTCATATCTGGAACCTAGAATCTAGACTGATACCAATCTCTCGATAAAGCGGTATACAAAAAAAAAGAAGAAGAAGAAGAAGTTCAGCATACTCTCAAGGCTTTTCGGAAAAGTGTAAAACTAAATAATGTGTACTTCACAGAACACATCTCCAAAGTGCCATCTCTCGCAGAAATCACATCTTTCTGGTTGAATATTTTCCATTTTGCCAAGTACTTACTTCTGGAAAACATCTGGCATCGTGTGTGTACCTCTGCCGTGTATAATAGAGTTATATCTTTGAGACGTCGTTTTCTCTGCCAAAAGTCTTGTACTACGTGAATGTCCTGGGCCTTATATTGTGTGGGCGGTTGTTTGTCTGCTTTTCTTATTTCATCCTTGTACTATGATTTGCATGGCATGGCATGGCATGACATTTTTCGTACTTTTTGGCGCGACAAAAAGAAAACCGCCGTTTGGCAGGTGACCCAGGTACAGTTCCAGAAAAAGCCAAGGGGGAAAGAAAGCCACATGGCATTAAAAATAAAAAAAAAAAACAAAAAAAAACTTGGCGCTTTCTTCTCGAATGGGCTTTTGATGATTGTGGTTTTCCGGGGCGGGGGGGTTGGGTTTGGGAGATCCAGATCGGGCATGCCGCTGTAATAGCTTGGGGGGGGGGGAACATTCTTTTGCGCTCTGTGCTACCCTAAAAATGTACTCTGAATGTATGTGGCCTGTCCATGTCCATGTCACTGTTTCTGGTGTGGTGTGGTATGGCGGGTGTGGTAGAATCTGGGATTCGGGGCTGGGTTCTCCGTCAAGCCACTGACGTCAGATTATGCCAAGGAGAGTCGAGAAAATCTGGGGGTTCTTTTTTTTGTGGAAATGGGATTGTGGACTTGTTTGTTTTTTGGGGCATGCAATCTGGAGCAAGGATGGGCTATTAGCAATATCGGGAATTTATTTTGTTTTGGATTGGCGGAGTTTAAAGGAAGAGGAAGAGGAGGAGGAGGAGGAGGAGGAGGAGGAGGAGAAGAAGTGATATGTACTATGTATAGGTCAGCCTGTGGCCTGAGGCCTTTTGATGTTGGCAAAGTGGCTGATTGGCTGATATCTTGAGTCGAGGGACTTGTCGATCGATTCCAAACAGAGCGAAGTAGGAGGAGGCGGGGAGGAGGACGAGCTACGTACCTGGATCCGATCCGTGTACACTGTTTGTGTTTTTAATGTCATAGGATACTTCTTCCAGATATGCTCGTCGTAGAACCACAGTCATGTCCTAGCAAAAAAAAGAGGAGATATGCATAGCAGGAAAGGATCAACAGTGGCAAGGGATATCTGAACAGCGGAATGACCGCTATGTAGAAGATCCCAATATACTACTATGTATACTAGGTAGACCCTTTCTCTCTCTCTTTTCTCCTATACCTGGAAAAACACCAAGACCCCTAAAACGATCACGGACACATCTACAGGACAGGTATGTGCCAGCCACGCACAAGATGTGACTGCTCTAGCCGTGGAAAACTGGAGCGGCAAGCATGGCAAATTACGACTCTATGTACAGCTGCCCTCACTGCAGTAAGAGATGTTGCTATAACCTTGGAAGAAATGGGACATTCCATGTATGCATAATGATGACTGCATACATACTTACCGTCTCATCTGCTCCGTCTTGGTTTTAGAGCCACTTCTGGCCTACAATCATACAAAACGTCCAGAACGTGCTATAAAGTAAACTAAGTGAACAACTGGGTTGTACTGACCCATGACAGAGGGAATGCAAGAACCAAAAAACCCATAAATATTTGGGGTATAGGAACATTGCATGTCAAGGACTAGGAGTTCAGACGAGAGCGTTTATCACCCAGACAATTATATGCTGTACATGTATGTGAATACACTCAGGCTGGGCATAGTCTTGTGGCTTGCGTGCTCGTAGTTCGTTTTCGTCGAGGCTATCAAACAGCAACCATGTAATCAATCTCAGCGAATCAGTCAAGGAACGTGTGTTGAGCACGTTTGCAAGGGACCGAGTGGACGGCTTAGTGTACTTGGACAAAATCGACGTCGCCGGAATGCGGAATAACGGATTTACCGTCGCCAAGCCAACTCGTGCAGCCCAAAGCGCCCTACCGCTTTGAGCACAAACAATAGGTGACAAAGACGACTCGAGATCTCCGTCTGCGTTCATGCAAAGGTGCCGGATTTAAGCAAACAGTTTTTGCGCGACAAGATTGTTCTCTTGTGTGCTTTGCTTTACACCCGGTGAGACTCCTTTGCACAGTGAACCGCCGCCCGGCCCTGGGGCCCTGGGGCTCAACGAAGCAATGGAGAAGAATCCCAAGGCGTGCGAGCCCTGCCGGCGGCGCAAGATCCGGTGTGACGGAGCAACGCCGTGCAACCGCTGCGAAAAGAAGCCCTCGGAATGTACTTATCGGCTCCGGACACGCATCAGGAAGCGAAAATCCGAACGCGCCGCCACTGCTGCGACTCCTGCTGTACAGACTGCAGTGGCAGCTGACGGGCCACGGCCACAACCGCATGTTGAGCGAACGCTCCGGTTCCCGGCCCCTGCGGAACCTGTGCCCTACCACACCATCGCCAGCAATCCGAAAGTCGACGAAGCAGAACAGGAACGCAAGGTCGACTCGGCATACAACACCGTGTACCAGAGTGTGACGGCAGCTCATGAAAATGGCGGCGGCCGCGAGTGGAACGAAAACTCCCGTTTATACTACGGACCTGCCTCGCAGTTTGCTTTTCTGCACCAGGTCCACCGCGGCATCATCTCATCCTCTGGACCGCAAGGCCAACCAGACCGGGAAGTGCAAGAGGGCGGTGCTGGGCTAGATTTGTTCCTGCAGAGAAGTTTCTTCTTCGGTACTGCTTCGCGTGTCGACAGAAGCTTGATCCTTCGTCCAGCCAGCTCGCTCTTCTTCGATGTTCCGCTTGGACAGGCCAAGTTGTTACTGGAGGCCTATAAGGCGGGCATTAATTGCTTGGTCCCTCTCTTCCACGCCCAAGAATTGGACGTCATGTTGCAGAATGCGTACGGGGATGCGGAACAGAGTCACGCCAGGCCCTCGCAAATGAAGGCGCTCACGACACTCATCCTGGCTATTGGCGCTCTGGCCACGCCGCACACTGATGTTGCCGAAATGCTTCTTCAGCGGGCCAAGTATGAGGCTGTTTTGTTTGAGGATACTGTCAGCCTGCCCATGATTCAGTTTTCGCTGTTGGTCGCAGTGTACCAGACCGAGATGGGCAGACCGAACCTGGTCTATCTCTCGACGGGAGCGGCGTGTAGAAAGGCGTTCGCGTTGGGGCTGCACCGCGAGTCTGTCAACTGTCGCAGCCGACTGGAAGAAGTCCAAAAATACCGCACGACCTTGTGGGCCTTGTACAGTTTGGAGAATCTGTATTCCATCACCGTGGGCCGGGAGCATTCTCTGAAATGGGCAGATATAGCATCTCCTTTTCCAGATGACAAGCCCATCCTCGTCAGCCTGAGCAAACTCGCCCACCTCGCCGAGAACATGGAGAAGATGATTTACACACAGCGGTACGATTCGCTGAGGAAGTTGTACAAAGCATCCGAGGATGTGCACGCGCAGCTCCGCGAGTTTGCCAGCTCCAACGCCATCGGGCCGGCTAGTGAAGGGCACACTGCCCTTTCCCAGAACCCAGCATCGCTGCTTCTACACAGCCTCTACTACCATACCATTTTGCTCACATATAGACCGTTCCTTGTCGCTGACCACGCTCTCAAAACGGCTGCAGACCGCAAAGGCGACGCAGAGGCTGATGAGCCGGGTGGCATGTGGCTGCGGCAGGCGTGTCGCACAGCCATCGACGCGGCACAGGACTGCATCCTGTACGCTCACACCCAGATCAGGAAGCATGAACCGTGCAGGTCGATGAGGTACAATGGCTACTTCTTCGAGTCGAGCTGTGGTGTTCTGCTCTTTGACATTTTGCGGCACCCACTCAAGTATCCGTACAATGCCGAGTACGTCAACATGGCGCTGCAGTCGCTCGACACCATGATCAATGACGAGCCAGTGACCAATGCGCGCAAGTCGATTCGACAGATTCTTCGCATTGTTGAGGACACAATTTCACGAAAGGGCGCGGGCGTGACGGCAACGCCTGGCGTTTTGAGCCTCACGGATCCGCTCCTGCAGCAGACGCCCGGCCCTTCATCCGCGGACACACTCTCGACTGCTGTAGAGCCCTTCTCGCGCCTCAGCAACCCGGACCAGCAAGTTGTTTTCTTCCCCGATCTGGGCGGCGATGCTGGAGCTGCAGGCCATCCGCTCTCGATGCACAGCCAGGATGTTGCAGCAGAGAACCAGCAGGACAGCGACTGGATGGACCCTCTCTCGCATTTCCATTATGACATTCTTGCGACGGATTTGCACTCCTTCTTCCCGTTGAACATGACGCCACCAGATCTGAATGGTGGCGAGGCTGTGGGCATGGCTGACGAGGCATCACTAGTAGGCTGATGCATTCGAGGCTTGGGTCGGTGTTTGGATGGCGGTGCGTGGCTCGAAGAGAACAGGAGACTGGGAACAAGAAGCCAGCGATGGTTTGAGAAAATTGTGGGAGAAAAAAAAAAAACCTTCCTTCCATCCTGAAATCCAAGCAAGGCTGGTGGTGTGGGGAGAGGGAAGTGGCAGCTAATTGCACCTGCACCTTCCTCCTCGACCTGCCCTGCAACTTGCCTTTCCATGGCAGCAGCCGAAAGAGGACGTTCCTTCCCAAGTTGCTTGCCAGTGAATCCACCCGGTGTCTGTCTGGTTTCAAGCTTCACTCCAAGCTAGCCTTGTCTTGCTTGCCCAACCTGTCCTCCTCAACCCACCATCAAGCGTCCTTTTTCCTTTCCCTACTACCAACGACCCTCAGCCCTGCAGACTGCACCATCCGATTGTCGACCACCCATCTCGACTCTTGATGCAAGCCTGGTCGTTTTGAGACGATCATTGCCACAATGGGTCGCTGGGGACAACGTGAGTTCATGATAGTCACCTTTCTCCAGAATCAGACGGTTGCGAACCCCAGTCCCGCTAACATTGCTGCTCTCCGAGGCCTTTTCGACCACGACATCCTCCAAAGCTGGTTGATGAATTTGGTGTACCGCGTCGCTCCGGACGATTCGTATCAGGCGATGGACATTGTTGTGCGCGTACTCGAAAGAGCCCCCAAGGATATCCAGAAGTTCTGGCTCGTCCGCTTCCAGAAGGAAGTGAAGGACTGTGCCAAGGCTGATGATCTCGGGGTTGACAACCCCATCCTCAAAATGCCTGCAGACGTTCTGCCCATCACGCCCGAAGCCTACACCACCCTCACGGCCAAGACCGACCAGTTTCCAGCCACCAATGCCGCTTACAAAACTCTGAGCACCAGCATCCGCGAGAAGCTGGATGCTGGCCTGGGAGAAAAACTGGTCACGAGTCTTCGAGAATTCGAGCGAGACATCACTAGCCTAGGCGTGACTGTCGCCAACTACAAGTACTC
Source organism: Coniella vitis (assembly GCA_011317545.1). NCBI lineage: Eukaryota > Fungi > Ascomycota > Sordariomycetes > Diaporthales > Schizoparmaceae > Coniella > Coniella vitis. Next base: position 1,017,658 of record WUJK01000003.1, read on the forward strand.
TATCATTGGCGTGGCTGCCATGCTGATGACTTATGGCGCGCACATCAAGCAAGAGGACATCAGTTACTTCCGCCAGCTTGTGCCCGACTTGGCCTGTTTCCCTGAATATGCTTGTCCTCACATTGACTTTCACTTTCGCCTTCCCGGCAAGAAGCAATTTCTTGCTGCCCTTGAAAACTACCAGCCTGGTATCATGCGCAGCTTCACTGAACCCAGCTGTCACGCATGTGGCAAGGTCAATGACGACATCAAGACCAGAGGCAAGCAGCTGATGAAGTGTGGTGCATGCCATAATCAGTACAACAAGGGCTGGTTCTGCGATAGGGACTGTCAGCGACGCTGCTGGAAAACCCACAAGAAGAACTGTGGCCGTGCCGGCGAGGGCCTCGGCCTTGGTATCGGGGTCTTCACGGCTTGCCACGATCTTACCAATGTTATGCTCCCCTTTAGTGGAGAAAATGTTTGAAAAGGAGTGCAGCCATCCAGACTTTTGGTGGGCAACGAAGTCCATATTTGATAAGAAGATTGAGCAGTTATGGTGGATTTCTTTGAAAAAAAAAGGGGGGGGGGGGGCCATAGATACAATATGTGATCAATCATAGGCTAGGTCATTTCTGTCGTTATTCGTGGCTGCACCGCGCCGTACATAGTATCTAGCTCTAATACAAAAAAACAACCAACAAGATGTGTTTACTACTAAGCTTGGGTGTAGTTTTGTTTTGCACTGGGATCCCACATTCTCCACCACCACTTTGTCCACGCCTACCCAACTGTTGAGGTTTGCAAACTACAACAGCGCGGTCATGCCGAAACCAAGGGCGGCGAGCATCCAGCCGGTGCCCGCAGTCAGAGTAGCCGCACTATTCTTGCTGCTGCTGTCCTTTGCGCCGTCTGATGTGGAAGACGACTTTTCACTGCTGGCACTGGTGCAATTTGTAATGCCACCATAGACCATAACATCGCCGGCGGTGTAGTTGAGATACTGGTACCCCCAGTTCTGCCAGCTCTTGTAATCACTGACATTGCGGCCCTCGTACGTCAGACTCAGGCCCTGTTCCGTGGGGTACACGCCAAACTCCCAGTTGCCCACCGAGGTATCAAAGCTCACGCCCATATTGGGCTTGACGCCCGTCTTGGACCCGACCTGGTTGCATTTGCTGTCTGTAATGGTGATATTGTAGCTGGACGGGGTGCTGTTGGTCGCCGAGGGGTTCTGCTGGGTGTTGATGGTGACGCCGCACCAGGAGTTGGCCGAGGATGAGGTGCAGCCGGGGTAAGCGGTTGCTGTAGCTGTGGTGGTTGTGGTGGTCGAGGAGGAGGAGGATGTGGAGGTGGTGGATGCGGTGGCCGAGGACCAGGCGTCTTCGACTTTGGTCTTTTCGGCGTCAAAGTCGCTGTGGATGTCGTCGAAGAGGCCTGGTGTGGCGGATGCGGTGGTGGCGAGGAGGGTGAGGAGGACGAAGAGGGAGGAGGATGCGGTGAGGGTGGTGGACTTCATCTTTGCTTTATGTTTGGTTGGAGGGGGGGGTTTTTTTTTTTTAATGATTCCAAAGGAAACAAGATTATGTGTTTTGTTGGGGGTGAGAGGAAGATGGAAACGCACAGCGTTTGTTTGAATTATAGAGGTGAACAGTAAGTAATCGCAATGCAACTAAAAGGCAACAAGGAGGAGATGTGCTGCTTCGTCCGTCCAGGGAGAGCGCCGTGTCAGTGGAATGGGAGTGAATTGAATGCCAAGACTTCACAGGAGGAAAGGTGATGGAGAGACTGGGCTATAAATACGAATTCTGTAGGCTTTGCTTGTCACGGTAAGTTCTCCCCATGGTGATTCTTCTTCCTTGGTGCGGCTGGACTGTGATCGTCGTCGTCGTCAGGGAGCCCAGTCCAGCCCAGCCCAGCCCAGCCCCAAGCCAGCTAAGCCAGCCCATCTTCAGGCAGACGAGCGTTCTAAGCTTGTTTCTTGCTCCTTACGGCTACAGTCAGTCAACCATCCATCCTCACCCGAATTGGTTGCCAATCCAGAACTGTGGAGAAACACTCGCGAGACAAAAACCCAGGTGAGCAGGTCGGGCCTGCTCTGTTTTCTCTTGCTGACTGACGGTCACGGGCGGAAGGAAGGAAGAGGCTGGACTATCGTTAACGCGGGAACCAGGCTACGATGTTTCTATGTTGTGGAAAAGACCCCATAGCAGAGAACGGGACCAATGTGCAAGACGCAGAGATTAAAGCACTGGATATCCATGATCCGGCGGGGTCGGAAGTAAGTCGGCCGGGGCCGGGGCCGGGGCCGGGACAAGGCCCTTGAAAAGTGGACCCTGCGTTTCGGGGTTTCTGGCCGCTGTGGAGCAAGTGGAGGTCCGAGTGCCGAAGCGAGGATCGGAACTTGGCTTCTGACTAACATTTTTACGAGCAACAAACAAGACTCAGACGACAAAGTAAGCACAAGAATGTGAATGACTTCGTTTGAAAAGCACTATATTGTCACGTGAAATAGAAAAGAAAAGAAAAAGAAATTGTCACTTTGTTTGTATAGAGGAATTGAACAGCAAACGCAGCTTGGGTAAACGCTCGCCAGGTCTACTACACTGCCGAGCTGACGTGAGCCTCCTGGTCGAGAGGCTTCTCAGGCCTTGCTTGGCCTCGTTTGTTTTGGCCTGTGAGTGCAGTCTGATGGAGAGTCTAGATAGATGGATGACATTGGCTTTTACCAGTTCCGCACTACTAGAAAAGTCCATCAATGATATATATGATGCTTGTGTGCACTTCTGATTGTTGTCATCATTCCCCAAGTGTCTTGTCTACATTGCGCGCAGAAATCAAAAGAGGATTTCCTCAGTATTGAGCAAAGGCTGGACAGCCTCCGCCCAGTAGCGATTTCGTTTTGCGATGCACTCATTCCGGCGCTCGGCGCTCTGGTGTGAAATCTCTCAGCGTCTGTGTGTTCCTCACATCCACCTTTGAGTAACGATTTTCCGAACTCTTGTGTAGCCTGCCACATATTCACCGAGTAAGGACTCTCTATTTGTTTTGCTCCCTCATTGGCTCGTCTTGAGGTGGTACGCCCGCCGCTCGCCTCGACACAAGACGCGGGAATGAAGTCAACCCACCCACACGGCGTCGCAAGGCAACCAAGTTCGCTACAGTGCTTGGATTTAAGGAATCCAGACTTGCGAAGGCGGCAAAGGCGTAAGATAAAAGTAAGTTATTTCGTATCCGCAGACTCGCCGCAGGCTCACATGCCGCCGTAAGCTCTGGAGATGGATGAAGTATTCTGTTGTACTCTTTTTGAACAAGGAGTCGTGGAACAAAAAGAAGACGCTACTTAATACCGCAGCTGAAGACGAAAACAAACCTAGAGACCTCTTAAGCAGGTCAACTTGTAAAAGCGCCATTGGTGGCACAAGTTCTACCACGGCATAGCATTGCTCGAGCACTGCGAAAAGCTAACCAAATTCATCCACACCGTGCGTCGTTTGAGGTACGAATCGTCAAAATGTATGAGGGGAGCAGCTCCATCTCAGTTTCAGACAAACCTTGCCTTGATCTGGCCTACACATACCAGAGGCTTCTCACTATAGCTCGCTGCCCGGGCCGGCCAGAAGTAAAGCGAGTAGAGTTTCTGTCTCAAGGCTGTGTATATTAGTTTTGCGTGTGGGTTTGCGCTTGTGGTCTTGGACGCAAGGGGGCATCTTTGCGTAAAAATGTGCTATGCTGTTTCGCGGAGATGCCACGTGGAAAGTCAACGAGAAGGCTTTGTCTCTCTTTTTTTTGTTAATTTAAACCTTGCACTCGGAAGCCAGTTTTGTTCTTGCGCTGCAATTCCTCGGGCACCCAAAGCCGAGTGAATTGGGTCACGGAAGCCACGCAGAGTTTGGAGTGGGAAGGGGGACGGCTCAGCCGCATACTGTGTATATAAAACGGGTTGGTATTTGCAGGTGTATATTTGAAACTTCTGTAGATCTGGTGAAGATGAAACTTTCTAAATGTGAAAAAGAGAAGCCAAAAAAGGAGAAGAACAAAGGAATCCTGTTGTAACCCCAGGGACACGCAAAATGTCAACTTGGTGAAGTTCAGTAGTCGCTTTGTTTCCTCCAAAGAAAGTTGATATTTCCAAAAGTATTTTTTGGACTTGACGTCACGGACCAATGCTGAGAAATGGTGGGCTGGGGACGCGTCCACCACTCTCTCACTCCTCACTATGAACTGCCGATCTACGCGATCGATTGAATATATCTTGCGTATCAGTGTCACAATCAAGCCACACAAAGAAAGAGATGGAAACAAAACAGAAAAGAAAGAGAAAGAAAATGCAATCCACATCCGGGATCTGGAGCCGTGGACGTCGTTTGGGTCTGCCCAAAAACGGGATCCCTGGCAAGCAGGGTTACTTTCCTCTTTCTGATGATGCGTTCACTCTTTAGGATTCTTTACGTACGTATTCTATAGTATTATCAGATGTGTTGGGAAAAAAAAAGAGAGGGAGAGCAAGACAAGTGGATTTTACACAAGTTCCGAAGGATCCCCGAAAGAGAGTCCTTGATGATTTTGGGGCTTTGGTACAAGTGCTGGGTATACAAAGTGTACTATGTATCGAGTGACAATTTAGATATCAAGGAAAATACTAGGCGAATGACGTTTGTGTGTATCACCCAAAACGTGGATGGTGTTTTGAAGCCCCTTGGTTGAAAGATGCCGGTCTTTCAAAACGATACAATATTATGGCGTCGAAAAAGCCAGCTGACCCTCTGGAAGAATGCCTAGAAAAAAGGTCAAACCAGGGAAGAACTTTTTGCATGACGAGTACACTGTACATGCAAAGCAACATGAGCGTACGACTGGTTCTTGTACAGCCGTGTAGGCGGGATAAAAAGTACAACAACCATGGCTTTTGCGGGCCGAGCCTGATGAGCGGCTTGTGGGTTTCCTTTTTGCTTTTTGGACCTTTCCTTAGCCAGCCCAAGCCACGTGAGTGTGTGTGGTGGTGTATACAAGGAAGGAGAACGCCAAGTTTTTAGCAGGCTTTGGATAATATTTCATCCAGATTAAGTGTTTGGGGTACCCCATGTCCCATACACGTACTTTGTACACAATTACGGACGCTTTTCAAAGAAGCGGTCGGGTATTGATCAGAGTAGTTATACAACATCACTCACTATACACCATCCGAGAGAACCACTCATGATCACCACCAAAGACAACATGAGACGAGACAAGCCGAGACAAAGCGAGAAGAAAGAAGAAGAAAGGATGAGCTACGGCGGCAGATGCCAACCGCAAGCGACTGATGTCAACGGGCTGGGTCAAGGGCATCGGGTAGAGAACCGTGGGTAATACTATGTATATCCTTGAATATGTGTGACAGAATGAAATAAAATGATAGACGGAGGACTTTCGCTCCTCTTATCGCTGCCATGCTACATAGTATGTGTACTACGTGCTAAGAAAGGAGCAGTGCCAGTGCAAATCATGATCTGCAGAGTTGATTGGGGGCTGTGAGCTGGAGATTATCCGCAAGTTCTCGACTTTCTGATCACCGCATTTTTAGTAACCCCCCCCCACTGAAACACGTCTGCTGGATTTTCTATTCATAGAAGTGTGTGAGAGAGAGAGATGCATAGAGTGGTAAATCCTGCTCACCCAAGCCAACCATACCCGCTGTCGCTGTGAGACGAGGGGATCCAGTGGGAGTGACGGAGTGAGCAGAGTAGCACCCCACTGCCCACCACCAACTTACATAATATGTGGTAGCGTACTAATCCCAGTAATTAGGTACTTTGTGCCAGCGGTGATCAACAGGGACAGGAGGAACGGATGCGTCTTGGCAGAGAGGCAGAGTAGGTACATCGGTGATTATGTGCAAGAAACAAAAAACGGAGATGCAAAAGTCAATCTCGATGGCCACAAGATTCTCATCTTGGGTTGCAGGTCATGTGCTGCAAGCCCACGGCGCACAACCAAGGCTGTGTGGCAGGGCTGATGCAGCGTTACTGCAGCGTCGCAGCGCTGTAGCGTGTCTGTCCCAGCGGTGCCGAAGACCTGGCAGCCCAGTCCTGGGAAGGCGGCAGGACGGGATGGTAGGGGGCCACAAGGCTACTGTGGTGTGTGCCTAGGGAGCCGCTAGCACCCGAAAAAACCCCCAGCCGGCCTGGGCTGTTCTGGGCATCCAGTGGTTGCTCGGCAGGTTTTATTCTGGCTGACGCCATGCGCAGGCGGGCTACAGGGGGCACCCCCCCAGAACGGCCCCCAGACCCCCCAAGACCAGGGGCGCGGGCTTACATAGTAGCACTTTTGTGCATGGGGAAGTGGGAGTTATGGATCCTGCCCAATCTGGTTTCTGCATGGCGGCTCCACCAGGGGCATTTCCTGATTCTGCCCTTTGACGTCAAAGCCAGAAACCGTCTCGTCCGCCCGCCAGCAAAGGCACCGCTACCTTGGGAGGCTGGTCTCATCATTGCTCGATGCTGCGACCCAGTGTCCTCGGGATCTGCCGACTCAGCCACACTGCCGCTCCATCCTTGACGTGGCTGGCGGTTCGCTCCTGTCCAGCAAAGAGAGAGAGGAAGAAGAAAAAGGCCGCAAGAGAGGTTCGGAAAAGACAAGAAAGAAGAGCGAAAAACATGATTCGCAAGCCAGCAACGGCCATCCACACAAACCCACACCCAACACCCGCAGGCTGGGAAATTAGCTCGCCCGGCCACAGGCTACTCTGGATAGGCTATAGCGCGAGATTGGCTGAGGCGGCCTGGACGGCTTGAACGGTGCTTGGACACGCACATGGCCATGCCAGCGTTCTCGGCCTCCCCCTCTCTGACCCCTTCGACGTCAGTATGGGGCAGCCTTGTTCGTCGATACAGGTCGTCCTTCGATTCGAAAGCCTGTTGGGCTACAGGTGACGACCCACTGACGACGACGACGACGACGGCGGCGGCGGCGACGCTGGCAGACCGGACCCAGGCAGAGAGGCAGAGCAGCAAAGCAGCCAAGCCTTCTCTTCCTTCGTTGGCTGTTATATTTGTGCTATGCCGCTGCTCCTGGTGCTGCTGTGGCTAGGCTTCCTACCTCCTCTCGTCCATCCCACATCGACACCAGCCCTCCCCCGCCTGCTCCTCCGTTGCCTCCCCCCCTCGCGCCCCGAAATCGATTCGACTTCGCTTCGACCCTCGCTTGCCTCTTTCTGGGCTTAGTATTGCTGGTTGGAAATACTAGTTGCAAGGTCAGTTGCCGCTCCCCATTCTTTTCCACCCGCCCCTGGGGGCCAGCCTTTCTGTCTCCGTGGGACGGGCTCCATATAAACACATCTCGTCCCCATGGATCGATCCACTCCCTCCATTGGCGCATCCACACACCCCTACAGACACCGACGGAGACCGCTCCCTAATGGTATATGTAATATCACAGGCCTGCTGCAGTTCCGAGTGTCTCTTCTGAGGCGGCGTCGTGTTCCCGGTAAACAAAACCACGGCTCTGGCCACCACCACCGCCGCCCTTTATCCATAACCACAAAGCCCAATACAGTCTTTGTCCAAAAGAACAAACCAGTGTCCTTCCAGAGGATCCTCTCTTTAGACTTTGCGAGGCCTGCTCCACTCACCAGAAATTTCATCCACGTTTACCAGAAAAGTTTCTTCTTGCTTGGATTTCTCGCCTGCGATTCTTCTGCCGCCCAGGCCCGTCCCAAACAGGCAATTCGCTGCCAACTTCATCCCACACGGCCCTGTCAAGATGCCTGTCGCAGCCTCCCGCCGGACGCTAGGCCGTGCCGCCCTGGTGTCTCAGCTCGTCTCTTCCGTCATGGCTGCCACTACCACCACCGCCGCCGCCTCTGTCGCCTCGTCGTCCGCGACCGTCACCATGGCCCCTTCCGAGGCCGCTCCCACCGATATTGCCGGCGCCGTCCACCCTTCTTTTGCTGGGTTTGGCATCGAGCCCTCGAATTTGTTTGCGTTCACGGGCGAGGCAAACACGAATGAGTTGTCCATGAACCTTCTGGCTAACTTGGCCAACTACACGGGTGAGTTGTGACAACAATCTGAACACGAAGAAAGGGAGAAAAAAAGAAAAGAAAAGAAAAGGAAAACCGGCAGGACAAAAGATAGCATTTGCTGACCGTGGCTGTAAACCAAAAGGCACGCCAGCACACATTCGCTTGGGCGGCAACACGGAGGATTACATGATTTACGACTCGACGCAGACCGAATGGGCCGAGACTAGCAACGCTCATGCCTCTGGCAACGGCTCCATCAAGTGGGACAGCATGTTGATTGGCCCCAAGTTCTTCGAGGCCGCCAATCGCTTTCCTGCCGGCACCCCCGTGACCTGGGGTCTGAACCTCGCATACAATGACGATGACTACATCGACCGCATCGTCACCATGGCCCAGCAGGTCCTCAACCGATGCACCAACCTGAACATTGTCGCCTTTGAGATTGGCAACGAGCCAGACCTCTATTACACCAGCAGCTTGTTCCGCGGGGCCTCGTGGGGCGGCGATGTCTACACGACGGAATGGCTGGCCCGCGCAGAGGCCATCTACGAGCAGGTTTTGGAGCCCGCGGGCCTGACGGCTGCCTTTTTCGAGCCCCAAGCCACCTCGCACACCAGCGGCACCACCTTTACCATTACGGATCTTGTCGACTACGGCCTTGCGAATGCGACCGTGAACGGCTCCACCTACGTCACGGACTGGAACGAGCACGACTATACCTATTTCTTTGGCGTCGCCGAATACGACCTGACGCTGGAGGCCATCATGAGCTTCACGCTGGTCGAGAACCAGCTGACCAACCAGGCTGCGGACCAGCTGAGCGAGGCCTCTACCACTCCTTACGGTTATGCGCTGCGGGAGATGGGATGGGTGGGCCCTCTGGGCAGCGCAAACGTGACCGACACCTTTGGCGGCGCGCTCTACACGCTCAATCTCCTCTTGTACGCAGCCTCCCTCAACATGTCGGGCCTCAACTTCCACATGACCGAGAACAGCTACACGGCAGCTTGGCAACCGGTCGAGCTGGATGGCGTCGCTCCTTACCCTCGCCCGCTCTACTACGGCCACGCCGCCTTTGACCAAATCATTGGTCCTACCTGCACGGCACAGGTGTACCAGTACGCCCTGGACAGCGTTCCCTCTGGCTACGACGCGTACCTGCGCGCCTACACTATCTACCAGTCTGGCTCCCTGTCGTCCATTGCCATCGTCAACGGCAAGATGGCCAACGCTACCGAGACGGACAAGGCCAACCTCACGGTGTCTCTGACCATGCCCACCTCGCTGGCTGGAGAGACGGTCCACCTGGCCTACCTCACCAACGACGGCATTGACTCCAAGTACAACACGACCTGGAATGGCATGACGTACGAGGCTAGTGGCGACGGCACCGCGACACAGGTGTCGGACGAAGACACCAGCGCCACGATTGGCAGCGACGGCACGCTGACCATTTCTGTGCGTGACTCGCAGGCGGTTGTGGCCCAGATTGGCGCCAAGGTCGGCAGCCTTTCGGCCAACACGACGGCTTGCTCGGTCATGGCTGCGCTGAAGCAGGGCACATACACCGACTCCACGAGCGCCTCAGCGTCGTCGTCGACAAGTAAGCCTGATAACGAGGGAACTACAAGCAACGTTGGCAGCGGCAACAGTACGTCCGGAGATGCTGACTCTAGCAAATCGGCAGGTATGCGAAGCACGTCCTCGGGTAGTTTGACGGTGGTCTTGGCCGCTGGTCTATCTGTCCTGGCGGGCTTTGCTCTTTTCTAAGACTTTGTTTTTTTCTTCTTTATTTAATTCTTAATCTTTACACCTCCATCCTGGATCATTCATTCTTTCTTCTTGCTTGACCTGGATCTTCTCTCTATTTTCAATTTTCTATCCCAACGGATGGCTCACTGTCGTTTTTTTCCCCTTCACTTCTGTCTCTGGAGGGGTTTTCAGTGGCACATAAAATAAAAGCAGAGAATGGTGTCCGTGGTATTCATCACGCACACGGATGTCTGCGGAGGTGTTTCGGGACTGCTGGAACATTGTTCGGTTTTTTTCTGTTTTTTTCATTTACATAAACGGCACTCTTGTTGTCATGGACAGCATCTCGGGTTCTTGCATGGCGTTCTTTTGGATTCATCATAGCATAGGGCGGTTTTTTTTTTTTTTTTCTTCTTTTCTTTTGGGTTCTCTCTTCTTTGGCAACTTGGATGAGGTCATGAGTTCTGTGGAGATCCAGGTGGAGAGAGAGAGATACAGGGCGGTTGGCTTTGGTTGTGTTTTTCCTTTTTGGAATTCACCATTGATGGGGTTAGAGAGTATTTCGTGGGAAAGGAAGGATTCCTTCTACTTGAGTCAGCGTGTTGGATATACCCAAAAAGGATCATTATACATGAAACGTATACATGTGTGCTTGGTGGGGCGTTGCTTTAGATATAGATTGGGATGGAATGGATGGAATGGGCGCTGTACTATGTACAAGGGGCGTATCAAGTGTAATAATTGAATGTGGAGTTGATGAGTACCTCTTGGTGTTTGGATGCTGGCTCATGTGAATGTGACTATGGATGTCAATGTGTTGATGTCTTTGACTGCTGTGCTGGTTCAGGAGGAAAAGTTTGCGAGATTTGCAAGGGGTGAAGTTGAGCTGGTGATGCATGCATGCATGGCATTTCAAAGGAGGATATCTAGGGACAAGATGTTGTGACGAAGGCAAATGGTGTAAGATCATATCATCATTGTAACAAATATAGTTCAGGCAGTGAGTGGGATTGGTTCTGTTCTCTTCAACCTGTCCTGTCCACCACTTTCCAACTAGATCTCACGGGTGTGAAGGATTATTGTTTGTTTTCGTTTTCTATGTAAGAGAGACAAGTGAGTTTGGGGAGGGAAAGAAGCCGAAAAACAACAACAAAAAAAAAAGACAGCTATCTACCTGGGTTGTGTGATAAAGGGTCTGTCTGTTCAGGTTAACGTCACTTGTTGTGCTTAGACTTACTTGGTTTATAATTCTTTTTTCTTCTTTTCCCCTTTCCCCTTCTTCTTTTCTTTCACTTTTTTAAGGGAATGGTATTCTTCATCTCTAGAGAGGTGAGCAGAGTGCTAAGTGGGAAGCACTATGGTTGTTGAGAGGCACGATGGATAATGCTTTTTGTTTTTTTTTTTTTTTTTTGGAAGGGGGGGGGAGAGTTCATGGGCTCTTTCTTGGTTTTGGTGGATTTGGTATAGAAGGTGGGATGGGCTGGGCTAGTATGGTTGATTTCATTATGCTGTGTAAAGACATTTCTTTGATGGAGGATGAATTGAAGTTTATTTACTGTTCTTTGGTTGTTTTCTTCTTTTTTTCCCTTTCCTTTGTCAACATAATACCTCAAGCAACAATGGACAGAAAGTGAAAAAAAAAAAAAAAAGGCATTGATTGAATCTAGGTGCCCCATAATGGTAAGAAAGGGATGAGCAAAAGAAAAAGAAGAGTGGAATTTGATTGTAATATGGTCAGTTAGTCAGTCAGTTAGTCACAGTCAGCCAGTCAGTTACTCACTCACTTAATCACTCAGTCAGTCAGTCACTCACTCGCCCACTCACTCACTCGGTTACTCAGTCATTCAGTCACTCGTCCACTCACTCACTCACTTACTCACTCACTCACTCACTCACTCACTCACTCACTCACTCACTCACTCAACCACGACCGGGACTGAATGCTTGACTCATTTGTTACTTAGTCTTTGTATCAGAGATAAGAGGATGGAGGAAGGAGAGAAGGGGGGAGGGGGGAGGGTAAAGATTGGCAGGAGGAAATAGCTCACTAAAAAAAAGATGGGGGCTTACTTACTATCATCTAAATGGGATTTTCAGGTAGAATCAGGGGGAAACTTTCCTTAGGCATAAAAGAGATGATAGCCAGCAAGTTAGAATTTCATCAGAGAGGGAAAAAAAAAAAAAATGGTTGGTAGTATATAACTAGAGGCTTCTATTTGGGGAGTGGAGGTGTGTGGTGAATGATATGTTTTGGTTTTTTTGAACAAAAAGTGTGTAAATATTGATCCTACTGAACGTGATCTTCTATAAAGGGCGAGGTCTCATGAGCCATGGCCACATAATGGGTAATGAGAGCAAGAAGACCCCGAAGGAAGAAAGAGAAAAGAAACAAGAAAGAATATATTCATAATGTTTGGATGCAGTGATGCGGAGGAAAAAAGGAAGAAATCAACGCTGTATATTCCATTCCTGCCCATGAATTTGGATATCAAATAAAAGAAGAAAAAAAACAACGAGTCCTTGTTTTCTCATGCGCTTTTCTAGACAAACCCATTCCAAAGTACAAATGTAAAAACCCCACCACATCGCAAATATAAAAACACAGGCCGCCGCCACCACACACACACATGAATCTCATCCTTGGGTTGTTGCTCGCTTTCGCTCATGCTTTTTTTTTCTTTCTTTCTTTTTCATACTAATCCCAGTGATAGGTCGTGTCAAGACCAATACTGGGGCCCTCCTCGGCGCACGTGACGTTCACGCCCAGGTCCTGCGGCGTGTCCCAGGCGCCGCCGGTGCAGGTGCTGAACTGGTTGCCGTTGACGCAGAGGAGATAGCCGTCTGTGCAGGGGTCGTTGAGGCCGGAGCCGGAGCCAGAGGAGGATGGGGTGGAGGAGGTGGAGGAGGTGGGCGCAGGTGCCGATGACACTGTGGTGGTGGACAACGGGTACGGTATGACAGCAACACTGGTGGCGGCGGGTGTGGGTGAAGCACTGCTTTCCACAGCAGCAGAAGAGGAAGGCGACGACGATGAGGAGGAGGAAGAAGAGGAGGAAGAAGAGGAAGAAGAGAAAGAAGAAGAAAAAGGAGAAGAAGAAGCAGCAGGAGCCACAGACACGCCGCTGTTCCGCGGGTTGCCATCACAAGCCTGCGGCCACAACTCTGCATCGCCATTGGGCCGACTGACCGAGTTTCCTGGGTTCGGGAAGCGGATGGGGATCTGCGAGTAGAGCGCCTCGGAGGTGTCGCAGTTTGAGCTCACACTGCCCAAGTTGGCGAGGAACAGGTCGGGGTACGTCGTTGTCGCGGCCTTTGTCGCGGCCATCCTCTGCCTTCGCTGCTCGACGCTCGCCCTTCGCGTGCCTGAAGACGACGACGACGACGACGAAGAAGAAGAAGACGAGCCAGCCGTCACGGTGATGGGCGCACAGTTCATGTAGAACTCGGGCGCGTCGGCAATCTTGTTGACCCACGTCCACGCCCAGGTGTAGTCGCCCGGCGCAAAGTCGGCGGGAATGGAGAAGGTGTACGTGTCCGGGTCCTGGCCGGGCTCCAGGTTGCCGCTGACGTTGGCCTTGGGACAGCCGCCCTCGATGGAGTGGATGACGCTCCAGGCCGAGGCGGGCGTGGGCGCGTGGCCCGCGGTCAGCGCAAACTGGCAGCTGCCGCCGCCGTGGACGGCCCAGCCCGAGAAGGAGACGGTCTGCGGCTCGCCAATGGCCATCGCGGTGGCGGTGCCGTTGATGGTGAAGGCCTCGCCCTGCGGGATCTTGCAGGGGTAGTCGGAGCCGTCGGGGTTGAGGGGGTTGGTCGGGCCGTACTCGTCCCATTCGTACGGGGCGGGCGTCACGAGCTGGACGTGGCGCCTGGCCAGGTCGCCGGCGTGGACGGTGGATGACATGGAGGTGGTGGTGAGGAGGAGGAGGGCCATCCTCCTGGCGAGGGCAGCGGAAGAAAACATCTTGGTGCTTGCTATGTAGATGCGATATGTATGCGACAAGGTGTTGAAAGAAGCGAAGTTGAATCGAACTCAAGAGGGAGTGAGAGAGAGAGAGAGAGAGAGAGAGAGAGAGAGAGAGAGAGAGAGAGACAGTCGAGTGAATCACCGGAGCTGGTTGGTATACCCCAAAGGAGTGAAGGCATTCCAGAGTCTGGACCAAACAAGAATAACAACAACTGAGCGGGTTCAACAAGCCGAAACAGACGCCTGCGCTGTTCAAACTTGGCTCAGCACGCCGGGTGGAAGGAGAGAGAAGGAAGATGGAAAGATGTCCCACTATTCACGCTGGTTCCTGATGCTGCGAGGAGAACAAACGAGATAGAACTGCCCATGGCAGCATGCAGGCTTATTTATCTTGCCCACCGAGAGCCCGTCTAGTGCGTCTTCAACAAAGCCATTATACTCGGCTGGCCCGTTCCGAACAAGGCTGCAAAGCGGGACAAAAGGGGAGATTGTTTGGACCAAAGAGTCCGAGAGCCAAGGAGGGGCAAAAAGACAAGGCCAGGAAACAAAGACGCTGAGCAGAGTAGAGAAAGAGAGGAGGAGGAGGAGGAGCCGAAGGAGGAGGAAGAATGGAAGTATAGCCCAGATCCTGGGAACCGATTCCAGAATCCTTGAGCAAAGAATAACAATGCATTCATAGTACATTCTGCGTACTATAACAGAGTGGTTGTCTGCCGTCTCTTGTTTCGAGCCGGCAGCCTGCATGGCCCATGTCTTGCTCTCATTCGCCGTCCTGGCGGCATGTATTTTTCTTGTTCATGCCACTCAGCCAGAGTCCGACAGAATGGCCACAGCAGGCGGCCTTGCTCACAATAAAAAACACCCTCGCTTGTTGTGGCGTTCGCCCCGCAGGCGTCAGAGAACAAGCGCTCTGTCCGGACGGTTGCAACGGCCTTTGACTGGACCACTCGCCAGGTGGGTTGCGTTTCTTGTGTTTCCCTCCCGTCGCCCCTGAAAGGCAACCTCAAAGCCTCCAAACAGCCTTGGTTTGCGTGCATTGGTGCATCGTGACTGGGTGGGATGACTTGCAGCTTAGCCGCGGCTCCTGCAGCCCCTCGGATGATTTTTTCCTTCTTCTTCTTCTTCTTCTTCTTCTTCTTCTTCTTGCTCCTTGTTCCCTCTTGCTGTTGCCTCGGTGGTACTTGGCAGCGTGCGTTTCAGGCTGTCCATCGTAATATCAAGGCTGCAGGTGACGGTTTGTACTTGTGGAAATTCTCCGTCTCGGTTCTCGGTTGTTGCTGCCAGCAGAAAACAACCCCTACTAGGAGTTGAGATCTTGTGAGAAATCCAGCATGATTGCTGAGGAAGATCGTCGTCAATGACACCTTGAAGAATATCAGATAACAGAAAAGGGGCTCGAGTTTGGTGTGGTGTGATTTGGCGAGGCTGTTGGCGTAGTCAGTCTTTCTTTGTCGTCAGCGACTTGGAAGAAAAAGAATCGCGGATACCCAATATCCAGCGAGTATGCCGACCGACCCGAGACAGAGAGTAGCGTATGCATTGAAAAAGGAGTCTGGCAGGACGGAGTGTCTGTCTGTGCTACGGCTGAGAAGTGGCTCAAGTGGTGAACCTGTGCTCGCCGCTCCTTTTGCGCTTCTCGAGTACTTTGCACACTTGTTGATATTATACCGTGTTTTGTGTCCTTGCGCTCGACGATACATCAGCTTCCGAGTACCATGTAACAGAGTACAAGCCCTCGCTCGCTGTGTTTTGATGATATGTGATATATCACACCACAGTACAGTTGAGTCGAGTCAAGTCGAGTCCCAAACACATACAATACAATACCTCAACTGGACAATAAGGATGCTCTGTGTATTTCCACGGCAAAGTCTACACTGGCACCCAGTTCCTCGCCTGAACCTCCCACCCGTGCCGTGGATACTCGTCCACCATCCTCCTCCACGCCGCTTCGTCTCCCTTCAGCCACGCCGCCAGCCAGTCCAGCGCCGCCCGCCCAAACTGGCCCCCTCTTCCATCCTCGTCGTAGAACGTGCCCATGTGTCCAACGTCCAGATTCCCCATCCAAACAGGCACTCCTCCTCCTCGCTCTCCATCTCTTCTCCTCTTGCTCTCCGCCTGCGCCACAATCTCCCAGTCCATCTTTGCGTTGCGCCACGCCAGATCCGCCGGCCCGCCCACAACCCACACAGTCGGCACCTCCAGCGCCCTCACCTGCGCCTCGAGTGCCGCCGTCCTCTGGACCAAGCCCGCATTGAACAACCCCACCGTGCGTATCCGCCCCTTGTGCTTGCCCCCGTCCCGTGTCGCCAGCACGGCGGCAGCTTCATACGCGTCCAGCCCGCCTTTGCTCTGCCCGCCCAGCGCAATGCGCGACCCGTCGAGATGCGCGCGTATATCCCCAGGTGGATATTTACCTGCTGTCCTCCTTGATGATGATGATGATGATGATGATGATGATAATCCGCTACTGGCCCCATCCATTGCCCCCTCGGTAGCCTCAAGCACCCACTCCACAGCCTCCAGCATCGCCGAAACATCCACCTGGTGCAGCCTCGCCAGACCGACGCCGCCGCGCCGCGCCGCGCCCAGGATCCTCTTGCGGGCTTTGCGGCCGGCTTTCTTGACGCTCTCCTTGGCCGCCGTGTGTCCTGTTTTGCCCCGTCGCTTGTCGCCTCCTCCATCCTGATCATCACCGCTGTGTAAATCCCACATGTGGTGGTGGTGGTGGTGGTGGTCTCCATCCTCACTATCATCATGATCATCGTCGTCGTCGTCTTCTTCTTCTTCCCCCATAACCTGCGCAGCAGCAGCAGCAGCAGCCATCTCCCGATCCGTCTCATCGCCCGGTCTCCCGTTCGCAATCACCACATAGCCGTGCGACGCCACCTCCTGCAAAAAGGGCCCAAACATGAGCCCCCACGCGAAGCCCATGCCATTCGCCCAGACCAGCACGGGCAGCCGCTCGCCCCCGCCCTCGGGCGGAGGAGAAGAAGACAGCAAGGTGCGCGGGTGCGGGGTGTAGATGGTGTGGTTGGGCAGCGAAGGGTGCACGAGGTACGAGACGGGGCCGTAGAGGCCTGTGCCGCCGGGGGCGAGGGCGTGCGAGGTGAAGAAAAAGTGCTTGCTGGATTTGCGGACGGCCGAGGCAAAGTCTGTGATGTTGCTGAAGGAGAGATACATTGGGGGGTGTGGTTGGGTCCTCTTTTTTTTCTTTTTCTTTTTCTTCTTCTTCCTCTTCTTCTTCTTCTTTGTGGTGATTAGGGGTGGCCAAAATGTGGCAAAAAGGGATGAAAAGCGTGTGTATGTGCGACTCCTTGACTGAATTGTGAAACAGTGTCTCCTTCTCTTTGGTGGTGAAGATGAGAATGGTGATGATGATATTTGTTGTTGTTGTTGTTGTTGTTGTTGTTGTTGTTGTTGTTGTTGTTGTTGTTGTTGTTGTTGTTGTTGTTGTTGTTGTTGTTGTTGTTGTTGTTGTTGTTGTTGTTGTTGTTGTTGTTGTTGTTGTTGTTGTTGTTGTTGTTGTTGTTGTTGTTGTTGCTAACGTTTAGACACGACGGAAAATCCAGCTTCTCCACGGCGGGGGTTTCAGCCTTCGTCATGCTCATGCTCCCCATGATTCTGAGTGGGTGGACAAGTTGGCAGCAAACGTGTTTCCAGGGGGGGGGGGGCTCCTATAAAACGAAACTTTATGCAGAATATACATACTTGCCGTCCCACATACTCCATTCACGCCCATCATTGGAGATCTCGCCTGTCTTTTTTCTTTTTTCTTTTCTTTTCTCTTTTTCTTGTAGGCCATTGCTCCCGTAGAAATTGCGCGCGCTGTTCAGAGTTCTCCTGCAATTAAAGCCCGTTTGTACTTTGGTGATTTGTTGTCATTGCTAAAAGAACATATATGCTGATTTGATGCACTTGGCCGCAATCTAACCACAGTCCAGCGACTCTCAAGGGTCCTTCACACCGAGAAACTGTGTATCAACAATGTCTGTTGGATGTTGAATTCCCAAATGGGTTCGGTTCGGGTTCGAGTTCGAGTTCGAGTTCGAAGTCGACCTCAATCGGTAGCAAAGATATGACCGCTTCCACTTGCTGCTTCCACGGGAAGAAGCTCAGAGCAGCCGGTACCCGTCATAAATCACTGTACATCGTCAGCATCTCGTCTCATTCCATCATCAAACCCCCCTCGCACTCCCTTTCCCTTCCAAAAACCTCCCCGCCCCATTTTCTTTTCTTTTTCTTCTTTTTTCTAAAAAGACTCACCTTCCGCCCCCCTCCTCACCCCGCTCCCAATCCACATCCCCTCGTTCACCCACTTATACCTCTCATCGCCCGTCTCAAACCGCACAAACAGCCGAAACCGATACTCGCTCGGATCCACGCGGTCCCCCTCCACTGGATCCAGCAACCTCGTCAGCACATCGGCGGGCCCCGTGCGCCACCCTTCGGTGCGCACCATGATGTGTGCTGGCGGCGACCCATCCGCTTCCTCTGTGACGAGGAGGTACCGCGTGTCGACAAAGGTGGCTTTTGTGTCGGGGACGAGCAGCTGGGCGTCTTGGCCCCCGGACTGTATGGAGTGTTTGGTCTTGTCAGATTTTCTCCATATGGGTATATAGAGCCGCCAAGTGCAAATGCTCTGCTTCGTTCATCATCGCATGGCTGTAATTGAAGGTCCAACAGGACGACGAAATAAACAAAACGGACAGACGGACAGACAGACGGAAAGACAGTCACACAAACAAATAGAAAAAAAGAAAAAAAAAAACATACAACAATCCTCCCCTTTCCCCACGTAGCACTCCACGCACCGCCACAGATCCCAATCCAGTTCCTCTCCCCCCAACAGCTCTGACCCAGGCCAATCTTCCTCTCCAGGTTGGCCGCAAGCCGGAAATCGTGCACCAGACGCGGTACCGCGAGGCTGATGGTCTGGCCTAGCCCGCCTGCCGGCAGGAGACCAGAGAGGATCTTCTCATGCTCTGCAGGTGTCCCTTCTGGGATGTGGTCGTTGTTGGGTCTGGCGGCGAGACTGCCGGTAGATGGAGGGTCTGGTGGGAGCTCAGACATGGTGTCTATCGAGTGATAGATAGATAATCGCTGAATCCTGTTGTTAGAATCTGTTAATGTGTGCTGTTCGTCCAAGGCGGCCGCGCAGTCAGGAACGTTCAACATGACCCAAGCACCGACACTTGGAAATGTACGCAAACATCGACCCGAGCAGCCCGAGCAATGCCCGAGCAAAAGCTTGAACCAGAAGATAAACGAACCTATAAGGTGATGTCGTCATGGAAAGTTTCCAGTTATAGTGGATCCAAAGTCAAAATTGCCCTCAGCAGCAGATCGGGACGGCACCAAGCACTCGATGCCATGCCATCAAAGTTGCCGAATTAGGAAAACCTCCCCCTAACCCAAAAGTGATGAAAGCAGTGATTGCTCTTGTAGAGGTCTTGTTTGGTGTTTGGGAATTATTGCAAGCAATCTCAAAAAAAAGGGCCAAGTGTTTGTTGCAAACATACCCTTTCAATCCCAAATGGTCAACCACAGTGGAAGAAACCAAAGTCATTTTGATGCCGGCTCCCGAGACTGTTCAAGTTTGCACCTTGGTAAACGTAGCCTCTTTCATAGACCATCAGTAGGCTATAAGAAGAGGCTTCTCAAGCCACATGAGATGACCTGACCCTTCTCTGGTTCAGTGCGTATATATACACTCATTACCAATCAATAACCCTCCGTGGTCCAAGTCAACGCGTGAATACCTCCAACCTTTAGGAAAAGGGTGCTGTTTTCCTGCACCGCCGCCCCGCGCAACCACCATGGCCGCACCACACCGAGTTGTTGCATTGCATGACAAGCTCTCCTGTCACCAGTGCATCCACCACGGTAATGCATAGCCCCAGCCGCCCTCGGTCGACGGTCGAGCCGTTGCCGGTTACCCAAATAACAACAAGTTTGTCCAAGACAAAACCACTCCCCGGCAAGATCAACCCCAAGGAAAACTGGGGACCATGTCTTGGACCAAAAAAAAACAAACAAAAGTGGGCTGCATCAGACACCCAGCGGTGCGGTCGACAATCGTCACACAATCCAACACCCATAATTCACACCAAAACATAACATGCAACAAATGAGCCAGGATATGCGTCACATATAGATACCAAAGAACAACGAGAACGACTTGTAAACTTTTTTTTTTTTTTTTTTTTTTTTTTTTGCATGGAAATGTCTTAGATTGCATCAACCGCAGGCAAGTTCACCTACCGAGATAAATGACATCTCGATAGTCTTGTTAGAAAAACACAACAAAGCTGCTTTGACGGAAAATCGGGTTGGATATGGTGGTAAAAACAAACGCCACCTGCGCCACTGCTTCGTAAAATCATGAGAAGACAGGCATCTCATCCGTCGACCGCCACTTAAAAGAGGTTGATCGCGCACGACAGCTATGAACCACCTCGGACACACAAGCAAGAAGAAACCCTGTCTCTGCTTCGTTGGGGGTGACTCAACACAGACAAAGGGGAAACAGAGGCGAGGAAAAGCTTCAAGTCGCGCCTACAGCGTGGATAGAGTCGAGAAGATCTTCCACTCCGACTTTTGTGGCAACAGACATCGGTGTGCCCCATCTACGAACACTCAAGTCGTGTAGATGAAGTCTGGACGCTTATCGCCCATCTCGTGCAGCTCTTCCTCTGACTTGCCGCTCGCCCAACCATCCCGCTTGCCCTCGAGGCGCCGCTTGTTTTCGGCACGCAGCAGCGTCGTCATGAGCAATGAGCCTCCGAAGAGAAAGACAACCATGAAGCCAAGAATAGCGCCGTGACCCTGGTAGTACCGCGGAGAATCGAAGAAGATGTTGGAGGAGACGATTCCATTCAGATTGCCCCAGCCGATGACGAAACCCAGGACAACACCGCGCTTGTATACGCCCTCGACATTGTTGGCCATCCATGTGACGGTGTTCGAAATGCAAGGGTAAATCCCCAGAGCGCCGAGGAAGGTTCCAGCGTACTGCACGGCCGAGTTGCTAGAGCCAATCAACATACCGAAGCCTATTATACCCAGGACCGAGACACCAATGTTGCATACGCCGCGGGCCCGCGTTCGATCAGCAACGAGACCAATGATGACGGTGAAGAGAGCAGCAGCAGCATAGGGAGGCACGGTGAAAAGCTGGGCCTTGATGGTCGACCCCCCGGCAATACCAAGACCTGAGATGATGGTCGGCAAAAACAGGCTGAAGGCGTAAAGAGGCATGTCACAGCCCATGTAAATGACCATACCAAGCCACGTCTTCCAGTCCTTCACGGCCTGCCAGAAGTACTTCATGTGAAAATCTTCGTGCCCAGCCGAGGCTTGGTTGTCGAGCCGGAGTCGTCGAATGACACGGGCGCGGTCGTCGGGAGAGAGGAACTTGGCCTCGTGAGGAAAGTCGTGAACAAGCCACAAGGAAACAATGCCGATAACGACAGTCAGAAGGCCTTCAAGTATGAAGATCCAGGCCCAGCCAGGGCGACCGCCGATGCCGTCCATCTTCTCAATCGCGGCAGCGAGCAGACCACCAAACGAGCCAGAGACGGCGGCAGCAGAGAAGAAGATAGCCTAGCGAGTATTGTCAGTTGGAAACCAACCGCGACAGGATTTTGCAAAATTCAAGTATACGTACAGCTCGCACACCAAACTCGGATCGCTTGTACCAGCACGACAGGTAGTAGTTGATTCCAGGAAAGAGACCGGCCTCGGCCAGCCCAAGAAACCAACGAGCAGCCATCAAACCAGACCAGCTCTTGACGAAGCCCATCCCAAGCATGCTGCATCCCCATGCGACCCTAATCGCGCGTCAGCAAATTGGTACATTGGTCGCACAGTGTATGGATACTCGACTTACATGATGAGCGGGATGAACCGCGACGGCCGCATCTTCTTGAGCAGGATGTTGGTCAGGGGTTCGAAGACGGCATACGACACGAAGAAGATGGTCAGGGTCGAGTTGTACTGGGAGACCGTGATACCAAGTCCCTCTGGGGGAGGTTTGACGAGGCCGGCAATCTTGGCATTGCCGATGTTTGTGCGATCGAGGAAGGCGAGCAAGTACAGGAGGCAGAGCCAGGGAATCAGCATCCAATCCAGGCGCCAAACCAGCTTGCGGTCAATGGCACGGCGTTCCTGGTCGGTCAAGCCAGCATCGGGGTCTTCAGGGAGGTCGCAGATAGAGCCCAGGCTATCCTGGCGCAGCTCGGTCTTCTCAACGTCAGCGTCACTCATTGTGAGCGCCTGTGGTAATCGGTGTGGTTGGTAGTTTGAATGGCTCCTAGCAGAGCGTGTGGGCCAGCCTTGGCCTTTGTGAAGCAAAGTCGTAAGAAGGAGGCTGAGCAGTGTTAGATCAAGTTGTAGTCTGTGAACTCTGGGTTGAAGACGCGCAGGCACACAAGGATGTTGAAGGGGCTCTGCCTGGGGAGATGTGCAACAGAAGGAGTATTGATACGGAACGTGATTGGAAAGGATGGCGCTCATGAAAGAGGGAACTTGCCTTGGGGGATGCTCCTGGATCGCAGGTTAAATAGATGTCCAGCAGAATATTGTGGAGAGCAAGGAAATCACAAGAACTCGTGATGCCGGTCGACGGGTGAGGAGGCGAGGAAAGTAAGGAGTCCAAATGGTGACCAGAAGCTGCCAGTGGTGTCTGTGATGCTACCAGAGTCAGTCAAGGATAGCTGGGTGACGAGCATGGCGCGAAGCAAGCAGTGACGGGCGGATTTGTCCCTTTCACGGGCACAGACAAGGTGGTGTTGATGCTGTGGTGAAGGTGGGCTGGAGGGCTGGCTTGGTCAGCAGCGGGGAAAAGAAGCAAAGCAAAGCAAAGCTGAGCCAGCACGCGCTCCGCCTTCCATGCAACCTGCGCAGAGGAGAGATGGAAAAAGGAAATTTGAAGCCATCACATACTTGCCTTGCTGCAACTTCCTGTGCAGGACTGCTGTAACTGGCGAATATCTGCAATGGGGCTGTAAAGTCAAGTAGCACAAGCAGCTGGAGGTAGGAGGGTGTCACTGCAGACAAGAACAGCAGCAAGGTGGGATCGAACAACAGAAAGAAGAAGAAAAAGGGCAGGATGCCGTTCTGATATCTGGTCTCTCCGCACACCGGCAAGTGACGCAGGCCAATGCAGCCAGAGGGGTGGTGGAGCCAGGTGATGGCAGAAAGAGAGGACAGCGTCAGTGAAATTTAGAACTGTAGGATGTAGCTTTGCTTCCTGGTGTTGCTGATCCTGGGTGGGGATGAAGGAGAAGGTACAGCAGGCCATCCCAACAAGAGCGCTCCTTCCCTTCCGATCAACCACTTACATAGTACACCCATGATCATCCACAGCCAGCAGGAGTTGATCAGGCAGCTGACTGACCAACCTTCCACTAAGCTGCACTGAAGCTAAGCATCCTTACCGTGACTTTCGCCATCCTCAGCTCTGCTCTTACAGGGCCTTCCAGCACTCTCCAGGCCCTGTTCGAGTTCTTCCCCATCCTGGGCCTCCACTCTCCCCCACCTGCCTCCGCAGATCATGGGCCCCGAATGCCATCCCCAGATTTCCAAAAGGCGGAGAGGCTCCATTCCTTCTCCACCTCCACCATAATAGCCGTCCGTCGTGCAAGAGGATTCTGCCTCCTCTCCATCTATCCACTTGGCTCGTTATCGTTAGTTACAGTATAGTACGTCCTTCTGACGGTACAGAGATCTCTAGAGACGCATTAGCGTGCGAGAGGAAACCCACCATGTCCGCCGAGTCGCCGCCCCGTCCTCTCGCTTAATGCGGCCTGCGCCCTCCTTGCGCTGCCAGCACCGATACAAACACCCCACCAAACAGGAAATCCGACCAATGTATCTCGTGGAAATGCTCAATATCGCTATTCTCGTCCTCTCGTGCTTCTCTCTTTCGGCTTGTTCCGAGCGTGTCACCCATCTTATCAGCCAATGAACTGTCAAACGCGAGTCGAAAAGGTATCCGTTCCATCACACAGACGAGTTGCAATGGCAATTCCGCCGTGTCACTGAAGAAACTGCCTCTCCTTGGCTCCATGCCTTGACAGAATGGCATCATGGCAGCTGAAGCAAGACAATCATGGCAGCCGGATCTGAAACAAGTCCCCGAGTGCCCGTTCTCTGGACTCGACTATCGTGAGCCCCTAATGGATGACCCAGAAATCCTCAAGCAAGCCTTGGAAGGCTCAGACAGTCCCCAAGACGGTCTCGATAGACCATTCTCATCATGTACACGCAGCTCAAATGTACGTACAGGCGGGCATAGGCAAGATCGGAAAAAGGGCTGAGCACAATCCCACTGCGTTTGTCTGAGATGTCAGGGTGCCACGAGAGAAGCCAAGCACAGCTGAGCGCGCGGTGACCGACCAACCATTTCATAGAGACAAGGCGCACGGAGATAGGAAATGCTGACCTGTGCATTACCAAGGGACATGGCTATGGCAAACGGTACCTCCCAAGGCCAGTCAAAAGAAGCACCTTCAAACTGCTTTCCGGTCTGAGAAGCGCTGCTTCGGACATGGCAAACCTCCTTTTCAGTCACAGTGGTAGGCAGTAGGAACGGCATGACTGACCCTCATGCGCTGAGCCAGTGATGCTGTGGCATGAGTGAGTTTCAGTGTCGACGCCATGCTCACCGGGACAGCCGGGCAGAGAGCCACTACTACTACTCTGGTCGTATTCCATCAATCCATTCGCGGCCCTCGAAAAAGTAATGGTTTGATCCCAATGACAAACAGGCCTCACCTCTCAAGATACCCCCCTTCACGGGAAAGAAGAGATTGTGACTCGGAAAGGACAAATTGGCCGCCGCGCCGGACTGCAATCCTGTCATTGCTACGAAAGCCTCTCGGACGACCCACTCGGGTTCGACGAGCATTAAGGAAATCATCGTCGCTTTACCGCCAGTTCCTACAGAATCCAACCCAAGGAAGTGTTCCGAGATGCAAGTAGCCGCTCGGTGGGTGCAACTCAAAACGCGTGGGCTTGCAGCAGCTAACCGAGGACCATTGAAAAGCAGGCGTACTAGTGGCGATAATCTCCCTGGGTTCGTGATCAAAGCAGTCCGCTTTCCACAAGGTGGGCCTCAGGATGGCACGATCTTCCCTGCCAATCCTCTGATATCGACAAATGTGCGTTTGGCGGCGGCGCGGTAATAGACGACCGCGAAGCCAGCTGAAACACCTCTCCTAGCCTGGACTGCGCTCTTGAACTTGAAGCATTTTCTCTTGGTGATCTCTTTAGTGACTTTGAAAAAGGACCATCATTCGGCAACAAAACGTGAGGTCGTCCAGCCCAGTCACGGGTCCCAAGGGACAGCAGTACGCTTTGGCGAAATTCGTTGGATCAATGACCAGTATGAACTCTGGTGCCACTGCTTCTGCAGTGTTCCCAGAGCGTGTTGGGGAATACATCACCAAAACGAGGCTCCTAACGGCTACGTGCATGCTCGTCCACTTTCACCGTCACCAAAGACCGAGGCAGCTTCCAGAAACAGGTCTGAATGGCCGATGAAGGACTGTGGCATGCTGTATGGATTTCGCTACCAAAACAAACTCCGTTCGCATAACGGCATCCGCGATCAGCTGAGGATGTATCATTCTACAAAGCCAATGGGCCGTTGATTGCAAGTTCAAACGGGGTTTTGGTTTCCACTATCGAGTCAGAGGGGATACAGAACGGGAATCCCGCCAAAAAGGCGCCAGATGCGACAACAATGGCTTTTCTCAGCACGACACCAGTACTATTGCAGCAACGGTCCCAACATAGCATGCGGTGTCTAAGACAAAGCGCCTGTAAGTGCCTCGTTGTGATTTATGCGAGCGCTCCAGACTGGAGCCGACAAGGCGGTGCAAGACGGTTCTGCGGCTCCAGCGGAGCCGTATTGTCTACCATACGCCTGCGGTCTGATGAGGATATCATGTCACGCTGGCAAGGCAAGAAAGAAGCAGCTTCTCTGTGCACCCAAGATCCGGGAGCTTTCAGGACCCCATGAGTCGTCAAGCTGCAAAGAGCAACGCAAAGAGTTGAAGCTGCGGTATCTGGGTACGCGTTCCGAGCGCTTATATAAGCTCTCCGTGCCGACGACTGCCAGACGGCCAGAATAGCAATAGGTACCAGTGGCATGACTAAGCGAGCTCTCAAGTAACCCCGAAACGCCGGAAGCCCCGCCCCCACCATAAGCCAGTCACGACTCGCATGTATCTAGCACAGTAAGCTCGAAAGACGCATTGGCTGACCTCGCACAACCACCGCATCAGTGTCGTTGATGAATCTCTTTATGGCATGGCATCGCTCCGGACTCCCAGCTGAGAGAGATTATCCTTCGGCCTCTTGTCACCCTGCTGGCTTTTGAGCCATTACGCCCAGGCTACGCAGCATCCCTGTCCTGTGCCTCGCGAATTGTCGTGACAAGACGGAGCCAGAGGCCTTACACTACCAACGCCTCCTCCAGCTAGTTCGTGTATACGAGTGCGCCATCGTGGAACTGCTCTGCCAGTGCTCGCCTCCTATCAGGCGCTTTTCCACCTTCACTGGAGTCTCCGCTGGAACCCGCCGCCTACTCGTCACAATGGCCCCCAAGTCAGTCTGCATCATTGGCGCCGGACCCTCTGGCCTGGTTGCTGCAAAGAACCTGCTTCACCACTCGCCTCCAGCTTCTGGGATTGATTCTGGCTTCTCCGTGACAGTGTTTGACCCTCAGCCGCGCATCGGTGGGCTCTGGCCGTCGGACAAGGCAGACGGGGCTGGCCTGCTGCATCCCCTCATGGTTGCCAACCAGAGCAAGCACACGATGCAGTTCAGTGATTTGGCATGGGAGGACGAAGCCCTTCAACTGCCACGAGCGTGGCAGGTAGGGAAGTATCTCCACCGCTATCTCGACAAATACTGCGCATTCGAGGGCAGCAAATTCCACTTGCGTCTCGGATGGAAGGTTGAGAAAGCCGTGCCTCGTGGCGACAAGAAGCACACAACCTGGCTTGTGACGGCGAGATCTGAAGAAGGTCTTGTCGATGAGGCCGTGTATGACTACGTGATTGTTGCGTCTGGCTTCTTTGGCAAGCCCGTCACACCTACCTTGCCGGGACTTAATGAACCCAGCAGCATCCCAATCGTCCATAGCAGTCGTTACAGAGACTTGGAAACACTGCTGCCGAAGGCAGACGGCAAGGGCGGCAAGATTCTCGTGGTGGGTGGCCAGATGTCTGGGGTCGAGATTGCTGGCACCATTGCTTCTCACTTGTCGGCGGCGGCCAATGCACCTGGGCAAGACAAGCTGGCTGGCATAGACAAGTACAGCGTCCACCATGTTATCCAGAGACCCGTCTGGGTCTTTCCACTCTACACGTCGCCAGCACCTGCTCGTGCTTCTGCGCCCTTCACCCCGCTCGACTTGCCCTCATACAATTTGGCCAACCGCCCACAACCGTTGACCAACACGCAGGGCCATATCCCCGTTGACCAGGCCAGGGCAACAAAGCAAATATTCCAAAGTGTAGTTGGTACAGACCAGTCAGAGTTCTCGCCTCTTTTGGCTCCCTCAGAGAATGACATGGAGGAACCCGCTTACCTAGCTGTTAGCGACTGGTACACTGACTTTGTGCGCTCGGGATTAATCACTCTTTCCAAGGGCAAGCTCCAATCTTTATCCGGAACGACCGCCTCAATCACATCCATCGCTGCAGATCAAGAGACTGTAGATGTTACTGATGTCGCGGCTATCGTGCTGGCCACCGGCTTTGAGGCAGCGCCATCGTTGTCCTTTCTCCCCCGCGATGTCCAGCGTACTCTTGCTGTGGAGCCATCCGACATGGATAACACACTCTTACTTGCATTCCACGGCACCCACCATCCCGATGTCCCCCATCTTGGCTTCGTTGGATTCTACCGTAGCCCTTATTGGGGCGTCATGGAAATGCAAGCACGCTTCTTGACCGAACTCTGGACGCAGACGGAGAACCAAGGCCAACTCCGTCCTTCGCTGCAAAAGGCGCTCGCCGACGATGACTCGATCCAGCGCTTTACAGCTCTCCGCGGTGATACGCGTGCGTCGCAGTTCCCCATGGGCGACTACGCCTGGTTAATGCAGCAATTTGCTCTTGCCCTGGACATTCCATTGCAGCCCATGGCGGATATCACGCCACCACTACCGCACAATGGCAAGCCCATGGACATTTTGACGCCAGCTCGCTACCAATGCCCTGGCGCAGACAAGGGCCAGCAAAGGGAATCTCAGCTTGCTCTGTCACAAACTGGCCAGACGGCCTTAGCCTCCTTGACAAAAGGGAGATTTGTAGCAAGGGCCGTGTTCCGGTCCTTGTTGGGCGAATGGCGGCTTGAACGAGATCTCATTTCCAAGCTCCCCAGCCATCCCAGTGGACACTGGAGCGGAACGGCCAAGTTTCTGCTCCGACAGGGAACCACAGACGGCCTGGCGTGTGTCAGCCGAGATTCTGATACTGCCATCTCCAACGACGACTCAGAACCAGACACGTGTCTGGAATACCTCTACATTGAAGAAGGCGAGTTTAAAACGTCGACGGGGTTTGCCTTTCCCGCGACACGGCGGTATATATGGCGCTACAACGAGACAAGCGACACGTTAAGCGTCTGGTTCGTGCGAACAGGCGACAAGTTTAGTCGCAAAGATCCCCGCCGCGAGGAGGAGCTGATGAGGGCTGATTATCTGTTCCATGAGCTCGAATTCGTCGTGCCTGCAGACTATGCTACTGCTGCGTCATCGTCAACCCCCGGTGCGATGACCAAGGGGTGGCAGGCTAAAGCTGGCCATCTCTGTGTGGAGGACTTTTACGATGTCAAGTATGAATTCAAGTTTAATGCTGTGAATTTGCGCGAGTGGTGGCTTGGGTATACGGTCAAGGGTCCACAGAAGGACTATACGATTAGCGGGACGTATACAAGACGGTCTGGAAAGGAGGTGTGAACAAGTGATGCTTGGATGGCTTCCTGTTCAGAAAGCGCTCGACAATACGGATCAGAAATAAGTGCACGGTTACTCGTCGGCTTTCTCGTCGACTCGCGTGATTTGCCGGTTCTGGATCGCACACTCCGGATACCCGTCGTATAGACACAGCGAGTTCGTCCGACCCCGAATCGCCGTTGACGAGGCTTGATGTGGCCCCTACCCCGGTGAGAAACAAGCTCAACGGCTCGATCAACAGCGGACCATACCGCTCTGACCGCTGTCAGGGGGGGAGATTGGTTTTGTTTCAACGTCTTCTTTTTCCCATGAACAACCCACATCCCGGGCGAGCGATAAGCGCGAACTCCATACGATCGGGGCGATGCACGATGTTAATAATCAACCCTTGAATCTACCTTATACACCCTATTTCATGCACGAGTCCGGGTAGTAGCCCCTTGTGCAGCCAAGATTGAGTTTGGGAACAAACTCAGCCTCTGCACGTTCTCTGGCCTCAGATGGATCGGCTTGACTGGATCCGTTTGGGGTTTGTTCGTCTTTTTCTTTGCTGTTTTGCAGCAAAAGCCCAGCAGTACACGTAGCAACCGTATCTTTTAGACAAAGACATCAACAAGCAGGTCTTTTTGCTGATGTCTATGTAGCGGCCTAGTCTACCTCTTGCTCCTCCCGGGACATGCTGTGCCACAGCCAACCTTGATGTCCTTGGAGAATTCCCGGTTCCTCTTCGGCTTGGCTCGACTCGATATGGCATTGCTTCCGGGCCGCGGTACTTGTCACCGTCGGCAGACTCCTATTGTTGCTTCGACTCTGCACTGCCCCACCAAGATATTAATTAGGCTTACGTGACCGCAATGGTGTTGAGAAGCTCGGCGTGTGTGGATGGATGGGGTCGGTTGATGAGGGGTCAAGGGAATCGAATTGCTTGTCCGCAGTGATATGCCAGCCTGCTCTTGAGATTTACCTCGGCATCATCATTTTATAATCCACTGCTCAGTCATCGATTACGAGAGAAACGGAAGAAAGAAAGAAAAGAAAGAAAAGAAAAAAGAGAGAGGGGGGGAGAGGTGGAGTGAACGACCATACGATGTGAACGTTGACAGGGCAAGGTGGGTAAGTGATTGATGAAAGATTTAAAGTTGGCTGCTGATATTCAGATGAGAGACCATGTAGATATTCCGAAGAACAACAACAGACCATCGCTTACCGTTTGTAGAAGGCATCTCCGGACATCAAGATCGCTGAGTTACTTTCTATATCCGCGCTTATTTCATCCGTCACCCACCACGCAAGGATTTGGCGGCGCGAACGAGTGGATGAAAGATGGATGGATCGGCTGATTGCTTTCGAGGTGTCCAAGGGTGTTTGTACTTTCTCTTTTCCCACGGTGGGGATGTAGGTAAGTCTTTCTATTCACAATATCGGGATACAATCAGTGATCCTTCCAGGTACTTGATCAAGAATGCGACCAAACGCACCAACCTGACTGTGCCAACAGACGACCTTGGCATTCTTTTGCAAACCTCAAACAGAATAGGGCTGAGAAGAAGAAGTATGGCCAGATACTGCCCCTGAGAGTGGAATGCACTATGCCCATAGTAGTATTCCTCTGCCAATGCACGTATGAATCATGCGTCTTGGGAGATTGCAGGGACACGGAGCAATCCGTTTTGCCCAGGCAGTAACCTTATTCTGTCGCCGTTGGTCCAGAACCTCACCAGCCTCCAGACGCGGGGCTGAGCGCAGCGAGCCCAGGCCAGACCAGCGCTTTGATGAACTCATCAATATGAAGACTGGGCGTTCAGTTGAACAATGTAATAGGGATGGAATTATATTGTTTGACCCACCGTGCCAAGCCCCAAGCAGCCGCACTCAACCCCAGACGTTGGCCATCAGCGCAACAGACGGGGGCGCGTGCCAGTGGGAATGGAGCCTCGCGTTTAACGTTCAGGGAGCCATTCGGAGCATTTGGTGCGGGTTGGTTGCGCCAAACTCGGATCACGGTGTAGACTACAAGATGTCGCGAGCATCGCTCTTTTCTGGCGCCCAACCTCGATGCTGGTCAGCTCACGGCGACAAGGACGACGACGACGACGACGACGACTACCACCACCATCCTCCTGCTGCAGTTGATCTGCATCCATTCTTTCCCCCACCATCTCTTGAACCAAGCCAATCTTTTCCTTTCTAGCCACAGTCGGAGACTGGGCCCATCAACAGCGTCGTCGTCATCATCACCACCGCTCCACACTCGTTTCGAAACAAACAAACAGGCCCAAAAATGGCCAGATACGCCACCTTTTCCGTGGCGATGCTGCTGTCGCTCTCCAGCATCGTCAGCGCCGCCTCGTCAGGCTTGACCAACTCCTCCATGACGACCTACGTCGACTCGGCCGCCCTCAACTTCAACTTTGACCCCGTCAAGGCCGCCTACTGGACCGGCTACATACACCACCGCCGCACGCCCTTCGCCGTCTCGCCCTCGGGCACAGCTGCGTACCTCGCCTACCTCGACGGCTCCGGCACCGACGTGCACGTCCAGCAGATCGACCCGTCCACGTTCGCCGCCACGGGCATCAACGTCACCGTCGCCGGCGGCAAAGAAGCCGGCGGTCTCGTGGCCCAGGACGATGGCTTCGCCCTGCTCACCAACGAGGCGATGCCCACGGGCACCACCAACGCCCCGGCGGACAACACGCCCGTGCCGGTGCTGTACCGCTTCTCGGCTGCCGGCGCGCAGCAGTGGAAGACGTGGCTGGGCGGGCCCAACGTGACGGATGCCGAGGGCCACATGGCCGCCACCGACATGAACGGCGACCTGGTCTACTCCAACACCACGGGCCGCTACGCCGCGTACACGGTCGTGACGGCGTATGATGGCGATGCCGACGGGCACTTTGGCGACGCGATCCGCTACATTGAGGACGCAACCGGCGAGCTGGTGGTGATTGACGGCGCAAGCTCCGACTGGGGCTGCTCGCACAACACGGGCATCGCGCTCGAAGCCGCCGACGCGGCGCCCTATGCCTCGGTCTGCGCCGAAGACCAGGGCGGCATCTGGCTCAACTCCAAGGGCCAGGGCATGACGACCGAGGGCGTCAAGATCTCCAACGAGAACACGACCAACGGCGCCGACGGCGAGCCCCTGGGCGGCATGTCCGGCTCGTACAGCAACCTGGCGCGCTGGCAGGAGGCGGACGGGTACATTTTTGCGTGGGTCTCGCGCGGCGCCGTGGACCTGTACGAGAACACGTGGATGGGCGACGGCTACACGTCGGCGTACAACCGCACCAACGGCCGCAACGTCGCCATTGCCACCTTCTCGGACAAGTACACCATGGTCGAGGCCGAGGCGTCGAGCACGGTGGGCGCGGCGTCGGGCGACGCGCAGGTCAACTGGCTGACGACGTCGACGACGGCGGACATGAGCAATGCGCACGTGGCGACGTTTGACGGGTCGCAGGCGCTCGTCTCGTGGGAGGAGATTGCGGACCCGTTCTGCGAGTACATTGCGTTTGGGTGCCGCGGCGCCTTCACGGGCGCGTACTACCAGCTTGTGAGCAATGCGGCGGATGCGAACGGCAGCGCGGTCGGCGAGCCGCTGGTCAGGGACGATGTCTACGTGTCGGGCGACATGGTCACGATGGGCGATGGCCGGATCTGCTGGCCCTACGTCCACATGGACTGGGACTTGTCGGGTGTTGTGGGCTGGACTTATACCTCCAAGAACGTCACCTCGATGAGCTTTGCCTGTGTGAGCCTGGATGACTCGACCACCACCTCCTCGACCACTTCATCATCTTCGTCTGCCGCGGCTATTGTTGCTTCCTCGTCTTCCACCGCCGCTGTAGTGGCTGCATCATCATCAGCATCAGCATCCGCATCATCATCCGTCGCTGCTGTCGCCCAACAAGCCACCACCTCCTCCGTTGCAGAGGTCGCCGCCGTCGCATCCTCAACGGCTGCCTCCTCCATTGTCCCCGTGTCCTCTGCGGCTGTCTCTGCTGAGGCCGCTTCGCAGCCTGCCGCCACCACGCTGGCGACCTCGGTCGTTGCTAGCACCTCCAGGCAAGTCGCCTCCTCCTCCTCGTCCTCCTCACTTGCTGCTACCACAAGCACCAAGGCTACTAGTGGCCACAAATCCGGCGGACACGGGGGCTCAGGGTTTGGTGGGTTTGGGTGGTAAAAGAAAATCATAGAGACATGTGAAAGAAGGAAGAAGACCAAGACTAACACGTATGTGTGTGTGTTTCCGTTTGGCTCCGGTTTAGCAAGCCAAAGTGCCACCGAAACTAGGGAGCTCTGTGCCACTGGGAGAAGAGAGGGGGAAGGAAGAGAACATGGAGAAAAAGAGGAAGAGAGAAAAAAAAAAGCGGGAAGCAATGAGAAAGTCCGGAAAGTTGGAACGGCCGAGGTTTTTTTTATTTTGGCCATGTGAGGAGCACCGGTTTTGAGACTGAAATTCGGTTATGAAGAGCACCTCGACATTTTTTGGTATATATTTGTGCGTGTATGTTTGTATATATATATTTATATATATTTATGGGCGTTTCAACAAGGCTGCTTTTGGTATGGCTATATAGGAGCAACTTTGCTTCTGTTCGCGGCGTGGATTCCTTTTCTTGACATGTCGTGTGGTGGCTTGTTTCATGTCGAGTTGTCTTATGAAGGCATTCTTTGCGATAACTGGGCATGAACTTAAAGCTTGAAGCTTGTCAAGAAGGCCGACTTTGGATGGTACAAGGGGAAGATACAGTGAGTGATACGGATGTACAACGCAGCCGGAGAGAACAACGAAGATGACTCAGACGGGTGATCAAGTCGTGTTCTGTTCGTATGACATGTGTCTAGTGTGGCCTGTCAAGGTGCTAGTTTAGTTCTGGGTTCGGTATTTTAAAAATAAAACAGAAAAAAAGTGTGCGGTCCCGTCTGGTTTTGACAATCACATGCTATATGCGAGGTGTGTTTAAGGCGTTGGTAAGACATACAGCAGCCGTGTATACGAGAGAGAGAGAAAGGTTTCTTTTTTTCTTTTTCTTTCTTTTCTTTCCTTCTTTTTTCTTTTTCCCTCGTAGCTCAGTGATTACAGCTTTTGACTTTTGAACGAAAGTGGATGGCCTGGAGACAGGCAGGGCGTCTCTCTTGTGTTTATATTGGGAGCCGTGTCCGTGGAGATGACGAATGCTACAACAGATGTATGTAAGGAGATGGTGAATAGTATAAACAGACTCCTCCTAGATGTACCTAGCTCAATGGACTGCCCAAGAAAGCATACGTTGACAATATCTGGAACTGGAATTTGGAGTTCAGAATGGGACGAATTGTTCATTTTTACTGTGATGTCTCTGCGATTAGTGTACCCGAATATATAAAGGTAGGACCTTTAGACGGATCAAGTTAGGATCACGTTCAAAACTGTCCCCGGCGTGAAGAGTAAGAGAACGTCTAGGATGACAAGTAACGGGCGTGAGTGCCCTCAGGTTCTGCCACGGGTAGCGGGCTGGAAACAAGGAGATATCAGAGCGAAGCCGATAGATAGCCCAGGGGTGGTCGGAATTGCTGGGCTTGGAAACTAGGACAGAACAAACTGTCATATTTCCTAGTTTGGCCTCTTGCGTCCAGCCCAACCAAAGACAAACAAATGGACAGCAGCAGCGATGGGTATCCCAGGCTGGCTCACCAATATCAGGCTGTACTGCACTTGCGGGGGGGCCGTTTGTAGAAAGCGAAGAGACCGAGTCGGTTTCCGCAGTTGGCTAAAAAGACGGCATCTAGTGGTTCGCGTCTGTTAAAGGCGCCCAAGTACGACTAGGCAGCCCGACTTGGGAAGTCTAGCACAAACACCAGACAGGTGTCGCCTTGGTATAGTTCCGGAAACAGTCTGGACACGGCTGCCACTGGCAGAGACGGGCAGACAAAGAGGAGAGAACAACTTGGCCTCGTCGAGATATAAGATACGGGTGCCCCTTCTGCTGTCCTGTTCACTTACTTTGGTGTGCTTCTTCCACCTGTGTGCAGTATACTCTCTTGGCCCTGCTTGGGCTATCTATCACCAGCCTCCTCCTTCCAACATTCCCTCTCACAGACGCCAATCAGAAACGAAGCACACCAACGATTCGACACGATGCGCCGCGCGTGCCTCTTGTACCCAGTCCTCTGGGCTGCTCTCGCGGTCGCCATGCCGCAGAAACCGACCACGGCGCAGGCCTATGAGTGGCTGAAAAAGTACGCCGCGGCCAAGAAGATGGGCCTGGACAAGTCGTCGCCCGTCATGCAGAACCTGACGGCGCAGTTCCACGCGGCGCAGGACCGCGCCCGCATCTACGACGAGCAGATGCAGAGCTACGCCATCCAGGCCATGCCATTCCAACAGGGCGAGGGCGAGGGAGGCCAGCCCGACGACGACAACGCCGAGCTGTACTCGGGCCGCACCAAGGTTCCGATCCGCGACATGTCCATCCTGACGTCCCTGGTCCGCTATGTCTACTTCTCGGCCGCCGCCCACAGCAAGGACTGCTTCACTCCGCCGCTGAACTCGACGGTCGAAGAGGTCTGGACCAACCACCAGACCAACACCCGCGCTGTGCTGTTCCGCGACGACAGCGTCATGGAGTATATTGTTGCGTTTGCGGGCTCGATGGATGGCTTTGAAACGTCCAACAATGAGCCGACTACGTTTGAGGACTGTACCTGGGCTGTGAGTGAGCAGTGCCACGGTTGCAAGGTGAGTTGCTGTATTTGTTCTTTTATTTGTTCTTTTATTTGTTCTTTTATTTGTTCTTTTATTTGTTCTTTTATTTGTTCTCCTCTTTTATTCTCCTCTTTATTCTCCTCTTTATTCTTCTATTTATTCTTCTATTTATTCTTCTATTTATTCTTCTATTTATTCTTCTATTTATTCTTCTATTTATTCTTCTATTTATCCTTCTATTTATTCCTCTCTTTATTCCAATATCAAGAGACACGCTTGCTCCTCTTGTCTACTTTCTCGACCACTTTCAACCGCATCTGCTTCCCATCCGTTCCCAGACTAACACCACCCACAGTGCCACAAGTCCTTTGTCGACCAGTACATCCCCCTCCGCCAGGCCATCGCCGCGCACCTTGCCAAGCGCCAAATCACAGGCTACCCCGTCATCTTCACGGGCCACGGCGTCGGCGGCGCGCTGGCCTCGCTCGCGGCGACCGACTTCCGCGCGCGGCGCGTGGCGCCCAGCGTCGGCAGCGCGTGCTTCACCTACGGCCAGCCGCGCGTCGGCAACGCCCAGTACGCCGACTTTGTCGACGCGCAGTTCCGCCGCGACGGCGCCATGTTCCGCGCCACGCGCGGCACCGACGCCTTCGCGCGCGCGCCCGACTCGAGCCGGTCCAAGGCGGCGCTCGAGGACGCCGCGGCGCAGAGCGCGGCCAAGGACGCCGAGGCGCTCGGCGCGACGCTCAACGAGGGCCACGCGGCGGCCGAGGCGCGCTGGCGGCTGCTGCAGTACCGCCACCACGGGTTTGAGATTTGGAACGCGCCGCTGTCGATGCCGGTGTTTTGGTGCCCGGGCCAGGAGAGCGATCTGTGCAGTCTGTCGGGCTCGATGGGGTCGCTGGATGACCACTGGGAGTACTTTGGGACGCGTGTTGGGGGCGAGAAGGAAGGAGATGCTGTTTGTGGGAAGAAGCAGTGAATGGGGGGTGTTCTGGTGGATGGAAAGGGGTCAAAGAGTTTGTTTTCTTGGATGGGTCTGGTGTTATACAGGCTTGGGCTTTTGCAGACGGTGCTTGGGATAATGAGATCTTGGCCGCAGTGGTTTGTTTAATGAGGGCAAACCTAAAAGAGAGGCAGAGAGAGAGAGAGAGTGTGTGTGTGTGTGAGAGGGAGCCAGAGTGAAAAGCCAAGTATGGGGTTTTCGGGGGCAACTCATGTTAGATCTGTTGGTGTTTTACATTCTACAAAACCTTGTTGCTCATCATTGGGCTGTGCGAGATGCGATATAAGCTGGGACAGACTTGCAGGAAGTTGACGTGAGCCTGGGAACTGAATCAACCGAAGGATATAAGCTCGTCAAGAACAATATAAAACACGTTATCGTCGCCATCCTACATCTTCATAGAACAAGCAAACCAACCAATCAAGCGCAGCTGGTTGGGTCTTGGACACGCAAACGAGCCAATATTACTCTGCCGAGAGTCAGGATAAAACCAGTTCAAACACCACTGGCCAAACAAAGCCCATAACTCCGTGCTGACCGCTGATCACCGACCGGCCGGGTGGAGGATGGAGCCGCTTGAGGCTTACGCGAGACTACGCAAATCAACTGCTGGCGGATTTCGGATGGTCTTAGACCCGGTTGGGATTTCCTAAAATCCAGGGCCCAGGCATATAATGGAAACACCCTATGGCTGGGCCTTTCTTGATTCTTTTTGCGCCACGCGAGCACATCAAGGAATAGAAGCACAACCTCCAAGTTTTCCCTTTGGCGCTGTATATATATATATATCCCCCATATATATACCCTATATCGATATAGTAGCCAGGCGGGTATTCACGCAAACGACTTACTTGCCCGAGTGACTATCACCACCGCCACAGACAGGCACTCGAGGTTGAACGTCCGCGGCTATTCCAGCCGTAATCACCGGCCCAGAATGCAGCAGAGAAGAACAGGCAAGCCAGCACCGTACGGCCAAGCCTGCATTGAGTGTTTCAAGGCAAAATGCAAATGTATCCAACGTGAGGATCCAAGCAAATGCGCAAGGTAAATAAAATACCACTTCACACCTTATCACACAGCCCAAACACTTTTCGTCAGAGTTCAGGCCTCTTTGATCACGGGGAATTCCAGGCTTACACCAAGAACTCTGCGTAGATGCTACCGCCTGGGCCAAAAGTGCACACCGTCAGACAAGATCCGCCGTCGACGGAGACTCGGCGGCCAGAGGGCGGCAGCAACGTCCACGGTGGCCGGGCTGGAGAAGAAACTCGATGGACTCGCCGCGATATTGCAGGCTGGCAAGAGAGCCTGTCCAACAGACGACCGCTCCGCCGGCCAGACGGCGCAGATGCTCTCGCTGCCGCCAGTAGCAGCGGCTCCCAGAGCCCAGCTCGAGCCAGACCAGACGAGCAGAATCCAACCCAGACCGAGGAATGGCATGGAAGCGTTTTGCACGCTTCAAAAGCCCCCAGAACAGACGCCATCAACAACATCCATCATCTTGGACGAGTACATGGCCGCACCCACGCCAATGAGCCGCATGCCACACTTCCCAAGCCCTCTCTTACCGCCCCATCCACAGCAGCACAGCCACTGCATACTCTTCCAAGACCCCCGCGAGGCCGCCTCGCTCGTGAAACAAACCAGCGTCGCCATCTTCCGCGACAAGATGCTGCCCTGGTGCCCCTTTACCCACCTGCCGCAATACGCCACAGCCACAGATCTCGTCGACAGCCTCGCCGCGGACCGGCCCCTGTTCCTGCGCGCCATCGTGACCGTGAACACGGCGTCGCTGCGTCTGCGCGCCGCCCGCACAAAGGAGATGGGCGCGGTCCTGCTGCAGCAAATCGTGGCCGACGCGCGCCCCACGCTCGACCTGGTGCTGGCTGTCCTGACGCTGGTGGCGTGGAAGCACGAAACGTCGTTTAGCAGATATGGCCCGTGCCGGCTGCTGGCGCTGCTGGGCCCGGCTGTGCACGGCATTTGCTTGGATGTTTCGGAGACGGCAGGCCGGTTCTCTGGCGATGGCTGTTCGCAAATGGGCGTACAAGAGGTCGATGGTGGTGGTGATGGTGATGCCGAGGAACTGCTGGAAAAGTGTCGAGCTGTGCTGGGGCACTATGTCTTGACGAGCTCGTGAGTGCTCCAACGACCCTCCTCCTTCTTTTGCTATCGAGTCCACCAGGATATAATCCTGGGGGGGCGCCCTTTTCTGTTCAGAGACAAGGCTAATAAGCAAGATGGCCCTTGCAGAATCTCACCCTACTTCAAGCAGATCTCGCCCATACCGTGGACCCGCCACCTGGAACACTGCCTCCAACTCATCGAACGGAGCGCGGCTACGAGCCCGTTAGATGCCGAGTTTGCGGTGCAGGTTCGCTTCCAGCGACTGGCGCAGGAGGTCCAGGAGCTGGGTGGCCGGCGTGACCTCCTTTCTCCGCCGGTGGCCCTGTATTGCAGCACGCTGCTGGAGAAACTCCACGGGCTGGAGAAACTGATTCAGCCGGGCATGAAGCAACGGGGTAAGTCACTTGCAGCATTTCCATATCCCAAGAGATCCAGACAGAGACAGACAGAGAGAGAGAGAGAGAGAAAAGAGCTCATCAATGTCTGACTTTGGTCACCCCAGATCCTCTTCGCGCTCAAAGCCGATACCTCGAACTATGCATCCACCACGCCAGCGTCCAAGCCTTTCAACAGCAACAGAAACACCTCCTTTCCTTGTCATCTTCTTTGTCTTCTTCATCTTCATCTTCATCATCATCACCACCACCTTCTTCGCCCTCCTCAACTTACCATAGCTCTTCCATCCCACCAGACCCCGACCAGGTCGTCGCCCTCCTATGGGCAACCGCCACCGCCGCCCGCGCCTGTTTCGACATCTGGCTGTCCATCCCCCCGACCACCTGGATCCGCGTCCCTGTGCAGTACAAGACGCCCGTCGCCGAAGCCGTCAAGCACCTGGTGGACTTTTCCATCACCACCTCGTCCGCGTCGTCCTTGTTTATGCATAACAGCAGCAGTAACAGCAGCAACAGCAACAACAAGAACAAAAACAAAAACAACAAAAAGGACAACGGCCCACCAGTCTGTCCCGTTTCCTCGTTTCTACGGCGCTCTACTCTTGTCCCCACGGGCACGACAGAGGAGAAGGCTCCCCTCGTCTGGGACTTTGAGGAAGCCTCGCACAAGCTCGGCCTCCTGGGCGTCATGGACGGGCTGATCGAGCTGGCGAGGCAGGCGAGGCACCTGGCGCAGGAGATGGACGAGGCGGCGGGGGCCATGTACGGGCACTTTGAGCAGAAACTGGCGAGCCATAGGGATTTGTTTGTGGGGAGAAGAGGAGGAGGAGGAGAGGCGGGGTTGCTGCTGGAGGAGGGAGATGGGCGTGGATGCGGCGGTGGTGCTGGTGGGGGAATTGCGGACTGGACGAATGGGCTGGGCCATGCTGCTGGGATTTTTGATTATGGATCGTATTGGAATGGGCATGGGCTGCTGGCCCAGTCTGCGTTTGGGCTGTTTGGAACGGAGAAGTGGAGGGAGGTGAGCTTTGAGGATGTGGTTCTCTGATGGGTTGTTTTTCTTTTCTATTTTCCAACCATGAGAATCTTCCACAACACGTCGTTATTGGCAACTATCAAAGGTTCTCTGACAGCCAGCCACGCCTTTTCCTTCGTCAACCCAAGCCAGCAAACCTCACGATACTTGCAAGCCCATACTGTTCGATCCAAACCACAGCACTACGGAGTAACGTACTGCCTCCGCTGGTGCTGCTTTTGGTCCTCGGGAAACAAGGTCGCGTAGAACTCTGTCCACCCGCCCATGCGCACGCGCACCAGGTTATACCGCTCGGGATCCCGTGACGCAGCCGTGTACGTGGCGAGGTTGGCACACGTGAGCGAGATCATGTTGCCCCCGACCTCGCCCGCGGCAAAGGCCCTGATGAACTTTTCCAACTCCTCGAGCGGAAAGGACTCTTCAATGTTCTGGTGGGCATGGTTAGCCTTTGGGTCTTGATCTTTGTTTATTGATGCTTGCTGCTTGTGAAGAAAGTGATGAGCTTGTTCTGGAAGAAGGGAAGAGAAGAAGAAGAAGAAGAAGAAGAAGAAAAAGGAAGAGAAGAAAAAAGAAGAGAAGAAAAAAGAAGAAAAAAGAAAACAAAAAAGAAAACAAAAAGCATACCATATCAACAGGCGTTGCATTCGACAGCCCATACTCGGCCGCATGATTCTTCGCACTCTTCATCGTCTGATAGATATTCCGAAACCGCGGCGCAGCGGGCGTGTGGTCCTGCGGCGACGGCGACGGCGACATATCAGACGCCAGCGGACTCCCGTTGCGCCGCCCGTCCGCCGAGGCACCGCACAGCGCGCCATCGCCGACGTAGCCCTCAAAGGTGCCGATCCCCGGCGTCACCACAAAGGCAAACTCGTCGGCGTCGGAGGCGTGGTGCTGCTTGATGGCGTCGAGGCGGGGCTGCAGCGCCGGGTGCGGGCTCGAGGCGTCGACGGCGCGCGTGCAGATGCGCACGAGGTGGTCGAGGAGCCATTCGCCGAGCGCGTTGACGTCGGCGTCGCCGCTGCCCCATTTGGGGAGCGCGAGGGCAACGTCGCGGAGCTGCTGGAAGCGGAGGCCGTGTTCGGCTGCGTCGGCGGGGCCGCTTTTGGGTTTTTGTGGTGTTAGATGCTGTGATAGCGGTTGGGCAGGAGAAAAGAGAGAGCAGAGATAGTGAAGAGGATACTGGAGAAGGAAGAAAGGAAGAAAGGAAGAAGAGAAAAGAGAAAAGAGAAAAGAGAAAAGAGAAAAGAGAAAAGAGAAAAGAGAAAAGAGAAAAGAGAAAAGAGAAAAGAGAAAGCAAAGACGGTCAAGAGGATACCAGAGCAAGGAGTTGAGAA
This sequence comes from Coniella vitis, assembly GCA_011317545.1. NCBI lineage: Eukaryota > Fungi > Ascomycota > Sordariomycetes > Diaporthales > Schizoparmaceae > Coniella > Coniella vitis. Next base: position 1,058,927 of record WUJK01000003.1, read on the forward strand.
GAGATAGAAAAGAAAAAGAAAAGAAAGAAGAAAAAAAGAAAACAAAACAAAACAAAACAGACTCACAGTAACTGATCTTGGAACGGCTCAACCATATTATACCCCCAGTCATTAATCAAACATCTCACCAGCTCCGACAAGGTCGTCACGGCCGTGTCGGCATCGTAGACCAGCTTCTTGATGGCATACAACGAGTCAATCGCGTTCGACACGCCCATGCACATGGGCGCAATAATGTGATATCGCCCACCCCCGTCCGTCAAGTCGCGCCCCTTTTCCACACACCCGTCGAGCACAGCCGACAGCAGCGGGCTGGGACACACACTGGCCAGATTGCCATAGTTCTCGAGCATGACGTGGTAGCACTGGACCACCAGCCACTCCAGCTGCTCGACAAAGACGTCCTGCAGCTGCGCAAACGTCTTGATCTTGCGCGCTGGCGGGCCGCGGAACGACTGCTTGAGCCCACGCAGGTAGATGGGCCCCGCCGCCGCATACGTCGAGCCCTGGTTGAGCGTCTGCTCCAGGGCCGCCATGATGCTCACGCTGGCAAAGCAAAAGTCCGACGCGCCGGCAAACATGGGCTCGTAGCACCCGTCCGCGGCATAGTTGCGCGCCGCCGCCCACGGGACCCCGGCGGCGGCGGTGCCCGAGTCGTGCAGGCCCTGGCAGAGCTTGTCGTCGTTGTAGAGGATGGGCTGCGCGCCGCCCGAGAGCACGCACTTGGCTGCCTCGTCGAGGTACTCGGTGGGCATGTCCTTGTAGGTGCGCAGCGAGACGGTGGGCGCGTTGACGGGGATGCGGCGCGCGGCCTTGAGGCAGAGCATGGTGACGGGGTTGGCGCCGCCTTGGGGGGTCTGGTCGTTGGTGGCTTTGTAGCCGCCTACTGTGATCTGGCGGGAATGTAAGTGAGCATCTAGTGTTGGTGATGAAGTAGGGTTGAAGGTGTGTGTGTGTGTGTGAGAGAGAGAGAGAGAGAGAGTGAGAGTGAGAGAGTGAGAGAGGAGAGTGAGAGTGAGAGAGTGAGAGAGTGAGAGAGTGAGAGAGTGAGAGAGTGAGAGAGTGAGAGAGTGAGAGAGTGAGAGAGTGAGAGAGTGAGAGAGTGAGAGAGTGAGAGAGTGAGAGAGTGAGAGAGTGAGAGAGTGAGAGAGTGAGAGAGTGAGAGAGTGAGAGAGTGAGAGAGTGAGAGAGTGAGAGAGTGAGAGAGTGAGAGAGTGAGAGAGTGAGAGAGTGAGAGAGTGAGAGAGTGAGAGAGTGAGAGAGTGAGAGAGTGAGAGAGTGAGAGAGTGAGAGAGTGAGAGAGTGAGAGAGTGAGAGAGTGAGAGAGTGAGAGAGTGAGAGAGTGAGAGAGTGAGAGAGTGAGAGAGTGAGAGAGTGAGAGAGTGAGAGAGTGAGAGAGTGAGAGAGTGAGAGAATAAGAGACAGAAACTAAACAAATACCTGCTGAACCCACTGGTTGATTCCTCCTCCCTGTGGAAAGTTGCCGCCCACTCCGCAAACAGCACACGTGCCAATATTACAGTAGTCGTAGATAAAGGCCCGCGAGACAAACGCGTTCTCGCCAATCTTGATAAACAGGCAGTCAATGATCTCCTGCGCCTTTTCGGTCGTCAGGCTCTCCTTTTCCCGCTCCCAGAACGGCCACAGGATCTGGTCGAGGCGGCAGAGCGACGTCAGCTCGCCGACCAGGTGCAGACAGCAGTGGAAGGAGAAGATGAGCTGGACGGCGTCTTGGAAGGACGCTGGCGGGTGGTCGATGAGCCGGCGCAAGCGCGCTGCACAGTCTCGCATGTTCGCGGCGTCCTCGTCGGGCAGGTTGGGCAACTGGCTCGCTTTGTCGCAGTTGAGGGCCCAGTTCTGGAGGTAAGACTGGACCGCGTGGAGGGAGATGGTGGCTGCTTTGTAGAAGTTGGCCTTGGTCGTGTTTCTGCTGGTGTTTCTGTTGTTGTTGTTGTTGTTGTTGTTGTTGTTATCAACTTCTTCCTCCTCCTCCTTCACTCCCTTCTCACTACTCTCTCTCACACTCTGGATATGCTCAATCAGCCCCTGGACACCCTTCTCCACGAGAATGTCGTAGTCGGGCACGATATGGCCCATGGCAGAGTGCTCGTTGAGCCCGTTCTGGAGCCACTGCGCCAGCTCCTCGTCCTTGTCGAGATAGGGCACGATTTCCTTGCCGCGGCCCAGCGTAAAGTCGGGAATCTGGCCGACAATCAGCTCGCGCGTGCCGATGCGCAGCAGGCCGTTGTCGCGCGCAATCTGCGAGTCGGGCGCCGACAGCAGCGAGGCCAGCGTGTGCGCATTGGCGAGCGCCTTGCGCAGGCTCACGTCCTTCTCGTGGCCGCGCAGGATCTCCTTGTCCTTGGGGTCCAGCAGCGTGCGCAGATGGGGCAGCCGCGGGAAGTTCTGGCGATGCAGCCAGCCGTCGCGCCAGTGGTTGAAGGCGCGCGCCACGAGGCCCAGCACGCGGTCGCTGGGCTCCTCGCCGCCGACATAGTGCCGCTGGCTCATCTTGTGGAGGTAGTCTTGCGAGTTGTAGAACAGGTACGCGTTGTCGCTGCGCACGCGCCAGTGGTCCTCCTCGTGGATGTCGTCGGCGCCCGCCATGGCCGCAATCTCCAGCTCCGCCGCCGCCGGCACATACCAGTACGCGCCGCCGATGCCGTGCACCGTGCTGAGCAGCCGGTCCGCCACATGGCCCGCCTTGCTGCCCAGCAGGTTCTGCAGCAGGTCCTCGAAGCGCTGCTGGTCGTTGCAGTACGCCACAAACATGATGCCCTGCTCGCGCGCAGGGTGCCCGCCCGCCGCCGTGCCGTACGCCATCGCCTGGCGCAGCACCTTGCGCTGGTCGTTGTTGGCGTCGCGCACGTTGCCCGCCTGGTGGACGTGCCCGCGCAGCCCGTGCTGCGAGAGCACCGCGCCCTCGGTGTTGCGCCCGACCATCTGGTCCTGCGCGTCGGCCGTCTGCGTCGCGATGCCGCCCCAGTCGAGCTCGAATTTCTGCGTGAGCGCAAAGCACGCGCCCGGGTGCGGCCCGTCGCGGAGCAGAATGTCCTCGACGAGCGTCACGGGGTCGTTGGGGTTCGTGATGCCGTCGACGTACCGCCCGCCGAGGATGCGGCTGTCTGCGCGCTTGCCGCCAATCGTAATGTCGATGCTGCCGCCGCTGCCGTGTGCTCTTCTGCTGCTTCTGCTGCTGCTGCTGCCGCCATGGTGGTGTCTGCTGGCCGAGCCAGAGCCAGAGACAGCTGTGGTCGTGGAAGAAGAGGAGGAGGAGGATTCCACGCCCACGAGGGCTTCCAGGGCGGGGAGGAAGTGGGCGACGACTTGGTCTGCCTTTTCGCGCGTGGGGCCTTTGATGTACAGCATCACGTCGCCGCCCGTGTTGCGGAACTTCTTGACGGCGCTGCCCTTGCCGTCGAGGACCTTGGTGCTGATGCGCATAGGCTCGCGGCCGGTCCAGGTGGTCCACAGGGCGGGCGAGAAGGCCGCGACAAGCGCGCAGTCGGCGTGGCTGTGCAGGATGGTGGTGTCGAGGTCGCGGATGAGCTGGGTCATGGCTTTGTACATGGTGCCCGTGTTGTCGTCGGGGTCCTTGAGCTTGATGACGATGAGCTGGCCGTAGACGGCCTTGCGGAGGAGGCCGCGTTGGGCGCCGAGGAGGGTGCTATCTAGGGACATTGTGGGTTAGGATTTCTTTTTGGGGGGGTGGGAGCTGGGTTTCTGGCGGGCGGTGAAGGTTAGGTAACTTTGGGAAGTGGCTGAGGTGAGGATATCGAGGATTCCTTATATACTCGAGCCTTTTCAAGTGGGACTTGTGTGTCGCCCTCTACTCTGGACTTGTCTACAACGGCACGGTCAAGATATCTGTTGCTTGCATTGTTACTCGGCTGTGCTCTTCACTCTGTAGACACAACAGATTACCACAATCCTTTCTGTTTCCTGTCGTCCCCGCGTCTTGTCCTATGCCATCCAGTTTCAAGAAGCTAATTCGAGTGATACTGTACGCGTTGCACCAGATGAAGTTACCCGTCGGCCAATCAACGACACTGCAATTCAGGCCAAAGAGTTGTTGAAAAGCTGCCATGATGGGGGACGGGCGTCTTGGTTACTTGCGTTTTAATATAGCACACGCTTCCGAGTCGTCAGATCTGTCCTGTATCAGGTAGATACCCAGAACAAGGGACAGCAGACTGGGTGTTACACGATGCTCCGCTCCGGGCCTTGCTGTGCTCTTCTACGGCTCACAGATGGGGGACCGGTGTGTACACAGAGTATATTAAAAGGACCTCGGATGAACAGGACAAGTTGGGCTACCCCATTCTTGACTCTGAGACTTGACCACGATGGGTTGCAGAATAGCCCTTGGTAGGCAAACTTGCATGCCAAAGAGACATACCAGCGTGTCAATTGTTGGCCTGAACGAATGCTCAGCAGGTCTGCATCCAACTGTGGTGAACGTAAGTGGAGCAAAATTGGGAACATAGTAGTGATTAAGGCCTAGGTCAGCATCAAACTTGTCTTCATGAAGAAGTTGCGTCTACGGCTGGGCAGAACTGAACATCACCGATATTCAATCTACTTCTGGCGGAAACAAGAAGGGGGTGTATTGAATATCCAGACTCGCACAGCGGATGGGTGCATCGGCTGACGACATATGTTGTGTGAGGCTGCGGACTAGTGCGTGCAAGGATCTTGACTCGGATTTATATGACAGCCTTGTGTTAGTGGCCCGTGACAGCCTCGCACTAAAATCATTAGCCTCGTTTGACGCGCCAACCACCGGATGGAACCAGCGGCTACGTACTTCCAACCCCGTCCAATGGGAGTGCTCCCCAAGTCTACAGGAGATTTAGTCATCAAACACTGACTCATCAAGACTCACGCGCACCAAGCCACCACGCAAGAGTAGAACCAAGGGAAGCGTTCGCACCCCCAGCCTCGCTACCTTCGGCAGCCACCCACGCGACTCGCAGATCAGGACGGACAAGAATCGCGCGCACACCCGCCCACTTGTCACTCTTGGCCTCCACCTCCGCTGCAAGCACCCTGACCTGGTCAGAATAAGGCGAAGCCCCCACCCCCTCCACCAGCCTCTCCTTGAGCCCTCCGGCACCGCCCGAGCCTTTCAAGAAGGCCAGCAGAAACACATTCTGCTGCGCAGCCAGCAGCAGGTCCGCCTCGTGCGCCTCGCCCAGATGCGTCAGCCGCGTGCCCACCAGGCGGTGGCCAATATGGCGCCCCAACGCATCCCCCGCAGCAGCCGCCTCCAGACTCCGCCGGTACGGCTCCGTCGGCTCATCAAAGCCCGTCATCCGGCGCGCCCACAGCGCGTTCAGCGACGGCTCCTGGAGCGCCTCGGCAATGAAGTCGGTCAGCGCCTCCTGGTCCTCGTTGCCCGACATCATAATCACCAGCTGCGCGCGCACATTCTTCAGCACCGCCTCGACACAGGGCCGCCGCTCGCCCGTGTAGCTCGCGAGCACCCGTTCCACCGCATCCGGCTGCGTCACCTTCTTGGCCACGACCCGCGCAAGCTTCCACGCCAGGTTCACGCCGTCGAGGAACCCCGTGTTCATGCCCTGCCCGCCCGCGGGGAAGAACTGGTGCGCTGCGTCCCCGACGAGGAAAACCCGCCCAGCACGGTACGTCGCCGCGTGGAACATGCTGTTGCCCGTGACCGACACCCACTGGATCTCCTCCTTCATGCCCCAGTCCGTGCCCCATATGCTCTTTGCAAAGTCGGAAATGAACTGCTTCGTCGGCGGACTCGGCCGCCACCGCTGTTGCTTCTTTTGCTCTGCACCGGAATTACCTTCACCAACACCACCAGCAGCAGCAGCAGCCGCCGCCATATCCTCGGGCCGGTAGAACCCCGCAATGCGCACTCGGCCCGGGGCAAGCGTGACGAGGATGGCCTTGCGAGCCGGGTCCGCCGGCGTCGTGTTGAAATGGAACCGCGGCGTCTCGTCCGTCACCTGGCAGTCGGCGAACCAGCACCACCGCGTCGCCGGCTTGCCCTGCCAGGGGATCTGCGCCGCCTTGCGCACGGTGCTGTGGGTGCCGTCGCAGCCGAGCAGCCACGGCGCGGAAATGCTGCTCGTCTCGGTGAGCTGCTCCTCCTCCTCCTCCTCCTCCTCAGCTGTAGTGGCGGCGGCGGCGGCGCTGCTGCTGTGGGTTTGGAAAGTGGCCGTGACGGTTTCGGTGTCTTTGTGCGCGAGGCTCACGAGGGTGTGGTCCCACGCGAAGCCGATGCCGACTTGCTCGCAGCGCTCGAGCAGCGTGGTTTCAATGCGTGCCTGGGTGACGGAGTGGTTGCACGGGTACTTGGTGCCGAGGATGTCGTAGTCGAGTTTGAGCAGGGTCGAGGAACCGCCCCAGTGCGCGAGGTAGTTGCTCATGCCGTAGGACATGAGCTGTTCTGCGAGGCCGAGGATGCGAAAGATTTCAAGGGAGCTGGCGTTTGTGTGCTGCATGGGGACGGTCAAGGTGTGTAAGTTGATGGATGACTCGAAAGGAAGTGATATCCGTGCCTGTCTCTTTTCCCCCTTGAATGCAATCCAGAGATGCATCTATACTTTGATCTGGAGGAAGAATCGAGACAGACCACCAGTTCATACGCCAGCCGCTACTACTCACCAATGCCTTGGAACAGTCGCTGAGCAGCTCGCGAGTCGGCCGCTGATCCGCCACGAGAATATCGCTCGCTGGTACGCCGCCTTGGTGCAGGCTGAGCGCCGTGAGCAGGCCGACAGGGCCGGCGCCCACAATGATGACCTGCGGAGGAGCCATGGGGATGGGGGGGGGGGTTGTCTTGTAGTTTGAGGATAAAAGACGGTGCTCGACCCAGACTCTTGACGCATCTCGGGGAGAGGATATATATACAGGAAGGGTCGATGGCTAATGCATAAGATATGGAGGATCAAAGAGAAATTACAAGACCAACAGCCTATATCTGGCCTTTCTAACACGGCTTTTCGTTCTCGTTACCCACTCTACCCCTCTTCACGTTGATAATGACCCACATATGCATCATGTCAGAGTTCTGCATGCTGCGAGGTCTTTCGCTCAGCCCGTGATCAAAAGAGGCGGGTGTAGAGCGATCGGGGTTCATGGGGGCAAACGCGAGCTTGACAAGCGTGGCTTGGCTTACAAAACGGTCCTTCTACAGCCGCGATCAGGTGTCGGAGCGATTCGTGATTTCTCTTTGAAGAGACGACGCACAGAAATCGGTTCCACTTGGGGATATGCATGATTGCGAACAATCGGGAGGTAAACGGCCAACCCTGACGCACAAGGGTGTTGAGTAGTCGTCGTCGTAGTAGTAGTCCTCTCTCACCATACTTTGATTATATTCACGCGTAGACAGCGTAAAGAATCGCAGCCTTCTTCAACAGAGCCCAGGCTTGGGCCCCAAGCATGAATGGCATGTGATGCGGTGCTTTTCTCCTTCGCCGATGACTGATTGACGAGCCACGCCACTGCGCTGACGTGTACTCTGTACTCTCTCTGCAGTGGTATATTTCTGGCAGTTGCTGCCAGATGGTTCTGTCGCCCAAACAGCAGCGTTTGAGTGGTCCAATCTGCATTTTCCATTCTTGCCGGCTTACTGGCTGTTCTGTTGTCTGTCACGGGGTATTTTCACGGTCAACGACAATGTTCTGCAGGGGAATGACTGAGCAACTACTGTATATGCTTCTGAATACGTTTGGCAATGGGTCAGATGAGCCGGTGATGTGCCAATCACTCGCTGTGGCTGATGCTGGCGGGCCCTTGGCAAAGTTGAGTCTAGCCACGCGAGTGCAATTTCGTGTAAGCCCTGATGTATAAGTATGTATGTATGTATGGCCTGAGAATGCATCTTTGGGCAGAAGGATCCACACCACTGTCATTTCTATCAAAAGAATTAAATAGCCATTGTCCTGTTGCTTTTTATCATTGCCTTATCCACCGTCTGTTTGTAGCTCAGTGATGCTTTAGAAGACAACCAGCGAGCCACTAATCCTCAGACACGAGTGATTGGTCCAGTTGTTCCTAAACGGTAGAATAAAGCATGCAGACAATAAATAAATAAGTATTAAATGTTCGAGAGAGCTGAAAACGCTTCAGTGGCATTGTATTCATGGTACGGCTCAGAGGTTTCAAGCTCTTTTTCCCCGTTCATAGGGAATTCTGTATCCAGTATCAAGTGAGCAGCGGGCTGATATTCATCTCGCTGATCGCTATTCACATGAATCACAACTGTGAACTCAGCCCACCCAGACCAGAATAGATATGTTGGCTCGGCAGGCGGCCGGATTTGTTTGATGAAAACCGGCCGGACAGAGAAGCAAAGTTGCCGAGTTACTTTTTCTCGACCACTCGACGCATATGCTCTGCGTCAGTCTAGAGTCGCTTGCGAGTTTGCCCTGTGGCACTGGATTGATAAACCAGTGAAGAGATCTCGGATCGAACGTGCTCCCGCGAGGCCACCCTGGAGCACGTGATTGAACCAAAAAGGCAAAGGGCGACGATTCGAGAAACGCCTTGGCGAAAAGCCACTCGCCTATTCATGGCCGAAGGAAGCTGCTCAGAGACAATCTGAGACTCGCAACGCCCAGAATATCCAGCATATACTGGTCTATATATGGCCGTTTGTATGACTCTATGGACTTCTTCCTGCGCGTTGGACTTATATCACTCTCCTGCCATCGTGACAAGTGACTGTCAGTTGATAGATTGCGACGTTCCTCCCAGCGTTTAACCGAGCGCAAGCCGTATCAGCGCTTGCAAGGGATGCAATATCAGGATGCGCTGGCGGCCCAACGCTACCAGCCCGACGACAATAAAGAAAATCGCAAGTACCCGAGCCCGGGCACACGCACGGCACTATTAGATGCATCCAGCCGTGAGGTCAAACCGTGACCTCACATGCCATTTGAGCTGTGCACGACTCTCAAGGGCTCGGACAAGAGACAGACCAACAAGAATGGTGCGTCATGTCGCTTCGGCCGCTCGATTCTCGCCCAATCAGCCCCAGAGTCTTGCCCAGGGCGTCGCACAAAGCAATTGTCCTCGAAACTAATAGGAGTCCATCCTTTTTTTTCTTCTTTTTCTTTTAGGGGCGGGGGGGTGTCCCCTTCCAACCTCCAAATTCGGCCTCGAAACCAAGGTTCTTTGCTGTCCGTCGCCGCCGGTCGGCTACAATGCCATTGGACAGCCGGTGGGCTGCATGCGGTGGTGTCTGTGGTACAAGTCTCGGCACCTCGCAGCTGCTGGTTCTCCTCTCTGTGCGTGCTGTCCAGGTCCAGTCTTGTTTCCACGCAAAGCTACACAGTCATTCGGGTCAGCAGGCCCGTGGGCATCACGCTTGGCCACTTGACTCTTGTCCCTGACACGTCTGGCTACAGAGAAGAGGCCGGTTGTTGCAACGCTGGGGTTGAAGAACAAAGTATCTTCTCTTTTCGCAGCAGTAAGTTACAGTTGTCAAAAATCCATCATCGATCCATGTCCGTTTGTTGACCCCAAGCCTCTTTTCACAGTGCAGTGTCTTGCTGTAAAGAGGAAGTACTGTCACGCTCGAGTATACTGTGAAGCTGATAGCCCTGCCATTTCATGCGGACCCCATCATACTGCAAAGGTCGCGTGTTGGCAGGCTGCTTTTCGTCTGGCTTCACGCGGCTGCCCGTCCATGATGTGGTCTCTGCGAGAAGGGAAAAGACGACCCAATGCTCAAAAAGTATCTGTACACGCAGGATTGATAGCACCACTCCCACCTTCACTTGAGGGGGTTTTGTTGTTGTCGAAACTCGTCACTTGTTCCCATGCTTACTGAGTGGCCCCCGCGTCTCTTTCAACAGTTCCTTTCGTCCTGACAGGGCGTCATTGAGAAACAACTGCGTCAAACAAGAGGGTGAAGAAGAGAGAGGACCCTGGAGAAGGTGGGCTTCAGCGTTCAATCCCACCAGTCGTCGAGCGTCACAATGAGACAGGCAAGGCCTGGAGGAAGGTTGACGAACCCAAGTAGCACGCCAAGGAAGATTGTCTGTCTTATTTCTTGGTCCCTTTTCCGCGAGGGCTGTTCAAAGCGCGTTCGTATGCGATCAAGTGTCTGGACGGCGTCCTGCAGAAATACAAAGTATTCTCCCAGGCAGGCGCCCACCTTTTCCCACGGCCTCCCTCCTAAGTTGTCTGACCGTCTCAAGGAATGCTGCTGTTTCTTTTCTGTCCACCCACACCACTATGGGACTGCATATGAGGTGGCTTTATTAAACAGTTTTTTTCTTCTTTTCTTTCCATCTACCGACCAGACCATTGCCTTGAGCGCGCTTCTTGTGCTCTCGGACCAACCGGATCCAGGGATTCTTCTCCTCCTTAAGACAGACAGACTGACTGACTGACTGACTGACCGACAGTAAAGCAATTTGATATGCACTAGAATATCCCCGAGATACGAGGCATCCCACCTACCCCTGGAGTCTCGAAAAATAAACGCTTGTGTCTGCGTGCTTCCATCTACTTGACGCATATGGTTCACGGTCAACTAGGCGCGCATTGTGCTGATCATCCGGCCATCCATAGAGAGTCACCATTACTCCCGCGCACGACCAACGATACTCTTCTCTCTCTCTCTCTCTCTCTCTCTCTCGACCATCACACACTATTGGCTTGTTCCAACCATTCTCCTCCTTCAGCCTCGCAGGAAGCTAGAACGAGGCGTAAAGCCACCCAATGCCCGTATCCCTGTTCCTGCTTTTCGGTCTGTTTCCCGACGCTGATCAACCTTTTCCCTCGCACTCGCTCACTGCGTTGCTGTTATACTCCCGTTCTCTCTTAATACCATCGGGCTATCTCGACCCTTTCCAGCGCGCCCTTCGCCCCCACTGCCAAACACTTGGGATCCGCCACAATGGACGTCCCTCTTGCCGAGGATCGCGAGTTCGCCATGCTGGACGACGAGCAAATCAGCACGCTCAACGCCGTCGAGCGCATGGGCGCGTCGCTGTCGCTGACGGGCATCCTGCTCATCTTTGTCACGTTTGCCATCTTCAAGCGGCTGCGCACGATCCCGAACACGTTCATCTTCTTTGCTTCGATTGCGAATATCGGGGCGTGCGTGGCCTGCATGATTGGGTACGACGGCATCACGGCCATGGGCGAGGACCGGTCTTCGCCGCTGTGCCAGGCCCAGGGGTTTATCTTTGAGTGGTGAGTGAGTTGCTTGTGGGCTTGGGTGCGGGTGTGAATGTGAATGACTCTTGGTTTTGCCTATCAAACAAGTGAAGGCTCTTTTTTTTCTGAACGCGAAAGGATGAATGATTGACTTTTGGCTCTTTTTTTTCCTTTTCTTTCCTCTTCCACCAGGTTCATGCAGTCTGACCCGTGGTGGTCCTTTGCCATGGCCATCAACGTATACATGGTCTTCTTCATGTCCTTCAACCCAACCACCTTTCGACACTATCTCTGGGTCTACTGCATCATCTGCTACGGTCTTCCCGCCATCCCGGCGTTTGTGTTTTTGTTTGTCCGCATGCCCAAGGGCTTGATATATGGGGACGCAGTGGTGAGCAGTTCTTTTTCTCTTTCTCCCCTCCCTTTCCATAGTGCACCCAGCCATCCATATCCACGTCAGAACACACATTGTCTTTTTGTTCCTGTTTCTACGGGAGAGCCAGACAGACGGACAAACAACTTCCCAGCACAGTTTTGCGGGCTACGAGTTTCTCAGCAATACCAACAAAAATAAAAACAGCTCTGGTGCTGGATAGCATCTCAGTGGAACGCTCTGCGGATCTACTCGTATTATCTGCCCATCTGGGTGTGCAGTGTGCTCTCGGCCATCATTTACATCGCGGTGGGCTACCACGTCTTCCACCAGCGCAACCAGCTGCGGAACATGTCGTTGAGCAACCCGGGCAAAGACGGGGCTGGGGACGGGTCTGATGCGAGGGAGTCTGCGGAAAAGGTGCGTGTTCTTTTTTTTTATTGTTTTGGGTTCGCTCATTCCACTTGCCTTTGCTTGCTGCTTGTCTTGAAGTCGAGTCGCCCCGTGGGGATACGATTACTTTGCAAAGTGGGAAGAGATATGGCCGTCAAGGGAGAGTGGCGATGGATATGCGTTTCCAAGATGACTGAATGAATAAATGGCGGATATTGATGAAACACAAAAAGAATCAGACGCTTCCACCCCATTCTGGGCCCCAGTACTACGGCACCGTCACGACCGAAGTCCAAGTCACCAGCTCAGCCATCCTGCCGCCGTGCACGCTCCCGGCGTACACGAATCCTTTCCAGAAAGAAACGTACGCGACCCTCGAGGCCACAGTGACAACAACAACAGCCAAGGGGCCGTCATTCTCCCCACCAGCAGCAGCAGCACAAGTAACAGCGAGAACCAGCAATAACAACAATAACAACAACAACAACAACAACAACAGCCTCATGTCCTCGCCCACAAGCGACGACGCAGACGGCTCCCCCGGCGCCACAACACCGACAACCTTTCCTTCTCTGCCCCCATCAGCATTTCCACCACCACCACCACCACAAACGCCCAGTGTTCTCGCCCATGCTCCCCACAACTACCCTTGGTCCTCTTCCTCCCACGAGCAGCAGGCCCAAGCCATCACCTCTCCAGCGCCCACGCACCTCAAGAGCAACAGCACCAGCACCAGCATCATCAACAACCCCTTCAGCTTCCCGCGATCCTCGCCCTTCTCCCCAGCCCGTCCAGGCACGCGCACCTTTGAAGCAACAACGCATGGCTTCAACAACACAGCGCAGTATACAACCATCACCGCAGATCCCTCCGCAGCAGCAGCAGCGTCGTCGTCGTCGTCCCATTATTATAATAACCACCACCACCACCACCACCACCATAGAGACGATGATCGCGGGCCGTCGCCTACACGGCTTCTGTCGCCCCTGAGCAAAAGGTCGACGGATGAGGAGGGCCTGGCTCGGTTCAGTGGGGAGGAAGAGGATATGCTGCGTGGTGATGAGGAGGAGGAGATGGAGATGGGGATGAACAATCATCATCACAACAAAAACAACAACTCATCCCCAAACCAGCCCTTGCACCATCGCCAAAGAAACAACAAGAAGAAGCACAAAAAGAAGAAGAACAAAAACACCAACGAACCCCCACGCAACTTCTTCCGCCGCATGTCCAACACCACGCGCCGCCTGGGCGCCCGCCTGCGCCACATGGACCCCGTCAAGCTCGCGTACCTGCGCACCTCGTTCGTCTTTGCCGTCTCCATCCTCGTCACGTGGACGCCGTCGTCCATCAACCGCGTCTACACGCTCATCTACCCGGACCGCGCCTCGTACGGGCTCAACATTGCGGCGGCGGTCGTGCTGCCGCTGCAGGGGGTGTGGAACGCCGTCATCTACTTTACGACGTCGTGGCGCATCTTTGTCGAGGAGATGGAGGCGTCGCGCGGCGGGAGGCGGCTGCTGGGGTGGCTGAGGATGCGGCCGGGGCGGGCGTCGCGGGCTGGGAGTGGTGGTGGTAATGACTGGGGGGATGGGCAGTCGAGGTATGGGCACGGAGGAAGGGGAAGGGCGGCAGGACGGGGACGAGGTGATGACAGCTTTGCGCTGGGGTCGTCGTCTGGGGCGAGCCGCACGGACAGAGGTGGGATGGGCACGAGTCGGCGGCTGGATGGCGGGCGAGGCGAGGATATGGGTGATGACGCGCTGGACGAGAGGCACGGGGCTGCTGGCGTGGAGCTGCAGAGCCCGCTGTCGTCGCCCGTGCCGACGCTGAGGAGGCCGTCAAGTACGAGAATGCATCCGATGGGGGGCGGAAACGGGCAGAGGGGCCGGCTGGGGGGGTTCTGAGTGCAAGGAGAGGCGTGCGGGCGAAGAGAAAGTACTGGAGGATGGTGTGTGTATTGTATTTATTGCGATAGTATCGTCACTCTTTTGGGGACACTTGGGATGGTGAATATAACATTTCGTATGCTTGCTTACTTGTAGATGATAGAGTGTGCTTGGGCAATACTGCTGGCCAGTTATCTGGGAACCAAAGTGTTGGGACTATATAAACTCGAGACAGACCGCAAGTCCTGTATAGCCCTTCTTGCCCCCCGTATCAGAAGATGAGAGGGAAAGTCCTCCAAGCGATTTGTAGTCTGTTTGGATCACTTTCAGCCAGTAGTTGGGGTGGACGAAGGAAAAAGTGCCGGTATTGTTATACTAACAGTGGTGAATATGTTTCTCTGTCTGATAGTTGGTCCCAGAACGTTGATATTGATCTTGATATTGATATTGATCTTGATATTGATATTAATCTTGATATTGATCTTGATATTGATATTGATATTGATATTGATATTAATACTGATATTAATACTGATATATTATGACCCATGAACATGCAGGTTATAGGAATAGGCCAGCGCAACTATATGCCAGTAAATCGGAACCTCAACGGACCGATAGGAATCTCTTATATAAGGACATCTGGATACTTATAATAATATAGTTAGGGTTAGGGTCCTAATAGTTATACGATCGATAGAATCGATATCGACTATATCGACTAGCATACTATAGATCGATAGGATCGATATCGACTATATCGACTTACTAAGATAATAGAAGGATATAAGGATAGGAGTTTACGGCTTAATATTAGATAGTTTCCTTATAATCTTTAGTTATAAATCTAAGTATTATTTTATATAATAGGGTAATCCCTCTTAATTATTTATAATACTTAATATTACTCGATAATATACGAAGACTTACTAAGATAATAGAAGGATATAAGGATAGGAGTTTACGGCTTAATATTAGATAGTTTCCTTATAATCTTTAGTTATAAATCTAAGTATTATTTTATATAATAGGGTAATCCCTCTTAATTATTTATAATACTTAATATTACTCGATAATATACGAAGACTTAAAGGTAATACTTCCCTGCCTACTAATATATAACTTATAGGTACTTCTAGAATCCGGGATTTAGGTAAGGATTATTATATTTTTATAACTCTTATTTAGGACGGTTTATATATACCTCTTAGGTAATATTAAGTATAATATTTAACTATAATATTAATAGTTCCAGCCCCCTCGATAGTTAACTAGACCTAGAATATTAATTAGTAACTCTTAACTATTATTAATATACTTACTATATATTTTATAGAATTCGAGTATAATAATCCTTGCCTGAATCCCGGATTCTGGAAGTACCTATAAGTTATATATTAGCAGGTAGGGAAGTATTACCTTTAAGTCTTCGTATATTATCGAGCAATATTAAGTATTATAAGTAATTAAGAGGGATTACCCTATTATATAAAATAATACTTAGATTTATAACTAAAGATTATAAGGAAACTATCTAATATTAAGCTATAAACTCCTATCCTTATATCCTTCTATTATTTCTTATCTATAGTAAGTATAGATCCCTGGGATTACTTAGAGCGATAGGAGTATTAGCTTATTTAGATTATTTAGATTATTATCGCTTTAACTATCTTAGTTATTAAGATAATCTAACCCTAACCCTAATTATACCGCTCTATATTCTTATATAAGAGATCTCTATCGGTCCGTTAAGGTTCCGATTTACTAGCATATAGTTGCGCTGGCCTATTCCTGTAACCTGCATAACCGTGGGTTATAATATCGAGGCTTAAGGAAGTATTAGCGGAACTCCTAATAAGCCCTTTAAGATAGAATAGCTTAAGGTCTATTACGGATAAAAAGACGATATTTAACCTTTTATTATAGCCCTTAGAGCTTACTTCTAATACTATTAATAGTAATTCCCTATTAAAGCTAAAAAAGTGGAATTTATAGCTAGTAGGCTTAAAGGTAACGTACTTATATAGTTTAAACCTGTTAGAACCCTACCCTAAACGCCAGGAAAGCGCAGCGGTAATGTAGTTCCTACGGCTTAGAATAAGGGCCTGCCGGCAGCTCTCGGCAGGCAGCTATAGAATCTTAAAGATATAAAGAGCCGTCGGAAGCTTCGGAAACTAGTAAATAGAGAGGGGATTTCTCTTTAGATTCAGTTTCTATTAACGAATACTATTATTATAATATCTTCTATACGATATAGCTGCTTTTACGCTAAGAACTCGTTATCTATATTATACTTTATTACCTCGTAATAACCTACCTCCTAATATTCTAAACCTTAAATTCGGAGTATAAGCCGGTAAAGGCAATATAACGTTATTAGCTTAATTTCTTAGCGTTATTGTAATAGATTCGTAGATAATCTTTACTATTATACTTATTAAATTAATTCCTCGAGTATTACTATATATTAGAAAGTTATCTAGTATTATTAACCTATATAGTATTTACGCTGCTTTTACGTAATCTAAAAGCTATTCTTTTAAATATACTTCGTTATATAAGATAATCGACTTTTATTAAATATAAGATAATAAGTATTCGATATATTAAGAGAAAATATAATACCCTACGAAAGCGTAGGTTTAAAGTAAAGTTAACGTATAATAAACTTAACGCCCGAGTTAAAAGAGTTTATATATTAAGAAAACCGAGTTACTATATTAAAACGTACGCTAAACGTAAGATAAAAGTAAGCTTAGCGCCTAAGTTAAGAGTAATTACGTATTAAAAGAAACGATAGACCTTATATAAATATAGTTTAAAAGTATATTTATCGTTTAAGTTAAGAAAGTTTAAATATTAACTAAATCGATAAATTAAGAGATATATACTATTAAAAAGAGCTAGGATACCCTATATAATCGTAGGTTAAGAGTAGGTCTTTCGTAAGATTTATAATCGTTTATATTTTAAGAAGAATAAGAACTAAAGATAAAGTATAATAATATCGTTACGTAAGGTATACGGCTTCGTAGCGATAGCGTAGTTCGTAAGTAAAATAAATTAGTAAGCTATTATTATCTAATAGGCTCCTTAAAAGATTTTAATAATTAAATACTTATAAGTAACTTACTTTTATATAATCTTAGAGTATAGAAAAAGTAGTAATAACGCTACTATCCCTCTATAAGTCGAAGGTAATAGTATACTTAAGATTTAGATCTATTTTATCCCGTATAGGTTATTAAATTGCTTAAAAGTAGCGGTAAAGTATATAGGACGGAGCGCTTTTACGCTATTTATACGAGGTAACTCGCTAGAAGAACGGAATCGTAAGTCCGGTCTTCTTACGCTAGCGTAGTTTCTATATTAAGTAAATATAGCGGAGATATAGTAGGACCGCTAAATCTATTATAAAGATTCGGAAGTTAAAGCTTTAAGTAAGGAATCGAAATTTATACTAGTATATATAGCGTAAATTATTTAAATTAAGATTTTTAGTATTTTAGTTAATTAGTTTATTAATTTATTATAAATAATTATAAATATAGCGGGTACCCTACGAAGATATAGCTCTTACGCTAATAAAATAGTTTTTAAGATAGTTAAAGTTAATCTATCTTTTATTAATTTAAATTAAGAATAGGTATATTTTAATAGTAAGTATACTATAGGAACGTAACCTTTATATAGATTATATAGTCTTTAAAACTATAGTATTTAAAAGTTTAAATACTATACGATATCGTAGCGAAAGTCTAGCTTATACTTTAAGTTTAAATTAATATTTAATATTACTATTTAATTATTATTATTATAAGTTATAATTATTATAATTAATTATTAAATAATAATTTAATATAAATTTAAATAATATATTATACTAGATTACTATAAAGCTATAGCTTAAACGTAAACTAAAAGTAGGATATATTAAATATACGATAATATACGATATTTTATAAATCTATTTATATTAAAACGTTAAAATTAACCTATTTATATCTAATACCTTAACGCTAAACTATAAATTAGTAGCGAACTCGCTATTATTTCGTAAAGAGTTATTAGTTACTACTAGTTCTAGTATTTCCAATATTTCCGCTATTATCTCTATTAGTAGTATTACTATTATTATCTCCGCTAGTAGTATTATTACCGCTACTTCTACCCTACGGGTTTATATTACTATCGCTACCTTTAGGAGGGTCTAGGCGATTAGTAATATATTTAGTAGTAATTATATTATAGCGTACTAAGCTAATTAAATCTCGAAATAAAGCTAACTATTTATTACCTTAACCGCCGCTAATAAGTAGCGTAACCGTAGCGTTAATACTATCCCGACCGGCTCCCTTAGCCTTAGTAAATAAATTAATATAATTTAAAGGAATATACCTATTAGTATATTATACCTAATCCTAGGAAAAGGGAAATTATTCTTTAAGGATATTAATAATATTAAAGGGAAGCTATAGTAAGGAATTAGTATAGAAAACGTAATATAAACGTATTAAAAAGGAGAATAATTTATATAATTATAAGTATATTTGCCGGTATTATAGTATAAATATTTTAATCCTTTACCTAAGAGTATAAAGTTAGTATTAAAAACGTAAGGATAACGTAAATTAATATACTAGTAATATTATAATATTTATAGTTATAATAACTATCTTCTATCCGATAACGTAGGCACCGAATATACTAATTATACGTATTATATATACCCGCCGAAGCCGTAGCGGGGGCGCTATATATAGCGGGAGGAGTAGTAAAGGTAGTAGGAATAGGGCTATTCGTAGGTATACTAATAGGCGTATTAGCGGGCGTATTTATAGCGGTAACGCCGCTTTAATTCGAGGAAAAGGCTATAGCGATACCCGAGGCGGTAATATTAGCGGTATAAGTATGTTTACTAGGATTATTAAGATATAGCGTTAATATAGATAATATATAGAGAAAGAGCTATAAACTACTTACCCTTAGTTATTATTAGGAGCGGGGCGCTTACTAGTTATAATAATTATTATTATAATAGTTAGGCTATTTAAAACTATAAAGTAGCGTTAGCCTAGCGAAAACGTAGTAAATTAATAAAAGTAGTCTAGCTTACTTAAGGGAAAATACTACGAAAGGGATACGAAGAAGCTATATACTTAGTATTAAAGATATAACTTATAAAACTTAAACTAAATAGTTATTTAAAGGAATAAAAGTTAAAGGAGAAAGAGGGTATAAAAAGAGGGGCTTTTATAGCTATAAGTCTAAAGCTATTATTAACTACTAAATAGCCTGTATACCTATTTAATTACTAAATATAGCTATAATTATTTACTATTATTCTATTATTAGCTATTATTATAGAATAAAGATAGGAAGTATAATAAAAGTATAATAGAAGTATAAGGAATACTATAATAAAGCTACGAACTTATTATTTTATATAATAGATATAGTAATAAGTATAATAAGAGCTATTTAGAGGTTCTTTAAGCTTTATAAGTTTTAAAAGAGAATAATAGGTTTTAGATATACTAAAGAGGATTAAAAGATATATAAGCGTATAATACTTAAACGTAGAGATAATATAGTAAAGAAGTATCCTATAAGAAAAAGAAGTTTATAAATTAAAGTTATTTTAAGAACGAGGTTTATAAAAGATATATTCTAGTCTAACGTAGAGATAATATAGCGAATAAACGCTAGGAAGATATACGATAACGTAGGTTATACGTAGGAAAAATATAGCTAGTTACCTATTAGTAATAACCTATTAGTAAGTCGATATTTAATAACTTCGAGGACGAAGTTATATAAGGGGAGGAGTATTATTAGAACCCTACCTTAAACGCTAGGAAAGCGTAGCGGTAATATAGTCCCTACGGCTTGGAATAAGGGCTTACCGGTAGCTCTCGGCAGGCAGCTATAGAATCTTAAAGATATAAAGAGCCGTCGGAAGCTTCGGAAACTAGTAAATAGAGAGGGGATTTCTCTTTAGGTTTAGTTTCTATTAACGAATACTACTATTATAGTATCTTCTATACGATATAGCTGCTTTTATACTAAGAACTCGTCGTCTATATTATACTTTATTACCTCGCAATAACCTACCTCCTAATAAAACCTATCCTACGGAACTTCCTGGAATTTAAAACCGAAGAAACTAGAGAAGACGAGATTAACGAACTCTTTATATTATTCGAAATCTTCGCCTAGATACTTAAGGAAACCTTTGGAAACCCTAACGAAAAGCGTAATATAAAACGTAAGATCTCCTAACTTAAGTAAATTAAATTAATATTATATTATATAATACTCTTTAGATAAATTATATTATATCTCTATTAAGATAATAAACCCCTTATAATAGCTTATTATAATAGACTTAAAGAATCTATTAAAGACGAATTATATAAGATGCCCTAATTAGAGATATTTATAGAATTCGTAGCTATAATAATAGCTATCGATAACCGTAATTAAGAAAGAAACTAGGAACGGTAAGGAAGGTAAAGACCTATTACTAACTTTATACCCCGGGCTAATACCGGTAAACGATACTAATAGCTACCTTAACGCTTTATACCCTAATAGAATAATTACTACGGAATAATAACTAGCGGTACGATATACTTAGGCTTTATAAAGCTTAACGTAGCTTAAAGGAAACCTATAAGTAAAGAATACTTTAACTATAATAGGATAAGCTACTTTATATAAGAATACCGATAACCTAAGAAACCTAGAGAATTTAAGAAAATCCCCGAAGGATAATAAGCTAATATTATAATATATAAGACTATAGACTCTACTCCTAGCTAAAACTAGCTTTTGGAGTAAGTATCGGACGACTCCGATTATAAACTCCTTAACTAAATCTTCTATTATAAGGATAATTATATAATATACCTTTCGGTAAAGTAAGGCTTAGGATAATTCCCTTAGAAACCTTATAAAGAATAATAAATTATAATTACCTAGAAAATACCCCTCCCTACGGATAACGGTTTATTCGAAAGATTAGTAATAGAGTAGTAAGCTTAGCTTATTAGGGAATACCCCTATTAATACGATATAGAAGGGTATAAGCTACCTAACGAAACGAAAACTATATAAAGTAATATTATAGAAATTATAAAATAATAGGAAACGCTTAATATTAATTAGGGTATTAATACCTAAATTATTAACGAAGAAATAAGCTTAGAATTAGAAAGCTTTATAAACGAAGATATCGATAAAGGAGATATATATTACCTTATCTATAGTATTATACTTAAAGAACTAATTAGGATAATAACCTATTAAGATAAAACCCTCCTTATATAGGAAGATATATAAACTAATTATCTTTATAAAGAATATTACTAGATTATATAGTTTACCTATATTATATATAATTATAGATAATACTTTAAATATAAGGTAACTAACGAATAGTTCCTTATATATAAAATAGGGTATAATATTATCGCTTATAACGACGATAATAGCGATTATTATAAAGTATTTAGAATAAGGGGAAATTATATTAATATTAGCCTTATATATAATACCCCCTACGAATATACTAAGCGATAAGTAAAATAGTATTAATATATAATACCCTAATACGCACCTTATATATAAGAAAAAGCGCTCGATTAGTATAAAATATACGAATAAAAATAAAGGGAAAAGCTTATAAAGCCTATATATATAGAACCTATATACTATAGCTTCTATAAGCGCGCCGATTATATAGAGTATCTAGCGGATAAAGTATATACTTATTATAACCTTAAGGATAATTAGCCCGGAGTATAAACTCCCTATATAAAAGAAGAAAACTAAGCGCGCTTATAACGATAGGCTATAATATATATATAATACGGAATATAATAAGCTAAGAATTTAGTATAGATAATAGCCCTTAGAGTATAATAAGAATAATAGAACCTAAAAGGTAAGGATCGCTTATAAGGGATAATAAGCGATTAGGATTTATAGTAAAATCCCTTTATATAATAGATAGTTTAACGTACGAATATTTAAAAATCGTAATATAAATTAACGATAAATATTATATAATACTCCTAGATAGAGGAGTATAAAGAAACTTTATATCCTTAAGCGTTATTAATAAAGAATAGATACCTTAGAAGAAGAAGATAAAACCTTATAAACTTAATATTATAAAAGGTATAAAAGTCGCTTATAGCTAAGGTATTATCGATATAAAATCTAATTAATTATTAGTTACGATCTATAGATATATAATATTAATAAACTTCGATATTACGGATACCGTATAATATAAGCTAATTTTAGGTATATTATAGTTAAGAAAGGAAAATCCTTAAATCGATTAAACTAATAATTATATTTTAGAGGATAAAGCGGATACCTAAGAAGCGGTTATAATTAAAGGTATAGGATCGGATTTAGTTATTAAGTAATATCTAGATAATAGGGGCTTAAACGAATTTATATATACCTTTAAATTAAGAAGAGATAAAACGATAGCTATCTTAGGATATAATAAACTTCGATAACTTATAAAGAAGGATTTAGCAATAATTAATACCTAATAGAAGAAGGGATATAATAGATTAGGATACGATATAATAGGATTTTATAGATAATAGAATATATTATTATAATAAGTTTAAGAAGGAACTAAGTATATATAACGATATCTCCTTATAATAGTAATTATATAAAATAAAGATATATTTAGAAACCTCTCTAATATACTAGAAGAGTATCGGAAGTTTATAAAACTATTTTAAAGAAAATTCGATAATAATCTATTAGAGTATAGCTTATATAATTACGAAATCCTATTTAAAAAAGGAGAATAATTAAAGTTCTTTCCTATCTACGGATTAAATAAGGATAAACTTAAAGTATTTAAAGAATATATCGACGAAAACTTTAAAAAAGGCTATATTAGACCCTTATATTTACTAATAGGATACCTAATCCTATTTATACTAAAGAAAAACGGTAAACTATAACTATACGTTAACTATCGGTAATTTAACGATATTATAATTAAGAATCGGTACCCTTTACCCCTTTTTAAAGAATTTAGAGATAGACTTAAAGGAGCTTAATAGTTTATAGCCCTCGACCTTAAAGAAGGATATATATATATTTATATTAAACCCGGAGAAGAATAGAAAATAGCGTTTAGAATATACTATAGATATTTCGAATATCTTATTATACTATTCGGACTTACTAACGCCCCTATATTATTCTAGGAAATAATAAATTTTATTTTATATAAATATCTCGACTATTTCGTAATTGCTTACCTAAACGATATTCTTATTTACTTAAAGATATTCGAAGAATACTAGAAGTATATTACGATAATCCTATAAATCCTCTAAGATAATAAGATTTTAATAAAACCTACTAAATATAACTAGAATATTTAAGAAGTTAATTACTTCGGATATACTATTATACTAGGGTATATATAAATATAAAAAGATAATATATAAATAGTTAATAATTAGCCTATACCTTAAAATATTAAGGATATTAATATAAACGGGTATCGAGAGAGCGTTCGCAGTTTCGATCCTAATTTCTATTATTAACTAACTTAGGGAGAGAAGTAAGAATAGTATCTATATAGCGGCGCGAGAGCTACTCTTAAGTAGCTCTTACGTTTAAGATCCACCCGTAGATAGAGTTTTCTATAGGTCTACCGTCGATACGGGTCCTCTTATCGATAGTCTTTTATACGGCTCGTAAGCTGTTCGGGAGACGCTCTTATTTAGCACTTATATAATACTAGTCTCTAGACGAGAAGGGAATATACTAACTAAGGCTTCGTACCCTAGTATACCGAAGCTATATATTTACCCGTAGGCCTATAATATTACCCCCCCGCTTAGGCCGAACGCCCTCTTATAAAGCCGTATATAGTATAATAGCTACCTAAAAAGTATAATAACGTAACGCTGCTACGCCCGCCTACCCTATTAAAGGAGCCTTATCCTTATACCTAGCGAGTATAAAAGGAGTCTTATATCCGCGGAGCTCCCTTTAACCTAGCTCTCGGCGAGTTTATAAGTTCTGCCGCTTATTATTCGTTAATAGAATAATAGCGACGCCCTTAACTTAGTAGGCGGTTATAAACGCGATATCTTTACTCTTAGAGCCTTGAAAAAGTATAAATACCTGTTATAGGTCAGGCAGGTGCCTGGTTATTAGGGCTTGGTCACGTAGGATATAAGCCGATACGTATTTATTCGGGAGCTGCGTATACGCAGCTCCCTTATAGCTAGACTTCTGCTCCTTAGTTTAATTAATTATAGTATATTAACCCTTACGTTTTAAGCCCTTATACGTAAGCCCTTTATATTTAATTAAACTCCTTAATAGCGAAAGATCCGTCGCCTTATTATAGTACCCTAGAGTAGCGCACGAGCACCTATCGCGCTATTTTTCACCTAATTTTATTCCCCCTCCGCTCGCTATTATAGAGTCTCTTTCCCGCCTACTTCTTTCTATACGAGAGCCGCTTAAAAGCCGCGACGAACTCGACGCTTGGCTTATTAACGTACGTAGCAAGATCCATCGATATAGCGCTTATATAGGCGACGATCTCTCCTAAGTCTACTTTATCTACGATGCGATTTCTCGCGATCTCTAGATAAAGTACTTCGCCGTATATATAGAGCAGGTTTCGAGCGGCAGGATTATAGCGAGCCTAGTATCTTTCCTAGAACTTATACGAAAGATACTAAAGGAACCGAATAAAGAGTAGAAAGCTAGCTAACGCTTAATTAAACTATATTAAAGCAGCTCTAAAGCCGTATTAGAGTACCTAAATCGCTGGGATATAGTATTCTTTAAAGTAGGAGGTGCTGATTAGCTAGATAAAGTAAAGATCCTTATACTCGCTACTAGCTTAAACGCTGCTTCTCGTATACGGCTAGACCTAGTAGCTTAGCTATAAACTTAGGTAGAGTTTGTATAGCTATTACGAACGTCCGACTCTATATTTATTAGCGTAATAGCTACGCCTAAGTAGCGAATAAGCAGAGGCGGAGTAATATATAGCGGCGAACTAATAGATGTAGATATTAGCGTACTTAACAGCAAACCTTGTAAATATTATAACTGTGGCAAGTTAGGCTATATCGTACGATATTATTTATAGCCCCGTAAGAGCACTACGGTAAACCTACTAGGGAGCGGCTTATAAGCTGCTCCTATTTTTCGTTTAAAGGAGGATATCGCATATGCCTACCTCGACGTAGCGGACCTTATCGACGAGTTCGATACTTACGATATAGTCGTACGCCTCGAGGAGCAGCAACTAAGCGGCGGTTAAGTACTAAATTAGCAGTAAAGGTATATATTCGGTCTGATTATATATTAGGGACGGACTAGGAATAGTATAGTTAGCTAAGTCTAAAAGCCTTACCCGTAGGGTCTGGATACTTAGGGTATTACCTAGTAAAAGCAATACGTATACTTCGTAAAAGTAGCGTTTAAGTATTATTAAGTTAAAAACCCTACCTAGAGGGGACTATATATAAACCTTAGGATCGTAGGGAGAGTAGCGGTTTAGGTCGTTATTTCGACTAAGCTTAGTCTTAATAGGGGGGTAATATTATAGGTTAGGCAGGTGCCTGGTTATTAGGGCTTAGTTACGTAGGATATAAGCCGATACGTATTTATTCGGGAGCTACGTATACGTAGCTCCCTTATAGCTAGACTTCTGCTCCTTAGTTTGATTAATTATAGTATATTAACCCTTACGTTTTAAGCCCTTATACGTAAGCCCTTTATAATACCCCCTTAACCCCTACTCTAGGGGTTATTCCTTCCTCTTAATTAAACTAGAGCCCTTATAAGTTATACGAAACCAACCCTTATAATAATAAAGTAAGCATCGCGCCTTCCCTATTCGTCCTCTACTTATACTTAGCTCTACTAATAGTATAAATATTACTACTTACTCTAAGTAAGCTAGTATAGCTCCTACCGCTATACCTACCGCCGCTACCCCCGCTATTACTATAAGCTCTATAGCTATTCCTATAGCGGTAATACCTATAGCTATAGCTATAGCTATTCCTATTATACCCGCTATTACTCCTACCGCCGCTATCCTCGCCCCTACCGCCGCCTAGCTCGATAAAGCCGTTAATAAGCTTATTTAGAGTATTATCGCTACTAACCTATAGCTCTAACCTTATATTACCCTCCCCGAGGGTATTAGGGACGAGTAATACCTACCCTATATTATAAGGGCTTCTAAAAAACCCCTCTCCCTCTACCTATACGGTATTAGTAAATAGCGCTTCCCCTACTTCTTTATAGCTTACTAACTATTATAACCGGCGCCCGTTATTTCCCCTATAGGACGAATAAGAAGGGTAAGAACTCTAGCTATTCCTATACCCCCCTTTACTAGACCGATAAGATATATATTACTATTATTACTATAGTTAACTATTCCCTCGCTTATAATACTTCCGACCCTAGTATATACTACTCCTTCCCTACTCGCGCCTTTCCGTACTTATATACTCTAAGCACTCTCCGCCCCTAGGCCCTCGCCGCTCTCGCTATACGCCGTACCCGCGATTACCTATCTAAGTTAGGTAAGACTTAAGCTAGCTATAACGAGGTCCGATTATTAAATAATAAGTATACCTATAGCGTATATACCTACTACTCCTTCCCTACTCGTATCCTACTAACTTTATACTAACGCTATAGCCGTAAGCTTATACGCCGTTAGGCGGTAGCGTTAGAGGATATTACCGACCTATTAGTAAAGCTTATAAAGGGGGGTAATAAGGGTAAGGGCTTAGTTAGTACTAAAATAAAGTATAGTATTAATAACGACCCTTATTCTAATAAAACTAAGGAGAGTAATTCTAATAATAAGGAGGAGGTAAGTAAGGATAAGTAAGTAGCTACGTTAGTATATATTTCGTATATAGTTTTCTTTTTATCTATAATACTTAATTTCCCTACTCTTCTTTTCTACGACTTTAGGCTATCGTAACTTATAACGCTACCGTAGTATTACTCGAACTCCTTAAGAGTAACTATATCTTTAAATTCGGATAACGGCTACTAATCTAGCTAGTCCTATCTAACCTACTTAATTAGGACTTTGTATTATAGCGTTTCGTCCGTTTTCGTACGGCCTCTACGCAGCTTATTACGTACTCTAATAATACTTTCCACCTAATACTCGGGTTCCTTTCCTTCTTTAACTACGATAAGGTTAGGCCGGTATTCCCTTTATACCTATAATAGGAGCGGATCTTATATAGCTCGAATTAGGAGATCTATATAGAAATAAGGGTAAATACCCGGCGGGATATCTAATTCTACTATATAAGGGCTAATAATATATATTATAGTATACTTATCGTATAGCTAGGCTAACTTCTTTAAATAGCGGTCGGTAATAATATTTCGTAGGGAGAGCTAAACCTTATCGCCCTTAATAAGCCGCTCTATAACTGCTTATAATTTATTCGTAGATTCTTCTATTCGTTGCTATATAACTGCTATTATAGCTTAAGCGAAAGTAGTTATATCTTTAAGCTATTAAACGAAGTTCTTAGCCTAAACTCTAAGCGCTTACGCTAGTAATATACTACGCTCTACTTATTCGATTAGATCTATATAATAGCCGTATAGGATAAAAAATAGGCTAAGGCTAATTATACTAATATCCCTATTATTAATAGTTAGTTAAGCGCCGGGTAAGAGTATCGGCTAATCTAATTATATATATATAACGAATACTCGGAGGTAGTCTATAACCTCTTAGTTTACCCTTTCTATAGCTTTATCCGTTTATAGGTAGAAAGTAGTGCTTAGGCGCTGCTCTATCTTTATAAGCTTATATAATCGGCGCTAAAACCCTCCTACCTAATTCGAGCCTCGGTTACTAATTATTACCTTAGGGAAACTATAAAACCGCTAGTAATAGTATAAGAACCGCTCTATATATACTTCCGCGCTTATATTATATATAGCTTCGAGTATAATAGCTTTCGTTAGTCGGTCTATAATTACTATTAAGTAAGCCTCTCTTATATCGTCCTCGTAGGGGAGGTCGATTATAAAATCTACGAATAACTCGCTTTATACCCGCTTAGGTATTAATAGGGGCTTAAGAAGGCCCTTCCTCTAGTATCTCTATACCGTTTTACGTTTATAGATATCGCAATTTCGTATAAACCGCCGAATACTATAGTATATACCTAGCTAAAAATAGCCCCTTATTATTATCGTAATAATAATATCCCTTCCTAGGTAGCTAGATAGGGTAAAATCGTAGATACTCTATATTAGTTTAATATATAGGGGTTCCTAATCGGGTAACTAGAGCTATTTACGGAACCTAAGTAGTCCTTTCTTATCGATCGAGTACTCCGCTATAGATACCTTAATAGGCTTACCTTCGGATATCCGTAGGTAAGGGGGAAAAGAGCGTTTACCCCTATAGATTACGCCTATAAGCTAGGAGTATACCTTATTATATAAGGTAATATCGTCCTATAAGCGCTAGAGCTTCTCTTATATAAAAACCTTATTACCTATTAGTAATAGCTCGTTATATACTATAACTTAGCTTATCTTTATCGATAATAAAAGCTAGATTTACTTACCGGCAAGGCGTTTATTAGATATATTATATAATATATCCTGCTCCCTCCTTAAGAGGGCGTTTAGACGCTTGCTAGCTACTCCCGCGCGGTAGACTAAATAATATCGAAAACGAGCTATTATCTCGGACTAGCGGACCTACCTTTCGGTAAAACGCTATAATATTATAAAATATTCGAGGTTCTTATAATCCGAATAAATTGTAAATAGTAGTATAATACCCCTAAGCTCCGTATCCTATACTCTTAAGTAATTAATAATAGCTAGTAGTTCCTTATCGTAGATCTCGTAGTTATACTTTATAGGGTTTAGGCGGTATAAGTAATACGCTATCGGGCGGAGGATATTATACTTATCCCTCTAAGAGAGGTAGCCGCCTAACGAATAGCTAGAATAATCCGCTTCTAATACTATCTCCTTATCCGGATCCTATTAAGCGAATATAGGCTTACTAATAAAGAGACGCTTTAGCTACTCGAATATAGCTTCTTCCTATTCCCCGAACTTAAATAGGACCCCCTTCTTAGTTAAGGCTAAGAGGGGCCCTATAACTTCGGAATAATTAGCGATAAACTAATAATAGAAGTTCGCGAATCCTAGGAAGCTACGGACTCCCTTAACCGTCTTCGGAGCCTCTTAATCGTATATAGCGTATACCTTCTCGGGGTTTATATAAATCCCTACCCCTGCTTCGATAATAAAGCCTAGGTACTTCGTCTCGGTTACGCCGAATTTATACTTAGTAATATCCAGATTTAGATCTATTACTTCGAGAGCGTATAATACTAGCTTTACCTTTACTCGGTAATCTTTAGCCGTATCGTCGGTATATATTAGAATATTATCAATATAAGCTAAATAGAAGATATCTAGGTAGGGGCGTAGAGCGTTATTAATATAACGCTAAAACGTTATAGGAGCGCCTATAAATCCGAACGGGGTTATTAGCTACTCGAAGAGGCTATACCTTATACGAAAGGCGGTTTTCTACTCGTCTCCTTCCTTAATACGAAGCTTATAAAACGCTATTCGTATATCGAGCTTAGTAAAATATTTAGCGTTTATAATATTAGATAAGGTTTCTTTAATAAGGGGGAATAGGTAGTAGTCGGCTTCCGAAATAGCGTTAAGCACGCGGTAATCTATATAAAAACGGAAGCCGCCCCCTAGTTTCTTAATAAAGATTATAAAAGCTCCTGCTAAGGAGCTATTAGCTCTAATATAGCCTATATCGAGTAGCTCGGTAAGAGTCTTCCTTAGTATAATAAGTTCTTCTCTAGATATCCCGTATAACGGGCCCTATAGGGCGTTTATAGTAAACCTATCCGCCTTTTTATATAGCCGAATCTTATAATCCGCTCCCTCTCTATACGGCGGTAGCGCGGAAGCTATATCCTTATTAAAGAGGTTCCGGAACTCGTAATACTCTAGGGGGAGTTTCTCGTTAACCGAGGATTCTACTTTTAGTAATAGGGCTTTAGTAATATCGGCTATTATAATACTAAAAAACGCTACTTAAGTAGTATTTAAGCGTTTTATACGCTAAACTTCGCTCTAGATAGTAAGGGTATTAATAAATATATAGTTAAAGTTCTTAGGGCTATATCCTCGCTCCTAAACCTCTAATCCTCCTATTCGTCCGATACTTAGGCGGTGCTTATAAGTTATATATATTACCCTCTCTCTTTCTACCTAAGGTTTTCCTAAAACGAGGTCGTATTAAAGGCGGGGGATTATATAAGCCTAAATACGATATAAATACCCGTTTAGGTCTATATTAAGGTAGGTTATATAGCGGATAACGGGCTACTTATACGATATTCTCTCCCTTAACGATTAATAGAGGGTCCTAAGCGGGATAGATATATACGGAAGTCTTAACTTATATATAAGTATCTCGCTCGTAGTAGAATAATAATTATAGCTAGAATTAATAAGTATTAGGATAAATAGAGTTAAATTATAGAATAGGTTTATTATAAAATAGTTCCTATTTATCTAACGCTTTACTTTTTATAGGCTAAAGTCGAGACTTATAAGCTCCTATACGCGACTCTATATAGGAGCAGCTAGTTTTCCTTCTATTCCTCGGTAGTATTATTAAGGTCGATAAGGTTAGTATCGGCGATATTAATATCCGTCTCCCGTATAGCTCTTAAGCTAATAGGCGGGCGTACGGGTAGGAAGGGGTAATAAGCGATTCTATAATTCGAACGTCCGTACCTATAATAGAGTCCCTACTCTTTCCTACGCCTAATCTCCGCCTAATTAACCTACCTCGCGCGCTACTTATTAGCCTATAGAGCGTTAATACTAGTTATAGCTATATCCCTATTAGGATTTATATAAGGGTTTTATAGTTTCTATCCGTTTCCTCCTACTCGCTAGGTCGTCCTAAAGCGCTATACCGTAGCTCCGGATAAATAGCTTAAAGGCGAAGTATAGTTACTATCTCGGATAGCGATATAGCTTTCTAGCTTAGCTAAGATATAGAACGCTTTCTTTACTTAGTCGTTATATATCGACGGTATTTCTATACTAATAAGCTATATATATAATACGCTATTAATAGCGCCCTTTAGGTATATTAACTTAGCTAAGTCCGGCTACTTTATACCGCCGGAGTTTACTAATAACTTCTCCTACTAGGAGAAGAAGTTAGGGAAGGATTAGCCTTTCTTCTAAGTAAAGCTCCTAAGCCTTTAAAAAGTAGTAATAATATAGTTCTTATCGTAATATCGGTAGCGGAGCTATTATAGGAATAAGGAGGGTTTCTAAAGGCTATACTCTCCTCCTATAATATAATAGCTCCTCGCTATAACCTTTATATCTCCCTCTAGGTACTTATAGATTTCTTAGAACTTATCTATATAATTCCCGATAAAATAGGTATCTCGGACGAGTTTATACCTTATAATACGCTCCTAAGCTAGGAATTAAGTATATATACCCTTAAAGTTCGCTAGCTAAGAAAGGGGCTTACGTTTAGGTATAATTATACTCTCTAGGGCCTCGTTTATATCGATATCGGCGTCTTCTATATCTTAGGAGGTAGGGGTATAGGTATCTTCTAGTTCGTTAGGTGCCGGGTTAGGGTATTCGGCCGCTATATTACTAATACTTACTAATAGCTCCTATAGTAATAGGCTACGGGATTATTCGATTTACGTAAGTCGTACTATAAGCGCTTCTAGGTTTTATACGCTATCTTCGCGCTATTATTATACTACTCCTTTAATAATATACCGCTACTCTTCTATTATTTAAGTAACTATTTATTATATAGTTATTATTATATTATTATTATCGTTATTCGCTTAGGTAGGGAATTACCCGAATTACTTATCGTAGGGGTATAATATCCTAAGGCTATACGCTAAATAAGTATATAAACACCGTCGGATATATAGGGTAGGTAGAAATAAAGTTAGTTAAATATAAACGGGTATCGAGAGAGTATTTATAGTTTCGATCCTAATTTCTATTATTAACTAACTTAGGGAGAGAAGTAAGAATAGTATCTATATAGCGGCGTAAGAGCTACTCTTAAGTAGCTCTTACGTTTAAGATCCACCCGTAGACAGAGTTTTCTATAGGTCTACCGTCGATACGGGTCCTCTTATCGATAGTCTTTTATATAGCTTGTAAGCTGCTCGGGAGACGCTCTTATTTAGCACTTATATAATGCTAGTCTCCAGACGAGAAGGGAATATACTAACTAAGGCTTCGTGCCCTGGTGTGCCGAAGCCGTGCATTTACCCGTGGGCCTGTGATAATTAAAGCCTTCTTAAGCTATATTAACTTCTATCGATAATTTATTAAGAATTATAATAATATCGTAGTATTACTTATAAAACTTACGAAAAAGGATATTACCTTTAATTAGAATAAATAGGTATAGAAAGCCTTTAGTATAATTAAGGATATAATTATATTAGAACTAATCCTAATCGAAGTAAATTAAGATAAAGTTTTTAAGATTAAGATAGATATATTAGATTATATACTCGGTAAATAACTCGGATAATAAGATAATAAAGGACGATTATAAATAATTAGTAACTTTAGTAAGAAATTAAACGGATTAGAACTTAATTATAATATACCCGACTAAGAACTTATAATAATAATAGAAGCCTTTAAGGAATAATAATATTACTTTATCGGCGTAAAATAATAAATTCTTATATATACGGATTATAAGAATCTTTAGGTATTTACCTTAATAAAGTAGCTTAATAAATAATAAATTAGATAATATAAATTTCTATTAGAATTCGACTTTAAGATTATCTACCGTAAAGGTAAAGAAAACGAATAAGTAAATACTCTTAATAGATAGTTAGATTATAAGGATAGTAATAGTAAAGATTAAGATATTATAATAATCTTTAAGGAAGATTCGGATAATAACCTTATTATACTATCTATTACTAAGGAACTTAATATAATACTATATATCGAAGGAGAAATACCTAACCTTAATAGTATAATAATATCGGAATAAAACGATTATATTAGAAGTATCTATAACGTATTAGTATATAGATATTAAGGAATTAGAGTAACCTATAAAAGGATCTAATATTATTAGAATCTATTAAACCTTAAGAAACGAGTTACGGATATCGTTAATAATTATAATATATATAAACGGAATAAGATAGAACGATATAAACCTTACGGATTATTATAACCTCTACTAATACCTATAATTATTTAGTTATTTATTAATCTAGATTTTATTATTAAACTACCCCTTTTATAAAAACCCTTAACTTAGATATAATATAATAGTATCTTAATAGCGGTTTATAAATTAAGTAAGTATATATACTTCCTATTATATAAAGAAAGTAGTATTATAGAAGAACTCGTATATATATTCCTCCGTATTATTATCGCTAACTACGGAATACCTTAGGAAATTATATTAGATAGAGATAGAAAATTTATATTAAAATTCTAGATCTTATTTACTAAATACCTCGGAACGATATAATATATATCTATAGTATTTTATCCTTAGATAGATAGATAAATAGAATATACTAATTAGATTATAGAATAATATCTATAATATTATATTAACTATAAATAGGATAATTAGGTCGAACTCTTACCTATAGTATAATTCGCTTATAATAGCGTAGATACGATAAGTATAAGAAAATTATTATTCTTCCTACTCTATAAATATAACCCTACGGTATACTACGAAATACTATTAGGTAGAAACGTAGAAATAGCAGACTAATACGTTAGAAGAATTAAGTAATTATATAAAGATACTCGATATATACTTTAAGATATTAAAGAATAAATAACGAAATATACTAATTAGAAAAGGATTAAAGGATTAATCCTATAGAAGGGAGATAAAATCTACTTTAACTATAAAAATATTAAAACTATTAAACCTAACGATAAACCCGATTATAAAAAACTCGAACCTTATAAAATTATATAATAGATTTTACTAATTAATTATAAATTAGAAATCCTATATATACGCTTATACTCGGTCTTCTATATTTTACTCCTAGAATTAGTACTAATAAACGTAGAACTCTTATATAATATAGATATTATCGAACTAGAATAAGTATAATATAAAGTTAAATAGATTCTCGATTTATATAAACGCGGATACGGAAAATAATACCTTATT
This sequence comes from Coniella vitis, assembly GCA_011317545.1. NCBI lineage: Eukaryota > Fungi > Ascomycota > Sordariomycetes > Diaporthales > Schizoparmaceae > Coniella > Coniella vitis. Next base: position 1,093,059 of record WUJK01000003.1, read on the forward strand.
AAGTAGAAAAATTATAATAATTCGGAAAATACTTAGGAATTACTAAAGAACGTATACCTAAACCTTATTAAAGAATACGAAAATAAAAAGTTATTATAGCCTTAGATAAAGAAGGTATTATAAGGAATCGAACCCCGGACCTCCTAATAAGAAACTAGGAACTCTAACTACTAAGCTATAAGATTATTCGTATCTTTAACTATAATAATTACCTATAGGAATAATTAAACCCCTTATTAAGGACCCTTAGTAATAACTCTAAAGAAATTAAAGTTATAAACTAAAAGCCCTAATACCCTATAAATTACTAATAAGAAAATTAGACGGAGATAATAGAGAAATCCTAAATTAATTAAAATCCTCTAATATAATAGTTATAAAACCCTTAGGTAATAGGTTTTTAAGAACGGTCGGCTCTATAGAATAATATTTAGCTTCGGCGGCTAAACGCTCCTTCTTTACCTCCTTATATTCTATACGATCTAGGTCTTCTAGATTCGATAAATTATAACGAATAATATATATTATCCGCTCCCGCTATATCTTCTTCTACCTATATAAGCGTATTAGTTTATCTTCTAGCTCCTCGATCTTATCCTCTAACTTTTAATATTATAAAGAGATATATAAAAGGTTAGTAGAATTAGTTATTTCTAAAATATTATAATAAGGAAGCTTTAAACGTATATACTTAATATAGCGAGAAGAATTACTAGGGGAAACTTAATAAAAAGTTCTACCCTTAGAATCGTAATAAGAATAAGGATATATCTTAAAGGCGTTCGAAAAAATAATTAAATATAAGGATAACTTCTATTTAGCAGAATTAAACTTTAAATTTAACGAACGAGGTTTCGTTATACGAGAAGACGACGATATAACGAATTAGGAAACTATAATCCGAAGTAAGAATATTAGGTAGGACTATTTACGGAAATATTATAGGTCTTTAGGGATAAAGACTAATAAAAGGGAGATAATATTATAACCTATAAATATATAAGTTATAAGAATAGGCTAGCGTAATTATATACTAATAAATCGGAACTTTAACGGACCGATAGGAATCTTTTATATAAGGATATCTAGATATTTATAATAATATAGTTAGGGTTAGGGTTCTAATAGTTATACGATCGATAGAATCGATATCGATTATATCGATTAATATATTATAGATCGATAGGATCGATATCGACTATATCGATTTACTAAGATAATAGAAGGATATAAGGATAAGAGTTTATAGCTTAATATTAAATAGTTTCCTTATAGTCTTTAGTTATAAATCTAAGTATTATTTTATATAATAGGGTAATCCCTTTTAATTACTTATAATACTTAATATTGCTCGATAACGTACGAAGACTTAAAGGTAATACTTCCCCACCTGCTAATATATAACTTATAGGTACTTCCAGAGTCAGGGACTTAAGCAAGGATTATTATATAATACTAATATTAATATTGATATTGATACTGATATTAATGCTAATACTAATATTAATACTAATATTAATACTGATATTGATATTAATGCTAATACTGATATTAATACTAATATTAATACTGAAATTGATATCGATGTTAATACTGATACTGATACTAATACTAATATCGATACTGATACTGATATTAATATTGATACTGATATCGATACTAATATCGATACTGATATTAATACTGATATCAATATTTCTTCACATCGTTTCAGAGCCCAAGAGTTAACCAAACAAATTCATACGCATCATATAGTTCCATAAACCCCAGTTCACCCCATTGTTCCTATCCAGTGTGAATCATCACCATCATCTTCTTCTTCATCTTTTTCTTCTTTCTCTTCTTCTTCTTCTTCTTCTTGAATCGATTTGGATCTCACCTTGAGCCCGCTTCTCAACCATTATAAATCCTCACAACTTGTCCAGATTAATCACATACTTGCCGTTCAGCTGGTTCGACAAAACAATTAGCAAACGCACACGATCCCACCACCCTTCTCCCGAACCCTCCCTCAGCCTGCTTCAAGACTCGCAAAAAAAGAAAAAACTCACCTTGCCGCGGCCCACATCCTCCATCAGCCTCGCCAGATCCGCCAGCTCGGCCCACCGCACCGTCGGCGTGACCAGCCCCCGCCGCACATAGTCGAGCGCCTCGAGCGTGTCCCGCCGCGTGCCCACCGACGAGCCCAGGACGCGGATCCCGCGCGCAATAAACTGCAGCGGGTGCAGGCGCACCAGCTGGTCGGGCGGCGGGATCCCCACGCACATCAGCGTGCCAAACGGCGCCAGCATCTCGACGGCGCTCTGGTACGCGCCGCCCGCGCCCGCACACACAATCACGGCCGCGACGCCCAGCTGCTCGCTGCCCGTGGCCGCCTTGACCGCACGCGCGACCCTCTCTTGGACGTCGTCGTCGTTGTCGTTGTCGTTGTCGTCGTCACTCGCCGTGGTGGCGGTAGCAGTGGCAGTGATGTCCACATAGTGCTCGGCCCCCTCTGCAAGCGCATACCGCCCCTTGTCGGCGCCAGCATCCACAGCCACAACCCGGAACCCCATGGCGCGGGCATACGCGACCGCAAAGGCACCGACGCCGCCGCCCGCGCCGCTCACCGCGACCCACTGGCCCGGGCACAGCGCCGCCGCGTCGACGAGCGTCTTGAGCGCCTTGTACGCCGTCACGCCGCCGCAGAGCACCGGCGCGACCAGCTCGTCGGGCAGCGCGCCAAACGGCCCGTCCGGGATGCGCAGCAGGTAGCGCGCCGGCACGAGCGTGTACTGCGCAAAGGTGCCGTCGCAGGCCTGGCCCGAGTGCGGCTTGGCGGCGCAGCGCGTCTCGCCGTCGTGGCGCAGCGTCGTGCAGAAGGCGCAGGTGCCGCAGGCGTCGCGGGTCCAGGCCACGCCGACGCGCTGGCCGAGCTGGAGCGGGGGACACGACGAGGACGAGGACGAGCAGGAGGAGGTAAAGAGACTGGCGGCGTTGCTGCCGATGGCGGCGATTTCTCCCACGCCCTCGTGGCCGAGGACGCGGCGCGTTGGGCCCAGGTGGCCGGCTGCTTGGCTGCAGTCTGTGCCGCAGAGCGAGGTCACGCGCAGGCGGACGAGGACTTCATTGGGGCCTGGCTGGCGGAGCGGGAGGGACTGGATGGCGAAGGAGGGGGGTGTTCCGTGGGCCTGCTCTTTTTCTGTTTCAGTCTGCTGCTGTGGTCTTTTTTCTTTCTTGTTTTCTTCTTGGAAAGTTGAGAACAAAACATTTTGTAGTGATAGTCGAGTCCAACATCTACCAGTGGAACGGGAAAAAAAAGAGCAGACGTACCGTCAACACAGCGGCCTTGTACGTCTCTGTTGATTCGCCCATCTTGGCCTGTTGAACTGGTGGTTTCAGCCTTTTTTGTTGGATTTTCCACACAGCAAAACGGTGGTGAAGCCTTCGAGAGGAATCCATGTCGAGATGCTCAAACGGCATCGCAAATCACTGCACTATATACGATGTAGCGAGCACTGGAGACGCTAAACCCCTTTGCTTGCTCTTGCTCCGCGTCTATCTGGAGTATAAGCTGTTCTTGGCTCGGGGATCCGCGGTGGAGTAGAGTCGCATGCAGACGTGGCCTTCACAGTCTGTCCCATGGCAGACGCTGGACAGAACTTGCAGCCAACAGACAGTCGCTGGCCAGATAGGCTGCGAGGGGCCAGGGGAATCCAGACTCTGATAGTAGTAGCAGTAAAAGTAGTAGTAGAGCTCGGACAAATACGACTCGTCGGAAAAGTCAGAGCCGGGGCCGCCATGTGGCGAGTTGATCAGCAGACTGGGAGCGAGCAACGTGGGGGACAGAGCCTGTGGATCAGGGGTATTTTTATTCTTACTTTGTCTGTTATTACTATAGTATATGCTATGCATTATTATCGTACCCTGTATCGACAGTCCAGGACTCTTGGGTGGAGCCCAGAGGTCCGTTCGGTTGGACGACGAGGGAAAAGTCTAAAAGTATATTACCATGTTCACTCGGCAGCGAATGAACCTCACGCCTCGATAAGAACAAAACAGACAGTCAGACAGACAGACAGACAGACAGACAGCCTCATGTGGGCTGTTTTCTACAGAATCCTACAAAGCCGTGAATAGCGATCGATCCCCAGCCCTCACCATCACATCAGCATCACCACCACCACCACCACCATCAAGCACACGCCCAGATATCCTCTTCCTCCCCCCGCATACTCCGCCACCACTCGCTCTGCCGCACCAGCTCGCCCTCGTCGCCGCCCAGCAGCGCCCAGTACTTGCGCAGAAACCACGGCTTGGCCTGCCAGCTGCGCGAGTCCCACGGCGTGCCCGAGCTGGCGGGCGCTTTGCCCGTCGAGGCGTTCAGATCCGCCCGCGAGACCGCGCCGCCCCCGCCGCCCGCGCGGCCCCAGCAAATCAGGCCCACGAGCAGGTCCTCGCACATCTCCTCCTCGTCAAAGATGTTGTTCGCCAGGCTGAGCAGCACGTTGCGCCGCAGCGTGGGGAAGGGCAGGCAGTCGAGGACCGGGTGGTGCATGTGCGTGATCTGCTCCCTGATGGGGCGCAGGTCGGGTTTGAGGGTTTTGTAGATGCTTTGGACGGTGCGGACGCGGGCGTCTTCTGCTTGTTTATCGCTGTTGTTATTGTTGTTGTTGTTGTTGTTGTTGTAGAAGTAGGTGTAGCTGCTTGTAGGCATGAGTTGGTGGTTGCCAGAGGAGGAGGAAGAAGAACAAGAAGAAGAAGAAGACGACGACGAGAGTAAAGGCGGTGCTCGGTAAAACTGCGAGACGCTGTCATCGTCGCAGAAGGAGGGGTGAGTAATCCCCACGTGCAGGCAGTTTATCCACATGGCCGACATATTGCAGAGCATTTCGACGCGGATGTTGCTGGCCCATGGATCGGGCGACGGCTGGCCAACTGGCGCTCTCCGCGCTTGCGCAGTGGGTATGATTCGGTAGGCTTTGCAGTTCCTCGTGCTGCGACTGCGACTGCTACTACTACTACTACTACTGCTGCTGCTGCTGCTGCTGCTGTTGCTACTGTTGATGCTGTAGAATCGCGGGTGCAAGCCATCCTCTTTCTCCTTGTCTGAGCAGTTGCAGCCAAAGCCAAAGGGCATGCTGTTGTCGTGGTGGTGCTGTCGCTGCTGTCGCTGCTGCCGCTTCTCCCGCTGCTCCTCTGCGTCTGCTGCTGCCCATGAGTTGTTCTGCCCTGTGGTGTATGTTTGTTGATGGGGCGCAAAGAAGGCCGAGGCATCCCAGAGTTGGAGATCCCACCCCCACGAGTCGATGGCGCTCGAGTCTTGGTTGGGCTTGTCCAAATCTTGGCTGCTGTTGTGGCTGTCATTGCCAGCGCCGGCGCAAGCAAGATGGCCTACTTGTTGCACCGTCTCGTCGTCGCCACCGTCCAGAGCGATCCAGTCGTTTAATACAGCGTCTGACACGGGCGACTGCTGGGGCGTGACTTGGTGGATGGCCTTGGCCGAAGCTGCGTGGCTCCTCGTGTCCCCAGGAGCAAGAGGACGTGTGGTGGTCTCTCGAGGCGGCGATGCAAGTGGGAGCGGCTGTTGGCTCTTGCTCTGGGCCACGGCGGCGGCAAGAGTCTCGAGATCCTCGAGACGCTTGCGCAGTTTGTCGCCTAGGTGAGGGATTCAGCAAGTCATTCACGTGGATCATGATTAAATAAGAAAGAGTCCAACCGTCTCAAGAACGATCTCAGGGCGAGTAAAGGGTGGGATTATATTGAAGAGAAAAAAAAAAAAAAAAGAGAAAAGAAATAACAAAAAAGAGACAACATCCCACTCACGGTACTTCTTTTGCGCCTGGATATTCTGCTGCCGCCTCTTCTCGGGATCCCGACGCGGAGCACGCCGTGTGCTGCCGCTTGCGCCTCCATTGTCCTTTTCTGGCTTCTTTGCTGCTGCTGCTGCTGCTGCTGCTGGGCGTGCTGGGCGTGCTGGCCGCGCAGCTGTGCCGTTGACTTGGGTCGCATCCATGGTATAAATCACTGCTATTGCGTAAACAATGGCTTACATGTGCCTCTCTCTGCAGTTGTAAATTGGAGGTGGGTAAGTATAGTTATTTCGTGGAGAGAACTTGCTGAAAAAAGCATGTGAAAGAGGGCGAAAGGAGAAAAAAAGAGCCGGCACGGAGAATGGGAAAGGGTCCAACGGCAACGCCGCATCTTCGTGGCTGACATCAGCCCAAATTCCCGACTGCAAGTGACTCGGACGAATTACTGCCCCGCTCTGGGGCCCCCCTCGGCGTTATCCTGTCTGCTGATAATCAGGGTTCAAGGGTCTGTCTGCTGCTGCTGTTGTTGTTGTTGATATTGTGGCGCTGTTCACGATCCTGGATGATTATACAAAGGTGCGAATTATACCCAACAACATCACATATTTCCCTATCGAACACTTACAATAAGAGCCTATACCTTCACTCTACCCAGCATGCCTCAAAGGCTGACATTCGCCACCTCAAAACGTCTGCACCTCGTTCGGCGCAGACTGCCATTGGGGAAAAAGGTACGGGTTGAAGAGGCTCATGGTGGGTATAATAAACGGGTTCCATCGCCTTAATGGGGATCGTTGTATAGGTAGGAGAAGAAGAGCACTATACCAGAGGAACAAAACTACCAATACTTGTCCCTGGTCACGTAGCTACTTTATCTCTCCATAATATATTCTAAAGAGTGTGCGTATTGAGATATGAGAAAGAAACAATCGTCCACAACTGGTCAGAAAGTGCATCATCATGAGAATGAAACTCACGTTAGAAATGCTACGAAAAACACCCATCTACCTACACAAACCCCTTGGCGAGTGCTCCCATGCCATTGGAAATTACAAGACGTATGCAACTTCAGTCTAGGCTACTAATCGTCCTGGTAGCTCAAGACCTCGCGGAAGATCCTCTGGCCCTCTTCGAGCTTCCTGATGCGGTCTTCCCGGAAGATCCTCTCCCGCTTGATGTTAGGAGACTCATTCAATAGTGCCGTCACCTGGCCGTCGGGCATTTCCAGGGCAACTCTGGGCGAGAAGACACTTTCCAGGCCGCGGACCATGCGACGTTCAACCACCTGGGTCACAATGTTGGCCACAAAAACCTTGCGTTGAACCTGGCATCCGCATGTCAGATTTTGTGGCCAAAGCGCATCCATGCAAGGCAGCGAGCGAACTCTGTGATGCGGACTCACCTTGTAAATAGCGAGCAAGCTGTCCAAGGCGTTCTCGCAGCTAAAATTCCCCATGTCTGCCTCAGCCTTACTTGGCATGCTCCAATCTTGAATGACGGAGTGGATCATTTGATTCACGGTGTCTTTGCTTCTGGAATTTGCATTACTATTCCAATCAGTCATTCGCCCTGCAAAGCCGTCCCGCAGAGTGCGCACCATTCTATCAGCGCGATTTCTGTGAATGGTGTCCGTGTAATAGTGGTTGTAGTTGATGGGATCGGCTTCGCGGTCCTCCATCAGATGCTTCAGTTCGATTTTGGCTTGCTCCAACCGAGTGTCGAGGGCCTTGCTGACAACCATGGACCTGGGTGAAGCACACAGTCTGTTTTTAGCACTCAACCTCAACAGTCTCCCCATGCGCTGGGTGATGAACATGAAGTGAGCGTAAGGAAACCTAAATAACTCACCACATCCGCTTGTTAGCATCGGCTGGCGCGATCCTTTTGAGAAGGTCGCGGAGAAACCTGTGGCAAAGGCGACTAATCTTCTCGAGATGAAGGCTGGCAGCCTTGTCCCACTTCTCAGACTGCTCCCAGAACAGCTCTGAAACGAGACTCGGGTTGAAATTGCCCACGAGCTCCGTTCCGCGCGACCTAAGCAGAGCATTTTGCGCCCACTGAAAGGCTTTTTGCTTGTTCAGTGTAGTTGGTGCCTGCAGGGTATCAGGAGTCTCCTTTTGGGGTTCCGCCTTTTGCGATGGGAACAGAAAGTGGTCTATGTTGCTCTCACCAGCTCCATCCTCTCCAGAGGTCAAGTCGATAGTGAATTTATGGGCATAGAGTCGGAACGATTGCTCAAATTCGACGTTGGCCTGTTGGATCGCCGCCCTCAAGCGGGCTATGGAGTGACTTGACTCGAGGGAGAAGATTGCATTTGTCCCCTCTTTGAAGTAGCTGTGTTTGTAGCTGCCGCTCAGAGCTGCTTTGCTGATTTCATAGAGCTCCATGTTGAGCTTGCCGAGAAAGGTTCGGCGCTCAGATGCAGTCGAGCGAGCGTCACCAATGGCTTTGAGATGAGATCGGTTCTCTTCCAAAGCGGACTGCAAATCTTGGTAAAGACGAGGGAGCTCTTTCTTGACATGCTTAAACAGCAGATGGCTCAGCCGGATCCGCAGCGCATCGATACCAACGTTATCTTTGGGTAGCGCGCTGAAGACAGATGTGGCGAAGAACTCATATTCGGACTGGTTGCGTTCTTCAAAAGAAAAGTCACTCTCTGAATGAGCACGGTTCTTCAAACAGTGCCAACCGAGCTTGAAAAAGACGTCTTCGTTACGAGCAAGGGCGAGAAAGTCCTGCTCGGGACCGGAGACAGCCTTGACCTGGTCCAGCTTGGTAATGACACCCAGGGTGCGCTTACCCTCAGGGTCAATCTTGCGAATACGCTGGATGATTCCTTGATTCGCTGCATCGTTGATTGCAGATATCACGGCAAGGCAGATGGTGCGCGGCTACTCAATGTAGCGGTCGGTGATCGTGCGAACCATTGCTACCTCTTCCTCGGAAACGCCTTTTGTGGAAGAGTGAATCAAGCCAGGGATGTCCACCAAGGTAAGCTGAGGCCGGTCCGGCCCACAGACTTCAATGCTGAGCGTGTCTGTTGCAAACGCCCTGGCATGTTCAGAAATTCCCATGACCGCTTCGACCTTCTTCATGAGCTCGGGCAGCTCGGCGAAATCAGTGATAGTCTCGCTAAAGGCCTTGATCTTGCCTTTCTCCTCGCTGCATCGAGAATCGTCTGGGATAACGCGGATTGTAAGGCTGTCGGCGGGCTCTTGTCGTAGTCTGATCTCGGTAGCGTAGCGTGTGCAGAGCTTGTTGTTGCGAGGAAAGGGAATTTGGGATATGGCCTCAAGCACGGAACTCTTGCCAACAGACTGGTCTCCGCAGACCACAATTTGTGGCAGAGAAAGGATGCTGTCGAGACCGCAGTTGCGAATCTGTGAAACAGCGTCCAGGACCCGGCGTTGCTCGTCACTCTGCAGGTTCTCAAGAGACGAGTTGACCTTGACAGCAGAAGCAGAGGCGGCTCGAGCGCCTGCGCTGCTGGCGCCAACGGGCTCGGATGTTGTGGCCACTGGCTCGCCCATATCTGTGTCTGGAAGCACGATTGTCAGTCACCCGTGAGTATGATACTATTTCTGGTGTTTACACCTACGAAAATAGGTTGCTCGTCGACTCGAGTTTAAGTGCGGAAGAAGGCTTGATGGGCGTCGCACGGGGAAAGAAAGACAAGAAAAAACGAACAAAGGAATGCAACCGGGCTGGTGGGAGGCCCGGAGCGAGCTGAGGGACTTGAGATGCATTGTTGTGAGTAAGAAGTTGAGGCAAAGAGGAAATGGAAGAGAGAGTAGAAACATAGGTTGTGGAGATGTAGATATATCTCTTCCAGCTAAAGCCGTGAGGGCACAGAGGCAACCCAACCACTGCCAAAGCCATCGTGGAAAAGGATAAAGGAAGTCTTGTCATCAACTTTTCGCATTCTTGGTTATTCCAACAAACAGGCAGCCTATCAATGCCCTCCATGCAAGCAGCAACTGGCAAAGCAATGTCAAAGCACAGACAGCTGCATGAGGCCCATGGAAGAAGCTCCAAAAAGCAAAATCATAGAACAAAAAGGAATGGCACGACGGGTTGGAGCGGATTGTGAGCCAGTTGTGTTGGTGGATATGCAAGGCACCAAAAGGCCTCAGTGGACATGTTGAGAAGTGACCAAACGGCGCTTCAGACAAACACAATGAGGGATGTTATTGAGGGAACTTGCGTTCGCAAACAGAAGACAAAGCGGTACGATTGCCCGAAAGGAAAGGGTTGAGAAAATGGATGCCAGAACGAAACCTTGTCGTCCTCGCTGCTTCCACAATTACAGACTTCTAGCTGGCAATGTTTACCGTCGTAAGTAAATATCTAGCGACGAAGCTAGGGAAGCAGGAAAGCACACCGCCTATTACGTAGAAGGGAAGTGACCAAGGATGTTTTACTTGAACCAAGCCCTATGTATGCTCCAAAGACAGTCTTCGGGTCATTGCCTGGGGTTATTATATGATGCGCATCACTTCTCTGCCTTGGTCACATCTTCTACGCATTTCTACGAACGCCTGAGTGCTGTCATGGAGGAAGACGCCGTGGAATATGTATAGACAAAGAGCACGGTAGATTAATAGAGGTTTATCCCATATCACCTGTGGATTTGCTCGACTGTAGCCTCCATAGAAGTGACTACCTCCGTTTGTCATGAACCGTTGCTTTGATCATGTTGAATCGTGTGAGGCTCTTATAATAAACAGAACTTGTGATTTAAAACTGTTGTCTTGCTTTGAACTGGCGAACGATGAAATTGATGAGCTGTAGACGAGAGTACCTGGCTGCTCACTCGATAGATGGACTGCTATTGAGTATGGTGTGAGATTTCAAGCCAAGATGATCATATAACGAGTTCTGGAGTTGTGACTTTAGACCATAGATATCGAAACGCAACGTTTCGATCCATCATCATTTTGTGGATGACAAGTACAACTATACTCGTGCAATAGCACCACAATATCGACTCGTGAGTAGCCCATGTGAACTGCCAATACTAAAGTAAATACAATAGCTTTCCGTCTTCCGACAACAGCCGAGGACAGAGTTGATTCCACGAACAAAAGGAAATACGTGTTTGGCACAAGCCCACCATCTATACAGTAGCTTTGTAAATCGTCTGTTGACAAACTCTTTGCTGAGCGTTGAGTTATATCACCACCCACTGTCACTGAGCTTCCATCTCGTGATGTCTGTGAGGCAAACCGAGGTAAACCAACCCCCTCTCGAGCGGGTGAGCGAGTTGCGTAGTATAATGACCCCGCTGTTGCACGGCATTGATCATCACAGTTATAGTTCCCTTCTCCGCTCCGTACACCCTCTGCCGTCTTTTGTGAACCGTCTTCTCTCATGACCAAAGTCTCAAAGACTCTACAGAGAATCAGCATACTCTCCTCACCATCAACCATCTTGACACCAAAAGAACCACCACCCCAGCACCAAAAATGGACCTCCCCTTCCAGCTCAACGACAAAGACCTCTTCCAGCCAGCGTGCTTCATCAACAACACCTGGACCCATCCCAAGTCCTCCCCCCAGCGCTTCTTCGACGTCCAAGACCCAGGAACTGGCCGCGTCTGGGCCTCGCTGCCCGACAGCGACGCCTCCGACGTCGACGCAGCCGTGACCGCCGCCCACGCCGCCTTCCTCCTCTACGCGCGCCTCCCACCGCGGCACCGCGCCCAGCTGCTCCTCAAGTGGCACGCCCTCATCCTCGCGGCGCGCGACGACCTCGCGCGGCTCCTCGTCCACGAAACAGGGAAACCCCTCGCCGAGGCGCACGGCGAAATCGACTACGCCACGGGCTTCACCTCGTGGTTCGCAGGCGAGGCCGAGCGCATCCAGGGGTCGCTCTACGCGGCGGCGTCGGTGCCCGGCCGCCGCGTGCTCGTCGCCAAGCAGCCCGTCGGCGTCGCGGTCGCGCTCTGCCCGTGGAACTTCCCCGTGGCCATGGTGCTGCGCAAGGCGGGCGCGGCGCTCGCGGCGGGGTGCACGCTGGTCGTGAAGCCGAGCCCCGAGACGCCCGTGACGGCGCTCTGCCTGGCGCAGCTGGCGGCGCGCGCGGGGTTCGCGCCGGGCGTGCTCAACGTGCTCACGACGAGCTTGGCGAGCACGCCTGCGGTGGGCGCGGCGCTCTGCACGCACCCGCTCGTCCAGAAGGTGTCGTTTACGGGCAGCACGCGCGTGGGCAAGCTGGTCGCGGGCTTGTGTGCGCGCGGGCTGAAGAAGGTGACGCTGGAGCTGGGCGGCAACTGTCCCTTTGTGGTGTTTGACGACGCCGACCTGGAGCATGCGCTGGCGCAGCTGGTGGCGCTCAAGTGGAGGCACGCGGGCCAGGCGTGCATCTCGGCGAACCGCGTGTTTGTGCAGGCCGGCGTGCATGATGGGTTTGTGGAGATGCTGGCGGCGCGGACGCGGGCGTTGCGGCTCGGGCATGGCATGGACGAGGGCACGACGCTGGGGCCTGTGACGACGCCGAGGGGGCTGGACAAGGCGGAGCATCTGTACCGGGACGCGGTGGCCAAGGGCGCGACTGTTGTGATGGGCTCTGGAGAGCGCAAGGCCAAGGCCAAGGAGACGGAGGGGGAGGCGGGTGGCTTCTTTATGGAGCCTACGATCCTCACGGGTGTCGATGACAGCATGGATATCGCAAAGGAAGAGGCCTTCTCGCCTGTCCTGGGCATCTTCAAGTTCGAGACGGAGGACGAGGCCGTCCAGAGGGCCAATGACACGAGCATGGGCCTGGCGAGTTATGTCTTTTCGCAGAATGCCGACCGTTTGTGGCGCATGTTTGACAAGCTGGAGGCGGGCATGATCGGACTGGCAAGTACTTTTTTTTCTTTTCTTTTTCCGTCGCTTACTTCCGTGACGAGCGTTTGACCTTTCTGACGACCATGGCACGCACAGAACACGGGCAACCAGTCGTCGGCAGAGTCGCCCTTTGGCGGCATCAAGGAGAGCGGCATGGGCAAAGAGAGCGGCAAAGACGTGGCGGTGGATGCATATCTGATATCAAAGACGGGCACGTGGACGGTGCAGGACCACTACTGACGAGACACCATCTCTCGGCGAAGAGAGTTGTTTTGATATTTATATTGTAGGCCCTTCTCTATTGATGTTCCCAAAAGAATATAAAAAATCAAGCACATCTATGGCCAATGTGGAAGAAAAGGCAGATCACAATCCGATGATACGCCAGCTTGGACGATCCCAGAGCCTACAGGACAGTCATCTTGGATCTTCAAGCGTTTCCTGACAAGACAGACTGTGTCACCTCAGCATACATATGCCCTCGCTCCACAGCCCGTGGGATTTCAAGAAGTATGGTTCTCCCACCTGCATCGGCGTCAGTCTGGAAACTCGCTGGTCGAGGCGACAGACAAGGAATACTCACAAGTCAAGGAACAGCTTCCACAAAATCGAAAAGATGATGCCCTGCAAACCATTGGCAATGATGCGCGTCTTGAGCCCACGGCCAAACAGGCCGAGAATACCATCTTGCAGAACCACAAGTCGGGCAGCCTCGGCTATTGTTTTTAATGAAAACACAGTCAGTCACGCCATCAGTATGTGTATCTCGGGCACATCAAGTGCAAGCACAGATAGGTCAGAAGGGCTGTACGCACAATAGGACACCCTCGTCTCGTTCACCTGGCGGTACGTCTTGATGACTCTCAGCGAGTTGGACACCGAGTCCGAGACGACCGAGGCACAGAAGCCAATCAGAGCAAGACGGCCCAGCCAGACAATGAGCGGGTGCTTGGGGGGCTCGGTGATGGCCTCACTGAGGTAGTTGTACTGGTCGAGCGGTGTCAGCGGGTGATGGAGCGTGGGCATTTTCCCGCCTCGTCATCAAGAGACTCACCGTCGCGAACCAAGGGTAGTGGCCGACAAAAGTAGCGGCGGCCGTGGCAAAGGCACCCCACCACAAGCTGCCGATGCCGTTCTCCTTGACGCGCTTGCGCAGGAGGGCCGTGCCGCGCGAGCCTTGGGCCTGCATCGTCGTCTTGAAGGTGTCGATTGGTGTGAGAATCATGCGGAAGCCGGCGGCGCTGTGAACGAGAGGGCATGTTGGTCATTGGCTCGCTTTCCACGAAACAGTTCTCCAGCAGAAGAGCGAGCGGGAAAAAAGGGGGCCACATCATACCACAGAGACGCAAACAGGGTCTGGATCAGAGTCGGCAGCTGGTTCAGATATCCGTTCGAGTGAAGCAGCGCCAGGATACCCGCGTTGGCTGCCGTGTCGCCAAATCGCGAGACGGGGCCTTGAATGAGAGCCCAGCCAGTGCCCTGGTAGAAGCGACGGATGCCCCCCTCGGCGTAGAGCGTCTTGGTGGCTGTGGTGAGCGAAGAGCCGTGACGGTACTGGTAGTTCATGATGGTGCGGATCCACTGCAGAACAACAAGTCAGTTGAGCTCAAGTCAGGAGAAGGAGAAGGAAAAGAAGAAGAAGAAGAAGAAAAAGAAGAAGAAAAGGCATTGAAACGAACCATCAGCAGCAGAACCTGCAAAACCATGGCGGCAGCACCGCTCAGTCCACCGCCAAGCGCCCTCTTGAGCGCTCCTTTGAGATCAAACTGCGAGTGTGCATGGCAACATGTAAGTTTCCGTGGCAGTCCCACCAACAGTCCAACAGTCGTGTCGTCCACAACTCACATCAACATCTTTGGCGTCGACCCAGCCCTTGATAAAGACCGCGAGCACCAGCGCCGCGACAACAGTCCACAGGACGCGCCAGAACCACCAGCTCTTGGTGCGCCGGGCCGCACTCTGGGGCGGCTCGAGCAGCGCTGCCTCCTCGTGCTGCTGCTGCTGGTCTTCGGGGTCTCGCTCCTCCTGGCCGTCGTGGTGTTGCTGCTGGGATGCCAGCAGCGGCGTTTGCTCCGTGGCCGGCCCGCTCGGCGGCGTTTCGGCGCCAGATGCTGCTGCTGCGGGAGAGGACGACATTGTCTGCTGTGGCTGGGCTGGTCATGTATATATATTTTGTGAGAGTTCCAGATGAATGCCTCTGTCTTGTTTCCGGCCCGTCTTGTCCACAGGATTGCGCGCGGTTTGGAGCGAGCAGAAAAAGATGACGCTCCAGAACAAGTGAATGATATGAGAGTGCGTGAATCCTCCGTCTTCGTCCTTGGCCTCGACCCACTCAAACCGCAGGCACAGGCTCACAGGCGATAAAAAGCAGGCGCCGGAGGACCGCCCGGCAAAAGATGCCAGGCTCGGGGGAGAGAAAACGAAGAGGGAGAAGGGCAAAAGAGTGGATTTCTAAGCACTGCTGAGTGTGAATCATGGGCCTGTCTAGCTCCCACTTTTATCTCCGTGCAGGCCCCGGGCTGCCGAGTGAGCGTGCTGTTGTTGCGCCTGGCCATAGGCCCATATACACCGAGTCTGGTGGTCGCCATTCTTTGCTGCGGTGACGTGAGTGCTGCCAGTGGTCACTGGTCGTTCGGTAAGAAGAGAGAGGGCGAGAGAGGCTCTTTAGTATGTATTCTACGAAGTGAGTCCTTGCTTTCACTCGTGTGACTGGCCAATAGTTTCTTTTGATCCTGTGAAACGCGCAAGAGGCTGTCTGCTGAGTAGGGCTTCTTGGTGAATAAACCAACCGCCTTGCTGACCACTGTCAGGATTGCTTTACTGTCATGGAATATAAGCCAGTACATAGTCCGTCCACCTTGTATCATCACAGCAGACTCATGTATTGCTTCGACAGCTATGTGGCATCCCATGAAGCTGGTAATTCACATACAATTTCTGGGCTCTACAAAACATTCAATACCGGTTTCACACGACTTGAGGTATTCTTCTATATGATACTCATAGCATCTCGCAACGCAAAGGAATCCATCCAGTCCAGTCTCACTCCTCATGATAATGAACCTCATCGTCTTCATGGTAAATAAATAACCATCAAGTCCAAGATCAGCTACACAATCATTCCGTCTTTCCCCTTTACTTTATTTCTAAAAAAGCAACACTATTCCTACCTACTATGTAGATTAGCAGCAGCCAAGCCAACACAGCATTATCGTCCCAAATTCCTCAACGTCCACTCACAAAAACAAAGAGACCACCACACTGTGCCGATCCGGGAGCCGTGCGGGGTTGAAGCCATCAAAGCACCACGCTCAGCCAGCCGAGGGAAACAGCGCACTATCGGGATCAGGAATCTAAAAAGGAATGAGGAGAATGCGTTTGACAGAGTTGGAGAAATTACTCTGCTCTCTCTCTCTCTCTCTCTCTCTCTCTCTGTATATATGGTAGTAGCTCTTTAATAGTAGTTGTGACTGTCTACCGAGGACTTGCTCCTCCTCCTCCTCCTCAATACCCATCGACTATTATTCACCATTGGCCTCAACCCATCGTCCTTCTCACCACCGCCATATCCAAACAAAAACACTCTCATTCTCTCACTTTAAAACCACGCAACCACCCAGCCATGTCCCCTCCACCCCGCCTCTCCGGAAAAGTCGCCCTCGTCACAGGCGCCGCCTCAGGATTCGGCCGCGGCATCGCCACCAAATTCCTCTCCGAAGGCGCCCACGTCCTCATTGCCGATCTAGACACAACCGCCGGGCAAAAGACAGCCGACGACCTCAACTCCCTTGTGTCTTCTTCTTCTTCTTCTTCTTCCT
The DNA here is from genome assembly GCA_011317545.1 of Coniella vitis. NCBI lineage: Eukaryota > Fungi > Ascomycota > Sordariomycetes > Diaporthales > Schizoparmaceae > Coniella > Coniella vitis. The sequence goes on from WUJK01000003.1 coordinate 1,109,499, forward strand.
CCTCATCATCACCATCATCACCCCCCCTTTCCCTCCCCACAGCCATCTTCCACCGCGCAGACGTAACCAGCCACTCCGACTGGACAGCCCTCCTGCAAACCGCCCTCGACAGATGGGGCCGCCTCGACATTGTCGTCAACAACGCGGGCGCCACGTACGCCAACAAACCCACCGAGACCGTGACGGAGCGCGACTTTGACCTGTGCTTCAACGTCAACGTCAAGGCAATCTGGCTGTCGACGGTGGTGCTGCTGCCGTATCTCTTGGACGCAGAGAATGCGAAGAGGCTGGCTGGTCAGGGCGGCCACGGGCAAGGCCAAGAGGCGCAAGGCGGAGCTTGTTTTATCAATGTTGCTTCGACGGCGGGCACAAGGCCGAGGCCGGGGTTGGCGTGGTATAATGCGAGCAAGGCGGCTGTCATCAATGCGAGTGAGTTAGATTCTTTTTCTTTCTTCTTCTTCTTCTTCTTCTTTCTTGGCCCTCTTTCGTCTTGTGGATGGAAAGGTGCTGGTGCATTGTGTCTGTTGTTGATAGAATCTCATCGTATACCAAAACGCCTTGCTAACAACTCAAACTTCATCATCAAACCCAAAAAAACGCAGCCAAGTCCCTCGCCATCGAATACGGCCCCAAGCAAATCCGCTTCAACTCTGTCGCGCCCGTCTTTGGCAGTGGAACAGGCCTGTAAGCGGCTTCTTCTTACATTATGTTTCTTTCTCTCTTCTTTTCAGTGCTTTTCCTGCTTTGGATCCTTGTCGCCTCTCCTTTTTATCATTTACTCCTCCTCTCTCCTCACTATCTCTCACATAAACCACCACCCACCCACCCAATACCAAAAAAAACTCAACACACCAATCATCCAGTCGCTCCCAAAACGTCACAATTATGCCAGACTCGAAGAGTCAATTTGACAGCTATAATGGATTAAAAAAAATAAAAATAGATCCCACCTCTTCCTAGGAAAACCAGACACGCCCGAAAACCGCGCCGGCTTCGTCGCAACCGTTCCCCTCGGCCGTGGCTCGACACCCGCCGACGTGGCCAACGCCTGCTGTTATCTGGCAAGTGACGAGGCCGCGTTTATCACCGGTGTGAATTTAGAGGTGTGTTTTCTCTCTCTCTCTCTCTCTCTCTCTCTCTCTCTCTCTCTCTCTCTCTCTCTCTCTCTCTCTTTCTCTTTATTTTCTCTTTTTTCCTTTTCGTTTCCTTTTTTCTTTTCTTCTTTTTTCTTCTTCTTTCCCTCACCAATGTCTTGTTACTAGCTAAAATCTCTACCACCATTCATAGGTTGATGGCGGTCGCAGTATTTGATTATTGGCTCTGGCTCTTTCTACTTTTTATCTCTCCCTCTTTTTCTGTGTGTGTGTGTGTGTGTGTGTGTGCGCGTGGCTCTACAACATAAGTTATCAAGGGAGACCAAGAAAAAGTGACTGGATAAAAATCCATCCCTTGCTCAATATTCCTTCCAGTCACACATTTTTAATAAATCCATATATGATATCCAATTCAAGCATCCCAAATCACAAATGAAAATCATCCTTTCCAACCCCCCTCCCCCCGGGGCCTTCTTGTTCATAACATATATATATATATACTGTTTCTCTTTGGAAACATTGCGTCTCATACATAAGCCCCCAAGTATTAACTATAACCACCTAATCTTGCGAATCTCAGTGCGGATCTACATACTAAAGAGGAGGGGCCGACAAGAGAGAGGGAGAGAGACGATAGCGCAATCAGTAAACAGTTAACATCATTCATCCATTCATCCATGATAATCTACCTGAATTCCGTCGACACACCGCCTCCATAACATTGCTCAGTCCCATCCCTCCAAGCCACACTTCTTAGCCTCCTACTTGTTTTCCCCGGCTGCTTTTGTCCGCCCACACGAACAACACCAGACACACTCATTAAGAACGACCACCATCCCGTCCATTAGTAGCCATAGACTCTCTCCTTAGCAAGTGGATTCAATTTCTTTTATGATCCGTCCCTCCATGCTCATCGTTACGCAGTAGTGAACTCAAAAAGACAAACCACCAAACCAGACCGAAACAGGAGAAGAGAAAGGGGAACAAAAAAAAAAGGACAGAAAAGCAAAGTAGTCCGTCGCTTCTCATACACATATCACATGCCCGTTAAATCTTTCTTTGTACAAGTAACACAGTCCGTTGATGTACACGTCTTGTTCTTTCCATGGTCATGTTTCCCCTTCTTCCATTCTCCTCCATTACCTGACCAGACAGACCCATCATATGCCTTCCTCCTCGTCCAAAGGCTCCACTCGTACGAGTATCTCCTCTAACAAGCCTTCCAAAAACGTCCCCACCTCTTTACCCATACCAACGGGTTCAGCTTTATCGTAATGATCAATCTCCTTGCACACATGCGCCAGCTTATACACGAGCTTGCGAATCTTTTCGTGAGCTGCCTCGGCACGCTGCTGCTTGGGTGTGGAGATGGAGTGATGGCTAGAGAAACTGCCAGAACCTGTTCGATGTTCGAGGCCTGGTGTGCTTGCCGAATTATTCGTCGACCGATACGCTTGCTGCAGGTTGATCTGGCGTCGTTTGAGTGCTTCCTCGAGGGCAGGAAAGATCACGTCATTCAACGCATCCAAATCACCGTCTGTGTTGTTCGGGGCTGGTGGTGGGAAGGCGAGGGGCGTGGGTGTCTGTGGCTCTGGTGTACCGGTGGACTGGGTCGCCGATGGCGGTCCCCGAAAGGCCTCTTTGGATGCCAAACCGCACAAGTTTTGTGTCTGCAAGAGTCGTGGCTGTGGAAAATATGACTGTTGTTGTGATGATTGCTGCTGCTGCTGTTGTTCTTGTTGTAGTTGTTGTTGCTGCTGCTGCTGCGGCTGGGGTAATTGAGGCGGGTTGAATTGCCTTGTTTGTGCAGGCTGTGGCGGGAGTGGATGTTGCTGACTTGGCAGTTTTGGCAGAGGGGACTGAATCAAAGGCTGTATTTGTTGCGTTTGTTGTTGAGACGGCAGTTGCTGGGTTTGGCTGCTACGGTATGGGGGTATCTCTGGCAACTTCATGGGTCCAGTCTTGGACGACTGTCGTTGCATGGGAGGAGGCGGTGGCAATTCTCTCGAAGGCCGTCTCTGCACCTGGAGGGTGGGCGTCAGGTTCAGGTTCCCAATATCCCGCTGCAATTGCTCTTTGAGCGTCTTATCATACTCGGAGAGATCGCTGACGCCCTGTGGCATTGCTCTCATCTGAGACGCTCGAGGGGTCGACTGTCCTTGAGGCTGCTTTTGTGGCGATGGTGGCAGGGGCACTTTGGAGGGAGACGACGTTCCCATACCACTTCCGACTGGCTTCCGTTGGGGTGATATTTGTCTTGCCGTGCCAGACGTCGTCGACCCAGCCGTTCGAAAAGTGTCACGGTCCTTTTCGCCAAGAGCTTTGGCTGGAGATGCTTCGCGCCTATGCTCGCCATAGTCGTCGGCTGGCTCAAGAGGTCTCGATGAGCGCGCATTCATAGCCGACTCGTCCATGGGACTCAGCCCTGGCCGGTGGATTACCTGGCCTTGATTGCCCACTAGTCGAACTGTGCCAAAATCCCACATATCCTCATTCACAGGTTGCAAATTAGCGGGCTGACCAATGTCGTCCAGCATGTCGTCGTCATCTGTGTTTTTGTGAGTGGTGGACCAATGCGCGTGGCGCTCAATCAGCTCCGTCAAGTAGCTCGTCTTTTTGGCCTTCTTGACAAATGGATGCTTCAACAAGTCTTTTGCGGTTGGTCGCTCCTTGGGGTCGCGTTGTAGACAGCAGGCCACGAAATCCTGAAAGGCCTTGGAGAAGGAATCTCGTTCCAGACGTGGTGGTGGGTTCTTGGGAATGAGGAATAGGACTTTCATGGGGTGGATATCGGCATAAGGCGGCTCGCCATTGGCCAATTCGAGCGCAGTGATGCCCAGAGACCATATGTCTGCCCTGTGGTCGTAGCCCGACTGCTTAATGACTTCGGGTGCCATCCAAAAGGGAGTGCCGACAAAGGTGTTCTTCTTGGTCATTGTTGCCGAGAGCTGGCCCGAGACGCCAAAATCAGCCAATTTCACCTGGCCATTGGAGCTCAACAAAACGTTGGCAGCTATATGAGGAAGGGGCGCACGTCAGTTACGGGCCTCTTCTTTTGGGATCCGTCTGGGCAGAACCTCGACATACCCTTGATGTCACGATGCAGCTTCTTGTCCGAGTGAAGATAGTCCAGGCCCAACAGCAATTCTCTGACAATGATGGCAATGTAGTCTTCGTCAATCTTGCCCGGCTTCATCAAGTCGGCGCAGCTCCCGCCGGAGCAGAATTCCATGACGATCCATAACTCTGCGCCTTTTGCATAAGAACCGTAGTATTTTGTAACGTAGGGGGACTGCAGCTCCGAGAGGATGGCGATTTCTTGGATAATGTCTTCGACCTCGTCTTCGGCGCTCTCAATGTCGATAACCTTGATGGCAACTGCTTGACCGGTTCGCTTGTCGACACTGCAATTTGGAAAGCAAGACTCGAGAATTAGCTTTGGCTGATCGCACCCAAAACCAAGGACACAAGGGGAGACAAAGGCCAGCGGCAAGATGAAGAAACACGGTCAGAAGGGAAAAGGGAGGTTTGTTTTGTGAGTGGGCGTACGTACCCTTTGTAGACCTTGCCAAAACTGCCACCGCCTATATTATTTTGCGCGTGAAAAAAAAAAAAAAGTCAACGTAATGGCCTTCACAACAACAAATGCAATAATGCCGCCGGTGCCGGCGCTGCTGTAGCTGCTACAGCATAGGGCTCTCTGCCTTGTTTAGCACGCGCGCGCGCGCGGGCGCATGCGCACACGCCTAAGAGTGGGAGGAGGGAAAGCATGTGACGAACGAACCAATGCAGTACTCCTTGGTGTACAAGGTCTCGGGGTCGGGCGATCCCTCGTTATTGCTGCTGCCATTGCTGCTGCGATTGCTGCTGTCCCAGTCCCTCTCCCGGCCAGCCATGGTGCCTGGAAGGTCTGCGCTGTGGTCGGTCTGCGGGTCCGTCCGGTGAACAGGGCAGGGCACACGAGGGAAAGGCAGGTCGCGCGGTCGGGTTGGCTTGGGGGGCGAGGGTCGATCGGGGTCGTGGGAAAAGGAGCAGAATTAAATCGAGAAGGCTGGCAGCGAGGCCCTGTCCGTCTGTTGACTCTTGACTGGCTGGCTGGGTTGTTGCTGTCAAGTCGAGCCAAGTTCAGCCAAGCACCAAGCACCAAGCACCAAGCACCAAGCAACCAGCAACCAGCAACCAGCAAGCAAGCAAGCAAGCGTGCAGTAGGATCGGCCCGTGGTTGGAATAGTGGGACCCGGCGTCCTGGGAAGGCCGTGGCAGGCGTAGCAGGGCGATCTGGAGGGGTTGGAGGGGCTGGGCTGGTGCAGGCTGGTGCAGAGCTGGGGCGGCGGCAGTGGACTCCCGGGGCGTGCGAGTGGGGCCCTGGAGCGTCAGCGTCGATTTGGCACTGCCTGTACTGCCTGGTTTTCTTGCTTTGCTGCGTCGCGATGGATGAATGTACAACTTGCTTGCAGGCTTGCGCTGGATGCGGCTGGCTTGGATGCGATTGCGGCGGGTTGGAGCGCTTAAGACCGAGCTTAAGCTATTAACAAGCTGCCTGCTGGCGGTGATGACGACCGTGACAGTGACAGCAGTAGCAGCAGCAGCAACAGCCGTGAATGATTTGCTGGCGGTCACACAAGTAGCAGCGGCGTCATGTCGTAACGGCACTGTGTGTCGGTGGTGGTGGAGGAGGAACGCGGAAGCGGGACGAAATCAAGAAGGAGGAGGAGGAGTGCGAGGAAGGAAAGGACAAGTCGTGCTTTCGCAGTCCAAACAAATAAGCGGTATGGGAGGAAAAGCCGAGAAATAAAATAGACAAAGAAAACAGCCTGCGCATGATACTGCAGCTTGTCAAAAAAGCGACACAATTGTCGAAACTGCCAACAACAACAGCGGTGCAGGTGATCAAGTTGCGCGTTGCCGGGTTGTGGTCGAAGAGGGGAGGTTGCCCAAAGTCGAGTCTAGGTTGATCCAACAAGAAGCCTGGTAGGCGCAGCAGTTACAGGGGAGCAACGGGAAGGTACAGTGGTGTACCGAGCAGCCTACAGCAGTTGAGCAGCCAGCCAAGCCAGCCTCCCACCAAGGGGTGCGCTTATAGCAGCGGTACCTTCTGTACTTGTTACAATTGCGGGGTGGTCTCAGGGCAGTCAGCACCGTACCCCTGTGCAATGTTCCAGTTGGGTGAATCACCAGCCCTTATTACCACTGGCTCAACTGCAAAACACCAACACCAATACACGCCCCTTACTTAGCTTGCCAATACCCAATCATTTGGCTTGTCATGCACCCAAACGTGTTGCAGCAGCCGCAGCCGCAGCCGCAGCCGCTTGATGCCATGCATTTATTCACGCTCATTGCATAGCCATTCACGATATGTACAGTCTCACTCTTTACCCAGTGGACCCGAATTCATTGGCCCGTGATCCCTCCTTCTCCTCAAAGAACCGGAATGACGCAGACACAACTTACGTAGGTAGCGTCTCCGATGTGGATCGATCTTTTGCGCAAATTATTCTCTTTTGAGACTATTCTCTCGCCCAAAGATGCAAGCACTCGCTCTCGTTCGTTCGTCTTGAGATCTCGGCGGTCTTTTGGATCAAAAGAAAAAGGAGTCTAGCCACTTGCAAGAACCTTTCCTTACTTCTACCTAGAGCTTTCCCATTTTGCTCTGAAGCCCAAGCACCACAACGCCTTCCAAACGATTCTCTCTCCCCAAACCAGCCATGGAAAAGAAGAAAGAAGAAAGAAAATCAAGTCATGCTGGCTAGAGACACCATGGCGCGGGCCCTGCTCTCAAGCCTCAATGTATTCAATCATGACCGTAGCTTGCTTGAGACCAGCCTCTTCCACCGTCTTGTCCAGGTCTTGCAGCAAATCTTGACCCTGCGGCATCACCTTGAGCTCAAACTCCATGCCAGCCTTGTCTCCCAGGGGCTCGGCCTTGAGCCACTCGTAGATGCGTCGCACCGTGTCAGCTAGGGCAAACCGGCGAATCACCCTGCCGTCGGCGTGCCGGAACTGGATCCTCGTCACGCTCGGACTCTGCTCCGGCTCCACATGTGGCTGGTCGGCTGCAATGCTTGCAAATACAGAGTTCTGTGCTGCCGGTGCTGCTGTTACTGCGGCTCCGCTGTCATCCCCGGCACCTGGTGCATCTGTCATGAGCTCGTCGTCCTTGCCGGCAACCGCCTTACCCTTGCCCTTGTCCAGCTCGACTGACTTGGTGAGAGCATCAGGGTCATGCACGTTGGCTCCAGCCAAAGTAGCATTACCATTTGTCGTCTCCAGACTGTTCCGCATCGCCATCTCAAGCATTTCCTCCTCTGTCATGCGGTCCACATCCACCGCCTTCTGAGGCGCCTTTTGCTTCGACACGGGGTTCTTGCTGTTGATTGCCAGCGAGTAGCGGTCCAGGAACTCGACTAACTGCGCATGGAAGTCCTGTGCCGACGGAAACGGAATGCCGGACCATACCTTGACCTGTTCTCCTGTGCGCGGGTCGATGATGGCTACGTGGGGGAAGTTGTCACGATTGTCTTGGGCGTGAGGCGGGAAGTAAAAAGTGTTGTACTGCGTAGCGCGTGGGTCATCCTTGGAGTATTGCAAGAAGATGAAGCTCTCCTTGACCAGGGCGACGACTGCCGCATCCTTCCAGATATCCCGGTTCAATGCCTGGCAGTTGAAATCGTTCATGTCTTGCACGTTGACCAGAATCCACTTTTTCACATCCTTGCCCTCGTCTCTTGCCTCGTCCCACGTAAGGTGTGCCATGAGGTCGTACGGCGGGCGAAAGAGGTCGGCAAGGCGCTGGGCCCGGTCGCTAGTCGCACCACCAGCGGCCTGCGCAAAAGAGCGGTTCGCTGGCTGGCTGTCGTCTTCCCAGATGGACTGGCCAAAGGGGTTGCCTCTCACTATGTGTCATCTTTGTCAGTTTTGTTTCCGTTTTTTTTTTTTTTTTTCGTGGCATGTAGCCTTTTTGTCCTCCGAATCCGTGTCAAGGCCATTCTTACATTGTGGCTGGCGAGCTCTCCAGGTCGGGAGCCTGAAATCGTCCTCGTCAGCGGCACCAAAGCCGCTGGGAGCCACGAGAGTCTCTGTTGTCCGTCCAATCGGGGCACGTACGCCATCTGGGTTGGCAGCTCCCTCGCCATACATTTCCTCTTGCAGTCGACGGGCCATAGCGGCATCATCGCTCTCTTGTGCAATTCGCTGCAGATTGTCTGTATCTGTCTCGCCCTCTTCGGCATCGGGGTCGTCTGGAATATCAAAGTCGTCGTCGATTTCGACTTCGTCGTCGTCAGAGTCTATGTGGATGACACCAGCAGCATCTTGTCGGCCAATCGAGCGGGAGGCAGCCTGCGGGCGAGCAGTCGACGGGTTGTTACTACTGGAGGCGGCGGCGGCGGCGGCAGCTGTGGAGGCACCACCAGCCGGGGCGGAATGTGAAAAGGAGCTGGCAATGTCTGGGTTTTCAAAGAACATATTAACGGCAGCCATGACATCGCCTTCGGTCATGCTCAAGCATCCTGCAGCGACTGTAGCGTTCTGGTCTGTGATGGCCATGAACTGGGCCACTGCATCATCCTCCATCTTGGCGGCTGTGTACTGTCGGCACGTGAAAGCTGGGGGACTCGAACTTGTTGGGTGGTCGGCAGTGGAGAGCTCTTTGAAGCAAACAAAGAAACAAAGAGCGACGGTTGCCTGCTCTGCTTCTAGAAGCTTATCTGCAACGCAAGCTGAAAAAGCAGGCCGGGTCGGCACGTCACGTCCGCTCAAGCGACGGATCACACACCCCGCAGCTTTTCGTGTTGGTGGGCCGCGTTGCCGCTTCCAGGGTGCGAGATTGAAGAAGTGTGGTTGAGCAGGCGCTGACAAGTCTGGTTCACAGTCAATTCCGCGCCAGTAGAGGCCCGCTGCTTTTTTGCTTCGAGAGCTTGACGACGGAAAGGCAAGATGGTTCGTGCCTGGTGGCGAGGCTTACTCGGACTCGTTGAGTTGGCGTTGAGCGGCAGGCCGACAGGCACGTCTGGAGCTGTCGGCACAGACAGAACGAGGGGGTGAGGGGAAGAAGAGTTCGAATATTCCGTGACGGGTGGTCCACCTGCGAGCTTCGTTTCGTTGTTGAGAGGCGCAAAGTTGGCGAGGTGCAAGTTGACTGGTGGTGTGGTTTGAGGTTGAGGTTGAGACGGAATGGGCAAGGTTCTAAAGCAGCAGCTCTGGTGTTCCCACTGCCGGCCATCAAAACCCTTTAGGCGGCGCTGCATGACGCAACCTGCATCTCACAGAGGCCTGACGCGCTGGGCTCAGGCGCTGAATCACAGGCTTGACAGGGGACCCTTATAGCACGTATATGCCTTAGGTTAGCAGTGCAGTACGTACCTGAAGAGGCTTCCTCCACACGCACGCAACGCGTCAGAACTGCATACATAACCCCTCACCACCACGAAGAGGACATCTGACTAATATCACGAGGTAACAATTGCAATCACTCGCTGCAATATGCTTACAAGCCTATAATTCATCTTTGCTTAGCATGACATGGCTAATGTAAAGAAATAGAAATATTGGCTTCATACCCTACACAATAGGCAATACAAAAAGGCTGCTAATATTCACAGGCAAAACAAACCCTCAAAATAGCCAAGGCCTCTATGATCAGTCCTTCCCTACTATGCTCAGCTCCCCAGTAGACTATATAATACTCGATAGTCTCAACAACGAAGAATCAAGTAACCAACCCCCACCAGATAGCTATGAAGATTATCACAGTGCCTATATGAGAACCGCAAGATACTTGACTCTCTAATATGAACGTTAACATACCACCATCTTTACGAAACCATTAGTCCGAAACTCGAATTCAACCTCTACACTTCTATTATAGACAACAAACCCATCCTTAACTCCTCAAGATTGCAATATCAACTCATAGCAATCGACTAAGCCCCTCCCCCTACATCTCCCCCCTCGCATCCTTCAAAACCTTCATCACATCTCCCGCCCGCTCCCCTTGGATCGCAACATCCAACACCTCTTTCAGCCTCTTTTCAACTTCAGTTTCGTCACCACCACCACCAGAAGCACCACTCGCAACAACAACAACACCCAACGCCTTACCAGCCTTGATAAGCGCAACCACCGCCCTCGCCCTCGCCAACCGATGCGCCTCAACACCCACATCCGGCTGATCTACGTCCAAACTCTCCAAATATCGCACCAACAACTTGCTCTTGTTCACCTCGGCGTCCTTGTCCGTATCCTGCTTGTTATGCGTCTCTTTCTGCTCCTCACCACCACTACTACCACCACCAACCTTGACAGCCTCCTCCATCAACGCCCGCACGCAATCATACCACACCTCCCTCCGCACGGAATCAAAATTCTTCTTGGCCACTCTGCCGCTCCCAGTCCCAGCATCAGGCTTCAGAAACGGCATCACTGCACCCGCAATCTCCTCCAAGACCACCGCCGGGCCTGCCTCCCTCATCCTCCTCCGATTATACCCTCTCGCAAGCGCTCCAACACCGTTCACAACAGTCTTGTAAACAAGCACCTCCTTCTCCCGCGCCAGCTGCTGTGCCTTGTTGTCCACCGCATCGATATCCATCTTGTCTCCCTCACCGTCCTCATCCGCATACTCCTCCAAAAACGGCTTGACAATCCCGACTACATCCTCCCACAGTCCCCTTCCGGCCAAGTCTTCTCTCGCAGCGGCACATGCCCCGAGACACTTGAAAGCGTGTACCCGATACGCATCATTATTCCGCTTCGCCTCGCGAATCACAATCTTCTTCAGCTGCGCCGCAACAGCCACCTTCTCCTTCTTCACCTTCTCTTCATCCACCCCATCCCCACTACCAACAGTCACATCCCAAAACACCCTCGCTTTCACATGCACGTCCTCCAACGCCTCCAACAACCTCTCCTTGCCGTCAAAAGTCTTCAACGCAAGCGCCTTTTCAAAGCACGGCCACAGCAGCCCCATCTGCTTCTCATTCACCTTCCCACCCATCATTTCGCCCGTGCCAACAACAGCCTTGACCGCATCGCCCACAGCCAACGCACCAGCATGCTTCAAGCTCCACTGCGGCGCATCCAGACTCCTCTGCACTAGCCTGACGATCTCGGGGATGAACCGCGTTGCGGATCGGGCAGACCCCGCATGCGTCTCCCATACTTCATTCTTGAACGCCTTGGCAACGTACTCGTCCGTGTCATGCATGCCCAAGAAGCTAAACGGCAGGAGGGTTCCCTCCAGCGCAGCAAAATGGTCAGGCGAGATCTTGCTCAGCGAAACCACCGCCGCCGCGACTTTCTCCCGTCTCGCTTCGTCTTCGGCCGAAAAGTACAGACTGATGAACCGCTCGACAAAGCGTTCCCTCGCTTCTTGCGGAGCTTGGCGCATGATGTACGCTGCGGCGCGCGCATATCCATTGCTTACTTCGTCGTTGCGGTCGAGACACTGCTTCTCCATGAGCTGGAGGAACCGCGCCGCAAAGGGTTGGAAATCGTTCGTGTGCCGTGTTGCAAGCGTCCCCAGGACCCGGCCACAGCCAACCTTTGTCGGCATGCCAATCGCACTCTTGACCGTCTCCTCGATTCCCTGAGCAAGAGCTGGCATGGTCTCGGCGTCAACGTTCCGCAAACAGTTCTCAATCGCCTGAAAGATGGGACTCTGCCCGACCATCTGACTGCGCAACTTGTCAATCTTGCCTCTATCGTCATCCCCAAAGCGCTGGTAGTAGTAGTTCACAGCATCAGGCTCGATTGTGCTCAGCAAGCCAAGCATGTGCGTCACAATCGTAGCAATGTAAGGACGGAGCGCCTTGCCGCCCGTCTTGGTAATGGTGATGACCGTCGTGATGGCAAAACCCTTGACCTCGTCGACACTGCTCTCAATCCCATTATCAGAGAGCAGGAATGGCAACGTCGACGACATCATGTCGCGCGCCGAAGCCGACACACCGCTTTCTTCAAGCTGCCGCGTCAGAGTGTTTGCCATGCCCATACACAGCCGCAGGGCTGATTCGCGCACCGTGGCCTTGACGTCGTCAAGCACCTTGAGCGCCTTGGTCCAGATCTCAGCATAGTATCTTTCATACTGCGCAAACGGCCGTCCGCTAATCAGATCTGTGACGGCCGCGCAGCTGGCTTGTCGCACGCGCCATTCCTTGCCGTGGATGGACTTGAGCAGGTCCGTTATGATGGCGTCAAAGTGCGCTTCCACAACGGCATTTGAGTCCTTGACGAGCGCTTTCCAGATATCGTTCATGGAACGCTGCACATTCGGGTTCGGGTCGAAGCGATAGCGGTATAGTTTGGGGTAGAGCTTGGGGTCAACCTCAGATTCGGACAGGATATTGCTCAGGCCAAACCGGCCAAAGGCCGAGCGGGTCGACCACGTTGCAGCGTTGGATGCAAGGGACATGAACTTGTAGACAAGTGTCTGATCGCCGACTTCATTCGCCAGGTTGACAATGTCCTTGTAGGAAGTGACGGACTTGCCCTCGCCTGTTGGCAGCGCGCCAGCCTCAAACAGCTCCGTCTCCTCTTCCACTTTGAGCTGCGTGCCTGAACCGGTGAACGCGCCAACCAGATCCTTGACGAGGTCTTCCTTGAGCGCAGGGTCGCCCTTTTCGTAGACGAGTGCCAAGCCGCGCGACGCAGTCTCTTGCACAAGCTCGTCGCGCGCGCTGAGAAGACGCATAAAAGCGACCTGACACTCGCGAAGCCGAGACTGTATCTCAGGGAGATGTGAGCAGTGCTGGATGACGCAAAACAGCCAGATTCCCGATGCCTTGAGCAGGGAAGGCTTGGTGGCCTTGCAATCCGTCAAGATCTTATTCAAAACCTCCTGGATCTTGTCAGCGCGCTTGCCCACGCGGTAGTCATCCGTACAAGATTCCACATCCACAGTCAATTGAACGACATCCGAGTCCCAGCGGGCAATGGTCGCAGTAATGGCCTCACCAATGGCAAAGTGCACCTCGGCTTGCCGCAATTCGTGCAGTTCGTAGAGTCTGGCCAACACGCTGTCCACGTCGGCATCGTTTCCTTCCCGTCCAATGGTTAACCGGCCCAGAGCGGTGATTGCGCGCTCGTTGCCCTTTTTGCATAACGGAACCAACAAGTTGACATGTGCCTCAATGGGAGTGTCCGTGGGGACAACGATAGACGCCGTCCACAATTGCGCCATGGTGGTGAAGATGGTATCCTGCAAGGATGCCGACGCGCTTTGCAAACCGTCAACAGGCGGTAGCCACTGGCCCGGGCGCGTGCCCGTAGTATCCGGTGCCTCTTGGCCCTTTAGGAATGTATGGCGCAGGCTTTGTATCGCCGCCGCCGCTGCTTCGTCAAGTACAGCCTTGTCATCGCCATTTACCTGCCTCTTGTCAGTCCCGTCAGTCTTTCGCCTCTTGGAAGGAGGAGGTGGGCGTGGGTGTTGGGAGCTCACCTCTCCAGGCCCATCAAGAGCCAACGACGACTTGACAAACTGATGAGGATAGTATCTGCCTCGAGACCACAAATACCCCAAGGCCAAGAAAGCGCCCTCGGCAGAGTTCATCTCAGCGCCTACAGCCGTCTTCCACCTGCCGGACCGCTCGAGCAGGATATGGTGTGCTGCATTACACAACTCCAGAGGCACCGCAGGGTGCGCGCCGAGTATACCGAACGCACGCGCGGCAAGACTCCTCACCTCCTTCTTGTTCGACTGGAGCACCGCAAGCAATCTTCCAAGGCCCTTGACAGCAGAGGATGCCAGAACGGCACGGGGACACAGCGATGCCACCTCGACAAAGACACGTGCACACTCTTCTGTCATGGCTTTGTCCTCTTGTATGCCTTCAAAAGCAGCCTCGAGCAGATCTGCTAAAGCAGTTCCCTCCACACCCGCGAGGTATTTCCGTATTGTGTCGCGGGTCTGTTTGTCCGTCTGCACCAACGTCTCGAGCTGCCTCTCCCACCCAGGCTCAAGCTTGAACTCGTCCTTGAGCGCAGCGAGGAACAAGATCCGCTTGCAGTATGTCACCGCCGTCGGGAACGCGCTGTCCGCCAAGCCCGTGAAATTCTGCAGCGCTTGTGGCCCATCAACTTGCATTGCAGACCCGAAGCCAATGGCCTCCCTAAAGAAGGTCTGCACGAGGCTCTGCCAATCGGGTAGCTGTGTGGTGATGTTCTCGTCATTGACCCGATATGTCCACGGATCAAGGCCCTTGTGTCCCTCTTCGGCAACCTCGGTGCGCTCGTCGGTCCGTCCAGCAATAGCGAGTATATCCACCCACCTCGCGGTAGGGTCTGCCAAGGGAAGACACTGGTTGGCCCATTTCGTCGCGGCGTGGCGTACACTGCGAACGACGTCGCCGCCATCGGGTAGAGTCATGTACGTGAGGATAATGGTGCGCAGCTGCTCAGCCTCGCTGCTATCTGACCTAAAAAGAGAAGTCATACTCGAAAGAGCCCCCTCAATATTGACCACGACCTCCGGTGTCGGGTCCTCAGCAAGAGAGCGGAACAGCCATGCGACCAGGTGCAGGAGCTTGGATTCCTCCATTACAGAGCCCTTTGCCAACACGCCCACCGTCTCGTAGGCCCTTGCGCGCAGAATCTGGTCGTCGAGTGGGTTCGTCGACCGCCGTTCTGGCTTTGGTCTTGGCCAGCCCTGTTCCTGCGTGATGAAATTCCGTAGCAGCTCAATCAACTCTGGCCCAATGGTAAAGTCTCCTCTTCCGGGTCCTATGCGAGCAACCCAGTTGATGTACTCAAACAACGCCTTGTGGATCTTGGTCAGCTGGAGGCCGTCTGGCGTCGGCTCATCCGTAGCAGACCCAGCACCGCCGATATCCCGTCTGACAACCGCCAGTATATCTCGCGTGAATTTCGAGCTCGTTGCCTCTGCTGACTTGGACAGCAAGTTGAGTATGCGTATCCGGTACGGTGCTGGGAGTTGCGCATGCCGCTCAAACAACGCCCTGACTCGTGCCTCATCCTCCAAGCTCGCCTTGTTGCGCATCAAGATGGCTTCACCAACCCCGTTGATCCGATAGTCGCTGCTACTTGCAGCGTATACCGCGGGCAAGAAGCGTTCGTCATCGGTGAACGCTCCGCTCTCAAGCATCTTTGCAGCACGGATCCTCGTTGCAGAAAGATCCAAACCACCGGAAGGAATACTCCACGTCTCAGCCGGCTTACCCAGCGTAAAGAAAGTAACGTCTGCCACGGTCAGCCCAGGCGACCGCTTGCCGTCTGCCACCACAAGAAGCAGCAGCTGGCCCAGCTTGGTCGCCACGAACGCTGCGTCTTTGGCATTTCCGTCCAGGCCGAGCGCAGCACGGAATCCTTCATCCTCCTTGCTACCACGCGGTGGAACGGAGATATCCTTGAGGGCATGTAGCAACAGATTGAACCGCGCACCAGCAGTGTGACCGCTGTCTGCAGCGATGCCGTCCACGAGCACCTTTACCAAGCCTCTCCGCTCCTCAGCGCCAATCCGCTCAATACTGTGCTGTGCAAACCCAATGTCGAGCTGTCTGATGACGGGATGAGGGTTCTTGATGTATTGGTCCAGCAGCGTGGCAACGGGCAACACAACATCCGGGGACTGGATAAAGGTCTTGAGGCGGGAGGCGACAAGGACGACTTTTTGGCGGACAGCAGCGTGTTCGCTGCCAGCCTTGAGGAGTAGAGGCGCCAGGAAGGTCTTGAGGAGGGCGGATAGTTTGGGACCGTCGTTGGCGACGTTGAGAATGCGCAGGTTGACCTTGTCAACGAGCTCGAGCTCGCGCTGTTCAGTGGAGGCCATGGCGGGGTGCGCGTCCCATGTGGTTGGGAGGGCAAAGGAGAATAGTATGGAATGTAAAGCTTGCGCAGGGTGTTGGCGCCAAAACCGGAGACGACGGCGGTGGCGGTACGATTGGCGACAATGTGACGGTAGAGATATGTAGTTGTTGTTGTTGTTGCCGTTGTTGTTGGATGTCGAGGTCAGTGTCGATGCCGGTTTGGCAGGAAGATGCACCAAGAAGCCGTCTGGACGCCGAGCAAAATGATCGTGAGACAACAGAGATATAAGAGAAAACGCCGCCTAGCCTATGTGTGTCGTCGTCGCAAGATGAGCGCCTGCCTGCCTCTCTTTCTCAAGGTGGATGATGTTTGACGGTCTGCCCAACCAAGTCCTTGGCCCTTCAGCCAGCAGCCTGTTCACGCGGCCGCTTGCTACAATGAGCTCGCCGACAGAGGCCAGTGCTCGTCACTGTTGGCTGGCTTCGTTGCCTGGTTGCGTACCTAAACAACCCCCGGCTAGTGGTTAGCTCCAGGGCTCAGCAGTGCCTCGGCACGCTATAGTTGCCAGCTGTTAGCGGCAAATTTACTGAACCAGGGGCACTGAATGTCACTATCATGTACAGGCTGCTGGGTTTGTAACGAACTATTTGGGTCCATTTCACGCTTTGGATGGGAGGAAACTCTTCCCGGACAAGCTGAGAGCATGAGAAAGATATCTGCTATTCATGGCTGCTTTGATCTTTCACCGCTCTCCGTTCTGATACGAGACTCCTGTGTACCCTCCATTTCCAAACTCAAACCACGTGGACGGTAAGCAATATACCTGTTCAAGAAATATCAAATGCAATGGATTCAACATATGCTAATGCCCACTAGGTATACATGGTATTGCTACCCAAAGGGCGCAGAAGACAACCACCCGCTGACGCCCCCCTGTGTGTAACATTCTACCCTGCCCAGTTGTGTGTCTGTGTGTGCGTCTTTTACCGTCTTTGATGCAAGGGGAGCCGAATCAACCCCCCCCCTTCTTGTCCCTTTAGTATCTTCAACACGAGCCACCTTGTGTTCTCTTGTTTTTTTGCTTCTTGACAGCCTTCACGGTGTTGTGTTTTTCTCCGCTGGTCCTTGGTAGGGAGGGTCCTTCTCGCTGTCTTTTTAACACCCCGCTCTCTCCCCTCTCTTCCCTTCATCTCTCCTTTTCGATTTCTGAATTTAAGCCTTCTCCATCTTGTCGAGGATGGCCTTGGTGAACTCATTCGTCGTGCTGTTGCCGCCCATGTCACGGGTGCGGATCTTGCCCTCGGCAATCACAGCGTAGATGGCGCGGGAGATGCGGTTGGCGTGGTCGTCGAGGCCAAGGTGGCGCAGGAGCATGCTGCCAGACAGGATCAAGGCACTGGGGTTGGCCTGGTCCTTGCCCTGGATGTCAAGACCAACGTGGCGGCAGCCAGGCTCAAAGACGGCAACATCACGGCCCATGTTGCAGCCAGGCACAATACCAGGACCGCCAACCAGCGCAGCGCCAATGTTGGACAGAATGCCACCGTACAGGTTGGGCATAACCATGACGTCAAACTGCTGAGGCTTAGATACGCACTGCATCGAGGCGTTGTCGACAATCATGTCGTTGGCCTCAATGGTAGGGTACTCGGCGGCCGTCTTCTGGAAGGTGCTACGGAACAGGCCGTCGGCCAGCTTCATGATGTTGGCCTTGTGGATGCAGGTAACCTTCTTGCGGTTGTTGGCCAGCGCAAAGCTAAAGGCAAACTTGGCAATACGCTCCGACTTGGCGCGGGTAATAATCTTGAGCGACTCGACAACACCCTTGACCGACTGGTGCTCGAGACCAGAGTACTCGCCTTCGGTGTTCTCACGGATGATGCACATGTCGACGTTCTTGTGGCGCGTCTCGTAGCCAGGCACGTTCTTGATGAGCGAGATGGAGGCATAGATGTCGAGCTCCTGGCGCATGGCAACGTTGAACGACTTGTGGCCCGAGCGCTCAAGAGGCGTGTGCAGAATACCCTTGAGGCCCAGCTTGTTGCGGCGCAGAGAAGCGACTGACTCCTTGAACATGTCCTCGGTCGAACGCGTGCCCGTGCCCGTCTCAATACCCGTCACATCGAGCTGCTCCCACTCGATTGGCACATTGTCGGCCTTGAAGATGGTCTTGACGCTCTCGGCCACCTCGGATCCAATACCGTCACCGGGGATGAGGGTGACGGTGTACTTGCCGCCGTACTTGGCAGGCTTGAAGATGTCGCGCTGGACAGTCGCGTACGATCGAGCGGCGAGCGAGGGCTGGTGCTGCTGGGCGGCGGCGCGCAGGAGGCTCTGTGAGGCACAAAGAGGAGAAACAGCTCGTCAGCTTCCTTTTTTATTTACGAGTCTTTTTGTCTCTCTTTGGGATCTCTTTGTTGAGAAGTAAGAGGACGCTAAAGTGACCCTTCCACCAGGTCAGTCCACTGAGATGTTACTCACCGTGGCCGTCCTTGTCGAGTTTCTGGACAGCATCTTTGTGGAGGGGAGAGTCGAGAAGGCCAAAAGAAAAGAGGCGAGGAGAAGGCTGGTGCCGGCAGAGTCGTCAAGAGGGCCCTCAAAAGAAAATAGCCCGAGTTCGTAGAGCGGAGGGTCGAAGGTTTTGTTGGACAAGTGTAAAGAGGAAGAGAGAGAGGCTGGCCTGCAAATAGCGCAAAGATGGGAACAAAATCAAATTGACGATAGCTATTGTCTCTTTGGGCCTTGCTTTGCTGCGCTTGGCTTTCTCTAACCGTCGCGGCCGCGGCAGGCCCCCACTGCCGTTCGGAGCTTGTCGGTTTAAAAGCTTGGCCCGCTCGCTTCAAGCTCGGCCCAGCGGCCTTTTCGGCTGTCTCTGCAGGGGAACCAAGGGGTCACGTCAGAAGGCTTCCATCTCAATTGCTCTTGCCGTCTGCAGCAACAGAAACAGCCGCACCTGCAAGCCGGCAGGCCCTATAAGGCGGGGAAGATCGATCTTCCAGACTGGGGAAAAATAGAAATGGAGCAAACTCTGCACTATCTGCAACCCACCACATTAACATGCAAAAGCGTTAGCACATGTGAGAAGTTGCTTTGTCGTGATACCCTCATAGCCTCGCCATGCGAGTGCAGAGGAATCGAGAGCCAATATCTTCACACAGCATTCATTGATGCCCTAAGAGCTGCTTTATCTCTTGTTAGAAAGTCACCTGTTTTCTTTTTCATTTCTCGCCACAATTGTGCACAGTATTATTCTTGAATTCTACACAGGCCATGATATTCATCATATAAACTTCTCCATTTCTATTCCTAGGGAAAGAATATGTGAGGATGGGGATGCACCCGAGACATGAGTTTGTTTTCGAGTAAGCAATCTAATCCAGTTCAGTCACCTAATGATTGACACATCTATCAAGAACAGATTATATCATACGGGCACACACAAACCTACGGGCTTACCTATGACTGGCGAGTTGATAAAACCAATCAAGCCTCGTCCCAGAATACATAATGACATGCCCCAGCTTAAATTGCGGGACTTGGACGATGCACTGAGCAAACCATCAGGAAGACGCAAACAATATTGACAGTGCAAGTGCAAAGTACCAGGGCAATCACTCTGGTAAAGAGCATGTCAAAATTGCAAGAACAGGAAATTGGAGAGTAAAGGCAAGACTTGCGCCCCAAAAAGAATAACGCATTGCAACTACCTAGAATCAAGTACGCCACAAGCAGAATCCCTCAATCATCCGCCTAGCAGTCCAGGGCGCAGACCTCTACCTGCCGTGCAAAATAGGTAGACAATCTGCTCCCAACAAAAACTTTTTCTTTGCGAAGACGAGGCCGAAAGGAGAAACAACTCGTATTGAAGTGCCGAACCGAAAACGAATAACAAAACCAGAAAAAGAAGGACAGAAATAAGCAATTGCTTAGAATTGTCAATCTCGAGACCAGTCACACATCCATCCCTCCACCCGTCCGTATATTACCAGCGCATTGCGGAATAGACTCGTTGTGTCCCAAGTCCATCTTGTATGATTGTGCAGCTGAGGGTTTCATGATGTATTATGCTGTTTAAAGAAAGGAAGGGTAAACTCGTTTGCCCTGAATGACTCCGTGACGCACAGAAATGGTTGCTTCGGATGCCTCTTTGCAAGGTTGAACGCCAACAAAGAGATAGGCTGGTGCAAATGGCAAATTTCGTGGAAAAGACATACGAAGACGACGACGAAGCATGCCCAGGCAAAACGCAAACCGCAAACTGCAGAAAAGAGATCGTGAACAAGGAGTGTACGAACTCCGGATATCATGAGAACTTTTCCTGCCGTTAACTCCACGCGCCTCAACACCACGTAGATGCGACAAAAGGCACTGGAAGGCACTCCGGGGCGTTGTTTACTGCTTAAGAACAAGATGTCAGCATTGGTGACCAGCACCTAGAGACAGCAACATGTGTTTGCAACACTCACCGCCATGGGAGGGGGAGGGGGGTTGCCACCAAATCCGCCACCAAAGTGGTGAGGACCATAGGGGCCGGGGGGACCGCCGCCATAGTGGGGAGGGGGGGGAGCTGGGCGGTAAGGAGTACCAACACCAGAGTTGTTCTGGGAACGTCCCCAAGACAGACGAACGCGGGAGTTCCCAATAGGATATCCCTGCATCTGGTTGATCGCCATCTCAGCGGCGTGACGGTGGACAAACTGGACAAATCCGCATCCCTTGCCAGGAGGAATCTTGACGTAGGTGATTTCACCAAAGCCCTGGAAGAAGGAGCGGAGCTCGTCCTCGGTAACGTAGCCAGACAGACCGCCAACAAAGACCGTGGTGTTGTTGGGATCGGTGAACTGGTTCATCTGACCAGCAGGTTGCATCTGGTAGCCGTTGTTAGGGTAGAATGGGGTCGGAGCCTGTTGCATTCCCCATCCGACGGGTTGCATAGGGTTGCCCATCATAGGACCGCCGTGACCACCGCCGTTTCCGTAAGCAGGCTGCTGGTTGCGGCTGAAGTAGTATTAGCACTACTGGTTCTACAGTTTCTGGGTTGAACAGTCAAAGGACATACCGTTGCTTAGGAGTGGCAGTGCTGATGCGCATGGGCCGGTTGCCACAGTACACGCCCTGCATCTCGACAAGAGCGCGCTGTTGGTCTCCCTCATCAGAGAAACGAACGAAGCCGTATCCGCGGGACTGGCCAGTGTTGGCATCGGTCATGATCTTTGCACTCTTGCAAGACGGGAAGCGGGACTGGAACAGAGAAACCAGAACGAATTCGGTGACCTCAGGGCCAAGGTCGCCAACGAAGATGGAGTATTCGGGGCCACGGTCGTCACTGTACATGGCATATTCATTAGGCATCTAAAGGTATGATAACAAGAATGGGGGTGTGCGAAGCACATACCGACGGTCGACGAGGCCACCACCAGAGGCCCAGTTCAGCTTAAATTGCTTGCCGTTGGAACCAGGAATGGGATTGCCGGTGAGGGAGAGTGCCTTGTTGGCCGATTCGGGGCTGGGAAATTCGACAAAGCAGTAGCCGGCGTTACTGGAAGAGTTAGAGTCATACGCTTTGAAACCGAGAGAAGAGAAGAGGGAAATGTTTGCTTGATGAAGTAACTTGATTTTACCATGTTCGAAAGAGAAACAAGGAAGCCGCGTTGGGAGAGGGCAATGCAAGGTCAAAGAATCAATAACATACCCAGAGTTGCGGTCGCGAATGATCTTGACATTGACGATATCTCCGGTCTGGTTTTGGAATAGGGACTTTACGAAGGATTCGTCCATCCAAGTGTCCAGGTCGCCCATCCTGTTCCGAAAGTATTAGAGCAAGTTGTAGGAAGAATACTGTATGTCTGTACTTACCACAGAGTACGAGCAGCGTCGTTGGGAACGGGCTGACCAGAAGCAGCAGGAGCCATCTGGGTGTCAATACCAGCGGCGTTGCCGTTCTGATCGAAACCACCGTTGGTAGGGAAAGACATGGTGTTCGGCTGTGGATAAAATCCTGAGTGTAAGTAAGAAGAATCCATTGACAAACTCTCGGCGGAAATTCAACAAGGTGTGTGGTGCCCTGAAGTGCTCAAAGAATGTAGTGAAGCCCGTGGTTATCAACGCCAAACGGAAGGTGCTGATCTAAATCAAGGGAGCAGTAATGACTGCAAGCTGCGCAAACAACCAACGCAAGAAAAGCACTGAAAGTTGACGGGCGCTCGATAGACACCATGCGTCGATTTCCACGAAGAGGCGGGAAAGAAAAAAAGACAAAAATCATGGGAGGCGGCAGGGTAGAGCCAATTTGTACAAGACAATAAGATCCGATAGCACAAGTATGAGCTTTCCTGCATGATAATGGCTGTTCTGCAGTTGCTGCTTCGAGTGCGCCACTTGGCATATCGAATTAACACGGCCACCAAACGTTCAACCCGGCTTGACCAGTAGCGGACCCAAGGATCAGATTGCTGTCGAAATAATCGAACCATTCCTTGTGCTCCAAGCTTAGGACGCAGCTGAAGCAATGTCCAGCCTCGACGATGTGGCTATGATCACTAGCAAGGATATTGGGGGGGGGGAGTAGTGAACTAGAAAACAACTCAAAAGAGAGACTGAATCCTGGGATTGTGCACTTCTTGCAAAATGAACAGAATAGGCAAGTAAAAAATCATGTGCATGAGAAAATTATCGAACATACCTTGAGGGGTGATGCGATCTTATTGGACTAAGGTCGGATAAGTCTAAAGGTGCGGGGCCTGCTGGGACTACTGTTAGCAATTTGCAGCGAAAAACTCAACATGCCATGTGTATTCAATGAAAGCAAAAGTTCCATGGTGTATTCCATGGAGGGAGATGGAAGCTGCGCTTCAAAGGTTACGCAACCGGTACAAGATGTGCGGGACGACAGCTGCGGGGCGCAATCATGTGAACAGAACAAGGCAAGGCTGTTCCTAGTCCAAAGCTCAATAACAGCCTGATAAATCCCACGAAAAAGGGTTCAGGGGTCGCTAAGGGCTGCCGGCAGGCTCTGGAGTGACGAATCGAGCTCTTCAAACTTCAAAATAGTTCAGTCTGCTGGCCAGCTGGTTGCCGTGGCCGTATCCGGTTGAGACTTGAAGATTCGTTCATCTCAGAACACGGATGCAAAATCCCGTCTTCGGGAGTCTTGAGATAGCGTCAAATTGTCGAACAGCCCGCTCTGGTGTCTCAGTCATCCGCTAAGGGCTGTTGAACGCAGAAGATTGCGTGTTGATCTAGGCGCCCGTGATGTGTCCAGTACAATGAGGTCGCGACTCGTTGCTGAAGGTTGAATTCCGCTACGTCCAGGATGCCTGTTATGCGAGACGACCCAGTGTGTGGAATATGCTGCCATTTGCACTGATACACACCACCCACGCCACCGTCTTCACCTCGCAGGCATGGGAAACGAAAGCAAAAGTATGGAGCTAGAAAAAGTCAACCTACAAAAACAGTAGGACGATTGAGAAGGTCCAAAAAGGCAGTAATGCAATGCCGATAAGCTAATTGGATCAACAGCCGGTAAATTGGCGAAGATCTTCAATCTCAAAAGATGTCGAAGCAAAACGACACCTCACACTTCTGGATAAGAGGGCTCGAAGGTGAGTAGGCGCGCTAAGAAATAAGTTTGCGAGGCAGAACAAAGTGGGTTTGCCTGTAATCAAGTACAACACCAATAGATGAGGGCCTGACAAGAAGTTAGCATTGATCTCGCACAGACTTGAGTTGCAGCAGGTGGTCATGGCAGACAGTCCTAGAGTCAGTCCAGGACAGTCACTCTTTCCAGTGAAAGTTATGTCACGAATTAGCGCCTTGCCCCTTCCAGACTGGGTCCATATGTCGAAACATGGCAATCCAATAGTAGGTAGAGAGAGTGCCGGCTGAGCCAAGTTAAGTTACTCCACAAGTCTTGCTGTTCGTTGCATTCACTTGATCGAATTGTCCTGGTAAGACGAAGCGTCCTGATACTCGGTCTTGTCGCTGATTTCTTTGTCGACCCGAGATGACATTTGCAAGTGAGCGACCGCCGACTATCCATCGTCTGCATATCAAAGTCATGATGCGACCCTGGAAACACCCCAATGGAGAAGCGTATATTCCAGCAGCAATGACGCCGCTCAGAGGTATGCGAATGCCAGCAGGAACGGAAGCATTGCCAATCAATGAAGCCAAGAGCCAGGCTGTCTCGAAACAAACTGAGAGGCAGGCACAAGCACCACTACTATGCCTTCATTTTGGGGTCTTGCGTATAGCGGCACGGTAATTCACTCCATGAGAGCCTTCGCTCTGGACCGTGCTGCAAACGTAAAGTGTAGACACGTCGTTGCGGTGGCCTCAGATTCGACAGCCATGGTGGGGTGGTCCCAAATCGGGTCTCGCATAGGCCAGGGGCTCCACAGCTCCCGGGGGGTAGAATGACGAACAAGGTCCCAAATCTCCGGAAAGCTTTGCCATGACGCACCCACGAAAAATTGGAGACGAGACCAGAAGCTCAGAAGAAAAATCATGAAACGCAGAACAAAAGCAGATGCGAATGGAAGCCAACACTCACGTTATGTTTGTAGGAAATCAGGCGCAACACACAATTGTTTCCAGAATCTAGCGTGTGCGGCAAACAACCGTGCTCTTGAATGCGACAGAGGCTGCTGGAACGAGAGGGAGCCGTGCAAGAATGGGTGTGCGACCTTCGATGCCGGTGTGGCAGGTTTTCGATCTTGTCGTATGAAATCTCAAAGGGAGCCGAGCGGGCCAACTTGCGATTCTCAGAGTTGACAGCGGTAGGCTGAACAGTGGGCGGAGCGGAGCTCGGACGGGCGCGCAAAGCAGCCGCTTCAAACGTAGATCGGGAAGCCGGGTGAACGGGTTCGCGAGGTCGCAACGGCAGGAACGGACTCGGCGTGGCAGAGCGCAATTGACTGTGGTTGCAGACGCCGAGGCTGGGAGCTGGAGCTTGACTGGATGTAAGATCCGGACAAGGACAGGCAGAAATCGGTCGGTCGGGCGGTCGGTAGGATCGGCCGGTTACGCTCTGGCGGGTTGGTCGATTGTTCGCAGAGGAACGTGGACAGGGCAGGAAAAGGGAAAAACTGAGTTGTGATGAAAATGGATTGGGAGAGACCCAGTTTTGGAGCTTGAGGCGCCAAGCTGAAGAATATTGTCTGTCGACTGCAAAAAGCACAACCGACTACAATAACAACCAACAACAAGACAGGTGCAAGACAACCGAAAAAAAAAGGATGCTTCCGCAAAAGCAACGCTCGGGACGGACGCAAGGACGAAGAAACGAGGTACGGTCGTTCGCAAATGGACTGCGCTTGTACGGGAGGGCAGAGCGGGAAAAAGAGGGAGGAGAGTGGAAAGACGCAAAACAAGACAAGACGACGGAGGGAGAGTCGCGGCAGTCAGGACTAAAAGTCGAGTCTGAAGGTAGCGTGGAGCGGGTGGGAGGGAAGGAAAGGGAGCGAAGAAGTTTAGCTCGGTTTGGTAGTCCCGAGTTTGAGAGAAGACCTGTGCCGGCCTGCCCTGCTGCCCTCTTACCAGCTTGCCAGCCCAGCCCAGCCCAGCAGGCAAAGGCAAGGCAAGGCAGCATACATAGTAGTACTGTGAGCGCTGTATTGGTACTGTATGGCTGTGTCGCACTGTGAAGAATACTGTGAAGAATCAGTGCGGCCTGGTGCGAGTCGTGCGGCATAGCATTTGACTGGGTAAGGGCAAAGCTTGGCTGAGCCTTCCCTCACTGAGCAGTCAAGGCTAGCAGGACTAGCTTAGCAAGCCTAGGTACTTTCTTACAGTGAATGCAGCACCGTACAGCTACACTACTAATACGGTGAGGGGCCAGCTCAGGCACGCCAGAATCGGCACAGAAATTCATAGCGTGTCAGATCTGGCGAGACCGAACATGAAAAAAGAAATGATGCATTGCAGCTTTTATTATTGATTTTTGGTGGTCCAGCAGCCAGGTCGTCAGCTCACGGGATGGATTCGGCTCAGAAACATCACAACGTGGTCCCAGCTGGATAGACAATAACTATGTGTGGTAGTACTTTATTAGAAGCAAAATCTTCTTTTCTCTTCCCCGCCCAGCCCGTCTCCGCTAAGACTGGCCTCGCCGCCAGGCCAAGCCAAGCGCGGCGCACCAGCCATGCCAGCCATGCCCTGCCATGATGCAAAATAGCGGGCAGTCAGAGCAGATTTTGAACAGGGCAGACCTAAGTAGACGGCAAGCCAACCATCACACACACAATAGGGCAAAGCAGCGGCCGGTTTTAAGGTTCGCATCGCTGGACTTCCAAGATTGTCACTCTATTGTACTGTGCCGTAGTACAAGGCTCCCTGATCATAGTACATAGTAGAGCCATCGCAACACTTGTGCACAACTCGGCTTTTTTTTTCAGAGTTTTTTTTTTTTTTTTTTTTCCTCTCTCCGCTTCCTCCTCGCTCTTGCCGATTCCTCTTGCGGACAAGACACAGTGCTAACAGTTCCTGCAAATTAGACTAAATTACTTACTATGTAAAATGGAATGCCCACGAGAATCAGGTAAGCCGCGCCTGGAATGGAAGCAGCAGTTCGAACCTGCTCTAAGAAAAACAAAAAACCTGCATACAGCAGGGGCAGGACCCTGTTTCTCCTCCCTGTGTCTTCCTGCAGGCCTGTGCTCTGCAAGGGCTTCAATGTACAGCTGCCGCTGTCATCAGTTCAACAGAGCTTAGAACGGCATACAATAGAAAGGCTCGCTAATCAAACCACAAGACCATGGACGTTTGGTTGCCGAGTGGCAAGTCCGCAAGCATCACTGTGGGTGTGGAATATTTCGAGCTTTTACTGGAGCCGGTCTGCTCACCAATCTACATAGTATACCTTGTACCTGCAAGTACAGTACATACCTGCAAGGCACGGGCTCGATCGGGATGCACTGCCCACGCCCCGACTGAAACAGTGCGAGCAAGAGCCACTCAGCGGCCAGGAGCCGACACCTGCCAGATCCAATGTCAGGGATGGTAAGCATGGACGATACTTCTGCCCCCAGCTAACTCCGGCCGATCGTCAATGTACCTGGCGAGCTCCGCGGGATTGATCGCATGCCAGGCAACGCAGTAGGTTGTTCGCTTCTGATCTTCACTCATGGTACATAGTACAGCATGCTCTGCTCGAAGTACTAAGGTACCTTTCTCAACACTCAACACCAGATCTGGCATCGTGACCGAAGGCATGCCAATGTGTTACTCTTCTTGCCTTTCTTGAACCTTGCAAGCCTTGCCTCCAGCGATCCCATATTCGCTCGCGCTGCCTTGCGAAGCCAATGCTCAACTCGCCCAGTTCTTGGCGATTAGCCCCATGGCAATCCTGCCAGGCTGGTTTTGTACCATTACTGCTCGTTTTGAGATCGCCAATGAAATGTAAATTTCCGACAAGTCGACGAGCAACAGCGCAATGGGCTCTCGCTAATCTGCTGCATGCTCAAGTCCCCATTGTCTGGCTGAGACAGGCAGCATGGCATCATCGGAGCACCCAGCCGAGACATTTCAAGAGATGAGGCCTGACCTGCGCTGCATCCACATCGAAATAACGAGACCTCCAGAGACTGTGTTTGATCTCAGCATGCGCGCTTCACACACACACACACACAAGTACAGACAGAAAAGGCTGCTCTCGACATCGAGACCGAGGCAAACAGCAAGACAGCTCTTTTCTCTGCTAGAGGTTTCAGATCGAGGCCCATCAATCTGCGTCGCGCTGTACATAGCAATCGATAAAGGTAATGGAAACAGTACAAATGTACTGGCTATATGCGTCGTACCATCCTGTCCAGCACGTCGCCATCTCATGCAAGTGATCGCCGTGGTGTTGGGCCGGCGACATGCAGCCCCAGCTGCCGGTGCCTGGTCCTGGAACGAGCCTTTTCGAATCGAAGCCCTTGCCAGAACATGATCCAATTTGCAAGCACCGTTACATTTTCCGGAAAAGACGAGCATTCCAACCGAACCGTGCAAAACGATTGGTTTTCTGCTTGCAGCAACTGGAAGCCATTGGTCCAGCGACGACAATGCTACCATGGTGCTAGTGGTACGCAATCAACAGGTGTATCTCAAGTAGTTATAAGGTTTAGAACATTAGCAAGCTGTCACTACTATGTATGTACATAGTACACATGCTCTGAGAGTGTTTGTCGTCTTTGTCGCCCGACGATGATGGCGAGCCCTTGCAGAGAACTTGGAGGACGGGTTGCGCACTGTGGGTCGTCTTCTCCGCCTAACTCGTCGTGGCCTGGTGAGCCGCATTCAGACCGGCTCAGGTTACTATGTACGCGCGCATTTTCCGGCGCTCAACGTTGACGTCTTGATGGCGCGAAGAGTCAGCCAAGGCCAACAAGACGCTCAATTGCCGTTGGACGGTTTATGCTTAGCGCACTTGACTCGCAGCCGGGAGCTCGTCCAGGTACGTAGAAGCACATTGCGCTGCTCAATGGTCGGCACTGGTCATTGCCAGGTCGAAATCTTTCACCATTGCATCAGCTGGTTGACGATGTACTAAGGCTACGGAAAGTCACAGAAACCATTCATGCGATGGCGCCCTCGCCGCACGATGACCCAGCAGATTGACAGGCAAACCATCGAGACACGTCAGATACGAAGCAATAGGACTTCTAGTGGTCATGGCTGGATATAGAAATTTTATGTTTGGATGGAATCTATTCCAATGCGAATAGCAGGTTAGGATCTGCCCCGAGAGCCGAAGCTATCGAGAAAGCATGCGGCATCCTGCGAGTCATCTCGCAGACAAGAATGACGGTAACCTACTATGTAACTGGCATTCACGATACCTGGTTGGAGGGCAGGTCGTATGCAATGAAAAGCGGCAGTGGCAAAGACGACTACCCACCAAAGCCCATCATGCCAATCCGTCTCGACAACCATTTTGCTTTTCTGGGTCATCTTCCACCCGAGTGTACTACGGTACCTCAGGTGATTGCACTGTACAAATCCGCGTCCGCCCTCACCCTCCCATTGCGCAGCGGAAATATCTCCACAGAATGCACTTACTACCTGACTATGTGCGCATAGTACAGTACCCTCGGCCCCAAATCCAGCAGGAAAGCGTTGAGAGAGTCCATTACATGCAACCTCTCAGTACGTGGGCTCACGAGTCACGAGTCGCAGAAGCACACCATCACCAAAAGCATCGACATCTCGGTGAAGACCCATCATTTTACTATGGGCAGACATCGCCCACTAAAAAAAAAAGGAGCAATGCAGCTGACTGGCAGATCTGACGCCAAGGTTGCGCAGGATCGACTTCTTACATAGTAAAGCCTGTACTATGTAAGGCCCTACATAGTACAGTATCTGTGCTCCGAGCGGGCCGTGGGATGGGCTGTCCATCGCATAGCAGAGCTGCTGACTTCAAGCCGTGCTTGCTTGGCTACTATGTTATTGACAGGCCAGTTTCGTTGACCATATTCGCCATACACTTTTTCGCCCTTTTGTATGAGCTGCAAAGTGCAAGTTGGACGTTATTTGGCTAATAATTGCATATTTACAAGCAGTTTTGGGGGCTTACACCAAATACCTGTGACACTGAGGGCGTACGGCATCGTCAGCACCAGCCTCAAAGATATACTGTATGCTCGTGACATAGTACTTGACGGGCCGATCACGCCCCCTGCAAGAATTTGCTTGCAAAGGAACTTGGCTTTGGTGGACCTAACCTGTCAGGCTATGCGCTCCATTCGTAAGTGATGACATCGGTCCAGCAAACCCAACCACTTGCTGTCACTACGTACATCTGCTATGTATACCCAATTTGTGGCCCTGCAGCCAGCGGACTCAAACCTATCACAGAGCAGTTGTCGGTTGGTCTGCTTCTCGATCATGGGTGACTTGACTTCCTTGACTTCCTTGACTTCCTTCACAGTCGTTGCGCTGGATAAGGTGAGGCGCACGCATCTTGCATGAGCCAAACATACATGATCTTACTGTTAACCATGTAAATGCTTGGTTTGTTGTACCGTAGTACGGCAGTACGGCATCAATGGTCTCGTGGCGCCGCAATGGTTGCACACACACAGCTCCGACTCCGACCAATGCACTGGCCGTCTGGTAAGTCTGAGAAACTTCCCTATGCTCTTGATGAGACATCAGCATAGAGTTACCCTTTAGCGGCCAATGTCGATTCGAGGATGAGCTATCCACCTGGCCGCGCTGTCCTTATTTTGGTTGATTACTGGTTCGAGACGTTAGGCTATCACTTAATATTTGAGCTGAATTTTGGTTTCGAATTCAGTGGATATTTGTCTTGGTGGAATCCGGTGTGACGGAGTTTAGACTTGATACATCAATGCCATGTTGTAAAACGGCAACATCATGAGAATATATCTAAACTAAGAAGAGTGGTGAGAATGCGCTGGAGTGTTGTTTATCGCCGCGATGATAGCATCGTGTATATTCAAGGAGATCCGCATTGCCTACCACGAATCTGCAACAAGTTTGCCAATAGACACTTGATCAAAGGGTCACAACACGATATTTCATAGATATTTATGCTCTTGCGGGTGGACTTGTCGATCCAGAGTCCGAGGTACTTGGGGGCTTTTCTCGCCTTGGGATTCAGAGTGTAGAGATGACACTTTAGTGTGTCCTATGGGATGCTCTGCCATGGATAATTATTATAATGAGTGTATTTGTGCTGGACAAATTAACATCCTCCCACCCTTCGTGCTTCCCAGAAGTCTCTGACAATAACAACAACGCTTGAAGAATCGAAAGTCATGAAGTACTATGCACCAAGACAAGTCTGTGTGGTGCTAGATACAATGGCATGCCATGTCTAGGTTGTATTTCTGTATTTGCCTTATTCCCTTTCCATTCTATCCATACGTTTGCGGTTGGCTTCCCGTTCAGTTGACCGGCAGCAGCGCGCGCGCGATGGGCACATCCCACGTGGTGCTGTGTCTAACAATGTATGCCACTGATTGTTGGTGACGCTCAGAAGAAGGGTGTCGATTTACTTTGCTGACGGCTACTGCCCATGGTACTGTTTGAAGCAGAGATACGATTGTGACTTGCAGAAGTTGGACTTGCAAACCTACTACTGACTGACCATCACCAAACCGCCGCTGGCGCCCGCCTGAACCTGCGAAGTAGCCCTGGGCAAAGTGATGTAATAGTCTTTGGCCTCGCGCAGATGGAGTTAATGAGTGTCTTTGATCGTGGAGAGAGGGATGGATTCGAGGAAGGAACCGTCTCGAACGGCCGGTCGATCCATCTTGTCAACTTTGCTGTGTCGTTTGTCTTAAGTCCTTGTGGTGGGATATCTGTGGGCTGGTTTGGAATGATTGGCTTTTGGAAGTCAGGTTCTGATGTTGGTACTAATGGCTGTGAGCAAGTCTTTTGAATTGGATGCTGAAAGTATACGAAAATTGGGAGAAGATGTGAGTTTGATGGTGTGAGTTTTTCGAACAGCTGAAGGAAGTAGTTGGACATGGGGATTGATTGACTTGCAGGAATGCTCAGCGAAAGGAGCACTTCCTGGGTCGCCTTCACGAATCACTCCTGCAGAGGGTCAGGATAAGATTGCGAGCTTTGGAAATAGCAATGAGATAAGCATAGTCAACTGAGCGTCGTTGAGTGCCCAAAGGTCAAGCCTGCAAAACACTGGCCATCCCCAAGGGCAAGACGGATATGATGTGCTTGCAATTACAGTAAGGGAAAACAAGCTCCAGCACGGATTGTATTCGTGGTTGCTAGGGGGGGACTCGTCAGAGAAAACCAGGTACAACATGGAAGGTGACAATGGGTATCTTTAAAATTGAACCAAGGTAGTATAAAATAGGAGGTCGTGACCGTCGACCGTCTAAACGCCGAGCCATACTCGAAAGGCCAAATCGTGCAAAAATCGTAGCAACAAGCAAGCAAGCAAACAAACCAAACCAAAAGGCTGGCCGTCTAAAAGTTTGGCCGCCGCTTCCGACCCGTATATTTGGAGGTGGCCTTGACGACCTTGCCCTTGCGCTCCATCTGTTCCTTTTTCTTGATGATCCAGGCCTTGCTGCCCTTCTTGATGTCACCCTTGCCAGCCTTGCCGCTTCGGCGCGAGTCCAGGACATCCACGCCGTCCATTCCGTCAACCACACCCGTGATGTCACCGCCGGCGCCACCGACTGTCAGAACCAAGTACACCTTTTTGTTCTTGGTCTCGGGATCGTCCTCCAGCAGACCCGCACCGAAGCCTGCCTTGATCGCCGCTTGTGTAATCATGTTGCGCTGCTTGTCGTTCTTTGGGTAGAATTGACACACTGCCTTACCGCCTCTCTTCAAACTCGAGTACAGGCCGTTGAAGAACCGGGACAGCCTTCCCTCGGGGCTTGTGTCGCTGCTCTCTGCGTTGCAAAGCCATTGTATCGCGCTGATGCTGATGGCCGCATCAAAGGTACCGGCGCGAAAGGGGATGCCCTGGCCAATATCTGCGAGCAGCAGATCACCTTCTGAGTCGCGCTGCAAGGCCACATCGAGCATGGAAGGGGAGACGTCCATGCCCACCCATATATGAGGGCCGCCTTCCTCTGGCGGCACCGAGGAGAGGATCTCGCCTGACAGACCGCTGCCGCAACCAATGTCGAGGATGAAGGAGGGGGTATCTAGGTTGAGCAGCTCGAGGGCTCGGCGGGTCATGGAGGCCTGGATGTTTTGGATACGACTGTTGGTCGTGTATTTGCGCGCTTCCGTGTCATCGTAGTGGACGTCGGCCGCGCTGGTTGCAGGTCAATACGGGTTGAGCTAGTGGAGAGGAAGAGTGGTGAAAGGGGGCACTCACAGCGTATCTTCGGGACGAGACATCTTGTATGTGTGTGTGTGTGTGCGAGATCAGAATTCCTGTGCACCTATTGAATCTCTGCGCGGACCATGTCACGTCTTGTTGACTTCGAGAAAATAAACCCAGAAACAGAACCAAAGCCCTCGGAAAAGTTCTTATCGGCCTTATCAATGCCTGCCAGCATGGCTCGCTACACTGCAGGGGGGGTGTATTGCAGGGTGGGGGTCAGCTGTGGGCTAGCTAGGGGGGGGCAGCTGCCAGGGGTGATGCGATTTGTCGGCCAAACAAAAGATCGAGCCAAGTTTCGAGGCCAGCTTTTGTCCTTTTTCCTTTTTCGCATTCCATACTTCACCCACCACAACACCCACAGCACACTTTGCAAACGATGCAACGGCCGGTAGCAGGCCATTGCACGTCCTCAGCATGTGGATTCTACCCATAGTCGGGCTGCTCGGGTCCATCCTGGGCTTCTGCTTCCTGACGCTGGCCATAGGTGAGTTGCCGAGTGCTTTGTTTTACTTGCAAGCTTCAGCATTTGTTGGATGCGTGACTGACTGAGCTTCCCTGCCGCCAGCCTCGGGTCTGTACTACCTTTCCGAGCTCGTCGAGGAGCACACGGTCGTCTCGAAGCGACTGCTGAGCCGTCTGATATATTTTATCATTGTGCTGCAGCTTCTGCTATGCATCGTCGACAGATTCCCCTTCTGGCTGACCCTGCTGGGCATCGCCTCACACATTGTGTACCTCGGTAACATGAGGAGGTTCCCATTTGTCGCATTGACTGATCCTCTCTTCATCACATCGTGTGGTACGTTCATGTTGCTGTCGGATACTGCAAGCCTCACCGCTCACCAGCTCTCCACCCACAGTGCTCGTCCTCGTCAACCACATTGCGTGGTACAGGCATTTTTCTGCCCACCAGAAGAAGGCATACGCCAACATGTCTTCATTCTATGAACAGCCCGATGATATTCCCAGCTTCACCGAGGTGGCCTCTTACTTTGGCATTTGCGTGTGGTTGGTGCCTTTTGCCCTCTTTGTCAGCTTGAGCGCAGGCGACAATGTGTTGCCAACCGAGAACCCGGCCGCAGCGGCCGCAGCAAGTGGCGATGGCAGCAAGAGGAAAGCCCAGGGCATGGCCAAGATGCTCGTCGACAGCGCTCGTAATGCAATCAGCGAGGTTGGCGTCATGGCTGGCTGGAAAAAACGAGACGACGGCTATTGACACTTGTCGCTCGATATTTGGTAAGCAATATCTTTCATTACTGCCTATGGCATTCACCCCTACCCTTTTCAAGCATATGATGTTGTTATATTTTATAAATTTCTTTACTTTCTTACGGGCCAAGAGCTCGATTGATGACACCATCCAACCCTGATTGCTTACTTCTCACCATGACTGTTGATATGGCTGCTCCTTGGAATGTATTGCAAAGTGCTGACCATCGACTAGATGTACTGTACGCGCCCCATGAAGATTATTCAGGCTTTGTATATGGAGATAAGTGATAGGAGCCGTTGCGTAGCTGCAGCAGGCCCGCCACCGTCTGGCACGGTTATACAGCCCATAACAAGCCTTTTCAATGAATGATATGATTTTTACAGAGACCGAGGTCCCATGTGACTTACGATTGTTTGTAGACTGCATTGCCAGTACCAGTTGATCGGTTTGGCTAATGTGTGTCGTAGGCAGACTTGATGCCGCTTTG
The DNA here is from genome assembly GCA_011317545.1 of Coniella vitis. Taxonomy (NCBI): domain Eukaryota; kingdom Fungi; phylum Ascomycota; class Sordariomycetes; order Diaporthales; family Schizoparmaceae; genus Coniella; species Coniella vitis. Next base: position 1,143,878 of record WUJK01000003.1, read on the forward strand.
CCCCTGGCGAATCATTGACCATTGACCTTGCATATTAATCCTGTCAGCGAGTCCCAGCAGATATCAAGTCCAACCTTGTGCTCCGCCGTGATGAGATGGAGACCGCGGTTTTATGATATCAGATTTCTCATGTTCATATGCTCGAGCCGTACCCAGTAATGATTCCATGGCTCTCGGCAAGAACCGCAATGATCACTGGCAAACTATATTTGATGGTCTTTGTTTGCTCACAGAAGGCCAACAACAGCAATAGCAATAAATGAATTATATATCAAATTGAATTCGTTATATAGGTTTCATAGTAATCGTTGTTTACGATAGTATTACTTTGCGGAAGGTGCTACTGTTACAGCCTGGAGCGTTACTGCTTTTATTAGCATAATAGCCGTAAATATAGCAGGAGCATCCCCAATTCATAGCAAGAGCTTTACATATTGTTCCAGGGCTTGGTGCGGAGGGTTCTTTCCGCTATAGCCACCCAGCAAAACGGATATATCTACAAGCCAGAACCCTTAGAATAGTTCAGAATTAACATGCTCTTTTCTCCTTTTGATCTGACTCCTATGGGGCCCTTTTCTGTAGCCCTTCGGCTCAATAAGGGCTTCAAGGTGGTTTCTTTTCTTTCCTTTCCCTGCGAAGCTCAACTCTTTTGAACTCAACACACTCCAAGGGATCAGCTATATCTCCTGCACACTCTTTCCCATATATCCCATAAGCGCCCAAAGCGTTACCTGGCTTCTGATGAGAAGCTATAGACAAGTGAGGAGGTCCAACTGGGGTGGCCAGCAGTCATTTTCCGCGCTGCCAACCGACCATTTTTGCTGTTTTCGCACCCCATCTGGCTCAACATGTTATGGCAGGAAGCTACGCACTGTACTCGAGGTATGCGCCTGCCTCGAAAAGTTTCTTGTTGTATGCCTAGATCCACCTTCTTCCTTTTCCCTGGTTCTTCGTGATCAGGTCGACACAACACTTTCTCGCCCAGGCGCCCAAGGTGCGTGGTCCCTCGTCGAGTCGATCCGCATACCCACCAACACCTGAGTATGCTGCGAGACAATTCCGTAAGCATATAACATTTTCCTCTCCAGCTATCCTATTAGGTTCTTCACTCTTTGTTGTCTAATCACCAGCTACAATGTCAGACCAAGGAGCAAAGTCCACTGGTGTTGCATGGTACGACCGCCCTTTGTTCAACGAGGCCAGCACCCATATCGCAAATCTGCTATCCCTTCAGGGCTTGGATGCCATCGAACTCCGTATTCTACAACGTGAACAATCAGAGCAAATCCCGCCTATCAAACAGGCAGTCTTGAACCATCGCGACGATAAGCTTCGATCAATCTTCAAGCAAACCACCACGTCCCCCGGGGTGATTATCCGTACGATGACCACATATAAGTATGTTAAACATTTTATTATCTCTTTTACTTGGTTTTCCACCGATAGACCAATGATCTGCTTCCTCGCTGGGTCTCTCTCGGCTTATGCCCTTTGCTTTCCAGCGATATATTAACAGGATCTTTTTAGACACTGGCAACGATAGGCACAATATGCACCCCTTGTTACGCTTCGGTATCCTTCCATGTCGAAACCAACACGATATATGGGTCGTACAGGCCTTTGAAAGTGCTACTAGTGCTGTGGCCACCTGGGGGTGGTTGCATTTCGTAACCACTACAGCATATATAGTCTGGCTAGCTAGCCAACGCTAGCTAGCTGTCTTTTACATGAATACATCCATCTTCATGACTTCATACACACTGTTTACATACAAAACCCACATACTGTGGAATGTCACAGCAAATGGTAGCTACGATAAGCTATTGAGTCAAGCACCAAAGAGACCGCCGTCGCCGCCGCCGTCGCCAAAACTCAAACCAAAACCAGCGCTTTGCGCAACACCAACACCAGCACGCCAACGCTCGCCGTTGACAGCACCTCGTTAACACGTTGAATCGTCAAAGATCGTCTTTTCTGCTCCCTCGCTTGTTTTTTTCGTTTTAGCTTGACTCAATGAGCCGTCGCGAGCTCAAGGCACTGCTCTCGGACCCAAACTCACGCATTATTCCAGGATAACGCTCACGCCTACGCTCTGCTCGTGATGGAGATCCAGAAACACCAGAAACACGTCCTCCCCATTACGAACTGCCCAAACGTTTCATTTCCCCTCTTCAAAGCGAACCGCCGCAGCCGCAGCCGCAGCCGCAGCCGCAGGACCTCGCTCAGTCGCACGACGCGTTCCTGATTGACCCCTCAGCTGTGCCATTGCCTGACTACGACCCTCGCGATTTTGAATCCTCATCGCCATTCGAATCACTCCCATCAGACTATATATGCTGTAGTGGTTACGTAATGCAACCACCCCCAGGTGGCCACAGCAACTAGGGACTTTATCAGCCATACTACTGAGCGTATTCACCAGCACTAAGCTGACGTTAGGAATCGCCCAGCCAAGCGAATCCGACTAGACAGTATGCAGGATTTCCCTTGACAGGGTTTATTCGATCAGGCAAGTGACTGATATGAAGTGCGACAGGAAACCGATTAGTCCCCAAACCTCGCCAAGTCCAGCAGGCACAGGCCCAAGTCCAACAGCCGCCCAGAGCCGCAGCACCAAGGCCAGCCCCAAAGCACCAGCAGGCACCAGCCGGAGTCTCGTCTCCTGGGATTAGGATGGTACGTGATTGACATTGCGCATATTTCTTTTCGATAGATACTATTTTTTTATAGACGGGTAGATGTGATTCCGTGTCTCAATAGCGGATTCATACGGCCCGTGCAGGCTACAATCCAAGATGAGGAATCTGTCCCTCAGCTATATCGAGACCTTAACACCAATATGATGAAAAGGAAATGGAATGAAATAGGTGGAACAAAAGAGAGGTTCAAAGAGAGAGTGCTTTTTTTGTATGCTATATGAGTAAAAAATCTATTGTTCGAATATTCGAATCGTGGCAAGCCATTGTTCTGCTTATGTAAAGCTCACTGTTGAGCTGACATAATGACTTCAGGGTTAGGGTCAATGGCCAGTGTCACAGATGACCTTGGACTATAACTCCAGAATACATCCCCAACCCCCTTTTTGATTTACAATATAATAGCAACAGCAACAAATAGCATGTAGAAAACACGGCACCAGCTCGACAATGCTCACAATCAACCACGACAAGAAGACAACTTTGTAAACAGAAGCAATGTTGCAATTTTATATGCATTCAATTCAATATATGTACACAAAAACACATCTAACGACAAATTTTGGATCGCACGCTAGGTACAAACATACACAACACCATGATTCCCCTCAAAAAGGAAGGCAAAGCACATCTTTAGATGCTCAGCTGAGGAGCAGCACGTCTCTTCTTGCACTTGGAGCTCGAAGAAGTGGCGGCAGCGGCGGAGGCCGAGCCGGTGGTGGTGGCAGCCGCCGCCGTCGAGGATGAGGCAGTCGACGAGGACGAGCCGTTGAGAATGACGCTGGCGGCGTGCTCGGCGACCACCATGATGATGGCCTGCGAGTTACCGGTGGGCAGATCAGGGTGGACAGAGCCGTCGACAACGTAGATGTTGTCCGTGCCCCAGACCTTGAGGTTGGTGTCGACGACCGAGGTGCCATCGTTGGTCTCGCCCATGCGGGCCGTGCCGACGTAGTGGTCGCCGGCCGTAATGTTGTCCGTGTCAATCAGCTCGGCGGCGGTCGAGGTCAGCGCCTCGAAGGGCGAGTTGGCGTCGGCGACCATGGCGATGAGCTTGTTCATGAAGTTGGTGATGGCGGACACGTCGGCCGTCGTCTGCAGGTAAGGGGACGTGGTGATGGTGGTGGCGCCGTCGGCAGTGATGCCCAGCTCGCCGTGCGAGGTGATGCCGTGCGTGAGGTAGGTCTTGATCTTGATGGTGTTGTTGGCCGAGGCGCTGATGGTGCCCTGGATGTAGTACGTGTGGGAGTCGTTGGAGGTGGTGGTGGTCCACAGGTTGATGCGCTGGCCACCCTGGGCGAGCAGACCGGTCGAGTGGTTGTTGAAGTCGGCAACGACGGTGTCGTTGGGGCTCGTAAAGGCGGTCGAGGCCAGCGCGGTCAGCGCGTCCTTGGTGGTGAGCTCGACGGCAAAGATGGGGTGGTCCTGCAGGTACTTGCCGACGGGCAGGTCGATCCACTCGGACTCGTCGGGCAGGGTGACGGCGACGGAGCCGTTCTGGACGGTCTGGATCTGGGCCGTGGGGCCGATGCCCGAGTTGATGAGCATGCGCGGGGTGGACAGCGTGCCGCCGGCGAGAATGACGCTGCCGCCGGCCTTGAGGTTGATGATCTGGCGGTTGCCGTCGGCGAGCTCGACCTCGACGCCGGTGGCGGTCGAGTTGCTGCGGACCACGCGGACCAGGGTCGTGTTGAGCGACAGCTTGAAGTTGGACTTGGCCTGCGCCAGGGGCAGGTAGTCCTTGACGGGGCCGCCACGCAGGCCATCGCGGATCAGCCACGGGGGGTGGGAGAAAACGGCGTCCTTCTCGTCGGGGTAGGCCAGCGCGTCGGTCTGGGTGAAGCCGTTGTCGCCCAGGAAGCCGGACATGACCTCAAAGACCTCCTGGTCGACGCCGGTGCCGTTGGCGAGGATGTAGCCGGGCGAGCGCTCGTAAAAGGACTCGGCAGAGGCCGACACGTTGTCCCACTTCCAGCCGGCGGGCCACTTGTCGTCAAAGTCGTGCGCGGGCGGCTTGACAAACATCATGGCGTTGACTTCGGTGGAGCCGCCCAGCAGGCAGCCGGCCATGCCGCCCGTGTCGGTGCAGTACTCGGACGAGTCGGCGGCCGAGGTCAGGTAGTAGGCCATGCCGGGGACGTCGTACTGCGTGACGGTGTCGTTGTAGCTCATGACGGCGTCGCCGCCCGAGGAGTAGGTCGAGGCCGCGCCGCGCTCGAGCAGGAGGACGGAGGCGCCGGACTCGACGAGACGCTCGGCGACAATGATGCCCGCAGCACCGCCACCAGCGACAATGTAGTCGTAGGTGGAGTTGCTGGTGGTGGTTGTGACGGTGGCCGTCGAGTTGGAGCCCGTGATGGTGGAGGAAGAGGACGACGAGTTGGACGCGGACGAGGTGATGTCGGCCGAGTTGGTGGTCGAGGCGAGGGCAGCCCAGGTGGCGTAGTCGGCCGACATGCCGTCTGTGATGCTGTGGGCGTACTCGCCGTAGGCGTTGGCGTGGAAGTTGAGCGTGGCGTCCGACTCGGACGTGTCAGCCAGCGCCGTCGTCGACTGGGCATAGCCAAAGACCTTTTCGGCGTCGCTGGCGCCCCACGAGATGGACGTGCCCGTGGCACAGCCCTTGCAGACAAAGGTAAAGGCCCAGCCGGTCGAGTTGATGGAGGTGCCCGAGGCAATCTCGTAGATGCCCAGCGACGAGTTTGAGATTTCGGGCGGGTTCGAGTAGCCCGTGGCCTCTCGCAGCGAGGCCACGATGCGGTCGCCGTCCACCCACGCGCAGATGAGCAGGGCCTCGGCCATGGCGCCCGTCATGGACATGGCGGCATAGCCGTCGATCGAGGCCGAGGCCAGGTAGCCGATGAAGTCGCCGGTGTAGGTCTCGGGCGCGGCGAGACCAAAGGCAACGTCGCCTTGGTTGTAGTACGAGTAGGCGATGCCCGAGGTGGGGTCGGTCCAGTTGACGGACTGCTGGCCCATGACGCCAGCAGCCAGGGCGGCCGAGGCGAGGAGAGCCTTGAAAGCCATTGTGGTTGTGTGTGTGTGTGTGTGTGTTTTGTTTTGGGGGGGGGGGGGGTTTCCTTTTTGTGTGTGGTTTTGATTTGCCTTTTTTTTCCCTCCCTTTTTTGTCGGTCTGTTTGGATATATATGCACGGGTCAAGATTCCCCTTTTTGGAGATTTCTATGAACTTGTTGTGGTCAAGGAACGGTATGTGGCGCTGCCACGTAAAAGAATGATATCAAATGGCGGAGGAAATGAATGACCCTGCCAAGAGAAAGGAAAGAAGAAGGGGAAAAGAAAGAAGGAGAAGAAAGAGCGTGAATGGTTGGTTCAACCAAGCAAACGTTGCAGCCTGAGAAGGGAGATGAAGAAGGAAAAGGAAAAGGGAAGGAGGAAGGAAGCAAGACGGTGATCCAAGAGGAGCACATGGTCGACCTTTTGTCTTTGTCGCGTCTTGGCCGACATCCCACAAGATGCTGGCTCTTGCCGAGCCTCCTGCCCACTCTCCTCGGCCTTGCTTGCCCCCATCGTCTCCCCTATTCGGGTGGACGGGATAGGGGACGGAGGAGAAGGCTGGATTCAGCGCATCGCCGGGTCCGAGGTGATGGATCGCCCTGGTTCCACCACGCCGGCCCTTCATCACACACACAAACACTTCTGTTTCTCACGGGACGGGCTCGCAGGCGCTTCCCTGGCTGGGTGGGACGAGCTGCGATGGGCCTGGCAGTCGGGGAGCCGCACACGAAGGGCCACCCCCCGCTGACGCAGAAACAATGTTTGGTGGCATGAACGTGCAGAGTCGCATTGTGCTGGTATTTCAGTACACGCTGGTGGATCCACGAGGCGCGGCGCTGGGCCAGACGACATATATATCCATCCACACGAACAACTGCCACTCATTCCAGCCAATGGCGTGTTATAGACTGTCAAGCCCGCGTCCGCATTGGGCAAGGCGGCAATAGAAACGGGTGGCCCCCCCCCCCCCCATCTGCCCGGATATCGCGCGCCCCTGGAGGAAAAGTGAATTGTCCATCATCCCATCATTCATCGTCTGGCCTCCAGCAGCCAACATGGAGCATCAACGACCAGAAAAACCCACGACCATATGAGCCGACACGGCCAAGATCCGGCCTTGCTGGCCGCCCTGGCTGTGGTGTGTGTAATCGCCACCACGCCCATTGGGTGCTTCATCTATATTTGTGGCCCCCCCTCTCGGCGAGACGCCTGGCAAGGGCCGTTGCCTGTTTATTGCGGCCTTGTCCACTTTTGTTTCGGTGTGCAGCCCCACGCCCAATCGCAACGCTCGCCGTGGCCAGTCCTACCAAGGCTGTCCTGTCCTGTCTTGTGCGAGGCTGCTTGCAGCTGCTCCTTGTTTTCCTGGATGAATGTTTACGCCGGGTTCAAGGGAGGTGCTCTTTTTGCGTTGCTTCAATGCTCTGCTTACTCTGTACTATATGTCATCCAAAGAAGGGGGCGCATGCCGTTTCGAAACGTTGAGGATCCAGGCTGGCTGGGCCCAGTGATGATGGACTGTATGCGCACATCTAGTCTCAGGGGCAAAGGCAGCCAGCCGATCAAGAGCAGCCAACGCCTTGCCCAGTCTCACTTTGACAGCTTTCTCCAGCCTTGGCAGCCATCTGGCATGTTGGTCTAGATGGTATGTTCGTTTATTGTTTTTTTTTTTTTTTTTTTTTTTTAGTTGTTTCTAGCTGCCTTGGACTGACAGAACTGGGCAAACGTTGCCATGTCAAGGAGCCTGACTTTTTCTTGCTTGTTTGAAAAAAGAATGGTTGGGACGTTCTTCACCGATTCTGATCTGGACGCTGCTCTGTCTGTGCGTCTCATCGCCATTGTATGTACTTGGTTTATTGCCATGTCTGTCGATCAGGCTGACAGAAGACGTTTGTGTGCAAGTACACATTCCGGAAAATCCATCATGTACTTTCTTTCCATAGTCTCGCTCGCTCTCGTCGGACGTTGCCGGATTTTCAGGCACAAGATTCCCCTTCCCCTGGGACGAACCCACTGATCCACCGGCTTCTACATAGTAGCTGTTTGGCATTTGTGGATTCTCTCGCCTATGCACAGTATGAGTCGTGCTCCCCATTTCTTTTTGTGTGGCGTATCGCCCGTGTATACATGTTCATGCACTGTTTTTTTCGTTTCTGGCTTATTGCTCAAGGTTTTTTGCATCAGCGTATGCATGCTTCTCGAACGTCGTACCTGGGGTATGTCACAGCAGGATTGTTCGACGGCAATGTCGGCACAGTAATGATAAGAACTATGTATGTATATATTTATATATATATATATATAAGGGCTCGGCAAGATATCCGAGCGCATCATCCACCATTGTGAATTGTAGACGCTGTGCAAGCCTGTACAAAATCGTCTTTGGCGTATATTACTATAGTATACAGTACTGTACACACAGAGTACGCGGCAGAGTGGGCTTCAAGTGGGCTCTCCGTACTGTGTATGAGGGGGGGGGGGAGAACTGCGCGGTGCCGACCTGAAACACCACAGTGGCCTTCTCTTCGGTGAGGCAGGATTCTGACTGTCTTTGCACTTGATTCTTGGACTGATCCCGTCAGCCGAGTGTTGTTTTCATGTCGTGCATCAGCCTCGCACCCGCTCGTAGTGGTGGGTGTGGTGATCCTTTTTTCTGGTCCCGATAATAAGGTAGGTTTTGCTTGTTCAACCGAGGATTCCAAAGTGTGTGCGTACGCAGCTGGCTCGATCACGATGGCCAAAGGAATACTGGCATTGGCAGTTGAAATATATGATGCAAATATAATAGCCAGACTGCGATTACTTTCACATATTCACGTGACCCGTTTTCCTCGCCATTGTCTCTTGGAGTCGGCGCATGGACTCTCTCTCGCAAGCCCTTCTATCTCTCCCGTCTGTGGACAGAAAAGTGCAGGGCTCGGTTGAATAAATTAACCCCCCCTTGGACAGGGTGCTTCGAAACCCCCGGACAGAACCGGCTATTTTTTTTTTTTTTTTTTTTTTTTTTTTTTTTTTTTTTTTTTGATGGCCAGCGCATCGATACTTCTTTTTCACGGCCCTATTCGTCGGCTGCAAAGACCAAACAGTCCTCTTTTGAGCCGCCAATCTCATCTCGCTACCTCTTGTCCCGCCAGACTATTGCCGTTATTGTAAACGCTTGGCCCCCCATGGATCCATATGTATACGAGCAATCCGCGCCTGTGGAGACTCGGGCGAACGTCTACATAGTATACGCCGTAGATCCATATATGGGCTTGAGTGGACTCGACACATGGTGCGCGAGGGCACTATGCAAGACCACCTTCAATATGCATAACTCTGTTATCTCCATACATTGATTTTGTCGCTTCTCTCTGCTCTGTGGCCACATCTGTGTTCGTTCTGCTGCTTCTTGGGGGGTGGTCTCGATATTGGAACGGCGCACCTCATCTTGCTATAGTCCTTTTTGCCGAATAATCGTCGTCGCATCGTTAGTAGGGCGGGTCCGTCTGGCTTGCACAGGCGGGGAGATGCACTCAATGAGAGAGGTTCGGTCAGTGGTGACAAATGTACGGGGATCGAGGAGCGCGCTTTGGTCACTGCTTTGGTTCTTCCTGCTGCTGCTGCTGCTGCTGCTGCTCGGTAGTCTGGGTAGAGTTGAACATGTATCGGTGTCTGATGAATGGAGAATTCTGTCCAAAGCAAATGAGAAAAGAGACCCGGTATGTTTGCTCCATGACGGATGTTGTGGACAGTGGCCCACGGAGAACGAACCACTCGAGACGTGTGCCATACTAATACGAGCAGAACAATACGCTCCGCCGCGTACCAACATAGGAAAACCCCCCCCCAAAAAAAAGAAAAAGAAAAGGAATAAAACACAGAAAGAGTCCTTTGGCTGACCGTTGCTCCACCGCATCGACAAATCACCGACGTTCATGGCCAAGGCCCCCTCGATAGGGGCAGCATGGACAAGATCCTGGAAGAGCAGTGTGATGGAGCCCCAGTCGGTGTGCGCCGGTCTGTGTGGGCCATGCTGTTTGTTGGTTGACAGTTTTTCTGTTTCGATGGCCGGATCGTGTGAGGAGGCAGAGCTGGCTGTTGTGGCCGCTGTGGCCGATGTGGTGGCGCAGGATATACTCTTCCACTTCTGACACTTATCCTTCCTTGTTCTTCTTCTTCTTCTTCTTCTTGTAAACGCCCGAAACCCAGGCAGCACCTCCTCAGACACCCACTGGTTCGGGCTGCCTTGTTGGTCATACTGCGATTCCTTTTTCTTTTACCAGACCAGGCTAGGAGTATCCGCGGTGGATATCCGGACCGGGCGGGGTGTGAGGGGCGAGCATCTTTTAGGTCCGGAGGAAAGGCCAAAGAGGCGTTGGGGGACCAGGAGAAGGCTTGTTTTTGAGGAGGGTGTCAGAGAGGCCGTGGTTGTGATGATGATGATGATGATGATGATGATGATGAGGAAGAAGAATGATGGTCTGAATGTTTCTGCGTAGAGTGATCATGCTGATGTCCCTGCGTCCTTGGAGTTTTCTTGTTTCTGAATAAAGTAATTACTGTTGTCGGGTATAAGAGGTTGACGCCAATGTGCCAGGGCTATTGGTTCGTAAGTATCTATGGCATGGCCACCTCTGTCCGCGTCAAAAGACCCTGAAGCTTGATCAAGCCAGAATGAAGCAGGACGACGGGATGAGAAGGCGGGCGAAAGTCCGCGAAAGTTGAGCTGCATTTGGATGATGAACTGCATTTGCCTTTGAACGTACACTCACGCCCCACGACAAGATAACGTCACATCTGCCGAGGGGCATCGTTATCAAAAAGATATGTCGTCCGCCCAGTTCCCCCGGGTTTGCAAGCCAACCAACAGACATGAAGACTGGAGAGTTAAGCCCGCGTATTGTGTGATATCGTACCTCTGGCAAGCGCTTTATGAATTGTTGCCCTTGCCTTGGTCCTCTGAGCACTTGAGTGGTTACTACTCTCTAGTTGAGCAATTATCGAAGTTGCGGAGGTTGGAACGAGACAGGCAAGGAAATATGTATTGTCTTTCAGACTCTTGACCATTAGTGTCCACCCAGCAAGATCAGTCCCGAATGAGAATGCCAATGAGTAAAAGTCCTGTGAGCCAGAGAGAAAGTAGTAAAATGAGTGTCTTGTATGTGTCGAAGTCTTGAGTACATCAAAAAGTAAAGTAAATGTCGGTATTCAAGTCGGACTGCGTACAGAATATAACCCTAACCCTCTTCTTGCTTCCTGGTGGTTATTTTGAGGATGCAGCTTTCACATGCCGAGTGTTTAGTTATACCGCTTCATTGTTTTTTATATGTATATATATATATATATATATATATATATTAAGGACGGGGACTTTCTTCGCAACCAGTGCCTTGTATTTTGGACACAGACATTACGCCAAGTGCGATAATGTGAACAAGTTGAATGCCGAAACTGCTCTGCTGGCCCAGGACATCCACTCAACATGGACTGGGGCCACATCCGCAGATATCGATTGTACTTACACAATCCGTCGGTGCTGATGCGGGTGGAGGACCTTCACGAGCCGTACACCGTTCATCCCATCCGAAAGGCACGTGGAATGATGATCTGCAAAATTTGGGGCGAAACCCCATGTGGGTGAGCAATAAACGGCCCGCCAAGATAGAGTTAATAGTATCTTGACATTCAAACTGCTACAAGAGAATATCCAGACGAATTACTTTTTTCACAAACTGCTCTTGGTCAGCTAGGTAGTCGTCTTGGACAGTTGAAGGGTTGTTAGACGATGCCAAGTAAACCCCCTCGGATGTCCCTCATCCTGAACTACGTGAATTGGTGTTCACGACGGGTGATTCTGGATATTATATCGTTCTGCACATACACAATGCTTTGACAGTCTTTCCTCGCTCACATCTATCAATATGGCTTACGAGGATCTAGCAAACAAATCGAATAATACATGGTCGAAGAAGGTTGGCCCAAATAAGGTTTTGCCAATGCCATTCTGAGACTGTGCCCGTGTCAGTCACCACTTGGCCACGGCTCTACATGGAACAGAATAATCTGGGGCCTTGACCAATGGCCAGACAAGCCTGAAGAGTAACGCTCCTGTCAACAACTAATAAGCATGCCTTGCACTTGATCACGGCCGTCTCCTGAGTTGCATGCGCCGTGGTCCGCCCATTGTCGTGCGTCGAAAAGCAAAACTCACCTCCCGACGACATGCACGTGTGCGTGTTTCTCTTGGCACGTCTTGGTGTGTCCGGCGCAGGGTGGCACAGCCTTGATTTGTGTCCCTTTTCTTTGGAAAACCGCACATGGACCTGACTCAACACATGGACCTGATAATTACAACTTCGTCTTGGCGGGCGAGAAAGGCCCTTTTTGAGTTCATATTGAGGGTATTCAATGGTCATGCAATCGGGGAACCGTTGAAAGCTTAATCTTGTGGATAGAATCGTGCGGGTGGCTGCAATTTTGTATGTACTGGCAGAACGTTTGTTCAGTTCACGAAGCGAAGGAATACAAATTAAATACTCGAGAGGTCTTTCTTGACTTGACTTCTCACGACAACATCCCAATCATCATCAACTCAAGCCTCTTGGAGCACTCCCCAGCTCTTGTCGTTCATTTTTCCTGTGATTTCCAAAGTCCAAGTCTTTCGTTTTTCTTCTTCTTCTTCAAACAAACTCCTACAGTCGTTACAACGGTTCTTTGCACGTTTAAGCTGATCCCTCCGAGTCAAGCCGTCTCTATTATTCTGTACATCTTTACAAAATGTTCAAAGCCTGTGTCCTGTTCTCCCTCCTGGCCATCAGCCAAGCCTCTCCGGCCCCCAAGGTGCTGGGCTACGACGACGTCGTCTTGCTCCGCGAAGACGGCCCCATCGTGATGAAGAAGTGGGATTACCAATTCCAAGAGGACAGGCGCGCCGTGCAAGAGCGCAACGCACACCTCGCCCGTGTCGCTGCCGCCAACAACGCCGCCGAGCAAGCCAGCTCGCAACTGGACACGCGCGGTTGCGAGGAGAGCACCGAGGTGCAGGTCCTGAGCGATACCAAGTTCAGCAACTGGGACGTGGTCATGTCTCCTGTCATTAAGAATACGGGTGCTGGCGCGACGGTCGCAGTCACTCAGGGCTACTCGATCAGCAATTCCGTTGAGGTAAAGATATTTCTTTTTTTCTTTTTTCTTTTTTTCCCTCCTCTTATTCTTGCCTATTCTGCACATATATTCACACGCTTACAACAAACACACACACACACACACACAGGTATCCACGTCTGTCGAAGCCAGCCTCGAAAGCTTCCTGTCCACCTCCCTGTCCATCACCGTTGGCGAGTCGTGGACCAGCACAGACGAGGAGACATTCACCTTTGACGTCCCCGCGGGCGAGTACGGCGTGGTGGTGAGCAACCCGCTGACGCGCCGCGTCACGGGCAATGTGCTCTCCGGGTGCACCGACAGCCCCACGTCGACGCCCTTCCAGTCCGACTCGTACACGAGCCAGACGTACCAGCACTTGTCGTGGGTCACGGGCGTGATTACTATTTGCAACAGCACACAGTACCCTATCCCCTACTGTATCGGTAGCGGCACCCACTCTTAGAAGAATCGGGGCAAGGGGCGGTGGTGGTGGTGGTGGTGGTGTGGAGGGCGAGAAGAAAAAGGGGCTGGGAAAGGGAGAGGGAGGGGTGATGGCCATGTTTGAAGGGAAGTGTATATTTGACAAGTGTCGTTACATGTTTTATACCGCGAGAGAGCGCTTCTGCTTTGCACTCTGGAGACATACAGTCCATATGAGGCGTAAATACAAGCCTGATATCAATGTATTGATGAGTCCTGATCATCGTCATATCTCGCAACTCCACTACTGTCTGCAAATGTACTACATCCTTCTTTATTCTCCTAATCTCTGCTTCGTAATTGGAAGAGACGTTATCACGCGTCTGCATTTAGATGACAGATCACTACTCAAGGAGTGTGGGTGCAGACTTTTGTCCTTAACGCCCATCCATACAAGTATACTTACTACTCTTCCGCACAATTCAGCGTTTCTAGAGTCTCGTGGGATACAAGCAGCCTGCGCTGCTTCAGGCAATAGTGTGGCATCTACAATCACAGACAAAATACCATTCTCAAGCCCAATAAGACTCCCTTTCAGGTGGTGTACGAAGAGGACTACTAGCCTGCAAAAAGAAGGTAACAGTCAAGCAATGGTCAGACGCGGTTTGAGTGTCTGCGAATCAGACAGATCAGAATTGCATTGACTTTGCCAGACTAATGACGGAGTAACAAACAATCCCTGGCTGTTTGTTGGTCCACGGTTTCAGAGTCCACAAGAGGATATAGGGTTATATTGTGCGCGTTACTTTATCTGAGCGTCCAATGGATACCAAATTCCAGAACCATCAAAGTGTCACACCCTCTTTCTTTGTGTTGGTCACCTTCACGGAGAAAAAAGCAGTCAGCCATTACGGAAACACGCTGCCGAGGATATATGCACAATGAACGCATCCGCCAAATGGCTTACACGGCACTTGATATAAGCTATATTCCACAGCTTCCTCTTTCCCACAAGCCCACAACTATCATCAGCCTTGGAAAGCCTCACATGAGCCAGCCTGTGACTTGGTCATGGCCAGCTTCTTCGCAGCCAAGAAAGCCGAGCATATCACTTCTACCAAGGAGAATGCACGCACATTGCTGCTGGAGGCAATGGGCGAGCAGTCACTTGTGAAACACATACAGAGAACCATGCTGCTTTACCGAACTCCAGATATATCATCTTGGTGACGGTTCCGTGAGCCTGATTCGGTCTAGTTATCCTTGCCCATCCCTTCTTCTTCTTCTTCTTCTCTGCTGTGTATTTTTTGCTCTGGTATCGAGTTCGTGGTATAGCATGTGCGGTCCGTATGTGTGTATGCGATCTGCGAATGTGAGTGTGCATATTTGACAGAGTACAAATCTGAGGATGGTCTGGAGTATTTATTCTCTGCTAGCAGAGGCCATACCGGTGAAGGCTTTCTCTGATGGCACATGTATCCAAGGAACTGGCAAAGATCTTGAAAGAGTATAAATACTAGAATGGCCTGCCTTGCTATTCCTTAACTTTGTGGTTCAACATCTAGCCATAATAGAAGGACCATTCACAGACCTATATACTGTTTTACCCCCTTCCTTTCACTCGAGAAACCCAACAAAAAGAGAGAAAGAAAGAAAGAAATGCACGCCAAACCACTCGTGACGTGCGGCGGCCTCCTCCTGGCCCTCGTCCACGCCCAACAACCCGGCACCATCACGCCCGAAGTCCACCCGCTGCTGCCCACCAGGAAATGCACCACCGCCGGCGGCTGCACCGTGCAAAACACCTCGGTCGTCCTCGACTTTGGCTTCCGCTGGCTGCACACGGCAAGCGGCGCCTCCTGCACCACAGCCACGGGGGCGCTCAACACGACCCTCTGCCCAGACGAGCCCACCTGCGCCGCAAACTGCGTCGTCGAGGGCGCAAACTACACCGCCGCGGGCGTCAGCACCACCTCCAGCGGAGCCATGACCCTGCGGCAGTACGTCAACTCTTCTTCTTCTTCTGTCACTCATGGCGGTGGTGGCGGTGGTGACAGTGGGGGCGTGGTGGTAACCTCGGCCTCGCCGCGCGTCTACCTCCTCAACAACACCAGCCAGGACTACGTCCTCCTGCAGCTGCTCGGCCAGGAGCTCTCGTTCGACGTCGACGTCTCGGCGCTGCCCTGCGGCGAGAACGGCGCGCTGTACCTCGTCGAGATGAGCGCCTCGGGCGGCCGCAACCGGCACCAGACGGGCGGCGCGGCGTACGGCGCAGGCTACTGCGACGCGCAGTGCCCCGTCGGGGTGCTGTTTCGCAACGGCGGCGGCGCGGGCTCCTGCTGCAACGAGATGGACATCCTCGAGAGCAACAGCCGCGCGGCGGCCTTCACGCCGCACCCGTGCGCTGCGGACGCGACGCGCTGCGACAGGAGCGGGTGTGGGTTCAACGCGTACGCGCTGGGCCACCATGGCTACTGGGCGCCGGGGAGCACAGGCACGCTGGATACGAGCAGGCCGTTCACGGCGACGACGCGGTTTGTGACGGGCGACGGGACGCGGACGGGCGCGCTGAGCCGCATCGAGAGGGTGTATCGCCAGGGGAACGCGGTGGTGCCGAGCGCGGTCGCGGGCCCGGCGGGGGACTCGATCAATGCGACGTGGTGTGCGGCCGAGGATGGCAGTGCGGCCGGGTTTGGGAATCTCGAGACCGTGGGCCAGGCGCTGGGGCGTGGGATGGTGCTTGCGTTTAGTATCTGGAACGATGCTTCTCGTGGGTTCATCATCTTCTTCTTCTTTCTTCTCCTTTCTCCTTCCACGGGGCTCGTTTTTGCTAACGATTGTTGTTGTTGTCTACAGAATTCATGGACTGGCTGGATCAAGGGAGCAACGGCCCTTGCAACAACACGGCGGGAGACCCGAGCGTGATCAAGGCCAACTATCCCACGACGCACGTTGTCTTTTCCAATATCAGGTGGGGGGATATTGGCTCGACTGTGGCTGCTTGACAGCCTTGTACTCGTGCTGTTGTTGTGTATACGAGGGACGTTCGTAGGACTCTTGTTCTGTCGATAACGAAGGCAATGTCAACATCGTTTGGTTCTTCTTTCCATCGTTCATGTATATACTTTCTGCCTGTATATGTAGATTTATAGTATGATTCGGTGTATTAGAAGGAGGCTATCTATAAACGAGTTCAACGGCACTCTGGTTGGTGCAGTTTGGCGTGCTATTCCAACCTTGACAACCAGTCTCGCTCAGTTGAAGATGCTCAGATATTGTATAAAGAACGATATAGGAAATGCTGGCCTGGTCATACTATCTGAGCCATCGATGGGTTACAAAGCCACCAGTGAATGCATCACGTCTCAAAAAGAGAACAGGTAAAGAATGGACATGGAAACACAGACGGCCAGCCAACTACTTTGTGCATGGTGGAATCATCATATACGACACAGAAAAGGTCAAGCCTCCATCCACTTGAACCACTACTCGTTTTCTCTCCACACCAGCCACGAACAGTTTCAACCGCTCGCGCCGCTGGTGCAAGTCACGCCCAGGTCGCTGGGCGTGTTGGCGCACAGATACGCAGCCGTGCCGCTGCCAGCCTCGACCGTCATGTTTGACAGCACAATGCCACAGGTGCCACCCGCCGGGCAGTCGATGTTGGCAACAGCCGGCGCGTACGCGGTGCTGGTGGTGCCCGAGTAGCCCGAGACGACGATATCGGTCAGCTGCGCGGTGCTGGGGTTCTCGGCGCAGTACGTCGCGTCGTCGCCGCCGCCGTAGCAGCTCTGCACCTGGAAGGCATAGTCCGAGTGGTCGACGACGAAGCCGGTAAAGGTCACGTTGGAGACGGCGGCAGCGCCGTAGGCTGAGCCGCCCGGGTACAGCTTGATGCCCGACGCCTTGGCCGAGTTGATCATGGTGGCGCCGCTGACGTAGGTGTTGGCCACCGTGTCGGTGCTGCCGGCCTTGGAGCCCAGGCTGCCCACGCTGATGCCGTGGCTGCCGTTGCAGCTGATGTCGTGGACCTCGACGTAGCTGGCGCCCGGCTTGAAGGCCACGCAGTCGTCGTCGTTGATGACCGTCGCGCCGCGGATCGTCACGTACGTGGACTCGCCAATGTCCCAGCCGTCGGTGTTCTTGGCGGCGTTCTCGCTTGTGCTGACGGCCGTCAAGGTGATGTCCCTGTAGGCGACGTTGGAGGAGCCGCCCGTCGACGAGTGGAAGACGTTGGGCGCGTTCTGGAAAACGAGGTTGGCGATGCGCACGTCGGAGCTGCCGTCGACGGAAAAGAGCGTCGGGCGGTCGTACGACGAGTCCGCGGCAAACAGGTCCCACGAGGCCTGGCCGTTGCCGTCAAAGACGCCCGAGCCGGTGGCGGAAGTGACCGTCAGGCCTGTGATGTCCTTGGCCAGGAAGACGGCCGCGACGCCGTTCCAGTAGTCGGTGTCGTCCGACACGAGCAGCGTGCCCTCGACTTGCAGCGTGCAGCCCGAGCACCCGTCGAAGCTCAGTTGCGAGTTGATGTAGTATGTCGAGCCGGCGGGAATGACAATGGTGCCCGAGGCACATTCTGCAAGGGCCGACTCGATGGCCGGCGTGTCGTCGGTCGAGCTGCTTCCTCCTGCGGCGGGTGTGCAGGCCGAGGCGTCAGTCGAGTCGGTGGTTGCAGATCCAGTTGCGGTTGCTGCTGCTGCTGCTGTTGCTGCTGCTGCTGCTGCTGCTGATGATGATGCAGATGATGCAGATGCCGTCGTGGAGATTGAGGAGATGTCTTGGCCGTTTCCAGGCCCTGAGCCAGCACAGCCGCCGTGTGAGCGTGGCCACGCGTGCGCTGGCTTGGCCGAGGCATAGGCTGCGCTCACTGCAACCAAAGCCGCGGAGAAGTGCATGTTGATGGTGATAACGGATGGGATGATGATGACGATGGTGATGACGATGAAGAGAAAGAGAAAGGAAAGGAAATATTTCTGGAATCGTTTGAGCAAATCAGGAAATGCGTTCAAGAATCACCGAGCATATCCACCTGCGAACAAGTGGTGAGAACCGCAACTGTAAACAAACATTAGACACGGAAAGGACAGAACTAAAAAGCATATAGAGGCAAGAAAGAGTCAGAGGCTTATGCCATGGCGCGGTGCGAGGTTGTCAAGCTACTATATGAATAGATATATATATATATATATATATATATATATATATATATTATGCATTGCTTGACAGTTGTACTTGTGCATGGGGATAATACCTCCTGTATCCCATCCCCTGACCCTTCCAGCTGTTTCACCTTGCTGTTTCCATCAATATATTCGCAGCCGTCGCGGAGCATTACGACGGAATGGTGCCCCATCAATGCGGTAGAAAGATAGAAACGAGTGCCCATCTGACAACAACAACCACCCCTCTCATTTCCCCTGGACCTTAACTTGTTTTGGCTCATGCGTATCCGGGATCTGCGGTCGCACCCACTTGTCATTCGTGGAGTTGAAACGTCGACTTCTTTTTGTCTCAACGACGGACTGGTTCATCCGTTGATGTGCTGCGCTGCGTGGCATGACCGACCATGATGGGAAAAGTATATATTTCGTTGATATCGTATGCTCAAACTTAGCTCCTGCTTCCCTATTCATAAACAAAGTTCTGCTTACGCTGCCTATCAAAAGGGGGCAACTGCTGCGGAGTTTTGTTCAGTAAATCATACCAGCACAGACGTAGTATTAAGCTTATGATTGGCGACTGCTCTTTCAAACACAATGAACCATATTGAGAAAGAGAGAAATCCTCGCAGCGGAAAACATGTGGTGGTGACCTTTCCATCACTTGGCATTCTCCCTCTGCTGACAGACCACCCCCAGTTTCAAGACTGGGCATCTTCCGTCGTGCCTTGCTGGCCAGGCTCACTCACCTCGTGTTCGCTCTCCTCTTCTTGCTTTGGGCCTCCTGTCTGTTTCTCTGATCCCATATTCTGAGTATCTTGACCTTGTTGAGCACCCTGACCGTGACCCTGACCCTGACCTTCACCCTCGTTCTTTTTCTTGCTGCCCTCCTCCTCCTCCTCCTCTACCTTTTCTTGCCCACCCTCTCCAGCATCAGCACCACCGCCATCTTGTTGCCCCTCCTCATCCTCGTCTTCATACCACCCAGGAAGCAGCTCATTATC
Source organism: Coniella vitis (assembly GCA_011317545.1). Lineage (NCBI taxonomy): Eukaryota > Fungi > Ascomycota > Sordariomycetes > Diaporthales > Schizoparmaceae > Coniella > Coniella vitis. Next base: position 1,163,298 of record WUJK01000003.1, read on the forward strand.
CGCCTCCCCATCCTCAGCATCCTCTCCACCGCCGCCCAGCACCCTCCGCGCCGCCTCCCTCCCGACAACAGGGAGCCGCAGCTCCACGCCGTGGTACTTTTGCCGCGCCCTCTCCGGCACCGACAGCGTGGGGTCCAGCAGGCCGACCTGCACCAGCACGCTCGCCTGGTCCCAGTAGACGTGCTCGCTGTACAGCCGGCCCCCGCGCACCGTCACGATGCTGACGACGAGCACCTCGACGCGCTTGTGCGTGGGCGGCACGCCGGGCAGGATCCACGGCATGGGCTGCGTGTGCCTGAAGCGGACGTGCAGCTCGTCGACAACGCGGTCGGCGCCGATGGTGCGCGAGATGAGCGTCAGCCGCACGGGGGACGATGGAGACGACTGCTCGGGCTTGGGCGGCGCTGGCGAGAAATACTCCCTGTAGAAGCGCTCCAGCTCTGGGGCGCCCACGCCGCCGGTGAGCGTTGGGAAGTAGGTGACGTGCGGGGTCTTGTGGGTGGTGTAGCTGGACATGGTCTTGGGCGTGTCGCCTGTGAAGAATTTGTCTGGGTGTGTGTCGTTCTGGTTAGTGACTCTCTGGTGGCTTGCATGAAGATGTTGTTGTCTTTCTCTCCTTTTGGGGAAAGGCCTCTTCTCACATTGCTGAGGCCGGCAAAGAGGTAGTCCAAAGAGCAATGATAGGCAAAAACAAAAGACATACTCTGGATATTCTCATCCACCACCAGCTCCACATCCACAAACGCATTAAACGCCTTCCTCGCTGCCGCCAAGCTCCGGCTCCACGCCAGCTCGGCGCTCACCCTTTCGTACTCGTCCAGGTCATGCTCGGCAAACCCAGGCTCCGCGGCGTACGTGTAGCTCGGATAGGCAATCTCGGCGGGGCTGTTGATCTTGCCGGCGCCCAGCCCCGGGGCCAGCGTCCGCTTGACCACGCGCCGTTTCCCCTGGATGCCGACCAGCTGGCTGTGCTTGACGACGCCGACTTGCTGCCCTGCGAGGTGCACGAGGACGCGGATGCTCGAGGGGAACTTGCCGCGGGGCTCCGGGATGCGGGTTGGGTAGTAGGCTATCAGGAGGCCGAGTTTCAGGCCCTTGTTGTTGTTGAGGATGTGGTAGTGCTCCAGGCAGAAGGAGGCAGCGTCACCGTATGCTGGTGGTGGTTATTTTGATCAGTCATTTGTCTTCTTTTCTTTTCGTTCTCATCTTGGCAATATTTCACCCTCACTCTCACTCTCACTTTCACTTTCACTCTCACTTTCACCCTCACTCTCACTTTCACCCTCACTCTCACTCTCACCCTCACTCTCACGCTCACTTTCACTTTCACTCTCACTTTCACTCTCACTCTACTTTTCTCATGCAAAAACAAATAACGTGAGCAAGACCCCACGGGTAAAAGCGATTCCACCAAAAGAAGAAAGAAAGAAAGAAGAAAGAAGGAAGAAATAAAAAACCAAGAAAGAAAAACCAAAACCACTCACCCACAATCCCAAACGTCTCACACGGATCCAGATTCCGCGCAGCCAGCCTCTCCAACTTGTCGACGTACTCGTCCCCGCCGCGGCCCATGGCCACATACTCGACCTGGAAGCCCTCGGCGCGCCACTCGGCCAGCGTCCGCGCGTCAAAGTCGTCGCTCTCGGCCGTCACGTACAGCTTGGGCGGGTTGCGCGGGAAGTCGTCCGAGAGGAAGTGCGCGTCATTGTGGTTCGTGGAGGAGGTGTGCTGCGAGAGGACGGCGACGTTTTTGCCCCTTGTGCGTTCGGGGAGGCGCGCGTTGATGTTGAAGCCGTTGAAGCCCGGGACGTTGATTTCCATTTCGTCTTTCGTCTTTCTTTCTTTGTTCTTTTTTCTTCCCCCACTGCTTTTGTTGATCCTGGTGTTTGTTGTTGGTCTGAAGGTTGATTTAGGAAATGCATGTAAACTCACTGATTATACATCAAGTATATTGAACCCGTGTAAAAACAGGTTGGCTTACGGCGGTGGAATCGGAATGACGTCACGTAGAATCTTGCTCAGGTGATGGGGGAAAAGTATATTGAGAATCTGCAAACGAATGGAAGCCAAGTCTGGTGTTTGCCTCCAATCGTGATAAAAGAAGAGGGCCTGGCTATGGGCTCAGGATGTTTGTTGCATGGGTCAGTGCAGCCCTCCCACGCAAGTGAAGGAGCCGAGCCTCGCCGTATCTTGTCGCTCAGCCTTGTGGGAGCCCCTGGTTTCGATCTGATGGGTTCCGCCAGCCCACTCCAGGACGATAGTGGACAGGATCCAATAACAAGGCTTGTTTTATGTCTGTATGCAGAGCCTAGTATATAATCCTCCTTAAATAACTTTGCATCGTGGGGAAGATCGGCGATCACTATACATTTTCAATCCTTCCAGTACCAAAGAACAACCCAAAAAAAACATCAAATCAATGACGAGCGCTTCAGAAAACAACAACCACGTTCTTGCAATCTCCATTTGTTGCATATCAGAACAAAAGCAAGAGAATATAAAGAAAAGACAAGATAAAAGGCCCCAAATACCACGAGGCTGTCACTTACCGAATCGGGGTCCGTGAGGAGGTCAGTTCGCCACTAGCGTCCCCGGCTGGGCTACCTCGCTACTCAGCCTTGTGCCAACGTTGGTGTGGCTCGGGGAACACGCCTGATGGTACATACCACAGTACTTACCTACTTTTGGGCACCGAATACTAATGTAGTTCAGGAAAAGAACTTCAAATCCTCTTAGCATGTTGCATTTTGAATGGTCATATGTAAGTGACACCACTGGATTTGCTTGTCACTGCTTGCATTATTTGCCTGCTTGATGCATCGGGGGCTGGTTCATTGTTGAACTTACAAAGGCTGTTCTGCACAGGGAAGTGATAATTTGCTTATGCTTTTTTGTTATCGCGGAGACGAAAGAAGAAAAAAAGGGTAGAAAAAGACCAACACAAGAGAAAAAGAACAGCCAACCAGTTCAGATATTATCAGGCTTGTCAAGAACGACAGCCTGGCAAAACACGTGATTTATTCTCTTGACAAGGTAAGCCCACTGACTGTCACACTGCACTATCCATCACTGCCACGTTAAAAGGACTTGAAGACCCAAAGAGACCCTGAAACTCATCATGCTTAATATTATACCTGAATTCTCACCAAGGGAAAAAGACTGAAAGTGCAAAGGCATTGCTAAGGGCCATCTACTAAGACTCCGTCTCCGTCTCGGGTCTAATCTCCACAATCTCATGACAGAGCCTCAAAAACCGCTCTTTATACTCATCTGGCGTCGTTGTAATACTCATGGGCCCATGGTGCGCAATCACTTTATTGTATGCATTCACCAGAAACGTCATGATGCGCGGCTGCATCTTGTGCTTGGCCCAAAAGAAGTCCAGTACAGCCGCGCGGTACACATACTTGCCATCCGCACTGGGGATGCCCGTCCGCCACGACGGTGGACCAGGCGGAACAGCAGGCGGATCGCGCGGCACCACATGCTGATCTGCAGGTGGTGGCGGGGAAGAAGCCGACGAGGATGGGTCCGTGACTTGCTGCGCGGGCGCGTTGGTTTGTATCCGCACAAGAAACAACGAGTAGTCGACGGCATTGTAATGCGCCAGCATGCGCGTATCTTCCTCGAGCGACCGCCAAAACTCCTCTGCCTGCTCCTTGCTCAGGATCAGTTTGTCGTTGAACTCATCGGCCAGCTGGCTTTTCGTCGCCTCGCTCGTCAACCTGCCGTCTGCAATGTCGCGCTCCGGGTAAAAGTAGCTTGTCGGCTTCAGGTCCCACTGCTCCCAGTCGGGCTTGCCTGCGTTTTTTGCCTCGTCGTTTCCGTAGAGGATGTTGGTCATGACAATGTGGTGGCTGGGAGCCATGCCGAGCTGGTGGCCAATGGCCAGGCCAGAGCTGGCGAGGAAGTCGCAGATGCGGACGAGGAGGGATTTTGGGTGGACGGCAACGTGGGCCGCGTACGTATCGAGGAGCTCATCGCGGAAAAAGGTGTGTTCGTGATGGCGCGGGACGGACTTGATGAGGTATTTCTTGTCGTTTGTGGAGAAGAAGGTCTGGCGTTTGGATGGACATGTCAGCCGCTTCCCTCCGAGCAAGCATAGGAACAGTTGTTCTTGTCTTCTTTTCCCTTCTCTTCCTCTTTTCCGGCAACACTCACGGATCCAGAAAAGCCCATGTCTCCCATTGCCTTGAGCGCCTCCTCAGGCTTCTGCCCGTCCTCGGTGCGGAATGAAGAGACATAGTCGTCTTCGTCAAGCTCCCAGTGCCTCTCGCGGAGGTCTCGAAACACCTGGGGCCGATGTTTGTGAAGCGGCAGCTGGTAGAAAGAAAAGATGGTCGAGATGAGAGCGAGGATCCAGGCGATTGGCGAGCGAGAACGCTTCTTTGCGCCCCCAATCATGAGCAGCACGATGGAGCGTGCAATGGCTTCGATGCGACCCATCGTGGTCAACGAGTAACTGGATGGGGGTGTATTGTAGCACACACGTGGAATAGGCGTGTTCTGTCACAAGGTCCTGGTGGCATTGCTCTTGATGATCAAACTGTGAGGGTGGGTGAATGACTGTCCGCTTGTGTCGCGCGTTCCTTGGTGCTGCTCCTGCAAACCGCAGCGTCGCAGCCGCGCAAGACAAACGAACGATAGTGTGACGTCACCAGCAGCGGCCGGAAGAATTCCTCCGCACCTGATGCAGAGGTGGGGGTGGCCCGAGCTTTGGCAAGGCTGCAACCGTTGCTGACATGTGAACAAGGCTGAAGAACTTTGTCGTCGCCCGTTCTCACGAGGTGCGCTTTGAGAAGCAGGCAAACAAACGGGTGAGGCGAACTCATAAAACTGGATTTCTCGCTACAATAAGGGTGTAAAACAGTGTTTGTACTAATCCATCGCATCATGCTAATGCCATTCCAGTGTTGCCGTTCGGTAAAAGCTCGCCTTCATAACCATTTGCAGTATTGCTCTGTAGCAATTTGGCGATCCTGGTGGGTGCCGTGCCGTTTTCTCTCTCTTTCGTGATCATTGTTCATGCTTACATAGTAATTCAGATATCTCAAAACCTGCCGCTTGGTGCGCAACCCTCTCGAAAGTCGTTCCTGTCCGCCGTATAGAAGGCTATGTACAGCCACAGCTGGTGTTCGAAAGCCTAGAGCGAACAGGATGAACATATTAAAAATCAGCAGGCATCCATCAAGCCGAGTCTTAGCGCCAATACATACCAGATTGAGTAGTCATGGTATCAAGAGGCCCCAAATGCCCACCGCTTTTGCACTGCTAGCGATAGCGTCTTCACCCATTCCGCCGCGATCGCTCTTGTCATCAAACCTACTGAACATCTCGATACTCTCTCAACTCCCAATCCGGCAGTTTTGGCTCTCCAGGCTGCACACCGCGAGCCCAGGTCGCAATACAATCATGTCTGGTCAGATCAGGCAACTCGGCCCTGCACGGCCACTGGGTATTGCGCGGCGTCTGCGTCCGCAGAGTACGCCGAGGCTTGACGTCAATCTGCCGCCAGATATTCTTGACTTCTTCTTTGCCGCCACCACCACCACCAACTCCTCCTCGTAGTCCTCCTTCAACAGCATCTTTGCCCTCGTCCGCCTGGTAGCTCAGCCGGGGCACTTTGCGTAGTCTGCTCGCGTAGGCCATCTCGTAAACAGGCTGCTGCTGCTGCTCATCGCCGTCGTCAGTCTCGACAGCGTCGATGTCATCGAGCGAGAACAGGGTGGAAATGGAGTGTTTTCTGACGATGCGTATCACCCTGGGGAACTGTTTGTCGGGCTCGTGCCGTTTCTTGGTGTCAACACCGCCGCTGCTGCCATTGCCGATGATGTTGGCGTGGGTATTGATGGTGGGAGTAACAAGCTGACCAGAGCTATTATCTGACGACGACTGTATACCGCTATTATACGAATCCGAGGCGTGGAAGCTCGTTGTGGTTCCGCCGCCGCCACCGCCGCCGCCGCCAGCTGAACCCGAGCCGCCAAGCTTGGAGGACCTGGATCCAACCTCGACGAGCTTGGCTGCGCCGGGCAGAATGTGACGGGCAAAGTAGACTTGCTTGGCAACACAGGAAATGGAACACGACGAGCAAGAAAAGGAAGACGTCTCCGAGGCTGCGGCAAAGGAGCTAGCATCGCTCATGGCCGGGGTTTCAAACTGATTCTGGCTTGCGTTTGGCAAACTGTGGTGCGGACTGTACTCGTCGTCGTCGTCGTCTACCCCCTCGTCATCAATGCTGCTGCCAGGGTCATTATTGGTGCCATGCCATTCTCTGAGGCGCTTGACCTGGTGAAAGTCATGATGATCAAGACCCTCACTTCCATGCTCCGAGCCAGTCCTCTCCTCGTCGTCAGAAGAAGCAAGCCTCGCCATGCTACGGTTGCGGCGAGGAGGACCCTGTCCAGGTTTCTGGGCCCCTTGCATCGACAGAATGTCGTTCAAATCAGGCCACCGCTCGCCATGCGGGAGTCGTCTGGGCTTCACATCCAGCCGAACTTTGGTGCCGTAGATGCGCAGGTTCTCAATCGCAGGGCGGCGCTGGAGGCCCCGGTGGTGGTGGTGGCGGTGGCGGCGCGGAGGAGCCCTGGCGCCGGGGAAGCGGGACTGGGGGAAATGGTGGTATTCCTGGTCACCATCCTCCTGGTAGGGGTCGAGGAAGGTGCCCTCGGATGCGAGTCCGCCCAATGACAGCGGCGCTCTCATTGTTGCGGTGTACAGGAAAGACTTGCGACAACCCGTAGGTTTGACAAGAGAAAAGCTCTGGACAGTGATGGCGGATGAGCAAAGGAAGAAAGGGTTGTGTAGTAGTAGTAGTAGTAGTAGTAGTAGTAGTGTAGTCTGGAAGGCAAAAAGGGAGTTTGTGTTGGCCGAGGGATATCGGCGCTGGGGTTGCTGTTTGTGAGAACTGGAATGTGAGCTAGGCTGTTTTGTTTTGTTAGGGAGCCGGCAACCGATTTCGACCAGCAAGTGGGCACTTGAGAAGTCTGGAGAATTGTGTTTGAAGAGAAGAATATTGTCCGACAAGCTGGAAAGGATGGTATGAGGTCAGCACGGAGCAATATCGAGATGCCCAAGCCGAGTGTTGTTGACAAATTATGCTGCCTTTTCAGATGTCCGAGACGACAACCCTGGGCTTGTCCGTTTGAGATGCAGACAACGTACCGAGAAGCAGCAAGAGGGATAGGGAGAGAGGATGACTTGGTAACATCGAGACACTTTCGCAAAAGAGATGCCTCCTATTTGCCCAGAATGGAGCATGTATGGACCCTTTTGAGCGAAAAAATGGTGAACGCTGACTTTATGCGATCCTCTTGCTGACGTTGAAGATCTGAAGCGGGGAGATGGTGGAAGTCTGGGACTGGAATTTTCCTTGAGGACGTCTCAGTTTCAGACCAGAAGAGAAAACAAAGATGGAGAGCGGGGTGCCCCGAGATTTTCTCTTTTCAATGTATTCAGACTCGACTCACAAGGCCTTGACGTGAGGTTCTGGTGAAGTAGCACAGCATTACCGACACACATTCTGGCTCCATCCCTTGCTGCTTGCTAGCACTTAGGGCCGTGACCATGGTTCGCTTACTTGAGATATGCTGTTCAGTTATTTTATCAGTGTCAAATAGCATCTAGCATGGTATTTTGGGTTATATTTTAGTAAAAGTTGCTACACTGTACTTGGCTAAGCCACAAAGACCAGCTTGGAAAAGGATAATGCTCCACGGCATCCAGCACAAGACATTCAAAGTTGCAGACTCAAAACAGAACCACTCTTCCAAGTCTGACAAGACTTCTCGTTTATGCGTATATATCAACAACTAAAATCAGCATCTTGGTCACAGCTCAACTACCCAGTTATGACCAGATAAGAATCAGAATTGGCAACCGTGTGGGGTGGAATGCGGTGTATTCAAGTCGATATAATATGCCGCTCATTACCATGTAGCCAGAAAGCCCTTTGTTTGTTATTCAAGATTCGACCAACTTTGTCTACTGTGATTTGCTAGACAAGTATATACCTCCCCTCTAAAGTTCAGTGGAAATGAACATACGAATCGAAGGATTTTACCAATCCAAGTAACAACATGTCTCCCCGGCAAATGGTATCTTGGCAGAGTAAATGGCATCTTATCCACAATTACCACTTGCTTCTCTTTATAGAAACTATGCCCAAAGCCGTGAAGGGCTATGTGACCCAGCACTTCATATTCAGGCAAATGTTCAGCAAGCTATCCAGTGTTCAGCTACTATGTCCCAAACCAAACAGAATCAGGAGGCTAGAGTCCACGTTGTTGGTACAAGAAATTGCTAATAACATGACATTTGAACGTTAGCACAAGATGTATGGCTCTCGAGTGAGACCTTGGGCTGCTCCAGATCCAGGCCCACAAACAGAATCACTGGGATATGTTGCAATACCGAGCAAACCATTCAGAACTGATCAACATGTTCATTGTTCCTTACAAATATTTTGGGAAGTATGGCTGATGAAAACGGAACCCCCAACATCTACGTTCCAACAGCAGTGAGTATCAAGCATCTGCCAAAGCCAGACTCGTGTGCGCGAGAGCGTAAAGGCACACTACGCTCATCTACCAGACAAGCCCCAGATAGCATGATTGCATTCCGTAATTTAACGATTTCAACCACTTCTTCCCAAGGAGATTTGCATCTCATGGTGCTGAATCTTCCAATAATGCTCCTCAAATATTCGCCGCGGAGCCCGAGGCACCGATATCAGCGGCATGGTCCCGTGGCCGTCTTTCGCAGAAGCCCCAAACTCTTGATGGAATTAAGAATGAGGACCTTGTGAGGCTCACACGAGTTCCGAGGGATAGACTTTAGTACGCAGACTCTTTCTTCTCTTTTCTTCCTTTTCTGGGTTATTCTATATCTATCTATGCGACCTCAGAGCATACAATTGCCGTGAACATGGCTTTATATAAGCTTGAAGGGCATCTGCTCACTGCGAATGTCATCCACGGTATCTAATATAAACAACAGGATGTAGACGACACACTCGCATCAAAAGGTTTCCTACCCATTCCCTTGTAACATTCAGAACTGGCACCCCCAAAATAGGTCTTTGCCCGCGTGCCGGAACATTTATTTGCTCGCTACTGTGGTAGTGCTGACCCATGACCTGGGTAGAATGCAACATGAAACGGATATCTCAATGCTTCTCTCGGTCCGATCTGTCCGTTGTATTCTTGGCAAAATGGACATACTTGGCTTCATGTGTCCGCGTGCCCGCCCCCGATTGGGACGCGGATGCACCTCTGCCTCGCATCTGTCTGTATTACCTTGGCTTTGGGCTATCGGGGTATGTACGGTGCAGGTGTGGACCCTGAAGATCCTATTCCCCGGTCACCAAGATCTTGGGAAAATATTCTCACATGGAAATCCTCCCACAGGTTATGCTGGATCGTGTGGTGTACTGATTCAAGGTATGGGTTGCATCTGCTGATAGCTAGCAACATCATCATAATGTGAGTGACGTTGCAGAGAATCTCTGAACTTGTTTAGACTTACAGGTTTCAAAAAGAGGGAGAGGGAGATGAAGGAGAAGGTAAAGTATGCATATTTATCCCAAGCCTCTCTAATGAGCTTTCAATATTCCGACTTGAGGGCTACTTCATCTCGATGTCCGGCCCCAGCCGTGAAGTCCACCGCGAGCAACACCTTGTGATGATATATCATCTTATTTCGGGTTCTTCGCTGGGTGCGCACCACCTTAAGCATAAACACACCACACTTAGGTACTCGCCATGATGTATCAAGATTTAGGTGAAGGAAGAAGAAAACGAGAATTCTTCTTATTGGCTATCGCTCACCAATAGTGGGCTAAAGAACAGCCAATATATTGATGCGTGAAGGAGGTATTCCGGCGCTTTACCACCGACGTGACCAGATTAACGCAAGCCAGCCCCATTGGCCCCATTGTGCATTGGTTCTGGACCCATTCTTTCACCACCCACAACGACTACTACACTCCATCATGTTGTATGGATGAAGAGGACGTATTAGCAGCACCATCTAGGGGCAGAACTAGCCTTGGCGGTCCACTCGAAGCAACGTGAAGGCTTGCGTAAAAGTCACGATGGTTACCCATTTGATAGTTGCCAGACGGGTCACTCTTTACTTCTGGTGGACCTCCTCCTCCGCATCTTTTCTTGACTTCTCCCGGCCTTTGGTGCTTGTCAGTTCCAAGCCATGGTTCAGTGCGACTTGTATATATTTCTAGACCCAACCCGTCACGAGAAGGACAGCTTGGAGAGTCGAGTCGATGTTGGGTGACGCTTTTCCTTGCCTCACCACAGATCTCCCGCTTTCCTGGGCTGCTATGCCCACCAGTGTATACAGAATATAGCCATCTAGACACACACAGGGAAAGAAATGAGCCTCTTACCTTTCCACGCCCTCGCCACGGCCCTCCTTTTCCTCCTCCTCCTCCTCCTCCACCCTCTCCCCGTCGCCGCCGCTCCCGCCTCAGACTCCTCCTCTTCCTCCTTCACCACCACGTCCACCACCACCACCACCCGTAGCACCCAAGCCGCCCCCCGCAATGAACTCCCCCGCCTCGTCATCTACTTCCAAACCACCCACGACGACCTCGGCAACCCCATCTCGATGCTGCCCCTCATCACCGAGCGCCACATAGCCCTCACCCACCTGATCGTCTGCTCCCTGCACATCAACGCCGGCGAGGCCATCCGCCTCAACGACTACTCGCCCTACGACCCCCACTTCTACACCCTCTGGAATGAGACCGTCCTCCTGCAGCGCGCGGGCGTCCGGGTCACGGGCATGGTGGGCGGCGCCGCCCCGGGCTCCTTTGACGCCGACACGCTGGACAGTACCGACGCGGCGACGTTCGAGGGCTACTATGCACAGCTGGCCGAGGTGATTCGCACGTACGCGCTGCAGGGCATGGACCTGGATGTCGAGCAGGGCATGTCGCAGGCGGGCATCGAGCGGCTGGTGGCGCGGCTGCATGCGGATTTTGGCGACGACTTCATCATCACCCTGGCGCCGGTTGCGACGGCGTTGGATGGCAGTGCGAATTTGTCTGGGTTTAATTATACCGCGTTGGCGGAGGCGTCGCGTGTGGTGGTGGATACGACAAACACCAGCACCACCAGCACCACCAGCACCAGCACCGCCACTGCTTCATCCCAGCAAGGCGTGGAAATGATTCACTTCCTCAACACCCAATTCTACAGCGGCTTCGGCACCATGGCCTCCCCGACCGACTTTGAAAAAGTCGTGGCTGCAGGCTGGGACCCGCGCTTCATTGTGGCCGGCCAGTTGACGAGCCCGCTGAACGGCGCCGGGTACACGGATCCTTCGACGCTCAACGCGACGGTCGTGCAGCTCGTCGCAGAGTATGGCACCATCGGCGGCATCATGGGCTGGGAGTACTTTGACAGTGAGCCGGGCGGCACCGAGGAGCCCTGGGAGTGGGCGCAGGAGATGACGGCGATCCTGCGGCCCCATGACACGCTTGCGCTGACAGTGACCAACGAGGCCGCGGTGACGCTGAGTGCGGCGTGGAATCGGAGTGTGATTGTCAATGGGTCGCAGAGTGTGGCTTCGCAGCAGCAGCATGCGGCTGTGGCGAGGGTGGATTATTTTGCCATGGTGAATGCGTGATGATGGGGGTGGTGAGTCGTTATGTCGTTCAAGGTGCTGACGACGACGACGAAGATGATGATGACGACGAATGATGATGACGCTATTTCGGATTCGTCCAGATATACTGTCCCTCTTGCTGTACAAAGTCCGTTTTGCCATGCTTATACTGATCCTTCCAAGAGTAAGGACCAAGCCTTTTCCGTTTGCACACTTGGCCCATGTCGTGATGCCCTCAGTGACTGTCCGCGCTCATATGAAATAGAAAAGAAGTGCACAATCGGTTTTTCGCGTCTGCGGCTATCAACGAGACACGCCGTGGCATGGCGCATCTCTGTATCGACACTCCATCCACCCAGCGTGTCTGGCGCCAGTGAGAATGGCGATACTCTTGACGTAGAAGAATATCTCCTCGTCTCCCCGCCGAATTCATGATTTCCAATGTGTGTGAGAGAGCTGTGACTCGAGAAGAACTGATATGAAAAAGGCCCCATATAAATGTGTTCACCTTGCAGCGATCAAACAAAGACAATCAGCCCTTTATGGAGCCCAGCTTCATCATAAGCCCCAAACCCAAAACACCATGCTCGATATTGATGGAAAAAGCCCACAAAGAATGTCCCCCCACCAAAAACAAAAAGGAGTCCCCTTCTCTGTGCAGTCTGGACCCATATGCCCAAGGGCATACATATATATAAAGATACCCATCAAGTTTGCACATCCCATTTCCTTTCTCGTGTCAACATATCCCGCCCGCATGACGAGTGCCATCTCATATCGCCCGAGCCGGACTCGCCCTCGACGCATCCCAGTTAAACTCCGTCTTGCCGCTGCCCATCCGCGGGTCCTGCCGAATCTGGTACCGGATCGGCCCCAGATACAAGTGGTCATGCCGCTGGGCAATCTTTTCGCGTTCGGGCGTGTCGCGGCCATGCAGGATCCGCAAGTCGTAGTTGCTGTGGTCGTCAGGCGGGGTCCTGTGGCGTTTGAGCAGCGCTCCTCGTGGCAGGAGAACCGTGGTGCCAATTTTTCCCTCGATCCGCGTCGGGTCTGTCGGCAGTTTGAAGGCGCGGCGAATCATGGGCCAGAGGACGGGCACGCAGGCGCAAAAGAAGATGCTTCCTGGCTCGGCAATGGTCCAGACGAGGTTGTACACTTGCCACGTTTGGTCGAGCTCGGTTTGGAGCATGAACATGTAGTATGCGCGGATGATGGAAGCGATACAGCCACTGAGAGGTAAAGATGGCGTGAGTTCAATGACGAAACAAACATATTTTGATGCTGTTATCTCACAGGGAGAGAGGGAGAGAGCACGCAAAGGGCGCGGTATAGAATGAAAATGTTTCTTTTCCCCATGGCAAAGATCCTGCACTTACAAGGAACCAACGAGAAACACGGCCGTGAGAGCCATCTTTTGCGCTCGCGAAATCTTTGGCATGGCCCAAACCATGGGCGTCGGCAGGGCCAGCAGCACGACATCGTGTACCACGTTGGGAATGCCGACAAACCGAAAGGCTATGACCTGGTTGATGCACTGCCCCTGCAGCGTCTTGTCCCATTGGTAGTCAACGGGGATGCACTGCACAATGGCCACAAGTGTCTCGCCAATGGCCCACAGCCAGACGTAGATGAGCATGCCGGCGGTGAAGGTGCGGAACCACTGTTGTACACCAAAGATGCGGCGGTACAGCAGTAGAATCGAGGATTTCATGATAGCAATTGCCACACTGTAAAGGATTTCGAGTGCAAATAGCGTTTGCACGAACTTGACGAGCGCAGTGGGTTCGTGCAGGAGAACCCATTCCTCGTGTCGTCCTGCATCACCCAGCTTGAGACCTTTGGTAAAGAATCTCAGTGTCAGCAGCAGCTCCAAGGGGAAAAAAGAGCGTACAGCCGTGGCATTTGTGGCCAAAGACATACATAGTATGAGGTCAGCGCATAGTGCGATCATGAGAATGTACGACGGTATCATCAACCAGTCATCGAGAAACAGAGCGCTGTCGGCGACACGATGTGCCACAAAGCGCAGGGCAAAAACCAGAGTGCTCAGAACAATAAAAAAGACGGAGATCGTTAGAATCGCATTGCCTCTATCGGCATCAAGTTCGGCCAACGTCAGGCTGCTGGAACTCATGGCTGCTATGCTCGTAGTCGGGCCAGTCAAATCGAACAATCGCCACCTGTGTTTGCTCGCCTAGTGAGACGCCGGTCTCTACTGAAGAAGAGGACTAAGAAAGACGTCCATGCAACAGAACAAAGCAGAAAGAGGCAAATGGAGAACAGAGTGAGGGAAGCAATCGCACAACGAGCCAAACTCACCAACAGAGATCACGACTGACCAATCAACACCAACACCTGTAGTAGTCCCTGTTGCCCCCTGCCGAAGACATTCGCTTCGAGCCTTGTTGAGATTGTTATTTTGGCGTTCTGGATGCTCGATTCGGACTCTTGCGGCTACACCACATTGAGGCCCCGCGCGGCAAGATGTAAGATCCCAAATGTCCCAGTACCACGTCTCATCTCATCCATCTACCATGCTTCGGCTGCCATCACAGAAGCTCCACGTCCCAGAACGCGGTACGATGTACATGGTCATCCAGATGCGTGGGAAATGAGAAGTTTGTACCCGCAACCTGCTTACTTGCGTCTCATTGTGCCATGTCCATTCTGCGCTGGTAGGCACACCCAGAATACACGGTGCAGGCATACCACAAACAAGATAAGCGTAGGATTCCTCTACCCTGGTTCCCCAACAATTCTGAAGTTCCCTGCCCGTGAATACTAAACGTGCTACCAGCGCGATGCTTGTGTTTCGGAGTTGTGATATATCCTTTTGTCTTGGGGCCAGGCTCATTTACTTGTCAAGCCAACGCAGTCGGCCCAACAGCCCTGACTTGGGGTATCCGTGTTGGTCATGGTCGCTCGGTTGAGAAGTGCAGCCGAAGATGAATTGCCTTCCACAAACGGCTCACAAAGCTTTGGTCAAGAACATCCAAGTCGGATCAAACCTCGCACGTCCAAGTGTGATGGCTCACAAGCACACGCGGCTCTGTTGCAGGGCTGCAATCCATTGAGAACAACAGTCTTCTTGGTTTGCTGCCCATACGAGGTCAAAGGATTCGTGGGAACCCCTGGCCAGCAAGGCTCAAGTCCTCTGCGGCTGAACAGGGGCAGAAGGGGTAATCCACCCCAGAGGTAACGGTAAAATGCAGAGGAGAGAAGAGGGTAACATTGTAGGCGCATTCCACACGCCTCTAGTGATCCATGAGATCAATCGAGACTTGTTGCAGGCCCTTTTGATTGTTGAGACTCCTGGCCAATCCGAGATGCTTCAATGTACCAAGGTAGCTAGCTACATGAATTGGCTGTGTTGGCTCATGCGGCTTGACCAGGAGACAAGTTTCTGCACCTTGCAGGACAACGACACAATACCAACGTTTCAATTGCGAGGGGGATAACCCAAAACAGAGTGCTTATGAGTACTTTTGGGCTCCGGACCCCAAGCTAAGCGCAGAAAGTATATAAAAGGAAGAAATTAGGAAGCAATAACGGAGACGATCCGGAAGCTACCGCCAAGCAGAGCAGAGGCACGGCACAGCTGAGATTAACGAGGCATGCACTGTCATCCTATGAAGTTTGTCGAGTGCTTTCAATGTCAGTGACAGAAGAATTTAGTGTGCGGTACTTGGGGGGAGGGGTGTTCTTGGCTTCGAAGACCATGTCTCTCGAGATGCCCACGAAATTGTCTGCGAACGAAGCCTTTGTATTATACCCTGACGTTACAAAAGTACAAGTACAGAGACTGACCAGCTCTTGTAACGATAATACATGCCCATTCTTTATGCAGAGCAGCCCAAAAGGTCATCTCAGTGTCGCAAGGCATAGTTGAGATAAGCCCAAGATTTAGGTTGCTACACCGTAGTAGTGGCTCACTTTGGCCCTAAATTTGGATGAAGGGATGGCCAAAAACCAGGTGTTCGAGCCGTGACTGGTGCAGTCACCAGTCTTGAATATACCATGCACCCTCATGTTAGGTAGGGTATCGGTGCATTGATACTCGAGTGGTCGAATCCTATTCATCGTTTTGTATTTCGCTCAACAAAGGTCTAGGCTTGGTAGTGGAAGCGCGCGACCTGGGACTTGAACGACGAGGCTCATCCTCTTCGTCAATGACTCTAGCTCTAGCCGGAGTAAATCTACAGCTGCGTGTGGGGATTCTTTTGTTCTCTACCTCGAGTTTGCTGGCAACTGCGGCACCACCGGTGACGGCCTGTAACGGTGTGCCTTGGTCTGGAATCGGCACACCTAAGTCTCCGGCCAATGTTTGGCAGGGGTATGACGACCCGACAGAATCGCGTTCGTTACCAACGACGGCAACGGCATTAATTGGCTGGGGAAACTTTTTAAACTGTGCTTCAACAGATGGTGAAGAAGCGAGCAAGGGCGATTGCATAGAGCCGGTAGAGCTCAAGTGACGGTTCTCTTTGCGCGACGTGACCTCTGAAGCGGGCAAGGGAACTTGATGATGCAACACATGTTTTGGCGCACCACTCATTGGATGAGGTTGGTTTAGTAGGGAACAAGTGAGAGAATTGGACAGCCCGCTTGACATGGGTGGCCGAGCCATTTCATAACCTCCTTGCCCTGTGTACGAGCAAAGGAATTAGCCAGAAATCATTAACAGTCAGATACCCAACCGAGCTTCGAATACTCACCAACAGCAGCACCAGTACCGCCAATCAAGGAGGCCGGGGTGTTGGCTGGCACCTTGAGAGATTGCGCCAGACTGTTGTCATTCAAGTCAGGGATAGAGAAGTTCAAATATTCCGACCCAACGTTTTGGCCCATAGTGTAAGACAGAAACGTAGGCATGTCTGCCACAATGCCATTGCTGTCATTATCTTTGCTAGTGTCCCGCATCGCTGAGCCGGGCCAGAGCGTCTGCTGTGATGAGCCCAATGAATTGAACCATTCTTGGTAGGCGGCCTCGCTAAAGTGGTCCAGAAAGTCTAAGGTAGAGGAACTAGAGTTTTTCTGCACACTGGGAGCCGCAGGATGATAAGTAAAGGAACCAGACATGCCCGCTGGCAATGTAGTCGAGGTACCAGATCCTACGCCACGAACAAGATTGGACATGCGTCGAGGAGAGTGTAAATGGGAGTCGGCGCCGTCGTCAGGATGATATGTAGGCACTGGAAGGGCAGGATCGTTTTGTGGACGGCGCCACATCTGGGGATTGGGCCAAGCAATGCCGTTGGTTTCAAGAATCTCTAGAGAATTTTGTCAATACTGAATCCTCCTATTACGAAGGAGGCCGTAGTGATTTGGCAAAGTGCAGTACTGACCCAATGGAGCATGCTGGAATGAAAAGACCACAACATTCTTGATGCGCTCAATCGGGTTCGAGGGCGAGTCTCTGGGGAACCCTTCGCTAATGATGACCTTGATGCGTCCAAGATCGTCTGCTGGGTTCCAGTGGTTCTGATAGAGCAGTTCGCGGCGGAACGGCGGGAACCTGAGCGGCTGAAGCTCTCCCTGTCTCGACATTTCTGTTCACAGCGGTACTTCATTAATACGCCATTCGATTGCTAGACACGCATCACACTTATGGATTTACATACCAGAGGTGGTAGCGATGAGGTGTGGCCACTCGCTCACAGGCTCGAAAGTGGTCGAACTGCAGGCAGTCGCGATTAGCACCCGGAGCAGTGTCTTTGCTTGGGAAGCGAGGCTCGGTCATAAGCCTTTGCACTCACGCCACCATCCGACCGTCAATCATGATGCGAGCTTCGAGCGTGACCAGCGACGGAAACTTGCTGTAGGTCAGAGCATACTGGCTAATACGAGGCGTGCCCCAGCTGTGAATCGAGATGTGGAACTGGGCGCCCGGCTGGAGCGAGGGCACAAAGCAGGTCATGGCTGGGAGGCCAAACGAGGTGCGGCCATGGGGCGACTCGGCATCCTCCACCACATGGCAATTGACGCTGAATTCTTTGAAGGAGCCACGTTCGACGTGGTTGGATGAGAAGAGAAGCACATCCCAGTCGTCATAGCGCATGTTGCAGATCTGAATTGGGATGTTGGCAATTCCTTGTTTGTTTTTGCCGGATGAAGACAGAGGTGATGGGACAGAGGAGCAACGAGTGGCAATGGGGCGTTGAAGTCAGCTACCCAGGTCACCGACCGGCTTTTGCAATCCCAAGATGTCCATGGGCTCCAAGGTTGTTTTCTGGTCCAAGACACACTAGGACAGCGTTCCTTCCCTATGGATTGAGGTGCAAAAGGTGTACCTGCCAATTTCACTGTCGTTGTTGACCCGCGCTTTTGCTCCTTCCTGCATAAGGTCCGTTGTCGGATGGTCGATTCCCGAGCCTGGCCAAGCTCAACTTGCAGCCTGGCCAAGCTCAACTTGCAGCCTGGCCCTCCAAGGCTCTTTTCAAGGCCCAGTGTGCCGTGTATGAGGTAGAGCAAGCGTCTGCTCGCTTTGTGCGGACGAACATGTATTAAAAGGGAGGAGCAGCCAGACTACCAGCCTGGCCAAACCTGTCCCGCGTGCAAGCTCGCGCGTGCCCAATATTGGCCTCTCCTTCCTGATCTTGCTCGTTCCTCAGAGGTCCACCGCTAACTTGCCATGTTCGTCGGACCGGAGTGTCAGTCGAATCTCTTTGCTTCTGTCCGCGTAGTACAAAGCGGTAGGGCAGTTCAGCTCTGTGTACGAAGCAGGCTGCTCAATTTCCAGCAAATTAGCACCATCTAGATGGGTATTTCGGCTTGCACAAGCGAACGTATTGTGAATATTGAAATTGTCTCTTTGAATTCTACTGTATATGCCCACCTCAGTCCACGTCCACCTCGTCCTGGAAAGGCTCTGGATCGCCCGGTGCTCTTGCCTATTATTCAATGTCAGCTATATCAATCTACAGGTAGCGCAACACAATAGCTTTCAGCACTTACCCTAGTGGCACCTGCTCCACCAAGCTCACGATCCAGTCCCGCCTCAAACTCACGGGGGTACGCTGGGATGTCGGGGTATGTGAGCTTTACGGCGTACAGAACCGTGGCGAGCGCTGCAAGAAAGACGCCGATTTGCATGAGACCCTTGCGCGAAGAGACCCAGGTGTACTCGTAAGGCGTAAACATGCCCAATTGGTCGTAGTCCTCGTGGCATGCCTCTCCGTAGTTCCTGCGCTCCTGCTTGTCCCACCATTCGCCGTGCGGGTCTCTGAACTGTCGCTTGATCGGAGGAGGTTGGACGTAGCCACCGTTCTGCAAGTCACAAGCGATTCTCGTGTCAGCCCATGGGTCTTTGCCTCCCTCCATCTCGTCTCTTTTCTTTCTCCCTCCTTTGCTCGTGAGGCCTGTGAATGCAACGCACCATGTTCGGATCTTCAGCGTCCGTCAATTGGGGGTAGTCGGAGGCAGGGTACTTCTCCTCGACCTTCTCGGTATAGGCCGGCATGAAGCTTCGCTGCTGCACAACGGGGAGTCGGCTGGCTGGGCGCAGGGCTGACGCCCGCGCTGCAAGTCGGCGGGAAAGCATCTGTCGGACAAGACTTGACGGTTACTTATGGAGCTTGTCTGGTGTGCAAGCACTGGACAACTTACTTCGGCAGTCGTTCGAGGCCGAAACCTAGTGGTGATGGAGATGCGATTGGCACTGGCGCGTGCCGAGAGTGGATAGCCAGTCGGATTCAGTCAATTTGCAAGCGGCCTCTGGCGAGTATCGAAGCCGTAGCAACGCGGGCGATGAGGTCAAGATGAGTTTGTGCCTGAGGCAAGCAAAAAGCTACTTGTAGTATGTAGTGTCTGTGATAGAGTGGCACGTGCGCAGGTGCTTCAACAGCGGCCTGACAGGGCCTGCGAGCAGCGGTATGCGGGGCCCCTGTCATGGCGCTCAGAGCGCTGTACCGCGTAATCAACACTGCTAGGAATGTACTTTGGTACTGATGACTTCTGCTTTCTGCCATCTCAAACTTTTCCGCCGACAACAAGCCCACGACAACGTGTTTGCGCTCTGCAGCCTCGCCCAGGCCCTTCGACATGCGCAGAATTGGTGAGGCGACAGAGTAACTCTGATTCGACCAGCAGAGGCTGTTTTCGCGACTCCCAATGCTGAATCTTAGGGGCTTCGCGACCCTAACCACCCTCGCCGTCGCCCTTTGGCCCGCGTCGCCATGACCGAGACGGCTTCAACCGCGTCTGCTGCGCCCGACGACTCCGCCCGATCGCTGCCCAAGGACCGCGCTGCTGCTGAAAATGGCCCAGCCAACGGCCCCGGGACCTCACGATCACCTGGTAGCCTTCCTCCTCTCGATACGCACAATGTCCAGGGATCTGGCGACGCTGGAGATGACGCAGATTCCGCGTCAAGCTCACCACTGTCCGACGTGTCGGGGCTATCGGCGCTCTCCATGACTCCCGAACTGCCCTCTGATAATGACGATGCAATCTTGTTCCCAGGCAATGGACACGTCAACGGTTCCGCAGGTACAAATGGCCGAGTTCATCCGCCTGGATTGCTACAAGATGACCGACCTACCAAGCGACGCCGTGTGGGCGATACTCCTCCGCCTTCCAGCTCCAAAAGCCGCAAGGTTGTCGAGTCGCCACCCTGGAAGAAGTTCGAAGCCGACGGTCCTACAACCATCATAGAGGACGGAAAGCGGAAGTCGGGTCGTTTGCAGGTCACGGCACCTATACCTCAGCCGAGCAGTGACAAAAGAAGTGCCAGGAAATCACATGCCCACACCAGCCCTGTCTCCAAGAATCGACAGGGCTCGCGCAGTACCTCGGCCGCTGCGAACTCGACTACAAAGAAGGCGGCCACGACGAATAGCAAATCTTCAGCCTCCAAGAGTTCTGCGGCATCGAAGCAATCAACGCGAAAGTCGACAGCTTCTGACGCAAAGTCGACGTCCAGCAGGAATCATAGATTCGCACAACCCACCCAACCGAGCCGAACATCAGCCAGAACGCGGCGACCGTCACGTACCGCGCGCGAGGATTTTGACGATGGTCTATCGGCTCTGCAATCGACGAGAAATGCGTCACGAATCAGGCTACGGATCGCTCGAGCGGATCACCCGCCCCTTACCGAGCTACCCCTCCTACATCCTCAGCGCGTCCTACAGAAAAAGCTCGCCACAAATCTCGAGGAATATTTCAAGATTGCAGACACAATACCTGTAGCAGAGGGTGGCCAATATCTTTCGGACGATGAGCCTCTTCTTTCTGAGGAGGCCGCCGCTGCCGAGGCTCGCATTATCTTGCGCATCGAACACGAAGCTCGGCCTGATGGTTTGCTTGGCGAAAACTGCTCTATATACCAACCCGAACGTGCCGAAGAAATCCGTCAATATGCCCACATGGACTACGTGGTCAAGGCCGCCCAAAATCTGAGAAAGTGGATGGTTCGAGAACAAAAGGATCATCGGGAAAAAGCCAAAAAGCTTGCAGAAGCATGTCAGGCAGCATGGAAAGCTCGACAACCCAAAACGGCCGAAGAGATTGAACGTGAAGAGACAGAGTTGTGGTTGGCTCGGTACCGCGTCGTGGTAAAAGCCATGTTTGGAACGTGGGACAATGTCAGAACCGTTGTCAACCGTCGACGTGTGGAGGAGTGGGAGGCAGAGGAGCAGCGACGTGTCAAGGCGGCCTTGCAAGAAGCCGTGTCGCGATCCGAGCAGCAGCTTTTGGCCCGACAAGCCCAGTTCGACTCGGATATCACAGACGACGAGCATACAAATGAAGAGATGGACAGTGACCTCATCTCGGATCTGGAGGATGAGCAAAGTCAGGATGGAATGGACATGGACTCGAGGGCTGCATCAGAGAGCGATGAGGACGAAGACAACATGTCATCCTCCGAGGAAGATGACGACCGCAAGTCGGTTGCGTCCGACGAGGGCTTAACCCAGGAACAACTGAGGGCAAAATATGCGGACTTGCCAAGTATCAAAAACACCCAGGACGAGGCGGGTGCTAATGGAATGACACCAGTGAAGACGAATGGTGTTGCTGACGAAGAGACAAGTGATGAGTCGGTGGATATGGATGATGACATGGGCTCTTCAGACGACGAATCTGGCGATGGAAGCAGCTCGGAGGAAGATGAAGAAAGTGAAGATGGTGACCGACCGTCCGGTCTTCTCGGCCTCTTTTTCGGCAAGAAGGAATTGAAAGACTTGCAAGAAGAGAAGACGGAAGAATCCGTTGAGGAAGATATAACCGAAGACGATGATGACGACGACGTCATGCTACTGGACATGGAACCATCAGAAGCAGGCTCGCCCCTGGCCGAAGAGCCCACGCAGCCTGGGGAGAAGACATCCGTGGAGACGGTGCATGACGCGCCTCCTGTGGAAGAGCTCGCAACACTCAAGACTACCGGTGATGAGGAACTGGTCAATGGCAGCACGGGTGCTCCTCATAGTAATGTCAAGGGCTTGCCAGTAAAAGACACGGTAGTAAAAGCAGAGTCGACTATACCACCAATGAGCCCCGAAGGCGAAGCCGAAGCCCCGACGACGAACCCAGCAAGCCCGGAGCGGAGCCAGTCGCTTCATACCACGGACACAAAACCGTCAGACATTGACACGGCCACATCTGTTGAGCCACCGAGCGCCATGCAAGATATGAGTAGGTCAGTGTCTGAACAGCCTACAGCGCCACGGACCGAAGTACCCTTTCTGTTGCGGGGAACGCTGCGTGAATACCAGCACTATGGCCTTGATTGGCTTGCAGGACTCTACGCCAACAACACGAACGGAATTCTTGCAGAC
This sequence comes from Coniella vitis, assembly GCA_011317545.1. Taxonomy (NCBI): domain Eukaryota; kingdom Fungi; phylum Ascomycota; class Sordariomycetes; order Diaporthales; family Schizoparmaceae; genus Coniella; species Coniella vitis. The sequence goes on from WUJK01000003.1 coordinate 1,185,704, forward strand.
GAAATGGGTTTGGGCAAGACGATCCAGACGATTGCGCTGTTGGCGCATTTGGCGTGCGTCCACGAAGTGTGGGGCCCTCATCTTGTCATTGTGCCGACCAGCGTCATGTTGAACTGGGAGATGGAGTTCAAAAAGTGGTGCCCCGGCTTCAAGATTCTTACGTATTACGGCACGCAAGAGGAGCGCAAGAGAAAGCGCCAGGGGTGGACGAATGACGATGTGTGGAATGTTTGTATCACCTCTTATCAGATCGTCCTGCAGGACAACCAGGTCTTCCGGCGGCGGAGATGGCATTACATGATCCTTGACGAAGCCCACAATATCAAGAACTTTCGGTCGCAGAGATGGCAGACGCTGCTCGGCTTCAACACACACTCACGCCTGCTGCTGACCGGTACGCCCTTGCAAAACAACCTGACTGAACTGTGGTCGCTCCTCTTTTTCCTCATGCCCTCTGAAAATGGGGTGGGCGGCTTTGCCGATCTCAAAGAGTTCCATGATTGGTTTGCAAGGCCCGAGTCGCAAATCCTCGAGCACGGTCGCGAAAAGATGGACGACGAAGCCCGCGCCATCATCTCCAAGCTGCACAAGGTCCTTCGTCCCTATTTGCTGAGGAGGCTGAAGGCGGATGTCGAAAAGCAAATGCCCGCAAAGATTGAGCACGTCGAGTTCTGTCGTTTGTCTAAACGTCAAAGAGAGCTTTACGACGGGTTCCTCGCTCGTTCAGAGACACGAGAAACATTGTCCTCGGGCAACTACCTGTCCATCATCAACTGCCTGATGCAGCTGCGCAAGGTCTGCAATCACCCAGATCTCTTTGTCGATCGCCCTATCATGACGTCCTTCCGGATGGACAAGTCTGTTCCCGCTGAATACAACATGACCGAACGTTTGGTGCAGCGGAAGCTACTGGCCCAAGATCCAATGACCAAGGTCAACCTAGGCGTGCTGAATCTGTTGCCAGCGCTCAACGAGCATATATCGAAGCTACATGCGGAACGGATCCACCAACTCAGCGCCCATAGCGTGCTCTTCAACTTACGGGACATGCAACGTGTGAGAGCGCAGTCAGCTTACCAGGCACTGGATCCCACTACCGTCCATTCAAACGTAGCCTTCCTGGACACTCGAGCTCGCTGGCACCGCTTCGAAGAACTGCAGCACTACCGGTACCTGAATGCACTGGGTAGAGAGCAGTGGCCGGTTTACGGCAAGCAGCTGCGAGATTTCCTTAGCCTTGGGGCCGATCTGCGGCCCTACAAGCCTCGACCACGGATCCCAAAGCAGGTTATGAGCTGGTTCGAAGAGGATTCGTTTCTTTTGAGAAGCATGATTCCAACGCTAGACCAGAGAGCAGAATCGCTGGAAATGACAATCACCAAATTTGCCTGCGTGACACCAGCAGTTGTCACACGAGACTTGGACTCGATAGTGCTCGGTACAGCGGGCGTGAATGCATTCACCGATGCCGACCTCAAGCTCTCCGCTCCTGTTCGACGACTACCATTTACACCACCTGAGCCTCCCACCGACCCCTGGCATGAATCCCGCATGCGCCTCTCCATTCAATTCCCCGACAAGCGTCTCCTGCAGTACGACTGTGGCAAGCTTCAGGCGCTCGACAAACTACTGCGCAAGCTGCAAGCTGGCGGCCACCGCGCGCTCATCTTTACCCAAATGACCAAGGTGCTGGATATCCTTGAACAGTTCCTCAACATCCACGGGCACAAGTACCTGCGACTCGACGGCGCGACCAAAGTCGAGCAGCGGCAGATCCTCACGGACCGCTTCAACGTGGACAACCGCATCCTGTGCTTCATCCTGTCCACCCGCTCGGGCGGTCTGGGGCTCAATCTCACGGGCGCCGACACGGTCATCTTTTACGACCAAGATTGGAACCCGGCCATGGACAAGCAGTGTCAAGATAGATGCCATCGTATCGGCCAGACGCGCGATGTGCACATTTACCGCCTGATCAGCGAACACACCATTGAGGCCAACATCCTGCGCAAGGCCAGCCAGAAGCAAATGCTCGACGACGTGGTGATCCAAGAAGGCGAGTTCACGACCGAGTACTTCAACAATAGCAAGCAGGTCACGGTGCAAGATGTAGCGGGCCGCCTGATGGGCGAGAACGACGATGCCGCCAACGCTGCCATGGACCTCGTGCTGGGCGGCGTGGAGACGAGCGACACGCGGACGGCCACCAAGGCGCTGGAGCAGGCGGAGGACACGGAGGATGTGGTGGCCGCGCGCGCTGCCGAGAAGGAGATTCAGCAGGACGACGCAGACTTTTCGGAACAACACCGGGCGGGATCCGGTTCGGGCACTGCCAGTGTGGCGCAGGGGACCTCGCGCGAGGGCTCCGTGGCGGGACCACTTGGTAGCGGCGGCGGCGGCGGCGGCGGCGGCGGCACTGGGCCTGGGAGAAGTGGACTGGGGCTGTTTGCTGAGAGTGTTGCCGACACACCTGCTGGTGATGAAGAGCGACACGATGCCGAGCCTGAATTCAACGCTTGGGGGGAGCGTGTGCATAATATTGACGAGTTCATGCTGTCGACCATGGCATCGATGCTGGAGGGCACGCCTTTGGATTTGCCCAAGGATAAGAAGAAGGGCAAAAAGAAAGGGCGAGACACGAGGAAGCGGTAGACTGGTGGGAAGCAACAACGTTGCTATGATATGATATTAAATATGGTGGGCGTTTCTGGTTGGGTAAAATTATGCATCATCATCGTCGTCGTCGTCGTCGTCAGCATCACAGAAAGCGAAGAAGGATGTTTTTTTTTTTTTTTTTGGATTGGGCTTGGAGAATGGCCATCGAAAGCATGGCATCATGGAAGAGAACAAGCAAGCAACTGTATTGCATCGTCGTTGGAACTGGTTTGCATCACAAGGCACTGGCAAGACAGCGGCTTTCACATCTTGGTCTGAGTGGCCTGTCTCTATTGATGCTTGGCTGCTAGCATGGGGGCATCACGTTAGGATAGGATATGGTAAACCAGAAAATACCACCCTACTGCACCACACCATAGCATCAAAGGCCTATAAAGGCCCACCAGTCCTGTCGATCCATATGCATGCGTGAGCATCCCTTTACCGAGCCCGGGCCCCTCACCCAACCGCGACGACGGCGCTGAAGAAACGAAAATCACACGATAGAGTCTGTTTTCATAGTAGGGGGATCATTGGGATCATAGGGAATCTCTCTCTCTCTCTCTCTCTCTCTCTCTCTCTCTCTCTCTCTCTCACTCACTCACTCACTCACTCACTCACTCACTCACTCACTCACTCACTCACTCTCACTCTCACTCACACACACACTCTCTCTCTCTCATCAAAGACACCGTCGACGTTTCCTTCGAACCAGGATGGAAAGCCAAAGCAAAAACTCACCATGTATCGGATCGGATCTCAAGGCGAATACTCGCTCGACAAAGCATAGTATTCGTTTGGGACCATGGGAGCTACACAAGGAAAAGAATGTTCACTCAAAGATGCCCGACTTGCGAGTCACAAAGAGTGCGAACTGCCGTTGGAGATAATGCAAGTGCTGTTGCTTGAACTCTCCAGTGCCAGTGGTCGAATGTCGCTTTATATCTTCGGCAAGATAGACAGTCGAGAGATAATTGCGCATAATCTGAGCGTATAGTATAGACACATGCAGTCTAGCTCTTGATCCTTCGGCAAAGCAAGCTGGGTATCAATGTCACGGATACGTAGTCCAAGTCATCTTGGAGGCTTTGTATAGTACAGTAGATAAGATTGAGTATATTAGATAATAAGAGTGTAGATATCTGCTGGTTTTTGGTCTCTCTTCTTGGACAGACCTTGACCTCTGCTCCCTCTCACTGGTTGCTGGTTGCTTGAAACCTTTAGGATCAGTTATGATGGTTTGTCGACCAGAATATATATATATATATATATATATATATCAAACCAATTCTATCACCAGCTCCCTTCTTACATTGTAGTAGTGGTGTGGCTGGTTGTCCTCCACATCCGCAAAGGCGCCGCTTGTTTATTCACCACAGACACATGCATTTGATTCAATAATTTCCAATTTTTTACTTTCTATTTCCATGTAAAATAAATATATATCCAAAAGAAGACACACAACACTATCCCCCAGCCTGCCTCACCCAACGGCTAATGCTCCCCATGCTCCTCGCTCGACGACGACGACGACGCCATCTCGGCCGCGGGAGGCGCGCTCTGTGCAATCTTTGTGCGCAACGACGTGTCGCGCTCCACATACAGGTCCCCGTCGGCGGCGCGGCGGCGCACAAAGTCGCGCAGGTAGGTGAAGTCGCGGCAGACGTGCTCCTGGTTCGAGTCAATGTACTGGCGCTCGGCCGAGGCCATCCACTTGGTCGGCACGAGCGTCGTGCTGCCGTAGCACTGCACGTGCTGGCGGATGGCGTCGAGGCAGTGCGCCGTGTGGGACATGCCCGTCTCGACGGGCATGCCGTGGTGGGTGTAGTGCTCGGGGCTGAGGGCCATGCGGATTTGGTTCTGGGCGGGTGTGTTAGTGAGGGTTTGTTTACTTGTTGGTGTCTCACTCTCTCTCTCTCTCTCTCTCTCTCTCTCACACACACACACACACACACACAGTCTTCACTGCTTCCTGATCTCATCATCTCCAAGGAGATTTGAACGTAGGGTGAGTGAGTGAGTGAGTGAGTGAGTGAGTGAGTGAGTGAGTGAGTGAGTGAGTGAGTGGGCAAGCCAAGAAGATAAAGAAAAGAAAAAAGAAAGAAAAAAACATACAAGGCAGTGAAGCGTGTGAAACAGATCCAACGCAGCGGTATACCCGCCGCGCTCCTCGTCAATGTACTCATGCCTCCCCTCGCCCCACGCCTCGACCGCCTCCTCCTCGGAAATGGAAAAGTACCGGTCGCCAATCAGGCGCTCCCAGTTGGCGTCGATCTCGGCCGACGGCTCGCCCGCGTAGAGCTTGTTCTCGGGCCACTCGGCGTGCCGGTCCACCTCGGGCGAGCGCATGGTGCCGTTTTCGTCGAACCGCGGGCTGCCGGAGAAGCGCTTGACCTCCAGCGGGACCGCGGTGAGAGTTTCTGTGTTTGGGGGAGGCTTTGTTAGTATTGTTTTGTTTTATGGCACAGACACAGACACACACACAGAGTGAGAGAGAGAGAGAGAAAGAAAGACAGAAAGGAGCATCAAAAACATATTATAACATCATCATAAATGGTAGCAAGCAATGTGGAAAAGGGAAACAACTCAGCAAGGGATCGGCTCTGAGGAAAGCGGCTGAATCGCCTGCCCATAAAAGAATGGTCACATATTCAATAATAATAAAAAAGAGAATAAAAAAAAATACGCACGCAAATCTGTCGTAAATGTCGTCTCATAGGCCCCAAACTGCATCGAATCGGGCCGCTCCAGCAGCAGCAGAATCGTCGTCGTCGCAAACACACAGGTCAGCACCCACGGAATCACCTCGGGCGAGATCATGCGCTGCCACAGCGGCCGTCTGGGCTGGATGAGGCGCGGCCGCGCGGCCAGCTCCGAGTCTGTGGATGTGCGCGGCTCGTCGATGAAGCGCACGCTCTGCTGCTGGTGGTGTGCCGCCTTTTCGAGGTCGCGGGATTGCCGCGTGGGCGACCCGAGGGGCGATTTCAAGGCTGGGATCACCATCCTCTTCCTTTGTTTTCTTTTTTTTTTAATAATGAGAAAAGGAGGCCCTGTAATATGTGCCAGGGAGATGCGATATATAAATATGCAGGACAAAACCCGAAATCCTGGTCCGATCTTGTCCTCTTCTTCTTCTTCTTCTTTTTTCCTTTTTGGCTCTGGCGCAAAAGAATCACGGTGCACGCGGTTCAGCTCACTGAGCGAGGTGTGGATGGGATTAACAATTATGACGACGCTGGGACAAGAAGGATTCGATCCCAGGATCGATGCTTATCCGAAACAGCTGGCTTGACGTTGCTGTCGCTGCTGCTTTGATGGCTGACGGCTCAAAAGGAAGGGGAAGAAAAAAAAGGGGGCTTTTTCCCCCCTCTGGTTTCGCAAAAAAGCCAAGCAAGGAAATTGACCGAGGACGGCACAGCAATCAGCAGAATTCCAAAAGAGTGAGCGAGCAAGCAAGCCAGTGAAAACAAGCCAGAGATGGAGGGGGGGAAAGAGCAGGAAGAAAAGAACAGGCAAGAAACCAAGCGCGTGTCCGCGTTGTCCTTTGCGGCCGTTTTATCTCTCCATGGATCGTGGGCTTTCTTCACTTTTCTGTCTCCCCCCCTTGGATTGTCCCGCCAAAAACAACCACGGCGGGACACCCCGACAGGTCTCCCTCCAGTGGACAGTCTCCGCTATTTCTGCTCATTTCGGCTCCGGCAGTCCCCTCGCAAGAGGGAAAACGGGGGCGGAGGAGCCACAGGCGGTCAGGGCCCCTGGGCCTTGATTTGTGGAAAAGATTGGGGGGCTGCCACTCTGGAAAGCGATGGGGTTTTGCTGATCATGATCCAAAGAACAGAATGGATTCATGGGGAAACATTCTAGAAGGAAGAAGCCGATACTTATGCAGAGATGCGTGGATCCATGGCCAAAAAGGCGGGAGACCAACGCGTGTACTTGATGCTTATTACTTAGTGACAGCAACAGAACAGCTGTATATGTCTTGCCAGCGCGGAGCAAAGCGAGCAACATGCCATACAAGTGGCGCGGCTCTGTCGTGGTCTCTTTTGTGCCTGGTTCTTGCGGTATTCACCGCTCGACATGCCATGTAGCGGCGGAAAAGGGGCTCCAAGCTGGATGGTTTGTTGTCTCTTGCAGAAACTTGGAAAGCAAAGACCATGCTCGTCATCAAGGGGGGCCTTTTATCTTGGGAGATCTTCGCCAGGAGCCTTGTTGCTGCCGTGGCATGGTCCGTCTTGTTGCTGAAAAGGGCTCCAGAAAAAAAAAAACGATCCCCACGATACGACATGATAGTCCAGTTCATCACACATGGGCACAGCAGCCAGGCCCCGCTAGGCTCAAGCGTCCAAGACGACGACTGACTAGCAGAAACGGCGCAGGCTAGAAGACGGGAAATCTCCAGTGCTTCCGGCGTGGCGTGGCGTGGCGTGGCGTTTGGAGGCACACTCGCTTCCAGTCGCAGCTATTATTGTACACTTTGCCCATCTGTAGACACTGAAATACGGGATGAAAAGCTTGGACGGCTCACAGTTGGCCGTGGATCCTTGTCGATGAGGCATTTGAGCCGCAGTCCACGTATAATTGATTGATTCCCCTGTCGTCTGTCTCTTGCTCGTGCTCCAGTTCTCGCCCATCCTCGAGCCCATGCTCGTCTTCCTCGGCTGTGCGAACTCTCGAATGAGTCAATGAATGGACTGCTAGCACGTATGGATATGTCTGATTACGAAGCAATAAAGAGAAATAAAAGGCTCGTCGTTCCACTGGCCCGGGCGCGCCATATTCCAACGCCCCCCCCCCCCCAACCTGATTCAACTGAAACAAGAGCGGCCAGGCCGTGGGCATACATAATAGTACAGGCCAAATCTTAAGCATAATCGTGTTGGGACTCCATCAATGAATGCATGCTACATGCCATGTCCACCCGGCTTCTGTTTGCCAACTGGTTGGATGTGGCGGTTCCCAAGACTAAGTCTATCAACCAGCAGCCACACTCCAAGGAAATATCGACTAGTGCGTGAGATATTGCCCAGAAATAGCCCCAATGAAGAAGAGAAAAGCATCAAATCCACAGCCGAACAACGCACTGTGCCATCTTGATCACCATCACCGCCCTCAAAACCCCTCCAGCCGCGTCCCCACGCCGTACACAGCCGCCCGCTCCAGCAACGCCTGGCACACAGCCAAGTCCATGATCCCCATGCCCACGCTCTTGTACACGACATTGCCCCCGGCCAACCACCGTTCCAGCCGCTCCCCTTCCCCTCGAGCGTCGCGAGCCCCAAGTATGTGCGTCAGCGCGCCCACTTCCACGATCCTCTCTGCCTCAATCCCAGCCTGGACCAGCTCGCCAGCCTCCAGCGCACAGCCTGCCCGCGTATCCACCACAATGATGGAGCCCGCTGTTGCTGCTGCTTCTACTGCTGCTGCTGTTGCTTTTGCACCATCCGTGGTGTTGCTTTCGGCGCGTGGGCGATAAGAATGTGGCCCCTCCTCTGCAACAACAGCCTGGAGCAACGCGGGATCGAGTTCCTGCATGTCGAGCTTGTACGAGCCAATCGCCGAGATGAAGCGCGTCTTGCGTGCGTCTGCACTGGCTGCTGCTGCTGCTGCTGCTGCTGCTGTAAGCCACGCCGCGGGAAAGAGCGGTTGTGTGGACGGCGTGGTGCAAAAGATGGCATCGGCGCGCGTGACGGCTTCTCGTAATGCCTCCTTTGCGTGCTGCTGCTGCTGCTGCTGCTGCTGCTGCTGCTGCTGCTGCTGCTGCTCCTGCGTGGCATCGTCGGCAGCAGACCCTGGCCCAGTCTCGAGTATGGAGAACTGGACATGGTTCTCGTCATCATCCTGTTGACTCCCACCAGCACCAGCAGCATCCATCTCGCGCAAACGCTCCACCAGCTCCTTGGCCCTCTCCGCAGACCGATTCACAATCGTCACCGTGCGAATCTGGCCCCTCTTCAACACGAGCGCAAGCCGCACATGCCACAAAGCCTGTTTGCCCGCCCCAAACACCACAAGGTGCGCCGTCGCGTTGCGGCGCGCGTAGAGCAGCATGGAGCCCAGCGCGGTGCGAAAGGCCGTGGTCTCGGCCGCGTTGACGAGCCCTGTTGCGCGGCCGGCTGCGTCCAGGACCAAGATGGCGCCTGCGATGCTGCGGTCGGCTTCCTTGTTGTTAGTCTCTGTCTTGGTGTTTTCCCGTGACGGCGACGAGGGGGCCGGCACGCCGACGACTTTGACGGACGAGGCGCCCGGCAGGGTGGCGGGCATGAAGAGCATGGTGGGCCCGCCGCCGGGCCGGGTGATGCTCTGGCGGTGGCATTGGTAGCGGCTTTCCTGGCCGGTCGAGTAGGCTTGGAGCGCGGCGGTGAAGGGGGAGAGGATGGCGTGGATGTCGGCGGGCGCGAGGCGGGCGAGGAGGGACTTGACGTCGCTGTCGGAGAGGACTGTGAGGGCCATTCTTTTTGTTTTTTTCGGGTGAGAGTATATAGCTGAAGAAAGAGACGATGAAGGCCTGTTTGGGTCTTTTGTCTTGAGCAAACAGATGAGGAGGGTGTTACGTTTCAGTCATCAAGTTTTCGTTGCGTTGATCTGCGTGATGACTATAAGTAGCAGCAGCCAGAGGCCGTCATCGGCCCGGAATGGGGCAGCAGACTGCAGCCGGGCGGATATTGGGTCCGGTTTGTATAATCAATACAAAATCACCAACTTGCCAACTTATTCCAAAGGGTGTTTGTCGAGTGGTGACTGAGCTGTGCACAAGTATCTGCGCTTTGTGAGGCTTTGAGGATGGTATACGGCACAAGAGCATTCATATATATATATATGATTATATAATCGTTATATCATGCAGCCTCGCTCTGTGTCTCGATAGTCTTGCTTGATTTCCAAACTCTTGCTGGCTTCTTGATATCTTCAAGACGTTGAAAGCATCTCTGCGTGACTCTTCTCTTTGTAGATCATTTTGCCGTTTCAATAATTTCACTTCACCGTCTCTGTGTCTGCCCGCTTAGCATCCACATCAAGATCTTCTTCTTCACGCCTCGTCGTCCTCTCTTCAAGCCCAGACGGCACTCTCTCGACCACAGTATCGTTCAGAGCCGCCAGCCTCTTTGGTCTATGGATTCATCCCTCACAAGGTCAGCAGTCATGGTCCAAAAGTCATCATAGGATATTTTGTGTCCTAGCCAAGAATAAAAAGAAAAGAGAGAGAATAGAGAAGAGAGAAGAGAGAAGAGAGAATAGAGAAAAGAAGAAAAAGAAGAAGGAGAAAAAAGACCACTCACAGCAAATACTTGACATCCACAACCCGCAAAAACACCACCATCCCCCCAAACACAACCCACATGGCCGCCGAAACCTGCCACGCAAAGCGATAGTACGGCGCCTCGCTCGCCGGCCAGATGAGCACCTGCGCCCACGCCAGAAACGCATACACCAGCGCAATCGCATAGCCCACAACCAGCGCGCGCGCCTCGCCGTCGCGCGGCACCAGGTCCGCCAGCCACGCGAGGATCAGCGGCGCCGTGCCCGCGCTCACATAGGTCAGCAGGTAGCTCGCGTACGCGGCGGCGATGGGCGTGCTGCGCGGGTGCCGCGTCCAGACGCTCATGGCGAGGCACGGCACGAGCCCGAGGGCCGCCTGGAGGACGAGCAGCGCCCAGCGCGTGCGCAGCACGTCCGAGAGGATGGCCCAGAGCCAGAGCGAGACGACGGCGAGCGCGTTGCCGCCGATGGGGATCTCGTCGACCTGCTGCGTGGTCCAGCGCGGCGTCGTGCCGTCGGCTTGTGTTGCGGCCTCGAGGAAGAGGTTGAAGTAGTTGGACCCGTACGCGGCGAGCACCGCGCAGAGGTACAGCACGGGGATGAAGTAGGCTGTCCACATGGTGGCGGTGCGCCGCGCGGCCGCCCAGGTGATGCGCTGCGCGTCTGCGCGGCCGTGGCGCGCGAGACGCTGCTGGGCCATGGCCGCGTGGTCCGACGAGAACCACCACGAGGCGCGCGGGTTGGGCTGGGATGGGTAGTCTGGGAGCAGGAAGAAGCCGGCGAGCCCGACAACGACGGTCATGCTGGCGTTGATGATGAAGAGCCAGCGCCAGCCGGCGATGCCGTGGGCGCCATCGACGGTGTCGAGGATGGCCGTTTGTAGGGCGCCTGAGAGCATGCTGCCGATGGACTGGCACGAGTGGTAGAAGCCCATGCGTTTGGCGAGCTCGGTCGGTGTGTACCAGTACACTGTCGTAGTCGTTGGTGGTGAGTATGAAGAGGACCCAAGTATTCCTTTTTTTTAATATATATATCTTCTTCTTCTTCTGCTCATCTCCAACACGACAAAAGACATCCACAAGAACCGTCAAGAATTCAACACGCAAGACTTACTGAACAAGGTCATCATGCCCGGCCAGGCACTGCTCTCAAAGATACCCAGAAACACCCGAAGCACATACACCTGGTGCGCATTCTGGCACAGCGCAACCAGGCCCGTGATGCCGCCCCACGCAATCTCGAGGCTGGGCAGCCACCACGACGGGCGCACCCAGGTCATGATGACCTGGCTGGGGATCAGCATGAGGCAGTACGAGATGCTGAAGTAGGTCGTAAAGTAGTTGAGCTCGTTGCCTTGCAGGTGCAGGTCCTCCTTCATGCCCGAGACATAGGCCGTCGAGATGTTGGTCTGGTCGAGGTACTTGATGACCTGCGAGATGCACCCAAAGGTCATGAGAAAGAGGTCGAGCCGCCGCACCAGGTCGCGCTCGAGGGGGGTGCGCTCGGCATGGCTGCGGAAGAAGGCGACGCGCTCCTTGAGATTGCGCCAGCCCATCGGTTGTATATATATATCAGAGTCTCTCGGTGTGTGGTTGTCGATCAAGAGATGTATGGAAGAGTTGCAACCCACACAACAAAGAAACAAACAAACAAACAAACAAACAAACAACAGAAAAGAAAAAGAAGGATCCTCGTCAGGTAGAAGCATCTGGGGTTCAAAGAGCACATCATATGTATAAGCACAAATAGTACAAGTCTTGTGTTCCGTCTTGCAAGTGGAGTCTATCAGCGTCCGGACCGGTAACGCACCCAACTCCCTTTTCATCGGTTATATTTTGCAGTTACATGGCAGAGTCACATATGCATAATTCACAAACAAAAGCCCAAACTCCCCAGGTATAGCGACAAAAGAAGACAGCCTGCCAAGCACGTTATCACTCCACTCAAGAGCGTGCTTTCTACACTTATCATCATGTAGCATATGCCCGCCGCCGCAACAGCATAGGAAACTCTGTGATTGGGTCCCAGAACCTCTGAATAGGACAGCCGCGAGTCAAGCACCCTCGATGCCCGTCTCAACGAGAAGGGGGAAAAGATGATATTATTTTTTTATTTTTGTTTTTTTCCAAGAGAGGGATCAGATGTTGGTTCTTTATGTACTACTATAATTCCAGACGGGCTTTTCCACAGTCCAAGATATCACATCCAAGGCTTGGACCTTACTGATATCCCATCAGAACTTGCCCAAGCTGGACCATGGAGCCGAATAAGGAGGGGGGATACTCTCTACTCGGTTCTCTCGACAGACAAGGGCCAAGAGGAGGGGTAAAAAAGAAAAGAAAACAAAAATCAAAAATCACAAGGCGATCCTCACCGGCGTCGTACCATCACAGACGAATCCGGGGTAGTGGAGTCGGATGGATGCTCGCTCTTCCGACGTCGCTGGTCAGAGTCTGTTGGTTGAGCGCATGGCTGCGGCTTAATAAATCAAAGAGGCGAAGAAGAATCCCTTTTGTTTGCGGAGCCGAAGGAACTTGGCAAAGAATCTCAAGGTTACAACGAGAGGATAGCTACTCGGCCGAGGAGCGGACAAGAGAGCATGGAGGGTAATAAACACTTCTCGTGTATCAGTCAGTGCTCGCCCCTCCTTGTAGGACCTCGTCACCTCCAAGTATAGTGATAAATCCATACTATTTTTCCATGGACAGACTATACCCATCACCAGGCCACCTGCTCGTCCACCCAAAACTAAATCACCGCCCACTTCCTCATCCTTAGTCCCTCTTCTTGCTGAAATTCGGCAACGCCAGCCACAACAACAGCAATACCACCAGCAGCGCCAGGATAATCGGCTGCAACACACCCACCCCCTTGGCCTGCGCAATCGCGCCCACCGCAAACGGCAACACCGCGGCCCCTCCTCCGCCAAACGCCGCCGCAAACCCAATCGTGCTCACGTGGAGGTACCTGGGCAGCGACTTGGTCGCAGCGACGATGGCAGCGGGAAACAAAGGCCCGAGGAAGAAGCCGACGAGGGCCACGGCCACGGCGGAGACGATGAACTGCGGGACGAGCCAGAAGAGGAGTTCGAGAGCCATTGCTGTGGGGAGGTAAATCTGTGTGCGCGGTGGTGTTCATGGTAAGTTAAGTATTCTGTAGAGGTATTGATGGTCACAGCGTGAGAAAAAGAAGGCAAAAGGCAAAAGGAGGAAGAACAACAAGGCAATGACAACAAGAAGAAAAAAAAGAAGGAAAAAAAAGGACTCACCATAAGAGCCAACCTCTCCCCCAGTCGCGGCGTCACAAACCCCAGCGTGACCCTCCCCATCGTCAACCCCAGCCAAAACCCCGTGGCCGTCATTCCACTCGCAAACGCAGCGCCGTGCCGCTCATTGATCATAAAGGTGACAATCCAGCCCCCCAGCGCAACCTCCACGCCAACATAGCAAAGCAAAAACACAGCACACAGCCAGGAAACCCGCGCAGCAGGCATCTGCAGCAGCGCCTCGTGCATCTTGGACGTGTTTTTCTTGCTCCCATTCCCGTCATCCGCCGCCGCCGCCGCCGACGACGACGATGCCGCTGCCATCTGAGGATGCTTGTCTCGGAAAACCTGGCCCGAGATGGGCCAAAATGCCACCACGAGCAAGACGGTTTCGACCCCCGCGATGCCAATCATGACATGGTAGAAATCATACCACTGCGCCCCCCATTTTGTGATGAACGAAGTGGCAATCAGCGGGCCCAGCACACCGCCCAGGCCATAGAACGCATGGAGCACCCCCAGCACCTCATTGGCATTCGCCATGGCGCCAATCCACGCATTGAACGCGGCATCGCTGAGCCCGCTGCCGAACCCGGCAATCGCGAAGACGACCACCAGCGCTGCGTACGGCGGGTGCTGCGACGCAGCCACGTAGGCGATCAGGTGGCACCCGCCGCAGAGGATGGCGATGCCGCGCTGGCCATAGTGCGTGTGGATGGTGTTGTTGAGGCTGGCCGCGAGCGTGTAGCCTATGAAGGGGCTGAGGAAGATAAGAGACACCAGCGTATACGAAAGGTTGTAGTAGGGCCCCATGTAGGGGATGATGGCGCCGAGTGCAGAGTCGTTGAAGCCCATTGTCATGAGCGACCAAAAGGCGGCGAGCACGCGGAAGGCGTTGCTGCGTGGGTGATTCCAGCGCTCGAGAGGCGCGGACGCTGTGATGGGGCTGGGGAGGCGCGAGATGCCATCACCATGGACACCATGGTCGCGGATACTGCGGGGAGGTGTTGGTGTTGGTGATGCTGCCTTGTGCGCAGTGTTCTTGCTGGGCTTGGGTGAGTCGAGTGGATCAATGGGAATGGAGGCGAGCTCAAGCGTGGCTGTGGTACTGCCAGACATGGCGGTTGCCAGGGACTCAAATCAAGTCTGGCGGTAGTAGCACAAGGGCTCAGCTATGTAACAAAGCATATAGCAGTCAGGAGGCTCAGATTGGTAGCTTTCAAGAAAGATATCAACCCCCGACAGCTGTTGTGGTTGCAACTTCACATGGCAGCACCCAAGCGTTCCCTTTTTGAAGGCGTGGGAATCAATCAGAACAAATAACTCTTCAAAGGGCAAATGTCGTAGCCCAGACTCTAAAAGAACATGTGGCATACTTCCTGTGAAGGTGCTGAGCGACAGACTTGGCACTCGTCCCGGAAATGAGTCAACCTTTGGAGTGGAAGACGTTCTTAATTCCCCCACGGGCGTCTGTCGCCCCTGATCATCGGTCCGGCATGAGAGGATCGAGTACGATAAGTAGAAGATATGCTTGACGTGGCGCTGCAGTAGTAGTCCCCCACGGATAATCATCGGAATCTGGTGATGGACCAATGAATCCATTTGGCCAAGTACGTGAGCCCCTCACCTGCCTAACCGTTAAGCAGCTCCAACATCGCGGGGTAACACTGCCTTGTCTCGATCTGATATAATACACAATGTACATGGCAGCCTCTAGTGTGCTCTTCGACTCCTAAATCACACAAATGTTCCATGTCAAGACAAGATGTCAAGAAGAGGATTGTGCATCCTGAGCCAACATGGTTCCTGCCTCCAATTCATCAGGTCCGTCGTTCGAAACGAAAAGAAGAAAAAAAAAAAAAAGAAAAAAAAAAGAGGTATCCCTTCGCGGATGGGGCTCTTATATGTCAAAAAAACCTCGCAAATCGTGATACGCCACCAAGCATTGCAGCCTGTTTTGGTAGGTTACTTTGCGGTCCTTGGAGCGTTCGGGTCGACTTCTCGCCTTCTCTTCACTAGACTCGTCGTTGTTGAGCAGTGCTTCCAACTTGTCCCCGAGCTTTTTCGAGGTAGTCTGCTCGAAAGAATGCTCTGACCAGCCCTTGAACCAGGCCTTGTACTCTTTGACCAATAGCTTGGAAGGGTGAAGCGCCTCGGTTCGGTGGCTATCCAGATAGAACAGCGTGGCAATGCCCTGCTCCCCGACGAAGGCGTCCATCTTGACGCCGTCCCTCTCACAACCGCGCAACTCGGCCCGCTTGGTGGAGAAGGCCTGGGTTTCGGCCCAGAAAGCGGCGAACCACGGGAGTTTCTGCTCCAACTTTTGCATGAGCAGTGCTTCACGCTCTCCTGTTTCGTGCGCGGCAAACACCAGAGGATCGAATTCCTTGGCGGCAGCCTCCAATTTGGCGAGCTGGCCTGGTAGGTATTCGGGCAAAAAGAATTTTTCCTGAATGTGACCGTGGGAAGAACAACAAGAACCGTCCAGAGAGTCGATCATCTTCTGACAGAGATCGTCGCACGTTTCTTGGAGAGTCTCCCAGTCGAAGCAAACGTCGGCCAAGTCGACAGACGCGTACAGCTGCGTGAGTTCCAACACAGCCTCGGGTGTCCAGGTATGTAGGCGGCTGGCCCAGCCCTTGACGAAATTCTTGCCTTGCTCGTGCTTCTCTGGGTCCATGCCCAGCTTTGTGGCGAGCTGAGATAGCGCAGGCTTGCCATACATGTCCCGAATCATGTCCTTGAAGTTGTCACGCTCGTCGGCGGCGTGAGTAGGACAGGTGTACAAGCGACGGGCTTGGTATTTGCCCAGGATACTTCCCTCCAGCAACAAGTGGCCATTCTTCCACTGACTGCCGTGGTGGTGGTGTCGCTGTGCTCTCAGAGCTCGATCACCCATCATGAGATACATGCTGGTCAGGTCAGAAAGAGTCCGAGGGGTTCGGTTGCCGTCAGGAAAAACAGCGTCGCCAAAGCGCTGCAGCAGGTACTCCATGTCAGGCCAGGCCGCGGATTGCGGAAAGAGGATGCGTCCAGCGAGGTAAAGATATGCCGAGGGCCACAAGGGACCACTGAAGCAGCAATTTTCGCCGCGTACGCCCCTATACGTGGTGCAGCAAAGCACGCCACCTGTCATCAGCTTTCTTCCTCGAGACTTGATGGATGACGAAAACGACCACGGGAGACAGGAGAGGCCGGGGGGCATTAACTTACGCTTGGCGGCTCCTAAACACCATGTACTTTTGGAGACCACACTGCAAGGGATTGATCGCGTGGAGCCGCCTGGTTCCGTCTTCCTTGCTGGCTTCTTCCTGCAACCAGACCATCGACCTTCGGAGACTGTCCTGGTAAAAGCCGTATCCGCGCGAGTGTTTGCAATGCTGCTGATCGAGGATGTCTGTAAAGTGAGTCGTCTTGAGAATCATCTGGAGTTGGCCCTCCACCTCTGCCGCTGGTTGGATTGGAGAAAACACGGCGTCGCCTGCATCTTCATGGGGGAGCAGGCTATGCATGTCCAGCAGGATACGTTGAGCAAAGACCGCCCACAGAAAGATCTCGTCGGTGCGATAGATGTGCACAAGGCTGCGGCTAATTTCGTCGGTCAAGGGCGCCAGATTCAGCAAGTTCCTCGACTCCACTTGCGAATTGGTCAGAAGGTACAAAAGATCATGCTCGCCTCTGAGATTCGCATTGCTGCCAATCTCCTCGCAGATGTCCCCTAGCCGTTGGCTTACACTGCCTCTGGACGAGACAACGTTGTAGAAAAAGTTGTATACCGTGAAGAACTCGAGTGAGTGCACGAGGGTCTTGTCGTGTGCATCCCAGGGGCCATTGTCTTTGAGGATCTCGGCGAGCCGACCCTCGTGATAGTGCTGAGAGAGCAGCAGGAACGGCAGTTTCCAGACGGGCCAATCTTTTTCCGGGAAGCGGACTGGATACGTGACCGTGACCGCGAGCTCGGCTTCCGAGCGGCGGATGAGGTCGATGGCCAGATTGGTGCCAATGGCAGCGACTTCGAGTTCCAGGCAGCCTTCAGCATAGGCTTCCCAGTACCCCTTGACAATGTCACGCAGTCGGAACTGTTCCTGGAGGAAGCAATTGATGGCAAACCAAAAATCATCCTCACGTTGCTCTTCATTCACCACAAGAGTAGCATAGTCGACCTTGAAGGCATTCTTGGCCTTGGGCTTCTTGTAATGCCTCTTCTTGTTCTTGGCCTTGGTCTTCTTGTGGTGTTTGGCTGGCATCTCGGCCTCAGACTCCACCGGGGGCTCATCTTCTGGGTCGTCGATGTCAATGTCAATGTCGTCGAGGGACAGAGGTTTGAACCTGTTGCTGGAGGTTGGGTTGGTGGGGGGCGCTGCACTGCTACTGCCGCTGCCGCTACTGCCGCCTCTGGTACAGTCCATGGCGCTGTCTGAAGAGGCATGGAGCAACACGTTCCATGCTTTCAGCAAGGTATCTGTGAAGTAGGTATGGCTTTCGTTGCTCTTATCCTGGCCCTTGGTGAAGGCAGTATACCAAGCAGTGTGTCGCTTGCGGGCTGCAATGGCGCGTCGGAATTTGGCGTTGAGGATGGGGTGGATGGCAAAGGTGCCGCTCGGGTGGCCAGCAACAATGCGCTTGGCCATGGGCACCAGCTCTTGCATTCTGACCAGCCTGAGATCGCTGTTGGCAGATTTGAAGCCATGCTGGAGTGCGTTGGACAGCAGCCAGCCAATGATGACACTGGTGTCCTCCTTGTACTGCTTATAGGCTGTGATGAAGCCCTGGTATGTCTTGGAGTCACCCGCCATGGCGATGGTCTCAATGGAAGCTTGGGGATAGAGCTCCCTTGCACTCCTGTAGAACAATGACGGTTAGATCCAACTTGTCTATATGGGAACACATTGCCAAAAAGCTGGACGGCGGACACTTACCGCTGATAATGGAGGGGGGGAGGGCTGTTGAAAGAGAAGACGGATCGGGTCTGAAACGCGTCGACTGGAGCAATGCAGCCCGACTATACGGCCTAGTCGACAATGTGCACGTATTCGAAAGCAAACAAGGGGATGCGCCAAGATCCGACTGAGGAGATGAAAGGTTGTTGGCGGCGAGGGTGGATTGGGTGGGTGGTGAGGACGAATGGAGAAGGGCGAGGGGGTTAGACGACGATGAGCATAAAGAGAGAATCAGGGGGGAAAAAAGTCTGGCGTCTGGATTTAGGCACCAAAGGAAAGTTGGCGATAGCTTGGGTGGACGAACAAGGTAGGAGACAGGGCTGGCTCTAGCTTCGAGTGCCTGCCTAAAAAGGAGGTGGACGACATTGGGCACATTTTCAAGGTACCTTTGTATCTTTTGACGTCCAAGTTGAAGGCAGCATGATGAATGGAAGCAATCCAGGGCGACAGATGAAGGATGTGCAGTGAGGAACAAGGCGAGAGGTCAAGAAACACTCTGGGAACCACATTCCTGATACCACCCGAAGTGAACGTACCTGAGAATGATTCCAGACACGGTCACCGTAGCAGATGGGCTTCATTGCCCAGAATTTATTCATTCAAAATTATATATTCCACAGTGGTTGAAAATCTCCATCATCGACTGATGCCGCTCAACACGGCCATTCATCCAACTTCCATCCCTGTTCGTCATGTTCGTCAATACTTGTTGAGCAAGTTGTAAGTCAAACCCCGTCCAGTAAGCACTCCTGTCTGCCAACAACCCTCAGGCTGGATATTCACTCCCCCCTCGCCCGGACAAGCGACAGCCTCTTCAGCTGAGAAGGCAAGATGCCCACCGATAGCGTGGCGCGTTTGTGCCACCGTCGAGATTCCTTCTCTGCCGCCTCCGCAGTCCTGTCTGGTGCGAGTTCCGCGGCGCCATGGCCTGCCTCCCTGTCCAGCCTCTCAAACACGTCTGCTGCGAAGGCACTGGCTCGAGGAGACACAACTGGCAGCTCGTTGAGCCTCGCGTATCTTGATCTGGGCATCAGATGTGTCGCAGGCGGGAGGGCATCAGAAGTGCTGGCCGCGGGGCCGGTGCTTGCTCTCGGCCTCACGCCAAGATACTGATTGCCGTCGGACACAGCACCCACAAGCCAGGTTGGACGATGGCTCGATGGCAGGCCAGCGTTCCCTGCAACAGGCACGCGAGTGTCTGTATGCTCAGCTTCTTCGTTTTCGACAGCGTCCGAGATGCCGGTCGTGGCGTGGCGGACCTCAAAAGGGTCCACATGCTCAGAGTAGACGCTGGACGCAGGCGATTCCACACTCTCTTGGATGCTTTGACTGTTTGGAAATTGGGACGGGTCGTAGGGCACGGTATAGGCGCCCCCATCCAGCTCGCACAATGTCTGGCTGTCCTCTGCGAGACTTGCGTACCCGCTGTCCGAAGTAGACGTGCTGTTCCAAGAGCTTCGGTGTTGTTTGTGCGGCGGGCTGGACTGGTATGTATAATTCGTTGGTGCTTCAGTCATCACGGCATTGTTGATGGGAGGTGTGTGTTGGCCACAGGCGTGGCAGACCGAGTCGGTGGAAGACGGCGCAGAGCTGGTCCCTTCGTCCTTCTTTGGGCTTTTGGTGAGGCTGTTTCTGAACTTTTTCATCATTTTGAACGACGGTTAGTCTTGGACAGTAAGCAAGGCCTGACTGTTTGATATCACTGCTTGGATTGGACAGAGTTGAGAAATAATGCAGTCTAAAACTGCATCGGCCATGCTTGGTCCAGTGTACTAGGGAATGGTGCGTATATATAACTCATTCTTCATCCCGACTTTGAGAGTTGACGTTGAACATCCGCAGACCTTCAAACAACTCATCCTGGTCATCATGAAACTTGCCCAAAGAAAACCCACAGCCCGCCGTGCCGGAGGCCCCAGTCCATTGCCCAAAAAGGGGTCCCCACCGTAGGCATTCGTTCATGCTCATACAAACGCAGAGCTTGTTGGGAGCCGTCATGACGTTTTGTCGTCGGGCCCCTTGCGCTCCCTCCCGCAATGTTGAAACTTGGGGGGGGGGAGGTTTTGTGAGCAATCACTGTTTTGGGTGGCAGAATTTACCTGCCAACTTTTTGGCAAAACGAACAAGGCGGCCATATCAACCGACCGGTGAATGGATGACCAGAAATGTGATCCATCTCATTATCAGAAAGAAAGAGAATATGATCTGACGTGGACTCTTGAAAGGCATACGAGAGAGGGAGAATAGAGACACCAGGGGCTGCTATTTATAAACCCTGCGCATGACGTTGAGAAGTGACTCGCAATTTTGAGACTCCACAAGAGGCTTGAACACGGTGGTAGGCCAGGCACGGGGAGAATGCACATGCTGCGTGCTATGTATCCTGTTCGACCTGGCACTCCTTCTTTTTTGCGGAATCGACGGGTTGCAGTTTAGACTTTTGGCCCCCTTGCTGAGGAGGTGATACTTTTGGCCAGTCCGATTTAGGATGGTTTCAGTCCTCAAGAGAGCTGCTCGCTTGGTCGGCAGAGAGGTGAGAAGCAAGCCTTTCGACAAGATCTTGTCAATGTCTCGGGGATATATTGGGCTTTTGAAGCTTCTGAGCACATCGAATGGATTATATTTGATCAGACCCGTATTTGCCAAGTATCTCAGGCCCAGACTGGAATGTAGATTGATAATTATTTGTTAAAAAGGGCCCATATACGATCAAAGACCCGTTTCCGGGCTGACGGTGAACGGTCACATGCCGTGCCTCGTATAAGCCGTCTCTTTGACGGAGAATTACAAAAAAATTAAACATTCAGCATTAAATTCTATCTATCTACAAGATTTTTATTCTTTTTTTTATTTTTTTCCTCTCCTTCTTCTTAACCCAGGAGGATGTCAGCCAGCCTCTCGGCCATGGCATACACCACACTCTGCGGGTGCCCGGGCGTCAAGAAGGGCATGGCACTCGAGTCGACGACGCGCAGGCCCTCAAAGCCAAACACCCGGTGCTCGCTGTCGACAACGGCGAGCGCGTCCGTGGCGACGCCCATCTTGCACGTGCCCGACGCATGGTACACGGTCGTCATGCTCGCGCCGATCCAGGCCTTGATCTCGGCGTCGGTCTGCACGGCGGCGCCCGGGTACGCCTCGTCGGCGCTCGCGACGCCCATGGCCGCGAGCGAGTCCCAGATGGCGCGCTGGCGGCGGAAGGCCTGCACGGCGAGGTCGAGGTCGGCGGCGCTCGACAGCCAGCCCGGGTTCACGCGCGGCAGCGTCAGCATGTCGCGGCTGGCCAGCGTGACGTTGCCGCGCGACAGCGGCGCGACGAGGCAGCTGTTGATGGTGGCGTAGTTGTGGCCGTCCTTGGGGTCGGCCGTCTGCTTGTTCTCGTTGTCGCCGTTGTACGCCGCCACGGGCAGCCACTCGATCTCGGGCCAGTCGGCGGGGAAGGCGGCGTCGAGCTGCGCGCGCGTCGCGTTGGTCAGGTTGGCGCGGTACGGCGCGGGCAGCTTCTCCCAGCCGTAGTAGCCCGGGCCAAAGATGCTCAGCGAGCCGCCGCCCGTGGCCAGGTAGGTGGCGACCTGCTCCGCGGCGACGGTGGCGTTGTTGGCCGAGGCCGAGGCCGTCTCGACGTTGACGCGGCGCGCCGAGCCGTAGATGGGGTGGTCCCAGAGGTTCTGGCCCACGCCGGGCAGGTGGGCGCGGCAGGAAATGTTCCACTTGGCCAGCTCGGCGCAGTCGCCGATGCCCGAGACCATGAGCAGCTGCGGCGACTGGAAGGCGCCCGCCGACACGATGACCTCCTTGGTGGCAGTCAGGGTGAAGTTGACGGAGCCCGTGCCAAAGGTCCCGGCGGTGAGGGCCGAGACGCCGGTTGCGCGGGTGGTGGTGGTGGTGGTGGTGGTGGTGGTGTTGCTGTAGGTGCCGTTGGTGCTGCTGTTGGACGCGGTCGTCGTCGTCGTCGTCGTGAACTGGATCAGCGAGGCGAGCGTGTTCTTGTAGACGGTCAGGCCGGGCAGGCGGGCGTCAATGGCGGACTGGAGGAAGGACGCCTCGGACGAGGACCGCTCGCCGTTGGTCGGGTCGACGGTCAGCGTGGCGTAGGCGGAGCCCAGCAGCTTGCCGCTGTTGAGGCCCGTGATCTGCTCCATGCCGGCGGCGATGAAGGCCAGGCGGGCCCAGGTGCCAAAGGGGTCGATCGAGTTGCTGAACGAGACCTGGAGGGGCCCGCCGGCCGGGGAGAAGGCCGCCGGGTCCTGCAGGTTCGTCGAGTTGGTGTACGAGCTGTTGTCGAAGGGGGTGTAGTGGGCCGACTTCTGGAAGTACGGCAGCATGTTGGGCCAGAGGAAGCTGTCGTCGCCGACGTCCGCGGCCCACTTCTCGAGGCTCTCGACCGTGGGCCGCTGGTAGAGGAAGTAGTTGCGCGCGCTGGAGCCGCCGAGCGTCTTGCCGCGCGCATAGTGCAGCTGGCGCGAGATGGGCGCCGCCTGCTCTGTGGTGGCGATGCCCCAGTCGACGAGCGGCTGGAAGTTGTCGAGGGCGCTGCCGGTGAAGAAGGTGGCGTAGCCGGGCACCACGCTGCGGTTGCCGTTGTCGGTCTCGTAGAAGCCGCCGGCCTCGACGACCGCCACGCTGGCGTTGGCCTGGGCAAGGCGCGTCGCCAGGGCCAGGCCGGCGGTGCCGCCGCCTACAATGACATAGTCGTAGGTTGCGTCTGTGCCTGGGACGCCAAAGAAGGACTCGGGGAGCCGCTGGCTCGCGACCAGGCCGGGGACGGCCGCGAGACAGGCCAGCAGGCCGAGGGCGGGCGACAGGCTGGACACCATCCTACAATGAGGCTACCGTGTGCGAGCAAGGCTGGGCAACGACGACGACGACGACGACGACTGGCGACACAAGATGGATAACTTGCAAAAAGGCCGGGCCAACAACGAGGACACACACCCGAGGGCAAACGAAAACCTGTGCTTGGGAACGAGGCCTACGGTGCTCGACCTTGGTAGCAAAGGACGCGGGGGGCCCAGGGCTTGCTTGCCAAAGTCAAAGCCGGCATGCACGTCAACTTCTTATATACAATTTTCTACACGATCATCACAGCGTGGGCGGCGGCTTGGGTGGCAAACGGGCGCGCAAGCATGGCCCTCCAACGGACGAGTGGGCCTTTGCCCGACGGGGCCGGGGACCGTTGCACTCGCTGGGGGCTTTCCTTTTACCGCTGGCCGTCTATCTCTTGGGGCATGGCAGAGGGAGGCTCCATGGCGATGCCAGTCCACCGCTACGGCCGTAGCAGAGGAGATGGTTTGGCGGCGTGGATGGCCGGGTCGCCCAATCAGAGGACAGGCCCGGTGTGGGAGTGGGAATCTGGGGGCCCAAGGGCGGCCACGAGACGGCTCCATCGGCGACGAGGTGGATGTGGTCTTGCTCCGGAGAGTAGCCGACGCGACCACTTCGCTTGCTGGGCATCAGGTTGGCAGTGGCTCGTCTGACGAAGACTGGCATCGTTGTTCGTTGCTTTCGGCACTCGGCGTCCCAGGTGTGGATCGGGCCGGGGGCCCTATCTTCTGCTGTTCCCTGCTGGGCCTTGTCATGTGTCGTAAGTAACGTACGGAGGCGAAGGCGGCGAAGGAAAAAGTCCAAGCGGCCGCCATGGGAACTCGCGGTGAAGTGCGAGATGGCAACAACCAACAACACAACAAGACTTGTTGTTGTCAGTATCTTGGAGCATCAGGCCAGCCACCCACCCACACTGCAACCGTCGTCTAGCCTGCTCGGATGGCAGGAAACTGGATCCGCGGTCGAGAGTGGCCGCTGTCCTTTGCGTGGCCGTACTTTGTGGAAAGCAGACGACGCAGAGAAAGACAAGGCGCGGCGAGTCGTGCGTGCGTGCGTGAGAGACTGCGAGCGCAAGTAGGAATACACAGTCGAGCAGAGCCCTCGACCATACATGCACCAGCCCACCAAGGGCTCCATACAGTATGCCAGGAGAGGCAGGATTCGGCTCTGGGGAGCCGAGACGGATGATGGGTTGGCCCAAAAGTGTGTATCCAACGCACCAACAGACAAACAAACAGACAGACAGACAGACAGACAGACAGACAGACAATCAGACAATCAGACAGACGAATGCGCAAGCAAACACACTCGCCATCCATGGGACACAGCAAAAGATATACCAGATCGTCCTGCCATGCCCCCTATAACTTCACAGCCGGCCCCCCCCCCCCCTTCCTGCAATAAAGTATAATTCCTCCTCTAGCCGGCCAGCCAGGGCCGATCGCCACGCCAGGATGGTGAGACGTGCTGCGTATTTGCTATTTGCCCTCTTCTTCTGCAGCTGGGGAGAGAACACGAGCGGTTACGTATTGATTACCATGGCACAAGACGAGATTTGTTATTGCTCTCGGGACCGCGCTTTCTCGTTGGTCTAGTGATCCTCCTGATTTGATTGCCCTTCAGGTGAGTCTCTGGCGGTGGAGACTGTGCATTCGGTGCTATTTCGCTGCGCCGGGTTGGCTACTCCGTAAACCGAGTCGCTTTGCAGGTCTGACGAACCAGCCAAAAAGTCCCTCAAATCGAGTGCATAGTATGGTACTCTGTATGCTCAGTGCCATGTACTATGGCTATGAATTTATGTGTGCGTAATAAGACTATCAAGATTTATGCAAGAAACCCTGGCCACTCACTCACTGCCCATGCGGGTTGTGGAGGATAATCAGCATCATCAATGCCAAGTATATTTACTATGGTATTGGACTTTATCCATTCTTCAACAATGATAAGCCAGCTCGATAACCCTATGTGTCTGGTTCAAAAAAAGAATTCACCTTTACATAGTATATCCTGAAGAATCACTGTAGTCTGTGGACCGTGTTGAGTCGATTCTGTTTTCTATCAAAGGGGAGAGATGAAAAAAAGAAAAAGAAGAAAAAAAAAAGAAAAAAAAAAAGAACCCACCAATCAGAGGCTCGCGGGACTGCCCGCGGCCAATCACGACCTTTCTTGCCTAATAGCAGCCTTCCATACTTGCCAGAGCCGTCAAAGTGCAGCGAGGATGGACGAGACGTGACGGGCATTCATAAAACCCCGTACAAGAGACCGAATGATGAGACGTGATTGTGCACGGTTAACAGTGAAGCAAAAAAAAGGGGTGAACCAACAGACACCAACAGACACAACCCCCCGGGCCCTCCTATGCAAGAGAAGCTTGCTACAGAATTTCGTTCCCTTCCATGGGGTAGAAAGAAGAAGAAGAAGAAGAAGAAGAAAAAAAAAAGTGATGGGGGAGGGGATAGGGGTCCACAGATGTCACCGCCGGCGTGGGCCGGGGCAGGGCGCATCCAGTGCGTGCCCTTGGAAAGGAACTGGGCTGATGAGACCAGTACAGCCGTTGAACATGGGACGTGTAAAGTACTATGTACTATGTACACAGGTGGCCCAAGCATTGGCCAAGGAGAAGAGACGCGATGAGAATAGGCCATCGCGAATGTTGTTGCCTCAGGCGCTCGTTTGCTGGCACAGTGTTTTGATGGACAAAACACCACAACTTGAATCGCAGCGAGGACTTTGGGACCGCATGTAGGCTCTATCAGGGTGATACTATGACTTTGTGTGCAGAGTATTTCTGTGGCAAGAGACTCTCGCTATCGTTTCAACCGTCCGCCGCGGAACAGGAATCACTTCTACCCGCCCGCCATCGCTTCTATAGTATGTCTACTGCTATCATACTATGGTATACTATGGCATCACGATATCTTGAGCTCATAGTACGTCTTTTATAGTCCTATCCTACTGTACTATGTACATCTCATACTTGGCAGGCTGGTAGGCTAGCAACAGCCACACAGATCCTATCACCAAGTCCAGGCAACCCATGCCACAAGCACTTGTCAACCCACGGCCGATAGATAGCAAAGCAGCCCTGAATCGTGGGTGCTTACTAGTACACGAGTAAGAAGGGAAAATGGCCAGAACACGCCAGGGCTAGAGAACATCCCGTCCGCGACCATGTGCGTGTTTTGTATACTATAGCATGTATAATATAATGCGTACCACTATGTAATACATAGTAGTAAAGCTGAAGGCCCCCCTGGGCATCACACGACCAGAAAAAGATCATAGCAGATATTATCATCACACAGTGTCTACACAAGAGGTGAAAGGCTGGTGAATGGAAGGAAAACCCTTCCCCCCTCCCCCCCCTCCAACTCCACTGGCCCTTGATCACGACCGATCCTTCGCAAAGAAAACCACGCAACAAGAAGAGAGACCATTAAAAAAAAAGAGAGAGACAGAGAGAAAAACCAGGCAAGAAAAACATGACTTTTAATTCCAGGGTTTCGCCGGTTAATCTTTGCACATCGGGTTCCACTTCCCGGTACAAGCAAAAAGAGTGGCGTCTTTTGACTTTGGAGCGGTGCCCTGGCCATGCCCAACCCAGCCTGCCAGCCCGCCTCCCCGGTTTTTTTTTTTTCTATCAAGACAAGGAGCGGCGCTCAGGGACGCGTACTACTATCACCATGTACATAGTCCGCATGAGCATTTTGTGGACCGGCTATCTTTGTGGGGAGCATGCACTCAGGGCACTGGCACTGGCACTGTCATGGGTTCTGTGCAGCTGCTCGGGCAGTCTGGCTAGCATCTTCGGCTTGTGCATCTGTGCTATGCAATGGTATAGGTGTATGGCCAATTTCAGCTTGCCAAACTATAAATTTAGGAAGAGAAAGAAAAACAAGAGTGCGAGCTTGGGTGTTTCTATGATCCTACCAGGGGTCTGAGAGTGCCGTATCCATCTGATGTGACAGTATTAGCATCATATATCATTACACGTCCGAAAGCGGTTCCCCGTCCCTTGCCCCAAGCTGAAGGAATTATGGATAGAGGGGGGGGTTAAGAGGGGGAAAAGGCAAAGACAAAGAGAGAGAGAGAGGGAAAAGAGCGTACATAGTAGTAGAGGAAGAATAAACTTTTCTCAAATGGCCCGTGTGTGTGTATGTGTCGATGTATTATCTGCCCAGGGCTGATTATTCCAACGGCCTATTTGCAATTACTCCCCAATCATCGTCCTTGTTTCAGCTCAATGTACATGATAATAGGAAACGGGCGCGCCTCTTCCTCCCCTCCCCGCCGCCCCCTTCTCCCCCATTCTCCGCGTAGGGGTCCGTTCATTTTGGTTATTACTTTATTGATTGCTGCTGCTGCTGCTGCTGCTCTCGCCGCCGCCGCAGCTAGTTGTTGTTGTTGTTGTTGTTGTTGTTTTTGAAAAGGCTCCGCCCCGCCAAACCAACCACTTCCTGGCCTCGAGTTCTTTCGACCAGCAAAGCGCGGCGCGCGCATTTAGCACCGGCACCCTCCTTGGCATTCCCGCAAAATCCGCAGACCCTCCTCCACCAGAGACCGGGTCCGCTCAATTGACCATGAATGAATATGAGGATATTGGGTGGCGCATATGGGTTGGGGTGATAGTCACCGTTGTGCCTGCCACCATTCTGGTGTGTTCCCGGTTCGTGGCACAATTGTATGGCCCTTCAGCGCCGGGACTGGGAATTGAGGACTGGCTGATATTGTCGTCTCTGGTGAGTTCAAGTACCCAAGAAAGAAAAAGAAAAGAAGAAAAGAAAAAAGCCCCCTCTTGCGTGTCCATGTTTTAGCAACAGAAAAAACACACCAGCAAAGCCGGGTAGTGAATCAAAGTCAAAGCACCACTTATTAACTTTTTGGGTGCAATCCACCACCAAAAAAAAAAGATCACAAACTGGGCAATGGCAGGCGTTCGCTTCTACCAAGTATTAGACTTGGGCTACGGCCACCATGCCTCCATCCTCCCGGCAGGGGACGTCATAGGCTTCCAAAAGTCCTTTCTCGCCGTCCAGGAAATCTACTTTCTCAACGCCGTGCTCACAAAAAGCGCACTGCTCGTGCTGTTTTACCGCGTGTTTGGCGTGTCGCGCAAGTTCACCATTGCGCTGTGTGTCGCTGGTGTCCTTGTCGTCAGCTACTTCATCGTCTGTGTCGTGCTCTCCGTCGTCGGCTGCCAGCCCGTCTCGTACTTTTGGGACAAGTCCACGCCGGGCGAGTGCTTCAACGAGACCATGTTCTTCCGCGCCAATGGCATAGCAAACATGTTGCTTGATGTCATGATCCTGGCCTTGCCCATGCCCATGGTGTGGAGGCTGAACTTGGCAGTGCGCCAGAAGCTCGCTGTGACGGGCATCTTTCTCCTCGGTTCCTTGTAAGTTGCCAATGGCTTCTCCCTTGAAAGAAAGCATCATCGACCCATCGCCAGACGAAGGGGGGGGGGAGGGGGCCACCATGACTTTTTTGCTAATCTCGCACATGGCACCCCGTTAGTACCTGTGTTGTATCCATCTTCAGAATCGTCGCATTCGAAAAGTCCAACCAGGCCGATCCCACCTTCACCACAGTCAACACAGCCATGTGGTCCTCCATTGAGCAGTCCCTGGGCATCATGTGTACATGCTTGCCCACTTTGCGACCCATCTTCCGCATGATCAGGGGCCGCGACCGGAAACTCAGCGCCGAGCTGCCCAGTGACTCCAAGGACGCAGGACCCTCGATAAGCAGAGCGACAAAGCGGCAGACGGCGTCCTTCCAGACGGGCCAGAGCGACCACTACATTCTGGGCTCCGTGAAGGACCATCCTTTGAGCACGAGGGATTCGTGGGCCGGCGATGATTTTCCTTCTTCTGCCTCGCAGGCGAGTGATACCCCCGCGCTGAAGGCGCCGCCGCACCAGCCAAGTGTCCAACAGTATTCGACGCGGATATGGAGTGGCGAGGATTGAAAAGACATCACCACCTGCAGGTCAGGGAAATCTCATAGTAAATGCAGTGTGTGTCGAATCATGCCGAACGTCTTTCACCCCCTTTTCCGGTAGCATGTCTTGTGCGGTAGAATTTGACTATTTCTCAGTTGTTGCCAACTGTATCGGGGTGCGACACACCCAGCTCTGGTATTTGTAGTCTCCTGGATCTTATCAGGAGCGTTCGTAATATCGTATTCGTCATATTGGTGTGGGTTCGAGTGTGTTTCTGCCTTTTCGGAAGCTTAGTATCCAACAACCTCCAGATGACTCGCTTCTGGGGCCTTGTGCTGATGGTGATCCGAGAACAACAAGCCACTTGGTCTGTCCACACAAGGTGATACCGGGTGTGAACTCTGTTCCGTCATAGTACTATGTAGTACCTCCAGCACGACCTTTGGCGTGAAAACACATCGGCTCATTACTCCACGGCAGTGCCGCGCGGACACACGGCCCTTCAGTCTGCGCTGGCAAGAGGAATACCCTCCAGCTCTACTCAAGGGTAGCAGAAACATGGGTTCTTTTTCTCGTGCTCAAGAGAAGCAACGGAACAAGGGAGGCATGTTTGGTAGATTTTATCCGTGAAGGCGCCAGCACGGGGGGCATGGGGTCGTGTTTTGTTTGTTGCTTTTCCCCGGTTGCGAAACAAAACACTTTGGATATTCGAGTGACCGGGAGAAAGCGAAAGCAAAGTTCGTGTTCAGCATACGTGTGCTCCATCTTTTTGGACTTGTTTCTTTTGCTCGTCGAACGCTCCCGTCATCTCCCACTCACCGTTGTGATGTGTCCGTCTTGGCATCACAAGAACAAACTGTCTCAGACAAGACACGGGTCGGGGGCCGAGCAATCCAGTTCCCACCATGTCCAGGGCTTCCGTCAAGTCACAGCAGCTGGATTGGGTACAGAGCAGACCCGGAAAGCGCCTGTTCTGTGTTCTTGACACAAGATGGGTCACAGGCTGGGATGAGCCGACCTGTATATTCTCCACTCAAGGTCTTGCTTGATTGAGCCGCACTGGGAGAGAAACACCGCAAGAGGCGTGCTCACGACATATACTGTGTGGCTAGTGGTCGCTGCGCTTCGCACGAAGCATTGGCTCACCTGGGATGCAAAATGCTCGCTCAGTCCTTCTTCTGGCACTTGACACAAGGCTTTGGAACACACAGCCCGTTTCTCCAGTGGATCGTGCTGTACGGGATGGGCGTCCTTATCATGCTGTCGTGGTGGGATCTTCTGCAGAACCAAGGCCATGGGAGATGGCGATGCTCGTTGTGGCCTGCAGTGTTGGGTAGGCGGTCAGGCGGTGTGGTGTTTGTGCCGCTGTGCAGTGCCGATCCACGTGGGTGCTCTGGCCAAGTTGCTTGGTAAAGTCGGATGGGGATGGGCTCTGTTTGGTTGCAGCGCCTGAGGGCTTCGGTACTTACAGCGCCTGTACTATGTACTGGCTTGCCTCCGGCGCCTGATTGGGGTGCTGCAGTGGCAGCCACGGGCAGGCCTGGGGGCCCCTAGCAACGCCCAAACACGCGAAACTCTCAGAGGCTGGGCCATTCCCTGCTGCACTTGGATTGCGGATAATTTTTGGCACTGCTGGCTGCCGTCTGGAGCTGCGGGCTGGTGGTTGTCCTGTCATTTGTTGATGACGTGCAGTTTCGGTTAAATTTGTCCTTCTATCATCGTAGTCTGCCCATTCCAAGCAGCATCTGAGCCGTTTTGCGCCTCCTCTTCCGGTCCTTTGGCAGGATTTCTGTTCCTTTCAACCCTTTTTAGCGTTCAATTCCTGAACGATCGCAACCAGTCCCGCGGTCGAGCTCCTGCCATCGCGACTTCTAGCACCGACCAGCTGACCCACAGTCGGTCTCGATACAGCTGCTCGCTTGCTTGTGACAGTGTCCCCCGACCAGCAAAGTACCCTAGAACCTCCAGGAACCCCGGCTTTGATTCCATACTTTCCCGGCACTTACGAGCGCCGATAGCAGTCATGTCTGCGATCAAGGACAACCAGCGCGACTCTGGGGAAGAGGACCGCGAGCTTGAGGGCGGTGTTCTTAGACAGGAATCTGCGCCGCCAGCCCCAGCGTCCAACGGCCTCCACCCAGCCGTCTACATTGGGTGCGTGTCTGCCATCTAGTCTTGTTGCGCGAGCAATGATGCGCGGGCGGCCATTGGGACAACCTACTAACCCTAGCAATCAGAGTATGGATCGCCTGCTCTTCTGGTGTCATTATCTTCAACAAATGGGTGCTTGCGACAGCCAAGTTCAGTAAGTGGGCTCGCTCTCAATTGACATGATCTCGTGCTGTCGTTGTGTTGGAGCCAAGCAGTATGCTAACAGTCTATGCTTGCGAACAGACTTTCGTAAGATCTAGGATATCCAAACCACAATGCTGCGCTTGTGCCCGACTAACAGTGCGATCAGCCCTCTTTTTGACGACATGGCACATGTTCTTCGCGACCGCCATGACCCAGATCATGGCTAAATTCACATCGACGCTCGACTCGAGACACAAGGTCCCCATGACGACCCAGACCTATATGTGAGTGATGGCAGACGAAATCATCGGAAACCTCCCCCCCCCCCCAAATGAGTGGCGACCAATTGAATAGGGGATACTGATATTTGCGTCTAACAGGCGCGCAATTGTTCCCATTGGCATCATGTTCAGCTTGAGTCTGATTTGCGGAAACGTCGCATACCTCTACCTTTCTGTTTCGTTCATCCAAATGCTCAAGGCAAGTCAGATGATTCTACTCGGCACAGGGAAAAAGACATTATCCTAACAGGCTCGTCGTCACAGGCCACCAATGCAGTTGTTACGCTCTTTGCGACTTGGGCATTTGGAATCGCCCCGCCCAACATGAAGGTTCTGGGAAATGTGGGTATCATTGTGCTGGGCGTGGTCATTGCCTCGTTTGGTGAAATCAAGTTCGACTTGGTTGGCTTTATCTGTAGGTGTGCCCGACTGCATTGCCATCGGTCAGACTGGAGCTAATGCAGAGAAACAGACCAGTGCAGCGGTATCGTCTTTGAGGCGCTGCGTCTCGTCATGATTCAGCGCATGTTGAGCTCCGCCGAGTTCAAGATGGACCCCTTGGTCTCGCTCTACTACTACGCACCTGCCTGCGCAGTCATTAACGGTGTGGTTACGCTGGTTGTCGAGGCTCCCCGCATGACAATGGGCGATATTTACCACGTCGGACTGTTTACTCTGGTCGCCAACGCCTTTGTCGCGTTCCTGCTCAACGTTTCTGTCGTCTTCCTGGTATGTTCCATGGCATTATTACTGGTCGCTATGCTTGGCAATCACGCTGATCCATCCACCCATCACTACAGATTGGCAAGACATCAGCCGTTGTTCTTACCATGTCCGGTATTCTCAAGGACATTCTCCTTGTCTGCGCCTCGCTCGTCATTTTCCACGACCCTGTGACGCTCCAGCAATACTTTGGTTACTCGATCGCCCTGGCCGGTCTCTGCTACTATAAGCTCGGTGCCGAGAAGATTCAGTCCGCCCTCGTCGATGCGCGTCTCCAACTGGGCGCCATGCGCCATAACCACCCCGCCCGTGCAAAGGGCGCTGTTGGATTCTTGGTCTTTGGAGGCATCCTGTTCGCAGCCTATCTGTTCTGGCCCAGCCTTCACATACCGCCCGTCATCACCACGCCATCTGGCTAAATCTAGATTGCATGCTGGGTTGTGCTGTGTGCGCTGGGCGATTCTGGTTTCGCGTCGACAAGGTACTGGCCATGGACGACGAGGAACGCAGTGGCACGAAGAAACGAAGTGATGTCGCGGGGTTTGGGAATATATTCGAATTGGACCGACTGGTCATTCTTGGAGAAGGGAATGCGCAAAACGACAGCAAGCCTGCCTCATGGAACGGGTGTCATGAAGATTTTGCATTGTACGGCTTTCTGGGCCTCGATAGGGTGGTCTATTCTAGCCAATGCACTTTAGGATGGCTATGCTCGACGTGCGGAGAGGGAAAGGGGAAAGCTATGGTGTCTGATGGTTTCTCGGGATGGGAAGCGGTTGTACTTGGTTTCCGGGATTACTGACCTGTCTTATCTTTTTTGTTTTCTCCTTGTTGCACTTTTGTACGCAAAATAACCGCGCTCAGACTTGGCAGGACATCTTTGCATGGATCTGGTAAATCACGGCATGTATAGAATATTTCTCGCTTCCTTCGAGTCGTACTGTGTACGATATAAAAGTTTTTGAATTCCAATACTTGACTTTTGATGTCGAAGTTGCCTCGAGTTGCAGGCAGACCCAATTGTTGTTGTTTTCTTTTCTTTTTCTTCCATGCGAATGTGACGAAGACTCTCCACGAGGTTCTCGATTCGAGAACACACAAGTATATAATACACATGATAGCTTCACTGCTTTGCAGAACCACCATACTCTGGAGGCAGGAAAGAATGCCTTGAAACGAAACGCAACCCCAAATGAAATAAAACAAAAAGTCCTGTCAAGCAAGCGAGAAAAGCAAAAACGATTCCGAAGGGATTCGAACCCTCAATTTTCAGAGCAATTGTGATTGTTCACAACCGAAATCTGACGCCTTACCATTAGGCCACGAAACCAGATGATGCTTGTCGGTTTACTACATACCTATATACGCTGAGATAGTCAAGGGCAAGGCGTCAAATTTTCTATCTGAGAGAACGTGTCGCAGCCCAACAAATCACTTTAGAATCGATGAGAAATATGTGTATAATTGCGATTTTGAATCATTCGTACGTTCTTTGATATAGGCGAATCCGATAAGCACGCACGCAGATTACTTGTTGGATAGAAAGCGTGTGGCAGCGATTACTAGTAGCGCCTTGACTTGTCGTGGCGTATGTACTCATGTACTTGCGTTTTGCGTGCCATTGTGGACCTTCTTGCATCATGATATCGTGTTAATATTTGAAATTTGTGGCTTTTCTTGTTATGTTATTAGTAAAATTTGGCCTCTGCTGGAGAGATGGGCCGGACCGTTGGCTTTGTTGGTGTTCATGATCCCAGCCCGGCCACGATGTACTATCTAGTCTGTCAACGTCTGTCAATCTGTGGCTTGTAGGAATGGCCCACTTGGAAGTGATCCATTTAGCAATGGCAGTCTACATAGCTTGACCATGACAACGATATAGCTGGGCTGATTTCTGCAAAAGATCGTGCAGTCACCAGTCACTCGCTGCAATGAACCATCATGACGCCTGGCCGGGTCGCGTATGGATACTGCGACGAGAAATGGCTGCACCGCGTTCTACATAGTAATTGAGGCTATGTGCGCAAGCACGTGATTGCGCGGCGTAAGCTTGACGCGCTTCACATGCCGATCTTTGCCTGCAGGGACCTTCATGTATTGCTCTAGGTAGGTACAAAGGTACTCGGACGCTGAACCAGCCTGCGTCACTATCACGACTGTCCACAACCACCAATTCCCCAAACCTCGTCCAGCCAACCCAATTGACTTCCATTTTTGGTCGCTAAAGCAGAGTACTGGCCTACGTCACCATCCTACAGCGACAGCTTGCTCAAAATTCCCTAGGCTACAGAGAGCCCACGCTCTCCTTCCTACACACGATGCATCTCCGAACGTCTCCCCGCAAAAGGACCGCCGCAGCAGCAGTCGTGACAGTCCAAGAGACGGTGCGCACCGCCTCCACAAAGGCCAGAAAGACCGCCACAACCAAGACTGCTGATTCTGTGCCGGCTAGAAAGCGCAAGAAGGCCCAAGTGACCGAGGGTACGGACGAGGACGCGGGTGAGGAGCACGAATGCGACAGCCACAATGAGAGCGACGGTGGCGAGCACGAGGATGGCAAAAAGACTGCTGTTGCGGCAGCGCGCAAGAAGCGCAAAACAAAAAAGGAGAAAGAAGAGGAAACGGTACCTCTTGCTGAGCGGACGGCAATTAGTACGCTTAAAAAGGCAATGTACATTGGCGCACATGTCAGCGCTGCTGGTGGTGAGTCCACTTGGGCAAATCACTGTGCCCAAATCAAATGCACTCAGATGACGTTCTTTCGCGGACGACGCCCCATCTAACGCAAATCTCCATACTCAGGCGTCCAGAATTCCATCCCCAACGCCGTCCACATTGGCGGCAACGCCCTCGCCCTCTTCCTCAAGTCCCAGCGCAAATGGTCCTCGCCACCTCTCGACCCAGCCGCCCGCGATGCCTTCCACAGCGCAGCCAAGGACAGCGTCTACGCTACTGGGCAGCACATCCTCCCACACGGCTCTTACCTCGTCAACCTTGCCCAAGCCGACGCCGCCAAAGCAGCACAGGCCTACGACAACTTTGTCGACGACCTCAAGCGCTGCGACTCGCTGGGCATCAAGCTCTACAACTTCCACCCGGGCTCGACAGGCGGCGCTTCCATGGCGTCCGCCACAGCGCGCATTGCCGCGCAGCTCAACAAGTCACACAAGGAAACAGAGAGTGTCATCACGGTGCTGGAGAATATGTGCGGGCATGGCAACGTAATTGGCGGCAAATTCGAGGACCTGCGTGACATTATCGCCGGCGTTGAGGACAAGAGCCGCGTCGGCGTGTGCATCGATACGTGCCACAGCTTTGCAGCAGGGTACGATCTGCGCACGCCGGAGGCTTTCAAAGCGACCATGGATGAATTTGACCGCATCGTGGGGCTGCAGTACCTTAAGGCGCTGCATATGAACGACAGCAAGGCGCCCTTTGGCTCGCACCGCGATCTGCACGCCAACATTGGCACGGGATTCTTAGGTCTACAAGCATTCTACAATATCATGAACTACGACGGCTTTCAAAACATGCCATTGGTGCTCGAAACGCCAATTGAGAAGAAGGGCCCCGACGGCAAGACAATCGAGGATAAGAAAGTGTGGGCTGATGAAATCAAGCTGCTAGAGTGGCTCATTGGCGCCGATCCAGAGAGTGAGGAGTTTAAGCAAAAGGAAAGGGAACTGTGGGCTTCTGGCGAGGCGGAACGCAATCGCGTGCAGCAGCAAGTAGATGCGAAGGCTGCAAAGGATGCCAAGAAGGGGAAGAAGGGCAGAAAAGGTGCTGCTTCTGATGACGAAGCCGATGGGTAAGTCTGTTTGTTTCTTCTTTCTCTTCTCCAAGGATGTTTCGCGCTTTTGCTGTCCGTCGGGTCCTCAATGCAAGTTGCTTGGAAGCCGCTGGTGGGCTTCTTTTTCGCAATGCAAATTACAAGAACATTCTTGTACAGTTTAAGCCATGGAAAGTTGTGCCTCGGTTCCTGGGTGGAACGGGAGGAGAATGCTGAAAGAAAAGTGCACAAATAAATACAAGAATATACACGGATGCGAACATTGATACGAGGAATTAGAAACCACGAAACCGAAAAGACGTTTCTCAAAAACTGGATGGGAGTCAGCAAGACGGAGAAGAAGGAGAGTTCAACGACGCCCGCCATAGACGACTACACAAATGGGGGAAATAAAAACAAGGCGAGATGAGAAATAAAATAAGTACAAGAGGACAGACAGACAGACAGCCAAAATCGCGATACCCCATGCACTGTCCGCATTCCTGTCACATTGATATTCCATTCACCAACCCACCACATCACATCACGTCGTAGTGGCACCACCCACTCGTTGTATAACCACTTATTATGCATTATTGCTTCTTGTGTCTGTACTATGCATTGTCAATGCTAGATGTTCCGTGCGAGAAGTAGTGACGCCTCTTGAGCGGGTAATCACTGCAATTAAGAAAAAGGGAAAAAAGAAAAACAGAGTACTTCTTGACAACCGCTTTGTGCCTTTGCTACTGTTCTTGATTTCTGCTCTTCCCCCGTTCTCGTTTCCATCGTCATCGTCGTATCCAACTAAACACCACCGCTTCGCTTATGCAACTTACACAAAAGACCGAACACCGCACGATGGAAATCCCCCCTCACATCGTGCATTTAAACAGAATAACAAAACCGTAACGAACCGACCCATAATGTCCACATGTACCCAAGTCCAACGACCGAAACAAGAACAAGCAAACAGGCACATGACAATCACACCCTTCTCGCCCTCGCGGCACCCTCAACTCTCCCCAACAAAGTCTTCAGTCCCACCCCGCGATCACAGTTCCCTTCCAGCCACAGCTCCATCTTTCGCCTCAGAGCGCGTATCTTTTCTTGACTCGGTGGCATACTGTTCTTGTAGCTACCACCATCGCCATTCTGTTGTAGCTGTACTTGTTCCTGTCCCTGCTGCTGCAACACAGGATTCAGCAACACCTCAAACAACTCGCCCCAAATCTCCGTCTGCCAATACCGTTTCAAACTCTCCCGGATCTTGTACCTTCTATCATTGGTCACACCTAGTCCTAGATCGCACTCGCCTCGCCCCATCGTGGTTGTTGTCGTCGTCTCAATATACTTGCCAAACAACAAACAGTGCACAATACCTGCGAGACCATGGTAATCAAGCTGCCACGTCCATGGTCTACCCTCGCGCACCTCGGCACAATCCTGCGCCGTCGTCTTCCAGTCCGCAATGAACTGCACACCGGGAGCAAAAGCAGCCATGTCTATGGCTCGGCCGAAATCAATGAGTGTCACGCCGCGCGCAGCCCAGCCGCCCGATCCGTCGGCGCGCCACTGACTTGATAGTGAATTGCCGGTTGCGCCACCGTTGTTACTACTGCCACCGCTGCTCGACAGGAGGTCATCGAGCCGCAGCAAGCAATTGTCTGGTTTCAAATCACCGTGCAGGATCTGATTCTCGTGCAATGCCTCGACAGTGCGCATCAGTTCGATCGTGAAAAACATGGCCAACATCTCGTCCATAACGCCACCGGTCGTTTCGGCGCGGAACATGTTGATGACATCGAGGAGGGTACCGTGTGGGTGAAAGGGCAACACGAGGAACCCTTCATCCTGGTAGAGGTGCATTTCAAGGGCAGTCGACAGAGAGGCTGTTGCGCGATGGTGAGGGCCCAGGCGGGTGTGTGCTAGGCGCATCATGTAGAATTCCCAAGGCGTGGGCGGCAACTCCATCTTGAGCGCTTCAAGGTGCTGGCGGCGCTGGCTGTGAGGTGCATCAACCACGTTGTCAATGTCCATAACATCAGACTCTGCCTGGTGGGGCGAGGTGTTCTCTATAAGATACACAGGCGCAAAGGCTCCTGCACCAAGCTCTTTTTTCAACACGTATCTTGAAGGAATTTCAGCAAAATGTAGCGTAATCGAGCTGACTATGTGCTGCGTCCGATCCGTACTATTTCGGTTATTCTTCATTGTCTTGAAGAACTTGCGAATTTCGTTGCCCCTTTCGTATCTTTGGTGTCGATGATCAAAGAAGCCAGGGTATGAGCTCAGAGGTGGCTGCATCTTTTCGAAGATCTCCTTGCGAATGTTGTCATCCACTGGGTTGCATTGGAGATCTTCAATCAGAGGCCTTTGGATCGTATTAGTCTCCTCTGCGCTTTCGCAAGTTGGTGTGAGTTTTGGCATCGAGAGGAAGGGAAGTTTCTTTATTGGGCGGTCCTCGTTGACCACCTCACGCAAGGGGCTGCTCAAGACATCAAAGTTGAGATTTAGAGTGTCTTCTCGCATGCTGGTCCTCTTACTAGGAGTCTTTGTAGGACCAAATCGGTCATATGTTTTGATCGAGTCGACATTGAGTGAGTATTCCGTCCTCTCCGTAATAGGTGTCATAAAGGGCAGTCGGTTATTAGCCATCTCTGCGGGGTCCCTATATGGTCTTGGGTTGGGGATGTAATCTTCCGGGGGTATAGGAACAAAGGTTGTGTGCGTTCTAGGTGGCGACAAGACTTCGTCCAGGCGAGTAATGGTCATTCCTCCCTCCTGATTGTCCAATCCAGGTCCCGTGATGGTGAGCTCTGCAAACTGTACAGAAGGATCTGCTTCTCTAAGATTGATTAGGTCCGACATGACAGTCCGATCATCTTCTTCTTGTTGGCCGTTGATATCCGGGACGTGCCGTCTTGTCGAAAATTCTGACCATTCGCTTAGACTCCTTGCGTCGGTGGGGTCGTTGTCTCCCATAGTAACATCGCCATCCACATCGCCGGCTTCACTCATGGAGGCTGCGCGCGTAGTAGTGCATGTACTCTCAGCATTACTAGTTGTGTAATTGCTGTCTGTCTCGTCGTCGTCTGTCTCGGCGCTGAGCTCGACATCTTCTGGGGGACGCTTCATAGGGGCATTGAAGATGTCATAGATATCATCCGTGGCAGCTTTGGTATGCATGGTCATTGTCGCATCGGAGCCGCTGCGTTTCCTCTTCATCCTGGGCCGGGACGGTGAATCCAGATTGGCTTTGACTGCAAAAGCATTAGATCATGCATGGCCAAAACTTTCCGCAAGCCGGACTCACTGATTTGTGTCTCATTGACCTCCATAACCTTCATCTTCTTGCTGCTTCGACCGTCCCGATACCGGTCCGGAACACGGCCATTTTCATCTAGCGTGATTATATCATGTAGAACATCGAATTGAGGGCTAGCCGGTACCTGCGTGACATGTTCGCGCCTGGCTGTGTGATTAGCAATGGGCCCAGGATCCCATCTTTTGTTGAGCCAGCCCTTCTTGGCCGCCCAAATCTCTTCAAAGCTCATTTCAGTACCTGGGATATCTGGGCTAGGATATATGGCCTGGAGATCCACAAACACGCGCTCCTTCTTTCCGGTCTGGGGGTTTGTAGTCACTTGGTGTTGCGAAGGGGCGATGGAAATGTGCGATTTTGCAAGTTGAGACCTCATTTTTGACTGGAATATCACACACAGGGCCGATTGGCCAAAGCAATTAGTCCTGAAATTGATCAACACATGGGCTGGAACGGAGGCAAGGGTTGGAGGGAGGTAAGTCTGAACTCACCGGATCCCTAAAGACAGCCATCTTGGTGGCGCCGCTCTTCTTGCCGCCCGCCTCCAAAGTCTGACCTGTCCACGGCTTGGGCTCCATCACGTTCTCCTTTCTCCTGTCCCCCAGGGCAGTGATTGTTTCCCAGCCTTTTGATCCCGCATTACGCGATCCCATTGGCGATGCTTCAGCGCCGGTGCCTGCGTCCGAGAAGATTTGTAGCTTCGACTTGCTCGACTTGACTGTCTGTGTGCCGAGCCCATTTCCTTGCCTGGGCTGCTGCTCGGTTGCCGCAAACGGGTCAATCCTAGCTATCAACGCAGGCCGCATCGTTGGCAGAGCAGGACTGTCAGGGCCCGCCTCGGGGTATGCAGCGCGTCTTGCCTCGAATTCTCCAAACTTGCGGATCAATCTAGACTGTGGCCTGGCTTCTCTTGCCATACCGAGCTTATACACTTCTTCAGCCTGACTCCACCGGCCAGCTGATTCCAACCATCCGGCGTATTCTTCGTAGAAGAGCGCCAAGCCTTCGCCAATGCTGTGTCGTGCCAGGAAAACAAACGTCTCGCGTGGCGACTCGGAAAAGAAAGCAATGTAATGCAGCCACAGCTTCAAATATCGAGGATCGTTCTTGTACTGTGAGCTGGAAATGAAAGTAGTGGTTGCGCGTTCGAGCACAGTGTGTAGCTGCGACGCGGGTGTCGCTTGTGCTGAAGGGTATGCGTCGAGTATCCAGCGAACGTAGCGGTCGTAGATGTCAAGAGGATCGTCGGACTCGTCCAGGACTGCCACCTCCGCCTCAAACTCGGCGCGGGTGGCATCGTTGCTCGGCGTCGCGATGCTGCCGAGCGGTTGGCGCGTTTGTGGGAGACTGGTAGTCTCCAGTGCTTGAGGCAGGGTAGGCGAGAGAACCTGGGCAAGTCTCTTCACGGAACGGCCAGATGGGAGGGCTTGGATATTTTCCTTGTGCGCTTCGATCACGTCAAAGTGAATGGCATCTTGAGGTCTCGCCATGACGCTGTTCGGGTGCCCGATTGTCGAGCCGTTACGCTATTCCTTATACTCTGGCCAACAACAAAAAAAAAAAAGAAAAAAAAAGAAGAAAAAAAAGCAGTGGGAAAAGAGAGCAGTATGCAGTGACTCGTGTAGAAATTAGTATGGAAGGGCGCAAAAAAGCGCAACGGAAAGATGAAGAAGAATTCTTAGGCGTTGCTGTTCAGTTTAACAAAGTTAAGCCGCAGAACGGCGGTCCCGCTTACTCAACCCTCGGATGTTGATGTTTTGTTCAAGGCTGCTATGTAACTAAACGACAGGGGTTGCAAAGTGTTG
The DNA here is from genome assembly GCA_011317545.1 of Coniella vitis. NCBI lineage: Eukaryota > Fungi > Ascomycota > Sordariomycetes > Diaporthales > Schizoparmaceae > Coniella > Coniella vitis. The sequence goes on from WUJK01000003.1 coordinate 1,226,784, forward strand.
CCCTGGCAACTACAATCTAGGATCCCCGCTTGCGCTCTTTTGCCTACTACTTTGTACACATGTACTTCATCTGCACATGCACGGCACCACAACTCTCAAGATTCAGAAAGGAATGCAAATCATTTCACGCATCACCATAAGCATTCAATGGGCCAGCAAGCCGTGGTCATCATAAGCTTTTATTTGTTTCGAGCCATCTTCTTACAAGATGTCTGCTGGGGGTATTTTTTTGCGTGCAGAGCATAATCGGACAGCGTGCACCGCCAGCCGCTTCCCACGCTTCTAGCTAAAATCCAAAGAAAATCGTATTTTTGGCCTCCATCCTTGTTTACAGGTTGACAGAGGTGCGGAAGTTCTCGCCAGCGTAAACAGCGTTGGAGCCGAGCTCCTCCTCAATACGCAGGATCTGGTTGAGCTTGGCAAGACGCTCAGAACGGGCAGGAGCACCGGTCTTGATCTGGCCAGCCCGGATACCGACGACGATGTCGGCAATGGTGACATCCTCGGTCTCACCAGAGCGGTGAGAGACCATGACACCCCAGCCGTCAGCGTACGAGTCCTTGGCAGCCTGGATAGACTCGGTCAGAGTACCAATCTGGTTGACCTTGAGCAGCAGGGCGTTGGCAGCCTTGAGCTCAATGGCCTTCTTGATGCGGATGGGGTTGGTGACAGTCAAATCGTCACCAACAATCTGGATGTTCTGGGTCTTGTAGAAGTAGCTCCAGGCCTCCCAGTCGTCCTCGGCGAAGGGGTCCTCAATGGAGACAATGGGGTACTTCTTGCACAGATCACCGTACAGGGTAGCCAGCTGCTCGTAGGTGATCCACTTGGTGGGGTCGGACTCGGGGTTCTTGAAGTCAAGGTCGTACTTCTTGACGTCCTCCTTGTAGAACTCGGAAGAGGCAACATCCATGGCAATGTTCATCCTGCCAGTGTAGCCAGCCTTCTCGATAGCCTCGGTGATGAGCTCGAGAGCCTCCTCGGCGGTCTGGATATCGGGGGCGACACCACCCTCGTCACCGACGTTGCCGGCGGACTGGCCGTACTTCTTCTTGGCCAGGGACTTGAGCTGGTGGTAAACCTCAGCACCCCAGCGCAGACCCTCGGAGAAGGAGGGAGCAGCAGAAGGCACAATCATGAACTCCTGGAAGGCCAGGCGGCCACCGGCGTGGGAACCACCGTTGAGGACATTCTGGAAGGGCACGGGGAGGACGTAGGGCTTCTTGGTGCCAGCCAGGTCGGAGACGTGGGCGTACAGAGGGACACCCTTCTCGGCAGCACCAGCCTTGGCAATAGCCAGAGAAACACCCAGGATGGCGTTGGCGCCAAGCTTGGTCTTGTTGGCAGTGCCGTCGAGCTTGATGAGGAACTCATCGACAGCGGTCTGGTCCTTGACATCAAGGCCAGCCTTGATCAGCTCAGGGCCAATGATGGTGTTGACGTTCTCAACAGCCTTCAGGACACCCTTGCCCAGCCACTTGGACTTGTCACCATCGCGGAGCTCGCAAGCCTCGTGCTGGCCTAAGTATTCACGCCGTATTAGATTGTATCCTGACGGAAAATGTGTGCTTTGCAGTATATTGGACGGCAGTACGTACCGGTGGAAGCTCCAGAGGGAACAATGGCGCGGTGCAGGCCAGTCTCGGTGACAATGTCGACCTCAACGGTGGGGTTACCACGAGAGTCGTAGACGTAGCGGCCGTGAACCTTGGAGATAGGCATTTTGCTGGGCTGGAACAAACAACGAGTCAGTCAGATGCCTTCATAGAAGCTCAGAGATCTTGGGAAGTGAGGCGCAGAGAGGTAAATATCGCAGCATGACGCTTGCACGATGCAAGGCGAACCAGAACCAGATTGCTTCGAGAAGGGGGATAGCGGTGATTGAGAAGCAGAAGACCAATCAAGCGGAGAAACGAGTTGAGAGTGTCAATGAGTGGCAGAGGAAGGTACTCGGAGCCGATCGTGTGTAGTTCTACCCCCAGAAAAGCATCTCTTGAAGGAGGATGCTTTAGCGGTGTTTGTTGCTCAAGAGATGCCACTGGGGGAGTTGGGGCAGAAGGATTTGAAAGCTGCACAGCAGGTGCTGCTACTGCTACTGCTAATGATGACAATGGATTGGGTAATGAGATTGAAGCCTTACCTTGGAACGAAGATGATGGGATCGAAAGGTCGAGGGAAGATGTGGTTGAGGTGACAAGAGGATGACTGGAGGGAATTCGAGAGGGAGGCGACACTGCGTTTTAAAAAGCTGGACGGCGAGGCCCTGATGGAGGGGCAGTAACTCCGTAATCGTTCTCCGTAGATTACACCTGGTAGTGGGGTGACAGCCCCCAGGGCGCGGCGGGTACGGCCAGTGTGATAGCGAGCTGGGAGCTGGGTGGGTTCCGTTGCCCACTCAGAGCTCAGAGCTACAGCCGGCTTGCCAATGGCGGAGCTTCAGGACTGCAGTGGGCAGCACCGCACCATAACGCAAGCAGGGTACCCTGAGCAGGTGCGACAGGACTGCCGTCGGTTGATTCTGGGCGCTGCTATTGGCCCAAAATTGGGGTGCCGCAGAAGACTCAAGACTAACATCTCGTGTTTTGGCCCAGCTTGGCCCAGCTTGGCCCAGCCAATGTTTTCGCTTTGGCGGCCCGCTGTCGGAGCCCCTGGGGTCTGGAATTGGTATTTCTGTATGGTCATAACAACTGCATACATAGTACATTTTATTCTGCTCGGGACGAGGACATCAGGGTCACTCCATTACCCACTAAGTTGGCTTTGTGTCTTGGGGATGCGGCCTGACAAGTTCCATGCTGACTGACGATGCTTACAATGGGTGTTGGCGTGACCGTCGTCAGTTTGCTCGCCCAAACTTTGGCTTTGCAGTCTACAATCCCCGATTGAGCCTCGAAGGTCCTTGTTGCTCTTACGCAATTGCGTAAGGAGCAAAACAGCTGTTGTCTGTGCGTGCTGTCCCGTGCTAGCTTTGCTTTCTTGTGTTTGTTTTGAGCGCATTCCTCTGCGTTGGCGGTTACGCCACCGGGGCAACCAGCCGGGCAATTGTCACTCATCCCTTCTTCTCGTTTGCCATAAGAATCCATGCTGAGACGTTGTTGACTCGGGACTGCTTGGTGGGCTTGATGATGCTGAGGGGCTTGCACTTGTAATCCTTACATTACATATGTAGGTAGGTAGTCGCTTGGTTCGCACGACACCATGAAAAGATGAGATACTACTAGTACGACCTGATGTTCTGTTACTCTGTATGCACTCGAGTACAAGAACGCGGGGTTGATGGAGGGGTAGTACTATAACATGGTCTGGCGTACCTTCCCAGCAGCAGCTACTGAGCAGTACCTAGGTACCTAGTATCTCTAGTACTTGGTATCACCGCCTTCCATATTTGGAATAGCAGGTACGCAGACCGACAGGGAAGGTGCACGGCATGCTCATTTGCTTGCATCCTCTTCTACTATGTAGAATCGCACGGCAACCAGCAGCAGCCTAATCTTGAACGGCCAAACGTATTGCAGTCCCAAAGAGGCAGTCACGCGGCAGGAACTGATTGGGGAGCTCAATTCCGTTTGGTGCTCTGGTCTCCTTCCGTTCCTTTCCTTCCCTCCTTCCATCTTTATTGATTATGTCGCTGGCCATCGCCTGGGCTGTGAGATCGGCTGCCTCTCGTTCGCCAGCTTCACATACAAGACTTTTGCCAGTTGCAAAAACCCTGCGAACACAGCTCAACGCCAGCAGCCCCGCTGGACCGCGCCCTACGCTGACCCCATTGTACGTGCTGGTGCCCTGTGCCGGTCTCTCTATTGCTCGATTGGCTTTCTCCAGTGTTTCGGCAGACGACCTTCCCTTGGTTCGCCCCTTCAGAGCCTGCAAGGCGCTTTTTCTGCCCTGTCTCACACCCCACATATACCCGAGCCCAACAAGCGCTGACCTGTGACATGTGGATAGCATCGCCTCCTCGACCTCCAGCTCCTCCTGCCCGTCCCACGCCCGCTTCTACTCTGTCATCAAGGCAACCTCGAACTCTGTTGTCGCCAATCGCTCCCGAAGAAGTCTCTTGACCACTCGCCCAACTGTCCGCCACTGCTCTTGCAGGAGAAACAACATGTGCAAACACGGCGCCGCAGACCCCTCCAGTGCGGTCAATATCACTGCACGGGAGCTGCTGCCCACTAACGTCGTGCCCAAGCACTATGACCTGACGCTGGAGCCCGACTTCGCCAAGTTCACCTTCGACGGTACCGTCACAATCGACCTCGACGTCGCTGAGGACTCGACCTCAATCTCATTGCACACCCTCGAGCTCGATATTCACTCTGCCAAGATTTCCGCAGACGGCAAGGTCGTCAGGTATGCAGTGTTGCAGCACAATAGAGAACCACTCCTCTTCGACTCAGGCTAATAGGCGTGTCTCGCAGTTCCTCTCCCGAAATAGCATACGATGAAAAGACGCAAGTCTCCAAGTTTAGCTTCGCCGACACTATTCCCAAGGGCACCAAGGCGCAATTGGAAATTAAATTCACTGGTCAGCTGAACGACAAAATGGCTGGTTTCTACCGCTCAACCTACAAAAAGCCCGACGGCTCCCAGGGCATACTCGCAACTTCCCAGATGGAGCCTACCGATGCACGGAGATCGTTCCCGTGCTTTGACGAGCCGGCTCTGAAGGCAACCTACACAGTAACCTTGGTTGCCGACAAGAACCTCACTTGCTTGAGTAATATGGACGTTGACTCCGAGACTGATGTTCAATCCAGCAACGGTGGTTCGCCCAAGAAGGCCGTCAAGTTCAACAAGTCACCCCTCATGTCGACCTACCTAGTTGCATTCATCGTTGGAGAGCTTAACTACATTGAGACAAATGATTTCAGGGTCCCTGTCCGCGTTTACGCTCCTCCTGGCCAAGACATCGAACACGGTCGATTCTCGCTCGACCTGGCCGCCAAGACGCTTGCTTTTTACGAAAAGGTCTTCGGCATTGAGTTCCCTCTTCCCAAAATGGACCAGGTCGCTATTCCCGATTTTGCTCAGGGTGCCATGGAGAACTGGGGCCTTGTCACGTACCGTGTCGTGGATTTGCTGCTCGATGAGAAGGCAAGTGGAGCCGCGACCAAAGAGAGAGTTGCCGAGGTTGTGCAACACGAGCTTGCTCACCAGTGGTTCGGTAACCTGGTTACCATGGACTGGTGGGAGGGTCTCTGGCTGAACGAAGGTTTCGCCACCTGGGCCTCGTGGTATTCATGCAACGCCTTTTTCCCAGAGTGGAACGTCTGGCAAACGTTCGTCACCGACACTCTGCAAGGTGCTCTGTCCCTGGACTCCCTGCGCAGCAGTCACCCCATTGAGGTGCCCGTCAAGCGTGCCGATGAGATCAACCAAATCTTTGACGCCATTTCCTACTCCAAAGGTTCTTGCGTACTGCGAATGATATCGACTTACCTTGGCGAGGACACATTCCTCGAAGGTGTGAGACGGTATTTGAAGAAACATGCCTATGGCAACACACAGACTGGCGATCTATGGGCATCTCTGGCGGATGCCAGTGGCAAGAAGGTTGAGGATGTTATGGCCTCCTGGACCAAGGAAATCGGATTTCCTGTTGTACACGTGACGGAGAGTGGCTCTGACACCATCCACGTGAAGCAAAATCGCTTCCTCCGAACCGGCGACGTGAAGCCCGAAGAGGACAAGGTGTTGTATCCTGTTCTGCTCAGTCTCCGCACCAAGGATGGCTTGGACAAATCTCTCGTCCTCAACGAGCGTGAGCAAGAGTTCAAGGTGTCAAGCAACGGTTTCTTCAAAATCAATGCCGACCACACGAGCCCGTACCGTACCTCCTACACGCCAGAGCGCCTTGAAAAGCTTGGAAAGGCTGCCAAGGATGGTCTGTTGACAGTGGAGGACCGAGCTGGTATGATTGCAGACGCTGGTGCACTTGCATCATCAGGTTACCAAAAGACATCTGGGGTTTTGAGTCTTCTCAAGGGCTTTGACTCTGAGACCGAATTCGTTGTCTGGAACGAGATTGTTGCACGACTGAGCGCACTGCAAGCTGCATGGATCTTTGAGGACCAAGCTGTTCGTGATGGTCTCGAGAAATTCCACCTTTCCCTTGTTAGCGACAAGGCGCACGCGTTGGGCTGGAACTTTACCGAGAACGACGGTCACATTCAGCAGCAGTTCAAGGCACTTCTCTTTGGTAGCGCTGGTTTGTCTGGCGACAAGGAAATTATCAGCGCCGCCAAGGACATGTTCAACAGGTACATGGCCGGCGATCAGTCAGCCATTCACCCCAATCTGCGCGGCAGTGTCTTTGCTTTGGCACTGAAATATGGTGGTGTCGAAGAGTATGAGAAGATATTAGAGTTCTACCGCAACTCCACCAACAGTGACGAGAGGAACACGGCGCTGCGCAGCCTGGGCCGCGCCAGGCAGCCTGAGCTTATCAAGCGAACGCTCGATCTGCTCTTCAGTGGCGAGGTTAAGGACCAGGACATTTACATGCCGACCTCTGGTCTGCGCTCTCACCCCGAGGGTATCAAGGCCTTGTTCGAGTGGTACGTTGCATCGTCCTGCTTTCATCTGCAGCCGTTGATTACTGCTCGGGTTGCTGTGCTCTGAAAATTGCAGTACATAATGTGGCTAACACTTGTTATAGGATGAACGAGAACTGGGACGAGCTCTACAAGCGTTTGCCCCCGGCCTTGTCAATGCTGGGTTCGATGGTCCAGATCATGACTGCAAGCTTCACACAGGCTGAGCAGCTAGCGCAAGTGGAAGCTTTCTTCAAGGATAAGAACACGAACGGGTAAGCTCATGCAACTTCCTTTATCCCCTATGCACGTTTGATTAGTTATGCTAACAATCTGAGTAGTTACGATCAGAGCCTGGCGCAAAGCTTGGATAGCATCCGCTCCAAGATTGCTTGGGTTGAGCGCGACGGTTCGGACGTCGCGGGTTGGCTGAAGGAAAACGGCTATGGTTCGTAGAGTGATCCTGTGATGTTACACTCTTTGAGCAGAACAGATGATGCGGCTTTGAAGATGGGCGTGCATGGTGAAGGTAAAGTGCATCGGCAACGATCCATTACCGTAAAGACCAATGATACAAATCCGACAACGAATGGCCTCTGGTTGATTGTTACTGACTGGTATCGAGGTCTGCAAAGTTGGTGTCGTCCCTGGGCGAGAACTGCACCTTTAGAAGCGAAGTCAAAAGTGTCGTGAAGGATGTCGCAAGAGGTGCGCGCGTACATAACACCAGGGTATCCGAGGATGGTATATGAGACTTCTCAACTCAATTGATACATAATTGCCTAAGAAGAATCTTTGCCGATCTCAGAATATCACTCCTTACTTTGCACAAGTGATTCGATCTTGACACCTTTTCTCCTTGTGACTTCATCTCAATTACATCCCGTTGTCTTGCACAGTAGGGTACACTACACTGCACTACATGACACCTATCTACTCCAGCTTGAGCTGCTTCAATTCCTCAATCGTAGCAGCAAACCCCTTTTCCTCGCTCTCCAAATCCGCGAGCCTCTTGCGGTCCGCTTCTTGCGTTGCAACAGCAACCTTGGCTACATAATCGGCGCCCGTGACAAGCTTGCGCTGCTTGTCAGCCGCCTGCTTGGTCTTTTCGAGCTTCTTGGAGGCCTTTTCGAGCTCCGCGTCGAGGTCAACGCGGCCCTTGATGTGCAGGTAGACAGTGGCCAGGGCGCCGATCGGGTATGCGACGCAGCCCGCAGGACGGGAGTCGGATGGCTTGGCGATGGTGATGGCGCCGATACCCTTGCCGGATAGCGAGCGGATCGAGCTGACCTGCTCCTCGATGGTCTTGTGCGCGGCAGCTTCGGTGGCCTGAATGATGATTTGAGCATCTCCCTTGAGGGGGTACTCGGCCAGGAGGGAGCGGATGCCCTTGGAGCTGTCGAGGATGAGCTCGTAGGCTTCCTCGGCAGCGGGCTGGTCGAGAGCGGGCTGGTGCACGGGGTATGAAGCCAGCATGACAGAGCGGGTCTTGTCCTCAGGTCGTCGGGGCAGGCGCTGCCAGAGCTCCTCGGTGATGAAAGGCATGAAAGGGTGGATGAGCAAGAGGGCGGCCTCGAGGGTCGTGTAAAGGGTCTGCAGGGCGGAAGCAGCCTGTTCCTTCGTGCCGTCCTGGATGATGCCCTTTGAGTTCTCAATGTAGACATCGCAAAGGTTTGCGTAAATGTAGTTGTAGACGGTGTTGGCGGCGCGCATGAACTCGCGCTGCTCGAGCGCCTCGTTGACTTCCTTGGCTGCCGCGTTCATCTTGCTGAGGATCCACAGCTCCGAGAGGGATTCTTGGCCTTGCAGGGTGGGCGCTTTTGCCGGGACGAAGCCTTCGACGGTCTCAATCTTGCCAATGACGTACTTGGAGGCTTGGAAAATCTTGTTGGCGAACCTGCGGTAGGCGTGCATGACCTTGACGTCAAAGTTGATGTCGCCGCCGCCCGTGGTGTAGGCAGCCAGACAGAATCGAAGTGCATCAGTGCCGCACCTGAGATTCGGATATCAGTACGCTGTAATTTGGTGGTCTCTCTATAGAGAGAGGGTGGAAGAGCAATCGGGACTTACTCTGGGATACCAGTAGGGAAGGCTTGTTTTTGGTAAGCAGTGGCCTTCTTGACCTCGCCAGGAGCGAGGTTACCAGTCAGGAGTTTGGCGTGCAAGTCATCCAGCTGAATACCTCGAATCACATCTAGAGGGTCAATAACATTTCCCAGACTCTTGCTCATCTTGCGACCATCGCTGTCGCGGATCAAGCTGTGACAGTAAACTTCCTTGAAAGGGACTTGGCCAGTCAATTTCTTGCCGAGCATGATCATACGGGCAACCCAGAACTACACCATGTCAGTTTCCAATGCTTTGTAAGTGTATACGTATCTCGGAGTGGGGTGCAGTATGTACTTACGAAGAGAATGTCCCACCCAGTCTCGAGGATGGAAGTTGGGTACAGTTTCTTGTAGTCGTCTGCGTCGGTGTTGGGCCAGCCGAGAGTGGAGAAGGGCCAGAGTCCACTGCTGAACCAGGTGTCCAGCACGTCAGGGTCGCGTTCCAGAGTAAAGGTCTTGCCAGCCAATGCCTTGTTGGCTTTGGCCTCGGCTTCCTCCTGTGTCCTTCCGCTGAACCACCGGTCATTGTTGGACGTGTCTTCCTCCTCACCCTCGACCTTTGCGAACCAGACGGGACATTGGTGACCCCACCAAAGCTGGCGAGAAATGCACCAGTCCTGAATGTTTTCCATCCATCTGTAGTAGTTCTTCTCGGCACTCTCAGGCCCAATCTTGATCTCTCCAGTCTTGACGGCCTTGATGGACTCATTGGCCATTTCCTTCATGGCCATCCACCATTGTGGCTTCATCAGAGGCTCAATGACGTCCTTGCTGCGCTCAGACAGAGGCACCTTCATGGGATTGTCCTTCTTGTCAACGTATAGGCCCTTTGCCTTGAGATCGTCCTGGATCTTGTATCGCACATCAAACCGCCTCTGTCCAGCATAGGCACCGGCGTTCTCGTTAAGAAGACCGTCATCGGTGAAGATGTTGATGAACTCGAGGTTGTGGTCCTTGCCGAGCTTGAAATCGTTGGGGTCGTGACCAGGGGTCAACTTGACAGCACCCGTTCCAAATTCCATGTCGACATACTCGTCGGCGATGATGGGAAGCTTGCGGCCCTCGATGAAGGGGTGTGTAGCGAATTTGCCGACCAGGTGGGCGTAGCGCTTGTCCTTGGGGTTGACTGCGATACCCGTGTCACCGAGCATGGTCTCGATACGGGTTGTGGCGACTTCGATCTTCTCTTCGGATCCCTCAATGGGGTACTGGAAGTGAACAATGACACTGTCAAGATCCAATGGGTCAGTCAACAAGATATGTGCAATGAAGAAGCCGGCTATGATACATACCCGAACTCAACCTTCTTCTCATAGCCGGGCACATCGAGCAGCGTCCTGCCCGTCAACTCCTTTTGGTCGACCTCGAGGTTGGACAGCGCAGTCATCAATGTGCAGTCCCAGTTGACAAGGCGGTTGGCTCTGTAAATGATGCCCTCCTCGTGAAGACGCACAAAGTTCTCGGCAACAGCTGCGGAAAGGTTCTTGTCCATGGTAAAGGCCTCTCTCGACCAGTCCGTGGAGATACCCATCTTGCGCTCGGCATTGTTGATCTTGTCATGGTATTCTTGCTTCCACTCCCAGACGAGGTCGAGAAACTTCTCACGGCCCAGGTCGTGGCGCGTCTTTTGTTCCTTCCTCCATAACATCTTTTCGACAACACTCTGAGTCGCGATACCGGCGTGGTCGCATCCGGGGAGGAACAGCGTGGTCTTGCCCAACATTCTCTGCCACCTCGCCATGATGTCCTCGAGACTGTTTCCAAGCGCGTGACCCATGTGCAGATTGCCGGTGCAGTTTGGTGGTGGGATGACCATGGTGAAGGCACCAGCTGGTTTGACGTCGCCAGTCTCTGTGAACTCGGGCTTGAAGAAGCCCTCCTTCTCCCACCATTCGTACCATGCGCTCTCAACAGCCACGGGCTTGTAGGCCTTGTAGTAAGGGTCATCGAAAGGGCGAAGGCGCTTCTTCTCTCCCACGGGCGTTTCCTCGACGTATGCGGGCAGAGCGTCTTCCTCCTCGGCCTTGGCCTTCTTCTCTGCCTTTTTGCTGGGGGCACCGGTGGGGGCAGCCTGCTTGGCAGCAGCCTTTTGTTGGAACTTGGCGAGCTTCTCAGCCTTCTTGCGCTCCTTCTCGAGCTCCTTGGCCGACTTCACCTTGCCAGCACCAGCGGCGGAGGCAGCGCCAGCATCCTGGCCGGCCTGGTGGGTTCCAGTGGCGCCAGTTGGGGTGGTTTGCTGGATGGCGGCCTTGGTCTCGTTCGAGGCACGAGGGACAGCTGAGCCAGCGGCTTGGCCTTCAGCCTTGGGACCGTCTTCGGCGGCAATTCTGCAAACAATTGAGGTTAGCGAGAGGATGTGTCTTGGGCCCAAGAAAGAGAGAAACAAGGGCAGAAGACTGACGGGTTGCCGCGAGCCGAGTTGGTAGCCATTGTCGCACGGCGGAGGGGAGTTGGATACCGTCCGAGTGCTGACGAGTGCACCAGTAGTGCACGAAGGATTGGACGGGACAGCGTGATTGCAGTCAACTGAGCCTGGAAACGCTTCAATTGAGTGCGAGCCCGGAGGGAGGAAAGGATGCGGAGCTCGAGTAGCGTTTGAGTCGTGGATGAGGGGCTCACGAAACAGCAGCAGCAGTGAATTTATGACCGAGAGAATCTCCCCAAAAAGTTGACTCACGGGCTCGAGGTTGCAGCTGCCAAAAGATCGGAACCCCCTGCAGCCGCGGGGTGACACAGCGGGGTTTTTGCTCACTAGGCACTGCGTACCTTGTCTGTAACTATGACTGTACATTTGAAGCGAGCTTCGGCCCCTATACTATGGAAATAGGGTCGCTGTGGCTTGACGGGGGCCGCTAACAAAGCCCTGTAGTGGCTTGAAGCAAGGCCTGGAAGTAATGCGCCAACCGTGATTGGTAGGTGCCTATACTGCGTTCCTGAGCATCGCAAGGTCTCATTCATTTCACCTCCGTTTTTTTTTTTTTGGCTCCTTACAGATCTGTCATATTTGTTACAGCTCACCCATGGGCATAAGCCAGCCTGTATTCGAGCTAGCAGGCCTTTGCAAAATGTCCTGAGCCATATGGCTGCCCCGTGTTTGTAGGCCGTCCACCCGATGCGAACCCCCGTTCACTGAGAAGAACCCGATCCGAATACCAATTCGCGAGGATGAAGAGGCGGGTACAGGCCTCGCCCGTTCTGGCGGCGTACAGAACAACTACAGCCTCAAACATGGCAATCCGCGCCCCAAGGACAGCGACATATGCCCCGAGGATAGCCTCTCGACGCTACAGTTCCAAGGCTTCGCATCCTGGACCAAATGTGGGCGGCCCTCTGGGCAACGGCTACCCAGACTGCTGGAGGAAGACGTCAAACCTCGGCCGTGATGGACCAGATAGCCTCGAGGGACCCAGCTCATCGCACACCATCTTCACATTGCCTGGTGCTACAAAGGATCTTGTCCTGAATCTCGTCAGGCAAGCTTCTCAATTGCCACGAGAAGCCGTCCCAGAAGCAGACGAAGCTGCGGTGATATTGGCGAGCCCGAGGCATGCTTCATGGCTCACTGACCGCACATTCATGGCGTCCTTGGTTTCTTCACTCCAGGGCAGTCAAGCGTCGGATGCTCCAGCTTCTGGGCCAAAGCACTTTCACGTGCTGGCTGCGGTGGTGGACAGCCTCTGCCCGGAGTCAAATAGCCATCATCTCCACCAGCCGCAGGAAGGTCTCTCGCTACATGTGGGCAGAGCAGGGAGCCTGTTGCCTGGCTTATGGGATGATACAGCAGCTGCACTACCACCTGTGCATACGGTGGAGGAGCCATCACACCTTGTGATATCCATCAACAATACAGCCCACTCTGAGGACAAGATGTCCGTAACTCTCCCTCTAGCTAACACGCTCTTCAAGAACGGACGACGGTCGACTCTGTTGGCTTCCAAGTGGGCGACACAAGGCGGTGGCATCATGTCGCATATCGCTTCCCCTTCCCATCAGATGCTGCAAATGTGGGACAAGCGTTGCCAAACAATTTGCCTGCCTCCATCATCCGACAGCAGCTCCTTGGCAATCAGTTCTTCCCTTACACCCATCACGTGGCCGCGTATGATTCTCGAAAGTCTGGGAAATATCCTGGCCAAGGTCGACATTGAAGGTGTCGCCTCGCCAGCCTCCATGGAGTTGCAAGCTAGTGTTCCTCGCTTGATCGAGGCGCGGCGCTCCTCGGACTCGGGATACAAGAATGCACAGGCGCGCATTGGCGTATGGGCTGCCATTATACCAGGCAAGCTAATTATGCCTGATGCGTTCGCCAAATCGACACAGGGACTCCACCACGACGCCAGACTCAAGGGCAGTTCTCCTGACGATCAAGCCAAGGCCTTGCCGTTCAACCTCTTCACAGGCTCACCACCGCACGGGCGCCAGGGTTGGCCACCCCACACTGCGGTTGGACCGGCACTGCTCCAGGGCTGCCGACTGCATCGCATCAGTAAGTACCTCTGTAGAATCCTAGATGAAGTACAGTCGGCTAAGCAAATCTCGTAGTGAGCGGAGGAGGCGAGTGGGGAGCCAAGGCGAGTCTTTTGTCACTAGATCCACAGACAAGCTATGGCCTGGAAAATGAACAAGACGAGCTACTGCGATTCCAGCGGTCCTTCTTTGGCGAGGAAGAGGCAGACGAGGCTATTGCAAAGCCAGGCGATTTTGTGCAGTTCTATGTGGATCAGGAGAGCCATTCACTCACTGAGACAAGAGATGGAGAAGACATCACAGCCTCACCACTCTCAAAAAAGTATCCGCGAGTTGTATTCGGCGTAGGCGAACACAGTCCAGCAGACTCAGATGCATCACCAGAGGTCTCTTCTGAGCCTACAGCAACAAAGGAGCTGGCCTGGCTTGTGCCGGATCATTTCGGTGGAATGAGTGCAGAGGCATTGTACATTGAGTCTGCCTCTCAAAGCATCAAAACCAAGCTCGACGCGCCAGGGATGCGTGTTATTTTGGGCAGCAGTCGGAGACCTTTGACGTAGAGCATGCCAACTTGCCGGGTTGGACAGCAAAAGCAAAGAACAAAACAAAATGACTCATTATGAAAGACTGTCACACCGGCTGTGAACTATCTGTGATGTGTTGAGAGCAGAGAGTGATGATATGGTGGTTGTGCTTATCAATCCGGTGCGGTGGCATGCGTATGCGAGTGCAAGTACGTATGCGTCAAGAACGTGCGTCAAAAGTCGTGATCCGGCGAAGAGCCGGCGGTGCTTGATGCAGCCTCGCCCCGTTCCTTGAAGACTCACCCACCATTCTATCCTTGCTCACCACCATCATCACCACCACCATCATACCAATTTTGGATCACGCAACAAGTCCATTTGGGTGTCCACTTGATAGGCTGCTCACTTGCTCGCAATCTAACCTTGAAAAGCGAGAGGTCAAGCACAATGAGTGCCACCAAGCTGGTTACCATCGGCATCCTGTCGATAGGCGACATGGGCATGGGCATCGCAAAGCTGCTCGTCGCCAATGACTTTTCCGTTGCTACAAACTGTGCAGGGCGGAGGCAAGTAGATCCTCAAACTCACCCAAGACTTGGCTGCACCGACCACTTCTGCTATTATGCTCTCCGACCGGCACCGGGCACACCCAGATTAACACACCTTGCAGCAAAGACACCCTCGAGCGCGTCAAGACCGCCCAAGTGACGGATCTAGGCACCGACACGGCGCTCGTCAAGCAATGCGACGTCGTCCTGTCTGTCGTGCCCCCGCGCGACGCCGAAGCCACTGCGCAGCGCGTCATTGATGCCCTCGCGCTCGTGACGCGGCCGGCCAACTCCCCGCTCTACTTTGTCGATCTCAACGCCGTCGCGCCCTCGACCATCAAGCGCATCGGCCGCAAGATTGAGGCAGCCGACATCCCCATTGTGCTCATTGATGGCTCCATCCTCGGTGGCCCGCCGCACCCCATGGTCGCTGACAACACCTCCTCCACCAACAATAACGGCGGTGGTGAAGGTGCTTCCACAGCCAACGCACCCAGCGCAACCACGGTCCGCAGCGACTGGAACGTCCCCTCTCTCCCCACAAGCGGCCCAACCAGCGTCGCCGACATTCCCAACTTTGGCGCCGCCCTCGCAACGGCCCTCAACACCCGGCACATCAGTCCCGACATCGGCGCCTCCTCGGGCCTCAAAATGTGCTTCGCCTCGCTCTCCAAGGGCTACAGCGCCATCGCCGTGCAGTCCTTCACCACAGCCGAGCGCCTGGGTGTACTGCCCGCCCTGCGCGACTCCCTGGCAGAGATCGTGCCCGCCCGCGTCGCGCAGACGGAGCGCGCGCTGGTGGGGATGCCGCCCAAGGCGTACCGGTGGGTCGCGGAGATGGAGGAGATTGCGCGGACGCATAAGGAGGACGGCGGCTTCGAGGAGGATCTGTTCAAGGGCGCGGCAGGCGTGTTTCGCGCGGTGGCAGAGGATCCGGTGTTGGGAGCGGAGAAGGTCGGCAGGAGGAAGAGGGGCACCACGGCGGAGGATGTGGCGGTTGCCATGGCGGAGGGGATGGAGAGAAAGAGGAAGAAGTTGGATTAGATGTCTCGGGATTGCCGTAGAATTGGAGCGGGCAACCTCAACGGTTCAAGGGGAACATCTTGGCTTCTCAATCAGGTGAGCATGCGGTTCTTATACTCTGCCCAACCCCACACCCTCCAGAAACATTTACCAGAGCCTGACGGTTGTGTAAAGAGGCGAGTGACAAAGGAGAACCAAAGAGTTGCATGACTGCAAGTCTCATGAGTTGGGTCTCTCCAGCCATCACACAAGTGCGGACCTGGATCGTTTCGCAGTATGCGGAACCAAATCAAATATCAATCAATCAATTGCTATCGAAATTGATAAAAAAGTAAACCCGCTGCTACAATTGGTACTTGATTGTTCAGACTCCCTTCATAGGTGAGTTAACTCGTATGTCTCCTACTTATTCTTTCTGCCATTTTTGATTGGTGCCTCTTCCCTTCAGGACATTGCTCATGTCACAAGTGTGGGCATCTCATAGTATACTACAGTGGTTCAAAACCTTGCGTCGATTTTCAGCACCTGAACGATGATAGCTATGAATGAAAATGGACTAAACAATTTCCAAAGACGTACAGTCTTGCGGATTCACGAATCACCTTCTGAGAAAGATAAAGTAGGAAGGAAAAAAGGTAGGAGAAAAAAGAAGGGAGAAAGTAAAGGGCCAAACGACGTAGGAATAAGCCCCCTTCCATTCTCGCGCACAGCAACTGCCCAAGCCAGGGAAATGGTGACAACAAGACAGGGGAAGCAAAGTCCAAATAAAAGTCGAAAGTTGGCATCTTGTTCTTTCGTTCTCTTTTCCTTACAATTCCCTGCCAAATGCACTCCAAACCAAGCACGAAACGATGTCATCGCCTGGGCTAGACCCTTTCGCTGGCAAACCGGGCCAGGTGATTAGATTGCCCTCGGCGTGGAGAAAAAAGCCGGTTTTTGAAGCCTGCTCTGTCGATCATACAAAGACAGGAAGGACCCTTGATGCACCCCAACGTCAATCAGGGGAAAGCCTTTTGGAGGGTGAATTCTGATTTCGTTGCCTTTGCTTTCTCTTTGATGGGCAAATACTTGATCCCCTATCGAGCTCGAAAAAGAATTGCTTCCTTTTCAAAAAGGCAATTGGCGTCGCGCTTTTTACCTTTTTTTTTTTTTTTTTCCCTCTCTTCGAGAACACAGAGGTGGCTTTGCTTTAAGTTTGCAGTACACACCCCAGTACGCAACGTTCAACGACGTCACAGGGCTGGCAAGCCACTTACACCGACCCTAACCCTTTTTTCCGACGCTCCCAAGCTGAGTCCGTGTACTACCCCGCCACCGCCAACGACGACGACGGGAGCACCGAATGAAATAAGGAAGCAAGAAATGAAAGAAGAAGCAGAAGAGAAAAGAAAAAAGCAAGAGCACGACTGTGTATGAATTGAAGAAGTCGATAGCCCAGCATCAAACGCACCGTCGCCCAAGTTGAAGAGAAGGATAAAAACAGCAACAGCACCCATCAGCAGACCCGCGGCGTTCCGAAATAGCGCCACGAGAGAGGCACAGGAACCGAGAACAACACACCTAAACCTGCTACCACCCTCCGCCCCATCACTCTTCAACAAGCAAAAGAAGGACCAACAACAAAAAGAAAAACCATCGAAAAAAAATAACCAGAGCCGCAAGACCACGCCTGTCTTCTTCACTCGAAATAGCGTAATGGCGTCCCCACGAGCGCCATTGGCATCACAAGCGCAGCCACAAGCGCAAAGGAAACAGCATCTCCTCCATACAAACCCCCATGACGAAAACGAGGCCACCGACGATGACGATAGCAGCGATCAAGAAACGTCCGTCTCATCAGCCAGCCGTTCTCGACCTTCATCTAGAACTGCCAAGGCCAGAATATCATCGTCACCACCACCATCACCACCAACAACGAAGCCAAGATCCAGGCCCCATAAACGCTCAGAAAGAAAACATCCGGACCACCTCGCGGCAGAGATGGCCCGCCATCCTCACCACCGCCGATTGATACCGCAAAACTCTATCGCGCGACGAAGAATGCGCTCTGTGCCAACCGTGCCAGAGGACGAAATTGAAGGTCACGAGGATGATGCCGAAGAGTACGATGATGGCTACGATGGGGAATCAGAAGCACAAGAACATCTTGTCTCCATACCACCTTTAACGCCTCTACCACCCATCATCGACCCTCCCGAGGGCGAAAAGCTCGTGGCAGGAGGCAAAAAGGCCAAATTGGCAGTCGAGCTCAAGCTGAATCTTGAGATTGAGATACAGCTGCGGGCGTATATACATGGGGATTTGACGCTGGAGCTGTTTAATTAGTTCAGTCTGCTACTGGATTTTATTCTGCTTTATTTGTTCATCATGCTTATTCTTTAATCGAACTTTGAGAACCAGGGTATGAGAATGGATCTCGATACCCAGGACTTGAAACAGAACAAGGCAATTTTGGCAGAAGAAAAGCATGAGGAACGTGATTTGCATTGCACAAAAGCCCCCACAACCGTCATAAATAATATACAGATCGGGGGTCGCGAGTTCGAACTTAACAAATGTGCACTATATTGTATTGTCGAGCCAGAACCTGACAGAGCGCCCAATTTTGTTGGGAACGGACCAAAGATAACCCTCTTGTTATGACCTACTCAGAGAAGGACATTCTTTATTCAATCATATCGATATCATCCTCCGCCGCCGGGGCAGCAGCAGTAGATCCCTGGTTGTCGCCGCCAGTAGCAGTCTGCGCGGTAAAATAGTCGTCCATCTCGGCATCCAGCTCTTCCTGCGTCTTCTTTGGGCGTGCCTCTCTGCCAGGTCTCTCACCGCGCTCGCGTGTGTTGCCACCACCGCCACCGCCACCAGCACCGCCGCCCTCGCCGCGTCGAGCACCGGGACGACGACCTGTCTCGCCGCGCCTGCGGTTTCGCATCGGGCTACGAGAGCGACGTCCACCAGGCACGTATCGATCAATGTTGCGTCGTGCCGCTTCATCTTCCAGGTCGCGGCCTGGGGATCGGGAGCGGTTCCGTCCAGAGCCAGTCGTAATGCGCTCGGACAGCGGTCGGCCCGCATTGGCGCTTGCATCGTGGCGTCTGCGAGGAGGGAGGATGGATAGGCGGATGGGTTGACCTGCGCACACTCGTCAACTATAAATTCCAAATAGAACGCTTTTGGCCTGCTATGCTTACCCTTGGCATTTGCTCCGTCAAAGTCGCGGACCGCCTCTCGGGCATCTTCATAGAGCTCATATGTAACAAAAACTGTGCCAGTGGAGCGTCCAGCGCGGTCATACTTGATGTCGAGCTTCAGTACCGGGCCGATGCGGGTGAACAGGCTCTGCTAGCTGTTAACCAATGATATCCTTTTAGCTCGGCAGACAGTAGCAGGAATAGTCATACAGATAAATCCTCCTCGGTCAAGTCGTAGTGCACATTGTCAACGCGGACCTTGGTGCCGACCTCTTCTCTGTATCTGGCGTTAGCTTCAATACACTTCGGCCAAAAGTGAATCATGGTAGACGCGTACTCATGCTCGTCAGCGTATTCCTCTTGCTCACGTCCACGTCGCTGCTGGCGCGGTCGGCGGCCTGGATTTTTTTTCTTCAGATTAGTTTCACCGAGCCATCCAGGGTATCAAGCAGTCAAGACGTACCACTGTCTTCGAATCTGTCATGGACCCATTCGCTGCATGCGCAAGTCAATCTCTCCCATATTCCTCGTTCCATGTGCGTGTTTGTTCAAGGCTAACATACGAGTCTAGGTTTCTGACACTATCGTCACGGTATGACTGTTTCGTTCGAAGCGAGAGAGGTCAGCTTTTGGAAATCGTTGAAGACGCATCGCCTTGCCCGGCCGCCATCCTAGGTCAATCGCCGCGCTGATGGTGGTGACGATGATGATCTATCGGTGTGTGGCTGCCACGGTGGTCGAGGACCGCAGAGGAGGAGGGTGGTGGAGGATGAGATTGAGCAAGGCTAGCTGGGTAGGCGCGGTTTTTTTCATAGCAAAGGGAGGAGGTAGTGCACCTGTGCCGAAAGTAATGGGGATATTGTCAGTCGTGCCATTTAAACCACTCAGCGAAGCAAGTGGCATCTCAACGCACCTTTCTGACACCATCGCGAGGAAAGTCATTTCTGGGCTCTCGCCGACGCTGGCCACCTCGACCGCGAGGTCTGCTGCCGTTGTTCTTCTAGAATAAGAGACACAGACGCGAGTTAGTGAGACAGACGCGGCGACCTCTACTGTGAGCAAGACGGCTAGGAGACTTCGTTCAGATGGGCGCACTGGGCAGGCAGGTGGGCTTGCTTACCTGGCCACGCTCAGCTAGAATCTCGTCAAGACTGCGATCCATGGTTTTTGAATTTCGGTGGCTTCTGTCTTGCCGTTGGGTATGTAGTATGCCAATAACACCTTGACAATGATGCTTCTTGTTGTACGGAGGAAGATAGGTTGCTTTGCTTGATCGTGCTGACAGGGGTGAGTGGCTTGCGGTCGCGCCTACAGGGCACTTCTGGAGCCGGCAGGCAAGCAACAGACCAGGGTGTAGCTGCACCGTAAGTAAGCGGCTATCTGTTGGCAATACACACTGTGGGCTATTCATAGAACGCAGATGTTTCTATTGTCTTTCTTTCCAGACGAACATCTGCTTGCTTTGTTTCTGTTTGCCAAAGTGTTTGCATATACCCCATGACTCGATGCCTGCAAACTAAGCATGTGATTTTTGGCGTTTACATAGTATAGCTTTCGCAAGGCTACCACAGATTCAACCGTGATCCTCAGCCGCATCAGTTAATCTATGAGAAACCGAAACATTTTTCATAGAGTAGCATTGACATAGATAACGGCGACCGAGGATCGAAATCACAGACGACATACTGCGCATTGTACATCATGATCATGTAGCGGGCAAATTCCCACTGGGCATTTCTCTAACTGTCAATCTCATTGGTTGTATATCACACACTCAAGCAGTAACACCAGTACAACTTGTGGAGTGATGGTGATCTCTCCTGATACAGGTATGAAAAAGCATTAATGAATTCGCAAACACCATGAAAATCTCAAACTACTTTTGTTCCCTAGCCGCTGCTTCAGCCGCTTGAAAGGCCAGACGTATCTGGCAATGTAGACCCCTCCTTCCTCTAAATCGCCAACTAAACACTGATGCCCTGATTGAACCCGGGTATGCGCGAAAGGTGTAGCTGATGGGTTGAAATGTGGGGTCAAGACGAGGTTTGTAGGTAAAAGATACCGTATTTAGATCAGGTCAGCCACGTTCATGGGCATCTCCTCAATCTGGGTGCTGTAGAACTGCTCAATCTCGCGCATCATGCGGACATCGTCAGCGGTGACGAAGTTGATGGCAACACCCTTACGACCGAAACGACCACCACGACCAATGCGGTGGATGTAGTTCTCACGGTTGGCGGGCAAGTCGTAGTTGATGACCAGGGAAACCTGCTGGACATCGATACCACGAGCCAACAGGTCAGTGGCAATCAGGACACGCGAAGAACCGGAGCGGAACTCCTTCATGATAAGGTCACGCTGGGCCTGGTCCATGTCACCGTGCATGGCGGAGACGGTGAAGTCGCGGGCAGTGAGCTTGTCGGTGAGCCAGTCGACCTTTCTGCGGGTGTTGCAGAAGATGACGGCCTGAGTGATGGTAACGGTCTCGTACAAGTCGGAGAGGGTGTCCAGCTTCCACTCCTCCTTCTCGACGGCAATGTAGAACTGCTTGATACCCTCAAGGGTAAGCTCGTCCTTCTTGACCAGGATACGGACGGGGTCGCGCATGAACTTGGTGGTGACCTCCAGAACGTCCTGGGGCATGGTGGCGGACAGCAGGACAACCTGGGTAGACTGGGGAAGGAGCTGGAAGATGTCGTAGATTTGCTCGGTAAAACCGCGCTGGAAAAAAAAAAAAAAAGAAAACAAGTCAGCGAGAACCATTGCAGAAGTCCGATACGAATTGAATCAAGCAACTTACAGAAAGCATCTCATCGGCCTCGTCAAGAACGAACATCTTCATGCCGTCGGTCTTCAGGAAGCGGCGCTGGATCATGTCCTGAACACGACCAGGGGTACCAACAACAACCTGGGGACCATCCTGGAGAGCCTTCATGTCGTCACGAACGCTGGTGCCACCAATGCAGGCGTGGCACTCGACGTTCATGAAGTCGCCAATGGCGATGACGACCTTCTGGATCTGCTGGGCCAGCTCGCGGGTAGGGGCGAGGATAAGAGCCTGGCACTGCTTCACGCTGGGGTCGATCTTCTGCAGGACAGAGATGGAGAAGGTGGCGGTCTTGCCAGTACCGGATTGGGCCTGAGCAATGACATCGTGGCCTATGGCAGGAGGTCAGCGACAAATGCCCAAACGCCACAAGAAATGTGTCTTGTGTGTCTTACCCTTGATAACGGGCATGATAGCACGCTGCTGGATAGCAGAGGGACGCTCGAAACCGTAAGCGTAGATGCCTTTTATTTTCACATTAGCCCCGCCGTCATGATTTCAAAGCCCACTTCCTGTCGGGACGGTTTGGCCTTACCGCGAAGCAGCTCGGACTTGAGGTTCATCTCATCGAAGGAGTCAACGGTCTCATCGTAGTTGGACTCAATCTGACCTGTATTCGGTGTCGCACGTTAGCCATCATGTTGATTTCTGTAGTCTCTGTGCGTTGGCAGTCCTCTGCCAGCAGGCGCATTCCTGTGGCGCACTTTGCTGCATCTGCGGGCGAAAGGGAGATTTGTTGGGCATCCACTCGCGCGGCTGGAACAACGGTCGCGAGCAGCGGCAACGGTGTTGCAAGCGAGCGAGCGAGCGTCGTGCGATGAAGAGAAGAAGTGCTTACCCTCGGGAACATCCTCGAGGCCCTTGTCGGTAGCCATGATTGCGGTTGTTTTCGAAGCGGAGTCTAGATCGCAAGCGCTGCTTGAGACCTAGAAACTGATGCGAGACTTGAAGGTGGGGTTGCGTCGGTCAAAGAAGGACTCCAGAAGTCTCGCAAAGGGAGCTCTGGACAGTCTCAGGAGGGGATGTGAAAGGCAAGAAAAAAACACTAGACCTGGGACTCTCCTGGAAACAGAGAGTGAGGATCTAGGTAGTCGTGAAGGGGTGTGGTTGTTTCTTGTTTGATGGAGGTGAGGAGGGTGGTCGAGGGGAAGATTTTTCGGGGGGAGGTCGCTTGATTTTTTGTTTGAGTTGCTGCCGCAGAAGCTGGCCTGTGCGCAGCGCCCAAGGCCGCCCGCACAGCGCTAGCCAACTGGAAGAGTGGCCGCCACTCGATCGTCTAGTGGGGCCCTCGGCTCTACCACGCTTTCTTCAACTGGCAGCCAGGGTCAAGTCAATTTCAGCAGATAATTGCTGTACTGTTGGCAGAGCAGAGCAATCACAGCATCACATGCCTCAAAAACAAATTACCTGCAACACCCATATCAGTCACTCACCAGCGCTTGATTGAGATCAGATAGTCATTTGCGTGACTCACTATCTCACCGTCAGAAATATTCTCTCCCCCCCGGCTGTCACCCTTTTCCCCAAGCAAGGGCTACATCTGTGCACTATCCAAGTCGCCTCAGTGGCTGCTTTTTTTTTTTTTTCGTCAACGCGCCTACCACTATCACGCCACCAACAATTTCTCTAGCTGGTACTGACTGGAGTAAGGGTCTTGAGGTCTGGACGGCTTCTCGCTTGCAGTCGAAGAAGAGTCGTTGGTCATTGCGTCAGAAAAAGTCCCCTTCCCAGCGCCGTCTCGCAAGTCAACAAAGCAATGCTTCTCAAAAAGGACCACGAGGCTCAGATTGTTCTTGGTGGCAATGGCACCCTAGCACCAATTGAGAGCGGCCGCAGCGGTGGGTTTGCTGTAGGGGATGAACTTACGGATGAGCAACGGGGCCTCGAGTCATCGATCCATCCTCTAGGCATCAAACCCTCGGGCAACAAATTATTGGCTTCTGACACTGCCGATGCCCGTGAAGCCATCGGGACATTCCAGGCTTTGCCAGATGGTATGTGTGGATATCTCTGTACTCTTTTCGATCCCACATACGTTACTTCATTTTCGCGGCTAACGCGTTTGCTCAGAGGTTCTGTCCCAATTGTTTGAGTATCTTGACCAAGGCTCTTTGAGACGACTTGGGTCTTGCAGTAAATTTTTCTTTGCCTTCTCCGTTTCTGAAGAGTTGTGGAAGGCTCTTTTCCTGTTGTGAGTCACTGCCTCTCAATGCCTGGGCCAAGTTGGACCCGTTGCGATGCCAATCCCGCTTTTGATGTGTTTCGAACAGGAGGTCAGACAGTCACAGGGCTAGACTCATGCCTTCGTCAGCCCGTAGAGCGGTTCGTGACTCGACGTTGAGGTATTGCGAACGCAATAAGCATCGTGCACTCGTTGTCATTACCTTTGATTATGGCGCAAAGAGAGAAGGCATCCGAGCCAACCCGTGATTAACAGGTTACTA
Organism: Coniella vitis; assembly: GCA_011317545.1. Taxonomy (NCBI): domain Eukaryota; kingdom Fungi; phylum Ascomycota; class Sordariomycetes; order Diaporthales; family Schizoparmaceae; genus Coniella; species Coniella vitis. The sequence goes on from WUJK01000003.1 coordinate 1,250,446, forward strand.
GATCCCACGAGCAGAACAAGCGTCCTTTCGAGTGGAAGGGGACATGGCGGTCCACTCTGCTGGAGCTGCCTGTGGACAGACAAGTAAAAGTCGACTGTAGCACGGTCTTTTCCGATGTACTACACCGACCATTCGTCTGCAGCCAGATCCCCCTCAAAAAGTTCTCTACCAAGATTCCCAGGTCAAACGAAATGCAGCGCTTTCCAGACTTGACTTACGACGAGTTTGCCGAGAAGTGGAGCGACACACCTTTCGTGTTGACGGAGAGCGTCCGGTCTTGGCCAGCCTGCAAGCAGTGGAATGTGCAGCACTTTCTCCAGAATTATCCCAACGTCGAATTCCGCGCCGAGGCTGTCGATTGGCCCTTTTCGACCTACCATGAGTACATGGTTAACAACAGCGATGAAAGCCCGTTGTATCTGTTTGATAAGACCTTTGCGGAGAAGATGGACATAACCGTGGGCAAGCATGAAGGGGCTGCATATTGGAAGCCCGATTGCTTTGGTCCTGATCTTTTTGAGCTGCTGGGCTCCGAGAGACCGGCTCACAGGTGGCTGATTATTGGCCCAGCTCGCAGCGGTTCTACTTTCCACAAAGACCCCAACGCGACGTCGGCGTGGAACGCAGTGATCCAGGGTGCCAAATACTGGATCATGTTCCCGCCCAATGTTGATGTGCCTGGCGTGTACGTATCTAAGGATCAGAGTGAGGTGACGAGCCCTCTGAGCATTGCCGAGTGGCTTCTCGAGTTCCACGAGGAGGCTCGCCAACTACCCGAGTGCGTGGAGGGCATTTGCCGCGCTGGCGAGATTCTGCATGTGCCAAGCGGCTGGTGGCATCTTGTAGTGAACTTGGAGGGCGGCATTGCACTGACGCAGAATTTTGTGCCCAAATCGCATCTAGTAGATGCGCTGGACTTTTTGCTACACAAGCCAGAGCAGGTTACGGGGTTCAAGCGCGACGTTGCTGACCCATACGCTCTCTTTACCGAGCGTCTACAAGCTGAGTTCCCAGGTCTCCTTGACGAGGCTTTGGTGGATTTGGAAAAGAGACAGGCAAAGAAGAAGCGCAAGTGGGATGATGCCATTGCTGGCGACGACGAGCAAACGTCTGGCGCTGGGAGAGGGGGTTTTAGTTTTGGTTTTGGTTTTGGGGACGGTAACGGTGATGAAGAAATACCCTAGAAGTCAAGATGAGTCATCCAAAGAATAAGATGAACAATGAATCAGAAAGCAATTCCATACAGAAGTACCCAGTCTGCCAATCCAGCTATCTGTGCTCGATGCATTTGCACCTTGATGAGTGGCAGCACCATGGCATCATCTCATCGGCTCCTAGGAACTGTAATTAGTTGAAACAAATAGGAGATGCTAGATGGGCTTACACGCTCTATTGGACGTCTTACCTTCTCGATAGGAGGAAAACTTTACTATAATAAAAGTTCAGCAGCGGTTGGGGGGGACGCCAGTAGTGGCCGGCTTGCAGTAATGCAGCGAGCGTAGCGATGCTAGTGGTGATGGTGTTTGTTGTTGATGGCCGTTTACGGCCGTAGCGCCAGCCTGACAGGCTTGTAGTGGTTGGCCCAGACTGCGATACCCCTGTCAGCCCCTTTAGGCCCGCTGAAAGTGGGAGGGGAAGCCCCTAAAGCGTGCGATTGAACCCAGCTGTCCACCCCCGCCCGAGCCGCCCCAGGAACGAAGGCATGTGCTGGTCCCCTTGGCCTGTGCCTTGTCAATGGAAGTGCGAACCGCCGTGCGACTATATACTGCTGGCCGCTGTTGTTGTTGTTGTTGTCGTCCATCTGCCATCTTTCTCAGCCCAACCCATGCTTGAACTCTCTGTATTCCACTTACAAGCCCTTTCACCCTTTTCCTTTGCCCGTGTCCGCGCTGCACGGTGATCTACGATACATTGCAGTGCAGTACAGTACAGTATTTTGCTTGCTTCGGGAGAGCTCCTGCAGCTTGTATCTGGCTTTCCTCCTGTTCGAATCGTCAGCAGCAGCAGCCAGCGGCGCAGTCTCGTGCCGTGTCGGCCTTCCCACTGCTGCCATCATTGTTCATCGGTCTGTCTCTCTGTCGAACGCCTCTTGACACGGATTCATAGCACTACATATCCGGCCAGCAGCCCGGCAGCTTGTCCCTGCCACGCCTGGCTCGCAAAGTCGCAACTACGTAATGCAACTCGACTTGTGGCCGGTAGCACGATGCCCCTAGGCCTCACTCGATATCTCCGGCCCAAGTCCCCAGTCAATACATCGTCTTCTGCCCCCGATCGGATAAAACGACGCCTCAGCCGACCCTGAGTCCATCCAGCCCTGGATCTGCGCCCTTTACTGTCCTACGCGCCCCCCCGAGGCGTTCCCCTTCTGCTGCTGCGCCTCTGCCCTTTAGGAGCTGGTACGACTCCCCGTCCACCACTCCATCCTCCCTCCTCTCTCCTGCTGCTGCTGCCCGCCCGCCTCTCTCGCTGTCTCTGCCCAAGCTGACAGACCCAAGACCCAGCCTTGCGTCTTATGCCTCGTCAGACGCCGCAAGACCGCACACCAGATATCCGTACCGAGCCAGCGCCATAAACGCCACCTAGGTACTTACTTACCAAGTTCGCGAATACCATCTTACGCTCTTGAATCCACCTTCTGGCCCCTTCTCAACTACACCCTCGTCCCACCGCGCAATAGCCCGCCCACTCGGCCAAGCCGCCCCCATGCTTTCCGACGAGACGTACGAGATCTGCCTGCCCGTCCTCCAGGACTCGACCCTAGAAGATGAGGACAAGACAGACAAACTGGAAGAACTGCTCAAAAAGGAGACCACCTTGACGGGCACATCGTTGGATAATGCCGTTCTGGACGTGCTCTGGCGTTACAAGGAGGGCGGGGGCATGAACGCCTCTCCCCCTGTCATCCGCCAGACCATCCTCAGACGACCATCGCCTGCTTCGTTCCGCAGTACGGCAACGCCTCTATCCGGGTCGCCGCGCCTGGGTGTAAGCCCTCTTGCACCGCCTGGCTTCGCACCCCCTTTCACCCGGACTCTTTCTTCTGCCGCCTCTCCTTTCTCCTCTCCCCGTCCGTCCCCCCGGCTGGCCTTCTCGACACCGGCAATTCCGCACAGTCCAAGCCTGAATGCCTACGAGTTCGCAAACGACACGGAGCCATCGCGCGAGATCTTTGAAGATTTTACGTCGGACAATGTGGATTGGCTGGTGGGTGATGATGCCGTCAGTGTCGCTTCATCCTTTGGCACAAGCAGTGGCCTGAACGCTGCTGCGCCCGAGTTCTCTTCTCAGCAGGTCCCAATGAGGCCGCACGATGTTCTGCGGTCGATTCTCGGAGAGTCTCGGACAGATGACGAAATCAGCCAGGCGCTTGTTGAGCATGGCTATGACCTTGGCGCCGTGCTCATGTCCATGATGGATGGACAGGAATCCCCCCCTGTTGCCTCAGCGGAAACAAACGGCTACTTGGTGGGCAAGTCCATGACACCAGATGCACGCCCAGCAACTCCAGCAGATCAAAAGTCTGGAGTCATTTGCAAGTTCTTTTTATCCTCTGGCAGCTGCATGCGGGCAGACTGCCGCTTTAGCCATGATTTGAGTGGCCATATCTGCAGGTTGGTACTACGCTGCTCTTTGATACTTGCGCGGGGCTCTGTCTTTTGTAGTTGATATATACTGACTGTAAGATCAAAGGTATTGGCTTGCCGGTAACTGTCTTGCTGGAGATACATGCATTTTCTCTCATGATCCAGCCCATCTCATGATAAACAAGTTTAGCGTTGATGGTACCAGTACTCCGCCCAACCAAAAGTCGCCGGCAAATATTCAGATCCAGGATTATTCTAGCTTTCCATCGCTTGGATCCATGAACTTGGATACAATTCCTAACTTTACGCCTTCTGCTGCCATCAGTCCCCCACCAGGCTTCAAGACTCTTGCCAACGATCAACGGTCCCGGTCGCGACCAGGTAGCAGACACCAGCCCATCAGCAATAACCACAATACCAAGGAGCCCCCCCAGACTGCGCTGTCGCTTGATGACAATGAGGCGTTTCCGAGCCTGGGCTCAGCCTCGGCAAAACAGGGCAAGAAGCACCACGGTAAAAGAGGCGGTCACGGCCATGGCACCAAGGAAGTCTACACTCCAAGCTCGCTTGCCGACATTGTCAAAATGGCTCCGTCTCCTGCTCCAACTTCACGACCTGAAGCCAAGAAGGTGACGAGAACCGGAAGCTCACAGGGTGTGGTCAAGACTGGGGAAGGTAGCGCAACAGCACAAGCTATTCCGAGCCCCAAACACATTCCATGGCTAGAGACGGGCGAAGGCACCAATAAGGCGTATATGAAAGCTCGTGGCGAGGCACACCGGCATGGGGCGCTTAGAAACAAGTTCCTGCAAAAGTGAGTTGTCTTTTGTTTTCTAGATTTGTACGAAAGGACACGTGAAAGTATTGACATGGCATTTTTCAGTGCTGCCCAAGCATGGAACCGCCAAGACGCGCGGCAGGCCAAGGTGTTTAGTCTGCGAGGCCAGAGCGAGAATGATTTGATGCGCAAGTTCCACCGAGAAGCGGCAGACAAGTTGTACGAAGAGCGCAACAAGCACAGCTCGTCCAGTGAGATTTACGTTGATCTGCATGGTCTGCACACAGAGGAAGCGATTGAATATCTGGAGCGAGTTCTGCTAGAGAATGAGCATGACAGCAGGCCGGTGTACGCCATCACGGGAACCGGGCATCACAGCAAGAACGGCAAGGATAAGATCGGCAAAGCTGTGCGCAACTTTCTCAATGAGTGGCGGTATGCATTTCGTGAGTTCTCTGTGCCTGGCGATCGAAACAACATGGGCGGCATCTTGGGGATTGATGCACGAAGCTACGACAAGAGTCTGCTCAAGACTAGGAAGGAGGATGGCAAAGGCAGTGCGGCAGTTGATATCTTGTCGCAGGGCGTCGAGATTGGTGAGGGTAAAGTCAAACTTTTGGTGAGGGACACTACAATCGGCAAAGAGCCTCCCAAGGGGCCTAGAGTAGGCCGGTAAAGAACCTTACAATAGAGCAGACGAGACTTGAATTGATATCATCAAGACCACAATCGATACAGTAGTAGGAAGACCTTATAGAATGTGCCGTAGAGATTGGCTGCTGGCCTGCTGATAGCATTGCCCATCGGGCGGGCTGTCAGCGATGAGTCTCGGGTCCTCACCTGTCAGACCAGGCCAAGTAATGAATTAGGTATACCCATCGGCCTCGGCAACGGGTCATGACAACTCGAAACACCCCCGTGAAACACGGGCTATGGCCTCCGTCTTTTGTACTCTGAGTGTTATTTGGTTGGCAACGAATACATAGTGAAGACAAACACATTGCTTGGAGTTTTGGCTGAGTCAGGCATTTGCTGACCCCAATAACGGTAGTGGTACCCCTGGGCTGCATGGCTCGAAAACTCTCTGCTGGGGCTGCGCCTCGTTGACCTTCCTTTGGCCACAGCGGGCTGGTAGCAGCTGAGAGCTACGTAAAACGGCAATGGCAGTTCCCCGACTCGGACACCTAAAGAAACGTCACTTGTCTTGCCTTTTTTTGGGGGGGTGCTGTCCTGTCGCAAAACTTCAACAAAACCCAACCTCGAAACCACTTACTTACAAGAACTTGTCTAATTGAGATGGCGGCGATTGAATAGGATTTCATTCTCTTCTGCATACTTAACCCACTCACTGTTCGTGGCTCAGAGCTTTGTTAGTCTTTTCTTGTCGCTCCTTCCCAGCAAGGTAAGCCCGCACGAACTAACGCTTGATGACGGAGAGCTGCTCTGACCTATTCTTCAGTCCATCCCTTCCGACATTTCCCCAAGCCGATTGCTCAAAGGACAAACAGCGCCATCCAACTCCCAAAAGCCACGATGCCCGCCAACTACCAGTCCACGGCGGCTGGCCTGTCCGTCTCGCCCTCGCGAAGTAACGACTCAAGTCCCAAGCGAAACCGCGATATCCCCTCCGCGCCCTTCCGCGATGAGATGGACGACAACGACGATGCGAACACCCAAAATTATGATTACGATGAAGATAATGATCAACAGCGCCACGACGCTCCGCCTTCTTCGGCACCAACAACATCCTCGGGAGGCCGCCCTTCCGCAGCACAGTCCTCCGCCGCCGCTGCCCGCCGTCTCTCAACACCCTACAGCCTACATTCGCGCTCCTCGACATCCCAGCATCCTCTTTCTTCCTCAACTAGCACCGACCTCCGGGCCCAACTAGTTGCAACGATCCGTACTGCCCTGACTGCCGCCCAAAACCTCTACAACCATGCAAACACCGTCTACGCCTCGCTATCGCGCACCCAACAACTCCTCGTCCTCGCAGCAAGCGCCCTCCTCTTCGCCCTCACAATTACCCTCCTCATCTTTTCGCACCGCCTCTTCCGCCTCCTGGGTCCGATTGCCGTCTCTTGGCGCGCTTTGCCAGGAGGCTGGTTTATAATTTGGACGCTAACCTTCCTTGTCGCTTTTCCCCCACTCATCGGCTACAGCACAGCCTGCACCGTCGCAGGTTTCGTGTACGGTTTCCCGCTCGGCTGGCCCATCGTCGCATCCGCCACAGTCGCCGGTTCTGCCGCTGCGTTTGTCGCTTCACGGACAGTCTTTTCAGGGTACGTGGACCGGCTCGTGGGCCACGACACACGGTTCGTCGCACTGGGCCAAGTCCTCCGCCACGACGGCTTGGGAGTTCTTGCCCTCGTGCGGTTCTGCCCACTTCCCTACAGTCTAAGCAATGGCTTTCTCGCGACGGTGCCGAGTATCCAGACGGCTAGCTTTGCGCTTGCCACGGCGCTTTCGTCGCCAAAATTGCTGGTCCATGTGTTTATCGGGTCGAGGCTTGCACTGTTGGCTGGCGATGACGAGACGATGAGTTTTGGGAACAAGGTATTGAATTATGCGTCCATGTTGATCGGTGGCACGGTGGGTGTCGGTGTGGGATGGTTCATCTACCAAAAAACAATGGCAAGGGCGGCCGAGTTGGCGAGAGAGGAGGAAGCTGGTGGGGTTGGACGGCCTTTGCAGAGCGGGGCGGGAAGGAATGGGGAGTATGTTGATGAAGAGGCGGGTGTGATAGGAACGGGAGAGGCTCAAGAGGATGCGAGGTTGATGAATCCCGAGGACGCGGCTGCGTTGATGGTGGATGACGATGACATCTCGTTATGGGACACGGCCGAGGACGGCGGCTGGGGGGATGAGGATGGCGCTGGTGGGTATAGAGATGAGGAAGACGCTGTGGGAGGAAAGCGTGGGAAGTAGGGCCGAGTCAAGTGGAAAAAGCAAGATGGATGTTATGTTGGTTATTTTCACGGAACCCCGAAAAATAGAATACAATATAGTAAACGAGCTGTGACGATGAGAGGCAATGGGAAAATGGAACTGAACAGAAAGCTATTCATTTTATATGCATGCATGTATATATGATCATTAACGATAGACACGGTATACACAAAAGAAAGGGGGTCTGCAAAGATGTTACAAGTAGCAATGGATTCAAGATTTTTATGTTGATATTGTTTAGGTCAAGCTTCAATTGGTCAATTCGACAGTATCCATTGTCAAGGTATCATTGTGGATGAAAGAACTGAATGGTACTGCCCACTTCCGCCGCTATATACGCAAGCTTTGAAAAACAGAGATTGCCACGGATGAGCAAAGGAAAATGCCATATCAATCGAATGCCATTTACAAAATCATCAGATGTAAACAATTGTAGAAGTAAAAGTTATACCAACGCCATCGCTTGCTCGCTTTGCTTTGTAAGTATTCGATCTTAATAGGGACAGGAAAAGAAGAGGTAAATCGTCGTGGTTTAGTCATCATGATGATTGGTGCTGGTGCTGTTGTCCTTGAAAGAATTGCATAAGTTGAATCGCTTGTTCGACATTATATCCGATAAAAACAGGGCCGTTGAAAACCATCTGCGGTAGTCCTCCAGCAGAGGGGGCCGCGGTCGCTGTGGCTCCACCTTTGGAACTGATGGGCCGGCCGGGAAGGTTGATGAACGTTGGTTGATGAGATGGAGGAGGACTGTCGGGTGGTGCGGGTTGCGGGTGACTTTTTGGAGAAGGAAACCGATTGGCAGGATGAGGTTGAGGTGGTGGAGGAAAATGTGAGCTTGGAGTGGGCTTCTGCTGTTCGGGTACAGGTTCTGGCGCCACGTGTGTTTCTTCCATTCTGGGGAATTGTGACAAGCCTGGCCCGTTGAGCTGTAACAAGCCTGGCCCGTTGAGCTGTAACAAGCCTGGCCCGTTGAGTTGCAACTTGGTATGGTCGAACGGACACTTTGACGGCCGCACTGTCGGCGGCGGCGCCTTAGGTGTCTCCGCGAGTGCTGGTGCTGGTGCTGGTGATGGCATGCGGACAGGCGCAGGCGGAGAGGAAGGCCTTTCTACAGGCTGATCAGACAGCGGAAACGGGACTGATATGCCCCATGGTCTGCTGGGGCTTTCGCCCACCCTTACTTCCTTCAGCGGCCGGTCAAAATGGCTGAGGCGTTCAGTCTCTTCCTCTTCCACAGTACCATCGGCATCATCTGCGGCAGCGTCCGTCGATGCATCCGCCGCACTTGCCATTACGTCCTCGGCCCAGTCACTGACACGGCGATCTGAGGGGTCTTGTTGGACTTCAGCTCCGTGGCCCGGCTCCGGTAGCATAGGCGCATGCAAATGAGAAAGATCCTCAATCATGGACACGAGATTGCCGTACTTGGCGTCCAGCTTTCGGATCTGCTCCTCGTTCCGTTGGTTCCTGCGGAGACAGACCTCGTGGCTGCGAGGCAGTTCGTGCTTGTGTTTTTCAACGTAGCGCGCGATTTCCTCGGGCGAGTGCTTGTCCAGATAGCGAATAGGACACTTGGCTGCCGAGCTGTTCTGCGCCGGGGTAGGCGAGTTGTCCTCTAGCATGGCAGCGCAGATGGGGTCTCCCTCAGGGTGCGGAAGGGGAGGAGGCGAGCTGGCCCCACCCGAAACAGGCTGTCTTCCTGCAGAAAACGGACACTGGAGGTGGCCTTTTTTGCCTTGGACTGTGAAGTCTTTTTCAAGGACGGTGGAGAGCTCCGAATCCATCTTGGTAGAAGCGTCGATGGTCGAGGCAGCACCCTTGCTTGCGTCGTCGGCCAAAGCCTGCAGCTGACGGGCAACCTTCTTGCCCTCACGAATGAAAAGAGCAAGTTGAGCCTGGGAGTTGTCGGAGCCCAGACGGCTGGGCAGGGGCACAAAGCTAGCAGAGGTGGGTGTGGGAGGGATCTGAAGCTTTGCGATGGTCTCGGCGACGTCGGGGGCGCAGGGAGCGTATTTGTCGGCCAGGGCCTGATACTAGAATGAGGGGAGTGGGTCAGTCTCCGAAAGGGGTTTGGAGTGCTTTTGCTTTATGAAAGGGGGGGGGATATGTTTAGGTAATAATAATAAGCAGATGTGTGTACTGTGTGGAAGGAATGGCAGATGCCGTGTTTGTTTGCAAAGTTGACGCGCAAAATCAACCAAACAGCCAGACAGACAGCATCCACTATTTTTAGCAAGCACCCAGCCCAGTTTGCAAAAAGGTCAGACAGTGGTAAAAAGTTGTCTCCAGGAATTGCCCAAGGGCAGATTCTATGCAGATCTAGAGCTAAGATTGTTCATCATATGGTGAAACCGGGCTGGATGTGCTGGGCGTGCTTCGAAGTGACGGGACGAGCGAAAACAGAGAAGAGACGCTACATAGTATAGCAAGCATGACTTACCTGCTCATGGGCATAGCGCAGCTTGTGCTCCAGAATGGTCTTGCGGTCCGTCAACGTCTGCAGCTCAGCAGCAACAGCATTGAAGGATTCAACCAATTTCTGGATCAGCTGCAGCGAGTCCATGTCTGTTTCCATGGCAAGGGCAGCCTGCTCGACATGGAGAGGCGGGCCTGGCACACATTGGTCCTGAGGGGTGGAGGAGAAGGGCAACAAGACATCCACCAAATGGTGGTGTCGAGTTATGGTTGTGTGGGAGAAAGAGAAGAATGTGCGAGTCGACGAGATGAGTGAAGAAATACCAGTTGACTAGGCCCGAGTCCACTTTGCGAAAAAAAAAAAAAAAAAAAAAAAAAAGTCTCTGCCCAGGGTTTTTCTACGTGCCAGAGTACGTACCGCTGCGCCGATGCCGGATTGGCTGGGGGGGAGGGGTTGGTGGATTCGGGCGCGTACCGTGTACTGCATACTGTACGAGTACCTGCTGTAAGTATCTATTGTAAGCGTCGCCACGCACTTTCCATCAGCAAGTCTCTGTACTGTGTATGTAACGACGCGGACCCTCAAACGCAGCAGACAACCTTACAGTACGTAGTAGCACCGGGCTTCCAAACCTGTAAGTATGCGTAACCGATGGCTTCTCATCAACAACAGGTGTTTGTAGAGACATGCTTGCATCTACAGTGCTATGCATACGATGGCCGGCAACAGCCGCAAGCCTTCACGGCAGGAAAGAGCGTTGTGCATCGTGCCTCCCTGCTATGTATTGGCCTGATTGGAGAGACTGTCTCCGTACATACTTTTAGGTAGTGCCGTATCATGGCCTCTGATTGCCCCCTCGGCAGGTCAGCAGCGAGCATCCTCGGCTTTGCCAGTTGTCCGTCAAACGAGCGGTGCAATCTGAAGATACTCAACCCACAAACAACCACGTCCTTCTGAATACGAGCCACTGTTTGGCGTGCCAATAGCAAAGCTTACTTGTTCGCCCAAGACCTATTGCCCTCGCCATGGCTTCCCTCGCTATCCCTGCCGCCAGATTGATCAGAAGCGCAAAGCATATTGTGCCTGGTAGGTCAAGCCGCTCCTCACTTGGCTAGGCAGAGGCCCTTTGCTGGCTATAACTGACAGAATTTAAAGGCCAACTGCTGGTAACGGAATACTTGTTTTCCGTTCCCAAGGACTACAGCAACTCTTCGAGCGGCGAGGTACAGCTCTTTGCAAGAGCCGCCACCAAGTTGGAAACCTGCAAGGCCGTCCCAGACCAGCAGACGCCCCAGAAGCCATGGAGTAGGTGTTGTCGTGCCAGTCTACTGTCATCTGTACTTTCTCTGCTGACTGGCATCCGCTCGCAGTGGTCTTCCTCGCCGGTGGACCTGGCTTCGGCAACCCTGAGCCACAGGACTCGCCGCTCACCCGCTTCGTTCTGAGCAAAGGCTACCAAATCCTCTTTCTCGACTACCGAGGCGTGGGGCTCAGCACTCCAGTCACGGCCGATACCATTCCTCGGCAGCCAGATGAGCAGTTCGAGTATCTCAAGCACTTCCGCCAGGACAACAACGTGCGCGACCTCGAGGCTGTTCGCACCTATCTCACGGCTGGCATTGCCGACCCTTTCAAGCGCAAGTGGTCCATTTTCGGCCAGAGCTTTGGCGGCTTTGTCTCTCTCAGCTATCTGTCAAAACACCCTGAAGGCCTTGCCGATGTGTGGATTACAGGTGGCCTGGCTCCCATCTCCCGAACTCCCCAAGAAGTCTACCAGGCAACCTTCAAGAAAGTGCGTCAGCGCAATGAAGCCTACTATCAAAAGTTTCCCGAGGATATTGCAAATGTCCGCAGAATTGCCCACTACCTCAACTCGGAGGACGGCGTGCAACTACCAGCAGGGGGCAGGGCCACTGCGAGGCGTTTGCTGACCCTCGGCCACATGTTTGGCTTTCACGGCGGCCTCGACAATGTCCACGGCATGATTCTGCGCATGAGCATAGACTTGGATCAGTATGGCTTCCTTACTCGTCCGACACTTGCACAATTCGAGACGTTCCTGCCCTTGGACTCGGCTCCCATATATGCCATTTTGCACGAGGCCATCTACTGCTTCAGAAAGGGCGTCGCATCGAAATGGGCCGCTCAGAGCGTAGGCCAAGAGCTTGAAGACTTCCGGTGGCTGTCAGCCGATCAACATGGCTTTGATGACCCTGCCTTTTTGAGTGATGACAGGCCTCTCATGTTCTCTGGCGAAATGATATTCCCCTTCATGCTTGACGACTATGCCGAGCTCAACAAGATCAAGGATGCTGCAGAGAAGCTTGCTCGATTCGACGGGTGGGACAGCCTTTATGACGAAGCCCAGTTGGCCCAGAACACCGTCCCAGTCTATGCCGCGAGTTACATCGAAGACATGTATGTAGACTATGACCTAGCGCGCGAGACGACAGCCAAGGTCAAGAACATCAAGACTTTTGAGACCAACACGAGTAAGTGTTTCAATCCTCATCAGGTGCTAAAGAAGCCAATATGTGGGATCAACATCTAACTCGAGCCTGCAGTGTATCACAATGCAATCCGCGCCCGCTCTGATGAGGTCTTGGCGCAGCTCTTCAAATGTGAGTGATTTACCGTCTCGGCGCACTTGCCATCTCATTCGCCATAGATTTATGCTCCCATGCGTCGAAGACTCGGTTTGAAAGCGGCGAGTGGCCGTTCAACACAAAATTGCAAGCCCAGAGTAGGTGCTGACGGAATGGCAATATAGTGCGAGAGGACACAATCGATTAGTGGCCAGGATCTCCACCAAAGCCAACAAAGTATTAAGCGCGTGGGAGTCAAGATATATGCTGGGGCAGTAACCACCGCGCACAGGTCGGTGGATCAATTTAACATTTTTATATAGGTATCTTGGGAGCCACACTCTGCCAAAAGTCGCACCGTTCTCTGAACTGCGTCAGCTTGATCTGGCTGAATCCAGTACTGTTAATATTGAACTCCTTTCCTGACGATAGCAGAGGTACGCCAGAAACGTTGTTGGGGGTCAACTTGTAAGCGTTCGGGTCGTTGGTCTCCAGATAGGAAGCAAATGCTCCCGTGAAGCCGTGGTAGATTTCTGGCTCGGTCTGTTGCTCAGCGCTGACGACATCCCACTGTACATGTGTGTAACGACGGTTAGTCTATGAGCCTGTCCCTCGCTCGTCTGATCCGCTCATCATTTTACAGAGGAGAGTGGGCCACTTACCCAGTCAACATCCGATCCGTGAGTTGCAGGCGAAATCGAGTACTCTCCCAGATAACTGCCCTTGGGCGCTGTCTTGGCCACCCAGTACGCGGGACAAGCCAGCACCGAGTCCCTAAAAATAAGTCCAGCCCGGACATATGTCGTGTTGTAGCTCGAAATAGCCTCGCTGCTGCCATCCTCGGGATAAAATTTCTTGACCTGCTCCAAATCCGCCTCGGAGAAGCCAGGCAAGTACCCCGCCAACCAGCCGTCAAAGCTCGCCAGCGTGTTGTTGAAAGGAGGCACGCCGGTGTTGGACGCGTCCTGCAACCCAGGCGCAACAAAGTTCTGTCCCTCGTGCGTGTTGTACATGCCCCACCCGCTCTCGATGTTCACTAATCCCTTGTCAACCGCCTCGCTGAGCGGCAACGTCAAGAACCGCCCGTCAATCACAGGCGCCCAGGTATAGCTGCTCGTGTTATACGTGTGGCTCGCGGAAATGACCAAGCTGGCGTTGACGAGGGTGCCCACGTCGGCGGCTTTCAGGCAAGCGAGGCTGCCTGCGCCCGTGCCGCACCCGGCAAGAGTGCTAAAGCGGTCGTAGATGGCCTGGGCTTGCGGAGCGTCGTACCTGTACGTTTTGACCCAAAAGGGACTCGAGATGAGTGCGCCGCGGAAGAGGCGGGGGTTCTCCGCGGCGGGCAGACCTGCGCGGGCGATGGTTTGGGCAACGACGCTGCCTGCGCCGGCGGATTGGCCCCAGATTGTGATTTGGGAAGGGTCGCCGCCAAAGTGGGAGATGTAGTTCTTGGTCCCTGGGCGTGGGTGTGGGTGTTAGTTTGGGAGCATGTTTTGGCGGATGAGTTATGGGGTAAAGGAGTGATGATCATTGTCTTTGTCAAGCAGTTTCTTTTTCCTGGACCTTGGAATAACACCGCCATTTCTTTTCTCCTTTTCACCAGGAGTGGATTCCACCGACCAGCAGCAAAGATCGAAGAGCAGAACAGAGCAGAGCAGAGCAGAGCAGACTCACACTTGATAGCAGCATCCTGATCCAACAACCCCGGATTCAAATCACTTCCCCCAACATCCTCGGCAATCTCCTTCCCGGGCAAAAAGCCAAACGCATTGACGCGATAGTTCGGAGCCACGACCAGCACATCCGTCTCCTGCGACACGTTCAGCAGCGGGTACACGTTGGGCGGGATCCCAAAGCTCGCCGAGCCCTCAATGTACGCGCCGCCGTAGAAATTCACGACGACCGGCTTGAGCGGCTGCCCCTGTGTCCACGGGCGCGAGTAGAGGCCCAGGTAGAGACAGTCCTCGGCGCCGGTGCCTGCTGCGCGCTGGGGGCATTCGCTAAAGGTGGCGGTGGAGTCGTAGACTGTGCCGTTGGCGAGCGGCGTCGGGGGCTGCGGACCGCGGAAGCGGAGGGCGCCGAGGGGAGGGGCAGCAAAGGGGATCTTTTGCCAGTACGAGATGTTGTAGGCTGTGGAATAGGCGCCTTGGAAGGTGCCGTAGTCGAGGGCTGCGGTGAGGGTTTGGGCGTGGACAGGGTTGAGGAGGAGGGTGATGGTGGTGAGGAGCAAGGAGGGGAGGAAGGAGGAGGAGGAGGAGGAGAGGAGGAAAAGGGAAAAGAGCGCCATCATTCTTTGTTCACTTGGTTTGTGGCCACAGCAGCCAAGCAAGGCTGATGGAGGCGCGCAAAAGTGAGGCAAAGGGAACAACAACAGTTTTGCCTCCAGAGAAGTAGGGAAGAGACGAAGTCCACCCAGTCAAGATGTGGGCATTTCAGGAGCTGGAAACTCTTGTTTATATCCCATCATCATTTCTGTCAATGGCCTCTTCGGGCGGATGATGTAGCGGAATACCAAAGCACTCTTTTCCTTCCCCTCCAATTTGTGCAGTCTACCCCGAATGGACTCATGGGGTAGGTGACCTGGGTATGGAGCAAGGGAAGATGAAAAGAAAGACGCAAGCTGAACTGTGCACCAATACTTGCTGAACTCAGCCCGTTTTGAATTTGGAGAATCAGAACCAAACAACTGCATGCATGGTAGCATCGCCTCCGCGCACAATGATGCATCATTGCCCAGTGAGTAGATCAGCAGCACGGGAGTCTTTTCCGCTGTACACAGTAACGGGAGTATGGGAGAACCAATAACTACTTTCTACATGTGAGAGTGTGTAGCAAAAAGTACATCGTGGGGAAAAGGAAAAGAAACAAAAAAAGGAACAAAAAGAACACATTTGCATTGTGCGGAGAGAGAAAAGGATGAACAAAACAGGATACACATACAAGAGAAGAGATCGCCGTGTCACTCGCCCAGAACACCGAACGCAGCGCGTAAGCCTGTCCGTTTTTTTTCTTCTCGCTTCTAGCCAAAGTCCACCAATTAGGACACACACTGCAAGGACAGATGCTTTTAACGTTGAGAGAGGCATGGGAGGGGAGAGGTAAACAGGAATTGTGTACTATGTAAAGTGGCAAGGCTCGGCACTTGTACGTAATTACAGCCGAAAAGAAAGAGAGGAAAAACAAAACCGAGGGAGGGTGGTTTTTTTTCTTGATTTTCTTTTTTACTTAGTATCTTGCATAAGGTTATCCAAACCGTTCTTTCGATGTGAGAAATATTCATCGTGTATGATCCGCAAACCCCTTCATTTCCCACATGATGTGGCGGTCTCAATGGCTATTGTTGGTAACGGCCTATCGTCTTCTTGAATAACACACTATATTTTATGCTCGCATTCTACATTCGTTGTGTTTGACTTTGATATTATGTTTTACTTTTAGCCTTCCATCATCTACATGACTGGAAAAAAAAAAGGACTATGAATTCTCAGTAACGGCGCTCAACTAGCACAGCGCTTAAATCGAATACACACCGCACACCGGTAGGCCTCGCCAACATCTTTGGTATAGCCTACTTGGACATCATCGTATTCTCGTGCGACGCAAGGCATGTGGCGAGTAGACTGTCATAACCTGAAAAATCCAAACCAGCTCACTCTCACCTTACAGGTCTACTACCATACTCAGGCGCATCCCATCTCCTTCATTCCTCATCAAACTGCTGCTGCATCTCAATGTGCCACAGCCTGTTTGCAGACTCGGCAATAACTTCCGCCTTCCTCACCAACTTTTCCATGTATCTTTCCTCATCTTTCACCTCCAGTCTCAGCTTATTCGGCTGCGCCTGCATCAATACTGGCACCAGCTCCCTCTTCACATCTGCATTCGCCACAGCAGCAACACTGCGCAACCCGTTATCCCAAAACACCCGCGCTGTCCTGCTCTTGACAAACGTGATTCTGGCAAGTTCCAACAAATCCGATCGTGCCCCGGCTTTCAGCCTGTCGACAAAATGGTCCAGCACAGCAGCCATGACACCCCAGCCCATATGCTCGCAAAACTTAATCATGCCCGCCGCGAAACCCTGGCACGTCTGCGCGAGCGTCTGCACTGTCCCACGGGGTGTTTCGTATTTTTGGGCCACACGGTGGACGGGGACCTCGTGGCAGAGATCGCGGAGCTGGAGCGCGAGGTAGAAGCGGTGGTAAACGCGGACGAGCGCCTGTTCTTCTGCCGTAGAGGCTTTCATGGTTCCCCCGCGCATCATGCGGTTGATTTCCGTGGGCTTCAAGCCGAGGAAACCGAGGACACGCATACCACTTTCGTCGAGATTTTCCATCTCGTTGGCAAAGACTTTCCAATTGATTGTGGCGCCCATTTGTTGAGCGGGTGTGAAGGTGTAGAGTATGTGCATTTCGCCGTCCATCACAAAAGCTTGAAGTGCCTTTTTCATTTCGTTATAGATAAAGAGCCCATCTTCGGGATCCAGCGATGAGACCACAATGGCTTTGCCGAGCTGCGTTACTTCAAAGTTTGCAAACTGGTCACCCACGACAAAGCCTCTGGCTTGAAGGTCAGATAAGCTCCTGTCAACCAGAGCCTGGATCTCTTCGAGGGAAATTGAATGATATAGCAAGGTGTTCCGTATGTAGTCATCCAGAGACTCACGGCTGGTGGCAAGCCGCACAGCAATGGCCTCCAGTAATGCTCGCTGTATGCGCTGCTTGTCTGAGCCCATACAGCTTGCAACCTGAGGCAGTTCTGCCCTGATCAATTCTTCAACTTCTTCTACATCCTTGAGTCGACAACACAGGTACGTCTCCCCAACCTCGTCCTTGCCTTTGCGCCCGGCCCGGCCTCGCATCTGCCGCAGCATGGCTGGGCCTACGAGCTCACGCCCCATGCGAACATTGTGTAGAATCACACGTCTCGCCGGTAGATTTATACCAGCAGCAAGCGAGCATGTTGCAACGCAGACTTTGACTGTTCCGGAATCGTAAGCGCTGGCAACGAGGTCGCGCTCTTCGCTCGTGAGGCCAGCATGGTGAAACGCAACGCCTCGGGGAATCGTCTGTTCAAGTGTTGGGTCAAGGCCCCCTGGAAGATTTCGTAGCTCGCCCAGCAAATCAGCCCTCTTTTCCTGCACCTGTAGCTCCATCTCCGTCAAGAGCGGCATGACACGGCTAATGATCAAGGCGTCAGATTCACACGCAGCCCGACTCCCCGCAAAAACGAGCACACCGTAGCCAGCTCGAGCTGTTTCATTGGCCAAGGCAACGACGGCATTGAGCACCGGATCTTGCAACTCCATTGCGGTAGAAGCCGCAATTGTGCCAAGTGAGACAGAAGCGTCGTGTGATGTCAGGTTTACTTGAGTCGCAGCTTTGAGTGTTTGGCTCGTCGCTTTGGCGGTATAGATGCTGCCATCATACACAATGTGCTCATTGATAGGGATCGGTCTATAAGATGTCTCAAAGGAGTGCGCTCGAAGCCACGACGCGAGCAGATTGATATTGGTAAGTGTGGCACTCATGCCGACAATTTGCACGTCGCCATCGTCTAGGCAAAGCAGCTTCGTAGCCATCAACTCGAGCAAGTAGCCGCGATGATCGTCGTCGATCATGTGTAGCTCGTCCAGCACGACCACCTTGAGCTTGGCGATACTTGCATCATCAATTGCTCCATTGATGAGCGCATTCGCCTTTTCCAAAGTGCACACTCCAATATCAAAGTCACTCCATGTCTGTTTGATCTTGTTGCCACCAAAGAAGCCCACGACTCTGACAGTGTCCTCGTCCGCGCGCTTCCTCCAGAAGTTACGCTCCGAGTCCATGATGGGGCCAGTAGTAGCCTCCCTGGAGATGCCACTGACCATGTTCCGCAGCCACCGAACTTTTTCCTGGACAAGGGCAACATAGGGCAATACCAATAAAGCCTTTGCGTCCCTGTCCGCCAATACTCGTTTCAGCATGAGCACATCCGCAACTAGGGACTTGCCGCCGCCAGTGGGCGCTTTATAGATGAGGTTCTTGTGGCCATCTAGCAGTCCCGGTCCCAACAGACAGGATTTCTGCCAGGGGTATATGCTCTTTATGCCCAAAGACTCGAAATTAGCCACCAGCGGCCTCGGGAGGCCGTACGTCGGGTGGGACAGCTGGAGCAATGCATCATCGGCTGGAGTGGGTGTACTAGGGAACCTCTTCCTCTGCGAGTACTCCGAAAGACCGTTTATCGTAAGACTTTGTGTTGGTGTTGGTGGTTTTCTAGTAATTACGCTGGCCAACAGGCTCGGTAATCCTAGTTTTGCAACAGTGGAAGCGGAAGTGGAAGCAGAAGCAGAGGCAACTGCAATAGAAGAAGCATTATGCAAAGAAGCGATGCGTTTAGCAGGTTGATGAGGATGCACGTCCACCGGCGCGTTCGAGGCCTCCTCCAACGGGTGTTTCCGGCCGATGACGGTGACTGTCTGGTACGTAGTTTGATACTCCCGCGCGGCCTGCACGCTAGTCTTGTGCCAGATGCCAGTGTTTCCAGCCATCGTCACCAAAATTGGCCAGGCTGTCGAGTGGGACTGGCAGTAGTGATAGCAAAGAGGCCGAGAAGCAAAGTTGACGCATTGTTTTAAGAGAGCATCGGGGATGTGTGGACAGTGAGAGTTCGAGTCGCGGCTTGTTGACCAAAGGTATTTGACGCGTCAGGCACAGTGAGTGGGCATTGAGAAAGAAAGAAAATACTCGAAAGTTGAGCGGCCGAAAGAATCGGATGAGCTCATCCGCGAGCCAGGAGACAATCAGCCAAGAATCAACAAGAGAAAACAAAAACGAAAGAGATATGTGTTTTG
Organism: Coniella vitis; assembly: GCA_011317545.1. Lineage (NCBI taxonomy): Eukaryota > Fungi > Ascomycota > Sordariomycetes > Diaporthales > Schizoparmaceae > Coniella > Coniella vitis. Next base: position 1,269,602 of record WUJK01000003.1, read on the forward strand.
CAAAGAACAAAGATTGGATGAAGTGCGGCTGTGAACAATTGCCAGCGTTCACACTCTCGCTCGGTGCCTGGAAGTTTACATAGTAAGCCTATGTGCTTAGGTAAAAGGCAAGAAGGGCATAAGCCGCTGCCCCAGTCCGTAAGTACTATGTACTATGTTATTGCTCTTTTGCCCCAGCATCTTAACATAGCACATACCGCCAGCTTTTGATTGGCCGAGACCCAGCACTAATCATAGTAAGCTGTCAGGCTGTGCAAAAATGATTGCGCAATGTGTGCCGGGACACCCTTTCCTGCCCACATGACCAGGTACATAGGTACATGCTGCGACAGCGAGTACCTGCAAATACATAGTTTACTAGACAGACAGCAGTACCTAGATCACATCACAATACAGCAGCTGAAGGAGTAAGTAAGGTGGCATGTGCTTTTGGCTTTGCGCAAGTACTGTGTATGAAGAAGAGAGATAGCGCAATCCTGCTAGAACAAAATGTAGGTATAAAAACAAGCTCTGAATACATAGCACGCCGGGTATGGTGCACGTAAAGGTGCGTAAACTTCTCTAGCAAGCTAAGAAAGACGCCTTCTCATTCGCAAGTGGGGTTGTGTGTGATTTCTGGGGGACAATGCACAAAGGTGCGGCACAAGTACCGACACCAACAACAAAAAAAAAGAAAAAAAAAAAAAAAGAGAGAGAGCGAGAGAGAGAGAGAAAAGAAAAAGGAGCGGCGTCGGTAACGGCCACTGGAAGTTACCACCAGCACGGATACTTGGTAAAGGGTCCTTTACGCTTCCCTCTGTGTTCACTTTTACCCATGTATCACCCACTGCCGTCGCCTTGTCGTCGACTTACATTGATCCAGTGCAACGCCATGTCGGTGAATAAGCAGCTGCTGCGTACGTAAGTCGGTTCGCTGGCGGCGTACCATAGTACACAGGGCGGAAACTCATTCAAGCAGGGATGCAGCACTAAAACCTGCTGTAGATCGGGAAAGAGTTGAGTATGAAAACGTCGAAGCACGATGCTAAGCACCCTGTGCTCAGTCAGGCTCAGCGGCCTCGGCGCTGCTGCTGCTATCACAGTAAAGGGGATTGTGGGAGCGCTGAACGAGTGATGCTTGTCAGCGATACTTGTCAGTGCTCCCTGAATTGCCGCCAAGCAGTGGCGCACGTCCGCTTGTGCCCTGTTCGCCTGTGTCCCGCCAGCTACAAACTCGCGCGCCGGTGGCACGGAAGTTCCAGCGCTTCTTGCTTGGCCCACACGCTATCTACAGCAGATCTACAGCAGGTTGAAGAAAGCCAGACGCTGCCAAAGGTATCCTATCCTATCGGGGCGTTGAACAGTATATAGCCCACCGCGGGAAAGGAGGTTTTAAGAGGCCCAGAATGTCCGTCAGTGACACGTCGCATTGATTTTTCCGCTTCGAGAAGATTGGACGGGGAGAGGTGCCGAAACACACAAAAGACGCCAGTGCGCGGGCATTGGCTGGCGCGCAAGTCGGATGTACTATGTAGACCTACAACTCGCGGCCACAGGTGAAGCGAACAAGGACCGCATATTCCTGCTGTGATTATCGTCAACTTCGGGACAGCCTGGCAGCCCGATGTAGATCTCACCAGTTTCTTGAGGTATTTCGCGACGGCTGTTGTCTAACTTTGTAGCGGCCACCCCGGATGCAGCGGCTATCTAGACCAGGGCCGTCAACACTCATCAACTATGTAAGCTAGCAGGCTAGCTAAACATGGATTGCTGCGGTTCGGACGACTGGAGCCCAACGACTTTCCGGATATAACAAACCATCAATGCTGCCTGCACACAAGGCCAACTGAATTGTAGTGTCGATGACAGTGCCACTGGCTCTAGCAGAATTCACTTGACAGCGCCGTATGACGAGCAAATTTTCGCTTGATATACCCTTCATGTGAACTTGCAAAGAGTCAAGCCTGTTGAGCGCAAACGTTGAATGCCCGAGAGCATTGCTGTCGTTAGCAGCTGGTGTAGAGCCTCCATCATGTCGCAGTCTGCTGCCAAAAAGTCTTTGGACTTGTGACGGGCGGCCTAGAAGGACTGCTTGGGGAGCCAAGTCTCAAGTTTTTGTGCTACGATAACAGCAACGCCCACGAGGGGAGGAGCATTAGCACCGCTGTGAATATTTGGCAGGGCCTTTCTTTTGGAGGGTTTGTTTCTGGGATGTGGCGCGAAAAGACGGACAGACCGGTTCCTCCATACCATTCCAAACTGGACCTTAGCCGCCTCGCGTGGTGTGTGAGCTGCAGAGGGGGGAAATGCCACCGAGTCAGGCCAGACATATGGCAAGAGACCGGCTAGCAACCTCGCCCACTGATTGTTGTTCTGAGACGATCAGTCAAGACAAAGCGTCTGGCATCTGCATTGGTTTTTCACGACGACACTGAATCTTTCCCATCGTGTCTGGTCACTTCAGCCGCAGAACGACTCATTCGAGCAACAGTAACCTCGCTCGTTCGTTGACTCCCTCGAAATCAAAGTCCCATGGCCATCGGGGGACGTCAACGCACGACCAAAAATGTTCGGTCCGTTACTTGTGGCATAACAAGAAAAGTTTGGAAACGCATGGATAGACACGTAGTTGCGTCAGGCACTTCAGCCAGCTTCCAGTGGCCAAACGTCCACTGCACTGGATAGGAGGACGCATACGTACTGATGAACAAGCGATGGTTGCACTTAACACAGAAGGTCGCCTGCTAAGGCTATCGTGGTGTTGTGTGTGGTGTGGTGTGCTTTTTCTTGGGTGCTGCTGCTCGAAACCCTGGGCGTTGGGGCTTGGAAGGTTGATATGAAGGATATGTAGTAACGAGAGCTCGCCGAATTGGGGACAAGCCACCGATTTCTGCCGACTTGGCTAGGTCTGGACCTCGTGGAATGTACAGCCCATTTTTTTTTTGGCCGATGCAAGATGGGAAGAATCATGGGCTAATCTCGCTGTCTCCCTGGGCACAGTGCACGCTCAAGCGCAGGCTAGCGTAGCTGACGATATTGTGTCATTGTGTGAGCGATGCATAGTCTACGTATACAATATATACATAGTCTGTAGAATGTCACCGCGTTTCTGTCCTTGACGACTCCTGTGCAGCTCTGTCACGTCAAGGCTCCGAGGAAAAGAAAGGGGGGGGGTTGTTCAACCAACCGTGGTGTGGCAATTGGGTACCAGTGAGAGGTGTCACACAGCATAAAGGCTCGATGTTGTTAGCATGGCGGGGCGGTAGCGAAGGTGTTTTGGGGCTCAATATCTGCCTAGGCCGGTGATGGCAAAGCAGAGAAAAATGGACGCGAAGATGGCATGCCGATGTGACAGCGATGAATGTGCAGCAAGGTGAAGGTACCATAGTAATAGATCAAAGAAAAATGGAAGTCGCCAAGGACCATTCAAACCAACTGATTGGCCTCTTGTTGCACCTACCAGATGCAGTTGACTAGGTGAATGGATGCCGAAGCTGACTGCGTCTGTGGTCCGTAGTACATAGTACATAGTACGTCGTAGTAGTAGCCGGTGGGGACAGGCCCCATATCGACGACGGTGCAGGTACCTTGGTGCAAGTACCCATGTACTTTGTAGAGGACAGGTTGCGGGTACATTGGGTTGCAGCACGAACCTTCGTTCCACGGCGGGGTGCCCCTGCACCATCAGATCTGCCCAGGCCTGCCAGGCACTCCAGCCAACTGTTTGTGTACTGGAGGGCCCCTACAACGGGTGGCATAGTACTATGTCGCAAGCAGATGTTTTATGTACGGAGGTACCTTGGTACTTGTAAAAACTACCTGCGGCCCAGATGTGTGCATGTACCACCTGACGACGAACAAGCGTGCGATCTACGACCAGGAAACAGAGGGAAAAGCGTCTCTACCGTTGAGCCTTTCCAAGTCGAGCAACCGGCTTCCCCTATTGTGCAAATGCTGATGCGTCACAATTCGGGTGGTGTGCGCCTACCTATAAGTACATAGTAAGTGTCGACAACACGATGTACAAGAACAAGTGCATTGGTACACATCAATGATCGCGTGCGTGTACGGAGTCGGCGGTGTTCCATGACTGTGGGTCGCTTCGTTTTTGCGATGTGGCATCGCAGAAGATGATTTGCGTCTCATCGCCTGGGCTGTTTAAAAAGGCATCGGGTCATTGCAGCTCCTTGTAGGTCTGTGTCGCTGCTACAGACTGACGTTTCTCTGGTTTCTGTGACTATTGTTGCGTTGATAGCACTCAAGATGAGCGCAGCAGCAGCAGCAGCAGCAGCAGAGAGGGGCTATGCGTGGTCGGAAACGGCTCGAACAGGCTGTCAAGGACCTACTGTAAATATAGAATGTGTCATTGTCCCCCTAGCCTAGGCAATGTTTCCATTGTGATTTGCTCCTACTTTTGTTCCTGGGTCATCCTTCCAAGGGTCGCGGTCATCAGCGCGAGGTGGCCGGTCGGTCGGTCCCTTTTGCACAATGTAAGGAATGGTCTGTCTGAATGACTGCCGTCGGTGTCGTGGTCATGCAAATTTACGAGCGCAAACGAACAAACAACTGTGAAGGGTTGAAATGGCAGAGCGCAGCTAGTGAACGCAGCGTCGACGCGACAAAGATGAAGTTTTGATATTGGGGCTCGGCAGCAGGTGGGTTCTAAAAGTTGGGCTGCTGGCTGGGCTGGGCTGGGCTGGACGCTTGTACCGCCTACCTGGCGGGACATGGGGCTGCGGTGTGCGGACGGGGCTGACCCCTGCTGCTTTTGTGGCTGCTAGGGCGTCTCTTGGGCTTGGTTTGTCGAGCATGTCACCCTTGTCCAAAAGAATGGGAAGGGCCACCGCACGACGTCTCCATCCCATTTCAGTCTTGTTGGAGTGTCTCGCCCATTTTTCTGCTCGTTTCTTGTCGTGCGTCCATCGGCGCTTTTTGCCTACGAGAGTTTTGCTTTCCTGGCTCCTGCCGGCACTGGCTCTGGCGCTTGTGCTATTGTTCTTTTGCTTTCTCTGTCATATAGACATTGCACTGGTAGAGAGAAGAGGCACGTCGCAAGCATTGATGGCTCTCGCACTGTCATTTGTCTTGTATATCACAAATCCTCTTCCGGATGTCTGAATCAACACCAAGTGGCTGACTGGCTGCTCGCCCTCTTTGCCAGCAGCCGAGAGGCGAGGGCCGTTAGTATATACGAGGATGGACTTTATTAGGCGGGTGTACGTGTGTGGGGGCATTCTTTGCGCCCGGCCAAGTGATTTCAGTAGCGGACGACAAGCCCGTTTTGCTGCCATTATGATCTCCCGTAATAGTTTTCTTTTCCTTTCTAGCTTTGATTCCCGCGTGCGTACTGAAACGACAACATGACATAGCTTTCCGACGGGGGCAAGGTCACTTGTTGCTTGCTTACTATATGCTATGGAGCATACTATGTACTATATGTATCAAGGTATCGAAGTACTTGCCCAGCAACTGTCAGCGGCAGGTGCGCAGCCCAGGCAGGCTGCATAGTAGGTTAGTACCTAGGTAGTATGCAAATCCTGGGCCAAGCTGTCTGCGACCCCTGGTCAACTGCGCTTGTTTGACTGCTGCTGCTGCTGCTGCTGCTGCTGCTGATGCGCTGCGCTGCGCTGCAACGCGCATGCTCGGTCACTCGCTAGACCTCTTCCAAACGTTCCCCCCAATTCAAAACCTTTTTCCCTGCCGGCTCCTGTCCCATTCACCACTTATGCACAGGTGGATTCACATACAAACTCGCATCAGCTAGAATTGGGTCTACTCTGCAACAACGACAGCTGCCGCCGCGCGCCTCTCTTTCTCTCTCCCTTGGTTTTGCTCTGCCATTTCTCTTCAGCTGGGGACGGACATGGGCGGCTTCGCTGCTGGGCGTCTTCGCTGCGATGCTGCCTTGCATGCACCTGGGCATTTCACGCAAAGGCACACACTAAGTAAAGTATGCGATGGCTAGCCTTGGCTGTTGTTATTGTTGTAGTACATATTGATCCATCTTTTGCTTGCTCATCCAAATGCAAGTATTTATGTACTATGGCCAACCTAATACTGTACAGCGCTCCATCCATACTAAAACAGCCTGGCAGCCCCCGTTCCCACGCGCCTCTCTTATTTTGGGCACAGTACTGTTAGACACGCATAACCCGCCCACTCCGGTGCCAGTGCCAGTGCCCGTCCGACGCCCTCGTCAACGACAACACCAGAAGTCGTCCTGCCTTGCCTTGCCTTATTACCTAAGCCACCCTGGGTCCAATCCCAGGTCCCCCCCCCCCCATAAACCCCCATGCTCCATGCTCCCATGCTCCCATGCGCCCAATGCTGGCCTTGCCCTTTTCATCTCTTCCCCATTCCCACTCTTGTATATCGTTCTTCCTCCCATCAATACTCACTTGTTACTTACATACCCAAGTACTTGTTCCCTCTTGGCCTGCATATCCTGCTAATGCCTGCCTTCCTTCTCTATTTCTCTTCCTGACCTTTCCTGGCCCGTTGCTCGCCGTCCTCGCCGCCAGACTTCCAGTATCCTTTCTCATTGTCCGTGCCGCTTTGGTTTCCCTTGTTCCGGTACCTGCCCAAACTTCTTCCTCTTTTTTTCATTTCCCTTGGGCCCGTTCAACATTATATCTCCCGACCGCATTCTGCCCGACCACCTTCCCATCAGCCACCAATATTCCAATATTGCTGGGACCTTGTGATCGTGCCTCTGATTTTTCCTTTTGTTTTTTCCCGCCGCCGCGATCTGCTTGATTTCCTCCACCCCCGCCGTGTTGCTGAGTTCGCGGCGCCGACTTTTACTGCACAGGGTCGGCGCCTCGCGCTTCTCAACCTGCCCTTGATTTTCCTACTGGTCCACGACCATTGTCCAGTCACACACACGCACTCTCAAAGAAACACGCATGCACACACGCCCTATGGCTCCCAAATCCCAGCCAACCGCTGCGAGCAGCAGCAGCCTTACCGGCAGCCCATCTCTTCCTCCTACTGCTAGTGCGACGGCTGCCTCTGCCACTGCCGCTTCCTCATCCAAAGACTGCTCGCAGGCTCCCAACCCAAGCCAGCAATCGAGGAATCCTTCTCCCTCCTCCACCAAACCCGAGTCTGAGGCCATGGCTCCCAGCAAGGGCCCGTCACCGGCGCAGTCCATGAACAAATCGTCGTCCTCCTCTTCCTCGCTCTCTAACCTTACCGATGCCGCCAAGGATGGCGCAGCCACAGGCCCGTCGCCATATGGTACGCGTTCTCGAAACCGCACGGGCAGAGCTCGCCCCAACTACGCCGAGGACAAGGATATCGACATGATGGACTTTGAGATGCAGTATCCTGAGCGCAATGGCGACGGCGACGCCAAGAAAGTACAGGCCCAGTCTCAATCTCAGCAGCAACAACAACAACAACAACAGCAACCACAGACCTTGCAAGCCGCACCACGGCAGTCCAACCCACTCAGTGGGCCAAATGACGCTGCGCCGCGTCCAGCTGCATCGTCAACACGCAAACCTCTCCCGAACATGGACAACAGCAGCAAGTCGACCGCGTCAATCAGGGAACAATCGCAGGCCGCTCACCACAGTAGCACTCAACATGCCAGCACCACCTCGACGCCGCCGTCAAGCTCTGCGGCTGCCACTGGTGCCGCTCCCCCAGCACAGCCGCCAACCTCCAAGAAGCGCAAGGCTGGCGCCCAGTCTAGCTCGGCCACGCCCAAGGAATCGCAGGCCAGCGCTGCAGCGCACAAAACTGTGTCCTCAAATAACGTCGCCCGCAAGGCCCTCGGCCGTACCATGGGCTACCCCGAGACGAATTTGATGAGCTTCGACGAGACCAAGGCCCGCCCCAAGGATAACAAGCTGACAGCAGACGATGGCACCGTGCTAGCCGTCAATGGTGAGTTTTTCTTGTATCCTCGGCTGCCTTGGACGCCGCGGTCCTCCGACCCACGACACCTACCACCCAAGCACCCACTTTCCAAAAAGTCGGGCTTTTGCACTAATGCATCGCAAAAATAGATCATGTTTACCTGGTTTGTGAACCGCCTGGCGAGCCTTACTACATTGGTCGCATCATGGAGTTTTTGCACAAGAACAATGACGCATCGGGGCCGGTCGACTCGATCCGGGTCAACTGGTTCTACCGGCCCAAGGACATTTTGCGCAAGACCCAGGACACGCGGCAGTTGTACGCGACCATGCACTCGGACATCAGCCCTCTCAACACGCTGCGTGGCAAATGCACCGTCAAACACAAAGCTGACATTCCCAAGCTGGACGAGTACCGTAAGACCCCTGACTGCTTCTGGTGGGACAAGTTGTACGACCGCTACATTTCAAAGAACTACGATGCAATCCCGACGTCCCAAATCATCAACGTGCCAGAGCGCGTGAAAAAGGTGCTGGACGAGCGGTGGAAGTTCATTTTGGTGGAGCAGGGCCGTGGCAAGGAGCTCACAAGTGCTGTGAAGTCCTGCAGGCGATGCAACGGCTACTGTGCAAGGTACGTATCCAATCACGGTTGCCACCAACCTAATCCTAATTCCTCACTCCAAACCCACAGCCCCCAACTTTTCTGTTCTTTTACTCCCTCTTTTTGGGCCAAAAAAAAAAAAAGAGAGAGAAAGAGGTTCTGAATTATCTCCCTTTTTTTTTTTTTTTTTTTTTTTTTTTTGATTCCCTTTTGCCCACCTCGCTGCAGCTATATCCTTTCACCCACATGTTTCCCGTCACTTGTCTATCCTTTTTGGTTTTCGGTTTGTTCTTGGCCTGGCAGCAGCTCTCCGCCGTAAAGAACCAAAACCCGTTCGTTGCTGGCTTTGGCACCAAACCCAGGTTGCTTACTAGCCTGGCGGGCGTCGAGGGCCAAGAAACAAAAACTGGCACCTACCCTAACCCCCCTCCCCCCCAATCTGAAAAGTTCCGCCTTCATCAATCCCAGCGGTGCCGCCGCTTGCCAAGCATACGATGGACAGGGATTCAGGCCTGAACTAGAACTGCTATAAGCTTAGCCCTTCCGCCCCGCATGCGCTAACCTGATTGGGTAACTCTTCTAGTGCTGATTCGGTCGACTGCGGCTTCTGTGGAAACACCTACCATATGACATGCGTGCGTCCGCCCTTGCAAAAGAAGCCCGCCCGAGGCTTTGGCTGGGCGTGTGCTCCCTGCAATCTCGCCCAAGAGAGGAAGTTGGAGGCGCTCAATGCACCTCATCTCCATCATGCCCATACTGTTCACGACGACGAAGAGGTGCCCGAGGAGGAAGATGACGATCCTGCCCATGCCGACACGTGCCGGACCAGCCCCAGCGAGGAGGAGGAGCACCCTCCTCCCACCGCCGAGCAGCTGCACCAAGCCAGTCTGTGGCCCTATAGGTACCTGGGCATGCATTGCAAGATTGAAGACGCACTCGACTACGATGACCGGATCTACCCCCGTGCCAGCTCCAGGCTCGGCCCACGGCATCAGGCCACAGTCAACCCTTGGCCGGGCCGGCCAATCGAGTTTGTCAAGCCTTTGGACATCAAGAAGAGCGGCCGTAAAGACGGCCGTCAGTCCAAGGAGATGCAGGCTTTGATAGAGAAGGACAAGCGCGAGCGAGAACTGCGCCCCAAGTGGATTCAGGACGAGCCCTTTGCTGGCTATGTTCCCCGTGGACTGGACTTGCCAGAGGATGACCCCAACTGCACGGCCAAGACGCTGTGGAAACCTCCCAAGGACAAGGATGACAATCTGCTCAAGGATGCCAATGGCAAGCCGATCATTGACGAGGCTGGTATTGATGCCTACATGAACAAGGCCAGGAAACTGTGGTCCTCAAAGGGAGTACCAGAACACAGCACAAACCTGGAAGACAAGGCTGCCGAGATGTTGTACAAGTCCAACTACAACGCTGAGGAGGCACTGGTAGCCCTGAGCGAGGTACCCAAGCCAGAATTCAAAGAACCCGAATTGTCTGGTGCTGAGCAAAAGAGATTTGAGGAGGCTGCCGGCAAGTTTGGTTCCGAAATGTATCTCATCAAGAAGTTTGTCAAGACTGTGCCACATGGCATGATTGTCCGGCATTGGTACAAGTGGAAGAAGACTGCCAAAGGAAAGCAGATTTGGGGCAACTACTCACAACGCAAGGGCAAAAAGGAGATCAAGAAGGCCCAGGCAGAAGCGAGCAAAGTGGCCGATGAAGTCGCTGATGATGCTGATGACTCTGCCTTTGACACCGAAAAGGCCAGAGTCAAGAAAAAGAACCTTGTCTGCAAGTTTTGCAACACAAAGTCTTCCAGACAATGGCGCCGAGCACCCAACGTCACAGCAGCCGTCGTCACAGAGACTGGGAGCAAGAGTAAGGACAAGGGCGCCCAGTACATTGTTGCTCTATGCAGACGTTGTGCCGAGCTCTGGCGTCGATATGCCATACAATGGGAAGATGTTGATGAGATGGCCAAAAAGGTGGCCACTGCTGGCGGTCGCGGCTGGAAAAAGAAGGTTGACGAAGAGCTGCTCAAGGAGCTGCAGGCCAATAATGAAATGATTGCATTGACGAATTACAGCACCCCTGAGCCTCCAACGACCGTTCCTAGCCCTGCTCCGACTAGCAATGGCACACAGGCGTCGGGCCTGGATCCGCCGCAGCCACCGCCACGCAAGAAGCTCAAGTCGGAACGTGACTCAGAGCCAGCAGCCAACTCTGACGCCCCAAGCGCTACAAGCACCACCACGAGCAAGAAGAAGGAGAAAGACAAGGACAAGGAGAAGGAGAAGAGGGAGGAAAAGGAGAAGGACAAGACCAAGGCGTCCGTGGATAAGGACAAGGAGAAGGAGAAGATGGCGGTTGAGAAGCCAGCAGAGAAGGCCGCCCCGCCGCCACCTCCCCCAGTACCGAAGCCGAGGATCATGCCTTGCGACATATGCGGACAACTGGAACCACTCGAGGACCAGCACCTTCAATGTAGGGAATGCAGGTTGACTGTGCATCGAAACTGCTATGGCGTAGTGGACAACCGCCACTTTGGGAAGTGGAGTTGCGACACATGCACCAACGACAAGAATCCGCAGGCTTCTCTGGTATGTGTGGCCTTTTGTTCATGTCCCGATATGATGCTGCCTGACCAGAGCTAACAAGAAACCCAACAGTCAATCAAGTGCGTGCTCTGTCCGATAGAAAAGACCGAGCATGACTTTGTGGAGCCTCCCAAGATCTCCCACAAGAAGAAGAGCGAAAAGGATCGAGAGCGCGAGCGAGTGGAAAAGGAACGTGCAGTTAAAGCCGCCGAATACCACCGCAAACGGCAAGAAGATCTCGGCCGGCCTGTCAATCCCAGGGAGCCACTCAAACGCACGGCTGACAACAACTGGGTCCACGTCACTTGTGCTGTCTTTACCCCAGAGGTCAAATTTGGCAATGCGAAGGCGCTCGAGCCTAGCGAGGGCATTCCCTCTATTCCTCGCAGTCGCTACGATGATGTCTGCAAAGTCTGCAAAAAGTCGAGCGGCGCTTGTGTGCCTTGCCACCATTGCCATTTTCCAGTGCATGTTGAGTGTGCACACCAAGCGGGCTACACTTTGGGTTTCGATATCACGCCAGTCAAGGGTTCTCGGCGAGACCAGCACAATATCGTCAGCATCGGTGGTGAGAGTGGAGCCATGACGGCGGCCATCTGGTGCAAGGAGCACCCGCCAAAGACTCCTATCCACCGAATGCAAGATATAGTGGATGAATCTGGCCTGAACGCGCTCCAGCTCTATGTGCGCAACTACAAGCAGGCCGATCTGACGCTCACAGGTTGTGCGCGTAAAGCAAACCTGATTCCTAGCATGATCAAGATGACCGCCGCTACCGTGGCTGCATCTCCAGTGAATAGGCGAGCCTCGACCACGACCATACCTCCCGCTGCAGCAGTGCCCGCTCAAGTCAATGGCTTCATCAAGAAGGAGGACCTCCCTGTCATCAAACAGCCGTCTGGCAAGATTTGCTTGACCTGTGGCACCGACGTCAGCCCCAAGTGGCATCCAATAGACGAAGCCCAGGGCAGGGCGTTGGTCAATGGCTATCATGGATCACTTGGCACAGAAGCTCAAAAGTTTGTGGCGCAGCGCACCCATCAGTGCCACAAGTGCAAGAAGGCCAACCGCCAGGCTCCTTCTGTCGTTGTCAAAGAGGAGGTGACGTCTCCAGCACCTCCTCCACCCCTGCCGGAGGCTTCTCAGTCTTCATCTGCTCAAGCAGTGCAGGCAGTCCAAGCAGCTAGTAGCCCGCAAAACCTCATGAGTGTTGGGCGAATAGCTCCGCAGCCGTGGGATACTGCGCCGCGGAGACCTTCGCTGGAAGCCCCCATCACACACCCGCCACCAATTGGTCCACCAGTACTGGGACCGCCTCCTGGACCTCCTCCTCCTCCTCCAGTTGCTGTTGTGCCTCCCATTTCTGCTCCATTGGCCCAAGGTCCTCCGCCATCTGTGCCGCACTCGCAACCTCTCGGTACACCTTCGATGTCGTCTGTTCTGCCAAGGGCTCCGCTTCCCATGTCTTCTCAGTATGCTCCTCCGCCCCCGCCCCCACAGAATCCACCGTTCCGTGAGTGGCGTCGGCCATCATCACAGCACGGTGTTCACCCGGCTCCTCCGCCACCACCGCCTTCCCACCACATGAATGGAGGCCACCCACACCTACCACCAAGCTCTATGCCCCCTCTCGCGCCGCCAAACCACCTTCGACCCCCTCCATTGGCCACCATTCCTCCTCCGCCCCCGCCTTTGCAGAACGGCCATGGCCATGGCCATGCTCATGCTCACAGCCATGGACACCATGGTGGTCCTCCCACAATGGTCAACGGCGTGCCACCGTCACCCAGAAGTCTTGGAGTTCCCCCACCACCAGCCCCCATGTCGAACGGAGGGCCTTATATGCCTGGTGGGTATCATCACACAATTCATGGGCCGCCTTCGCATGCAGTTTCTCATGCAGCACCACCTCCGACTCAACACCTCACCAACGGCGGACCTTCGTCCCGAGCACCTGAGCACCCCTTTGTGGGTGTCATTATGCCAGCGCGATCGCCATTTGGAAGTCCGATTACGATTGACTTGACACGGGGCGGCAACAGAGACTCGGGCAATCCCCCACCTAGGCCTCCAGAGCCGCCTCGCCAACCGAGCGGTGCCTCAGCGAGTCCATCGCTGCGAAACCTGTTGCACTAAGACTGCGAGGATGGTTCATCAGAGACTTGGGTATTGGCTAACTCGCTGGGTTACCCACTCAGCCGAATACGAAAATGCACAACGACATTTCCACTACATGTTTTCATGCCGTTTTTTTCAGCCGTGGCGCGATTCGTTTTTGTTCGTGCCTTGATGGAAGGAGTACTGGACTTTAATTGAGAAGGCTGGTATCTTTATCCATTGCGGGTTGGAGAGCCATGTGTACAATTTTGTATCCTTTTTTTTTTTTTCGATTGCTTTGCGCAGCTTTACATCTAAGACCATTGCCAAAGATGGGTGCAATATTGATCCGGTTGATTCCAGTTGGGACGGAGAAACAAAACACGAAGTTGAGAATCAGCAGGCAGCCATTGCGGTTCTAAAACCATGGTCTATGGGAAGAAGTGATGGGGTCCAAACAGGACTTCGCTGGTTTTGGCGAATGGCAAGTGCGTGTTCTACGCGCATTATACAGTGTCAAACAGTACGTAGAGAGCGAGACGAACAGGCAAAGAGACAATAAACAATTAAAAACACAAATGCAAGTGTAAGGGTTCAACTGTGATTCATGCCTAGTCTTGTGGGTGTGCTTGTATAAGCAGCTGAGGGTTAGCTAGCGGGACGGATGTCTGACGAACAGAGAATAGAAAGAGAGAGAAAACACAAAGTCCAAAAGCGTTTCCCATTGCAGAAAGATGACAGTTGAAAAGTCCCACCACTCAATAAATCCGATCCTGTGAATGAAATGACCCTTTTGTTTGTAGTCTGTTGGTATGGTAATGCCTTTGATGATGTACTACTTTATATGAAGACCGAAATCACGGCGCCGTCGTGCCTTCTTTGGAGTAGACTCTTTTTTCAACGCCGATATCTTCGTTCCTGTTGGAGCTCTGTCGTTAAAACAACATTCGAGTTGGTTCATTGTAAAGAGAAGGAAGACGCTGGCAGAAAGAACAAGAAAAGTTTACGAAAGGGAGAGGAGAACAAGGAGGGGGGGCAGTGCATTATTGAGGCAAGAGAGGAAAGATGGTGTTTTGGTTAACATCTCTCTCTCTCTGTCTCTCTCTCGCTTTCCGAAAGGGCAGAATGAGAGAAAGGGGGAAAAACCACGTATGTTACAAATTCATACCATAATTCCGGCTTTTCTGCAATAAACTTGTCCATCAACGCCTTGCACTCTTGGTCATCCACCACGACGACCTCGACGCCGCGGGAGCGCAGATATGCCTCGCCGCCGAGAAAGTTTTTGTTTTCGGCAATGACGACGCGGGAGATGTTGTAGAGGAGGCATGCTCCTGTGCCTGTATATATTTTTTTTCAATAGTAATGTTAATGAATCGTTGGTTCACAGTTGACGTAAAGAGCAAACTTACACATGTCACATGGCGACAACGTCGTGTACATGGTTGCGCCGGCGTAGGCGCGCGCCGGGAGACGGCCCGAGTTGTACAACGCAGAGGTCTCGCCGTGGTGAATGGCGGAGCCGAGCTGGACGCGCTGGTTGTGGCCTCTGCCGAGGAGGGTGCCGTCTGCGGCAATGAGGGCTGCGCCAATCTGATTGATTTATTTTTTGTTAGTGTTTCGTTTTGTTCAGAGGAGGAGGGCCGGGGCAAAAGGGGGCGGCGGGGGGCAATTGCTATAAGAAACAAAAGTATGGCTGGGCTGGGTGGCGCCAAGTGGGAACTTGCCGGAATGCCGCCCTCTTCATACGAGAGCTTGGCTTCTTCAAAGGCTATTGCGAGGCCTTTTGCGTCGTCGGGCATTGTTGGATGGTGCTTGTTCCTGGTGGGCCGATCAGATAGATGGTGGTGGAATTTGAGGTTGTCGTTTGACAGTGTGTGAGAGCCTTGACGCATTTAACGAGTCCAAGTTGCGGGAAGTCAATGGGAGGTGGAAGACAGGAGGAGGAGCTCAGAATATTTTTATACTGCACCACCCCCACATTGAAACAGAAACGGAGATCATTTATCACGGGCAGTTTGATAAGCCGGGTTGGGAGAAGAAGACTTGTGGTCAAAACTCGGTAGAGATTACCAAAGCTTGCAACGTCATAGTAATGGCAATAATCAACTCTTCTTTCTTGGCAGCAAAAAGGGCTTTGTTTCGAATTGCCCACTTGCGATGCACTCAGTGACTTTGGAAGGGCCGGCATTTGGGACGATGCCCGTATGCTAAAAGAAAGAGGGGCGGGGGATGAGAAGGTCTCGCATCTCGGACCTTTTGGCTTTGTGCTTGAAGGTTTGCAAGTCTCTATTCTCGCGGGGCTCAAATTTCACAAGTCATTTCGAAAGTCTTTTCTGGATATGTATCATTCGGAAGTCTGTATTATATCGGTGGGAAGACATCGAGGTGTACTTGAAAACTCGAGCATACCTCTGCCAGTCAAATTGTAATGCTGGTAGTTCTCAGACAAGCTCCATTTCAATAATACGTCAGGTGTAGAGTACTGATAAAAACAACAATCAAATGCAAAGATACAACTCGTTGAACTGGAGATGAGCCAAAGAAAAAGGAAAAGACAGAAATTCAAGGTGAAGCAGAGTGTGTGCATACTTATTGCGTTAAATCCGATAGTGCCGAATCACAGGATCACCGACGACAAAACCACATGACATCAATGCCATTCCCATATTCAGGACTGTTTGTAAAAAAAAAAGAGAGAGAGAGAGAAGAAAAAAAAAGGAAAGGAAAAAAGGACCCTCTTCCTCTTCTCTAGCCAGATACACCACAGGGTCTCAAGCGAACCAACAAAGCACCGCACCTTAGCCGAGGAATGCGACACACGCTCGCCAGAATGGGCGCCGCCACAGCCAACAAGGCTGCACGACACGTCGACACACTTGTCCTCGGCGCAGGCATCTCGGGCCTCGCCTGCGCCTCGAGGCTGTACCAGAGGCGGCCTCCGGACAAGGACCGCGACAGCAAGCTCCTGGTGCTCGAAGGGCGCAAGCGAATCGGTGGGCGCATCGAGGCCGTCTACCTTGGCGGCTGCCGTCTTGACACGGGCGCCAACTGGATCCATGGAACCGGGACAGAGGACAAGCCGAATCCGCTGGTCGGCATTTTGCCTGATAAGCGGTGCAGAGAGTTAAAGGGATCGGTGATATTCAAAGCGCCTGAAATCGACGCATGGGAGGGTGAGGAAGATGTGGTAGCTGCTGGAGAGCATGTGCTTGATGCGCAGCCTTGGGTGGATATCAGACCTTCTAGCCGGACAGCAGGAGGTACTAACACCGACAAGATGCGAACGCTCATCCCCAAGGATGAAGCAGAAAAGATCCTCACGTCCGTCTGGGGCCTTATCGGCTCCCTACACGAAGCTGCTGCAACCACAAAACCAGCCAACGCCAAAGCCACGACCATGCTCCAAGCCATCGCTAGCAATGATGACTTCCGCCATCTCTTTGACGCCGTACACAAGGAGCACCACCGCTCCCTCAGCGGCATGCCACAGTTCATCGAAAGCATGGAGGCTGCGCCGCTGGCGGCGCAATCGGCCGAGCACGCTGCCGATCACCCCGGCATGAGCCTGCTTGAGTTTGGGATTGATGATTTTGAGGGCGAGCAGGTGTTTGTGCAAGATGGGTATGCTGCTGTGGTGGATGAGGTGGCGCGCGACTTGGTGGACGCTGGGCTGATTCGGCTGGGCGTGACGGTACACAAGGTGGATTGGAGCAAGAAGCCAGTGAGGGTCGAAACGAGCGACGGGGTGTATACCGCGGACCAGGTTGTTTGCACGTTGCCGCTGGGTGTACTCCAACATCACCATTCCCAGCAACGTCACGAGACCGCCCAATCGCCACACACCCCGCTCTTCGAGCCACCGCTTCCGCGCAGCAAGCAAGCAGCGATCCACAGCCTCGGCTTTGGCACCCTGGACAAGATCATGCTCGTGTACAGCAGCGCGTGGTGGAAGGAAGAGCCATTCCTGTCTCTGCTCCACGACAACCTCGTCGGCGGCCCAGACGGCGTGGCCGGGACTGCCCTCGAGAAACACTCACCAGACACCTTCTTCGGGTTCACGACCGAGCTTCCCGGGATCGCCATCGACAAGGACGGTCGAGCTGCCCCAGGGCCCCGAGCCCTTTCGCTCCTGAACTTGCACAATCTCACGGGCTTCCCTGTCCTGTCAGCATTCGTCTCGTGCGCCAATGCGGTCCACGTCGAAGCGCTTTCCAACGAGCAAGCGGGCGAGCTTGTGCACCGGGCGCTGACGAGCTGGCTGGGAGGGGGAGGAGGAGGAGGAGGAGGAGGAGGAAGAGAGCAAGGAGGAAATAGCAGAATACCGGCCTCTCTCGAAGCGCATGGGAGGCGAGTGTCGATACCAAGACCCGATGCAGTCCATGTGAGTCGGTGGGCGCAGGACGAGTTTTCACGCGGCAGCTACAGCCACATGATTACGGGACTTTCAGAGACGGCGCATCGAGAGGAGTTTCAAAAGGCCGTTGTCAACAAGCAAGGCGCCGTTTTGCGGTTTGCGGGCGAGCATACGAGTCGAAATCACTTTGCTACTGTGCATGGGGCGCTCTTGAGTGGCTGGAGGGAAGCGGAGGCTATTCTGGCAGAGGAGCACTGATATCGTGTTACACATGAAGAGCAAACGAATTCACACCAACCTACGAGTTTCAAGAGCGGTCTCTCCTTGGTTGAGGGAAGAGGTCCATTAAGAGATGGATTTCAGGGCATACAGTGGCGCTATATTTGAAACGAAAGGAGCAGAGGGACCAATAAAATACTATTTAATAAATACTAGATAATAAAAAAAGAAAGAGGAGCAAAACAATGAGACGATGATTCCAGGAAAATAGAAAGCTTGAAAATGACAGCTCGGATCTGAGATTCTGAAGAAGCAATAATTACTGCAAGTGTTCCCACATCCTCAAGCACCTCTCACCGTGCAAGTAATTGTTGGCAAGCCAACAACGTGAAGTGGGCGTTTCACTCTGAACAGTCTTTTTGGCACACTACGGAGGTCTGCAGCGCTCACTGTCCCATATTTCATTCCTGAATTAATTTGAGTCAGATTTAGAGCATTCTTCCTACAAGCACCCCACTAGTGTATAAAATGAAAATTATTCAGTTTATCCTAGGGCTATAGAAAACGTATTTTCAATACCCCTTTACTATTATCGCGGCAGGTATTCTCCTAAGAATTTTTCAATATTATAGCAAAGCTTACCTAACCGTTAATTAAACTAATAGAGCCTCTAACCTCCCTTCCCTATATCTAATTATACCTATAGGTTATACCCCTTATAATCTAGACTCTATCCGTAATTAGATTACCTAGTAATATTCCCTCGGAGTATTAATACCGGAGCTCCTTACGATACTTCGAGATTATTATAATATTCGTATTAGCCGGCAAACTCTTTATTATCGTATAAGAGCTTAGGATATCCCTACTTAGCAGACCTATATATAGGACTCCCCGGCTTTACGGGATCGGATTTATACCTACTTTTTTAACCTTAAACTAATTAATAAATAACTTAAATATTTACTTAAGAAAGAAGGATTTACTGCTTTTATTACTAGTATTAAACGGCTTTATAAAAGTATCGACCTATAATATCGATTATTTAACCTTAAAATCGATAAACGGAAGGAAGAACTCCGATATTACTTTAGGGAATATTCCGCAATCGATTAACGCGATTCGGATACTAATTAGCCTTAAGGTAACGCCCGGTTAAATAATAAAGTAAACCCTAGGGCTAAACCTATCCAACTTTTTCCTTAATTAAGTCGATATAGGCTTTATAACTATTTATATTCCTATATAGGTATTAATATCTTAATATATTAAGTTTTTATAGAATTTAAATAATAGTTTCCCGAATAGATAAATAAGCGGTATTAGTAACTCCGAAAGCGCTATAGCGGCTTTATAATACTAGATCCGAATTATATCTAGTCTATAGATAGATATTATAAACTTTAAAAGTTTAGCTTTAAGATCTATACTACGATCGATATATATTCGCGTTTTATTCTATAGCTCTTCTATAGTTAGTCGGGACTAACCGAGCAATTAGTCCTAGTATAATATATTAACTCGATTAATACCTTAGGATTTATATTAATAACTATCCGTTCCGACCGTAGAGGAGAAATATCGCTTATAGTTATAGTATACTAGTAGCTTTCCTATATAAGTAAATTAAAACGTAAGGTTAAACCTAAACGGATAGCTAAGGGTAATATTACTTAGGATAAACCGAAGGCGTTAGAATTATCTATTAGCTAGGAACTACTAATTTATAATCTAGATATACTATTAATACTCGATAATATTTAGCGCTTTAGTAAGAGTATAAAGAACTAGAGAATCGAGTCCTACTAGATATAGCTTAGTAAAGGTCGGACGCTCTTTTAATAGGTATATTTAAATTTAATAATATAAAGAAGTCTATTTATTAATATATTTATCTCCTAAAACTACTTTAATCGCTTTTAACGCGAAGGCTTATAGTTATAGGATTATATTGCCGACTGTATTACCCTTCTCTATACCTTTATATTATAAATTCGCTAGGAATACTCTTCCTTTATTAAGGAGTAGAATAGCTATTTTATCTATAAATAGTATAACCGGCGGTATATTTAGGAAGGGAAACCTAGTATTCTTTTTAGGTTATTATAGAAGGGAAAGGTAATTAACTACTAGGTCGAATACTCGAGAAGTTATTTATAATAATTAAAGGCTCTAGTTAAGATCGATAGAGTAGAATATAACGAATACCTCCTATAACCTATCTATAAACTTTACTTTAAAATTATATAAAACTTCTTATCTATAGCTACCGAAGATACTCGATTATTATATCTTATACCGTATCGGTATCTTTAATATTAATTTAATCTTTACTATATATCTAGAGCCGAACTATTATTATCGGAATTACCGAAAGCTATTAGCGGTTAGTAAGGGTTCTAAAACGCCCTTCGAGAAATAGGTTTTAATCTTATACTAATCTATACCGTAATAGATATTATAGAGTTAAATAATAAGGAGGATATTTATTATTAGATATATACTTTCCGTAAGAAAAGTATCGGAGTAAATCTTAGCTAATAAGTATAGCTAGAATAGAGCGCGAATATTAAAGAATAGGAGTAATAGGGGTAAAATACCTAGCGGGATATATTTAGTTTAAAGGATTAATAATAAGAGATTAGATAGATTTCGAATAAAGATTCCGTACCTATTTCGTCGGAACTATAAATCCTAAGATTAAAGAAATTAATACCTAAAAGAATATTAAGAAAATTATTCCTATATTTATTTAAAAAGATAATATCGAAGGAGGAAGGGTAATAGGTTCGATATCTCTATAAATAACTAAATATCTATCCTATTCTATTATTAAGATTAATAGCTATTAGCTTTTTATCTCTATCTTATATATTAACCTACCTACTCGTACTATTAATATAAATAACTAAGCTATACTAAATAACCTAGCCGGCGGTATACCTATTAATAACCAGGCCGCGCTAAATAACCTAGCCGGCGGCGTACCTATTAATAACTAGGCCGCGCTAAATAACCTAGCCGGCGGCGTTATCGTACCTATTAGCGGCGTACCTATTAATAATTAAGCCGCGCTAAATAACCCAGCCGGTAATAATAGCGCCGTTATATAGGTAGGTTTTTAGTAATACTATTATATAAGATAATAAGAGCTAATTATAAATTAGAATCTACCCTAGGTTATTTATCCTATAAGGCTAGGATTAATCTCGAGCTGAATATAAGCCCGCGTACGATAGGTAGCTATTAATACCGTTAGTCCTTACTATCGTTACTTCCCTTATTCTAGATACGCTTATCGCTAGTCGCGCTATAAAGAGCTTATTACCTATTTAGATTAACCTAATATATAAGGAGGGGCTTATATCCTATATAAAGGCGCTAAAGCGCGTTATAAGCAGATACTCTAGTATACGCTTATTAATATTATAAGGCTTAATATACTTATTAAGTTAAAAGCAGTAAATATCCCTATTAATAATAATAAGTATAATATTAAGTATAAGCGGGTTATAGCTATACTAAAGGTTATTAAAGACTTTTAGAATACTTAAGCAAAGGGTACCTTTATTAGTTTACGAATCCGATAATAAATCGGGGGGGGGGGAGGAGGGGAATAAAGGGATTATTTATAAGTTATATTTTATATTAAATATATCCGAGGCTATTTGTTTTAAAGTATATAAGAATATAGTAAGTATATATATTTAGATAGGGTAGTAGTATTATTATTTATTATTTTCTATTACTCTCTAATCTTAATTCTAGCTCTTCCTATACGATACCGCTCGAGTAATAAGCGGCGGGCTTAAAGGCGTATTTCTCTTCCTCTTTAGTATTAGTATTACCGTTATAGTATTATCCGACTTATAATCCGCTCTTAGACTTCTATATATCTCCGAATTAGATATAGGTATATCCTATAAAGGTATCTCGGGGATAATATCCTTATCTAAGAAGAGCGCGAAAGAGTCCGGTAAACCTAATAGCCTATTATCTAACCTAGCTATAGAATCCTAATTATCTATATTAAACTTATCCTTCCGTACTTCTAACTTTACTTCTTCCTTTACCTTTTCCTCCTTTACCTTTTCCTGCTTTATAATAACCTCTTTCTTTATTACTTTAGGTTTCTAATCTACCGACTTATCCTTCTTCGCCTCCTTCTTAGCCTTAGTAGGACGACCCTATAGCTTCTATATAGGTATTTTAGGCTTATCTATATCGATATCTAGAATATCGATAATATTCTTAGTAATAGTATTTATAAATACTAAGTTATATATATCGCTATTCCCCCTCTTAGGTTTAATATATCCCTTTAGGTCCTTAAGTAAGATCGGGTTATCTAGATCGAAGTATAGTTTATTAATATAGCTATTATTGCTATAGGTATAGGAATATATAAGTCGGAAGTCCTTAAAGTTATATTCTCTAGTAGAAATATATCCTAATTCGAATATATCCTCGATTAAGGCTATTTAATTCGGATAGTTAACCGAAAGTAGTATAGGGAATAGAGTAACCTAATAACTCCGGTTAAGGTTAAGGTACTTTATATTTATTACTAGCTTATTAGCTCGATCGTATTTAATTATAATTCGAAGTTATATTCTAGTTATAAGATTAAGCCCGATTCGAATTAATTATCTTTATCGAGTAGAGGGATTATCTTACTAGATACTATTCGTTAGTATAGCCTTAGTATTAACGTATACTTAGTTAAGACTAACCTAGCTAGATATCCTAAGAGTCGAGTTATATAAGCTTACTAGTAAGGGATTAATAAGGCTATTATTAGAGATAAACCTAGTAGGTTACGAACTATCCCTAGTTATTAACCTCGGCTTTATAATAGGTATTTATAGCGTTTTATTTTTATTATTAGATAAGATAATTAGGCTTACTATTAGTTAACTGCTGAAAATATATCTATATAGATATTAATCCTATATTAGATAAGCGGCTTTAATAAACGAATACCGATAATTTAAGTTTCGGTAAAAGCCGCTATTATTAATAGCTAGCGCTATACTAACTACCTATAATAGTAGTTAAAATAATAAGATAGTTAGTATATAGTATATTTTAATTAGAGTCTTAAAATCGAAATAACTAAGCTTTTATATCTAGTAAATAATACTATATTGGATATAGCTATATTTAAAAATTTTCTTATATTCTTAATAAGGGACCTATTACTTACTTAGTATAATTTATAATTTATTACTTAGACTAAATACTTTACCTAGAAAAGAGCGGATATAGTAAACTACTAAGAGTAGCCTATAGATAAGCTTATTTAACTAAGAAAAAATATCTCTAAAGGTAATAAGCCTCTTCGTAATATTACCCTTATATATTATAAGTTCTTAAATATTACTACTAATATTAATATCCTTATTATACTCGCTATTATTAGACTTACTATCCTAAGATATATAACCTTCCTCGGTAATCTTTAAGGGTCGGACTTTCTTCGCCTTTAGAGTAAGGCTAGATTTATCCGGCTTATCTCGGATATACTTCCTCTTCCGGCTATTATTAAACTCTAATAATAGTCTTTTAGAGCGCTCTTAGTATACCTAACTACTATTACTATTATTCTCTCCGCCCTTAATAGTAGTAATAATAGTGCCTATTATATCCTACGTTAAGTACTCGACGCTAGAAGATACTTATTTCTCCTATTCGAGACCGTTAAGCTATAAATATAGTAAAATATCCAGATTCTTATAGATTAGCGGTAAGAGATAGTTAACTATAGTACTAGGCTTATTACCGATTTAAAGGATTAGGAGGGCGAGAAGATAGTAAAACTAAGTAAAAGCCCGAGTCTCTACCGAATTAAAGTCCTAAATTATAGTAATATAGATAATCTCCTATATAAAGCGGTTAAACGGTATAGCCTAGAAAACCCGTAATACCTTATAAACTAATAGCTTATAAAGCTCTTTAAAGGGCTTAAACTAAGGTGGAAACTATAGCTCTATAATTAAGGATATAGCTTCCTTAATATAGGCCTTATATTATAAAAAGTCGTAGACTATATCTTTTATATATAGGATAATCTATATAATTTCCTTTTACTAGCCTATACGTATAATTCGACTATATATTTATCTAATAGTACTAAAGTTCTATAGGTATTATACCTAAATTCTAAGGTTATAATAATAATAAAGGTTTAGGCTAGCCGAGCTATAGCGTTAATTAAGGATTATTATATTAATAGTAGCCTTTAGGTTATTAAACTTAGAGAGGGTAGCTAATTTTTTAGACGATATTATAGTAGAGCGAATAGAAAGGATAATTAGTAAAGCTTTTTCGAGGATTATAACGAGAATACTATTATAATTTATTAGTATAAGTCCTAAATAAAATAGGTTAATACCCTAAGGTATAATAATTATTAATAAGAGTTAATTAAATAGAGAGGTTAGTATTATAGGGTACGAAGTTAGAAAGAAAACCTTTATACCCTATAATACTAAGTCGATTATATATATAGTACTTATAGCTACTCCTAGGGAGTAGCTATTATAACTAACGTTCGCTTATAATTAGCGGTATACTTAGCTACGATATCGAGAATATAGGTATTAATAGGGGACTTATATAAGACCCGGAAAAGAGTATAATAGCGGTTAGGTATAATAAACGAATATAGGTTATCTCTAAACCTAAGAAGTTAAAGGTAGGTAAGACCGTTATCTCTAATACCCTAAAGGATTACCTTAGTATAGCCTACGCCGAACGTAAGGGTACCTATAGCCCGGTTACGGACGTTCTATATAGTAACCTTATATACTAATATAGCTCTATTCTTAATTTTACCGGCCTTAATAAGATTAGTAAGGGCCTCCTAGTCCGACCTCTTATTAATTAGATTATTCCTAATTATAGTAATATAGCTAAGCTAATCTATCGATATAATCGTTAGGATATATATTAGTCTATTATTAAGACGAACGGATATCTTTATAGGGTTATCCTCTATAATTATAAACGTATTCTTATTAGGGGCGATCCGAATATTATACTCTTAGGTATTATTAAGCGCTTCTATATAAAGGTCCTTAAAATAAGCGTTTATATACTCGTCTACCTAATCTTTAAATAGATTATAGGATAATTCGTATATCTAAATCTAATAAGGGGGAATACTATCGCGAGGATAGACTAGCTATAGGTCCCTATTTATATAGTCGGGTAAGCGGGTAATTATATCTATTCCCCGGCGTATACCGATATAAGCTAATATATCGCGGATAATAGTATACTGCTCGTCCTCCGTTAAGTTATATAAGGCCTAATATTTAGGCGCGAGTACCTATTACCTCTATTTATACTTTATAATTACTTATATAAATTATTACTTATATTCGCTAAGTATTTCCTCGGGAAAAAAGGCTAGGAAACCCTAGTTATTTAATTATAGCTCTACGCCTAGGGATAACTTCTCCTAGTTAATATCGTATTCTAAGCTTATATTCTCCTAGAATAGACTAGCTAAGCTACGGTAATTAAACTATTAATTAATAATAGGTATAATAAAGATTATAACTAGTAAGGATAGGTTTTAAATTAAGTTAGGGCGGTTTTATATATTACGAAGGATAAGCTTAATTACCCTAGCCTAGCCTATTAAGCGATTATAGATAATATAATATTCGTCGAGGATTATATACTAAAAGTAGAATCTAGGCGGAAATTCCTATATACGGTATCGACGGAAGAACTTTGCGATTATTAGAATAATCTCGCTATTATATTCGAATAAAGTCGGCTTTCCCGCCTTAGTCTACTCCTTAATAAGGCGAGTTCGTATATACTCGGGTATATCTCGAGCTTCTAAGACCTAGTTATCCTCGTTATCGGGGTTATCGGGGCTATTATCGAGTATTACCTTACGCTTAATAGCCTCCTTAAAGTCCTAGTTATTAACTTCCTATTCGGACTAAGCCGTAGCTAGGGTATTATCTAATAGTAGCTATATATTAGCTTTACCTTTAGCTTTACCTTTACCTTTATCTTAGGTAGGCCCGGTATAAGCTATATTAATAATACTACGGATAAGAGTAAGGTAATTAGTATTATAGCTAGGTATAATATCTTAGGTATTAGCTTCCTATAATCCTTAGCGGTAAGGAAGCTTAAATCTATCCTTAACGAAGGCTAAGGTTTAATCCTATTAGAGGAGGCGTAATACGGTTATAAAATATAAAAAGATCTATACCTTCCTTATATTCTAGAGGTAATATATATTAATAAGTATAAAAGAGGTAATAATAATACCCTAAGGTACGAAGTATAATAGTATAGAGTATATAGAGTATATTAATACCTTAAGGTACGAAGTTAATAATATATAGTTTATAATATATATTAGTACCCTAAGGTACTAATATAGGAAAATTATTATTACTAACTTTATACCTTAAGGTACTAATATAGGGATAATATACTTACTATAGATATCGATACCTTAGATATAGCTAGCTCTATTTCCACCTAAAGCTATTACCGAGATATAACGGCCTATTATAGCCGTATATTATACGAGGTATTAGAGACGGATCTATAGAATACCCGGAGGTAGAAGGTATTAGGAGGGAAGTATTTAGTAATCTCCTCTAAGTATTACTTAACTAGGTTTACTAGGATTATTAGCAATATCGGTATAATAGGTGCTAGTTCCGTCTCGTTATACTCCTTAAGCTAAAGTTCTTTAAGTTATCGGATATAGGCTTTAATAAAGATATATCGTTCTATAATAAAAGTTAAGGTTTTCCCTATACTAACCTTATTCGTAAAAAGCGTACTATAAATAGTACTCTTCGTTATATAAGCTAAATAATTAATATCTGCTAAAGTAGTTATTAGTATAATATCCTTTAAATTAAATAGTATCCTAATAGTATTATACCGATAACTTAAAAGGCTTTTAGGGCGAAGGGGAAGGTAGGAGATCTATCTTCGTTCTTTCGGCGAGAAATCCGTAAATTATTATAACGGTTATCGCTATCTCGGCCGGTACGGTATATACCGAGATCTATAATCGCCTACTTAAAATTAATCTAGAGAGGTAATCGAGAAGGGAGAAGATTATATACTATATAATACTATATAAGCTCGGCGCGCTAAGCCTACGATATAATAGGTATATCTTGCTATATCTTAGCCTTATCTAGAGCCGCTTCTAAAAGGTCGCTATTACGTTCGAGATTCGTAATATATTGCTCTATACTATTACTATTTAATAATAGCGAACGGAATTAGTTTAGTATATCTTCCTCTTTAACTAAGGTAATAATAGGTTATAGGAGTAGGGCCCGGCGGTAGATCTTACTAAGTATACGCTATACGCCTTATAGGTCGATAGGCTAGAGGCTTATTATAGCGTCTAATATTTACTAACGCCGATTATAACCTCGGCCCCGTTTACTACCCTTATTAAGGTTATTATACTTAGTAGTAAGCGCGAGAAAGCCGGTTCGTTTCCAAAGGCGGTTATATAATATACTAGTATTAGCCTTCTAGTTATCGAGCTTTTAAGATATAATAGCGTCTATATAGCGTATAAGTACCTCTACTATAGTAAGCGTAATATCCGTAGCTAAACGGTTAGGTATTATATCGGTATTATCGGCTAGGAACCTTCTATATATAGCGGTAGTAGCTTTAGCTCTTAATATAATAGCTTTAGTACCGTTTAGTAGTATCTTCTACGGGTCGAGAGAAAGTTTTTTAGTATTAATAAAATTAGAGTTATACCGCTACTTAGTATAATAAATATACGAGGCTATACTTTTAAAAAGATTATCGTAAGAGAAGCCCTAAGGATATTCGTAGGATAGTTTAGAGGTATTATACCGCTTAATTGCTATACCTATAAGATCTATCGGATAATAGTAGAGGTACTAAAGGACTACTATATTTATAATAGTATTAATATTAATACGATTAGGATTAGGTAAGCCTAGGTTACTATTACGAATTAACCGGATAAGAGCTAAAGCATTATCGATTATAGTTTAATAGATAGTATATAATATCGCGTTATCGAATACTTCGATTAGCTTAATATACTACTTTATAGTATCGGCTAGGGTTATAGTATAGTTTTAGAACTTATAAGTCTTCGCCCGGATTAGGGGCTTAAAGTATTTAAAGGCTAAAGGAATCGATAGGTAGTTAATAAGGATTTAAGGTTAGATTATAAGAAGAGTTAGTATTATAGGGTATAAACTTATTATCGGCGTATTATATATTACCCGGTATTATTAAGGGACTATAATTTAGGTATTATAGGGATAAGTTAGTACCTTATAGTACTAACTTATCCTTATAATATTCGATATAATATAAGTACCTAGGATATAACGAAAGGGAGGAAGTTAGCACCTTATAATACTAATTAAATAGGTAGTTATAAGTAATATATCTCGAAGGTATTTTTATATTTACTAAGATAGATCTAATATATATAAATATACCGAACCTCCTTAAGACCTAATATTTCTCCGAGGACTTCGTTCGGTATTATAACCGATATTAAAGGGTAATATAGAGTAAGGAGTAGGTAGGTCTTACTAACGAAATTAGTATTCGATTTAATTTCCTTAGCCGTTAGCTTATATAGTTTATAATTAATAAATTCTAAAGTATTAGCTCGAATATCCTATTATAATAGGTATAGGGGTTCTCGGCCTAATAATTTAATCTCGTAAAGCGGTAGGAAGCTATAATTAAGAGGAAGGTTATACTTTTATAATAAAGATAGGGTTTTCGTAAGGGCCGCTTTCGTTTCTATCTTAAGGCGTTTAGGGTATTACTTTAAGTTAGGTATAGGTATAAGCTATAGAGGATCTTTAAAGAGGTTAAAAAATCCTTATACGAAGATAAGCTAGACTTTATCGCTATACTAGGTAATATAGCTAGAAGAAGTGCTTATACTAGCCGAGGAGCCCGGCGTAGATATAAAGGGAGCGGCGGAGGCGGACTAGGAGGTATATATATTCGAGGAGTTCGAGGAGGCGTTACTATCCGTAGCCTTCGCTGCCTTCTTCCCTTGTTTTAGTTATATCTTAGGAGGTATACCTAGATCTTAGTTATAAAGATAGTATAAGGATTTTAGCGATATTAGCACCTTAGGGTATAAGGTAAAGTATATATTATAGAAAGAAGGCTTAGAGGTATAGTTAGTACTTTAAGGGGCGAAAATATAATAGTATAATAGACGAAGGGAGGGTATATATAAAAGAAAGGAGGGAAAGAGTTAAAGTAAGTTATAAAGGAGAAGGAAGAGATATTAAGGTAGGGTAGAGAGTTATAAGGTTATAGAGATAAAAGTATAGACTACTATATTATATATAGTAAGTTACTAGATACGGGAAATCTATAATAGCCTTATTAATAGAGCTATATATAGTAAAGCGCTATATAGTATCGTAATATTTAATAGCCTCGTCGATAAACTTTATTTATAAAACTACTAACTAAGCGTATAGACTTATTAAGTAATAAAGCATAGATTATATACTAGTATTAATATTAATAGATAAAGACCTGGTAACTAACTCGAAGATATATTAGGGCCAGTATATGGTCTGTACGAGGCGCTAGGTCTGAAAACAGCCCACGGGCGTAAGCATATCTCCGCAAAAAACCCACCCCACCCCAAAATTAATTCAGGAATGAAATATAGGACAGTGAGCGCTGCAGACCTCCGTAGCACACCAATGTTGAGATGAACCAATAGTTGATTTGCTTGCTGCGCACAAGAATAGCCATCACAGCAGCAGAAGGTTCTCGTCATGTTTGACAAATTGCTTCAAAATGAGTATACATAGTAATCCAGAGCCCAGTACTGGATACCTTGCACATTTTAAGCAGGAGCAGACACCCGAGGTACCCCGTACAAGAGCGTCAAGCCAAGTGCTTGCTTGTGGCGGAAGGAAGAAACATCAAGCCCCGCAGTCGGCTTGCACCATGAAGTCATTCTGTTCTTCAGGCGGGCAGGGCACCCGTGATGGGAGCCGAGATCCACAAGGCTGAGGAAGGCTGATTTCACATAGTACTATACACCAGAGAGTCGGAGAATCTGCTTTGTACTTTCACAAAAGTCATCCTACATACACAGGACTCTGTTGCAAGAAAAGTGTTTTGAGTCCCTGCAGTCAGCGGGAGATCAACAATGAATCGAACCTGTACTTGGCAGATACCTCGGCATCGGATATACTTAGTACGGTTCACTCACGAATGCAGCGGTTGTAAGCATGTCCTGCTGAGATTTCACATAGACTTTATACGGGTATGGGCAAATTCACCACCGATCGTGCCATTCCTTTCAAAAAAGAAATAATAGGACAGCTCTTACATCGCTATCCTCACTCCAAGGAGAGATCTGGCCCAATCTTTTTCAACTGCATTCGGATATCGGACAAACATGTGCTTGTACTTGTTATGTACTCTAACCATATCAGGCTGTGCCACGGCAGTGTCGATAGGCTGCTGTCGATGCCTGTGCCCGCTGCGCTGCATGGGTTTGCGGGGCATCCCTGTTCCTGTTAGCAGGAGACCCTGTGAAAACTGCACGTACCGGGTGGCGCACTATCTGGAAGGCCAAACTCAGGTCCCCAGCTGTGCTAGTCGCCACTAGCTCAACAAAAAGATTCGACGGTACAGGGGCAGCACAGGGTCCTGGACAGGTACCTTCACTAACAGATCGAGCATCTTCTACGCGATTCCATACCTCCAGCCTCCTGCCCGTAAGCCGGCGGGGTTTCTGCTTCTTCTCTCCTCCAGCCAGAGCCGGACCCACCCTTGTTGGCCCCAAGCCCAGAGAGAGAGAGGGACCCCATCTGCCTGTTGCTTTTCACTTGCAGCGATACTAAAAAGTCCATCTCTTTAGAACGGCCGTCATCACCGCCATCCCATCCCTCCTTGCACTACTCTCGGCGCATCCTGCAATTCTTTCTGTTCTTGTTGTGTTTTGTCGACACGCCTGGCAGACTCTTTCTGCATTCTTTCTCCTCTCCTCCCCTCCCTCTTCTCTCTCTCGCCCCCTCTCCACAGCCCGAACCCTTTCTGCTGTCTCTGCCGACAAGATTCCCATCGGGAGAGTGCGACACTGCAGTGTTTTTGTAATTCTGTGACAGCCTTGATTTCTCTTCCAGTGAGTAGCATCCTGCCTTGATTCAGCCCCAGATTGCCCCTTCTCCAGCCAGTCCCTTCTGTGACAGGTGCCCTATCACTTTTTTACTCTTTCTGCTTGCGCCTTCTGTATCATAACAGGACTGTGCGTATCACATACAAACGGCAAGAAGCAAGGACAGATATCAAGGTGCGAACTAACCATGACTTGAGCGGAAACAGTCAGCGCCTTCGTCTCGATCAACCGAAGCGATTACCTCTTCTCGATACCCCATCGCTCCCAGTGCGCAACCGTCAAGATGGTTCGCGAAACCAAGTTCTACGATCTCTTGGGTGTACGTGAAACCTTGCTTGCCATCCACTTATGAAAATCTTTCGCAACGCCCCAGACACTGATACTTGCCGCTTAGGTTCCACCCACTGCTAGCGAAGCCGACCTCAAGAAGGCTTACAAGAAAAATGCGCTGAAGTACCACCCTGGTATGTTTTCCTGCACCCTAGCACTACGTGTCGCTTCTGTACCCCGCCAGCCAAACTAACAAACCCTGCAGACAAGAACCCCGGTAACGAGGAAGCCGAGCACAAGTTCAAGGAGATTTCCCATGCCTACGAAGTCCTCAGCGACCCCCAGAAGCGAAGCGCCTATGACCAAATGGGAGAGGCTGGCCTGGACGGTGCTGCTGGCGGCGGTGGCATGGCTGCCGAAGACCTGTTTGCGCAGTTCTTTGGCGGCGGCGGCCTGGGCGGTTTCGGAGGCATGTTTGGCGGCGGCGGTGCCTCTCGTGGCGGCCCTCCCAAGGCGCGCACCATCCACCACACCCACAAGGTCTCGCTTGAGGACATCTACCGCGGCAAGGTCTCCAAGCTGGCGCTCCAACGCTCCATTATCTGCCCCAAGTGCGAGGGCCGTGGCGGCAAGGAAGGCGCCGTCAAGCGCTGCGCAGGCTGTGATGGCCACGGTATGAAGACGATGATGCGCCAGATGGGTCCCATGATCCAGCGTTTCCAGACTGCTTGCCCCGACTGTAACGGCGAGGGCGAGATCATCAAGGACAAGGATCGCTGCAAGCAGTGCAACGGAAAGAAGACGGTTGTCGACAGAAAGGTGTTGCATGTCAACGTCGACCGTGGTGTGAAGAGCGGCGCTCGTGTTGAGTTCCGCGGCGAGGGTGATCAGGCCCCTGGCATCGTGGCTGGTGACGTTGTCTTCGAGATTGAGCAAAAGCCCCACCCCCGCTTCACACGCAAGGACGACGACCTCCTTTACAACTGCGAGATTGACCTCGTGACTGCGCTCGCTGGAGGTACCATCTTTGTCGAGCATCTGGACGACCGTTGGTTGAGCATCGAGATCCTGCCCGGCGAGGCTATTTCTCCAGGTAAGCTTTCCATTCTTTTTTATAATATAGATATCGGCATTCCTTTGAAATTACCTTGATTCTCTACGACATCTGCTCACACACGCTATTACAGGTGCTGTCAAGATGGTCCGTGGCCAAGGTATGCCGTCATACCGTCACCACGACTTTGGCAATCTGTACATCCAATTCACGGTTAAGTTCCCTGAAAAGGGCTGGACTGCCGACCCAGCTGCCTTCGACGCCCTTCGCAACATCCTTCCCACCCCTGCTCTGCAGAACATTCCACCCACCGAGGCTATGACTGAGCCTGCCGATCTCGAGGACCCCGACACCAGCGGTGGCACTCGTGGCTTCGGCGGCGAGGGCGCGATGGACGAGGACGATGAGGACGGCCACGGCCACGGCGAGCGCGTCCAGTGCGCTTCCCAGTAAAGAGACTTTTTGAATGAATGTGATGACAACCAAACAATTTTACGCGTACTAATGCGCCATGCATTTCTCGGTCTCCGGCATCTCAACCCATTCGTGCCGTTGATCGTTGCTGGAGTTGGGCGCGCAAGATAGAACGGAGTGATGATAGAAGGTGGGTTGGAAGAGCTCGGCCAGATGTGCCTCAAGTTGCTACTTTTGGCTTCTCGTTTTTTTTTGTTGATCTCGGCCTTGCTGGGATAAGAGAGGCTACTGTTGTTGTATGACTCGTTTCTTTTGGGTCATTTTTAATGGTGCTGGGAGACATACTCAGCGCGATTGTGGAGATGGAAAGATTATCATGACGTGGCATATACCTGGGCTCTCCTTCGCGTCTTCTTTTATCATAACAGGACAATTGCGGCCGGCGTTTAGAGGGGTATAGAATATTGGCATCCGAAAGGGTTCAGATGCAAGGAAGTTCTTGTTTTTTTTTTCTATTTCACTATTTTACGTTAATGCAATCCAAAAAGGGCGTCTTCAATTGCTTGTTCTTTGTGCCTTGAAAAGTGATGGCTTCAACCCTTGGTGATCTTGGGTGAAATTTGTCTACATCACTTGTTACTATTCCTCCGCTCCACCATCCTTTTCCGCATCGCCAAAATCCAACTTGCGCAGCGTCTCGGTAGTATACAAGAGACCTTGCAACTCGTCGCTAGAAATATCAACACCCAGCGTGTCCTCAGGGTCCGAGATGGGTTGAAGCAGGGCGCCAAAGGCTTTGTATGAGCCGCTGCTGTCTACACGCTCAATTTTAAAAATGTGCTTCTCAGGCGTCTGCGGCGAATCTTGCTGCTTCAGACTTGTTGGGTCGACCGGGACAATCAAGTTGATGCCGTTCCCTTCTACCGCAGCGACGTCGAGAGGGTTGCCTGGGAGGGTGACGATTTCGGTGAATGCGAGGCTGCCGCTCGTAAGGTGGAGAGTGTAAATGAAGAGGGCAGGGACGCTGTTTTGTCCGTTGCATTATCAGGTCAGTTATGGGTGTAACATCCTGCCGCAAAATGCCCCGACGACCGGCCGACACAACCAAAATACCAAGAAAGGGATAAAAAGAAGGAAACTTACCGTTCACAAGTGACCACAATCCTCGTCTCGCCCTCGCCCAGCTGCCCATCTCCCTTCCAGCTCCACAGCCCCGTGACAGCAACCTTGGTCGCCTCGGGCACAACCTGCTTGACAGGACCCAGCAAGTCCGCCCGCGAGACAAGCTGGCCCTGTTGCCACCGCCAAACAAACACGTCATTGTCGCCTCCTCCGCTGACGAGCAGCTGCGAAGCTGCCTGGGCAAATGCCGAGGAAGTGCTCGTAGGCACGCACAGCCGGTTCACGAACTCATCGTGGCCGAGGCAAAACGCCTCGATCACGTGCGCTTGTTCCCTTGTGCCGCGCGATATGCGAATGTGTTCGTCGCGGTCCGCTGTGATGATGTAGCGGCGGGGCTCCGCGGTGTTGTTTGAAGAGGAGGAGGAGGAAGTAGAGTAATCGTGGCCGAGAGTGATCGCCGTGAGCAGCGACACGTGGCCGAGGAGGAGGTGGCGCTCAAAGGCCTCGTCGACGCGGCGCGGGGTGCCGCCGCGGTGGGCGTTGGGGTTGTTGCGGGTGGTGAGCTGGTCGAGGAGGGCTTGGCGGTTGCGCTTTGTGTGGACGGTGAATTCGTTTGCTTGTGGGAAGAAGGGTGGGGTGGGGGTGGGGGTTGATGATTTAGCCGCAGCAGCAGGAGGAGGAGGAGGAGGAGAAGGGGTGGCTTGGGCATCTTGGCCGGCTGTTTGAGGGGGGTTTTGCTGTTGTTCTTGTTGTTGTTGCTGCTGTGGTTCCTCTGGGGCGATGAGTGGGACAGAGTAGACGTCGCCAAACTTGTCTGCGACGAGAATATCCTTGTTGTCTGGGGTGAGGACAATGGAGCATGGGCGTTTGGGCATGCGTCTGGTGATGGATGTGAGTAATGGGCTTTGAAGAAATTATGCACAGTTCGGTATGCCAGGCTCTCTACTGGAGTCAAGGCCGCAACAGGGCAAGATCAAGACATGTTGATTGACGAGGTTCTACATACCTACGACTGAGCTGCACCAGCTCACCCTGGCCGTTGTGCGCAAACACCCAGACCGACTTGTCCGAGCTGACGGCCACCAGATGGCTGGCGTCGGGGGTGGCAGCCATGATGATGACCATGGGCCGGTCCGAGGGCTGCGCGGATGACGACCAAGACGAGGAAGTCTTGTTATCGTGCTTCTTATTCTTCTTGCCGACTCCCTTCTTGGACGCCTGGTCACTGGGCGCCTCCGCGGGAGTCGTTGTTGTCACTGGTGCCCCATCATTTCCAGCCCCGGCCTCGCTCTCGTCCAACCTGGCACGCTTGCTGGGTGGCTCTTGTTCCTTTTGCTCATCCTGCTGCTCTGGCGCGGGCGTCGACGTCTCTGACACATCAATGACCAGTCTTGCCTTTTGGTCCTTTGGGTCTAGCGGGTACTTCCAGCACGAGATGTGAGAGCCGTCGCTGAGGTTGAATGAGTGAATGTTCCCAGCACCCGTCGCAAAGAGCACATTTCCGCAGACCTGGACGCCGTGGAAGGGGAACTTCATGATGGCTGGCTGGTTCGTGGGCTGGCTGGCTGAATGATTGACTGACTACACGAGAAGGTTGAGTTATCACTAGTGCCCAGCTGCCACTCTCCGTTCGCATTCATCGACGAATCTCTCAAAAGTCGCTGCCGGGTTAGACGACACTTTTTTGGCTTATCGATAAGGCTGTTCTCGAGAGATCAGGTCTTCTGCTGCCCAGAGAAGCTTAGCGTGGCAAGCGGCCGGCTGCACTTTCCCCCACCGTCCCGTGACGGGCCACCCACAAGAAAATAAAATCTGCTGCAGGATTGGAGCATCGCGAACTTTTGCGACCTGTCTCAACGTCAATTCTCGACAAACCCCTCCATTTTACCACCACCACCTTCCACGATACCCGATTCCATTTGCCCTTAAACATCCTTTCTTCAGCTCAGACAGCTAAAAGAAGACATGGGGGGCAAATCCGCAAACAAGGCCGGCTACTTCGACAAGCTCAAGGGCTTGCTCGAGGAGTACCAGTCCGTCTTCATCGTCGGCGTTGA
Organism: Coniella vitis; assembly: GCA_011317545.1. Classification (NCBI taxonomy): domain Eukaryota; kingdom Fungi; phylum Ascomycota; class Sordariomycetes; order Diaporthales; family Schizoparmaceae; genus Coniella; species Coniella vitis. Next base: position 1,305,399 of record WUJK01000003.1, read on the forward strand.
CAATGTCTCGTCCCAGCAGATGCACGAGATCCGTCAGGCTCTCCGTGGCGAGGCCGTCGTCCTGATGGGCAAGAACACCATGGTGCGTATTGGCTGCAACTCAATTTCAATTGGATTTTTTTTTCTTTATCTTTCCAGCTGGCGTCGTCGTGTCTCTTAACAATTTCCATTTCCCATGCTACAGGTTCGCCGTGCCCTCAAGACCTTCATCAACGACACCCCCGAGTACGAGCGTCTCCTGCCCTTCGTCAAGGGTAACGTTGGTTTCGTCTTCACCAACGGCGACCTCAAGGCCATCCGTGACAAGATTCTCGACAACAAGGTCGCTGCCCCTGCGCGTGCCGGTGCCGTCGCTCCCGCCGATGTCTGGGTCCCCGCTGGCAACACTGGCATGGAGCCTGGCAAGACCTCCTTCTTCCAGGCTCTCGGTGTGCCCACCAAGATTGCCCGTGGTACCATTGAGATCACGGCCGACCTCAAGCTCGTTGAGGCTGGTTCCAAGGTCGGCCCGTCCGAGGCTACCCTGCTGAACATGCTCAACATCTCTCCCTTCACCTACGGTCTGGCTGTTGAGCAGGTCTACGACCAGGGCAACTGCTTCCCTCCCTCCGTCCTGGACATCAGCGAGGACCAGCTGCTCAAGACCTTCTCGAGCGCCGTCACCACCATTGCCGCCGTCTCCCTGGCCCTCAACTACCCCACTCTGCCTTCCATCATGCACTCGCTCGTCAACGGCTACAAGAAGGTCTTGGCTGTCGCCATCGAGACCGACTTCAGCTGGCCCGAGATTGAGCAGCTCAAGGACCGCATTGCCAACCCTGAGGCCTACGCCGCTGCTGCCCCTGCTGCCGCTGCCGGCGGTGACTCTGGCTCTGCTCCTGCCGCTGAGGAGAAGAAGGAGGAGGAGGAAGAGGAGGAGGACGATGACATGGGCTTCGGTCTCTTCGACTAAGCGCTCCCTCTTGTTGTCGCCCACCCGTCCAATACCGTCTTGCCACCACTCGGACATCAATGACGCCGATGATGTGAAAAGAGGCTGTGTGTTTCGTCTAGAATCGAATAAAGTCTCTCAAGCCGCGGGGAAAAAAGAATACGAACAAAGCCGGATTTATCTGGTTTGTTGGTCTGGGCAGTTTATTGGGGAGGATGATACCCCCCTTTGCTGTAGTTCATCAACTACGGATCATTTAACTCCCACCACTGCGGTTCACGCTTCATATTCCTATGCAACTTGTGACAGGTTCATTAACCTGCGCACTTGCATTATTGAGATGGTGAGTTTTTTTTTCCCCTCTTTTCATCAACGTCCTTCAAAACACCAGTGTCGAAGATTATAAAAAAACACAAGAGCTTTTTAACCCTGAATCTCCTGATGACAACCCATCACCACCCTATGAGACACTATCCAACACTTAGTTGGGAATCATTTCTTGAACGCACTTGATACTACGTCGTATATCACAAGCTAATGATTTTGTTATCAAGTCTAGGTATTACAACACTTTAAGACCATATCGCGTGACATGTCGAACTTTTGTTTGTTTATAAAGATTCTCAAGCGCCCGCCTGCATCTCCATCCTTTGCATGCAATCCTCATCGCCTCTGAATGAGGCATCATTGATTGTAGATAGCTTTGCATCTTGCAACCCACGCTGCGGCACAAGAACCTCCCTTGCCGCACTCAACGCTGCCTCGGGCAACCCTGCCAACTTGGCAACCTTGAGCGCATGACTTTGCCGGTTGATTCCTCTGCGTAGCCGATGCACATAAGCAAAGCCCCCACACTCATCCTCTTCCACATCTGTACAGTACATCTCCACCATCCCATGGTCGCCTCCGTCTTCCACCCGCATGCCATACCGCGCCACCAAATCCGCGACGCCGTGAAAATGCGTCGCGAACAGCGTCCGGCAGCGGTTGACAGTGACCAAGTGGTGCAGGCACGCAAAGGCCACCGCACAGCCATCCTCGGGCGTCGTCCCACGGCCAATTTCGTCCATAATGACAAAGGAGCGTGGGGTTGCGTGGCGCAGAATGGTGGCTGTTTCGAGCATCTCGACCATAAAGGTGCTCTGGTCGCGGTATAGGTTGTCGGCGGACCCAACGCGGCTGAAGAGGGCGTCGACGATCCCGATTTCGGCGTAGGCCGCTGGGACGTAGCAACCTATTTGCGCCAGGATGGTGATGAGTGCGTTTTGGCGGAGAAAGGTGGATTTGCCAGCCATGTTGGGGCCGGTGATGAGCCAGATGCACCCGTGCTGCTGCTGCTGCTGCTGCTGCTGCTGCTGCTGCTGCTGCTGTGATGATAGTGAGGATGGTATGTTGTTGTTGTCTTGTGCGAAGGGAGTATCTGTTGTTGTTGTTGCTGCTGCTGCTGCTGCTGCTGCCGCCGCCGCTGATCCTTCAGGAGAAGGACTTCGGCCAGCATTTACAAAGCAATCATTACTGGTGAAGGTCCTTCCACTAACCTTCAACCCGCCTTCAACAGTCGGATGTCTCCCGCCAATAATCACATGTGCCGTGCCATCGTTCACAACTGGTCGGACAAAGTTGCCCTCCATGGCCAGTCGCGCAAATGACGTGGCGATATCAAGTTCATCGAGGACGCGCGCATTGCGCCGCAGCTTGATGATGTTCAGCACCACCTGTTTCCTCAGCTCGGCAAAGACACGCGACTCCTCGGCGCGAATCTGCACACGCGCGAGGTCAATCCGGCAACCCAGCTCTGTCCACTCGGGGAGGTGGAACGACCGCGAGGATGCCGTGCTACGGCCTGTCAGATCCGGAAGGTCTGACAACGTGGCGTTGCGTAGGTCCTTGCGGCCTTTGATGTGCACAACCCAACCCATGCCCGGGGAGCGTCTGAGCGTCAGAGTGGCGGCGTTGAGGCGTGTGCGGAGGTCGTTGGTGAGTGTTTGCCGCTCGGTATTTAATTTGTCGAGCTCTTCGTGAAGGCGCTTGAGATGGCGGCTTGCATTGGGCTTCATGATCCAGACTTCATTGTCTTCGCCATAGAATTCGCGGATGGAGGACGAAGATTTGCTTCGCTTCTTGGTGGTGGTAGTGGTGTCGGAAGGCCTGATGGCTTTAGGAAGCTCAGAGGTAGAAGCATCGTCTGCCGCGCCTTCGGAGGCGACGACTTGTTTTGCGAGGGCAATGATGCTACCCGCTTGGTCTTCTTCAAGTTGATGCTGCTGCACGAGGCCCTCTTCGTCGATAGCAGAGCGAATGCGTTTGGCGAGTTTCAACGAGTCATCGAGACTGATGCGGTCTATTATCTGCTGGAGACAATCCTTCTCTGCTGCTGCTGCTGTTGTTGTTGCTGCTGCTGCTGAGGAAGATGAAGCATTGTGAACATGAACAGCTGATACGAGCAAACCGACAATATCCCCTGTAGCCTTGATTGTACTAGCAAGGTCCAGGAGATCGTCGGCGTTGCCCCTCCCCAGCGCAAATTTCTGTACAAGCCTCTGAGAGTCATGGCTGCGGCGCAACAATAATGTGATGTTTTCACGAAGTGTTTCGTCGGCAAGGAAGCAAGTGACGAGGTCCTGGCGAAAGCGGATGACGTCCAGGCTGGCCGAGGGCGCGCTGAGCCATTCGTTAAGTAGACGGGCGCCGCTGCGCGTCACGGTTCGCCGAATGGCATGAAGCAGGCTGCCCTGGGTCACGCCGTCGCGGATCGTCCGGCGAATCTCGAGCGACCGCATACCATTCTTGTCAATGGCCATGACGCGCTGCGTCTCATGACGGACGGGCGGCTGGAGCTTCACGTGCTCGAGCCCCTGTAGCCGGTCCTTGACATAGTGGAGTAACAGGCGGCCGGCCTGGATCTCCAGATCGCTAAATATTTCCGCAGCCTGTGTGGGAATGGCAGACTCGAGCATAGGCGTCCAGTCGGAGATGGAGGCTAGACCTGGAGCCATGGGGGCATGGGTGACGACATGGTTCTCCTCGGCTAGAACGGACTGGATCGCCTGAGTGGTTGGGTTGTCCGCGGATTGGGCCTTGAGAACCTCGTCCAACAGCACCTCCTTGGGCGAGACACGGGACAGCATGGAGCCTAGTGAGGCTAAATTGGTGGCGTGTGTGAAGAAGTGGCCTGTCGACAAGTCCAGCCAGGCCAGGCCAATGGGCGTGGGCGAGGCGATCACAGCCGCAGCATCGGCGCTGTCAGGAGATGTCGGACCTGAGGAGGACCCCAAGCTAGCAATCGTAGTGGCGTTAGCGGAAGAGACATCCGCTTTTCTCCCAGCTTTTTGACTTTGCCCAGACAAAGGCAGCGGGACATGGATGGCCATGACATAGTTGCTAGCATAGGGATCCATGAATTGCTCGTCGATAAGAGTTCCAGGCGTGATGATGCGAGAAATCTTGCGATCGTGCATCAGGCCGCCCGACTTGACCTGGTCGGGAACGCTGTTGGGGTATTCCTCGGCAATGGCCACATATCGATTCAGGTCCTGGACTAAGATCTTGAGAAATCTGTCTAGCTGGAAGAAGGGAAAGCCCGCCTATGTTGCAATCGGGAGAAGAGTTGGGTCAGAAGACTATTCACCACCAAAAAAAAAAAAATAATAAAGTCACACCATGCTACACACCAATGGAGGTGAGGGGCTGACGGAAAACATCTGATTTCCCAAGACTTGATGTGATAGCAAGAAGAAGGATCCGAGAGAAAGCAGGGCAGCCAAAATTCGAAGAAATCAACGTCAAGGTCTCGAAAAGGAAAAGAGGAAAAAGTCAATATTACCATTGGGATCATAGCAGAAACCGTCTTCTTTTGCGCCACCTTGAGATTCAACAGCGGCCCGCATTCTTCGGCATGTTCAAAGTAAAGCTCGTAGAAGCCGCCCACGCGTGTCAAGACAACACAATTCTCAAACTTGTCCATGTGGCGGCGTGCTTGCTGTATAACCCGAGGATACGCTGGTGGATTGACATCTTCCTCCTGCTCTTGGCTCCTCTCCTCCTTCTGCTTCTTTTGTCGCTTCCGCTTCTTCTGCCCCTCATCCCCCTCACCCACGATGAGGGAAGAAGAATTATCATCATCACCAGAGGTGCGGTCAGGACGGATCACACCCTGGGGAAGATCGTCCAAGCTCACCACCGTCTTGGTCTTTTTACCCCGGATTTGGACTTTGCCAGGCGTCTGGAGTACCCTGCTGCAAGGAGCAGGCCCGCGTCGCTCTAGAGCCAACCTACCTCCACCATATCGTCTTGCATAGCAATCCAGTTCCCGTCGCTGGCAGTAGCAGGCGGAGCGTGTAACCGTAGTGACCGATTTTCTAAATACCGACGGATTCTGTGGCGGGGGAGTTCGGGTCCATTTCGGGACACGTGATGGCCCCAGGCGTAAGGAGAGCATCGAGACAGGTGGTGGAGTGGTGGGATGTGATGCCAATGTCTCGTGATATGCCCTTGCCCTTGCCCGGCCGCCATGGGCTGTTTCGACACAGAACAAGCGGTGTCTGGAGCGAAATCTGAGATTGAGATTGGGGGAGCGCGGCGGTGCAATGGAACAGAAAAGAAATACCTTATTGTAGGAAGAGAAGAAAAAAATAAAGCTGTGGTTCTGCTTCTCAAAAAGCAACAACTGCCTGCTTTTGATAGGTTCACTGGATTACAAGGGTAGAGGATGTTTGAGATGCACACCGTTGAGATGCAACCCGGAAAGGAAGATGCCGGAATTTTGCAGTAAAAGATTGTTATATAGACAATGATACCCCAAAGACCGACAACAACTACAGCAAGCCCGCTTGGCTCAGTGGTAGAGCGTATCACTAGTAATGATAAGGTCATCAGTTCGATTCTGATAGTGGGCATACATTTTTCCATTTTTGGCCCATGGTACATTGCGAATTTTTTGTTGCGGCATTCCATGTCTGGACAGCGTTACATTGCAGAACAAGCTGAAATTGATAGGAAATCATCTCGTTCCAAAGCTCGACATTGCATCGACCTCTGGTGTGGAGGCCGTCATTCGGTTATTGTCATGTACCACGCTGCTAGGAACTTGGCGCATATAATATCATCCCACAAGTTGATCTTGATTGATATACCGACCACTCAAGGCTTATTGATCCATAATGGAACTACAGCAAGTACTATGTGCAATCCATGGTACACGTGGGACGAGTCTCAATGAATTCCAACCTTTCGGATCTCGATCGCTTAGACAGAGCTGCGTCTAGACTCGCTGGAGACAAAGCGGCAGGCCTCACATTCTGTCGGGCATATGGCCAGCCGATACTAGTGTGGGGAGGGACTGCGCTGAAATCGGAAAGACAGGGCTCAAGTATGGGCGGGTCGTGGGCAGCTTGGAAGAATCATGATAACCTCATTTTCCGCTTTTGTCCATTGGGTAGTGCGTCGGTTTGATCCAGCAAATGGCAAGTTCGTGGGCGGTTTTTTTTTTGGAGGGGGGGTAGGGGCTTGTTTGACAGGCGCCACACTGATGCCAGTCGAGTTAGCTTAGTGAAGCAGGTACGTACCTACTAGACTCTCTGTCAACATGGTGATTATGTAACCGAGTCACTCACCTGCCATCCAGCCATTTTGCCATCTGAATCCTATTTGGGCAGGCGCAGGGGTAGCGTGGCCCGAAAACTATCACACAAAGCCCTGTCCATTTTTCCCCAATCCAACGGCAAGCAGATGATGGTATGATTTTCATGCCAGAACCACATTTGAAAACTGGGGCCTCCATCGACAACGTGTCCAATGTTTTGTATGTTTGTTTGCCGACGTGCTTCTTCCATTTGGTAGCAGTCCGTTTGCCTGTAATGCCTTCCCTTCCAGGACCAGCCACGGTGCAAAAGCAAAGCTGAGTCTGACGCCGCATTCAACGTGATGACGGCAACATAGTTACAACGCAGCATCGCAGCGCAGCAAGGCAGAAATCCTAAGACGACAAAGACACTGTGACGCCTGAACAAACAGCTGCGGATGGATTGACTGGCCAGCCTCGTCCAGCAATTGTTCCATATGCAAGCCATCCCAAACAATGAGACCGCTCCCCAGGCCCTCGGCCTCGACCTCGTTCTCTCTAAGGCTCTCCCGGAACTCCGCAACGCATGGTACGGCACAGCGTGGCATGGCACGCTACTCGAAAGAAAGGGAACAAGCCAGAGCGGGGCAGGAAAGGATGGGTGATGGGCATGGCCGAGGCGCGTTTTGGGCCGTCGTTGAGGTCATTCTGGCTCGTCTGGGATATTGCAATCGAAAGATGGTCCCCCAGGGGTTTGAGCGGCAGAGCAGGGATACCTGGTTTTGTCCTCTGCAGCAGCTGCAGCCCAAGGGTCCAAGGCGGGGCCCGTGACAGGTTAATGATCCATGACAGCTCAAAAGGGAGCCCGGCATCGACCGATTTCCGCAGTTTTGCCATCACGTCTCGTACCATTCTGTCCACGCCCGCCCGCTCTCACTCACGCAGCCACGGACCTCTCCTCGACCCTGGGGCTGCAATCGCTGCATACTTTTCAAACTGCGACATTGCTGCTGTACTTCTTCGGACTCGGCGCAAGGGAGAAGGAAGAGGGACAAAAATAAGAGAGGGAAAACGAAGAAAGAAAAAAAAAAAATCGAGCCAGCGCAAACAGCCTAGAGCCCTAGACGGAGTATTTCGCCCCTCTGGCACGGTGCACGTCCTTTGAGCCAGACAGTTGCGAGCAACATGACCAGACACTGCGACTGCGACCATGCGATTGTTGTTCTGCTGTCACCGCATCTGCAGATCTTGGTGCTTGCTAGACATTGAATAGCTTGGTGTTGGTGTTGGTGTTGGTGTCGGTCCCCAGTCTAGTTCGCTTGCCAGACCACTCCAAAGTCCCTGGGCCCAAACCCCAGCACTTTTAGCCATTGCTGCCATTCCTCAGTCGATATCGCACACCATCACATCACCTCTTCTGGATCCCGTCTGATGCACCATCCCATGCCCTTTGTTATTTGCAAACGCGCTGACGGCGCTTCTCCACACCCTAGACTCCGGGGTGCAGCCTTCTCTGGCCCTATCTCACGATGGCTGTGTGCCCCTGCCATAATACAAAGTCCGCATGATATCCTCTCAGCCTGGCCCTCTTCTGTCTCTTCCCTTCCTCTTGCTTCTAAACTTCTGTTTCTTTTGCCTTTCCGTGCACCGTCTTGCTTGTCCTACAGTACGCATATTCGAGTACACCAGACGCAGTATTGGTCCACAACTACAACAACAGGCCCTTGTCTGCGCATGCCAACCAAGTCGCTTACACAGCATACCCCAAAGAACGTACCGATTGGGACCCAGCTGAGTGGCCCCAGAACCGGCGATTATCAGACCACCTGCGCGTCCTTGTTCCCTCCTATTACGGGAACCACGGGCACCTGAGCATCCTGCATCCGACACATACAGGACGTCCGAAACCTACCTTTAGTGCAAGAATGGATGCGGCTGCATTTCCCCTCATGCTGGGCTTTTCTCACCTTCCTGTGCCTCCGCCGCCAGACCACAGCATCCTCTTCAACAAACAACACCCTGCGAACCAAGTTCCAGCCGTAACCATTCCCAATCCGGTGCTCTTCCAGTCGTTCGCCAGGGAGATGGAAGCGCCCGTCGTCAAAAAGGCCCCAACCCTGCTCGAGATGCACTTTCAGCAACAACAACAACAACAACAACAACAATTACTTAGGGAGAAAGCAGACAAGGCAAGGCGGGCCCAGGCCCACGTCCAAGCACAAGTCGAGGCGGCCCAGACACCAGCACAAGCACAGTCACAGAAGCAGAGCCTCCCCACACCACCGCTGCAAGCCTGCTGCGACTCATCCTCGTCGATCAAGACCACCGCCACAGACACTACCTCTAGTTCCGCAACCAAGGTGGAGTCGCGTCAAACTAAGCCACAACTGCAACAACGACAGCAGCCACCGTCACAATCCAAACAACCCCAACCCCAACCCCAACAACAACCACCGCCACCACATATCCCACCCTCATCACTACCCGGGAACCCATTCCTCCATCACACCGGCCTCCTGGACTCGTCCATGGCTTCAGACCCCAAGTATATCCAAATGGTCTCACGTATGGCCGCCTATTACCAACAACGTTGCCAGGCCGTCTTGAATTACCAGCAGCAGCGCTGCCAGACATGGGCAGCCTCGCACCGTCAGAAATGTCAGGATATGATGCAAGCTGCCATGCTTGTTGTAGCATGGTACATCCGCGACCGTATCGGACGCCGCCGAAGACGCAACAAGCGGTCTTTTCGCAGAGCCCTCCGAGAGAAGAACTCGGCTGCGATTCGGCGCAGAACCGCACCAACCAAGGGTGAGACTGTGCGAAAATGGGTCATGGATATCCCCGAGGCTGCACTGTCGCCCAACAATGGAAGGCGCGACGACACTTTGATGGATGACGAGGAGCGCGACTTTGATGTCGAGAAGGAGGTCGCCCCCGATAAGGACAGCCAGTTGTTCCTCGTCGCGGACCAGATGATCAAGAGCCAGCTAGCTAAGATTGATGTGCCGCTTCTAGGCGCTCTCAACTTGGATGGCAGTGACAGCGAGAGTGAGAGCGACAATGAGGATCGGTACTGCTATGGGCCGGAGGACTACGACATGGATGACGAGGAGGACGACGACGAGGAGGAGTACGAAGATGACGACGAAGAGTATGAGGAGGAGGACGACGACGAGGATGCTAGTGGCGCAGGTCTGGGCCACGAAGCAGACTCGGGCAAGTTCGTAGAGGACTTTGCATCCAAAGAGGCTTTGAACGGCACCGGTAAAGGTAGCCTGAAGAGGAAACGCAGCGAAAGCACGAGTGGCATTGAATACTCAAGGTGAAAGCGAGCGATGGGTGTTTTTATTTTTCTTGGCCACATTGCCTTTTAGCGTGGCGACAGAGCACGGGTAGGTTTGTTGTCTCGTGAAACCAAGGGAAGGCATTTTGGGAGGCGTTAACTTTGAGGAGTTAGGACGGGGCCATACAATATCGCACCTGTCAGTCAGCGTTTAGCGTTTGGAGTTTCATTGCTGTTATGGGAGGAAAGGATTTAACTTTGCAATTTAACCAGGCTGTATTTATATACCAGACTCAGTTAACGACGAAAACATTATTCAGAGATCAATGTGGGCAGCGTTTCATTGCTAGTGTCGTATGATTGTCCATGTGAAATTCGGCCTGGACTGATTCACTCTAGATTTAATAATCCGATGCAGCTACACACACCTACTCATGGTCCTCTTCTCCGGGCCCAGGGCAACCCTCCATTTCCTTGTCTGGATACGCAAACTTGCACCAAAAGCAATACTGGTGCTTATCCCTCAGATAAGTGACCAACTTTGCCAGCCTCTCGCCGACATCTAGCGCTTCAAATGCTTCCAGCTCTGTGTCCTCATCGTCCAAGTCATCAGCGGGCATGTACACGGGCGCAGCTACTTTCTGCCCTTGTTGTTTGCCATGGTCAGTCACACCGTCCAGCTGTCCTTGACCGTCGTCTTTTCCCAGCGCAATTCTATCGTAGCTGTCGAAGGTATCTTCGTCTTCTTGGTAGGTGGGCAATTTGCTGCTACTGTGCCTGGTAGTAACGGAGGTCGAGGTACTAAGGCTTGTCTCGAGATCATGCCTCATCCGCCTATCGCGCTCAGCTTGTTCGCGATTACGCACCAGGGCGCGGTACACGACGGGAATGGAGGTGAGAGGTCTCGCAGCAGCAGCAGCAGCAGCAGCCTCTTTATTGCTGTTGCTGTCCACATCACCATTATTCCCATCCTCGTCCATTCGTTCCGCAATCTTTTGCGCGGCAGTCACAAGCTTTTCTTTTCGCGCTGCGTCGCGCTCACGCGCCATACGAACGCGGTAATCTGCTTCGTCTTCGATTTTGGCTTTCTTGTTGGTGAAATTGCCGGTGGTGGTGCCAGTAGCAGTGTTGGGGTCGTTGTGGAAGCCCAGCGCATCGGCCGCTTCTTGGAGTTTTCGCTTGCGTTCTCCTTGGAGACCGATGCCGCCACGGTCCTCGCGCATGTGGATGCGGATTGGTTCGGTGATGGCGTGTTCGCTTTGGTCTTTTTGGCCCGCCTTCTCACCTCGAGCCTTGCCGTCCTCGACCTTGTCCCCGCCACTCTCCCCATTATGCTTGCGAACAGCGCCCAGCCTCTCACCAGGTCGAAAGCCCATTTTGGCCATCATAGCCAACCCTTTTGACTTTGATACAGGCGCTGCATTGATCACTGTAGCCGCTGTAGTACTCGCACTGCCACCCCCAACCCGAATCACCTCGTCCTCCTCCCTACGAGGCTGATGGAAAAACAACGACCTTGCAAGCCCTTCCTCGCGCCTCTGGCGTTCCTGCGCCGCCAGTTCCGCTTTGGACGGGATGCGGCCTCGCGCAAGGCCTTCCTTTGCGAGGCGCTGGCGGCGTTGGAGGGAGGTCTCGCCGGTGGCGGTGGTAGTTGTTAATGTTGGGAGGGCCATAGTTAGGTAGTCTTCTTCTTGTTCTTCTTCTTCTTCTTGTCCTTCTTCACCATCTTGTTCTGCAACTTTGTCGTCGTGATCATCCCCATCCCTTCCTCCCCTCGACATGTCCTCGAGTGCGCCGTGTGCATCCTCCGTGAATGGCGGCTGCTGTCGGTGAGCAACAGCTGCGGCAGCTCGCACTGGTTCTGCACATGCATGTGCACCTGCGAGTGGCGTTGTCTTTGGTGTTGGTCCTCCTTTGCCTCCTCCGTCTTCTTCGGGCGAGGGAGACCGGAATTGCGTAAAGGGATTGGCAGCGGGGCGTGGTGGCGGCAGCTGCCGTTTTCTGTGCTGGCTGAAGTGGCGCATGGTGAGGTATCGCCCGCCAGAATGAGGTGTTGTGGGTTAAGTGTTTGATGAGATGGTTCGAGAGGAAGAATTGGAAAGGGGTGGAGGGGGGGGGGGCAGGTTAGGGGTTGACAACTCGTCAGGAAAGGAAAAAAGGAAAAAAAAAAAAAAAAAAAAAAAAAAAAAAGAGGATGAAAGGAAGAGAGACCTTTGTAGATCACGCCCCCGCAATTCCTGATCTAGATATATTTCATTGACGCCGCTGAGAAGCGATTTGTATATTATTACTGTTGGTGTGTTTGAGCGTCAGAGCGCAATGTGACCAAAACGCGCGAGGGGAGGTTGAAGCTCGTTCTCCATGATACGTGGTGGTTGGTTGTGAATGAGTTTTTGTGAGCATATGACGTTCCCCAGCTAAAAGTCCTTGGCTGAGTTGGGCTTCAGTTTTGAGTGAGACAAGGACTGGCGCCGCACAGGGACATTACAGGTCCGCAACAACCAACAATCCAGAGTCAGAATCACTGATAGCGTTGATGGTTAACTGAATGGTAATATATTCTAGATGCATTCATCATATCATGCCTCTGAATCGTCTTTTGGGATCCTTTTCAAATCCTTTTACTTTTGTATATACTTTGCTCGCAAGGAAAAAGAAAAAAAGCAATACTTCCTGAGGCTGTCGGAAATTAATAGAGGTGGTTTATTTGAACATAGTGTTACGTTCGTACAATATTTTCAGTATCCCCTGAGACTACCCTGCAAAGCATTCACTGCAATCACCAATCATACTACATGTCCAGCACAATGAGATTCAGCCATTAACTGCCGTGATTCCCTCGCCGCTCGCTGCCCAGCTGCGTCCGCAAACGCTGGAATTCGCTCCACACATCACATCGTGTCCATTCTATATGTTCGTGCTATCACAACAAGAGAGCCAAAAAAGGAAGGAAACGTGGGAATCAACTTCACGACGATCCATCCTCAGGTAGCTCCTCCACCACCTTCTCCACCATCTGTATCAATTCGACTCTGTGTTTTGATATTCAGGTCAGCATATCAGGTTCGCCCAACCCGTTAAAGCATGAAAACATAATCAAACTCACATATCAGGCCTCTCACTAGGCTCCACCTGCAGACACCTCCTCACAATCTCCTTTATGGGATCGCTAATCACCAGATCCTCCGCCGCCGCCGCCGCGCCGGCCCCCGTTTGGCTGAGGCTTGTTCCCTGTCGCTTCGGCGCGACCTTTTTCTTGGTTCCACCCGGTCCCTCGTCGGGAAACCGCCAGTCGCCGCTCAGCACGCAAATGCTCAGCGACCCGCCCGTTTCGTCGCTGCGCATCTCAAACGGTGACTTGCCGACCAGACAGGCGTACAGCGTGCAGCCCAACGACCAAATGTCGACCTTGGTGTCGATGACTGTGCCTGTCTTGACATCGAAGAGCTCCGGGGCGCGATAGGGCATGGTGCTGTGTTCGGCGGCTGTGTCCTGCGTAGCGATGGCGAGGGAGCGCGAGGTGATTGGTATGGGCGAAACAGCGATGGAGCCGAGATCCATAAGTATCGGGGCTGTGCCCGCGTCGTCAATCATGATGTTGCCTGTTGGTGTAGAAGTCACCAGTCAGTCAGTCAGTCCGTACATGTACCTGCGGACGCTGTGCCGTGCGACATACCTGGCTTGATATCCCTATGCGCATAGCTCTTGATGTTTCCAGACGGCACGCCCTCCTCGCCCATCATCAACGGCCTCTGCTGCTCCGCCTCGTCGTCCTCGTCCGCACCAGAGGTGGCCCGCGGCGTCTTTGGCCTGCCTTTTGCCACGGCCACATTCTCATCGATGCCGTTGACGCGCATCTCCATTCTTTCCCCGCCCGCAGGTTCCCCGTTGCCGCCGCCGCCGCCGCCGCCGCCACTACCGCCCCCTTTATATATATGCATCTCCTTGAGTGCCTGGCACATACCCAGAAACAGCTGCATGAGCTTCTTCTCGGGGAAATTGGTGTGGTTGACGAGATTGGCATTGATCAGGTCTTGGACGTTGCCACGGCGGTAGTAGGGCAGCAGCACATAGACTGTCTTGGAGGTCTCGCCGCCGCCGCGCTCTTCGGCAATGGCGTAATCGACGCTGTGGATAATGCCGGGCGTGTTGGAAAATAGCTTGTAGGCGTCGACCTCTTTCATGGCCTGGGCCACCGACTCGGCGCCAAAGGGGCAGCGTATCTTTTTGAGAGCGAACCAGTCGCCCGTATTCGTGTCCTCGACCAGGTAGACATATGAGAAACCGCCCTGTGAGGTGTGAAATGCGCGGGTTGTCAGCACAAGCCAGAGTACACGCGAGACGGGGCAGGGAAGCGCAAATACCTCGCCCAGTAATCTGAGAATCTTGAAGCTGCGGTGGTTGATCTTGAGCGTTGGCGAGCCGGGGAAGCAGTTCAGGCAATTGCCCAGGGAGGTGACAAGGTCGAGCAGGACCTGCGCCATGGTGATTGTGCCGATGTCCTGACTGTGTTCAACTCCGGCAATACGCAGGGTCCGGAGCTCGTCGATATTATGCTACTGATACTGTCAGCAGCGCGCGTGGAGGGTGCTGAAACCGAGCTCTCTTGAACACGGCTAGATTCGCTCTGCTTTCGAGAGGGTGTCGAGTCTAGAAAGATTGCAACATTGATAACGATCAAGCAAGGTGCGGCGGGCGGGCGAGACTGGGTGTGCTAAAGCAATGAGGTTGCCAGTTGCAAGTTATTAATTGAGCGAACACGTTGAGACGGACAATGACGCGACAGCGTGCAGGGGTCTTCAGCCACTGTGGCATGCCAGGGACCACTTGCTGCATGCGCCAAAAGCAGCCGAGGATATAAAGTTGCTTCGATTTTCAGAGCAGCCAAGGGCTCTTTTCCCCAGGGGGTTTCCCCCTAAGTCCCCCTAGCCTGCGGCCGGGGCCTACGGCGTTGTTCTTTCTGCGTTGTGTTGCTTAATATCTTATTAGAAGCTGCAAAGTAAATATACCTTGAGACACCCCTCGACTATCATCTGCCTAAAACGCATCCTCAAACGGGCAATCTACGCTATTATGCCCGTCCTTTTCGCACAGCGCACACCATGCCTCTGGATCAATCACGCCGCTCTCCCTCCCGGCCACAGGACCCGGCTCCAGCAGATTCGGCGGCGGTCCTGCCGGCTTGTGCGCCACGACCGCCGGCGGCTTGGCAGGCTCGTGGACTTGCTCATCCCCCTCATGTGACGACGAGGAAGCAACAGCTGTAAAGGGTATCCGCGGCGACAATGGCGCAATCTTGTACCCGTCGTGCTCGACCGGCGGCGTCAACCCGCCCTCGCCCTCGTCCTCGCCCTCGTCGGACGCCTGGGGCGCGGGCTTGGCCTTGGCGGCCTGGTTCCCAAACATGTTTGTGCACGCCAGGATGTCGTGGCCTGCGCTCTCGCACAGCTCGCACCAGAGCGTGCTGTGCTCCGTGATGGACGATAGCCCGTCGCTCTCGGGCATGGTGTCGAGGGTGCGCACACGGTGGTGCTGCGCCTTGCGCTGTGCCTGCTGCGGCATCCCCGCAGAGCTCGCCAGCGACAGCCGCTCCAGCTTGTCGGCGAGCACGACCGTGTCGCGGGAATCGCGCGCCGAGGACCGGTCTGCATTCTGCAGTGTCGCCGTGCTGCCGCGGCGCAGGGCGGTCAGCTCGTGCTCCAGCTCCGCCTCGCGGCTGTTCTTACTGTCCAAGAGCGCGCGGAGCTCGGCCACCTCCCGCTCGAGCTTTTCGCGGGCTGTCGTATCTTCCGCGTCGACGTCGTCCGGCACCGAATCTCGGCTCAGGGAGTGAATGATAGCCTTCAAACCTCTGATTTCGTCTTCTTTTTGCTCCCATTCCTTCCACGCGCCTTGATCTCCGACCCTGCTCGCATTCGCACCCACATCACTGGGCCCGCTGGCTGCCTTTTCGCGTTCCCTCTTGAGCTCCGCGCGTGTCCGCTCCACCTCGCCGCGCAAGAATTCCACCTCGCCGCGCGCTTCTGCCTCGCCTCTGCGCGCATCCTCCAGGCCCTCCTCGAGTTCCTGCACCAGCTCCTCGAGCTGCTTGAGCTGCGCCGCGACCGCATCGACGTCGCTTTCGCGCTCGGCTATATGCTGCAGATCGTGCATGAGCTCCTCGATCCGCTTCTCGTACACCCTCTCTGTTTCGGCACTCGCTAGCTCGAGCGTGTCGATGGTGCTGCGGAAATCCGCCCTGTGCGAGTCGAACTCGGCCGTCAGCATGGCTATCTTCTCATTCTTCTCCCGCAGCAGGGCGCGCAACTGCGCCGTGTCCTTGTCGCCCAAACTATCCCGCCGGCCTGCTGCTGCTACTGCTGGCAGATCGGCCTGGTCCATGAGACTCTGCACCTCGGTCAGGCTGTGTTCCATTTCCGCCAGCGTCGCGGCCTGCTCTTTTAATTGCCGATCACGCTCGGCCACTTGGGCGCGCAGTCTCTCCATTTCCTCGTCGTGCGCCATTCCGAGTCGAGACGGCCCCTGCTGCCGGTGCGACGACCCGGGCCTTTGCACGTTGTTTTGGTGCAAGTCCTCTTCGGTGGTCCATCCCGTGCTCCGCGCCGACAGCGCCGAGCCGCTCCGTGGGCCCGCACTGAAGTTGCGGTTGTTCGGTTGCAGCATGCCTCGTTTGGCGCCATCATTCGGCGTCGCGGGGCCGCGCAGACCCGGGGCGAACTTGGTCTGCGTCGGGCTGTCCCCAAATCGCGGCATGTTCTTGCCGGGCAGGCCGAGGCTGGGCCGCGGACCGGGCGCTCGACGGCCGGGCGACTCGGGGTGCGGCAGCGGCGGTCTCGGTCTTCGTGGACTCGGTGCGCGGGCGGTCTGGTTCGTCGAGTTGTGCGTGCCGGCTCGTGGACCGCTTGTCCAAGTGTGTGGGGGCGCGTCGCGCTTGATGGCCTTGCTGAGCGGCAGGAAGATGCCTGCGCCGGCAATATGGGGGGTAAAGTAGGAGACTCTGGTAGCAGAAAGGATCTTGTCAGTTCAAGCACATGATGGCTTTGTCGTGAAATGACCACGCACCCATCCACGTCACCGTTATTCTTGCCGCGGGGCGCAAAGTCGGGCTGCAACTCCACGCCAGCAAACACACCCTTCTTGCCTGGAATGCTGCCCACAAAACGCACTGTTCCCTGCATGTCGCCGGGAACATCCACAATATCGCCAACCAGCACGTCGCTGGATTGTGCGACGCCCCGCGGGGCCAATGGAGCAGGCACCATCTTGTCGCTTTTGGCAGGCGAAGGAGGAGCGCCGTTCAAGGGGGCAAGGGCGTGGCTCTCGGACACATCAGGAATCGTCGCGAGGGAGTTGTGGGTGAGCGCAGCGTGCGAAGCCTTGCGCTGTAGTACAGGACGCGGGGTGGTGCTGCTGGCTGCCGAGGAGTCGAGGTAGGCTGCTCGGAGATTCGGGGTCGAGGCGGTGACTGTCTTGGCCAAGCCCACAGCCTTGCGCGCGTTGGGTCTGCGGAGAGCAAGAGGCGAAGGCGTGGTGATGGCGGGGCGAGTTGTACTAGTATTAGTTTTAGTAGTCGTAATAGTAGTTAGGGTTGGGAGCGCGCGTGGTTGGCTTCCAAGGGTGATGGCGGCTGGCTGAAGCTGAGGCGCCTGGAGAGATGAAGATGCCATGACGAACGGGCGCGTGCGAGCTACACTAGCCAGGTGCTGGAACCCTTGTTCGCGCGCCCCGGGCGCAGCCCTGCCGAATGAGACCCCACTGTGGGGTCCGCTATTGCTCGTAGTCTTTGGAACACTAAAGCCAGGCAGGCCTGTTTCCAGGGGGCCAAGACCCTGAAGCACAGCTCCGGAAAGCTATATGTAATAAGCTGCCCGCTGGAGAAAGGCCCGCGTGCCAATGATGGAAGCCCGCAATACCTGTGATCAAGGTAAACGGCAGTCCAAAATGGAGACAGGTCTGCCACAACACTACTAGGCCGCGTTCAGGTCATGGAGCGGTTCGCGGTGCGGCACGTGTCATAGGGAGTCCAGTGGATTCTGAAGCATGGACTGTGGCTTTGTCCTGCGCACGTCGCAGAGACAGTCCGGGGATTCCAGTCGGGCACAAACTAGAGTATTAGCAAAGACACTATGGCAACGTGTAACGGGGTTCGGGGATCGCCTTTTTGAAGAATACGAAAGTATGAGGCACTGGGAATAGGAATGAGAATGAGAACGGTATCACAGAACGAGCTGAGTGAGTACCAAGATGGAGTACGAAAAGGGGCGTTCCGCGAAAACGGCAAAATATCGAAAGGAAAAGACATTCAAGGCGAACCACTCGGCCTTATGTAAGTACTGCACATTTCAATCTTAATGGCATCGTTGTATTGACCGCAGAGCAAGGGTGCGCGCGCTGTATATCGCAACGTCTCGGGCTCAGAGCCAGCCTGCTGCACACTTAATTCCGGGGGCTGGATGCTGCATGCATACCAGATGGTATTATGCCCAGACCTTGAAAGTACTATATAGCAAGACAAAATGAGCAGACACTGATAGTATTTCAGACTTGGAAGTAGGCTTATGGTTTACCTGGGTCACGGGGGTGGAACAGCCCATACTTAGATACCTAGGAACTTTCTTGGTGAGCCTCCGGGGAAGTCGTTACTGCATGTTATCTATGGGCAGTAAGTACTCAGGTAGGTGCAGCTGAGGCTCGAGTCACCCACTATGTTGCGCCTGCTGCTTGAATGTCGTCTGTATTTGGGACGGGGATGAGGAGCTTCCTTCCTTGTACGCATTGGGAAGCTACGAGGCACTCAAAATGGCACCACGTTCAGGTTGAGCAAGCTCCATAAGTACTTGATATTATTTTCTTCGATACAGCCATCTTGAAACTTTTTTTCTTCTTCTTCTTCGTCGTCTTCTTCACATTACACGCCACCAGGTTGCCAACCAAAAAAACGGACTCCACGGTACTACAGATCCCGCTATTGTATTTCGCAATATTTTGTTGGCAACCTGGCGCACCCAAATCCATGCACCTTTTCTGCTGCTCCTCCACCCTCTTCTCCGCAGCCTCGTCGCCGCCATTGCCATGTCTGCGCCTGGGCACCTTTTCGGTGAAAGTGGGCGCGCCGAAGGTGCGCTACAGCGTTGTAGTAGACGCCGTAGTCCTTCTTCTCTAAGCAGTTCTTGCATCCCGAAATTGGATTGAAGGGCTTGTACTCTGAATCCTCACCAGAATCCACGCAAATCCACACATTCTTTTCGGCAGCATGCTCAAGTCGCCGCATTTCAGCCGAGCCTTCAATCTTCCCAAGTTGCATTCCTTCCTCACAACTCTCACGAGGGCGTCTCGCTTCCACAGAAACGCAGGGGCGTTTTCAATCTTGTCATCGCCATGAATGCCACACCCTCGCGCGAGCTCGCTGCGCCGCAAACTAGCGCTGTTGATGAGGACTCCATGACGCAAGTCGCAGTCGACCTCTCAAACGACAGAGATCTCGCTGAGGCCATGGACACGCACTGTTCAAGCAAGCGTCAGAGGATGGATCCGGCCCAAGGTACGTGGCCCGTATAATATATCAAACTGTTGGAATACCGCCAATTCCTGTGGTCCTTCCCCCTTCTAACTCCTTCCGTACGTAAAGATGTCGTTGCAGCCTCAGAACGTTGCCCTCCCAGGCTTTGGTGGTACCGCACTCGTGCGGTACACCGGTCGCTGGAAGTGGATTACGCTGCCCACTGGCAACATCGCCAACCGTCGCCTCCTCGCCAATTTCAGTATACACGGCGATGAGGATCGTGTGATCGCAATGCCGTCGCACGACATCGAGCTCCGTGTCGCCGCCGACGAGGACCTCCGCCGCGAAGGCTACTTTCGCGCGGTCCTGGTCCATTCCAGAGGCCATGCCGCCACCAGCCCTTGTGGCAACAAGTGTGCGCGTACGAATAGCGTGCCTTTTTCCGGGTGTGTACGACTTCAAGGATATCTTTACGTACCGAAGGAGTTAGAAAAGGGAAGGATCACCAGGAATTGGGAAAGTGCGTACCTTGTTTATTCGTTTGTTTATTTGCTCGTTTTGTTTTGAAAGATCTGTCCGTCGACCAAGAAGAAAGGAAGGGAGAGGGGAATTAGAAGAGCGGGGAGGAAAAGATTTCTTTTATGGCTAGAGGTCTAGCTGCTGCTAGAGTATATAAATTACTCGCAAGTGCTAGTCACTGGAAAGTTGAAAAGTACGGCGTAGCTGTTTTTATTCTGTTTTGGGAAGTCGCGAATAGATGCGATACGAATTTGAAAGAATGATTATTATATACGAATATAATCGGGTCTCAATAAGTAGTATAACCTACCGTATATATTATTTTTTCTCCTCTTCCTAATGTCTTTACCTATTATATGGCGTCTTTATTTCTTTCTTTACCCTTGGACGGATTATACAACAAATCCTTATAGATGGATATTAAAAGGATACGTACGATTACGATAAAAGAAGAATCAGGTAGTCGAGTTGGCCATTCGCCACTACGTTGCTGCATATCCGAACGAACCATAGATCAACGTTTTGCCTGCGTTATAATGGAACCTGAACAACGCCTTGTCCCGTGCCCTTGACGCAAGTCTTCGCGAGTTCCTCTTCGGCTTCAAACTGCGCGCCCCAGCAGACGTGCTGACAAAGCCATCATCTCAAGACCAGACGACGATTCGATTTCTTCGCCAGCATCTTCGCCGTAACGCACAATTGGTGATGGACATTGTCTCTGCCGAAGCCAAACGTCGCTACGACAATCGCCACAATGCCGTCGAATTTGCTGGCCTGGCCATCGGTCTGGGGATGGTAGGCAGTGGTTATTAGGTGCTTTGTTCCGAAGGCCTGCTATAGGCTGCGCCAGAGCGACGACTGAAATCTAACGTCGCGATCCGAAATAATTGCGCGTGGGCAACTCCAATGAGACAGCAGCAACTGGCGTGCGAGAACTGTGGCCCAGTCTTTGGCTGCGTATGTCGTGTGACCAGGTATCAGCAGCGTGCGTTTGGACGTCTTATACGTGACGGGCATCAGGGCATTGTATTCGTCAAAGCCAGGCAACTGCCAGGGCGTGGCGGCGAGCTCAGGGCCTACTCAATGGAGCATTAAATGCATGCCATTTGCAATATACGTTAAAAGAAAATCAAATAATAATACTAAAAAAAACTGTAACTACACCACAAACTTTGATGTGTTATTACACAGATCAGATATGAATTTGTTTCAAGTCCACACACATTGACATGAGAAACATGTGACATCAAGGACTGGAAACTTATCAATATGTCGTACGGGGCGAATACAACCTCGCCAGCCTACCGCACCCGTAGTATGCGCGAAATCTTCGTCCAAGGATAGCCAAAGGAAGAGAACAGCCAAGCGGAGCCGCACATTAAGCTGCGGTTTCATTGGCCGTTTCGACCAACAGCGGAAACACCAGAGACTGTTTTCGATATACAAGCTTTGCCTACGACTGTATATTGCTGCGAAATCCAGTTTTCCCGGGTTCCCCCAACAAGCTTGATTTAAGGGCGCGAGAATTCTTAACCAGGGAGCAGACCTGTTTCGGAGCAACACTACGCTGTGACACTCAAGGTGAATAGAGTGCGGTCACGGTCGAAGAGCCCGTTGGTCGGCGGAACCTATGGCCAAGTCCAGAGGCCGAAAAATAGTGAATGGAAAGTAATTGGCTGGCTTCATGAATATAAAGTATCCTGGACGTAAACCTGGGTCTTGGGCATGAGGAATATGTGGAACGCCGCGTCAGTAGGATCATGATGGGAAGAACAATTGCTTATTCGTATTTTCTATAGGGGTTGGAAACACAAAAATGTATTTGCTTTCACCATAGTGTCCTGGCAAGGAGTATTCTGTTGGCACATCGTCCCATGAAATAACCCCTGTAAGAGGACTACTGCATGTTCTATATCAGCCATCATCCATCTCAACGCAGACTCTGCTGGCAGAACTTTCAGGTTTTTTGTGGGTGACATACAAAATATCTAATACTGCATGGAGAGCTTTCTTCCGTTCGTCAGGGAACTTGCCATGGCGATACAGGAACGCGGGGGCTGTGCCGTCCTGTCTCTTGGAGTTCCCGATTTTGAGTAGATATTTCATTGATCGGGTGCTTTGGTGGTCAGATATAATGAGCAGCCGGTAAAACCAGGGTACAGTTCCGGATTGACGAGCTGCCGAGCCAGCAGCATGCAAAGTTCGAATCCACGACAGGCTGCTACAAGTGATGTGCATCTTCAAAACAGCTCGCGGACTCTGGAGTCCGCAGAAAGACTGCTAGCGAGCCGCTGCTCGAGGTTGCATTGATATTCATCGGTGGGCATAGCATTGAAATCGTTCAATGAAGTCGTTCATGGCGGCGAGTCGTGCTCCCTCTCGATAATATCAGACCGCCCGAATGGACGGGTCCCGTCGTTCAGCACCATGGCTTCTCGATGACGGTGACGCAGCCTCTGTTCCTCGGGGCTTTGCTCGCGGTGTCGGGGGGTTGGTTCGGCGCGGTCGCTATCGAGAACCTCCGTCTCGACGTGGATGGTGGCGTAGACTTCAAACTCCTTGGACAAGCTCTTGGGGATCAAGCCAGCCCTGGCCAGCGCGGTCTGCCCCATTGGACACAGCTGGATGCGGTGGATGATGTCGACGATGCGGTTCGTTTTGTAGAGATACTGAAAGAAGTTGTGCGTTCGCTCCATGGGGGTGTCGCCCCAGTTTTGCCTGGCGAGCCACTTGTCAACAAGGCCGGCGCGGATAGCCTGCTCGGGCCCGTACTTTTGCATGAGCTGGGCGAGGAACATGAGACAGATCTTCTCGCCCATGTCGCGCAGGCCGTACTCGTCAAAGTCCTTGTCGTCGAGCTTGTCCAGCGGCGCTCTGTCGGTGATGCAGTGCTCGAGGGAGCGCACAAAGGCAGCGTAGGCGCGGGGGGTGTTGAATTTGGACATGTTTTTCTGTGGGTGGCATGAGCTGCAGGGAATAACAAGAAAAGCAGGACGGGGTGCGTACGGGCATCCGTGAGACAGGCCAGGGTGCGCAGGTACTTGATGCGCTCCTCGTACTCGGGGCGCGTGATGCCCCAGAGGAGATGGGCCAGCGTGTCGGGGTCGTTGACGGCGCGGTCGAGCACGATCTTGCTGGCAATCTCATGGATAGCAAAGTTGTAGTGGCTGAGCAGCGTGTGGAGGGTGCGGACCTTGAGCGAGTCCTCGGTTTCCTGGGTTATGTACTGCGTCGTGGGCTGCTGCTGTTTGATCTCGGCTTCGTCGCGCACTTGGGTCAGCAGGGTGCGCATCGCGACCACGAGGGCCGCGACTGTTGCGCCGAGGCCCAGGAAGACCACGCGCTCGAGGGTCAAGAGCGGCATGGTGTGGTTGTTGTTGAGTAAATCGTGAAGCGTCATGGTTGCGGGGGGAAGTAGCGCCGGCTAGGACAGGGGTGCTTACATTCTGCCGCTTGCCAAGTACACCGCCAAAGTTTTCTATCGATAACCGCATGCGACTTCTGAAACTTCACTTTTGACTGTCCCTACGACGAAAGGACGCAAACCATCCACGCGCAATATGCCTGCATCACAGCTCAAGCGGCTCAAGGCCTCGCTGAAGGAGCAGGGCATTGTGGGCCCGCAGCAGTCCAAGAAGCAAAAGAAGAAGAACGCCCAGGATGAGCGCGGCCGAAACGACAGGCGGCTGCAGCGCGGCGCGGCTCTCGAGAGCATCCGCGAGCAGTTCAACCCCTTCCAATTCAAGACGAACGCGCGCGGGCCGAAATTCGAGGTCACAACCCTCAAGACGGACAAGAAAAAAGGCATTCTGGGACGGCCGGGTGTGGCCAAGGCGCTGGGAGAAGAGAGACGCAAGGAGACACTGCTCGTCGAGATGCAGCGGCGGAATCGCGTGGGTGGCATTTTTGACCGGCGGTTCGGCGAGGGCGATCCGAGCATGACGCCCGAGGCGGCAGCGGCGCAGCGTTTCGCCATGGAGAAGCAAAAGGCACACAACAAGACGTCCATGTTTGATCTGGAGGAGGACGACGACGCGGCGCAGGGCATCAGCCTGACACATGCCGGCAAGTCGCTCACATTCGGCGCGGACGGCGAGCTCATGGACGACTTTGACGAAGAGTTCTCGGATAATGGCTCCGAGATGTCGGATCTGGAGGAACACAACCGAAAGCGCCTGAAGCGGCTGCGGGACCAGGTCGCGGCCCACGAGGACGCGAATCAAGACGAACCCGAGCGCAAAAAGTCCAAGAAGGAGATCATGGAGGAAGTAATTGCCAAGTCCAAGATGCACAAGTACGAGCGACAAGCCGCCAAGGAGGACGACGAGGACCTGCGGCTGGAACTGGACAAGGAGACTGCCGACATACGAAGGCTCCTCCTTGGCAAGAGACCTGCAAAGGAGGACGACAAGCAAGGGGACCGAAAAGACGCCGTGGAGAAAGACTACGACCTGGCGGTCAAGAAAATGGTAGCAGACAAGCGAGCCAAGCCCACCATGCGGACCAAGACCGAGGAGCAGCTCGCCGAGGAGCAGTCGGCCCGCCTGCGCCAGCTGGAAGAGAAGAGGATCCGACGCATGCAAGGAGAGGAAGTAAGCGACAGCGACGATGAAGACGAGGTGGAGGAGGAGGAGGAGGAGGAGGAGGAGGAAGACGAGGAGGAGCCAGCCGTACAAATCATCCGAGACGGCGAGGCGGATTTTGGCCTGGGCAGAGGCATCAAAATGAGGCCGACCGCGACCGAGCTGGGGTTCGACGATGAAGATGACTTTATCATCGATGAGGACCTGGTTGCGAGTGGGTCGGATATAGAGGCAGAGGAGGATAGCATGGACGGATCGGATCAAGAGGATGACGACGAAGAAGCTGCAGAGATGGAAGACGATGAAGATGACGAGTTTACAAGGGGTCTCCTTACCGAGAGCGAGGCCAAGGATGTCGTCTTTGCTGAAACAAAATCCGCCCAAGACGGCCTGCCTTTTACGTTTCCATGCCCGCAAACCCACTCGGAATTCGTGGCTGTGATCCAAGACATCCCACTCTCGAAGCTTGCGACGGTCATTCAGCGCATACGTGCACTGTACCATCCCAAGCTGCTGAGCACCAACAAGGAGAAGCTCGGAAACTTTGCGAGGGTGCTGGTGCAGCATGTGGCGTACATGGCACAAGTCTCTGGCGATGGCCATACTGCAGCGCTGGAGATGCTGATACGGCATGTGCACTCGTTGGCCAAGATGTTTCCCATCGACATCGCCACAGAGTTCCGCGCCCATCTAGAGGAAATGGAGCATCAACGGCCCTTGTCGTTGGCGTTGGGCGATCTGTACATCTTGACAGCCATTGGCACCATCTTTCCGACATCCGACCACTTCCACCAAGTGGTCACCCCGGCCATGCTCTCCATGGGGCGGTTCCTTGGCCAGAAGATCCCGGACTGTCTGGCAGACTACGCGACGGGAACGTATCTGTCTACATTGGCCCTGCAGTATCAGAAGCTTGCCAAGCGCTACGTTCCCGAAGTCATGAATTTCTGCCTCCACACCTTGTGTGCGCTGGCACCTCGGAGGGCTCGTGAGCGATTTGGTCTGTTCCCAGTGCACGAGTCGACGCCTTCGATACGCGCAACGGATGCGGCCGACATCTCCGTTCGCAAGCTGAAGAGCACCGACTGCTCAGCTTCCCAAAAGGACGACGCGAGCATCACGGGAAAATCACTCAAGGTCGCGCTTCTCAGTGCCAATATCTCGCTTCTTCAAGCCGCGTCCGAAACCTGGGCAGGCAAGGCCGCATTCTACGAGACCTTTGAGCCCGCTTTGAAAGTGCTGCAAAACCTCACCTCGAGTGCCAATCGATCTCACCTCCCGCCCGCGCTCATCAAGGAAGCCGAACGCGCAGCAGCACACCTGTCGCGGGCATTGAAAGTTGCTACCCTGTCCAGACGGCCGCTGGAGCTGCACCACCACCAGCCCCTTGCGATCAAGACCTACATACCCAAGTTCGAGGACGACTTTGATCCCGACAAGCACTACGATCCCGACCGGGAGCGGGCCGAGCTGGCCAAGCTCAAGGCAGAACACAAGAAGGAGCGCAAGGGAGCGATGCGCGAACTGCGCAAGGACGCCAACTTCCTCGCACGCGAGAAGCTGCGTCTCAAGAAGGAGAAGGACGCAGCATACGAGAAGAAATACAAGCGCCTTGTGGCCGAGATCCAGGGCGAGGAAGGGCACCAGGCCAATCTGTACGAAAAGGAAAAGCAGGCCAGGAAGAGGGCCAACAAACGTTGAGCATGGTAGAAGTGTCGCAAATATCATCGACTGTGTTTATCTCACGTGCGACTGTTCAAAGAGATGCGTATGGAGTGAAAGAGCTAATGTCTACAGTTCTTGGAGCGACAGGTTGTAAGTGGACACATTGCCTGGTTGCTAATGCGGTCTACGATAGGAGAAGTGTGTGATCTGACGACGACTCACAACTTTCCCGCAATGAAGTTGTGTGATGCCCATGGTACATCTTGGTGCCACTACACCTGGTGTTTCTTTCTGAAAGCACTTGGGCAGGGAATAAAAACGGTCAAGAAGTTCTCTTTTGCACCATCTATCCATTCTCTTTGCACTTGGCACCTGAACTTTCCTACCACATTCCCTTTTTTTCTTCTTTTTTCTTCTTTTTTCTTCTCGTCTCTCCACTTTATGCCCTCCCATCTTCTCTGCTCTTTCACACTCAACTGTCAACAGTAGTGTGTGACTTGTTCGAACCCCCCGAATCATCTACGTCATCGTTTCACGGGGCCTTTTGCGGGGAGAGGGACAGCCACTCAAGAAAAGGTATGCTCCGACTTTTTGTTTACGTACACTTCGCAATCGTTCCTGTCAGCTTTCAACCACTATGCCGTGCTTGCCTCCAAGCTTGCCACAGCTGCACAGTTGTCCCCGCTAGCAGATGAGACAGCACTTGGCATGGGGTCAACCCCGCAGCCATGGTTGGTCAATCGAGAAAGCCCCTCGGCTCCTGGGGAATGCAGAGGATTCGATTGGTGGGCACCCGCGCTGCCACACTGCCTCTCCACAGTACAGTATTATGTACGGTACTACTTATTGTGTAGCTTCCGGGGTCCAATGCTCTGGCTGCGCAACCGCTCGCTCCCTCTTATCTTGGTTGTTCCTTCGTCAGTTGCCTGTTCTCGCTCACTTGCTGTATTGCCCCAGTCTGCGCTCACAGTCAATTTATGGGCCCGCTGCCACCAGCTCGGTGTCTAACTTAAAGGGCCCTCTCGTCTTAGCCCTCCTCGAACAAACCCACTGGCGAGTGCGTGCCATGCTTTCGGTATTATCGACAGCATAACTCGTTCTGCTGTGGTCAAATCCCAGGGCAGCGACAGCCCAACCCCGCGAGAAGCACAATAGCAATCAGGAGCCAGTTGTTACACCAACTGCCACGAGGCTTTCCCGCCGTCAAGCCGCACACCAGCAACGACAACATGGGCGGCGAGCGCGACATGGCTCGGCTTCTGAAGCCAGAGGGCGACTATCCCGTCTTGGCGCAAAAGCCAGTCGCCAAGCTCTTTCAGAAACTGTACCTCGACCGGATCGAGGGCACTTACAAGAAGGGCGCTTATGAGCAATATAATCTCCAAGCGTACGCTGCCATGGTTCATATCGTGCTTGGAAGGACTGTGTGGCCTGTACTAACACTCTGAAACTCGTAAAGACTGCTGAGCGATGGCGAGGCTTCGGGTGAGCCCCACGTCTACCTCGATGCGTGGTCGGCCCCAAACTTGGAGCGCCCTACCTTCAAGGACGCCGTGTCCCACGACTTCGACAAGCATATCAGAGTCGGCGCCCAGTTTGGACCTTCGTGGTCCACCCACTGGGTCAAGGTTCGCCTCACCGTTCCCAAGCCGCTCCAAGACAAGGAGCATCTCGAGTTCCACTGGGACGCTGGAAACGAGGGCATGGTCTGGACCCAAGATGGCCACCCCGTGCAAGGCTTCAGCGCGAGCGACCGACCCGAGTGGATCCTGCCACAGTCATTCCGTGACGGCAAGGAACACACTTTTTACATTGAAGTTGCATGCAACGAAATGTTTGGCAATGGCTCAGGGATTACGCCTCCCAACCCCCATCGGTCATACACGCTCCGAAAAGCCAGCATTGTCGCTGTCAACGTACAAGCCCGGCAGCTGTATGTGGATATGTGGATCATTGGCGACGCCGCCCGTGAACTGCCCAAGGAGTCTTGGGAACAGCACAAGGCTCTCAGCACTATCAATCGCATCATCGAGACCATCAACGTCAACGACAAAACCTCTGTGCTCCGAGCTCGAGAAATTGCCAGAGAGTACATTGGCGATGTCGACTCGGCCAAGGTCTACGACAACGACAACAAGCCCTTGGTGTACGGCATCGGCCACTGCCACATCGACACTTGCTGGCTCTGGCCATGGGCCGAAACGAAGCGCAAGGTCGCTCGATCTTGGACCAATCAGTGCAACTTGATGGAGCTGTACCCCGAGTTGAACTTTGCCTGCTCTCAGGCTCAGCAATTCAAGTGGCTCAAAAAATACTACCCGTATGCCTTTGATCGTGTCAAAGCAAAGGTCAAGGGCGGACAATTCCACCCCATTGGAGGTAGTTGGGTGGAGCACGATACAAATATGCCGAGCGGTGAGTCGCTTGTGCGCCAATTTGTCTACGGCCAGCGCTTCTTCGAATCCAATTTTGGAGAGCGCTGCAAGACATTCTGGCTTCCAGACACCTTTGGGTACTCTGCTCAGCTGCCCCAGCTTTGCAGACTGGCCGGCATGGATCGATTCTTGACGCAGAAGCTTAGCTGGAACAACATCAACAACTTCCCACACACAACCTTCAACTGGGTCGCTCTTGACGGGTCTCAAGTCTTGTGTCACATGCCGCCGTCGGAGACGTACACATCGGACGCTCATTATGGAGATGTCAGACGCAGCGTTTCCAGACACAAGTCGATGGACCAGGACCCTACATCGCTTCTTGTGTTTGGAAAGGGCGACGGCGGCGGCGGACCTCTGGTCGAGCACATTGAGAAGCTTCGTCGTTGCCGCGGGATGGCTGATACGACCGGGACCGGCGCTGTGCCCCGTGTTCACATGGGCAATTCCGTTGACGACTTCTTTGACCAGCTAATCCCCAAGTCTGACAAACTTGTCACCTGGTTTGGTGAGCTCTACTTTGAGCTCCACCGCGGTACTTATACCACTCAAGCAAATAACAAGCATAACAATCGGGCCGCCGAATTCTTGCTGAGGGCCGTGGAATTGTACGCCACAATCGCTTCGCTCCACAGCAACGACTACAATTACCCCAAGTCCAGCATTGACAAAATGTGGGAGGGCGTTCTGCTCTGTCAATTTCACGATTGCTTGCCAGGCAGTTGTATTGAGATGTGTTATGACGACTCGGACGAGGTGAGTAGAATGAACACAGCCGTCCTCAGTAGTCATCTTGTCCCCGAGTGCTACCTTGAGCAAAGTTGCCGTTCATTCATTACTGACAAAATGACATTAGCTTTATGCCGAGGTGTTCGACATTGGCCACAAACTCATCACCGAGGCCTCCAAGAGTCTGGGTCTCTCGCGCGTGGAAAGCACAACACTCGACCAGGGAGCTGCACTCAACGCCCTGCTCTGGCCTCGCAAGCAGCTAGTCAACATCTCGGACAGCGAAGTAGCCGTTGCTTGCGGTGACGGTCCGTTGCTGGAGTTGAAGCCATTCCAGCCAGTCTCTGCTACTGGCTTTGCCGTATCTGTCGAACAGCCGTCCAAGGATGTTTTTGTCATGTCCAATGACCAACTACAAGTGCGCGTCGACCGCGGGGTCATCACTTCTATTTACGATCGCAAAGCCGATCGCGAGGTTCTTGCCAAGGGTGCAAAAGCTAACCAGTTCGTCATCTTCAACGACAAACCCCTCTACTGGCAGGCCTGGGATGTGGAGTGGTTCCATCTGGACAGCCGCCAGGAACTCTCTGTTCAGAGTACCGAGATTAGCGAGATGAAGGCTTCGCGTGTGGCCGTGACCAGCCGTGTCCAAATCAGCGACAAGAGCCACCTTGTCTCTACAATCTCCTTGAGCGCTGCGCTCGAAGGACAGCCTTCCTATGTTGAAATCGAGACAGATGTGGAGTGGCACGAAGATCACAAGTTCCTCAAGGTCGAATTCCCAGTGGATATTCGCAACACGGAGGCCAACTACGAGGTGCAGTATGGCGTTGTGAAACGCCCCACTCACTACAACACTGACTGGGACATGGCCAAGTTTGAGGTGTGCCACCACAAGTTTGCTGATCTTTCCGAGTCCAACTATGGTGTCTCCATACTCAACGACAGCAAATACGGCTTCGCCACTGTTGGTAACCTAATGCGTTTGTCTCTCCTCCGCGCTCCCAAGGCACCTGATGCACACGCCGACATGGGCCCGCACAAGATTCGCTACGCCATCCTGCCTCACCAAGGGCCGTTAGGCCCGCTCACCGTCCGTGCCGGCTACGAATTCAATGCGCCAATAACCCTTGTCCGTAAGCCCCACCACTATAAGCCAGCATGTGCGGCATTGTCACACCGCAGCCCCGTCAAGCTGGTTGGTGACCCAGCCGTCATTCTCGACTGCGTGAAGCGTGGCGAGGATGATGAGGATGTTTCTGTTGGCGACCTGCCGAGCCGCAAGGGCAAGAGTGTCATTATCCGCGTATATGAGTCGCTTGGCGGCCGCTCACGTACTGCTATCTCTACCGAGTGGAAGGTCAATAAGGTCACCAAGGTCAATGTGCTCGAGGACGAGATTCCTGGTGAAGCTGAATTGCAGAAGAATGAGGATGGCAACTACCCTATCACCGTACGACCGTTCGAGGTCGCCACTTTCCGCCTGCAACTCTGAAGATACAATAGCACATCGTACTCCACTGTCAGCCTTATTCTGTATAGGTTATAGTGCACGCGCTGAAGCGGGTCTCTATCACTGCAACGTTACCTTTTATCCTTACAGACCAGCAACTCTGCTCATGGTGTGGTGGAAGGAAATTGTGCCATCCTTGTCAAATGGAAGTGATGCGCGGCTTCGAAAAACTGACGGTCACCTTGGGAAAGCGACAGCCGCAAGAGCCCGCGGTTACTTCGTGTCCGGTTTTCAGTAGCGATCCGTCAATTGATTCTCTATTTCATCCCATTGGATCCTTGCAATGACCATCAAATTGATGCCGCTGCCAATAGAATGGCATTCGACATTCGATATATACAATATGCGGGAAATGTACCCGGAAGATAGAGTTGTGTGCTTTCTCAGGTTCATATATGAATATTGCCCACAAATTCCTGGAGAAGGATCCAGTCAAAAAGGTTACCATTGATGGTATATACATTTCTTTTACCGCTTCCCTTTCTTCTTTCCGCTGCCTCTCATCCTCGCCTATTTGTCTCTTTCTTTTTCTTTTGTCGGGAATTGCCACGCCTAAAAAAACTCATGAAACATGCTCAAACAAACCAAGCAGGTAAGAACCTGACAACCAGAAAATAGAAAAAAGCCCAATCTCAACGCCAACCAAAAGAGAGGGAGGCAGAATTTTTCAAACACCGCCATACATGGTTGGGTTATGAAAAATTATAATAAAAGGTGTTTGTGCTCCTTGCATTTTGATATCCTTACGCCCTTATAGGGTGATAGCCCCAAATCGTTTCACTTTTTGTTTTGTGTTTGTCTAAAATTACAGAGGCTTTCCTTGGAGGAACTCAGACCATCTGCGGACCTCAGAAGGAATGCCTTCAGGCCGGGGCAGCTTCTCGCTCATGCACTGGGCGAAAAGAACGGCGGTCTAGAACGAATCATGTATTAGCATGTGCTCTGTTGGAGGGTGGAAGATGGGGGACCGCGGGTTGGGGTTATTGGCAAGGATAGGGGAGCAGTGGAACATACCTGGGGTTCCATGAACAGTGGGACGCCAAAGTCGACGGCGTTACGGCGCATGACATAGTCGACATCCATGACAGTCTTACCACGAGCACGGGCAAGGTTGAAGACGCCACGGATGTCGTACTTCTGGAAGACCTCGCGCAGGGCGCGCTTGTCCTCCTTGGGGAACTCAATCACCTCAACACTGATCTTGTTCTGGGCAGTCGACTCGAGGAACTGCTTGACCTCATTGTCGGCAGCGTACAGCTTGTAGCCAAGAGGAGACACGTAGTCAATGATCTTGGTCAGCCACTCCTTCTTAAGCTCACCGCCAAACAGCAGACCCTCGCCAGGCTCGGGCACGCGGAAGTTCATGGCAGACTGCAGAGAAGTCCAGTAGGCCTCGACCAGATCCTTGCCGAAGCAAGCCATCTCTCCAGTGGAAGCCATCTCAACGCCGAGGAAGGGGTCAGCACCAGCCAGACGGGTCCACGAGAACTGTGGGACCTTGGTGGCAAGGTAGTCGCGCTTCACGGCCATCAAGTCAGTTGGGGCTGGGACATCCTCGCCAACGAGAGCCTTGGTAGCGACGTCAATGAAGTTGGTTCCAAGGACCTTGCTGACAAAGGGGAAAGAGCGAGAGGCACGCAAGTTGCATTCGATGATCTTGAGTTGCGGCTCACCGCCCTCAGGGTCCTCGGCCTTGATGATTTGCATGTTGAAAGGTCCAGTAATGTTCCAAGCCTTGGCAACCTTCTCAGCAATCTCCTTGACGCGCTTCATGGTTCCGTCATCCAGCGAGGCAGGGGGAAGGACCAGGGTAGCGTCACCAGAGTGGACACCAGCCTGCTCGACGTGCTCGCTGACAGCGTGGATGAGCAGTTTGCCCTCAGAAGCGACACCATCAACGTCAATCTCTTGAGCGCCCTCGATGAACTTGCTGATGACGACCGGGTGGTCGGGCGACACACTGCTGGCAGCCTCAAGCTTGTCCTTGAGCTCGTCCTTGCTGCGGATGACCGTCATGGCGGCACCAGACAGAACGTAGCTGGGACGGACGAGCACAGGGTAGCCAACCTGTTCCGCAAAGTTCTCGGCCTCCTGAACAGAGGTAAGCTCCTTCCAGGCAGGTTGGTCAAGGCCGATGCTGTCGAGAATGGCAGAGAACTTCTGACGGTCCTCAGCCTTGTCAATGTCCTTGGGATCTGTTCCGAGAACGTTGGCGCCTCCAGTCTCCTGCAGACGGAGAGCAATGTTCTGAGGCAGTTGTCCTCCAACAGAGACAACCACTCCGCTGGCAGACTCGAGCTCGTAGATATCCATAACACGCTCGTAGCTCAACTCTTCAAAGTAAAGCTTGTCCGCGGTGTCGAAATCGGTACTGCAATCACATCAGTATGACAAGAACATAAATGCCTACGTCTAGCGAATCTTGGTTCCAAACGTACCTGTAGGTTTCGGGGTTGTACTAATCCAATCACAACAAAATTAGCCAATTGTTCAAACAGGCACGGTATGCACAGAGGCACGCCACAACTCAAGGTACAAATAAAAGCAAAGGACAGAACCTACGTTGATCATGACAGTCTTGTGGCCCATCTTGCGCAGAGCCTGAGTGGCACTCACAGCGCACCAGTCAAACTCGACGGAGCTACCGATACGGTACACACCGCTACCCAGGATGATAGTGCCCTTATCCTCAAAGGTAACGTCGTGGCTAGAGGCGTTGTAAGTGGTGTACAGGTAGTTCGTGTCGGCGGGGAACTCGGCAGCCAGGGTGTCAATCTTCTTGACCCAGGGCCTGATGCCGTATTGCAGACGAAGAGCGCGGACCTTGTCCTCGGTGCTGTTGACAGCATGGGCAATCTGCTTGTCTGAGAAGCCCATCTTCTTGGACTTGGTCATCAAGTCCTTCTTGATGCCCTCAAGGTTTCCCACGGCCTGAAGCTCCTTGGTGCAGTCCACAATGTTCTGCAACTTGTGCAAGAACCACTTGTCGATCTTGGTCAACTCGTGAACGCGGTCGACAGTGTAATCCTCATGGAGCAGAGCCTGACCGACAGCCAGCCAGCGACGATCGGTAGGGTTTTGCAGCTCGTAGTCGAGGTCATCAAACTTGTCACCCTGGAAGCCAACGAACTTGGGGTCGACTTGGCGGATGGCCTTCTGGAAAGACTCTTCAAATGTACGGCCAATAGCCATGACTTCACCCACAGACTTCATGGAGCTACCAATGTCACGCTTGACATGCTGGAACTTGGAAAGATCCCAGCGAGGAATCTTGGTAACGATGTAGTCAAGCGAAGGCTCAAAGTTGGCCGTGGTGGTCTTTGTGACAGCGTTGGGAAGCTCGGGCAAGCTGTGGCCAAGTCCAATCTTTGCAGCAGTGTAGGCCAAGGGATATCCAGTCGCCTTGGAGGCGAGAGCGGACGAACGAGAGAGACGAGCGTTGACCTCAATGACACGGTAGTCCAAGCCATCGGGCTGCAGGCAGTACTGAACGTTGCACTCGCCAACGACGCCCAAGTGACGGACAATCTTAATAGCGGCGGACCGGAGCATGTGGTACTCCTCATCGCTCAGAGTTTGGCTAGGCGCAACAACAATGGAGTCGCCAGTGTGAATGCCAAGAGGGTCAAAGTTCTCCATGTTGCAAACAGTGATACAGTTGTTGTTAGCGTCGCGGACGACCTCGTATTCGACTTCTTTCCAGCCCTTGAGAGACTTCTCAACCAGAATTTGCGGAGAAAGAGTCAGCGACCGAGCAGCCATGTTGCGAAGCTCCTCCTCGTTGTTGGCAAAACCAGATCCAAGACCACCCAGGGCATATGCAGCGCGGACAATGATAGGGTATCCGATGTTCTTGGCAGCATCAAGAGCTTCCTCGACAGTGTTGACAGCAATGGATTTGGCAATGGGAATGTTGATCTCCTCGAGGGCCTTGGCGAAGAGGTCACGATCTTCACTGAGCTCGAGGGTTCGGACGCTGGTTCCAAGAACCTTGACACCGTACTTCTCGAAAAGGCCCAGGCGCTGCATTTGGACACCGAGGTTCAGGGCGGTCTGACCACCGAAGGAAAGGAAAATGCCATCAGGCTTCTCGCGCTCGATCACGTAGGTAACGTATTCTGGAGTGACAGGGACTGAAAGAAGAGAAGGGTTCCAGTCAGCAATCTCGACTCTCCAGGAGCAGCTAAGCAGTTGTGATCGTGAAGCCTGTTTTGCATGTCGTCACAAAGGTAGAGACGATTGGCGTAGCAGCCTGCCTTCAGCTGGAATAAGGAAGGGGAAAGGGGGAGCCCACGTACGGTAATAGACTTCATCCGCAATAAAGTGGTTGGTTTGAATGGTCGCGATGTTGGGGTTGATAAGGACAGACTTGACGCCTGCCTCCTTGAGAGCCTTGAGAGCTTGCGATCCTATAAAGCAAGTTTCTGTTAGTTCAAGGCCGACCGATTGGTGCCTTCAGTCGTGGTATGTGACTCATTGAAACTGGCGCAGTGCTCCCGCAGGGCTGGCCAGTCGCGACTGATGAAGGCATTCCCAGAACGCACCTGAGTAGTCAAACTCTCCAGCCTGACCAATGGCAAGACCGCCGGATCCAATGACCAGGACCTTCTTGACATCGACCGTCTCCTTGGGCTTCACAACGCCGCTCTGGATGTAGGCCTGAGGGTTGGGCGCAGACTGAGCAGCAGCCGACAGGCAGCGGGCGGTGGTCTGGAAGTTGCGCTTCTGGAGGGACTGCCTAGTCTGAACGGGTAACCTGTTGACGGTATTTGTGCTGGCGGCTGTGAATGTTCTGATGGTGTGCGCAGCAGGCATTGGCAGGCGGCACCCTTGTCGCAACAGGGCGGGAGCTCGCTGTCCCAGATACATGGTGGGCGCCATGATTGAGGGCAGCTGTGCAAAGGACGGCGGCGATGTACCAATTGGAGGCTCAGGTCACCCTGTTCCGCCCTCGTTCTTCCCGATTGACAGGATTGTGAGCGCTGAGATTGCAAAGAAGGCTGAGAGGCAGGTGGTGTGAATCATACAAACCGCAAAAGAAGGGACCCCGCCAGGGATTTTTAAAAAAGGAAGCGTGAAGCGATAAGATAAACAAAAAGCTCCGATACCAATCGCACTCGCTCACTCAATCAGTCACCCAGCACCCACTATCTCCAACTTTGTACCAACCTTGGAAGTCATGACTCGTTGCTTGTCCTCGTTGGCTTTCTTTGCGCCCGTGGTTTTCCCTTCTTGGTGCTGCGTCGATCCTCATTATTTTCGTTGCTAGCCTTGAGCCGTTAGTTCTCGAGATACGCGCCCCTACACAGGAGAACCTGGCACGCGTTCGATCCAGAGTATCGTATCTACAACACTGCTTGTAGCCGGTACTTGTAAAATTTTCTATAGCTCCCCCGCAAAGTGGATGCAGGGCTCTGGCCGATGCCCGGAGCGCAGGGGCCCCTACCCAGTTACCGCCCACTGCCCCAACTTTCAGCTCTCTGGATTCGCTAATCTGGATGACCAACTGGGGAAATGACGAACCTTCCCGGTTCTTGACCCGCACGAGACTGCTCTGTACCTGGCACTGCAAGTATCGTCTCAAAGTACAAGTACATCACGAAAACTTAAGGTGCCTTGAGTTTTGGTAGGATAAGGCTGGATAGGCCGATGGGAATCGTCGTAGACCCCGTGACTCACCAGAGAACGAACTCTGGAATTACCAAACAGGTTCACATACGGACTTTCAGGTTCCAGTACAACTGCACAATGAATTGGCCTATCCTTTAAGAGTCATAAATTCTCATCAATGACAAGTTCCCAACGAGCCAATGCAACATGACTCCATCTTCAGCTCAACAGAATTGCAAAGACCCATCCTCAGCTTCTAAATCGCGATGGACGAAGGAAGCATCAATAAGAACATTCTCTCGTTCTTCGCTTTGCTCGTCAATAACCCTGACAATCTCTCCTTGGTAAACGTTGGTGGATCTCGCGCTGTTGTACGAAAAGTATCTCCGGTCCCATTCATCATCTAACGCATGCCTTCGACTATGTTGAAAGGATCTTGAATAAAAAAGCAAGGTCAGTCTAGTCCCACCGTCAATTGTTGCAATGCCTCCAATCTATATATATTGGCACGGTTTCGTCAGGGTATAAAGTCACATGTCAATTGGCTGTCACTCGGCCTGATATCTCTCTTTCTAAAACACACTGGCTCCATCCAGTGGCCAATGCAATACAGCATCTATATACTTCCCTCTAGTTCTTGTCTAGGCGCACAGCAGGGTTGCGTTCAATGAAGTTCAGATCCACCTTGTGGCCCAGCAACTCGCGGATGTTGGAAATGCCGTACTTGATCATGGTCGGTCTCTCAAGACTCAATCCCCAACCATACACCCTCAAGTCTTTGGGCAGACCCATGGCCTCCAGCATTTCCGGCCGGAACATGCCACTGTTGCCGATTTCTACAAGCTTGTTGAGTCCCTTGTGGTAGCTGAAGATTTCCATACTTGGCTCCGTGTATGGGTTGTATGCTGGCTTGAACTTCAAGTCTGTAATGCCCATCTTGTTGAAAAAGATCTCCATGAATTCCATCAGACCGCCAAGCGTGAGGCCGTAGTCAGCAATTACACCCTCAACTTGGTGGAACTCTGCCAAATGCGTTGCGTCCACGGTTTCATTGCGGAAAACCCTGTCAATGGAGAAGTAACGTGCTGGCGGTGGGCGGCCGTCAGGGCCCTTCTTCTGTGCCAATTTGTGCAGCATCGCCGTCGAGATGGCCGTAGTGTGCGTACGCAGGACTAGTCTCAATGACTCCTCCTCGGACCAGGGGTATCTATAGCCAATTGAGCCAAACTTTCCATTCTCGTGCACTGCCCTCACGTTCTCCCAGTACGTCTTGTAGTCGGCCTTGTCATCTGGCGATGTTGCTCGTGGCGGGTCGGCGCGCTTGGGGTCGGAAATGTAGAAGGTGTCTTGCAGATCACGGGCAGGGTGTTGTTGAGGGACAAAAAGAGCGTCAAAGTTCCAGAAGCCCGACTCGACGAACTTGCTAGTGGGCATCTCCTCGAAGCCCATTTCGAAGAAAATCTGCCGGAACTCGGATCGCACCTTGTTGAGAGGGTGAAGTGTGCCGGCGTGCTGGTCGGCACCCAGGGCTTTGAAGTTGTAAGGCTTGAATGTAGCCGATTTCCAAGCGCCAGACTGCAGCATGTCGGCCGTCAAGTCCGTCTCCTCCTTTGTTATCTCCAATGCAAACTTGTCACCCTTTTGTATCTTGAAGTGGATAACCTTTTGCAGTCTGACAAGTTTGCGCTTCTTGAGGTCAGTGATCACCTTGGCATCGGGATAGGCACGCGTGTCCTTGATGGTCTGGAGTTGCTCTCGAGTAACGTCCTTGATCGATTCCACCTGATTGCACTTGTCAGCTGTGTTGTTTCGCCGCGCATCTAGCAGTAATTGGCGGTTCTTACTGAAGCCTTGAGCTTTCCGTCACTCGTCTTGGAAATCCACTTCTCCTTGAAAGCCTTGCCCTGGCCAACCTTGGTCACATTCTTGTCACCAATCGTCTTCTCTAGGTCCTGCACGCTCAGACCCTCCACAGCCTGGCGAAGGGCTTCAAAAACTCTAGCCTCATGACTGCCGTTGGCGACAATCTGCTCGGCTTCGGCTTCAAGTATGGGCTCGTCCTTCTCAACTTGCTCGTAAGTGACCATAGAGCGAGAGGCAAGACGGTCGAGGGCTGCCTTGAGCTCGCTGAAAGAAGACTGAGGAAAGGCTTCCTGCGACTGGATTGGGGAAGTCTGGTCCAGCTTCTGGAGAATCTCCAGGGTCAAGTCCCCCGAGGCGGCCATTTTGAGAGCAATAAGTGTGTCGCCAACAGTAGCTTTGCGGGTTTCGAGGGCCAAGATGGGTGCAATGTCGCGAGGTCTGCTGCGTTATGGGAAACTTTGAGTCATCGCAGCCAAACGAGGGGCAGTCTGCAGTCAAACAATTCGATTTGCAAGTTGCTTTCGAGACCCCTGCACAGCTTTGAACCCCACCAAAGCCCCTAAGCGCACTGCTGCGGTTCAGACACTCTATAATACAGCGCTTTGCGGCCAGCTGACTGGCGTGGGCCAGGGCGTCTTCACCCTGCACTGTTGACGTTGACTGACGCCCACTTCAGCCAAAGTGCTTGGAGCAACAACAACCTGTTCCACTTCCATACACCGTTGCTTAATAAACCCTGTGCACTCAACCGACCGAGCATCTTGTTTTGAAGATACATAACATGTGAGACCTACATGGTATCAGCCTACTTCTGAGAAAAGCAAGACTCCTTCATCAGATGCGGCGGAAGCTATGAGCAATGACCCCACAGCAGCGCGCGACACGGCCCGCTTGCCCTCACGCGACGATGATGATAGTGACAACGATGGCGATACCGCCTCCACCGTCGATGAGGCCGATGACGCTGGTGAGGGATCAAGCAGCAGTCCGCATGATATCCAACAGCAGCAGCATCGAGCTCACAGATCGCAAAGACGTTCCCGAAATGGGCGCCGACAGCGGTCGTCATCCCGGGTGCGCCGGGCCAAGGCAGGCATCGCCAGAAAGCTCGACTTCATGACACACCTGATGAGCAGTCTGGACGTTGTTATCTTTGCCGAGCTGTGTGTTCTATACTATATGGAGTATGTGATTGCATCTAGCCTTTCTGTAGAGGTCTTGGCTACTGTTTACGAAGATATCAAGAGAAATGCTCACAAGACAATCTGAACAGTTGCTCCTTCACGCGCCTCGTAATGCGCTCCTTTGTTCAGTACATGTATCTGACGCCCAAGCCCGAAGACTTCCTCCGACTCATGCCAGCACCGCGGCCGCAAATTTACGCCATCTTTGCGTCCAACATTGCATGCATACTCTTGCACCTACTGTTTGCCCTCCCGCAGGCCACTGAAACAATGCGCGGTTATTTGCACGGCGCCATCATAATCGATCTCATCGGACAAAAAGCACCGACGTCGAGGCTCGGCCTGGTCCTGCTCGACTGCCTGGTGTTGTTGCTACAGTGCGTCATGTGTGCGGTTCTTGTAGAGAAAGACCGGTTGAAGAAACTTGAAATCACATTTCGGAGGATATCTGCTGGAGGTTTTCCAAAGAATACCGTCACCAATAACACCGGAGCTTCCATACCGACTGCAGCTGTGGATGCCATACAGGACGCGCATGCAACGAGGCAAGACTTGGATTCAGAAGAGCGTGGCGTATTACGCGACGATGCTCTTGGCGGAAATGAGACCAATGATATCGAGCTGCGGCCCATAACGAACGGACGGACAACGAACAGTGCTTCTACTGTCGCTGAGAGCAGCGCAATGTCAGGCATTCTAGAGGCTCG
Organism: Coniella vitis; assembly: GCA_011317545.1. NCBI lineage: Eukaryota > Fungi > Ascomycota > Sordariomycetes > Diaporthales > Schizoparmaceae > Coniella > Coniella vitis. Next base: position 1,345,486 of record WUJK01000003.1, read on the forward strand.
CTATCAACGGGTCCTCAGAACGCTAGCCGGCTCGCAGGCGACTGAAGGCCCCGACAGGCCGAGCATGGTGGACGTCCTCATGTCGGGGAATGGGCTTTTAGCGAATCTACACGTCGTGCATGTAGTTCGCACGCTGGCGACGGACCTTGCCGGGGACACCGGCGCGGCTGCTTACTCTTTACAGCTGACAGGATACACGAGCAGATTAGCAGCTATTGCGGCACGCAGTCAACGACGAGCGAGACAGAGACAGCCAGGTGATACATAGACGGGCATGCCATAGATCATTGCACGCTGAAAAATTCATGCGGGCTCAGCGTTGTCATTAAATTTTCATCTTTCCACTCAGATACAAGTGGCCAATTCTAGGCCATCTTTCTTCCAACATTGCCAACTCCCGTGCCTTTCACCGAGACTATGATATCTTCTGCATCCGCTTCGTCAACTGGTCGCAAGCCCCAGCTTGCTGCCCCAAACGTTCTGAGATCTCTTGCCAAACCCAGTACCTCCTCGGTTCCCAGCGCCTCCTTGCTTATTCTTAACCGTCCAACATCTTCCGAGCCCATCGCCATCAATGTAAGCACTGTTTTTGCGCCCGACCAGCTGACGCAACCACCTTGTTGTATGATTTCTGCCAGCTGATATGCGCATCTTGTTCCAATGTCTTCGGGTACGACGCCTCCCTGCGGCGGCGCAACGACATCTGCAGAGTACAAAACGCCAGGCACGCTCGATTCGGCCACCAAACTCAGGCCAAAGCCAATACCAAGCTTCTTCTTGCCCTTGCCAGGCGCATTCTTATCGGGAACCAATGGTGCAGGGTCATACTGCGCAGCAATGTGGATGTCTGACACAAGTGGATTGAGTACCCGCCTAGCCTCGTGGATCATGCGCGCATTGTTGCTCGCCGACACACCCGTGCAGTAGGCCACACCGCGAATCCGACGTATTCTTCCCGGAGTACGATTTAGATGGAGAGTCTTTGGCAGGCGGACCTGGCTTCCAAAACGCAGCTCGACAAGGCCACCACCACCTACGCCACGGGGACCGGGGCAAGATCGCTGTAGCACGCGCAGTTCGATGCGAGCGGGGGGGATGCCAAAAAGGCCATAGAGAGGGAGAATTGCGGTACGGAAGCTGTCGACGGACATGTCGCCTGCGTCGGTAGCGGAGGTGATGACTCCGGGTCCGGAAAAGCGCACGTTCATATGTGCTTTGGAAAAGGGGGCGAGGAGGGCGAGGGGAAACAGAAAATAGCTGACGCCGCGCGTGCAGTTTGCGGGCAGCGCGTGCTCGATGACATCGTCGGAGGAGGCTCCTGAGCCGGCAATAGTGCCGGTGATCAGACCTGGGTGGTAAGTTATGGTAGTACCGGTGTACGAAATTTGCATGGAGGAGCCGTTGGTGACTGCCTCAAGAAGACGGAGAAATGAGACCTCATGAGGGGCGAGGCCAGGCGCGGTCGGCGAGGAGCTGCGAATGCCAGAGATGTGCACGGGTCGGCCGGTAAGTGTGGATAGAATGAGGCGATGGGTGAAGGACTTGTGGCCGGTGAAACGCAAGAATTCGGGATTGGGGGCCGACATGGCAGGCGCCGCGCGAAACGATTGGAGAGATTGGCTCTTAGAATGTGAACTACTGCTGTAGCATCACGATACTTGCTCCAACTGTCGAAGGAGAAGTCTGTAGTTTCGGAGTCGCTAAGCAAAGCGCACAACGAGGACAAGCCAAGCACGCTGATGAAGTTGCGCAGAGGGGAGCAGAAATGGAAAAATAATTTTGACCGCCTACCGGTTCCGAATGCAGCCCCTGCTTATCGCGCCTCGGTTGCGCCGATAAGAATTTTTGACTTGACGGCGGCAACTCCCTGGTTCAGTAATGCCCTAGGCTGTCGTCACTTGCCCCAGAAAGACTCACATTGCACTAACCACTCGCTGCTGCACCCTTGGTCACACTTTCCTTGCTGGCATCCCTCGGCGACGTCTGGACTCTTCTGGGCTCATCGTCCACGCTTCCATCTCCAGCCCCTTCCACCCACTGCGTGCAAGAGCATCTTCAGCCAAGCCATACCCAGCCAAGTCCCGTCTCCAGTTTGATTTCACCATATCCATGCCTCCGAGACCAGCGCTCTTGGACGTAGCGAACTGCAGAAATTCCTACATCTGCCGTCCCTGCTTGGCCTCGCTCTCGGTTTCGCAGTCGCCAGTCCAGCGCTTCTCACGAGGCTACGCCTTCCGGCCCAAAGGCCACAGACCGAGGGCCAAGCCGCTGCCCACCAAAGCGTCCGGCGAGGTCGTAGCCAAGTCTAAGAGACCTGTCATCAGATATTTTGACAAGGATCCAAAGACTGGAAAAGTTACGTCGCGCCAGCCACTAGCAGAGGAAGAAGACGACGACGAAGATGAGCCCAGTTTTGAGGATATCAGGGCACTGGAGGCCGACACCCAGACCAAGCTGGAGCAGCTCGGAGAACTTGTTCCTAAGCTGGAAAAGAAAACCGCCGGGCTTCTCGAACGGATTCTGGAGAAGCACGGCCCACCTGGGGCCCTTGATGCCCTGGAGAAGGCCATGAAGAGCTTTGATTACTTTGCTGCAGAGCCTTCAGAAGACGATGGTATGCCGCGCATACAACTCAGCATGGCCGACCACAGCAACCAAAAATATTACCTTCGCGCCGGTCAAGCGACTACGCTAAGCCAAAAGCTGGATACTGCCATGAGGGCCAAGAGGAAGGACAAACTAACGAGGGCGCACATCACCTTGGTGTGGAAATATTTTGCGATGCTGGCCCCGGCGCTCATCAAACCCAATACTGTTGTCCCTCAACCGATCTGGGACGCACTTTGGACCATTCTCACTTGTGACTCAAACGAGAACATCCACAGGATGTCCCGTATCCGCGAGCTGTCAAGAGTGATGACCAAGGCAGGTGCTGCTCTAACATGGGACCAGCAACTGCTCGCTATTGAAGCGACATTCGAGTCTGGACACCGTGCAGAAGCAAGGGACGCTTGGAGAAGAGCCGTGGCGAGCTTACAAGACTCGGACCAAGAAGCAACCATTCCCTTCTACACATTGGGAGTGCGCTTGTGGTGTGCTCTTGGTGATCTCGATCGAGCAGAGCGGACCAGCAGAAGTTTGCTTGAAATGTCCAGCCCTGAGCATCCTGCAGACTCGCGTGTGCTCCTTCATCTCATTCGAGCATACTGCGCGGAACCAGAAACAGCTGAAAAGGGATTCTTGCTATATCGACGCATGCGCGAGCTCGCTATGCAACTCGAGAAGCCAATGATCATTGAAGATTATGACGATGTAATCTCCATTTTCCTGACTAGTGGTCACACAGATTACGCTATGTATGCTTTTACCGACATGATGCTCGCCGGCACGGTGAATCTCCATGGCAAAGCCAAACTCCCCAATGAAGTGAGAAACGGCTTCTTCTTTGGAAAGTGGCTCAAGCGGCTCATTGGCGCCGGAGATCTTGACAACGCTTACAACGTTTTGATTTTCATGCAAAAGAATGGCGTTATGGCGGCCTCGATTCAGGTCAATGGACTGATAGGCGCTTGGTTGCGCTCCGGAACCGTGCAGTACCGCGACAAGGCTGAGCGACTTGGATGGTCCATGATTCGCAGTCGCAAAACCTTTGTTGAGCTACGTGATCGCCAGCGTGCCCTTGAGTGGCCCATGAAGCTTGTCGACAACCGGCCTAATCGCTCTGATCACGAGGGCCCTGATCTCGACTACTATATGGTTCCCCGCGCCACCGTCGAAACCTTTGTCATTCTTGCCGAAATGTACCGTGAGCGTGAGATGTTCGGCCGTCTTGAAGAGTTGTTTGTTGCCTTCAAAGAGTGCGCCATGCCCGATGACTCCATGATGATGAATGAGTTACTTGCCGCCGCCGTTGCGCAGAATCGTGGCGACAAGGCGCAAAAGCTGTACAATCTCATGGTGCGCGAGCACGATATCGTTCCCAACATCGACACTTTCGTTATCATGTTCCGCTCGCTCGGCGTCAACCAGGTCCTTGGCACGTATGTGACCGCGGGTTTACACGATGCCTCAGCTCGACAGGCGCGCGGCATTTTCCGCGATCTACTCTCCAGCACCTCAGTATATGCAGGCCACTTCCGCGCTGAACGCGGCAAGTTATCAGAGGCCCAGGTCAAGCTAATCCTCCACAGTTTTCGCAAAGCAAATGACTGGGCAGGCGTGGTGGCTGTATTGCAGGCTCTGCGCAACGTCATGGAGTACAGACTAACGCGGAGCATTGTGCTTGAGATGCTCGCCGAGCAAGAGGGCATGGAACGTCAGACGCCCCGCATGCTCAAGCTTGTCATTCGCGCCACATTCAAACTGCAGCAGCGTCTTGAAATGCTCAAAACGGAAGGTTTGCTGAAGGAGGAGCCAAGTCTGAGCGAGCAGGGCGGCACAGCCACCGAAAGCATGAAGCAGCCGCATGCGCTGTACGAAGTGTTGATGCAGTACTACTATTCCAAGGTGCAGCAGATGCATCCCAATGACGGAAAGATGGTGCAGCAGGTGATTGCAACGGCAAAGGAGGAGATGGGCGTGCCTGGTCCGGGTATAAAATGGTACCCTGACAGGAGCAAGGAGTGATGGAATTGTACCATATGTGCCTCGGCGTCCAAACAAGACTAGGAAGGAGGATCAAGCGCAAGCGACCAAAGGAAAACCAAAAATCGAAACACGAAAAAAGCTATTAGCATGTGTACCCATTACCCTGTATGAATAGTGTGACAATTTGTGCAATTTACGGAATACAAGCGCAACTCTTGCATGTATTATGAAACCAGCATCACCTTGAGTGTTTGGCGCAGACTTGAATAATTTTCGACAGCATCTAGCCGAACAAAAAGATTTGGACTACGATCCGGATCTAGAGTTCCAGGAATGATTGGGCATTCCTGATGATGCTTGCGCTGTAATCAACCATAGAAGCCGTTTTCCTCAAACCGCCCATGCCAATCCATGACCCTGTGTCCCAGGGGCTTTAGGACCTATAGCCATGCGCTTTCCTACAAGTCATCACGTGCACGCTCTTGATCACAAAATTTGGCATCATGTGCGACATGCCATTCGCTCCTGAGCAAAATGATTCTTGAAGATATAGATGGCCTTCTTTTTTCCTTGGCAACTTTCCTCCCCGTGCCTACGCCCTGAAGGGTCAGGTAGGTTTTAATTGTCGTCGTGCGTGTGTCGGTTCAGCCTAACCCCGGCAATGCGCTTAGCAAGATGTTCGGATTCAGAGTCGGATCTGTTTGTACGGGGAGGGAATGTTGTGTTGTGGCCGCTGTCTATGTTTATAGACTCTTCGCGACGTCGTTTCAAAGGGGTTCTCTCACCAGTCGATTGCAAGATTGCCAATAACGTCTGCCATCCTGGGGTTGACTTGAGCTGGAAGGCCTCGGCAAGATCGTACGCAGAAGCCACACGACACAGGAGTGCCTCTTCATCCTGCAGTGACTATCTGTTAGTATGATCCAGGTAACCAGTTGTTAACGGCTCCGTCACCCACCTTTGACAGTATACCCATGCCATGTAGGAAGCAGAGGAAGTGGAAGTCGGAAACAACCATTTGCCCATCCTCAGACTGTGCGCTAGCCTTCAGCTTCCTTGCCACGGAGCTGGGCTCCTGCACCTCACCGATGAGCTCTCGATTCTCGATTGGGAAGCCTAAGTCTCTGAACAATGGCTGCGCACGGTCGGGAAATCCGTGTGTCAATGTAACAAACAAATACTCCACAGGAAAGTCCGGCTTCGCATTTTCCTGAACATTTGCACCATACTCGTTGATCTTGCGGTAAAACACTTCGGGAATGTAGCGCGTCCGACTGGTCGAACCATCATCTTCCTCCTCTTCTTGCACCAACATCCTCTGGGGATCTGCCGAGGGCTCAATGATGTTTGCTCGCACCATTTCAACGGCATCGTTTGACATCTGATATGCGCTGATTTCGATACCTCCCTCTGAGTTGCCGGAGACGATACACGTAACAAAGTCCGATCCGAAGCGACCAGTGTCACTCCACTTGGAAGCCTTGGGATGTTGTGCTTGCAGGCGCGAGGCGAAGCATATCTCCTGAGATGCAATAAAGTAAGAGTCGGCATGTCTCTTGCAGACAACCGTACCATCCCCCGCACCAGAGTCCAACAGATCGGTCCAAATCACACCAACTTGCTGCAGTCCACACGATCGAGCTATTTCATTAACATCCTTTTCATTGTCCCATGGATTCAGTGTAACGCCGTCCAGTTCATCGATTTGTGGTGACTCATAGATTGCCTCAACAACCACCTTGATTCCCAAAGGCACCTCCTCGTATTCTTCGTAGCGGCCATACATGAACCCAATTCTCTGAGCGCCGGTTTGGCGCCAATAGTTGAGAAAATTGTCGATGATTTGAGGAGCTGCAAACTCGACGTGATCAACCATACGAAATTGCTGTGGCTGCAATGTGATAGCACTCGGCTGACACTTGGTGCAGATACCCTCAGGCCACTGTGGATGGCCTGAAGGGCAGTCTCTCTTGACTCTGTAGTACGGCTCGACGAGGGGCGGTATGTAGGAACTGCCGGATTCAGGCTTGTTTTTGTCCGCGTTGATCTTTTTGAGGTACGAGTGCATGGACATGTATTTGATCTTCTTCTCGTCCAAGTATTTGGCGTCAAAGGGATCGAGGGGCTGACAATAATCACACATGCCTTTAGGCCCGTGCCTGCACATCTTGTCCATTTTACGAGGTATTTTCCCATCCTTTTTGTCGAGCGCGTCGTCAAGCTTAGACTGGACCACGACTTCCCAGGGATTCTTGATTCGCTCGTTGGTCGGGGAGCTCAGCGGTGGGGGATCGATGGGCATATCCTCGGTCGGCAGAATGGGCTTTCCATTCAATCTGTTGGTTGTAGAAGCCAGAGGGGCTTTGCCCTTGATGTCCAAGGTTCCGCCCGTAGAGCCGTTGGTGGTGGAGTCGGCATGGCCGTATTTGATGAAGACCATGTCTCCATGATTGAGGCCGACCTGACCGATGGTATAATGTGCGATTTCGGGAAAGGTCTTTGCATCGCTGCCGCTCGGTGAGTTCGAAAAGGAAATGGTGCTGGGATCGACTGTTGGAGGGAGCTGAGGAAGAAACTTCTGTGTGAGTTCGGCAAAGGTCTCTTTATTATCGACAGTGATGCGCAGCATGCCATCGGGCCCACGAACGCGCAGCAGCATGATGGCAGTCGTTTCGTTGGTCCGCAGAATATAGCGTAGGCAAAGTGGCAGTCCAAGCGTAAGGAAGGCCAACAAGTCAGCACGGAGGGCTTGACGAGAGTATCAGTGGCACGCGGTCGTGGCAAGCACAGAAACTGGTTAGCCTTGTTTGTAAATCAGCACATGCGAATAAAATCGGGCGGAATATTGGTTTCACGGCTTTGATCGTAGCAGCTTTCTAGAAAGGGAGAGTGGTAAAGGCTCGCTTTGAAAGGAAAAGAGGTTCAAGTTTGAGAAGTTGCCTATGTTTAGAGGGGTGAGGAAGCTCGGCCATTAACAGCAGGCACGGGAATGACGACAGCTCAGATCCCAGCTGCAGCGCACACCACTAGGGAGAGATAAGGCTGCTTAAAAAGCTTATCTGGCGTGCTAAATCGAAGAGCATGGACCCTTGTCACCACCCTGCTGCAGCGTCCCGGCAGGCACAAAGAAACCCATGCAGCCATGTTGTCCTCGGGCAATCTGCAGCAGGGGCCCTGGCTCGCAAGGTGAAGTGTGGCCTCTCTGTCTCGCCATACAATTACTTGTACATAGCTGCTGCATGCTAATCTGACCCATCCGGCTTGTTCTCAAAACACACGTACTCCTTGCGGCTCTTCTCTCATTCAGCTTACCCTCTCTTCTCAACGGCCACTCGACCGATTGCAGTCACAATGTTCTCCCTTGACTGGAGAGGTCTTGTCCTCCCATTTGCATACATGCTTGTTTTGAGTGGCACCTTTGTGACCTTCTCCAGCGTCTACAGGAAGCGCAAGGCTTGTGAGGAAAAGACCAGTCTTTTGTGCGGAAGGAAATAGCAAGACTTGGCTGACAAAAGGACCTGCAGCACAGAGAGCGAACCTCGAGCCATGGTTTGGCCCACACTTGCAACGAAACATCTACTTATCTCTCCTCCACATGGAACCTGAGGAGGGCCAAGAGAAGGCACCCAAGATTCCCGAGAGCATATTGCGCGCTGCCCTGATCCGCCGCGCTGTTGAAGACATCCACCGTATCGTCCAGATCCGCAATGCGAAGCAGGCCTGCTCTACTTTATTAGCCAAGGGTAGCGTCGGTGACGACCTGTGGCAGCGATTCACGCGCGCTGAGACTGAGATCGAGGCCGAAATCCGCGACGTTGTTTTGGAGGTATGCGATGCGACTACCTTTTCCTCCAGCGTTGGGCTGGTTGGACCAAGAATAGCAACAGCATACTAATGGTACTCACTGTGCAGGCAAATGGACTTGCGCCCAACTGGGGACAGACTATCTTCCAAACCGCCAACGAAATCGCCGCGAATACCCTGTTTCACGAGAAGATTGAGGAAATCCAGGCCAAGACAACAGCAGAGTCTGAGTGGTGGGAAAAGCGCCGCGCAGCAATCTCGTCGGACTTTATGAAGGAGTTGGAAACTGAGGGCGAGAAGACGGCTCCTAGCGATGACGGAGTTCTCGTCGACACCGGTGCCCCGGGATCAAGGCCGACGTCGTCAAGTGGTGCCGGAAAGAAGAAGAAGGGAAAGAAATAGATGCGCTCAGTCGCAGACAACACCAAATAAGGCTCTGCTGGACCATGCGTCAAGACAGAGTTCGGTCTCCTTCGAGACTGTGTAACTACCACTGGGGTGTTTAAAAAGTATGGGTCCTACATTAGTAAAATGGGACGACTGGGTTGCGCGGCGTTTCCAGGGTTGGGCTTTCATATGCAGCATGCACACAGACACGCATTTCGGAATTTATATATGCCCAAGCTTCCCAATCCAAAAGTACGGGCGTGAAGCAAGAGGAGAATTTGAGCGACAAGGTGGGAGAAATCCTTCCAGAAGAACTCTATATTCTGTTGTTATGGCTTTTGCCCAAAGCTGCTTGGTATGCAGAATCAACCGCAACTCCTTGCTATGAGAGACATGCAAGTGGTATCTGTGGGGAAACGCAAAGTGGGAAGAAGGAAATGGTAAAAGCAGAAAAGACAAAGCAAAAAGACAACAAATCAACGCTTATTAGGTGGTGGGTGGAGTGACGCAGAAAGTGACGAGGGGAGGTTATGTGCAAGAGCGCCATTGGCATGTGACAAAGTGTGGATTTTCACCAAATCAGCCGGTTATACACAATCGATAACAACCACATTCTAATGATACCATGTCGTCTTCCTCTTCAGGGCCTCGTCGCTATCCTCTTGCGCCCTCCCCTGACGGGCCTCGGCCATGATTTGCTCCTCGGTTTTCAGGAACACTGGCGTACCGCACTATATGGCACCCTGTTAGCATTTTGCGGGGTCAATATGGCTTGGAAGAAAGAAAGAACAAAAGAAAGAAGGAAAAAGGGACGAGAAAGGTGACAAAGTGAGAAAAGCAGACGGAAAATAGACTTACCCCCTTGAGCCCGATAAACTTCCCAATTTTGCGCCTCTTTTCCTCGAGTGTCAGCCCTTCTGCCCAGGTAATGGGGCAAGGGTAATGCCTTGTCCACTGACACGGTGTGCGCTGGTGGTAAAACTGCGCGAGCTCCTCGAGTTGGTCGCCCGTCAAGAGCCAAAACCCAAGCAGTGTCGTGGGGAAGGCCGGGTGGATCTGGCCCGACGTCAGCTGGACGAGCGGCGCCAGCGGGAGCGCCATTTGCTCGAGCTTCTTGTCCAGCGCGGCATTGTTCCGTGTCCGCCGTCGGCGGTTTGTCAAACTACTACTACTGCTGCTGCTGCTGCTGCTGCTGATGACGGTGCTGCTTGTTGTAGATGGAGAAGACGACGACAAGGATTTGTTGTTGTGGTCGCGGGGCACATGTGGTGATGGAGGAGGGGTGTTTTGGCTGCTGCCGCCTTGGTTCATACTGAAGTTGCTCATCTTTGTCCTTTTCTTTTCCGCTTTTCGAGGCGATGCCCGCCGTTACGCTCTTTTCGCCTTGCCTTGACGGAGTGGGTGTTTTTGTCTGAAAGCGAGCGATCGACCTTTGGTTGGTGGTAGAGCCAGGAACTGGTTCGAGAAACTTGTCGACAAGTGAAAATAGAACCAAGGGTACCGCAGGCGGTTTGTTTTATAGCAAGCGTTGGGTACAGTGAGTATGATGATGGATCGAAGCCTGTTATGCCGTGACAACTAGAATCCTTTTGTGTGTCGAGCCCAACCGGAAGATCGTTGAAAGGAGACTGAGAATGAAACCAAGATGCCTCTGACTGCAAGACGAGACCCGAGCGAGTCGCAGAGAGTGCCCTGGAAAGAGAGAAGTAACGATGGATGGGCGACAAGTCTGAGAGTTTCGTGGCTCGGGGGTCTTATAGTGTAGTTACTGGGAGTTATAGTTATACGGCAGAAGAATGGCGATTTGTCACTAGACTTTCGATTGCTGGTGCGAATATGACGATGCCAGAAGAGGAGGTTCTCTGTATGATTTGCAACTCGAACAGAATCACAAGCACGGATGTGGTGAGTGCGAAGAATATTGCGATTGATGGCTTGCCTGAATATCGGGTGCAGCCAGTCGTTTTGTATCTTTTTTTTTTGTGTACACGACACGCCGTTGTAGCCATGCTACCGCTACTTGACACTATTGTCACTATCTATCATTGGCCCGGGAGTGCCTTGTCCTAAAAAAAAAAATCGAGGATGGACTAAGAGTGAAAGACTAGAAAGATGTCTTGACCATCGAAGGTTCTTTGTGGGTTTTTGTCCTCGGGTCTCTCCTTAGTTCGACGAGAACCCACACTTTGTCCGCTCGGTCAAGGGGTGCCTCTTCTCTGTCACGCTTCCTCTGCCGTCTTCTCCATTAATAGTCTCACCAGCAACGTGCCGGGAAGTGTCTGAGACATTGGAAGCCCATGTGCCTTCTCCGGGCCTTCTAGCCGCTGGACACGGAGTCATGGCAACCCACAAACATGGAAAAGGCGTACCGGACCGTTGGGGGCTAGCCTGGGGGGCCAAGTTGGCCGCCCCTGCGCCGCGCTCTCTCTTTAGGGCCACCAGGATCCCGCGTGCCTTTCTTGTGCGGGCGCAATCCAAATAACCAACGGGATTGCTCCGCCAGAGGCCTTATTTGGGTCTAGCAGCAGGCTCCAAAGTGCCGCCTCTTGAGTCGGAACCGCCGTCCCGCCCTTCAGTGTCCCAGTTCTGCCAGTCTCCGTCTACAAAAGCCACTTGTTTTTTGCGACATGGTCTGCCCGGCGCCGGGTCGGCTTTACAAAGCCCATTGCTTTGAGGTCAGCCAAGCCTTGATAGAAGAGAACCAGCGCTGTGCGTTCATCATGGCCGCTCCCGTCGCTGTACCCCGACTTTTTCCCAACCTTCGGGTCCGGCTCGTCTCCGGGAACGGCACCATCCTCCTCCTCCTCCTGTCTCCCAAGTAGCCCGTAGAATGCCGTCCAAAGATCTGCGACATTGACAAGCGCACCGCCCTCTTGGTAGAGATGGTACAAGATGCTTGTAACCGGCAGGGTGGCGCCATTGCCGCCGTCTACAATCTTGCTGCAGCATTCGCAGCCCAGGTAGTCGTGGGGCCTTGACAGCGCCCGCCCAAAAACAGCTCCTGGACGGGGAATAAAGACGTCTTTGTGCGGTAGCTTCGACTCAAACGTCCATAGCTCATGGAAGAGGAGGCTGTCTGCAGCTTGGCAAGAGATGGTGTCTGCCAAAAACTCGACCAGTTTGTCGACCAGCTCCGTGAAAGCCTTATCCTCTTGCGTCAGATTCGACGAATCATGGCTCAGTTGAACTTTCTGAGCAATGACCGTGGTCCGAAGAACTCTGCTCTGGGAGCTGTATTGGCTACGCAACGGCTTGCCAGTAAGCAGGGCCTGCGCCTGGAGCGACTCGATTTGGTTCGCCAGTTCCGAGAGACTTTGTGCCGCGCGCGGATCATCTTTAGCCCAGCCTTCCAGGCCAAGCTCTGGGTTGCCCACCTGCATGACGTTGGAGAGCCGCTGGAGTAAAGAGGATAACTCGGCCGCCGACATCTTTTGTATTAAGCTCAAAAAGGCCGAGCCCTCGGAGCGTAGGTCGATTCCGCTCGCCAATGCGTTGATGTACCGTGTGATGTAGTCATCTTGCGCAACCGCACTTGCATCAAGAAGCGCAAGGGATCGGAGCAGACTGTCCTCCCACGCGAGCGTAGATTTGAGTACATCGTTCCGTTGTGCAGCGAGGTAAGCATCATCTTCAAGGAGGGCTCTGGCGTGTTTCAAGTTGCCTATTTCCACAGCATCCTCGACGTGTGTGCGAAAAGACGGCAGGCTCCGCAGTGCCTCGTTGTGCTCTCGTTGGGGCGAGTCCGCGACAGACAAAAATACGGAGAGGGGGTTGGCGTAGAAGTGGCACATGTAGGCGTACTGTCCGTGGCCGGTTAGAACCCAAACACACCAGAAACAAGCAATGCACGTACCTTCAAAGAGCTGATGAAGGCCTGTATGCCCGCGACTTCGTTCTGCTGGCGCTCAACGAGGGTACTGAGGAACAGAGGGCCCAATTTCAGACTGCATTCCTCGTGGACGACTGCACACTTGAACACGCTTTCCAGAATCGACGACATCTGCACGACATCAAACTGCGCGCCGTATAGACACTGACCGGCTGATTTCAGCAGGCGAGACTCGAAGAGCTCAACTGAAGTCGCGATGCCGAAGAGCAGGGTAAATTGTATACGATCCTTCCAGGAGCTGGCCGGAGAAACATCAGTAGAGGGCCCACAACAAGTTGGAATGCTAGTGCGCATACTTGAAAAGTACGATCAGATCTGACAGCAGACCCGTGTCAAAGGCCTCGCTATCTTGAAACGTGACAATGACTTGTTTGGATTGACAGGTCGTGAGATATGCGTGCAAGGCCTCTAAATCGTAGTCCAGGTATTTGCGGCCCTACGCGTAGCAAAGCGCCGCGCCAGTCAGTAAGCTGCAGTGACTGAACCTTCATATATCGACCAAATCGGTGATGGTGGTGGTTGGTTTGCGCAATGAGCACTCACATCCCTTCCCAGAGCCACTTCAGCTTCTTCTCCATCGCCAGCAACTGGCTTCGTCACATCCCGAATGATCTTCTTCAGCGTCGCCTTCAAATTCGGCGCCTCCGCCGATCGTAATCGTACAAACCGCCCCTCCACCTCCTCGCCCAAGCCCTCTGCCAATTGCAAGAATAGCAGGTCCTGCGACGCGACATTGGGACCCGTGACAACCAATGCAGCTGGAATCTGGTCCGGTTTTTCAGTTGGCGCGTCGCGCGTGAATGCGGCAACTGCAAGAAGTGTATTGCGGTTCAGGTCTTTCAGGACATTCTAGAGGTCACAAAACACGTTAAAAATTTCCTACGATCATCCCTCAATTCCAGGTATCGAGAAGAGCCCAGCTCAGAGCGTACCTGGATACGAGCTTCAATAGAGGCCCAACTCGCAGCGTACTGCTTCTGCCTCAAGGCCACCAACTCCGGCTTCTCCACACCGCTGAAGAGCGGCACAAACTCTGCAGGAAGCTCTGAAGTGTGCTTCTTGGTGGTTCTGGCAGAGCCCTTGTTGCTCAGCACTTTCCGTCGCTTTGTGGGACGGAACGCACGCTCGGCGGTCTCATCTTCACCAAAGATGAAGGCAGTCTGAAGCTTTCTGTGAGTTGGGGACTCTCGATATTTGTGGGAAAAGTGCAGAATCACATACTCTGTGGTCATTATGTATTACCTCATTGTCATGATCCATTTTGACAGTTGAATCGATGTGCAATTTTTCGAGATAATGCCCTTTTCTCAGGTGATGTTTGGGTGGTAGAAGTGAAAACAGGGAGGATTCTCTAGGTGCACTTGCAGTGGTGAGCAGCGCTAAGACACCCCTGACTGAGCTTTTTTACCTGTCAGCCTCGCGCATGCACAACAACAAAATCACATTACAGAGGTCCAGACTTTGTTTCCGCAACAAACATCGTCCCAGAGATGAGTGACTAATTCCAAGGAAGAAAACGAATTGCCAGTTTGTTGCTTGTGCCTTGCAATAATCACGTAACAGCGGGATGAAAGAGCACTCTGTTGTTCTTCGCCTACATGGTCACTGGCGCTCAACGAATTTGATTATCTTCGAATTCTTCGCACGACCTTTATAGAGACTAGCTAATTGTGCCATATTTGAGTGCGTGTGTACTGCTTTCTGCGGTGAGCGAAGCAAGTAAGAGCACGATGCCATTGAGGCGTCTAGCCGGCTGCGAATCTTTCCTTACACCCCCCCCCCTATAATTTTGATTGATTTGTAACCACACCTTCCCCTTGAGCAGCATGTCCAACAGCGCAGACTCGAAGAAGATCCTGTTGAGCTGAACACTCTTGGATTCTTTTGCCGCTAGCATGTGAGTAGGCTACACACGCCATACGGCTCAAATCGCTCCGCCTTCTCCTGGAACGGAATCGACACTGCTTTTGCCCCAATATGTCACCGTGGGGGACCGCCATAATACCCGAAGCCCACAGCATATCAGAGCATTGCCACACATCCGAGTAAAAGCACAACGCGCGCAATTAATGTACAACAAATCCCACCCAATCTTTAAACCCCTTTTGTAGAACTGCTTTCATTCCACCGTGCCCATTGCTGGAAAGATGGTCATTTGTAAAACAAATCAAGCCTCGGCGGCTGTAGTCGTAGCTGTCTCACGGTCCTAGAAATTCATTAGCCTTTGAACTGTAGGATGATCCTTAGGGGAGAACCCCCCCCCCCTCCCAATCAACCGTGTTGCATGTGTTAATGTGTTTAGAAAAACGCGCATACCTGCTCGGCCTTGGGTTTGTCCTCAGTAGCAGAAGCCTCCTCCTTCTTAGGAGCCTCGTCAGCTTCAGAGGCAGGAGCATGAACCTTGGCAGTTTTCTTTTCCTCTTCCTTGACTTCGGCCTTTGGCTCTTCAGGCTTCACTTCGTCCTTGGGAGCCTCGGCCTCTCCAGCAGCTGCCTTGTCAGCGCCATTTGTAGCAGAGCTCGGCGCCTCCTTGATAGCACCGGCTTCGGCCTTGTGACCATTGACACCGTTCGTTTCCTGGGCAGAAGCAGTCGCAGCGGCTTCCTCAGCAGCCAGTAACTTATTCCACTTCTCCAGCAACGTCTGGGATCGGGGCTTGAATTCGAATTCTTCCTCTCTGGGAATATTGTCGAGCTTCAGCATTGCCTTCAGAACCTTGTTGATCTTGGTGAAGCGAATGATGGTTGTCTCCAGGTCAGGGAAGCCTTCGAGCTTTGTCAGATAGTCAGACATCAATCCCATCTCCTCTTCCTTGGGCCGCTGCTCCCTCAAGAGCAGACCTTTTTGAAGCTTGTGACGAAGGAACAGGACCTCTTTTTGCTTGCGCTCGAATCGATCCTCAGCGCTGACTTCGGGCTCCTTTGGTGTCTGCGTTCGCTCCTCGGATTCTTCCTTGGGCTTCTTGGCCTTCTTGGGTTTGGTTTCGCCAGCAGCCTTTCCGCCCTTTGAAGAGGCCCCGTTGGCCTTGGGTGTGCTGTTGTGGGTGAGCTTGATCTTTGGCTTCTTGGCCGACTCAGCACGCTGAGCGTCGGAACTCTCGGTGTTCTTGCGCTTCTTGTCCTTCTTTGCGACGTGTCCGTCGTCTGCGTCTTCCATCTCTACGTCCTCATCGACAACAGCCTTGGCCTTCTTGCTCGACTTGGGAGTCGCAGCTGCGGCAGCCTTCTCCTCGGCGGCCTTTTGCTTCTCAAGTAGCTCGTCCTGGAACTGTTGCAAGACGTCCTTGTAGTATTCGAGATCGTGCTGCTCCTCGGCCAGTTGGTGAGCAAGAACTAGATCCTTGCGCATCTTGCCAGTCACCTGCCCGGCAACTTGTTCAGGGTCAAGGTCAATCAGATCCTTGTTGGAGACCCAACCGCTTAAAGTCTGTCAGTTCATGCAAACATGAGGCATTGCGCGCGTGAGCGCCATAGGCCCAAGGGTTACTTACAATTCGTTGGTAGCTAGGTACATGATGGGGAATGTTCGGTCCGCTGCACGCTTGCCACCTTCGGCAAAGTCTTCGCGATAGGTACCATCGGCGCGAGCGGCACTGACGGGACGAGACTTCAGGAGAGCATGTGGCAGCATATCCTCGTCGCAAATGATACAGGGCCATTGGGGGAAGCCCTTGAGCTTGATGAAGAAGTGGTCACCAGGCTTGGCATCCGTGTGTAGTACAGCAGCCTTGCCTGCCTTGCCTGCCTTCTTCTCTTTCGTCTTTGACTTCTTTGCCGAAGACAGTTTGCGGTTGGGATGGGATTTGGCCGGGGTGGTGGTGGTGGTGGTGGTGGCGGCAGCGGCGGCATCATCGCTAGTCGGCGCGGGAGCCTGGTCGGTCTGTTCTGGCTGGTCCTCCTGTGACGCGCTCTCTGCTGTCGCATGGGGGGCAGCGGAATCGGGAGCATCCTTCATCTCAACATCAGGCTTGTCGGTCGTCTCTGTTGGGGGAATGCGGCGGTCAGCAAATACGTCGTACACAAAGATGAATAAGAAATCGGCCCAAGGAAGGGAGGGAGCTACCAGCAGCGGC
Source organism: Coniella vitis (assembly GCA_011317545.1). Taxonomy (NCBI): domain Eukaryota; kingdom Fungi; phylum Ascomycota; class Sordariomycetes; order Diaporthales; family Schizoparmaceae; genus Coniella; species Coniella vitis. The sequence continues at coordinate 1,362,225 of WUJK01000003.1, forward strand.
TTCTTTGGCAGCGTCCTCTTCTTTAGCAGGCTCAGTGGATTCTTCAGCAGCAGCCGCCTTGGGTTCATCCACAGCAGCTGCTGCAGTTGTGTTGTCTGTCTTTTCAGGCGCAGTGGTGTTATCAACCTCCATGGGCTGCGCAGCTGGCGCACTAACTTCGTCGGACATGGTGGTGGTGGTGGCGGCGTTGTGGGATGGCAGCGCGTCAGGCAGCCAGAGCTGGTGGAGGTGGGTAGATGGGGGTTGCGTGTTGACGCGTCAATCGCGTCGGTGATCAGGTTGGGACAAGACAAGGAATTGGAAAGAAGGATGGATGATCGATGGCGCGATGGTGGGTGATGGGAGGAAAGTGTGGTGTGGGAGAAGAAAACAAAAAGACGGGGACAACGGCGACGTCAGGTTGGCTGTCTTTAGTTTGAATTGGGAAAGTTGGAGAGAGACGCGGCCAAAACTTCTTTGCAGAGCTCAGTCGCACTTTGCTTATCGGCGGGAATGACTGGGATCGCTGCAAATGCATGGTTGGAGAATGGGCCACAACAGCAAGGGTTAGGGTGGGTGCAGCAGCGCTCTGGCGCAAAAAAGAAGGCCACAAAGGCTGTGTTGCTGAGGCAAAGAGGAGGGAGGGAGGCTGGCCCAGCTCTGGGCACTGCGCCCTGCGAGCGGGTGCAGGCCGCATCAGGAGGGTCGCTCGCGTTGATCTTTTGTTTTTCACCGTACTGCTTGGGCGGTGGAGACCGAGGTGGCCTTGGCTCTCGGGGCTCCCCCATCGCTCTGACACCATTTCTAGGATATCCTTATTACAGCACTTGTCTACGATATGCCGCACCCACCTTTCTTCAGGACTTGGTCCCCTCCCAACAATGAACATCCACATCCACACAATAACTCTTTGTTGTTAGAGACTCGACAAGACTCCTTGCACACCTGTACCCATCTCTTGTTATCCGCTCCCTGAGCCCCTAGAGGCTGGAAGCATGTCCCTCCTAAGTAGCAAGAAGGCTACTTCTGTGTGGCCCCGAGATGCTCCCAGCGCTAGAGAGCTCTGTCTTCTTTCTTTGCTGACTGTAGTACCCTGACGACCCCACAGAGTAGGGCAGAGCCAACAAAGGCTTTGTTGCCGCAGGCCTCAATGTCATCACAGATAGGACACCAGGACGTTCATATCAAGGAAGTGGAATCATACCATTGTACCTTTATTAACTCCTATATCGCGATTTCTTTTTCTTCAGCACACCAACACGCTGTCGTCATGGTTCGGAAACTCTCGAGAACACAGCGTTCGACCTTCGCACTTGATGCTCGTGTCTCCTCGTTATGTCGCCGCTCATTCATCTTCTTCATCGCTCTCCTCGTCGACATCCATAGCTTCAGCCGCCGTAATTTCGAAACCAGGCTCCTGATCCACACCCACGTAGCTGTCGCTCATCAAGAACAATTTCAACTCGTGTTTTCCAGGTGTAGGCACAGTGAACTCCAACTTGACCTTCAACTGACGTCCGACTGTCACGCGCTTGATTGCGAGCAGAGTCTTTGTGCTCTCTTCGCCAACAACAAGCCACCAATTTTCCGTCTTTTTGGCAGGGTAGAACGGTGCGTGGACGACCAGGTCTACTTCATCATCCTCTTCAATCTCGCGCTCGATCTGGATGTTGACATATGCCGGCTCGCCGGCGTGAAGGTTGTCGGGATCTTCAACCTCAAACTCTAGCGAGACATCGGGGTACTTGTTGTTTGTGAAGTTGGCAGCTTCGGCTAGTTGCTTTTGAGAAAGAGACATGGCCTTGATGAGCTCGCCATACTGCGGGTTCTCGTCCGGGTTCATGGCTTCCATGAAATCGAAGATATCCTTGACGCCAAAGCTGTTGGCTGCCTTGACAACTTCTGGTGTAAAATGCGGGATCTGCTTGAGCGGACTGTCACGGTCCCACATGGCCTGGACAACCATCTGTGACATCTCCATGGCGTTCATGGCATTGAGGTGTCCATCAGACGAGAGGATATCAACAGTCGCACTCAAAAGGCTAGTCACCTTGGTTAAGATGACTTCCTGGTCCTTGGCCAAGTCAATCGGCAACTGCATCCTCGAGAAATGCGCCTGCAACAACACAAACGCCTTGAAGTGCGGTGAGTCAAAATCGGGCTGGGCCATCTTGACTGGCACACGGTCGTAAATGCGACGCAGAACGCCGTCCTCGTGTCTCCTGATCTGTATCGTCTCGAATTCTGTTGCAGACGTGATGATTTCGAGGATGCCCTTGAGCTTCGTGCGCGCACTGAGGGAGAGCAGGAAAGTCTGCATCGTAATGTAGGAGATGTTGTAGTAGGCACCGATCATGGCGGCGTTCTGAGGTGCCACAGACCCGTCCTCTTCATCGAACTCGATGATTTTGGACTCGTCAAGTTCTTTAAGAGTTGTCTCAACAAGGTCGGAAAGATATTGGCTAAGTGCATCCTGGGTCGTGTCTAGCAAACTGTAGAAGCTCGGGTTGGCCAACAGGCGGCGGTAGAAGTATGTAAATGTCATCCAGTTGATAGCATCATCACCAGATTCAATCATGCGGGTGCTGATCTCGGTGACAAAAGCATCATGCAAGTATGAGTGTAAGTGGGACTCGACCGGGAGAGCTTCGTTCAGGAACTTCTTGTAGTATTCCCGCTTGACACCTGGCACCATGAGCACACCACGGCCGCGACCATCCTTCGAGGGGCGTAGTGCTTTGCCAAACATTTGCAAAACATCGGTCATCGGGTAGTCGACATACCGATGCTCACGCCCATCAAAGTACTGGGTTCCCATGACGATGACGAGGTGGGCGGTGCAGTCCAGCTCCCAGCAAACTTCGCGTGATGCCACCAACACCTGGATTGCACCATTGTCGTACAAGTACTTGACGATCCGTTTATCGTCATTGCTGAGTGCTTCGTGATAGTAACCCACTCCATGAGATAGAGCCTCGGCGAGTGCTTCCTCGTGTATACGGTTGAGAAGAGGTTGAATTTGCTGAACATCAACATGAAGGAAGCGGTCTTCATCGTCCTCAGCTAGACACGCTGTCAGAATGTCTCTGGTCGTAGCCCGCGTCTGCTTCCGATTGGGGACGAAGACCAGAGCAGGTCTGTCAGGAGACATTTGGGTGATGGCCAAGTACGTGGGCTTGGCCATGGCCAGCATAAGAGATGGGAAGTGAGGAATGGTGTATGACTGAATGTGGAGCTCCAATGGTATAGGGCGAACGTGAGGGCTGAAGTTGTAAATGTCATGCTTCTTGGCATCGATCCATTCTCCAACATCTCGGGCATTGGCCAGGGAAACACCGAGACCGACAATTCTCATGGGCAATTCAGTCTGCGTGCGGATGTAGTGCATCCTGGATACTATAGTTTCGTAAATGTAGCCCATAGAGCCGCCCAAGAGTTGCAGTTCATCCGCGATGAAAAGCTCGACGGCCTGCACATTCTTTCTCCTCTTCCATTGCCTTGACAGGACGTCCCACTGCATGGGCGTGGCAAGAATCAGGTCGCCTTGTTCCAGCAGCTTGAGGTCGGCTGTGGTCTCCCCAGTCATCTTGACAATATCCTTGCCGCCTCGCAAACCAGAAAGGCGCTTCTGCCAATCTTGGAATCGGAGGTCCACTAGCTCTTGGAAGGGTGCAACGTAGACAGCGCGCCCAGCGTCGGCTTTGGACCAGTGGCGGAGTAGCGCAAACTCTGCGCAAACGGTCTTGCCACTTCCTGTGGGTGCGCCAACAAAGACGTTGTTGTCCGTGGCATAGAGGGAATTGAAGGTCTGAGTCTGAACCTTGTTAAACCGATCCCATTGAGGATACAGCCCAACGTACTCCTTGAGCTTGAGAGCAGAGGCCGGGAGAGGCTGAAGATCAAGTAGTTCAGTGTGAGGGGGGAACTTCTCTGGAAGAATGAGTTTCTGGAAGGACACTGCAATTCTGGTTTCAGAATGCATCCACCTGTCCGAAACAACAGAAATGAAATAATTAGGAGGCATAGGATCGACAATTGGCACGGTGAAGTCAACAATGTGCTCGTTGGACTCCGCCTCTGCATAGTCCTTGCGGAGCAGGAATGTATCGTGGAATAAGATCTCTTCGCCGTCGCAATCCTCGACAAGGATCCAAAAGCTCTCGGCTGTGCCGTGAATATCCTCGTCCCACTCAAAATTAGGAGTGATCGTCAACTCGACGCGCAGCATCGATCTAGTCAAGGGCTGGATCTGTGCTTGGACTTCGACTCTGGGGAACTTGTTGACAAAACCAACGACCGTACGCCCGGCCTTGGGCATGCCCAGCAGTTCACCCATGCGTGGAGGGTCAAGGTCGAAGAAATTACTCCATGGCACCTCCGTCCGTTCGGCCTTGGCGATAATATCCCTTGGGCAAGTTGGAAATTGGCGCAGCGGCGTCATGGTTGGCCACATTCGCTTCTCCGCCATCTTGCAGAGATTCAGTGCTGTCTTGGCAACTGAAGCCCAACCTTTCTTCAATGCAATTTCGAAGACCGCCCGAAGAATACGTCCTGCGGATTGCGTGACGTACACCATGTCAGCCATGAGAGCCAAGCCATCAAGCTTCAGGCGGGAAATATAGGCTTGAAGGAGCACATTGATCTTGCAGTGCGCCTCTTCGATGCTTTCTTTCACGGGAATGGGAACTCTGGTCAGGAGTTTGGCGATTTCCAGTTTCTCTTCCTGCCGTACGGGAATGTACTTGAACTCGGCGCTGAGTGCAAAAACTCGGAAGAGTTCAATATTCGTGATGGACGGTTGAATGAGGTTGTTGTACGTCTCCATGGATCCATAGGTGATGTAGTAGTGTGATGCAATGCGTCCCAACTCCGTGGCCTGCATCCTGCCGGTCTTCTCGTCGTATTTGATCAGATTGGCTTTGCGCAGAACATGCGCTGCAGAATGAATAAGATCCACTCGCTTTTGTTCCAGGCCTTCGTCGTCTTCATATTCGACTCCGACGCTGTAAAGACCAGGCGACCGAAGCATTCTTACAAACAGGTACGTGTAGCCCAACCAGTCAACACCCTCATCGCGACTCCGCACATTGCCCAACACAATCTCTGCATTGAGATTATCGACCAAGCGGCTAACAAGCTGACTTTCGATCGGCAATTGCTGATTCATCAAGGACAGGTAGTATTGCATCTCGCCTTGACTTGTGATGATGATACCTTCACCGAAAGTGTCGTATTGAGGACGGCCAGCGCGACCCAGCATCTGCAGGACGTCTTGAGGGCTGAGCTCCACCCAACTACCCTTCTCGGGAGAGTAAACTTGCGTACCCTTGATGATAACAGTGTGTGCAGGCAAATTGACACCCCAGGCAAGTGTTGCTGTACAGACGAGCACTTGTATGTGTCCCTCTGCAAAAAGGTCCTCGACTTCAGTCCTGTCAACGCGGTTCATACCAGCGTGGTGGATTCCAAGTCCATAAGGAAGAATGTCTTTGAGGTCTTTGTCGCTAGCTTGTTCTGAGGCTTCCCTTAAAATTTCCCGACTTCCGACATCGCTCTTGAGGATCTGGTTAATAGTCTCCATTTCCATGGCTTTGTCGCGAATGTATTTGGCAGTCTTGGCAGTTTCCTTCCGCGAGTGGACAAAAATGAGCATCTGATTTCTGTTCTTGCCCACATGCTCCAGGACTTTGTTGTACGTGACATCGTTCATGACCTTCAGCTGTTTTATGGCCTTCCTCTCCGTCACGCCAATGAACTCCTGTCGCAGTGGACAAGGTCTGTAGCTGCCGTCAAAATGGAACATGCCCTTCTCTGGATCGACGCGGAGGAAACTAGCGACGTCTTTGTAGTTGGGCAGTGTAGCTGAGAGACCGATGATGCGTACAGGTTCGCCCGTCTGCTCTGTTCTTCGAATCGTGCGACTGACAATGCTTTCAAGGACAGGGCCGCGATCGTCGTGCAAGAGATGGATTTCATCAATGCAGATGAGGCGTACAAGGTTCGTGTAAGAAGTATCGGTTGCTTTGCGTGTAATCACGTCCCACTTCTCAGGCGTGGTGACAATGACCTGTGTCTCGGCAATCTGTTGCTTAGTGAGCTGACGATCCCCCGTCAACTCAGATACCTTGATGCCATAGGGAGCAAGACGTTTGCCAAAGTTACCAACTTGCTCTTGCACCAAGGCCTTCAGAGGTGCAATGCTAACGATCTTGAAGGCATCGAGGTCGATGTCGCCGGTTTCCGGGTCCCTGTGCTTGCCAATTTCTCGCAGCATCGCCAAGAAAGCAACGTTGGTCTTGCCAGAACCTGTCGGGGCGCACACGAGCATGTTTCCGTCATCTTCAAAGGCGGATGGATAGCACCTAGATTGAATCTTGTTGAGCGACTTGACGGTACTGAAAGGCTCTCTGGCCCATTCCGGCATGTCGGACACGGGAATCAAGTTATCGCTAGGGTCATTCCGTTTCTTGGGGGGTGGCACATGGATCTCCTCGTAGCCTTTACCAGCTCGTTTCGTCGAGCCTTCAGGTAAGCGCACCTTCGGGTTCGTCATCAGGTGATTTCCTTGATCGAAGATCAAATTCTCAAGATTGATCAGCTTCTTTGGTTGCAGTCCACCAATCAATTGGCCTTCGGGTCGCTCAGGCTTCGCCTCTTGCTTGAACTCGGCCTTGTCGAGATCCATCTTAATCTCCAGCTTGCCCTTCTTATCTTCGCCCGTCTTACCACGAAGCTCGTCGAGAATCCACTGCAAACCCTCGGAGGCTATCTCGCGCTCGATCGTCTCGCGCTCCTGTGCATTCTCTGCACGAGCCAATTTGGTGAGCCACACAACCTTTTCCCGGTTTGCGATGAGTTCTTGAACGACCTCGTGATGTTCGTAGTCAAACAACTCCATGAGGTCGTTCTCGATCTCTCTGAGTTGCTTCTCATCACCTCCCGGCTCGTCGGGCTCCCCAGAGAGAATGTGCAAAGCTTGTATGGTCTTGTCATGTTGTATGTGAGCATCAGGATACAAGCGCCCTATTTGTCGTTGCAGCCAGAAGGCGTCGATCTGAAAAGCGGGTATGTAGTTGGTGTCGTTGGTCTTCTTTTGCGCCTTGTCGCGTGCTGGGGCAGAGTCGATAATCATGGCGTCTCCGTCGGCCAGACCTGCCGCCTCCTCATCTCGTTCATTTGCAGCGTCGCCAGCTGTTACTTCCTCCTCGAGACCCGGCCGATCCTCCTCATCCTCGGCCTCATCTTCGGAAGAGTCTTCGCGAACTTCGCCCACAATGCCATCCGCATCTTCGTCTTCGTCTTCGAATGCAACGGCAACACCTTGGCGGTCATCTATCTCACCTTCGTCCTCAGCAGCTGCCATCTCTTCGTCGTCATCTTCCGCGTCGTAGTCTGTGATCTTCTTGCCCAAGTTCATGAGCTCATTGAACTCTTTTGGATTTAACGTGACCCCGAGTAGATCATCAACCTCCTTCTTCTTGTCAAAGTCTTTCATATCTTCGTCCTTGAGGTATTCGAGTGTCGCATCAGCCGCACTACGCACCACCTCTTGCGGTACGTCGCCGAGGTTGTTGGCCACGATTGTCAGGATGAGGTCGAAAGTTGCTCTTGTCGCCTGCGTGCGCGGTCTGTACCGAAGTCCTTCGACCAAAGCCTCCGCGCCCGATAAAATGCCTCCTCCTCTTGAGACGTCGGCGCCCTTCTTCTTTTGCTGCAGCCGAAGTATGTCTTCGCCTTCGCGGGCACTGCCCCTTTCCACAGCCGGCATATTCGACTTTTTCTGTTTTGGCACAGCGTCGCGGGCGACACGCGCACCCATGTCTGTGATGGAAAGACGCCCGGCCAGCGACTCTGGGTCGCCAGTGGCCTCGTCCGTCCGCCGCGTCACGAATCGACGGTCCGCCTGGAGAACCAGGTTGGACATGGCCGAGTACTTGTACTGCGACACATCGCGCTGGTAATTTTCGCCAGACATCTTGGCGGGTTGCGAGGTTAAACTGGAGGGACGATCAAGCAAAGATTGTGTGCTGCCAAAGAAGATATCGTCGAGGCGCGACAGGTTCGTTCTGTAGGTAGCTCAAGGCAGAGGCGTCCGTTCGCCACTTGATGGTGGCGAATCTCCCGTACACCTCGCGCGCCGAAATATAGTAGCTCGATCAGGTCATTACAGCTCGAAATCCAGTCGAAGAAAGCTTGTCCGCAGACTGGAATCGGGGTTTTGTTGCACAATGTTCGTTGAATGTTCAATGCGAGACGCGAGCTGGTCATCACGAAAATGAGATCCAAGGGTGCAGGGATGCCATATTTGGCTGAATCAGCAGGACCCACACTATGTCCTCTCTACTATCTAGGTAGTACGTACACTCCAAAACCCGCGAACCATCACGCGCTCCTACACGACACCACCAATATCATTCTTGTGGATAATGTTCAAAACTCCTGTATGCGATATCTGAGCCTCCATCAGGAATTGTGACGCCAAACATGTCCGCAGAGGCAGCGCAAACTATCAAATCGGCACTGGAGCAACATGTACGGCCTCGCGAGGAAGCTGAACACATACGGAGAGTTTTGGCCCTGAATCTCCGATCTTGCTACGAAAATGGCCCTGAAGCTGGGCGTCTAGCTTTGGCACAGCAGGATTGCGTCATCAAGACAACGGATGTGCGCGGCACTCAGCGGGACTACCTCAAAGCATTGCACGCAAACATCAAGGCGCAACGGGCATACGAGGAGGCTGTCAATCAGAACCGCATCGCTAAGGACGTCAGGTTGCCTGGTCCAGAAGCTGCTGACAACAATGCTGCTAAATTGCAGGAACATGTTACCGCGATTAAGGTCAAACGCAAACAGGAGAAACTACAGACTATTGAAAAATACCTCGGTATCCTCGCTCAAAAGCCAGCAGCTGATCCTCAGTATATGCAATCTGAAACCATTTTTAGAGATAAGCCACGTCTCCCTGAGGTCCCAAGCACTGTCATCAGCGGATTTGCTGTAGATAGGGACTCCACCAAATCGGATCTGGAGTCTCTTGTTGACAGGCTAGAGAAGGCGGTGCTACGTTCCAAGCTATTGCTCAGGAAGGAGGAGCAAATTCTACAGGTTGTGAGGTCGCGCTCGGCAGCAGTGCCAGGAAGATTGAGCAATACAAGTAGACTGGCTGCTTTGAGTGTGACGCGGAACGAGCTCATCACTTGGATGGAGGCCGAGCTTGGAAAAGCATCGGCGCCTGAGGAGGACGAGGATGGAATAAGTACTGATATCCAAAGCCCAGAAAACCTTGACGAGGCCCATGCGGATGGACAGCTCGCACTGATCAAGGAACGATATGCAAATTATGTGGCAGCGCGTAAAAGTCTTATCCAGTCGGTTGCGCAACGCCCACAACCTACCATCAAACAACCCGTTAATTCCAAGACCAAAAGGAAATCTAACATTGCGGTACCCGGCTCCACCTCGCATCTTGTTATACCCTACGTCGAACGACTATTGTCGGTATCGTATGAACAAAAGGCTGCAATCGCGCAAAAAGCTCACTTGAACACTGTTCTTACAAAACAAACTGAAAATACGGAACGAGTATTGAGCCACCTGGCTGAAGAAAGCCAGCTGCTACCCAAGTACGTAATTGGCAGACAGCAAGGATCCGACGATGGCATTGCTAGAGAGAAGACAGGGCAGCAAGCCTGTAATCGCATTCAAGGCTGGATAAATGCGGCCGACTCAGCCAAGCTTGCGACACTGGAGAATGTCGCGGAGAAAATCGAGCAAGGTCAGATCGCACTGGAGGGCTCAACGGCATATCTGACCGAGATTGATCAGCTCCTTGGACGAACCACAATGCTACGGGATACTGATGCGGATGGAGATTCGATAATGGACGATATATGGCTTTCTCAGAGTGGAACTCCGCAAAAAAGCGTGGACGTGCCCACAAAAGCCGGAACAGGTACCAACCATGGCCGAAGGGATGTCTGGTCTGTTCTCAATGGAGGCTTGGGTTTGATCAATGCTGAGGACGCGCCTCTGAAATAATGTGAAGGTCAGACACAATACACTACGTCATTAAAAGCCACGATTTGCTACACTTAAAAGCTCAAAATGCTCCCTGTATTTGAGTCCATCGCAGATATAGCCGGGTATTACGATTCATTCTCCTACCACACCGTTACCTCCCCTTCCGTCATCCGCTCAAAATGCCCGATATCCGGAGTGACAGGTCAAGGACAGTAAGATGCTCGTCTGCACCATCCACAAGTCGCTTGTCAACCTCGGAGAAGACCATGACAATCTGATTCTTCTTCACATCTGGGATCGTTTCATCGTAGATGACTGCCTGGTACAGTTGGGCGACCACCTGGCCTGCGCTCCAGCCCTCTGCAACCATATCCTCCACGGTTTTGGATATGGAAGAATAAGTTCCGCGATTCGACGTCGGCTTGATAGCCTCGACAAGACGGTCCACGGTAGTCTCTGGTATCACGCCAGCAATATCCTCAATAATCTTGACCGTCACGGGCCTAGAGTCCACGTCCATCTTGTCTCCCTCAGTGCCCACGGGGGCGCTTGCACCCACAAGCCGTGCGGCGCTTTGCAGAAATGTGATTGCTTTGCGCAAGTCTCCCTCACTGCACTTGATCAGTGCATCAACTGCACCATCTTGCAACGCCACACCTTCATTTTCCGCGATCTGTTCTAGCCTCTTCTTGGCATTGCCCTGATCCAAGCTCTTGAAACGGAACTTGCTGCACCTACTTGCCAGCGGGTCAATGATGCGCGTGACGTAGTTGCAAATCAGACAGAAACGTGTGATTTTGCTGTATGTCTCCATTGTTCGACGTAGTGCGCTCTGCGCATCTTGCGTCATGCTGTCGGCCTCGTCAAGAATGATGATTTTGAAGGGTGGGCAAGGATAGCGAGACTTGTAGCCTGGCGGAGGGCTCGTTAATTGCATGCGAGCAAAGTCTTTGACTTTCTCTCGGACAATGGATATTCCACGCTCGTCCGAAGCGTTCAGTTCCAGGACGCGCTGCTTCATGAACTCGGGCCCAAAGAGCTCCTTGGCTAGCGCAAGGATTGTGGAGGTTTTACCGGTTCCTGGAGGGCCATAAAACAACATGTGAGGCAGCTGCAGTCATGTCAGAGTACCGTAGATTATGGATTATGTGGTCAACGTGGGAGTGTGACGCACATTAGATGCTTGAAGGGTTCTTTGCAGTACGGTGATCGTGTGGTCTTGGGCCGTGACATCGTTGAGGTTTCTCGGACGGCTGCAATATAATTTGGGTCAGCTTTAAGTCAGGGGGTATTCTATAATTAGATGACTCCGTTGCATACTATTTTTCCACCCATGGTTGCGCTCTTGGCGTCTCTGTAGTCTTCTCGGGTTTGCTTGCGCCGCTGGCGGCGGCGGCCTTGCGGGCTTTGATGTCGAAAAAGCTGGCCATCTCGAAGATGCGAATTCAGTGCTTGCAGAAAACGGTAGTCAAGTATTGGGATAGAAAGGCGTTGGTCAAAAGGATAAAGTCGGAAGCATGCGTAGTCAGAGTAAGTCAAGTCTCTGCATGAAACTGACGCTGATGTGCAGGGCGAGCTCGGACGAAGTCAATTTACGCGTCAACGATATTCAAGACGCGTCTCTCAGAAAGTGGCAGGTGCCGGGGTTTGGTGCAGTGAGTGGGTGCCCCTCCACGGGCCAGGCGTGCGGGGGTTCCCCTCAATAAACTGTATAGTAAACCTCAGCCTTATGCGCATCCGTATCCCCCGGCATACAGCTCATTCACGGATTCATGAATGTTTTACTATGTATAGATAGTCCTTGTGCACATTTCAAGGTTGTTGTACCAGTATGCAGTAGATAGGTAGGATCATAGGCATCAAAATTGGACGTCATGTATTTTTTTGCTTGAAATCCACAGCTTTATATTCTTTCGAAACCGCAATCTGAATCAACGCACTAATGAGCCTAATATGTCCGGGAGCTATTGCAGAAACCAGCTTTGTAGTTGAAAACAAACCTCTTTTTCTTACCAAAGGGAGAAACTGCATGGCAAGCTAGAATGGAAAGCGCAAAGGCAGCCTTGTTGGCCTCCCTTGTGTGAGTAAGTACCTAAGTCCCTGAACTGACTGGCTGCCCAGCTGCCCAGCTGCCTAGGTGCTAGGCGACCTGGAGCACCCAGCTCATTCCGGCTGGAACCGCTGTGGTCCCCTGTTCAAAAGTGGAGCCTGTATTGACGGCTACCTGCTAAGCCTGTGATATATCCCACTTTCCCTCCCTCCAACAACACTTGAGCAAACGACGCCACTTGAAGCAGACCATTCTTTACAGCGTCAACCAGCTTATCTTGAACCCTCGACTGACGATATTCAAACCCCAGTCTATGCGACTCGCCATATCCATTTCAGTCTGAGAAGTGGCCGCCATGGCGGATCAATCCATCATCAGAATCACCAAGGTACGTTTACAGCAGCACTGCGGGGTTGCACACGATCTTTTGATGCTCCCGCGACGGTCTCGTCTGGCCTTCCCTGGCTTCGGCTTGCCCTTCCTGGCACTTTATCTGGCGATAATAACGTTCTGATCATATTCACAGGAGCTTGGCGACCTCCAAAAGAATGCCGATCTCTGTAAGAATGCCCCAGGATTCCTTGAGCGGCCTCAAACGGTTCTCCCCTCCCCCCCCCAGCTTGGCTCTACTGCTAACGCACATCTAGCCCTGGCTGTCGCCTGCCGGGACACTGACGTTCGCAATATCAAGGCGATCATTATCGGTCCTCACGAGACTCCATATGAGTTTGGCTTCTTCGAGGCAGGTAGTCCTTGCAATCTGGTACATTTTCGCGGCTAACAACAAACAGTTTACGTTCAAGTTCCATAGAGGTAAGTGCCTCTGCGCGCGGCTGATGCCTGAAGCAGCACGCTGACATGATAACCAAAGAGTACCCTAGAAAGGCACCTGGTGTGAGCGCCAACACGACGAATGGAGGCCGCTGCCGATTCAATCCCAACATCTACGCTACGGGTCGTGTCTGTCTGTAAGTTGCATGGCATGCATGACATTTTAAAGTCTTTGTCCCGCTAATCAGAATGCTGCTCTTCAGATCTATACTTGGGTATGTTGCACGCTGCGAGTCATCGCGTTGCAGACGATTAACAACAAGTGTAGTACATGGCGCGGAGAACCTGGTGAAGAATGGTCCGCCGCGCAGGGCCTCGAATCGATCCTTATATCCATCCAAAGCCTGATGTCATCAAACCCATATGAAAATGAACCTGGCTTTGAGGACGCAAATGGGCCACAAGACAAGAAATACCAGAAGGAATATGTGCAAAAAGTATAGTCTGCGACCTATGCGGCTTCCCTATGACGTCTCGCTAATGCATGGGTTTTTGATAGATTCGACATGAGACACTCCGCATCTCAGTCATTCAGCGTCTCGAACAATACCTACAGATCGGCCCTGATGGAAATGTCAACCCAGCCGCCACGTCGTTCGACGACTACGATGTTGACATTGAGAGTCTCGAAGGGGGTGCTAGCTTTGAGCCTTTCCAAGACCTCTTCAAACGCCGCTTTCTTTGGTACTATGAATCGTATCTCGCAGCGATACAAAAAGCCAGTCAGGAGGTTCAGGAAGGCCAAGCTTTCACGAAAATGCCCTTTGAGGGCGGCGGCAATATGATGGACGGAAAATTCCATTATGCACAGCTTGAGAAGCGCCTGAGGAACATCAAAAGAGTCCTTGACGAGGAGCCCATCCAATGGGCAACTCAGGGCGCCCTATTTGCACAGCAAGAGGAGACTGTTGCTGTTAACCTTAAGCGACAGCTTGCTCAAGTGCGTGAGAACTACAAGCAGCACAGCATCCCGCACAATGTTGAACTCGAAAACGGTAATCCGTTTGTCTGGGTCTTTACATACTTTGGACAACCCATGACAAACATGGACGGTGGCTTGTTCCGAATCAGGATCAATATCAGCTCCAAGTTTCCAGAGGAACAGCCTCGGGTGAAATTTGAGACTCCATTGTTTCACCTGCGCATTGCTTCCGATGGTACCCCTTGCTATTGGCCGCCTCCCAACAAGCGGGAGAACATGCAGGCGCATCTTGACGCCATCGTTGAGATGCTCGAGGAAGAGAATCCTCCTTACGATCCTCGAACACTGGTCCACCCCGATGCATTCCAGCTGTTTTGGGGCAATGATGCGCAGAAAAAGCAATATCGCCAGCGCTTGCGCCGCAGTGTTCAGGCGTCTGTGGAGTGAGGCGTCCCTGCCACTCAAGAGCCTCTAGCGGGAAAGCTTGTCTCAGCGATTATTTTCTGGTCTCCTTGGTGTCATTGGCTATGCTTCATTTTTACAGTTTGGTCATCATGCTAGGCGTTGGTATTCGGATGGCAAAGGTACGGCATATTCAGCGATTGGGGAGTGGGAAGGCATGGTTACGGTGCTAGCCGTGCGTAGCCATTAGTGGTCATTACATGCCAGCGGCTTTCTGGCAATCCCCTTGTCTTTGAGGTTACCGGAGTTTACATGTATTGATTGTCATGGCGTTACGGTCTGCTAGGGTGAGTGATACCCTTATTTGGCCACAGGAACTCAATACCAGCAAAAGGTTGCATTTGGTCGTGATGAACACGGCAATAACCGTTTAAGAAGTCTTAACTTAGTTGACCTCGTAGGCTTGTTTCCAATTCTTGGTAGGCTCGATAGTCGTGAAGGCTTGCAAGCCCATCAATCAAACTCCCCAAACCCCCAATAGGACAACAGGATCCTAAGTACCGTAGTCATAGACAATGCTTGTCTTTGCCAAGTAGTACCATCGCTGCCGACACACGCATAATTGCAAAGCACATGGCGCCCACAACATTGCTACGGCAAATGTAGGTGTGCATCTCCATGCACCTTCTGAGTACCTGGGTAGGTAGGTATTCACTGATCAAAGCTGGTGGTCTGGCTGCGCCAACTTTACGCCACGCGGCGATCATCGGAAGGCCAACCTTGAACATTTCATTTGCACATAGTTCCAGCCTCGTCCCTCTTGCAGTCTTGCTCACAGACAATCTTCCAACTGGGTGTGATCTTTGCTTCCTTCTGAGGGCAGCGCCCCGCTGCTATACACCGCGTTTGGGCCTGCCACTTTTAGAATGTTTCCTATCCCGAAGTGGATCAAACGGGGTTGCTATCCCGTCTACATGCTTTCCATCATCTTGATTCGGCACCCCCGTGAACTCGTATGTCCCATGCGCACCCATCAAAGCGGGCGTGCCAAGTGTTGGTCTTGCGAGCTGCTCTGCGTGCAGTTTATCGAGCGCCTCGCCTTCGACAGCGTACTGGGCCCAGTTAATTGGCGGGCAGCGGACGATTGCTTGTGGTTTGGGGAGGTTAGCCCAGGGCGGTGCGGCGGCGGAGATTGACGGGGCACTGCTGCCGGATGCTGTTGCTTTGCCCTTTTCAGACGAGGAAGCTTTCATTGCCGAGGGCTTCAACCCGGTATTTGTGTATTTTTTACTGTTTTGATTGCCATTATCATCGTTGTCGTCATCTTCTTGGTCGTCATCCTCTTGGTCGTCATCCTCTTCTTTCATCTCGACATCCGAGTCGTCGCTCAAGACCGCATGTCGATTGTGCTGCTGCTGCTGCTGCTGCTGCTGCTGTTGTTGTTGTAGTTGTTGCTGTTGGCCTTGACTAGGCCCGCCCTGGCTCACCAGTCCACTTGCCAGATCCCTGGCAAAATCCAACGGTCTCTGTACGGCAGCATCTTTCGCGTCGCGCAGCTTTCGGATATCCCGTTCGGCTTGTTGCTTTTGGCGTAGAAGTATGTTGATTGTCGTCTGTAGAGCTATCACGTCCGGGTTGTTGCTGAAGTCGAGGGGCTCCAGCGGCACGGAAGGCGGAGCCGCGCTGGGGACCGTTGCTGGGTGGGACGCATGCGTCAGGGGTGCGCGGCCGCCGAGGGACGCGAAGTTTGTCGGGATCGTGGGCGGGGGAATGGGCGTTTTGGACTTGAGTGGCTGAAGAGGAGGTGTTATGGGACTGACGGGGGGTCTGTTGGTTTCGGCCGGTGGTGGTGGGGTTGGCCTTTGCGGTTGTGGAGCTTTGGATTGTCGTGAGGAGGACGGAGAGGTCTGCGGCGACCGGGGATGTGGCTGTGACTGATGAGAGTGTGTCGGAACCTGAGGTAGAGGCTGATGTGGGTGATGTTGAGCGCGCGCGTTTGATGAGGCAGGAGAGGATGAGGACAGCGGTTGTGTATGTGTCTGCGCAGCGCTTGAAGCGCCGCCGGCGGCGGTGGGGTTGCCGGTGAAACTGTGATGGCCCGTCTGCGCCGAGGCGGCAGCAGGTTTGGCACTAGACGGTAAAGGCACGGCCGTTCCTTGCGATGCTGCTTGCGTGTTCAGTTTAAGACTCTGCATGCTTCCGGAGCCGCCGTTCAAGAGGCGCGTGCTGCTGCTATTGTTGTTGGTGGTGGTGGTGGTGGTGGTGTTTGGCTGCATGACCGAGGGGTTGTTCAAGGGTTTGAGTTGCTGAGAGGACTGCTGAGGGGCCTCTGTGGAAGTGACGTGCCTTGTATGCAGGGAGATCCAGGCTACCTCCAGATAAGAGCAGGGCTCCCCGCACATTAAAAGCAGGGATCTGGCCTTTTGCAAGCCGCCGACTGGGATATCAGTGGTATCTTGAGTATCTAATGCTGGCGGCTCTCTTGACTGCCTGTACATAGTACTATGTAAACAGGGGTTTGAGCCTTATTAAAGTCTATATTTCTTCCCTGATGGGCGGGATGCCCCATATATCAAGTCTTGGAGCAAGAACAAGTGTTGGCACGACTGATGAAGGAAATTGAATACTGGATTATACAAACAAGTGATACTACAGCACATGCGTCTGCTTGTGATAATTTGCTTTGGCCAGTTGATCAGCGCTTTGTGGGGAGGAACCAGACGACATTCACCTTGAGCGCCTGACGAGGATTCTAGCGGGTCAAAACATGGGATGCCGGACGAATTTCACCACTTTCTTAACGCTCTACCTGGGTAGCATCAAGCCCGACTTGAGAGATATCCTGCAACAAACAGACAATCTCAAAGGTGAAATGCGTTATGTACCCCTACATGGTTACTAAAAAAGATTAGGGATTGAAACAGATACATCGGTAACTCATCAAATACATCAATACCTTGAAACGCTGGAATCCAGTGCGCCAAGGAGGCAGGGCGGTAGGTCTCCGGACAGCAGTGACGCCTCGATGTGCTTGTATACTGCAACTTTTTTTCTCGAGACCATGTGGGCAGCTGGTGAACTTCATATTTCGAAGAAATACTGCATTCAATTTTGATTTCCAGATTGAGTACATACATATTCGACTCGTGGACCTGGCTCTTGCAAAGGCTACTTATTTGATTCGGTAAACAAAAATGCCATGTACTATGTATGCCTTGCATTACCTTGTGGATGGGTGCACATAGTACGTGCTCTCGAGCATGCACATGCACACACTAACACGCACTTGTGCTCCACATTTCAATTCCTCCATCCAAGCCACCAAGCAAAGAATCGTCATCTCCAAACACCATTGCCGTTTGCCATGGCTCAGGTGCGTGCTTTTGCAAGATTTCTATTTGACACCAAACTTGTTGAAGCCGTTAGCCTGCTGGGCAGACTTAGTGCTAGCGCACTGCGCGCCGGAAAACATGGGCACATGGTAAGGTTGATGGGCCGCAACCCGCCACGGACACAAAGGGCGGCGGGCGCGCAACCACATACGTCATGATGTTATCGAGTGCAAGGTGAAGGGTTGGCATACGTTTCTTATAACATAGCAGTAGCACCCATGCTCGGTTGGCTGCCGGCTCGTGAGACTTGTCGAAAGGGCGCTGGGACCATAAGAAGGACTTGGCTACTATTATTTCTTGCTGCGGTTGTCGTTCGCATTGTTACTGCTGCGGCCTTGTCCCTTTTCCGTGCTATCGACTTCTATCTGCCCAATCCAGCTGGCGCCAAGTACATCAAGCCCAAGTCAAAAGACATGAAGCATTTCCTTGGGGGAAGGAGTAGCGACGACGAGGATGGCCCTTCCGGGCGCCCATCGTCGCCTAGGTACAACAACGAAGGATCAGAGCCAAACGAGCGCACGCGACTCTTGCCAAACCGGCTGGACAGCGACGTTGCCTACCTGAGCCCCGATGACCCAGCGGTGACGCCCTACAACCTCTTCACGGTCCGCTTCACGAGATATATCACCATTTTCTTTACATTTGTTACATTCTTGTGGTGGATTCTGCTGCTCATCTCCCTCTTCATCACGCCTCCGGGCCTGTCGACGCGAGGGTCGGGTTTCTATGCCTTTAGTTTCGCAACTGTGGCACTAACGACCCTCGTCGTGCTGCTCCTCTTCTTCTCGGCCCCTTCGAAAGCGGCGCGCACCCTCGCTCTCGCCATGTCAGTGTTCTTGGCAGCCGACATGATCATGATACTTGCTATTCCGAAGCTTCGACATGAAGAGGCTTGGACAGGCGTGGCCAGTGTGATTTGGGCGCTCATCATCTCTGTCTGGACCTTGATCGCCGACCGCACCGTGCAATGGGGCAAGGCCGAGGAGGAACAACGGCTGACGGGTAGAGAAGAATCGCGAAGGACACTTTTGGAGTGGACGGAAGTGCTGCTGTCGACAATCTTCTTGGCGGTGCTGGTAGTTGGCGCCTTCTTATTGACCTGCACGTTGATTCAACGGGCAGTGGACGCCCAAGAGACACCTCCTGGCGTGCTGTACTGGGTCGACGGCGACAAGTACCAGATCCATCTGTACTGTCACGGCAATACGACCGAGTCGAATGGAAGGAAGCTGCCAACGGTCTTATTTGAGGGAGGCGAGGACCCAGTGGAATACGGCTTGTGGCATTTCGCAGACAACGCTGTGGCGAATGGCTCGTTCAGCAGGTATTGCTTTGCCGACCGGCCAGGCATGGCTTGGGTTAGTTGACACCGGCCCAGCGCACAACCACAGGCAAACCCTAACTGACATACCAAACAGAGTGATACCGCACCGTCGCCGTTCTCAGCGAGCCAGGCCACCGAGGCCCTCAGCGAAGCACTGGCACGGGCTGGCGAAGAAGGACCCTGGGTCCTCGCGAGTGCAGGCATTGGCTCCATCTACTCGCGGGTATTCAGCTCTCGCCATGGCGAGGCCATCAAGGGCCTGGTGCTTATTGATCCGCTACACGAGGACCTGCTCGGACGCGTCGGTGACCCAGGCCGTGGCTTCATGCTCTGGTTGCGCGGTATTATATCGCCACTGGGCGTCAATCGGCTGCCAGGCGCGCTCTTCCGCGGCCGCAACAGCCAGGACCGCATTTGGGGCATTGTATCCTACCAGAGCGGAAAGCAAATATTCGCAAAGCTGCAAGAGAGTCTTGTTGCGGACTCCCTTACGCGACGTGATGTGACGTCGAGCCGGGCTATCCAGATTCGCGATGTTCCCTTGTCCGTCATCAGCTCGGAGCTGCAGATGAAGAGAGACAGCCAGTGGGAGGGCAAGCAGCGGGATCTCACCCAATTAACGGACAATCTGCACGATTGGGATGTTGTCCGCGGCGCGCCGCACCAGATCTGGAAATCGCTCGAGGGACGCGAGATCATTGAGCGGAGGATTAAGCAACTGGTAAATGGCAAATGAAACGGCGCCGGGCTCGTGTACGATGTAAGACCTGTCGCTAGGAGCCAGTAGAGAAATTGAAGGTGGGGATGGCGGTGCGCGGAGGGCGAGCCCCTGAAGGCAACATGGAACAGGAAGGGGGTCCGTCAATATGCATCAATCACTGTGTAATGAATCCTTTTTTTTTCTTTTCGGATGTGCGAGGTGTGGATGTCACACACAGGATCGAAAGAATGACTTGGTTGATCCTTCTACGATACTTAATAAAAACAATTGATAGGCGGCTAGGCTACCAGTCAACCTCCAGTTCAAGTGTGGCAGTGCCCATGGTAAGCTCTGTTTTTAAGCATAAAAACACAAAAAGACAGCTATGGACAGTAGGCAATTGTGCTGGCATGCCTGGACACCTCCGGTCCAAGCACTTGGAGCTTATATACCCGGTACTATTATAAGATACTTGTTCAAATAGCACTTTGCCGAGCTTGAACTATATATAATAGAATAATTTCTTAAAGTATTTCAATTATAATTTGATAAATAACAATGATAATATGATTTTTATGTAAATTATTAAATTATTAAAAAATTAAATATATAGTTTTAATAATTCATTATCTTATTATAAAATATAAGAATTATGGAATTATATTTACATTTTATATTATTTCATGATATTTTCACTGTAGAATCTGGTTACTGTGTTTTCAAAAACTGATAACACTCTAGCAACCTCGAAAAAGAATAGCCTCGCGAGCAGGGGAGTGTCCAGGGGGTCTCCCCTGGGGAAAAGAGCCCTGTAAGCTCTCCGAGATTGCTAACTCGCCCTGTAACCGGGCGTGCTAGGGAGGGCTGACTGCACCCGGCCGCGGCTAAGAACACCTACCAGCACTGCTGCATAGCACAGCATACAGTGCACAGCGTACCTGGCGACCAACGCTAAGCCTGAACGTTATTCGACCTGCCATTGGTGTCCTGTGCTCTGGCAGAGGCCCCATTCTCTCCACTTCACCACCTTCACCTGCTTAAGCGGTCACCGTCTCTGGCTCTCCATCCGACTGGTCTCTGCCACCGAGTACAGATTGCCTCGCTTTACTCGCACCGCACCGCACTGCACCGCACCGCAGGATCCCTTTCACCAGCTTCTGGCACGGCCACTGGAACTGGCACTCGCTCTGGCTCTGGCTCTGCTTTCTTCTGGCTGCTTTGCTGGCACCTGGTAGAGCAGGAAATGGGGGCTTTGCTGTGTTGAATTTGCGCTTTATTCCTCTCCCTCCTATTCTAAGCCACGGTACGCCGCCCATTCTCTCCTCTGGAAATTGCCCTTCGCTACCAGAGGCGGGGACCTGTCGATCGCTTCTTCCACTCGACCCGTTTACTTTCTTCTTTACCTAGTGTCAATCGCAAGCGCGACCTCGTCCCATCCAGACCAAACCATTCTCGACCCGAGTCTTTCATTCACATTCGTTCTTCTGTCCCTCGACCCTCCCCCCCCCGGTCACCCTTCGCTTCGCCTTTGCTTTTTATCGTTCCCGCTCCCACGACCTGACGCCAACCCGGCGCCAACCCTGCCCACTCAACTGCCCTTGTTGAAGGGCCCCTTGAACGCAGGCCAGCCACTCAGGGATGCGAGCTGCCGCTCTGCGATTCTTCCAATTGCCCATCGATCGAGTCCTCCAGAACGAATAACTGCCCCACGCGAGAACCATCATCGGTCATCCGAGGCCGGACGCACTTTCACGAGACCGGCTATCACATCGCGGTCGTTTGCGACAGCGGCTGGCTATTGGGCACGGCTTTTCATGCCAGAGACACGGACGCTGTTGACCGGCACGGACTGGCTGTGGAGAGCTGATCGCTTGATATTCTGCCTCAACAACGACGTCGACGACGCCCGCCTCCCCACGATCTCGCTGCACCGACGTCTCGATTGTACACCTTCACACTGGAGTCAGGAGAAGAGGCGGATAGCGCTATACAGAGCGGCCCACCATGCTGGGGCCTGACTATGATGCTGGGCCCCCAGGGCCCCCAGGGCCTCCTGGGCCTCTCGGACCTCCCGAGCGTAGTCCCCGACGACGGACGCCCGAACGGAGCTTCACAGCCGACGATGCGAGAAACTACTCCCCCTACCGCCCGCCGCGATCGAATCCAGGCTCCCGCGACGGCAGGAGACCGTCGCTCTCACCTTCCAACGCGACTGGCGAGAAGAGCTGGGAGCCCGACGCGTCGAGAAATCCGAGTCGAGAAAGAAATCGGTCTAGAGGCCGCAACGGGCGGGCGCCGAGCGGACAACGGACCTGCAAAAAGTGCGGCGAGACGTTGACAGGACAGTTCGTTCGCGCCCTCGACGGAACGTTCCATTTGGATTGTTTCAAATGTCGGGTAAGTCGAGTCCTGCACCTACAGTTTGTGATGCATGAGTGCCTGTCCAGGTGGTGCTGATTCAGTGGGCTGACGCCCGATTATAGGATTGTGGCCAAATCGTGGCATCCAAGTTCTTCCCCGCCGAGGATGAAGATGGCCAAGGCCAGTACCCCCTTTGCGAAACAGATTATTTCCGACGACTAGGGCTGCTCTGCTACCAGTGCGGCGGCGCGCTCCGCGGCTCGTACATCACTGCGCTCGAGCGCAAATACCACGTCGACCACTTCACCTGCTCCTTGTGCCCTACCATCTTTGGTGCGCAAGACAGTTATTATGAGCACGATAGCCAGGTCTATTGTCACTACCACTACTCCACTCAATTTGCTCAAAAGTGTAACGGATGTCAGACGGCAATTCTTAAGCAGTTTGTCGAGATCTTCCGCAACGGTCAGAACCAACATTGGCACCCGGAGTGTTACATGATCCACAAGTTCTGGAACGTGCGACTCGCCGCCCCGAACGATGCAGAGAACCAGCCGCCTCCAATAGACGATGAAAAGACCAGGGATTTGGTCAAGCAACAGGAAGAGAGGATGGAAGAAAAAGTCTATCGCATATGGAGCGTCCTTTCGACCTTTGAAGAATCATCCGCTGCCTGCATATCGGATATGCTGTTACACGTCAGCAATGGAGCGTATGTCGACGGTGTACTTGTGGCGAAAAGATTCATATGGCATGTCGACGTTCTCTTCCGGTCAGCAGACCGCTTGGACGACGCAATGCAGGACGTGGACATCAAACGTACGTAGCTCTACTCCAGGCGGTCCCGAGCTTCCTAGCGTGCTAACATTGTGGCAGCTCTATCATACTCGCGCGAAGCAAAACTACTCTGCAAGAAGATCGTCCAATTTTTCTCGCTCTTGTCCAAAACACAAGACAAGAACGCCCACAAATTAGGAGTCACGCAAGAGCTGCTTTCCCTAGTAACCGGCCTCGCTCATTATCTCAAACTCCTCATCCGCATCTGTCTTCAGGGCGCGCTGCGTATAGAAAAGGAGCAGGTCCACTCCGAAGGACTCTACGCGTTTCTTGACGACCTCGGTAACCTCGACTCGTTAAAGAGCGAAGATGGCTCTCTGCAATTGACTGGTGCAATGTCGCGGCTCGCGGCGAACGAATCAGACCAGTGCGTCAGCTGCCGCAAACCCGTTGAAGATGAGTGTGCTAGGAATGGCGATGAGAGATGGCACATCGTGTGTGTGACCTGCACCAGATGCGGCAAAGAGCTCGGTAAGAGCCTGCCAGAAGCTCGGCTCAAGTCCAACGAGACTACCAAGGCCATCCTTTGCAACAGCTGCGAAACCGTCACCCCTGATTCCTCGCCTGCCTTTGAGCACGTTACGAAGCTGCAGCAGTATGTCTTTCTGCTACAGGTTGCGCTTGCAAGACTTTTGGATATCCTCAAAAGTACAGGGGCTTTGTCTGCCGTCGATGATGCAACGGGTCATGGACCCGACTCAGCCAACGGCCACGCCCTGGGAGACGGTCCTCGTGTTTACGCGGATATGCGATCCAAGTCTTACGTAGACAAGAGAGACCACAACCGAGAGTCATCGTACGAGAACACGTTGAACGATGTCCGCCGATTGAGAAGCACTCGTCTTGATAAGCATTTGTCGGCAAGCTTCAGAAAAGCGCGGGCCTCCAGATTGATGGACGATGTGGCCGAAGGTGGCCTGGGAAACATGCAAAGCCAACGCATCGAAGAAGATCAGGTGCCCGGCGAAGAAGGCGGTTCAGATCTCATGTTTGGCCATCAGGATGCACTAACCCTCGACGACATACCTCGCATAGTCGCTGCCGAGCAAGCCAGAGAGCAGCGGCCTACGTACAAGCCTGCTCGTCAAGAGTTGTTCAGGTCGCCAGCAACGGAGCCGTTCATGGCAAATCAGAGCCGATCGCGATCCGCGGGTCGCGCTGGCGAGCGCAACTACGGCGACGCTTCGCCGCAACGAAGTGCAGTCAAGTACTTTTCCGAGTTATCTCCCGTCGAGTACTTCATTGTTCGCCACCTTGCAGTTCTTACGATGCACCCGATGGTGCAGGACGAGTTCTCTATTGATGAGCTTGTCAATCTTATCGAGTCCAAGAAGCCTGCAACGTTTTGGAACAAGTTTGGAAAGGCCTTCAAAAACGACAACAAGAAGGGTGTCAAGAAGAAGGGTATCTTTGGCGTGCCACTGGAAATTGTTATTGAAAGGGACGGCGCCGACTCTACGGATGGCATCGGTCCTGGAACGCTTCGCATCCCCGCAATCGTCGACGATTTGGTCGCCACCATGAAGAAGATGGACTTGTCTGTGGAAGGAGTCTTCCGAAAGAATGGCAACATCAAGAAGCTCACTGAAACAGTAGAGAAGATTGACCGCGAAGGCTGTGAGAATATCAACCTGAGCTCACAGCCTGTCATCCAGGTGGCCGCGTTACTCAAGAAATATCTCCGCGAACTGCCGGATCCCCTAATGACGAACAAACTTTACCGTCTATGGTTGACTGCGGCAAAGATGCAAGACGACGACAAGAGACGGCAGTTCATACACCTCATTTGTTGCTTGCTTCCCAAGTGCCACAGAGATTGCCTGGAAATCCTGCTTAGTTTCCTTAAATGGGCTAGTAATTTCCACCAGGTTGATGACGAGTCTGGATCAAAGATGGACAGCAAGAACCTTGCGACCGTCATTGCACCAAACATTCTTTACAATCCCCTCAAAGGACCTGCTCTGGACAGTGAACCGATGCTGGCAATTATTGTCATTGAGACATTAATCAACGACGTGGAGACGATGTGTCTGGTAAGTAATTTTCTGTTCTTGAGAACTGCGGCTGGTGATTCATCCACTAACTGTGGTCAAGGTGCCTGATAACTTTGTCGATGTCTTGACCGACCCCACCTGCAGCAAAGACGATATTACCAGCAAAGAGATCCTCAAGCGTTTCGGTGGAAGAGTGAATGGCGGCCACGGCATCCTTCACGATGCCAGTGCTGATAGTCAGACTAGGCCTCTAGCCCGAAGGGTAGAGACGGACCCTGAGGCTCGGACTGCTGGTTGGCAAGAGCCCAACGCTTCTTTTGCACAGGCTTCCAATCCATCAACACCTCCGCAAAAGTGGCGCAATCCGGATGATCCCCATGTATCACCTTTTGCCGCACGCTCCTTTGAGGATGCAGAAGAGCGGCGGGAATGGAGGAACTCGACCCCAGGACGACCAACTGGCAATTCAGTCGGCGTCGGCGGAACGGGATAGACACTGTCTCCCACGGCCTCTTTTTGGTTGAGCGACCTTTCATACAGCATCCTACAGACAAGACGTGTTTATAACCCAAAAATGATCTAGAACCAACCTGTCACGGCCAAGGCGGGCAAGGTCGGACTGGCATATTCAATGCATCGCTGGCGGCGTTTCGTCGATTACACTTTGAGAGATGGCGGGCGCCTTTTATTTCGCGTGCCCCTACGCTTATCTGGTGCCATCTTGGAGAGCCTTGTTTTCTTTGTTTTGTCTCTTTCCATTCTCTCTTCCTTTTTCAGCCTTCTGAGTGTGCTTTTTGCGCCTCGGTTGACGTACCAAAAAATCTCAGCTAAATGAAGTCACGTTTCATGCGCGCATGGTGTTGTTGTTGTTGCCCAAGGTTTCATGCAAAGGACCAGAAAACAGGGCTTGTGCATTTTACTCTTCTTCTGTTGTTCATCTCATTATCAGTTCGGTCGACGTTTGTTGTGCTATGGGGGCTGTTGGATGAGCGTCTAAGGGGCGGGAGGGGGTTTATCCTTTCCCCCACCATTTCTCTTTTCTGTTTCCAGTTCTTGTCGACGAGCATAAAGCGACTTGGCTAAGCATGGACAGGCATGAGCAGACAAAATGGAAACAAAGGCTGCTCAGCTCCATATCCTGTTTGGAGAACCCAAGGAGACAGGCAGGCAGACAAGCAGACAGACACATACATACAACCAACAGGAAACAGTTGACTTCTTGTATTACAAAACCGACTTGTACATTGATATACAGAGAAGCTGTGGGAATCAACGAAATCTTCATTGGTATAAATTGAGTACGGTGCATGTTCCTTTCAAGGCAATGGGCATAGCAGTGATTCTCAGAACAGTTATAAGGTGGATGCGATTGCGTTTTAGGGGGGGGGGTGTCGGGAAGACAGTTCGTTGAAGTATTCGAGCACAGATAGGTTGTTCTATAGTGTGCTATATCCCCATAGCATAAACATCACTTGAGTCCGAGACCGCCGCTATTTAATATGCCAGCTGATTATATTGATTTTATAGCTAGGAATCGGGTTTTAAACACCTCAGAGTATAGAACTCGAGATTATCCCCAAGACAATTCGGGAATAAGTTGCCAATACGTGTTGTAGCATCGATTGAATATATACATTAAGCTAGGTAGTATTATATATAAGAAACATTTATATAGAACCTTCTGATGCAATTAGTTTATATGTACCTTCCTGATACTGTCTTGGTTTATTTTTTGAAGCCTCTCCAATTCCTTTTACATCTTGCCTTCCTTCATTTGTTGCATAGTCCACTTGACAGACCTCCTCATACCCTCTTCCAGGCCAATGATGGGCTTATAACCCAACCTCTTCTTTGCCTTGTCGATACAAAAGTATCTTGTCATACAAGAGTACAAATTCCTTTGCCGATTGAATGTAGGGTTGCGTCCAAGAATCTTGCACACAACCTCACTGCACAGGCCCAGAAACATGCCGACATCCCTGGGTATCTTCCAGACATGCTCCAGCCCATGCGGGCTGCCCGCCGCGTTCCAAATCAAGCGGCAGAAATCCCAAAAGTACGTGGGACTGTCATTGGTAATAATGAATACCTCGCCGTCGACTTTTTCGTGGTCGAGCGGTCGCGTTGCGGCTGCATGAGTCAACAGCAAGGCATGTGCGGCGAGAAGATGGCCGTGTGCGACGTTCTCGACATAAGTCCAGTCAAAGAGGTTGTCGTTGTTGCCCAATTGGAAACCAGATTTACCCTGGAGATAAATGTTGATGATGTGGTATTGGGCTTGGATGTCGCCTTCGCCCACAATGCCGGCGGGACGAATCGCGGCGGTGAGGAAGTTTGTGTTGTCGGCGCGGTTGGCTTTGAGGACGATTTCTTCGGCTGCGGCCTGTGTTTGTAGAACGGATGCCTGTCAGATATGCTTGATCCTCCAAACCCATCGCGTGTCAACCTGAAGGAGAACAAAAACAAAAAGAGAGACTTTGACGCACCTTTGTCTCGGTGTAGTATTCCGTCTGGTCCTTCCCCCTGGGGACCGGCCACCTTTCGTCCGCATTGATCAGATCTGAGACGTTATCGCTCGTCACACTCGCTGAGCTTGTATACACCAGCGCCTTCACGCCCGTTTTCCTGCATGCATCGACGACATTCTGCGTGCCGTCAATATTGACCGTCTTGAAAAGGCGGTCCGAGGAGGCAGTGGCGCCCTGCGAGGGTGGGGACGCAGTGTGGATGACGAGCTCCGGGCGGACATCGTCAAAGATGGCG
Organism: Coniella vitis; assembly: GCA_011317545.1. Classification (NCBI taxonomy): domain Eukaryota; kingdom Fungi; phylum Ascomycota; class Sordariomycetes; order Diaporthales; family Schizoparmaceae; genus Coniella; species Coniella vitis. Next base: position 1,389,800 of record WUJK01000003.1, read on the forward strand.
GCTAGCTTGGCCGCGTCGGTGATGTCGGATTCAATGTAGCGCACGCCGTCCGAGTCGGGGCGGCGGTTACGCTGGCAGCGCAGGTCGAGGACGGTTATGGAGGTTGCGGTCCAGTCGCGCAGCAGCACGCGCACAATGTGGTGGCCGAGGAAGCCGCAGCCGCCTGTAATGAGGACATTTCCCAGATTATGCTTTTTGGGAGGTTCGGAGGCCATGATGGTGTGCTGGTTTGTTGGGGGGGGGGTTGGATTTGTTGGATCGGAAAGGGGACTTTGTTGGCGTTTGGTCTGTCTTGGTGGCATGTGGATTTTGTCTCCAATGAATCGGTCTGGGACGCTGCACCGGGGTCTACTAGTGCATAGTACGTAGGAGTACGGAGTATATACATAGTAGTATACTATGTAGTACAGTGGAATCCTTGTCCCGCCAGTCTTCACTTGATGTACCCGCGACTTGCAATAACAAGTAGAAGTACGTCTTGGCCGCAGGGTCCGATCTTCGTCTGCCCTCTTAATCTCCTTCTGCAACTGTCATACCGCAGACTTGCACCTGAACCAACATGGCAGATACTCGCACCGCTTGAGTATGCCAAGTCCCACAACACACCAGCATAATACTCGGGTGACTGTCTGCTTGCTTGCTTTGCATCGAATCAGCAAACAGCCACCGTCCACCGACCATGACGGGCCAAAGGCTACAACAACCACCTGTGTGGCATCAGAATGGCTAGAGACGTCGAGGTTCTGGTGCACATTTCTGCGCCCAGCACGTCCAAGGACGACACGTTCTACAGACAGTTGGCCACAGCCTACATGGATTTTGTCCCCGGCAAAAGCACAAACTTGGCTTCTTTCGAGCCACCAGCACAAGCACACCCAGCTACTTCGTCACCGCCAACCTCGTCGCGAAAACGACATCCCCGCGATGATCTTGTCCTCCCCACGGCCCTCGACTCCCCTTTGGCATCCTTCCGAAGCGTGTGGGATAATGTCACATCTCCACGAGCACTAGCAGCATGGCATTCCTCTCAATGCCGTAATGCCAACATCCACAACGACAACGACAACAATTCGCAGCACAGCGATGCCCCGGCATCGGCGAACTCGTGGGCACAACCACCCAGCGAGGTGCCCGACTCGATGCCCTACAACGATCTTAGCCTCGCAGGCTTTACCACGCCCACCCGGGTTCTGAATTTCTTTTTACAGACCCACGGACCTGTCGCGGCATCTTCAGAGTCCAGCCAGCTACCCGCCATCGTAGCTGCTGGTGGTGGTGGTGGTGGTGCTCTGGCCGAAGCAACTGCAAGCTACGATGATGGCGTCGGTGATTCGACCATGTTGCTTCTGGAGGGTGCTTGTGCGCCTGTTGCTCCCCTGCCGTCGGCCTTGGATATTAGCTCTGATAGGACTCACGTGACGCAGACGCCGTCCTGCGTCCTGCAGCGCAAGAATCCTACAATAGCGCACAAAGAAGACGCGGCAGCAGAAGTAGAGGAAGGGTCCAGGTTAGTAGCCACTGGGGGGTCTCCCTTGGTGCGCTCGAGTGATGAGTGCAGGTCAAATGACGACAATGTAGTCATACCCGCCACTCAACCTGTCGATCGCGCCGACTCTGAGCCGCCCCTAGCCAAACGCCGTAGACACAATGCTACAATTCCTCGCGCTGGCGAAGTTCATCGTGAAGGCGGCGGGCTGAGTCGAAGCGCTAGTGACGGTTTACCACGGGGGATCAAAGAAGACTCCTTGCTTTGGCCATCCTCGTCGCAAAATGACATACTACTACGAGACACGGTCAACACCGAAGACAAGGAGGATACGGCTGGTACTCTCCCCGATATCCTCAAAGGCCCGGACTGGAGCTCCCACCTCGAACTCATCTCCTCCGATCCCTCACCCACCAATGCCGTGCTGGGGCACAAGCCCACTATTTTCCTCGAAGACATGTACCGCAGCGCCAAAGGCCCCAAGCGCTACAACCCGCGTTTCCAAGCCCGCCCTCTGCGGCCCTATGAGCGCGGATTCTGGACCTTATCCCTGACAGATTGGCCCATCGAGGCGAAGCGCCGGACGTGGCACTTCCTAGGCAACTATATCCGCAAGGACGAGAAAGCAGGCTGGGGCACGCGCGCATGCCGCGACCCACAATGGGACTGGCTGAGGCTGTATGGGTGGGAGCATATTGCGGGTGAGTTGTATATCTTGTTGTACGTGGCGACTGAGCGGAGGACAAAGTACGTGGACATGGTTTGGCGTGATGGCGCGGGGGAGGCGTTGATTGTCGTGGGGGCGAGAGGAGCAAAGTCATCATGAGCGAGCGAGCTGCCGCCGATGAAGCGCTTCTCAGGAAGATGGAATGGGAAAGGGGGACACGATAGGCGGCGGGCGGAACCGTATAAGGGATTGGAGAGAGCAGTCCCTTTCTTTGTCAGGTTCGGTCAGATGTACATATGGCTCAGCACTGAGCGGGAGACATATATAGCCAGCATACATAGCATCGCATACGCGAGAGTGCTCGATTGATTCACTTTCACTGTTCTACGCAGATATTGTATTAGCTGGGAATCCAGCAACATATCAAGTGGAGATTTAGTACCGCATAATATAGGTGCATCGCTCCATGCTACTGTACAGGTCAGGCGAGAACAAAAGATATTGTGTCAATAACAATTTGCCGGCCACCGAATATTCCTACCTCCGCCGAGCTGAAGTTGTAGAACGTTGTTTGACCCATCAAGACGTGCATGAACAACAATAATCTCAACGGACAAACGGACATTGTGAATTAAAGAAAAGCAAAAGACACAGCTTTTATCATACACCAACCACTTGGATCCTCTCAGAGTCACTCACTTGCACCCGCCACGTTGTACTCCACGTGCACACACATACACAAACACATACTCGCACGTACTCACACGCACACACAACACATGTACAACTTCTTGATATGTTCCAGTTCCCAACCAAGGTGAATGGATCTGTGCTTGCAATTTGTCGCCTGATCGCAAGGAGCTTGAACGCAAGGAGCTACTATTTTCTGAAACCAGACTATCTCTGCATTCTAGTTGATCATGCCTTGATCTTCTCCAATTCACGGAAGTATCTGGTGTGCTCAGCGGACCACAGATCCTCGTACGGCTTCTTGTCGGCCGCCGACATGGTCTTCCACTCACTACCCAGCGTCTTCATGATCTCGATAGCCTTGCCATCGCGAGTGCTGATGTGAGCTTTGACATACTGGGCAAAGGGGGAGGATGGCGCCTTCGGAATGCGATCATCCGTAATCCTGCTTGGGTTGACCTTGACGCCAAAGTAGACCTGGAGACGGCGACGGGCATTGTTTGCAGCGTACGTCTCGGCAGGAGAGTGACTTTCGACCCACTTTTTGTATTCGGCAACATTGTTGACATGGTTCTGCCGAGCTTGGTCCTCGAGAAGCTATCGTTTGGTTCAAAGGAAAGAAATTAGTTGCTAAGGTACATACGAAAGCCAACGCGGTGCATGATGGGCGCATCTGAACGGAAGAACGTACCTGGAGCTCATCCGCGGAAATGGTCTTGAACTTGGCGGCAGCATCCTTGATTTTGGGTCCAAATTCCTCTTTCGTGAAGCTCTGGGCCCTCATTACGTTGGTGAGATAGATTCCCCAGGCACTGACAGGGGCCTTGGTCGGCTCCTGGTTGAGCAGAGCTTGTCTCTTGAGGTCCCGTCGGAGCTGCACCTTCTCGCGCTCCTTCTTCCTCTCAAGCTTCAAAGGGTCGACCTCGCGCTTGGGCGCCTTCTTGGGAGCGGCCTTCTTGGGCTTTTTCGCGGCCTTGGAGGCGGGCTTCTTGGTCGCAGACGCGGTTTTCTTACCCTTGGCCTTGGCCTTGGTCTTGGCGGCGGCGGCGGCGGCAGTGGTCTTGCGAGCAGCGGGCTTCTTCGCAGCGGGCGTCTTGGCCTTGGTGGCGGTCGCCGCCTTCTTGGTCGCGGTGGCGTAACCGCGGGCCTTGTAGCTGGGGGCAATCAGGAAGCTGGGCCGGGCGAGGATAACACGTGATAGAGTGCTGGCGAGCGGCTTGGCAGGCAGCGCGCGGCCATAGGCGCGCAGGGCGTGAGCCACTACGGACGAGACGGGGACGGGCATGGTGGTGGGAATTGGACTCGGTTCTGGAGAGAATTCGTTGGTGGGGAGACTGGTCCGGCAGCAGGTGTTGCAACGAACGATCTGGAGTGCTGCCGTGTGTGGGGCGGCGAGTGGAGATGGGCAAAGTGATGTTGATGGCTGACGGAGCCGCAGTGCAATTCCTCGGACCTGTGGGAAAGCGAGACGAGGTGGGTGCAGTGCAGGTCCTGTTCTTTTGGAATGGGATCTGGGTTTAAGCCTAATTGAGCCAGCCCCCTGGTTTTTCATGCTGTGTGAAGCTACCCAGCTGCTGCGTCTGGCTCCCGCTGTATTCTAACGCGTTTCTTCTGGGGGGCAGGGGGGCACTGAAGCAAGGGCAAGAGCTCAGAATGCAGCTGCCAGAGCTGGATTCGCATTTGATTGGTCAAGGTGACGCGTGAAGCTCCAAAAGCTGACCAGCTTCATGATTGGCTGTACAATGAAGCTTTACAGTGGGGCTGTGATGGCAGCTGGCAGCTGGCAACTGGCAACTTGCGACTGGCATGAGGCTCCCGCCCTGGTGTCGCTGAAAGCCAAGCGAAATAGTGATGCTGTTCCAAGGCGAATGCACTGCTTCAGTTGATAATACCAATCTTTCAATGACAATTCTCATTGCACATCTGTGCATACCTAGATGTAAACAGTCATGCACATGCTGTACACTTCAGCCAGTCTTGCTGTCTACCAACACAAGCTGTATGGAATGATGCCACGACTTCAAGATGGGTTACTACCACATTAGTTGAAATGCCAAAGCACGATGGAGAGCACCAGCGCAAGGCACTAAATCCAGAACCCGTCTCGCTGCATCTCATTCGATTGCATAGATACACAGTGCATTCTGAAGACGCGCTTTGAGTACATGATTACAAGTCTCTGAAGAGAGAGAGTGTGTGTCTTTGTGACTGAGACAAGGCGAGCGAGCGAGAGATATATAGATATTCATTCAGTCTATTACACTATGCCAATAATGCCTTCTTGACATATTCCACATCCTCAGCCGTGCCACAAACAAGTCCAGCCCTCTCATCGGTGCCCTCCAGCACACGATCCAGTATCCTCGAGCCGTCTGCCGGGTCCACCGCCAACCCACCCGCGCACTCAACAATCAGCGCAATGGGGAACAGCTCAAACAGCCTCCGCAGCTTGGCTTTGCTTTGCGCCGTCACCGGCGACACGTACACGCCATGGCCCTTGACCAACGCATGCACCACATCCGGCACCAGCCCGCCAGAGTATCGCAGCGTGTAGCCCTGCTGAATGTACCCGTTCACCAGCCCCATATACCGCTCGTCCTGTGCCGCAGCGCGTAGGTTCGCTGGTGCAAAGTAGCGCGTCTTGAATGGCGCCGCGGCCAGCTTGACGTTGGTCCGGAGCACCTCGCTGTTCTGCGACGCCTGCTGGCCTTGTCCCAGGCCAATCTCCAAGCACATGGACGACGAAGCCGCTCCCGGCAGGCGGATCGCCACAATGGCTGTCGTTCGCGGGCCGTACACGCCCAGAACCGCGGCAACTTGCTTCGCTGCCGGCTGTCCGATGGCCGTTGCACCCTCCCAGATGCCCAGGATGGTGCCCACTGTCCAGTTGGGCGCAATGATGGAGCTGCCGTCGAGCGGGTCAAACGCGACCGTGTAGCATTGGTCAGGCGTTGATCCTGACGCCGCCGCCGCCGCCGCGTGAACGGACTTTTCCACGGGGTCCTCCTCGCTGCTGGCCGTCACCACCGACGGACACTTGGCCGCGAGTGTGTTGCGCAGGACGAGCTCCGCCGCCACGTCCACGTTGAGCTGGTCGTCGCCAAAGGTGTTGGCTGTACCCGCCAGCGACACGCGGTGCGCTGTGCTCAGCGAGCTGGCTATCTCGCCAATGGCGTCCATGACAGCGGGCAGAACGGAGCTGAAGAGCTCCGAGTAGGAGCCATCGGCCGGCGCAAGGCCTTGGAGATGAGACGTGAGGCTGGTCGCGGCGCTCATGGTGTCTAACTGTGTAATCTCTGGCTGAAGCAATGGTACTGGTGAGCGGAGCTGTTTGGTAGGCTTAGTGGAGAAACTAGGCCGTCTTGATATTCCGCGTGGGATTCTTGGAGATGAGCGAGAATGGTATATAGAGTATAAGAGGTCACTTGTAAGAAATGATGAGGGGAACGAATTCAGCAATGCCGGCCAATTGCAAACGTCAGGAATTTTGTAAAGGTCTTTGGAAATCGCACATACACGCACTAGATCGAGCCATGGACGTTTGTGAAGCGGCGCGGCCCGACCCACTGACGTGATTCATACACTGCTCTCGATTCCTCCATGTTAGTCGACGATTGTCCTCTGGTGCTTTAAATTACTTGGCACAGCTTGTGGGTTCATTCAAGGGTTTTACGCTTGTTTGCTCACTGATAATGAGTGTCACTGCCTCGCTTTTGCCAACCGCTCGCCAGTGTGCCCAAAGAGGGCCGATGAAGGGCAACAACTATATCACTTGAAAGCCGTGGGGGGCGCCAAGTAGAGTGTGTAATGCAAGAGCGTACTGCCACCAGTGAGTTGTACAGAACATGAGGCATTCATGCCTCGAAAAGGCATGAGTAGGAATTGAGGTGTCCATTTTCTACTATGTGTATCCTACCGATTGGTTGCTCTTCCGTCCGAAAGTAACTATGTCCTCGTGATGCTCTGCACAGCGCGGGTTCTCGGTGCGTCCCAGCCAGCTACAGCCAGGTTAATTATGGGTAGCCGTTGGCCCAATTCAACTCATGCCTAAGAGCTTCTCATCCAAAATTCCAATGATCGTTCGCTCGGTTGGGGAGGGACTCGTCCTTTCTGAAATGTATGAGGTTGCATTCAGTCCACAGCTGATTATGGATTGCGACGGGTATGGGCAGTCGAAGAAGTCACCACTAATAAATTATATAATATTAACGCGTCAACCCATTTTGAATAGTCTATTGCGGATGATACATGTACGGGTGTCGATAGCCGGGTATCGAAGAATGACCGTGACATTGCTGTCCATGTGAAGGACAGCCTCCTTTGCAAGAGTTGAAACGTGACAGTCCTCGGCCTGTCAGCAGATGTACTCAACAATTAGGCAAACGGATCATTGCCTCGTATCTCTTGCGGGTTGTAAGTGCGATATTTACAGTCCCGCAAATACTGGTTGGTACCCTGGCGAAAACGCACTAGAAGCATAACCGGATTCAAATCTGTGCCTCCCTCTGCTTCCGCTTGGATTTGAAAAGGTAGAAGACAGTCGAGTCTCTGCAGCACGCATAAGTGCCGGAGCCATATGCACCTGTATCACAGCAGCAGTGACTTTCCCGATGTAATGCCAACGCAAGGCGAATACCAGCTGAGGAACCTATGCGTCTGATCCCAGTTGGCAAGACTTGTTTTTGGCACAGCCTGTCGCCACGAGCAGAGCTATCGATTGCCCCGGTAGCAGTGAAGTAGTAAGAGGGTACGTTTGCAGCAGAGACCAGGAGTCGTGACGGCCTCCCTCGGCCACAGATGACCGTCCACGGCCAAGGGCTAGATTCCGATCAAGAATTGCGAATAGGGGGAAAGAGGGGACAATAACTCCGCCGATCTTCACGGTAGCTGAACAGCAGGAACGGATGACGAGCAGTGATCGGCACATTACCACACTAATAAATTCTACCGAGGAAAAGGAAGGGAAGAAGCGGCAAGGGGAAATCCGTTTGCTTGCAGCAGAAAGGTAAGAGCTGACATCGCATGGGGTCAGCAACAAGAGCTGGGACTTAGAGCCTCTCCAGTTCCAACACAGGTTGCATACTAGGGCGTTGTTATTGCTGCTTGATCCCCAGTTGGCTAGGGTGCCATAAGAATTGCAGCACCCATCTCAAACGTGCGGATCTCGAGTTGAGATTTACTAGGGCACACTCCTTTCATTCGAGTGATAGCTTGGTGGTCAACGACTGAGTAGCCCGGGCATTCTAAGGTTTTTGATATATGGAAATTGCAGTATAATGACGTCCATTTTTATCGCGAGCGTTATGAATCTGTGCTGTGGCTGTTGAGTCGCGTGGTGCTTAGGCGGCGCCGGCGCCGGAATACGACTGGCACCATTGGACTCTCATCTCGCGCAAATTTTATAGCCTCATTTTTGCGCTGAGACGATCCGTGATGGTCATCTTCAGGTGGCTCAGTGTACTGCACAGGACGCGGCCAACCATGGCAATTTGTGTTTTTGAGGCCCGTAGAAAACCCGACTTTTGAGGGTTTAGGGCCAGCTTGCGCCACCGACATTGCCGTACCACGCAATCCGTGACGCCCTCTACCGCCGTCTCCTGCTGTTAGTGACGCCCTTTTTCTCTTGCTGTGATAGTAATATGTCGCGCATTGCAGCTCGCGCATTGCGGCTGCCACCAAGTTTGGGCCCTCGAAGCACTTCCGAGGAATCCTGCTTCGCGCTAGACTTTGACGCATGAGTCGTGTGCCTCCTTCGTTGGTTCCGTCTTTCGGCCATTGCGTCCATGAATTCACGCCGGAACTGATCTGCGATCCTCGTGTCCGCAGCTTCATCGGCGCCAGGCTCAGCTGTTGGTTCTTGTTGGGCTGGCACATTGTAAACATCAACTGCGTCATACCGTCAGCATCCTGATACTTGAAACTTTCACAGAATTGTAAGCACTCACGTCTGTTTTCTCTCATGAGGGCTTCCACCATCTGATCGCGCTTGACATCTTCACTTGCGCGTCTCTTGCGGCCTCTCCATGGCTTTCCGTCCGGCCCAAGCTTGGGGCGTCTTCCTGAGACGTCGGAATCCTCTTCGAGAAGTTCCCCAGCCAATCGCTTCCGCGCCTGCTCCGTCATGATGGCATTGCGCATACGAGCTTCTTGCCCAAGGTCGATTTCCAGTAGTCTGCCACTCATGGTGGGCCGGTCCTCGGCCTTTTTGGTCGCGTTTAAGCCGCCCGTCGCACTCGGTCGCGGATAATCCGAGGATTGAGCGTTCAAGACATCGTTGGGGTCATCTGCCGCATGTCGTCTAGCCAACTCGGATTCTATATATTCCTCCCTTGCTCAATCAGCCTTTGTCAGAGCGGGGCGCGTATATTGTGGTAGCGAGACCTACATGTGCTTATTCACTAGCTCACCAACGATTCCCGCCTGCGGCGCGAAGCGTCTTGCTACACCAACCTCTATGGGCTCAGGCTCCTCTGGTAGGCCGAGGCTCTGGTCCACAGGGGTTGCCTCGGTTTTTGTGATTTCGGGCCGAAACTCGACACCCTTGAGTTTTGATTTGCGCACATTTCGTAGACGAATCGCTTCGGCTACCGAGAGGCCTTCCGGTTCTGTGCTTTCTGAGGCGCTGTTCTGGTCATCGTGGCCGGGGGTCCCGTCAGCCTGGACATCGATCTGAGGTGCAGCCGCTAGGTCTGCCGTCTCAGTAGCCACAGTATCGCTTTCGTTGGGGCGTTGTCGGATGTGCTTGCGTTTTTTGCTTGGACGAAAAACAATTTGCGGGGTGATGTTTTCAGCTGCTGAATCGGTATCCATTTCGATTACGGCGCGATGATCTCAATGTGGCGTTAAAGGTATGTAGAAATCGTGAGGAGAAAACGGGTTCCTTTTAGAGAAATGGCGGTCGAAATAAGCTTAGCTTATCTTATCACACTACTAACGGCCGCGGCTTCCAGCATTCATCAGGAGGTGTGACATCAGAGGCAAGACCCCGGTACTTGGGCGTGTTTGTTACAGTACCAGAGTACCCGGCGGTTTTTTTGTGAGGCAGTCACTGTAACAACCGTTGTTGAACAACGAATCATACATAGTAACTTCTTCCAATCTTCAGGATCAGCCCATCTATATCATAGAAAGACAAGTGTCTGAGTGTGACCATGGCTCAGCAGCGCATACACTATGTTGTCGAAGGCGGAGTTCAGGGTAAGGATGCGAGTCCGACTTCTATATAAGTATACTTCTCACATGCTTACAATACAATATCACTCTTGCGCAGGCGTCGGCTACAGGTAAGTAGCGAGCAACCTTTAGCAGTCTCTGCGTCGCATACTGATGGGATCTCCCAAGATACTTTGCCAGGAAGCATGCAACTGCCAGAGATCTGACAGGATGGGTGCGCAATACCCAAGATGAAAAGGCAGGATGACCTACTCCCCTCATGCAGGAGCCGCTGCAATTCTAATGCTGAAGAAAATAGGTCGAAGGTGAAGCACAGGGCGAAGAGAATAAAGTCACCGACTTCCTGAAGGAGCTCAACAAGGGTCCATCACATGCAACTGTGAGCAAGGTGAATCATGAGCCACGTGACATTGTGGAGGGCGAGACGGCTTTTGAAGTCAGGCATTGAAGGCGCATTTTCAATGCCAATACCAAGAGAATCAAGTATCAGGCGATAGGGTGCATAATGACTCGGGTGGACTTGCAGGTTTTGGTTTGAATTCTGTTGGTGTTTTGAGTGGCTGGCAGCCTCACAAGACACTTGGTGTATTGATTGATAACATGCTGAATTGCTTAATCCTCATCCATCGATTCGTCCTCCCCTTCTCCATCTCCAGAGCCTGCCTCTTCTGCGCCGTCCTCTTCGTCCTCTGACTCGCTCTCATCATCAGCAACACCAACAAGTCTCTCTTTGACATCCTCGCCCGACTGGGCAGTAGGCAGCTTTCCTGCAAATGCCCGGCGAACAGCGGCGTTCGTGCTGGTGTCCCAGACATGCATCGTGCCTTTGCTTCCAGCGACTGCCAAGCGGAAAGCGACCTGTGGGTCCGGTCCGAATGTTGTCGAAAAGACCTTGCCCACATCCAGATCACGAGACACAACCAGAGCAGGTCCGGTTGGTTGTATGTTCCACAGTTTGACTGTCTTGTCCGTAGAGCCAGTCGCCATGAATCCCGGTATCGCGGTGTTGAGGTCGAAGGAGGAGACGGACTGGTCGTGCGCTTGCAGGGTCCAGACTGCTTTGCTCTTTGTTGGATCAGTCGGAGCGTTTCTCACGTCGTAGTAGTGAATGATGCCATTCTCGGTGGACACGAAGAAGAAGTTTGGGTCGTGGGGATCCCACTTCACATTCTCCACATCGCTCTCGACGCCCCATCTTGAAGGCTTGGCATCTGGCGCACGCATGTCTGCAGCGACGATTGTGCGGTCATAACTGCCACTCAAGAGGACTGTCGACTCGACCGAGTGCCATGCCAACGAGCAGACTTTGTCGGTGTGGTAACTGTATGACTTGGCGCACTTTGCGGTGTGAAGATCCCACAGCTTGACGGTCTGGTCGGCAGAAGCTGAGGCCAGCAAATTCCTGTGCTTTCGGTTGGCCGCCAGTGACAGGACTGCGTCCACGTGGTACTCATCATTCGCCTTCTTGGACTTTTTCTTCTTCTTTTTCTTCTTCTCGTCCTCGGCGTTGCCGCCCTGGCCCAGTATGGCATTTGGATACATGCAATCCACCGTGTCGAGATCCCAGATCTCAATGTCGGGGTCCATTGTACCGATAGCAACAAAGTTCGCTGCCGCATCCTTGTCGACGCTTGACCGTCCACAAGCAATATCGAGCCATTCGACGCAGAGGGGTATCGCGGGAAGCATGATGTCGTGGTGAACATAGAGATTGTCGGCCTCGTCTTCGTAAACATAGACTTCGAGGTGAGCCAACTCATCTTCTACCTTTGCTGCGAGCAGCATGTTGTCCGTTGCCAGGACCTGCAGCTCCTCGCGCTCCTCGTTGTCGTCCTCCTCGTCCGGAATGGTGATGTATGGATCCTCCTTATTGTTGTCGTAGTATGCGAGCGACTTGACGTTGCCAAACATGCCCATACTTTGCGCCACTTGAATGTCCTCTTCTGGGTCGTCATCGTAGTGTTCGAGGTCATATTCTTTCAAGTCATCGTCGATTTCAATGCTGTCGTGCAATTAGACAAGGAAAGTCACCGGGCCAAGAACTTTGGACATACTCGTCTTTGACACCTGTCGCCGCCTTCGTGGATGGCTTTTCATCTTCCTCATCCTTTTCAGACGAGCCTTGGCCGTCCTTGCCCTGTGCCTCTTCCAAGTCATCGTTGGCGTCGTCCAACTTCAATTTTGCCAGGGACGCGATACGCTCGAATTCTTCTTCGTCAAAATTGTACTTTTGAGGGAATGGTGCCGCAAACCCTCGCGGCACCCAGGCGGAAGTGGTGATCATGGAAGACATCGTGTTGTCGGTGGACTGGGCTGGACGGTAACAAAACCTTCCCAGGAGCAGCACAAGAGTTGGCGCAAAGCCTGGGGGGTTTATCCAGTTCAAAAAAGTTCAGGACTCTGAGGACCGATAAGAGATAAGTGAGTGACAGTGGGGCTTGTCCGCGCACTTGCATAGTAGAGAAAGGTACTATGTACCTTGTGCGACTGTCGGGCACTATATTCTCTGGTTTTCTTTGTATTTTTGAGCGTTTAGACAAACATTGTAATTCTTATTAGTATATTAAGTTTCTCAAGATTAAGTTCGTCTTGTTTACCACTCTATATGATGCTCATATGAGTTCAAGTATGACCATCTTCGTATGGAACCTCTGTGTGCACAGTACCATGTAGGAACAGGGCGTGTATCCCGATAAGTATCCAAGTACCTAAGCACATGCTGGGTCCAGGTACGTACTGACATGGAGACCTCCCAGCAACAGTCGTACAAGCATGCGGTCTAGCTTTCCTCAACCACCATCCAGCGCAACATGGATCGCGATCGAGACACAAAGCGACGAAGGCTCAACTTCAATCCTCTGCGATCCGACGACCGTTGGGATGACGTTCCCAATCGCAAGCATGGGGCTTCCCATGCAAATGGGCGCTTCTCGTCTGAGAGGTCAACTCCTCGCGCCGGCAACCGCAACCTGTCCACCCCCGAGCCGCCGCCTATCGATGACGACTTCGTGCCCCAATATGAAGACGACACTGCGCTAGATCGCGACTGGTACGCCGGCGACGAGCTCGGCCACACAATGGGCGACGAGGCGCACAATCCGTTTGGTTCATATGACAGTAGCTGGGTCGAGAGCCAGGAGCAGGAGCGTGCCATGGTTGAGAAGCGCGTCGGCCGCTTCGACCGCCAGAGTGCCAAGCAGGCACAAAAGCAAAAGGACATAGACGCATGGGAAACGAACCGCATGCTGAGTTCCGGCGTGGCGCAGCGGCGCGGGCAGGAGTTTGAGGACGACGACGACACGATGCGCGTGCACCTGCTCGTGCACGACTTGAGACCCCCATTCCTCGACGGCAGGACTATCTTCACCAAACAGCTGGAACCGGTGCCTGCAGTACGCGACTACCAAAGCGACATGGCTGTTTTCAGCCGGAAAGGTAGCCGCGTTGTCAAGGAGAGACGACAACAGCGCGAGAGGCAAAAGCAGGCGCAAGAGGCAACGAATATCGCGGGCACAACGCTGGGAAATGTAATGGGAATTAAGAATGAAGAGGACACCGACAGCGCACTGCCAGTCGCCAAAGAGGAGGAGGACAAGGCCGAGCCACAATCGCACAAGTTCAGCGAGGTTATGAAGAAGAATGACGGCGCTAGCAATTTCAGCCAGAGCAAGACGCTCAGAGAACAGCGTGAATTTCTACCCGCGTTTGCAGTGCGAGAAGATCTGTTGCGCGTCATTCGAGACAATCAGGTGATCATAGTAGTCGGTGAAACGGGTTCCGGCAAAACTACACAACTCACACAGTTTCTTTACGAAGACGGCTATGGCAACCGAGGAAATATCGCATGTACTCAGCCTAGGCGAGTGGCTGCCATGAGTGTCGCCAAACGTGTCAGCGAAGAGATGGAATGCGAACTAGGTAGCACGGTTGGGTATGCGATCCGTTTCGAAGATTGCACAAGCGACAAGACGGTCATCAAGTACATGACGGATGGTATCCTCCTTCGAGAGTCCCTGAACGAGCCAGACTTGGACCGCTATTCGTGCATCATCATGGATGAGGCACACGAGAGAGCGCTGAACACGGACGTTTTGATGGGGCTTTTCAAGAAGATTTTGCAGCGCCGCCGAGATCTCAAGCTCATTGTCACCTCGGCGACGATGAACTCGAAGAGATTTTCGGATTTCTTCGGGGGGGCTCCCGAGTTCATTATTCCAGGACGAACGTTTCCCGTTGATGTCATGTTTTCGCGATCTCCGGTCGAGGATTACGTCGACCAAGCTGTCCAGCAAGTGCTGCAGATCCACGTCTCACAGGGCAAGGGCGACATTCTTGTCTTTATGACTGGTCAGGAAGACATCGAGTGCACCTGTGAGCTGGTCGAAGAGCGACTCAGTCTACTCAAGGATCCACCAAAGCTCAGTATACTGCCTATATACAGTCAAATGCCTGCGGACCTGCAGGCCAAGATCTTTGACAGAGCAGCGCCCGGCGTGCGGAAATGCATCGTGGCTACGAACATCGCAGAAACAAGTCTTACAGTCGACGGCATCATGTTTGTGGTTGACGCTGGCTACTCCAAGCTCAAAGTCTATAATCCAAGAATGGGAATGGACACTCTGCAGATTACGCCCATCTCACAAGCAAATGCCGGTCAGAGATCTGGTCGCGCAGGACGGACTGGCCCTGGAAAGGCCTACAGACTCTTTACCGAGAAAGCTTACCAAGATGAGCTGTATATCCAAACCATTCCCGAGATTCAAAGAACGAATTTGGCCAACACTGTATTGCTCATCAAATCGCTGGGAGTCAAGGATCTGCTAGACTTCGATTTCATGGACCCACCACCTCAAGAGACGATTACAACCTCGCTTTTCGACCTGTGGGCGCTCGGTGCTTTGGACAATGTCGGTGAGCTGACGGATCTTGGCACTAAAATGAACGCATTTCCCATGGATCCTTCATTGGCCAAGCTCCTTATCACCTCAGAGGAGTATGGCTGCAGCGAGGAGATGGTGACTATCGTCGCAATGCTTTCTGTGCCCAACGTCTTTTTCCGGCCCAAGGAGCGGCAAGAGGAGTCTGATGCTGCGCGCGAAAAGTTCTTTGTGCCAGAATCCGACCACCTGACCTATCTACATGTCTATTCGCAATGGAAAGCCAACGGATTTTCAGACAGGTGGTGCGTGCAGCATTTTTTGCACTCCAAGTCGCTACGCCGTGCCAAGGAAGTTCGTGATCAGCTACTCGACATTATGCGCATGCAAAAGATGGAGATGGTCTCGTGCGGCACAGACTGGGACGTTATTCGCAAGTGCATTTGCTCAGGCTACTACCACCAGGCTGCCAAGGTCAAGGGTATTGGCGAATACGTCAACCTGCGCACCTCTGTTACGGTACAGCTGCACCCGACGAGTGCGCTGTACGGATTGGGCTTCCTGCCAGATTATGTTGTCTACCACGAACTGATTTTGACGTCCAAAGAGTACATGTCGACCGTCACAAGCGTCGACCCGCGTTGGCTAGCGGAGCTGGGAGGAGTCTTTTACTCGGTCAAAGAAAAGGGCTACTCGGCCAGAGACAAGCGGGTCATTGAGACGGAGTTCAACCGCAAGATGGAGATTGAAGCCAAGATGGCCGAGGACAAGAAGAACCATGATGAAAAGCTGGCTCAAGAGGAGAAGCTTCAAGCAGAGGGCGGCTCACATGCGCCTGGCAAACAGAAGAAAGTTGTCACATCCGGTGCCGTCAAGAAGCCTGTAGTCAAGAGAAGAGGAGGAGGAATGGCCTTCAGATAGCCTCGTCTCAGGCTCATAGTCTGAAGATGACATATATAACATGCTTCAACCACCCTCAGATCAGACCTGCATACCATTCACTCTGGCCGTCCTTCTCAATGGTCTCCTTGACGGTGTCTAACCGGAGCACGTTCTTCACGAGTTGGTTGTACTTGGCATACTGGCTCATGTCGAGGCCCAGGAACTTCTTACCCCAGCTATAGAACACAGTCAACAGAAAGTCAACAACGGTCAGCTTGCCACCAACCGCATGTCCGTCGCCCGTCAGCCGAGATTCGATACGATCATAGCATTCGAGGATCTTGCGTCGACCCGTCTCCTTGACGAGGCCGAGCACGCCGTCGTCGACGCCTGGGACCTCCGGCGCGGCGAATCGAATGGGACGAAGCCACATGGCCCAGCCGTAGCCGTGCAGGGTGCCGCTTATCCAGGTTGTCCATTCCTGGATCAGAGCTTGTTCGAGGGCTGGAAAGTTGATGCGCAGTATAGGACCGGCCGCTGTTAGCGGGTTGAACGCACAGTTTCCAACGGCCGCAATGGGCACGTAGCATTCAGTGCAGAGGGGGAGGCAAGTGCGACAACGTACCGGAACCGAGAAGAAGGTCCTGTGTCTTCTCCGGTGCCAGCCTGGCTACGTAGGTTACGATGGCCGGCAGCTCAGTGATGACAGTCTCACCCGGTGCGATCTTGCAAGGCTGCGTCGGTGCCTTGGCGCTCTCAGGCGCGACCTTGAGAGCAGGGACGAATCCGTGGAATTGGATGGCTTTGTACTCGGTACTGGTGAAGGAGCCATCCGCGGCCTCTGGAGAGATTTTGGTTGTCATGTCAGTTACTGAGCGCCATTGCTGGGCTTCGCTCCCCCCCCCCTCCCCCTCAGCCCCCCAAAAGGCAAGTAATTAGACCATCTCGATGGGTGGCAAGAATCAACTTCAATACACCACGAGCAGAAAAGGACTCACCCATTCCGTTTGGGCCGGGCTTGAGTAAGGCGGACGTGAACGGGATACCGAGATAGTTAAGAATCAGATGTGGTGCAAGGCCACACGAGCCGACCATTTGGTACAAGGTGATCTGAGGAGCCATGGCGAAGGTGGATTACAAATACTGGAAACCCTGCAATAGTAGTAAGGTTGTGAGAGTATTATACCAAGACAAGGGCGACTCGACTTGATTGACTGATGTCTGATTGATATCTTGCAGTGGAAGATGGCGGACAGCATTGTGCGGTCCACAATATATACATATATATATATATTTATGACTTTGAGTATGACCTTGACTATTCCCCTGTGTTCCTACAGTAACATATGTGCACCTTGATCACGCCATTACAATACTGATTACTGAGCTTATCTCAACAACTTCATAAGGGGTTGAGAAGAATGCCGGAATTGTCTCCACCATGTACGCCTTTAGATACGCCTTCGGGAAATACACTCGTGGATTCGCACAATTTTGAAGGGCATACATAGTGGTACTGTCAAGTACTGCACTGTTACCCTGCAAGGGAACCGGACGGATTTGGAAGATACGAAATAGTGGCCAAAGTCTATACAGCTCACGTCGTGCTATATTTTCTCGATCGAAGCTTGAACGGGGACTGTGTCTGCGGGTATCAATTGTAATGGGTGATGGCGGGTTGTCTAGCACTCGGTTGCTCTATCATTTTGAACAGAGAAGAACCAAATAGTATACATAAACATGTTGTGAGAAGCAGAGGCGCAGCTCATGTTCTGGCATCCATTGTTGAATCGCATCGCGCGCCCTTTATTCAAACACTTGTCGACGCTGTGTGGCGCATGTTTTTGCAATGGCTGAGAGTATCCAGCCTGCCAATGCTTCAGCAAAGAAACCTCTCTACATGTGGGAAGCAAACAAAAACAGTCGTCTACCCAGGATAACATAGAATCAAGATGTTTTGCCCGTGTTGTGCTGCTGCATCGCCATCTTTCCCATATTCATCATGACCGAAAGCGGGTTGAAGAATGAGTTGCGTGAGTTATTAAGCAGATCAGTAATCGAGCCCGCCTCGTTAAGTTTCTTGATTTCCAATCACCATACACTTACGATATCACGTTCATCCGTTGCAATTGAGCAAGGGAATAGATTATCATGTATGGATATATGTATGGATATAGCCAATTCCCAAGACTTGTTTGCCGAGAAACCAGCAATTCGCTGTCCCTCAGTCCCGTTGACGTGGCATTTCACGGCACAAGCGAAAATCATATACAACGGACGTTTAACTTTGTGTTGTGAGCTGTTAGCCAGCAGTATACTGCAACGACCACTGCATTGTAAGTAGCATACCAAAGAATGCCATCTAACATCTGCTGGGGAACATCTGACAAGCTGCAAGTATCAAGTCTGTGGCCTTACGCAGTCAAGACTCAGAGCGTATGCCTGGCATCGTCGCTATATGCAGCCCGATATTTTGTAAAGAGCACCACGCCCCGCCCTTGGAAACAACAAAGCCTATTGCTGTGTACTATGTACTATGTATATTTCACAATACAAAGTAGTGGGGCTCTGCGACTGGCAGTACGAGCGATTTCGTCTTATGCTTTGGCTCTGGCTGTCGTGGTAGGCTATATTTACCACGTATACCCAATTAGGCTTGTTTTCCCCCTTTCCCCTTCCCCCTTCCCGTCCCCTGGCTGGGGGCTCCATCCCATCAATGCTGCTTCCTGGTCCAGCTGCAAGGAAACTGCATTGTTTTCCCCGGTCTACACCCTCCTTCATCGGATTGTTTCCTCGCGGGATATCCGGATAGTTTTCTTCCATCAGAGCCTATACATCCAAGTAGATCCTCTCTGATTCGGTTGCAACATAATACTACCCAGTGGGTACTGCGTACACGAAATATAAAAAAAGACAATAAAAAATGCTTAACGGACAGTAACTGAGATTCTTGTTTGCCGTGATATCTATATCTACGTGATGCGCCTCGATATGCCCGCCACACCGTGCTTTACGCAGACCATACATATATTTGAGATCAAAGCTTACCTTTGCCGAGTAGAGCAGAAAACAGCAGAGCACCTGCAATCGTATGCTGGCGGGTGAATGGGACTGCATTGGACCGAGGGGAATTTGCCCGGATGAGCACATAGTGACCATGTGGCGTGGCACCCGTGGAGGACTTCTGAAACGACAATCCCACCGCAGTCTTCCGCGGCGGCGCACTGATGGTACCTACGTAGCCCCAGGCGGCGTAAATGGAAGGATGGTGCAAGCGTCTTGAATAAGGTGCGCCAATAACAGTCCGCGGGCTACTACGGTATCTGGGTACCTCAGTGCTAGTATCGCTGTTGCGTTTCACCAGAAACAATGGGACCCAAGCCCCAAGCAAGCAGTGGAGCAAGTTCGGGCAGGGTCCCATTGATCTGCTCTTTCTTCAGTGCCAGAGTGCTTGCAGTAGTCGATCACTACTTCTACTATGTACTACTATAGTATGATAGTACTATGGTACATCTATGCAGAGCCGGGCGATTACCCTTTATGGATCCTGCTCCTGCTCTTTTAGTGGGTGAGCAGTTCGAGACTGTGCTTTTGTTTGGCTCTTGGCAGCCGACCATGGCAGCATGCAGCCAAGGATTCCTCTGCAGACGCGCCAATTGTTGCAGAGGGCAGGCGAGGCGAGCCGAGGACTGTGATGCTGTTTCTTTTCTGGGTCAAACCGGTCTTTTGACAGCGCCCAATGATGGGGTGCTCTCTCTTTGTTGTCTCTTGGGGCCGTCGCACATGCCTAGCTCCAGCCACACTGGCTTGCACGACCACGAGTCATCGCAGGGCACATGTGGATGGCCGCGGCGGCGGATGTCAGTGTTAGCACATTCTGGCATGGTATAGTATCATCAGCGGGAGGATTGCACCTGCGTGCCCAGATGCCGCGCGTGTGCTGGCTCCACCCCACCCAGCAGTCTTTTGGGGCTAACTGACCACACCCACTAGCCTGGCCCAGTGGGATCGATTTGGAGCCTGGGCACGCGCCCAGACGCAGGCCGGCCCATGGCGGGTGGGTGATGGCGGGTGGTGGGCTCTGGCTAGGCTCATTCTATGCTCTTTGTTGGAACTTCTTCATACTATGAGAGTCTGGCTTTGCATGCTGAACGCACGCAATGGGACGCCAGGATCGGCGAGGAAGAGGGGCCAGGCACAACTCACATGCCTGCGTGCCTAGGTAGGTGCTGGCACAAAGACTCATAGCCACTGACCACAAGACAACATAAAGACACGCAGTCGGTTACTATGTAGTGAGTCTCCGCGCTTTCTCTCGGACGCTGACGATTTGCTGTGTGACAACCACTTGGCAACGGCACTGGGCCTATGTCGATGCAGATCCGCCATGTGCGTGTCCGCTTTGTTGTTCGAGCGGCGCTCAGACTGGGGCAAACGAGAGCAAGAGAACCAAACAGTCCAGAGTGGCTCCATCGTGGAGGAAGAAGCCCTGGGGTGGTTCTGGCAGTGGGTGGCTTGCAGCACCCACCGCGCCCCTTGTTCCTGCGCTAGGAGATTTGGTCCTGCCCTATCAACCAATCAACTACCGCTGCCGCCAGCGCGTCACAGGGATAGGGTGCCCTGGGTGCCCATCTCAGTCAGTGCAACGAACAGGGGATGATCGACGAGAGCATCATGAGCAGAGTGGGAATCCTGAACGCCGTCAAAAAAGTCTATCTAAATATGTCTTGGGTTGTGGCCCAAAGCCAACAGGCAGTCAAATCACGTCACTGTTTCCATTGCAGATGGAACAACCGGGCGGTGGTATGGATGGCAGATAATTTGCTTCCAAGGGAGTTTGTCACCGAGAGATGACCATTTCTGACAAGCGAGTTCGTTCTCTGCAAAGCCCTCTTTGACTGGGAAGAGCGGCCGTTGAGGCAAGCGGCCCTTGGGTACCAGGATCGTCCAGAGACAGTGGCGCGCATGCGCATGTTCCCGCTGGAGCCAGAGGAAGGGTCAGGTCACACCCTGTACACATATACCCTGATTGGGCAATACTATGTACTATGTAGGATAGGTACCGGGCAGGCCAGGTACGTACCGTGAGAGCCCTGCGAAAAGGAGAGTGCCACCGAGGAAGAAGCAGCCACACTCGCACTTTGCCTTTTGAATCTCGCTCGCGCATGGCCTGGATGCTTTTTAATTAATTACTGCCGCATCCCTCTCCCTCGCTTCCCAATTGCTCTCGTTCTGTTTCGTTTGCTGTTTGCTGCTTGCTGCACCTCCTTTACAAACCGACCGTTGCAAGGAGGGTGCTTCCAGGACAACCTGCACCGCACAGCTCGACGACTTTGATTTCTCGCAGGCTTACGAGAACGACCTTCCTTTCCCAGCACAGCAACAGCAACCTCGGCTTTTTGGGGAGTCTCTGCACCCCACCCAAGTCAACGTTATCATTCACAAGATCAGCAACAATCGACTGGATATATTGAATTTGTTACCTCGTAAAAAGAAAACCAAGCAAAGGACCAAAAAAAAAACGCATTGCATCGCCCGAGCGATACAGTGACACGCTTTTTACAGCCCGACTTTCTCATTGGACAGCCTTCCCAACAGGGCCGCCCTGCAACTAATCAGTGACTGACTTTTTTTTTTCGCCTGCGCCCGCTGGCGAACAACGTCAACGACGCTACTGATTTTGCAGACTCACTCATCTGTTGGTCAAAAGATCCGCGCCAGGGTTGTTCAGTTCTTTTCTTCTTCTTTTTGCTCTTGATAAAGGACTGGTTTCTGCCACAAAGCAACGGAGAGAACTTGTTTTTTTTTTTTTTTTTTTTTTTTTTTCACTCTTTCCTAACCTCTATTTCACCACCCACTACCGTCACTCTTTTGGCGTAATCATCAAACGCATTATCCGGCACTGTCAACTGCTTGTCAGCGTCAACATTCTCTCTCGAGTTGATACAGTATTCACGTCGACACGGCCCTTGCAGAATACTCTGTGACTCGGCGCGGCGACAAGTCATTGGGTTGAATCCTCACTTGACACTGCGTCTCGTGGATATAGCCCACCTTGGAAGGTCCCTTTGCATATACGCTTGTCTCGGCAGGTCGATTTGAAAGGTTCTTGTATCCAATCACAAACCCCCCCCATCGTCCAGGACGCACAGTACCACCGCCACGAAGCCCGCTTCATTAACGCCCCGGCTTGTGTGCTGGTCCCGAATCCCAAGAGGCTTGCATTTCGTGACTGCTGTGTCACGATATCACACTCTACTCGATAGGGCAGAGGGTCGAGATTCCCTGTTACCCCGGTCTCAACTTTTCTCATCGCCGACGAATACTTGCGCCGCCGCCGTGCATTGAGTCTCCCTTGATCCCACCACTTTCAAATTACAGTCTGCAAAGATGTCTCTCGCTCGAGCGTTTACTACCCGCCGACCAAAGGTCTTTGGAGGTGGCGATGGCGAGAGCAAGGTGACGAGGAGCAACACGGTCCGTACCAAGATCTCAGCCCCCGTCGAACTGGTTCACACAACCAATATGCTCTCGTACAACGCCCCGGATATCCGCAAGGGCCCCAAGATCTCAGCCCCGGTGGAGCTGGTCCACACAACCAACATGCTGTCTTACGACGCCCCAGACATCAAGGAGCCAAAGACTGCAACGTCCAACTCATCCTTGTCCTTTCGATTTGACGCCGACTCGGATCGTAGCCCAACCGCAGCCTCTTCACCGCCCACGAGCCCGGATTCGGCTTTTCCCCGTGCCGCTGAACGACACAATGCTCTTAAACCAGCTGCCGCCCAGGAGCCCAACCATCTTTCGTGCTACTTCACTCTCCCCGGCCAGCCGTCGCCTGCAGATGTCCCCGAGGTTCCCTCAATCCCCAAACGCGCGCCATCTCACAACAAGAACACGTACGAGAACAATCTTAGCCGGAAGCCTTCTGTGGCCGAACGACTAGGTAACAAGCCATCTGTTTCCCGACTCTCGGAGCAGTCCAGTCGTTCTGTCTCTAGCAAGGCCAGCGTCTCCTTCTCCAGATCATCATCAGCCTCGACAAATACCACAGCTAGCAGCCCTCATTCTGTCAACGGCTACAACATGTCAAAGTCCACTTCTTCGTACAGAGACCTCGTCTCTGCTCAGGAGCCTTTTGGACAGGAACTCGCCCAGGTCACGGAACTCGCCGAGGAGTTTGCTGTCAAGGAAAACGAGAAGAGTCAGGCCGTTGCCACGCAAGAGGACCAAGACCTTGCTGCTCGAGGCCTGTACAAATTCAGCCCCGAGGAATATCTCTCGGAGATTCAAACTCTCTTCAGCTCATTCTTTGGCGAAGTACGACACGTCAAGAATGTCGCGCCTCAGTGGATCTAGAAATTGGTAACCACCTCAAAGTTTGACATTATGAGAGGGTTCCGTTTTTGGGTCTCTTCTGGAGGAACATGACCTATGTTTCGAAACGTACTTTCACTTTGAATAGGATGACGCACCTGTGGAAATGTTGCGCGCAGGATTCGTAACTTTTTGGCCTAGACACTTGTGCGTACGGTGGATCGGTTCCAAGCGTTACATCACGGATTGAGAGATGATTTATCGTCCACATCATTCTCTCTGTCTCTGGTGATCTTCTTCTTTGTTTCGTGTTCATGTTTCCCTTTTATCACATTTTCCAAGCCCATCCAGTGGCAGCAGATACCCGTACGGCAGGATACTGTATTTATTTCCTAATTTCTCCAGTCACTCATTTCTGGAGACTTTTCTCTGTTACGTTCTATACATTCATTATAAGCGTTTACTTACTCGTCACCATTTTTTGCTTCATTTCCTTTCTCTGTTCTACAACTACAAGATACCATGGAATTCCGGAGCGAAGAGCGGAGGGTTATTCAAGATCAGCTAAAGAGTGAAACAAAAGACTCGGAAGGGGTAGTACAAAGGTATTCCGTGAAACGAGAGCCAAGAAATGAACGAACGCACCCATTAGCACAGCATACATAGCATTAGCACAAATCCATAAAGGGCTTTTGCACTTAAACTATTTTGTCGTATGTGTCTTGTCTTGATTACAGTCTTCTCTTGCCTCGGTCTTATTTTTGAGGGGGCACGAGCAAGCACTATTATTGCCTGTTACGGTGAAACAATTCAATTGCCATCACCCCAAGACCTTGAGATTTATGCATGTAGATCTTGCGCCCTCGTTGATTAACCTTCAAAGGGGTCTCCCGCAACACGTTTTGTCTTGAACAGTGTATGTCCCTGGTTGTATCTGCTTGTTTGTCTTTGATAGGACGGGTTGTATGTACACACATCGTCGGCAGACGCCAGACGGGTCAAGTACCGAAAATAGGAAACGATCGGAGAGTGTGAATATGAAAAGTGCACAGAATCGATTTCTGTTCTTGACATGGCTATGGTTCTTTATTGGAGATGAACGCCCATTGGATCGATCAACCATGCCCTTCCCCTCTTTCTCACATTGCGTTCCTCAGATCTGGATCGATTGTTTGATCTACATTACTGTGTACATTGAAAGATTTCATTGTTGCAGAATATTCCTGTTGCATGGTCAAAGGGAGTTTTTCCGAGCATGAAGAAAGGGGGAAAACAGACTCAAAGAAAAGTGAAGGGGTGACAGGGCGGCGGCGGCGGTGGCGATTTTGATCCAGGATGCATTAGACGCCAGGTATGTTTGTACCGCCCTCTCTCTCCCCCTCTCTCCATGTCCAGATGTGCGTACGTACATATGTATGGATTTACATATGGGGGCAAACGAACTAGAAATCTACTTATGTCTGTATGTACGTATGTATATACAAGGTAGAATGTTATGCATGTGTACTGTGCAACTGATTTTTGTACGCTTTCAGAGACATGCAAGCATATACAACGAGATAATACATGTTTGACTTGCGCGCGATTTCAGGGCCCCCCCCAAAAATGAGTCAAAGGCTGATTTATGATGTAGGCTTGATATCAAGGGATTATATCCAACGAAGTTGATGAGATAAGTCGGTGATTTGAAATTTAACCCCTTTTTCGCCTTGGAATCATGTGTGTAAGGTCATATCATGGGTCATGACTGGTATTCCTAGGGGAAAAGGGAAATGTCAATTACAGTGCAAGTAGAGTTCCCAGTGGGTAACAGTGCAGTCTGGGCTTCACACTGCTGAGGATGCTTAGCCACAAAATGTCAACTGTGCGTGTATATCTATCAGATGCCTATGGCTTCATATACTGTATGATCTTTTTCTAACCCACAAATGAGCGCAAAACAACGCCATGCGACTGATGATAAGCCAATCAAACCATGAACGCCTTTCCCAAGATGACCTTTTGCCGTGTTCTCTTGCCAGAGACACCCACACTGCGGGAGGAATGGTCAGGAAATGAGAAGCGACCTTCACTTTCTTCTATCCGTATCCAGCGTCATACGCCTCTTGACATTGTGTCATCGCAGAATCCCGAGGTGGAACCAGTCCAACCATGTGTGTATGTATGGTAGGGATAAGCCCAGACCAAAGTCATGAGATCACGGACTCGCTGCTTCTAGCAGCTCCGTAATGCTGACTATTTGGTATCCCCTCCTCTTGAGCTCAGGAAGCACCTTCTTCAACATGGGAATTGTCCAGCTCCGCCTGTCATGGCACACAATGATGCCGCCATTGCGCGCCATGCTTAGGATATGCCACGCATTCAGCCACCAGTAGGGCACCTGGGGATCATGCGGATATATGCTGCCGAGCACAAGCCGGTAGCCCAGGCTGCTGACCAAGGCGCGCATCTCGGTGCTAAAGAGCCCGGACCCGGGCCGAAAGTACTGGTGTGGTGGACCGGTGCCGCGGCCGGCATCAACATACGCTTGTTGTATGAGGTCATGTACATGCTCAATTTGGGTGCGGAGCTCGCCGAGGTTGAGCCAGCGCGCCGCCTCGTCGTGCATGGCGTGGTTGCCCAGCTCGTTGCCCGCAGCAACAACCTCTCGTAGAACTTCCTCGCGCCCTTCGACCTGTCCGCCGATAACGAACAGGGTCGCGTGCGCATCATTTTCCTGGAGGATCTGGAGTATTTCGCGTGTCTGTTCGGAGGGTGCATCGTCAATCGTGAGCGCTATGTATTTCTGGCCCCCGTTGGTTGATGATGGAATCGAGACTTCCCAGAGGACGTCGGGCCAGCGATGCTGAAAGGAGCGGATGAGGAGGCGTGGCGGGCGGTAGATGATGTAGAAGGGCAGCAGGAGGAGGATCAGCGAAAAGAAAAGGAAGAAGAGGGTGGCCATTCTGTGTCGGCGGGCGCGCCGCTTTACCTTTGAGGGCAGGCGGAAGAGCGCAGAGAGGCGGATCATGTCATCGATGCTTGCGCGTGGACGGGCAAATGTGATTAACACAGAGAAGCGTCTGATGGCTATCGCTATCGAGGCGGCATTGGTCCAGGTGGTTGTCGCATCAGCGTTGGGCAATGCCGGTGGTCGGGCGGCACAGCTGGGTTAGAAGTGGAGGAGGAAGGCTTGAAGTTGTTGACGATTGCTGTGTATAATAGCTGCAATAGCATGCTGTCGGCTACCTGGTAGCACTTGAACCTAGCAGGGATGGCTGGCTGGCTACTTGGCAGCTATAAGCTGCAATGCTACTATGCTTACTCATGGTACATATAGTACCTACCTTGTCCTGCCAACTTATTATGTACTAGCCTCTTCACTCTGGTGACTTGCTCCTGCACAAAAGTCTACCATACATGCCTTGCGTTCTTCTTAATTCAGACGAAGACCAATCGCCACAACTCTTATCAAGGTGATAAGTGCCAGAATGGAACGCCACAGCAACATACTTTGCCCGATGATCCCGCAAGTCCCGTATGTGGCCAGTCCGAAGCAGCTCAAGTCTGCCAGATGAGCGGCGCGGTGATCGCGGCTTGACGGAGGAACATGCTTGCACCGAGAGATGAAGTTCGAGCAAGAGGTGCTGGGCTCAGGCGGGCACTGGTCTCCCAAGGCCATTGACAGCGTCTTCCTACACTGGCAATATGCTAACTCGATCTAGATCTGGACAAATCGCTCTAGGTCGTTTGACCAACCACACAAACGCAGAGAGCGAGTCGTGTTGGCCCTGGACTGAGAGCCTCGGCTGAGGATGTCCTTTTGGGTCACAAGCACTTCGCCAGGTTGAGAAGCCCGGCTCAGGATGCCAGGCGGATTTTCGAAGATACCCTGAGCCAGTCGAGAAAAGGACACCATTACTGGCAGGCCCCCTGTATCAAACAAAGACGTCTGCTTGCCAAGATCTCAACACGGTGCACTGCGCCTGACCTTTGACCCACATACAGGTGTTCAATGGCCGGCATGAACATGGCCGTTGAGGGGACTGGAATCCGCAAGCTGCCGAGTTCCTCGTTGCGGATTAGAGATCTGTGAGCGTCCTAAAGCTGCAGGAACAAGCAGGTGGGCTAAGAACGCGTGCCTCGCCCTGAACTCGCAAGGGCGAACATACCGTGGCCCTTGCCAAAAAGTGGAAACGAGCACGCCAGCGCGCCAGTACGCCTCGACTTTCCATGTGCTCTGCCGCGAAAAGGCAACTTCCTCCAAGCTGTGGAATGACTTCGGAATTTGCAGTCTCAAGGCACGCAGCTTGTCTCAGGTATTATGTTCCGGGCTGCCGCTTGAGCTGGGCGAGCAAGCAGAGCCGGACGCAAAAGACGCCGGGCCAGGCAAAATGTTTAGAGACTTTCTTCACGCAATCATGACCGATAGATCCTCAGGCACACTTTGCAGAATCATCGAGGCAAACAGATCCAATCACTAGCTTTGCAGAGGCCATGTACGTGCGAGGGCATCATTAGCATTCCTTGAGTGAGTTGTGTCTTACACACCAGAGAAACCAAATGTCCAATTAACCAAGAAGACCATGCCCTCAGGATGCCAAAGATGCGCGACTGCTGCAAGACATGCTCAACGGGAAGAATTGAGTGTGTGCTACCACGCATTATCGAGACCATGCTCATAAGAAGCACAAGAAGCCCGCCGCTGCCAGGGTCTCAACAAGCACTCGACCTCATCGTCTGCCTCGGCTGCTAACCGTCTGTCATTCGGATCGTCTTACTTTCGCTCTTTGTGTTTCTCTCGCTTATCTAGCAGCGAGCTCTCAGGCCTTGTCCTCGAGTAAATTGTGTTACCATGAAGTTCTCTCACGTGGCCACGGCCTTCTGCTTCTCCTCTGGCGTATTGGGAGCCGCCATTGGCCACCGTCAAGACGCCCTCGTCCAACGTCACGATCTCATTGAAATCCGTCAAGACTTTTCCATCATTGGCACTCTGAACACACTCATTGGTTCATTGGTACCAACGATTGCCAACTATCAAAATGCAATCAGTATGTCTTTCCCTGAATGTTTTGTTGCCTGGTGACTCGGAGACACTGCTGCACCCAGCTCCGACTTGCTTTATACATGTCCCTGGTATCTTGAGAGTTAACGTTGTGTTCAGCTTCTGCAATTTCTGGGATCCAGAACAGCATCACTGCCCAGGCCAACGCTGTGTTGAACATCAACGCCGTCATTTCTGCGAACCTGGTCGGCATTGCCCAGGCTCTGAACAATACTGCAATCCAGGTTATTACCACCACAACAACCGCGCTCAACAACATCAACAAGGCTGTCACGGGCTTGGCCCAGGCCCAGATTAACCAACTTGTCTACGTCATCACCACTCTCAACAGCATCATCTCCGGCCTGCAGCTCTCTGTGGCTGCCCTCGGCAAGGTTCAGGCTCAGCTTGGCACCGCCTTCACTCAAGAACTCCAAGCCATCAGCACTTCTGCCGCACTGCTCACTGCCCCTATTGTCCAATTTTCACAGGGCGCCATCTCAACCTTGGTCAACAGCCCACTGATCTCCCTCTCCGGCTTGCAGAACGCTGTCAGCGGTCTGGCTACAATCGTGAACAGCCTTCTCAACTCGCTCGGACTCGGCAGCATTTTTGGCACAGTCAACGGGGTCGTGGGCCTCGTCGGCTCGGTAGCAGGTGGTACTGCTAACCTAGTCGGATCGGCCCTGGGAGCTACGCTGGGCACCGTCGGCAATATTGGTGGTAGTGTCGCGGCGTCCCTCACGGGGAATCTCGGATCCGGTCTCACCGCAGCGGTCGGAGGTGCTGCTACTAGCTCTCTAGCTGGGGTCACTGGGGCTTTGGGGAGCGCTGCGAATGGCGCTGCGAATAGTGTCACTGGCGTTGCTACTGGAGTCACTGGGGCTTTGGGGAGCGCTGCGAATGGGATTTCTGGGGCTGCGAGTGGCGCTGCGAATAGTGTCACTGGCGTTGCTACTGGAGTCACTGGGGCTGTGGGAACCGTCGCTGGAGGGCTTACATCTGGCGTTGGTAGTCTTCTCGGGGGAATATTTTAAAACAACGCCGACTGACAAGCTCAACAACAAGGTCTCCCAAAGGGTACTAGACCAAAGGGTGCTAGAAGTTGATAGGGGGCTTTTGGTGTTCGTCTTGGCACCGCCAGTTGCCGAGGCATTGTTGCGCCACGCGCTCAACCGCCTGGCGAGCAACAAGCTCTTAATGGTCTGAAGCTTTTTGATGCGACGTTGTCTTGAATTCTAGAGGAGCAAGCGAGGTATATGTGATTGATATATTTCAACACTGACGAAATCATACAGATATTGTTTCAATGAATTTTTGAAATTGTCTAACTTGTTGATTCGGAGCTATCAAAATTGAGTTGTTAGATGGTAAGAAGTAGGTCTAAAGTCAAGTCACTTACTCGGAGCCTCGTGCTGTGGTCACCATGGGGTGGCCACATTGCAAGCCAATTAGTCATGATCACGTGGGCTGTAGACCTATATATATAGAAGACGCGTCTGCTTACGCGTCTTATTAAGGATTCCCAGCACTGCACACTGGCTGACAAAGCCAGTGCTTGCTGACTAAGGAGACGTCACGTGCCTTCCCTCCGTATTTACACCTAGAAGCCAAACGTTTGTACGAACAGATGAGGTATCTTCTTGGCACCAGAACACGTAGTTCGCAGCGACTGAGCCGAATATCTATATTGCTGTAAACTGGTGTATTCTGTGTGCATCTCTGGGTAGAAAACTATCTGTTCGTAGAAGCATTTGGCTTCTAAGTGTAAATACAGAAGAAAGACACGTGACTGACTTAGTCAGCAAGTATGCTTTGTCAACCAGTGTGCAGTGCTGGGAATCCTCATAGATAATTTCTTTATTTATATAGGTATAGAATATACCAGTTTATAATAATATAACTATTTAGCTTAGTTATTATCAACTACGTATTTATACTAAGAAGATACCTGCCAGAGTCTGAGGTTATTTATATATCGCTCGAAAGCAATGTGAACCCTGCGAAGTTAGTTACATTTGTAATTTGAGAGGGAAACTGGGACAACGGAAAAGAAAGGAGGAGAACTAAGTTCAGTTTACTTTTCCGGATATAACATCATGAAAGCACATCTTGAACATTGCCAAGACCCTGCTTCATACATGCGTTCTTGTATCTTGTCACTTTGCCCACCAAAACCCTGATACTATAGTACCCCACTTAAGTGGTTTATTATTCTCATAAGCCTCATTGGCTCTAGTACAGCTGCTCGAGGTCTTTCAAACAACCTCGTCTCTCTATTCTACCACCATGATACCCAACAGATAGTTAACCAGCCCAGCCTCAGCGCACTCTTTTCAGAGTCTGCCACGTTCAAGCCGTCCCGGCCCCTTCACGCTCATCCCACAGCGCCCGAAAAGCCTGCAAGAAATCCTCGCGCAAATCCTCCCACGCCTCGACACCAACACTTACCCGTAATACCGTCCGTGCCACGCTCTTGTCGCTCATGGCGCGCCATTCAATCAAGCTCTCGACGCCGCCGACGCTCGTGGCGTGGTGCAGCAAGTGCAGCTTGCTGGGCAGGCGGCGCGCGTCCTCCTCACGGCGCATCACGATGCTGAACACGGGACCCCAGCCGCGGGGCATCTGACGGCGCAACCAGCTGTTTGGATCGGCAGCTTCGGGCTGGAGGCTGGCGTGTTGGACGCGGTCGACCAGGCGGGAGACGACGCCGTCTGCCTCATCTGATGAGGATTTCAGAGACGTGGCGAGCCATTCTACGAGGCGTGTTGCGCTTTCGCTTTGTCGCTGGACGCGAATCTCGAGTGTGCGGAGACTGCGGACGCCGAGCCAGCCTTCGAGACTCCCCATCACGCTGCCGAGGACGAGGCGTTCAGAGCGGAGTCCTTGGATCCAGTTTTGATCTTGTGTACCATGCTCACCACCACCACCATCATCATCAGCACCTTTCTGGCCATTGGAGTCGTCGTTTATGGCCGTTGGCGTGGGTGGCTTCGCGGCGATAGTAGGATGCACGGCCAACACGCCGCAAAGCAGATCACTATGCCCGCCAAAATACTTTGTCCCGCTATGTAGAACAACATGCACCCCGAAGCGAAACGGCTCGAGCAGCGGCGGAGGTGCAAAGGTCGCGTCCACGCTCAAGTAACAACCCCTCTGGCGAGCCTTTTCCGCATACCACTCTAGGTTCCGCGCTTCACCTGTTGGGTTGAGCGGGGTCTCGACGTGGATGAGATCCCCAGTTTGCAACTTGTTCAAGTCGCCTTCGCTCTCGAGATCGAGCTTCTCAAGGCCGGTGAGCTTGGACACGAGGGCAATCACGCCATGACACCCATGGTATCCGTCGCTAATAGCGACGCGCCGCGGGTTCAAGTAGACGAGTAGAGCATGGAACGCGGCTAGGCCGCTGCCGTAGGTGAGTGCTGGACCGCCCAGGGCGGCGCTCAACAAGGCCTCGAGGCGGGTTGTGTTGGGCGCAGTGTCGCGGCTGTAAATGTGCGAGTCAAAGGGCGCCAAGGGGTCCGTATTGTCCCATTGTCTGAGCTGTAACGGGTCGTTGCTGTAGCGGAAGGTGGTGGAGGTGTGCAGAGGCGGTGCGACGGCACGGTGCGTGTTGATATAGTCGTCTGCGTGGACGGTAAGTGAGGAAAGCGAGAGGGGGTGTGTAGGGAAGTGGGAGGCGAGGGCGTTGGGGCCGGTCGTCGTGGTATCTTTGTTGCTTTCGGCGGATGCTGGTTTGGAAGCCATCTTCAACAAAGATGGTGGCGATGTGTTTTGAAGCTTGCAGACCCTTCAAACAGCGCTTCACAACAGTATCGCTTCCAGTGACGCGAGCTTGAAACTTCTCTCAAAAGGATATCCTGGCCAGAAGAAGGGAAGAAAAAAAAAGAAGAGTCACACTCAGGTTTGTTTGGTCAAGGCAAGATTCTGCGGAAAAATGAAGGTGATTGTGTAAGCCAGCCGTATCACGTTCAACGCTGCCCCAATGTTCTAATCCAACAAGTGCGGAAGAGGGTCGCTGGCGCAACGGCCCGTTATCGGGACCGGGATCTGAGGTTCGTCATCGGCACTAGAAGCCCGTTTCGGGCGGGAAGCAGCCGCGCTGACTGGCTAACGGCGCCCATTTTCTTTTGTGGCTGAAATTGCAGATATGCAATCCCTCCATGGAGTTTCTTGCATACACCTTGAGACTGTTGTGAATATGTTTTTATCGTATTATGTTCCAATGGGCTCCATAGGACTAGCAGAGGCCTTGTCGGCCTGGCTGTACAGTAGTTTCTATGTTATAGTTGGTCATCAAGGCATGCCGCGGAGCCATCTTTTCCAACTCGGGCGGTCGTTCGTGTGTATCCCATGTGTGTTTCCCATGTATGCATATGTTTGTGAATATAGATTTCCCATCCTTCAACACCAGCATCGATTCCGTCAGGAAGCGGAAAAAAAAAAAAGAATAAACAGTCAAAGCAGAAATCGCGTACGGAATCAGCAGTCATATAGGTCCGTAGCAGCGCAGTTGTACGTCTGGTCCGTACTTCTTTGCGCATCACCATCGTATGCCCGCCATATCGCGCAAGAGAATCGAATGTGCCGTGTCGACAACAGCAGCCTATGCTTGTACAGAAACATTGCTCATTTCCCTGGCAAAGTCCTTGTTTTCGGTTCTTGGTCGCTCCATAGCGCTCAACTCGGCCCCCTGACCACTCTGAGCGCGCTTGCGATTGGGCAACAACGAGAATCGCGAGTTCGTCGTCGGCAACGGAGCTGCTACCGGGGAGACGACATCGTGGTCTTGATCGTGGTCTGCAAACCTTGCAAAGAAGCCTCGCTTCTTGTGTGGCTGGGGCTGCAACTGCTGCTGGTCTTGTCGCAGTTGAGCATTCTGCTTCTTTTCATCGTCATCCAGCCCGACCTCTTCGAACCCTTCGCCCTCGCCTTCCTCTACAGCCGTTGGAGCGTCTTGCTCAAAGAGCCGCTGTCGAGGCATGCGCGGGAACCGTGCTGAGTCCATCGACCGGCGGGTGAAGCTGTCATGGGCCACGATGGGTGAGCGAGCCGAAATATCCTATTTTAATAACCACAAAAAATGAGCATTCACTTTGGCTTCTTCAGACGAGAAATGGCGGCTTTCCGTAACGTACAAAAGAGCGGCGGTACGAATCGAAAGATTCACGCGAAATGCCAAAGGGCTCAATCTCGCCCACCTCACTCCTGGTATCGGTCGAGTTGCGCGAAAGGTAACGGCGAGGCCAGGAAGCCTTCTCTTCAGTGGGTGATGGCTAGAACGGACATGGTTCGTCAGCTGGGCAATGCATGATGCAGGGATAAAGCAAGGCACAATTGGTAGCATACCGGCAGGTAGACTCCGCTGTCGTTGACCACTGCATACAAGCAATTCATGCGTCAGCCCATAATGTCTCATGACGCAACGAAAGCGGTAATTAGACGCAGCATAGCGTCGTTGTATCGCTCTTTTTCTCTGAAACTATGTGTTTGGATATGGATCGTGCGTACCACTCATCTTGTATTCGCCCGTGTCCTGGCTGCGACGACTGTTAATGCTGACGGCGGACGAGGCCTTGGACCCCACGGTGTCGACGCGCTCAAAGCCTGGCGGTGTCTTGAGTGCAGGCTCAATGGTCAATGGCGGGCGCAGACTGCCCTCGTCGGCTTGGCGACGTGCAAAGGGGTTTCGGATCGGCATATTGGCTGGCTAGAAGCGCAGGAGAATGATACAGGTGACAATGCCGGAGATGTCGGAGGTGCCGGCGTCTAGGCTAGCTAGGTACAGATGGGTGGGAGGGTCGGTTCAAAGGGCGAGGAGAGAGGTCGAGGGAATCGCCAGACCGCGACAAGAGCTGCTGCTTTGTGTAAAGAATAAAGGAGCAACGGGCTGGCCAAGGAGAAGATCGAGGACAACAAGAAGACTGAGTTGTGGATGCGGTGGGAGTTGTCAGAAGAAGTAGTAGTGTCACTAGTCTGTACTCTGAATTGAACACAGGGCCGACCGACTTTCCAAATAGTGGAGACGGAGACTTGACAGGATGCCGACAGGGCGGTTGGGGGCTTCCACAGTTCGTTTTTGGGCAGCCGTTCAAATTTGTTTGGTCTCAAGCTGTTCTCGCGGATGCAGGCGCAGTGGGCCAATCGGGAGATGGAGACAGGTGCGAAGCAGTTGATGGCCAATGCTAAGCAGTGCTGGCGCTGCAAAAGAGCCAAATTGATGAAATGGCGACGCAGGGTTTGGGTCTAATTTTGGGTCGTGCCTGGCGCAATGCAGGAGACAGTCAGCCGGGGGCGAGGCTGAAGAAAGGGTGGGCTTGAAGTGGGCTGAGTGGGTGAATGAGCCTTGGGCGATCGATGATCCTGTGGGATGGCAAAATTGGAACGGAGAGCATAAGTTGGAAGAGCAAAAGGAGGACGGGGCAAGGCCAGAGTCTGCAAATAATGCTTTTAGTATAACACTAAAGACTCGAGGGTTCTGGCTGACTGGGGCCCAAGTCAGAATGGCATCAGTTCAGGGTCCTTGCGCGTCCAAGGAACGAGGGGGATGATCTTATGCGATGTGCCTTGTGCCTTGTGCCTAGGTGTCTGGCAGGGCTGGGTATGTACTAGCCGAAGACCAGGAAATAAAAAAGAAAAACTTGTCTAGGCCAAGTGCACCGTCGGGAGACGGCACGCTGATCGGCACCTCAACCGGTTTCTGATCGTCTTTGCAATTGCCCGGTGCTAACTACGGAAACCAAGGGGAACGTACAATGAATGGTCATGCTGCATCATCATACCTTGCTCCCCTTGTAGAGGGGCAGAATGTGACGGTTCCTGCATAGTACAGCCATTGACGCCATTAATCTGCCAAGTTCACGCTCTCTCGCACTCTTGCAGCACATGCCGTTATTATGGTATATACAAGCGGATTCCACACTTCCTCGGCTTCATCAGAATACCCATTTGAAGGGAACGTCAGGAAGAACAAAAGAAAGAAAAAAGGCCTCCGACATGGACATGTGCAGCTCCCGTGCAGAGGCACCTGACGCCTCATGCGATGCCGTGGTCTGATGGGACGCAAGATGCCACCAGTGTACATAGTATCATCCCACAAACAGCATTTTGGGGCTGTGTCGCAGACTCGCAGCTACTACTACGTACGATACCACCAGCAAAGGTGCATTCACAGTCCATTTTTGATCTCGAAAAAAGCCCCACGTCACATCGGCCCCTCCTCACGGGATCGGTCACCATGTGGACTGCCGAACGCGAGGTCATCACCTGAAGAGCCGGAGCCGACAAGACGCCCGTCTCCGGCGTCCTGTGCTTGGTCCCGTCCTCATCCTTATCATGCATCTTATCTCGACCGTTATCTTTATCGCTACTGCTCTTCTTATCAAGTTGGTCTCAGGGACCTGTATTATGTAACCAAAAGCAGGACCCTGACCGTAAGACGGACCAAAGCACTGCCGGGCCATGCAAATGCTACCCTTTGAGCGGTCACATATCCAGCGTTGCACAAAATACACTACCAGGTGTGTGCGACTTCTATGAAAGGATGAACGTATAGAAGCCACTCATCTCGTCGTTCGCGGCGTCGTCACAGTGGGACGCGGATACGCCTGTGACAGCGAACCTGCCTCGAAGTGCACCTGGCCACTCGGACATTGGAAGGGCCTGGCTGGCTCAGAGGTACTGTACTTGGTATTTGCCGTTACGCTGCATTATGGAAACTATTGATGTAAATATGTGCTCTGCTTATAGTATGAACACATACAAAGTATAATCAAAGACAAACTGCGGCTTGGCTGCTACTATGGTGGCTTATAAATCTCAGCAGTCTAGATAGAAGTGTGTCGATCTTCAGGGAGCTTGTACTATATACATCTTAGCGATTGCCGGGTGGGTCCAGTCAGAAGTACCTAGCACAACCTTTACCACTTCTAATAGTACAAGCAAGCGGCGCCAGGGTACTTGAACGCTTCCCCTCGCTAGACACGCCATGGGCACAGCCTGAATTTGGAGGAGCTGAAGTGTTCCTTCCTCAGCCGGTACTACTAATTGTTTCTGTCATCCTTTCGAATGCCTTCCAGGCGTTAAGCCGCATGGCAGATTGAATCCTGTTCCCAACGCCAAAGATTCTTGCGAGCCGACGCAGCCCAAGCATAGCGAAGCCTTCTGTCCCTGCTCCCTGTCTCGCATCACCCATCTGCTTGTGCTTTCGGATTTATCCTCGCCTCCCGCCGGGGCCCACGCTGTCCTCCGCACCGCCGTCATAGACTTTCTAGTCCGGAATTGCGTTCCGGC
Source organism: Coniella vitis (assembly GCA_011317545.1). NCBI lineage: Eukaryota > Fungi > Ascomycota > Sordariomycetes > Diaporthales > Schizoparmaceae > Coniella > Coniella vitis. The sequence continues at coordinate 1,426,210 of WUJK01000003.1, forward strand.
TATCGTACGCCCAGTTCCGGTCGGGCAGACCGAACAAACGCCCCAGATCTGCTCCGTTGCCACTGCTGCTTGCCGTGACTGGCGCCGGCCCGCCTGTTGCCACTATGCCTGCGGACGACGTCGATGCCCTCATGGATGGCATGCGGGAACTTGATGACACTCTCAGCATTGAGGTGGCCGATGACGGCAACAACAGAGTCACTCCCTCCCAAGCACAGTCTCAACCCGCCAATAACACCGGCGTGCCTAAACCCAAGCGCCTGGCATGTATGATTTGTCGCAAGAGAAAGCTCAGATGCGACGGCAACAGGCCGCGCTGCAGCACCTGCACGCGCCTCGGTCACGATTGTGCTTACGACGAGGTCAGGAGAAAGAGCGGGCCCAAGCGTGGCTATGTCAAGGCTTTAGAAGAACGACTGAGTGCGCAACACTGTTTCTTGTCGTCCTCCTTCCCTATTGCCGATTGTAGTCCCTTGTTCGACGCTCTCGATCGTCTCAGAGACATTCCTTCGCTAACCCTGAAGGTGCGTTCCAGAACAAGTCGAGACACTGCTCAAGACTCAGGAGCCGGCTGCTGCGTCCAAGCCTGCCAGTAATGATACGCCCACTACCTCTGTCTTTCCAGATCCAATCGCGAGTACAGCCAATACACCGCCCCTGGCAAACCATGGCGTTTCGAACCCGTCCTCCTCTTCCATCAACAACATGGCCAGCTCGGGAGACCAAGACTGCTGGGACTTTCCACAAGATAACTCGCCCCGGCCCCAGCCATTGCCGCCTGGTGCCGATACTTTTGACTTCGGCAGAATTCCCATGCAAAACAACTTTACGTGGGAAATGATAGGCCTAGGCCTTGAGGAGCCTCTGCCTCCACAAGAGTCGATCGATGAATTGTCAGCAATACCTCCTTCCTGTACATTGGGGATGCCGACGCTGACGAGATACAACATGTAGCCACCAAATATATTTCGAGAAAATACACCCGTCTATGCCCATGATACACAAATATCGCTATCTTGCGGCCATGAATTTGTAAGTTCTTCAAGTCACTTTGCTCCTGTCACTACTCTTGAATATCAGTGGTTAATATGCTTTTTGCAGAGCTCCAGCGCAGCGACCGCCAGTCTGTCTCAGATATGCCATTTGGACACTTGCCTGCTCGGTCTCGGACAAATTCGTTTCCCTGCGAGATCTGTTCTACCAAAGAGCGAGGAAGTATGTTGAAGCTGACTATATCAAGGGCTTCGGTGAGCACATCATATCTCTTGCACACACTCAGACGCACGTCTTGCTCGCCCAGTACGAGTTCAAGATGATGTTCTTCCCGCGAGCTTGGATGAGTACCGGCTCTGCCGTCCGCTCGGCGCAGATGTTGGGACTGCACAGACTCGATGGGGCGGGTCTGGACGTCAAAATGTGCATTCCACCACCGCGCGATTGGACTGAGGGGGAAGAGAGGCGGCGAACCTTTTGGATGGCATTTATCGAAGATAGATACGCTAGCATCGGTACAGGATGGCCAATGACGATCGACGAAAAGGATGTTATGACCAAGATGCCCTCTTCTGAGGATGCTTTTGAGATGAGCAGGCCGGAACAGACACAAACTCTCGCAGAGTCCATGACCCCAGCTGGCACTGCCAACATCTCCACCATGGGTGGGCTTGTCTTGATGGCATGCCTATTCGGCCGCAACCTGTTGCACCTACATCGACCGGACGTCGATGATCGAGACGACGACTTGAATGGCCAATTCTGGAAACGCCATCGAGCCTTGGACAATATTCTACTGAACACATCTCTATGCCTGCCAGCTCATCTCAAGCTTCCATGCGGTCTATCAAGCCCGAATGTCGTCTTCACCAACATGTGTATACACACCTCAACAATATGCCTCCACCAGGCCGCCATCTTCAAAGCGGACAAGAGTCGCCTCCCCGGCTCCGTAAGCTCGGAGAGCAAGGTCCGGTGTATCACTGCGGCAAATGAAATAGCCAGCACCATGCGGATGATCTCACATATCGATCTTTCTACTGTAAGTCGATTCGCAACATGCCTCGAATCAGAGTCTGCGAGCTAACCTGTTGCTCAGATTAACCCATTCACATCCTTCTGCCTCTATGTTGCTGCTCGCGTCTTTGTACAGTACTTGAAGAGTCGTCCTGACGAGGGTCAAGTGGTTGACTCGCTCAAATTCTTGCTTGCAGCGATGGGTGCGCTGAAGAGACGCAACCCGCTCACAGAGTCTTTCTTGGTGCAACTAGACGTGGATTTGGAGGCACTTGGAGCGCGTATTCCCAAGCTCAAGTCAGCTTTTGCACGTTCAGATTCGAACATGGTGGGTCAATGCAGACAATTTGGTACCCGACCATTACTCAATGCTGACTCTCTGGCCAGAACCGATCATTCGTTCCACAGCCAGACGGCGAGCCGCGAAGTGCAGAACATGGCATCATGGCCCACTCGGGAGATAATGGCTTGGATTACCTCAAAACTTTTGAAGCAGGCGGTAACAGAGACAACACGCGGGATATTGTTGAGCTCGACCCAGCACTTTCTGGAGCTCCTCAACAGCCCATACCGAGTTTTTCTAGCCTGAACATGTTATGGCGAAATGAGGGTACGGCAACAATCCTCGACCAGGTACGAAAAGCAGGCAGCAATGCCAGGTTTTTTGGATCCAGTCTTCTCGAGGACATGGGCACAGACCCCAACAGTGACTTTTCTCTCTCTCCCGATGCGGCGCCATCATCGGATCGACCGACACCGAATTCTAGCACCTCGGCATCAGACCGTCATGGCAGCGCTAGCGGCAAGGGGGCCACGGCGGGCTGTACCACCCGGTCTGGTGGCTGCACGCGCTCCTTCGAAGCCTCCTCAGCGTCGCCCTCGGCAAAGATGCAACAGCAACGACACCAAGCGGCGGCGACACAGCTGTTTGATGACGCAACACCAGGCAGGAACTTTGGTATGGCATCGATGGGAGCTGCGGCCAATAAGGATACACCAACGAGTGATGGCGCGGCGAAAACGGCAGGCTCAACAGCTGAGCAGTTCAACTGGGAGACATTCACGGCAACAGGTGCAGGCATGACACCTATGAGTGAGGGTATGTTGCGGACCATGCTTCAAATGGGGCCTATGGAAACGATGGACTTGGGATGGGATAATCCCACTTGAAGAAGTCGTTTTGGGACCTTGCAAACCACAGAGCCTGGAAGGGGTTGAATTGAGCTGGGCTGCTTCATTGCATTGATAGATTGGTGTTTCGGTAGAGTTTCGCGATAACATCTGGAATGATGTAGGTTGGCTGGCGGACTTGCATTTCCAAATCTTTGTTGTCATCCCGACAAGATTGAGGAGTTCATATGGGCATGAGCAGGATAATGTTGTTTCGCCTGACAGGCTAGCTTGGAAGCAGCGGCAGCGGCAAAGGCATGCTGTAAGGCATCAGAGGAATGTCTCGTGTGTATATATAATTGCACAGGATGCATTGACTACTCACTCTCCCATTCTGAGAATACATCAATCTAAGAAATAACGTCGTCTATAAGAGAGTCACACGACTCCCACAAATGTATACATGAATGAAATAACTAAAGTCAGTGTTATTACATGCATCCAGGTCATCAGGTAGGCGAGCGATACATGGCCGCATCACAAAGTCAAGATTATGCCCTAGCACGGCAAATGGAAGAGGCTCCTCGTCCCTATCATGCTTTCATAAAATGTACGTAGTAGTTCCAAATGCTTGATGGGTTTATTTCTATTATCCCGCCTGGTTATTCTTTCCATTCAAGCCCCAAAACGCCGGGTATCATGAGTCAAAACAAAGCCAAATCCACCGAACACCTCCCGCCATCGTTCTATGGCTGAGAGTACAACGACACGGAATCGCTCCTTTCCAATTCCTCTGGGTGCACACGCCCTTGTAGCCGTTGTTGCATCAATCCCGTCACCTTCTTGCTCGGCATGCGCGGAGGTAGTTCAAACGCGGGCAGTTCCCAATCATCATCAGTGGCAGCAGTCCGCATGGTAGCCGATCTGCTAGGGCCTCCGACAGATTCTGAATATACAGAAGACATGGCCCAATCTTCGAGCTCCTCTTCACGAGGATCACGGGGTTTCGTGGGGTCCCTCTTGCTAGGCATGCGAGGCGGCAGGACAATGGAGCCTACCTCCCAGTCATCTTCGGTGGAGATGGTGCTCTTCTTGCTCTGCTGCTGTCGAAGTGGTGCAATGTACGACTCGGCCTCACGGCGCTCTTCTTCGGCTTCAAGTTCCATGGGCGATAGGTGTCTGGTCTCGGCAGTGATATCTTGCGAAAATCGTCTGGGCTCCAGATGGGGTGGGATTTGTGCCACAGGTGCTGCAGCACCAGGGTCAGATGTGCTGCCCTCTTCATATCGGTAGTAGGGGTTTGCATCCAATACGACCGATTGCCGCTTCGGAGAGCCACCATCCCACGAACCTGCCTCAGATGCGGCAATAAGGTGAGAATTAAACATGGGCGTGGCGTCCACCATCTCGTTGGCTGCAAGGTCGCCACCATTGTATTCCATTGTGTCGGCTAATGAGAGCATTGTTCCCGAGCTGAACCGCTTGCCCATCTTGCCAGCATAGCTGGTGTCCCGCATGCCTTCAAGGTCATAGGATTGAGTGCGCGCACCGCCGGCGCCCATGCCGCTGTTCTGGAGATTGCCCTTGCTGATGTCCTGAGCCCAGATTGCTGGGTGAAAGAAGGCGAGAGAGACAAGAGCCTCAGTGAGCATGAGCCCCTCAGCCATGATCCAGGCAACCTGGCTGCGGGCGAGCGTGCCGCCGAGGCCGTCCCATGCGGCAGCAGTACGATAGATGCAGCGAACGAGAACGCAGGTGCCTGCCAAGGGCAGCACGACGAGGAAGACGCGAAAACGTGGGTTGAGCGGCATGTAGCCTGGCGCACCTGGGTGGAAGGTGGTGTAGCCGTATTCTCGATGGGCCTTGCCGGCACGTACGTAGGCCATGGCGAGGAGGCTCAATGCAGTGGCAAGCAGGAGCGTCTGCAGAAGAAGACCGATCGAGAGGATGCTCTCGCCGGTGTGGCCCGATTTGGTAAGCAGGACACTCCACGGCGCAGTGCTGTGGGCGCCGTTAAATGTCACACCGAGACCGATGATCTGAATGAGCAGAGCAGTGGCATCGCACCATGCAAACAGGCGCATGTGGGATTCGGGGGGTAGTATAGCATGTTCGGATCCCAAGACCTCGAGAATCGGCGCAGTCGCAGCGTGGATGCTACCAGAATGGTTAGTGTCTTTGTGTGTGAGATTGTGTGTATTTCTCCTGCAACGTTTATGGCCGATGTGTACTGTACATCCACGTAACACCACACACAAAATAAGGCATACAAGCAAGAGGTGCAACTCACGCAATGGTAAGGAACACAGGAGCTATGGTAGAAAGGCTGAAGTTGAGCACGTATGTGGCAAAGACCCACGATTGCTCGAAGCGCAACCCATAGGCAATTATCTCGAACAAGCAGGCGAGGCACATGGCCGAACTGAAGAGGATGTAGCGCCTCGTCTTGAGAGCAAAGGCGAGGCATGCTATCAGACTGATGGCAGTAAGAGCGAGAAAGAAGGCGTTGGCCGGGATGCTGGCATCGCCGCCGTAGGGCGTGTCGTTGACGCTGTACTGAATCGAACCTCGGGGAGCCGCCATGGTTGAGAGTCGTGTGGGAGACGAAGACGGAGCGAGCAAGCGAAGGGGGAGGAAGGGAGCAAGCGGGCAGGGTCCACGAGGCGGCGGCGTCAAAACCAATAGATATAAGAGTCGACCTAGCCCTGATGAGCCTCGATGCTCAAATCAGGGTGCAAAACAAAACCCCAGAAAGCTCCATTTTTAGTACTTCAGTACGTCACGCTTGCTTGCAGGAGCGCCATGGAGAGACGCAGCGGCGGAGGAGAGGGACTTTCGTGTTGGCGGGGTCCGCAGCTGAGGGTAACAAGCCCGACAAGGTGCCTGAGTAGGTTTTGGCATACGAGCCTTGTTTCGTCGAGACAGGTTCTATCCAGTCCAGCCCAGTCAGAGTCTCGCCAACAAGCCCAGCCGGTGGCTTTTGGAGCCCTGCATGGCCACTTTTTGCAGCGGGTCCAACGCAAATCCCAGAAAGAAAAGAGGCTGGGCTGCCTGGCTGCCTCGTCACTCGTCGCACACAGCCCCACTGCGTCAGCGTGGCCATGTTGTCGTTGTCGTTCTGTTGTCTTTGTTGTTCTGCTGTTCCGCACATCCTTTGACGGTCTGGGGTTTCGCCGGAAAAGCGTGCTGGAAGTTGCTTGGGCGTGTTCGGCGCGATGGGCCGAACAGCAGTTTGAAGCAGAAAGAAAGCGGAAATGACGATGCTTGCAACGCTTTTGGAACAGGCCTAGAATGGCAACTGCCTATGAGCGGTGCGAGCTACTTTGTAATAGTGGCTTGCTAGGCTCTGGGAAGGCGCATCGCACACAGCTTTGCGCGCTAAGACATCCTGCGCCTTTCCCTTGGAGCAACTGCCACCAGGAAGATCCTGCCTCAGCCAAACAATATCAAAGATCTCGTTCCTGAGAAATGGGAACATCTTTTGGACTCGGGGGATTCGTTTGGCATACTATACTATGGTAGAGGCTTGGGCAAAGCATATTCAGAGTCGATCGTAGTCTTGCAGCGGTACAGTATTTTGGATTTGGATTTACTATGTAGAAACGTACTATATAGTATACTATGAATACTCTCCGCTCGTCAAAGTATCCACTCACTCGCACTGTCGCTTGCCCGCCCAGCTGTTTAGTTGCCCAGATTCAGAGGCAGTGCATAACACAGAAAGGCCGAGTGCCGTCCACAAGACGACTCATCTGACAATGTCGAAGAAGTAATGCCGCTATTTTCCAACGCGAGATTGAGTGCTGAGCATTGTGACGTTTCCCACTGCCACAGCAAGAGAGCGGCGGTACGTGTACCAAGAGAAATTTCACGCCGCCTTCTACTAGAGCCAGCAACGGTATTGGCTCAGCGAGCATGGCCAGCCAACTCAAACTCTATTATTGTCAGCATAGCCCCTGCGCTTGGGCTGGGTGCTATTCCTGGCTTCGCCGTTGCTGGCCCAATCCGCCAAGATGCGGCACGCTGGCACCAGGCCCTAGAAGAGGACATGACCATGACCGAGCCTACTTTTGCTTCCAAGCCTGTGCCATGGCCAAGAAGCTCGAGATATCCGCCGTCTGCTGCTCGTCGACGGGGAAAATGTAATCGACATACTCCTCCCACTCGCCCTCGTCGTTCTTTCTGCGCTTGCGTACCTTGCGCGGCATCTGCTTCTCGACCTTTTCCACATCTGCCGCTGTGCCCTGCTCCCTCTCAAAGGCCAGCCATGCATTGAGCAATGTCACCCGCTCCGCCTTCCTCTCCTTCATGCTCTCGAGCGCCCGCTCAAATACCTTGCGAGCCCGCATCTTGGCCTCTTCCGACACAGGCTGCTCGGCATCCTCGCCCTCGTCACCTGCTGCTTCATTCTCGTCGGGCACGTTTATCTCAAACTGCGCGTAGCTGATCCAAACCTTGGGGTGGTCCGCCTTCTCCAGCAGGCGTTCATAGAGCGCCCGTGCCCGTTCATACTCGGCTTCCTCCTCTTCGAAATCGATATACTTCTTCCACACCATCTCAGGCATGTCGAGGACTGGCTGGTCGATGCCGAGCTCAAAAATGGCCCGCGCTCGCTCCTCATCACCCAGTCCACGCTCCAGCTGCGCCCAGTCGATCCACGTCTGGCAATTCGACGGGTTGTACTCAACGTGCTTCTCGTATAATGTCCGGCAACGCTGGAACTCGTACAACTTCTGCTCGAGCGCCACGTAGCCCTTGAAGAGCGAGTCCTTGGGACACATGCCGATGGCGCGGCCCAGCGTCTTGCGCGCTGCTGTGAGGTTACCCTGCCGGATCTCGAATTGCGCCTTCAAGAGCCATACTTTGGCAAAGGTGAACTTCTTGTGAGGTATGAGGTTTAAGCACTCGACGTAGACCTGCCTTGCCCGCTCCACATCTTTGGCCTCCATTTCTTCGTACAGTGCGTAGAATATCCACAGGTAGATGTACCGCCTCCATAACCGCTTTTCCTGGGCTGGCGGGACTTGGGCCACCGCCTTCTCATAGACTTCGCGAACTCGGTCCACGTCGCCAGAGGTTTGCTCGAGGTTGGCGTAATCTATCCAAATGTCGTAGTTTTTGGGGTTTTCTTTGATCTGTTCCTCGTAGTGCCTCCGCCGCTTGGAGAGCACAACATCCTCAACGCCCTCCTTGTCGCCAAATTGCTTCTCGAATACCGTGTACTCGGCATGCAGCTTCATGGATCTGGACCGTGGCAGATTGTCGAGAGCAAACTTGAATAGGGCCCTTGCACGCTCGTACTGCTTCAGCTTGGATTCGAACCGTGCAAACGCAATAAAGATCCGCTCATCCGCAAACTCATCGCCAAGGGCTTCAATGGCCATTCCAAACACGTCCCGCACCAAGTCGCTCGTGCCAAACTCCTCCTCAAACTTGGCCCACTTGATGTAGTTGCGCGGCTCTGGGTGGACCATGACAAAGCGTTGAAAGATGTTGCGCGCATTATCGAACTCCTGGTACCGGCGCTCAAAGTGGATGTATGCGCTCCACGCTCGCTCATCAGGCTGCCAAGTCATCCACCGCTCAAACACCTGCCGACAGCCAGCAATATCGCCCAAACCCTCCTGTACATAGACATACTTGTACCACATCTTGTCCACACGCGGCAGGAGTGTCACTGCACGATCCAACAAGTTGCGTGCATGCTGGATATTGCGCTCCTTGATTTCAAAGTCGATGTAGCGCATCCACAGTGCCGGGTTGGTGGGCAAGACATCGAGAGCGCGCTCAAATACGGATCGCGCGCGGGCAAACTCCTTGTACTGTATCTCAAAATCCGTGTACTGGGTCCAGTTTTTGAGCGAGGCGCTGTTGCGGCGAATGTAGTCCTCGTACTCGCGCCGTTTGCGGCCCTGAAACTCCTTGAGCTCCTCGAGGTCAGCGAAGCGCTGCTCGGGCTTTTGCAGCGCGTCTTCTTGTCTGTCGACAGCTTCGCGTAAGAGCTGTTCGGCGCTGATTTGGATGGGCGCCGCGGCCTTGTTCTTGACCCGCGGAGGGCCACGTGAGGACTCCATGGTAGGCAACGTGATGTGATGTGATGTGAATGATGAGCAGTCGGGTGGAGGCAAGGCACGGATGAAGGTTCTAGGTGAGCGGTACGTGTGATCAGACGAACTTTGCGCGGGTGGTGGCTTATCAACGGTGTTCCTCAGCCTGGGGGAAAGCCTGTGTTGATGGCGATGAAAGACAGAGTCGAATATGAAAAGGAGCGTTGCGAAGAGCAGGGCAGCGCAAAAGCGCAAGTGAAGTTGATGAGCTAAGGCGTAAAGAAAGGCTCATGGATGTTTTCGCTGGAAGGTACTAGTACCATGTACCTTTTTGTAGCGGGCAAGATTGGCCAGTGCTCCCCTGCTAGACTAGGCATGTGCTGTGGCGCTTTTGCCGACCCCTGCCCGGCTCTTGGAGCCGCCACCCTCTCTCTTTTCAACATCAAAACAATAACAACACAACAACACGTTACAGGAAGAGCACAGGGCAAGAGCAGCGCATCCGCGATGTCGACACTGGTGGACGAGCTCCTGCAGGACTTCGAGGACTCTGGGTCTGAGCAAGGCGACGAGCGCAACGGCGATGACATTCTAGGTGCCACCCACGACGATGCTTCCAACGCCCCGTATGCGCATCGCAGCGATATGGACCTCGACGGGGACGGGGCCGACGATGGCGATGAGGATGACGAGATGGGTGGCGTGTCTGATGCTGTAAAGCAAGCACCCGAGGACCCAGAAGAAGCCAAGGCGCGCATAGAGAAGCTGCAGCTGAAAGGAGTCAACGATGTGCGCGCCGTAGCTGGGCTCATGAAGAGTCTAGAGCCAGTGCTTGAGGTTAGTTTGAAATCTCCACAACCCTTTGTACTACCATGATATTCCTCTTCTTTTATCATCCAAGCATTGTCAAGTGTTTACATCTCTGTTCCTGGACACTAGCCCTGACTGTGAAGCGTCCGATCGTTTTGTAGAAAATCGCCCATTTCCAAGCACAACCGCCAGAAGCGCGAGATACCGTGATTGGGAACATCGAAGACCACCCCGAATACGAACTGTTGACCGAATCGAATCAACTCTCCACATCAATAGACAGCGAGGTCGTGTTGGTGCACAAATACATTCGCGATCACTACTCGATACGCTTTCCCGAGCTCGAGACGCTTGTGACGAACCCGCTCGAGTATGCCAAGGTGGTGTCCATTCTCGGAAATGGTCCGTTCGACCAGGAGAATATCAAGAAGCTGCAGACGACGACGGACAATATACTACAAGCCAGCCTCAAATCAGTCCTGGACGGACCATCCCTCATGATTGTCACGTTGGAAGCTACGAGGTCAAATGGACGCGACATGTCTGTAGATGAGCTGAGCAGAGTCATTCGGGCCTGCAAAATGGTCATTGATCTCGACACGGCCAAAAAGACCCTGACGGAATACGTGCAATCGCGCATGAACATCTTCGCCCCAAATCTGACGGCCATGGTTGGATCCTTAACGGCAGCACAACTCCTCAACGCAGCTGGTGGTCTGACAGGTCTGTCCAAGACGCCTGCATGCAACATTTCTGCCTGGGGCTCCAAGAAACAACAAAGCGGCGCTTTGGCTACCAATGTCACGATTCGCCAGCAAGGCTTCCTATATCACTCTCCCATTGTCCGCAGCGTCTCGTCCGATATCAAGAAACAGGCTCTGCGGATAGTATCCGCCAAAGTTGTCCTTGCAGCACGAGTCGACAGCGCACACTCGAGCCCCGATGGTTCGACCGGCGAGGATTTCAAGCAGCATTGCCTCGAACGTCTCGACAAGCTCCAGGAGAAGCCCCTCAACAAGGGCCAACGCGCTCTCCCGGTGCCAGACGACAAGCCCAGCCGCAAACGTGGTGGTCGCCGAGCACGCAAGGCAAAGGAGGCCGTTGCCATGACGGAGCTCCGCCAGGCGCAGAATCGCATGGCCTTTGGCAAAGAAGAAAAGGAAGCGGGCTACGGTGTGGGCGATTCCACCGTCGGAATGGGCATGATTGGGCAGACGGACACGGGCCGCGTGCGAGGTACGCAAATTGATGCGCGGACGCGTGCCAAACTGAGCGCCAAAAATAAGGGCTGGGGCGGCATTGGCGGCCTGTCGAGCTCGCTGAACTCGGCCGGCGGCGGCGCAGCGAGCTCGCTCAAGTTTGGCGGTGCAGCTGGAGGTCTCGACTTGCGCGGCAAGGGTTTGCGGACCTCGGGTGTGGGGACATCGCTCGGTGGAGGCGGCACGGTCTCGTCGCTCAACTTCACCCCTGTGCAAGGCCTGGAACTGGTTGATCCCAAGGTGCAAGCGGAGCTCAAGCGGAAGCGCGAGGAAGAGCAAGATCGGTGGTTCAAGGGCGGCACCTTTACGCAAGTGGGTGGAGATGGTGTCTTCAAGAAGCCAGACTTGCCAGCGAGTAAGAGGCAGAATACGGGTGCGACAAAGTAGACTTGTGGTGAAGGCGTTGTCTCTTGACAGTGGATTAGATTGGGACAGCTGATTGTGAGCACGCAAAAGACGGTAACCATGAGGAGTTTCGGCATTTTAAACCGATTGACTTTTTGGGTCACTTATGGTACAATATCGCGCGCGCGCTCTTGGCGAGTTTCGATGCAGTCCATACATCACTTGGGAAAGCTAGATCAAAATCTCGATAGAAAGAGCATAGGTGAATGGCAGTCCCTCGGATCGACCCTCAATGCATTGGCACAGTCTGGCCTTGGAGGAGACCGGCTTCCTACGTCCCAGCTTCGGAAGACGAGTCTAGCTTAGCTATTCACTTTTTGTAGCGTGCAGTCGAATACATTGTCCATACTACATGTTACAGCTTCATCGTCACTCATTCCAATGCCAAAACGATTTAAGCCATTTGTGTATTTTCCCCCACTTTTCTCTTTTTTTATATATATATAAGCCGGCGGTCCGCCCGCCCCCTCCTGTTCGGTTATTCATCGAATACAGCAAGCAACCTTGCCTGAATCGGCAAGAAGCGACGCGCCATGCTCCGTGGGTATCAATCGTTTTCTTTCAAAGTCCTATGTCCATTCACCATTTGAAGACACAATACTGTGTCCCGTGTATCGAAATACACCTCTCAATAAGATGCACGACAGAGACATGGACAGTAATGTTCCTGTGACCCTTCTCTAATCAAGAAAACTCTCCAGAAAGCCCAAAGCCAAGATCCGGCGATCAGCCTCTGAAGTCGATCGTCCTTTGCGCGTCAAATGCAATCGCTGCGAGCGTATTTCTCCCTCTTGGTTTCTTGTCCACTCCAAAACCAGTACAGAACTCGTTCTTCTCCACAAAATTGGAGGCCTGCCTCCACGGTTTTTGAACACGTTTCTTGTGTACATAAAGAAAAGGTGACGGGAAACGAGAGAAGTTGCAGATCCAGAACGCCATACATATATATTCATAAAAGTACCAAACCAGACCACCTTGTAATGGCCAGACTATGCGTCCCCCTGCCAAGTCTATCCCATGCTGATCATGGACTAACAATGTTCATAAAAGACAAGTAGAATGAACCAAGGGAAAAGTGCGTGCAGGGTATATATCGTCATCGAACGCAACATGTCCCAGAAATAATAAGTTTTTTTTGAGAAAGATTAGTACATGAAGCAACTGCATGGCGGGTTCTGCCGCGGTTCTATTCGCGACCGATCCATCCGCATACTCTTCAGTATTGAGAAGGCCGCCAGTGGTGAAAGTGCTTTGCTTGGCGCTGAGCTTCTTCATGCTCGACGGTAGCTTGCTCGGTCGCGGCAACAATAGCCAGAGCATCCAGTCCACTTGGTGTTCGGGAGACGACGGGGGGTCGTGGCCACGACTCTTCCGAGACACTGGTGGTCCGCGAGCTTGGGGACAGCATCGAGACGGACTGCAGTGACGGGGACAGCAGTGGCGGCGTGTCCCGCGGCGACGAAAATCGGCTGAAACTGCCCTTGCTCGATGCAGACTGTCGCCGAGAGGCCAGAGACGGCCTACGTGCTGCCTTTGCGGATGCGCGTGACTTTTCTCTCCGGTGCGTCTCCAGATGTTGCTTCATGTTGTCCTGGCGGGTGAACCGTTTGGGGCATCCCTCAAAAGTGCAGGAAATGGGCTTCAGACCCTCGTGGATTTTAGCGTGGCGCGACGCGTGGCCTGATGTGGTAAACGATTTGTCACAAGAGGGGTCCTTGCATGGGTAACGCTTTTGGCTGCCGTTCTTGGTCTTGCTTCCCTTTTTGCCGCTAGCGTCTGCTTTTTCGTGCCGGGGCTCCCGCGGTGAAGTCTGGTGTCGGTTCAGAAGAGGAAGATCAGAGTAGGCAGATTCACCAACGCCCTCAACGCTGTGGTGAATCTGGGATGTGGCAGGCTCTGCCAAGGGCGAGATTGGGCTGCGTTGGGAATCAAAGCTGGAACGGTAGTGGAAATCGTCCAGACTTGAAGACGATGCGGCGCCCGTGACTGAGCCGTAATAGGAGTTTTTGCGCAAGCCCAGTTCTGGAGCAGCTGCCGCAGTGGTTTCCATGATTCCAGCCACCTTGTGCAACGAGGAAATGGGTGGAAGGACAGTCTGGGGCGCGGAAACATCCTTGGCGTTGATAAAAAGTGGCTCGTATGCACTGTTTGGCGTCACAGGGCTGTCGTGGCCGCTAGCCTGCGAGTCGTACGAGTCGGATCGGGCGAGGTCTGGGGTATTTGGGTACGAGGCATCCAGCCTTTGGGTTCCATGCGTATAAGGACTGTAAGGTGAGTGCGCAGAAGTGTAGTAGTGGCATGTGTCGAGAGGAGAAGGCATCTCGTTGGTCTCGTGAATGAGCGAAATGACCCTTCCCGAGGCGTCTCGTTGCGTATGGTGTAGCAGAGACGACATGGTGATTGTATTTGGTACCTAGAAAAAGGTGGATAAAATGATAAGCCTTTGCATCTTCACTTGGTCATGAGCCATGAGCCTAGGATTACGGCCGTGCCAGAATGGTCAAGGCGCAACGCAGTCTATCAATTGTAGGGATTCTGTTGGCAATACATACACTTTTTCGAAGAAGCGTAGAGTAGGATAACAGGTGCAGCTGCTTGGCAACCAGGGTATTATCGTGCGCAGCAGTCCCGTTGAATCTTTCTTCTAGATACAAACAAATTCCGGGTCTGCCGTCTCCACATCAAAGCAAAAGCCGTGGACAACCGGTGTTACTTGCGTAAACGAGTGCCGCGCACACGAGTCTTCTCAAGTGCCTACTGAATATGCTGGCAGCGGTGGTGGTTTAGAAGGGGGGCCACGGACGATGAGTCGACGTTATGGTGAAGGCCGCGTTTGTGTGGAGGTGTGGAGGTGTGAGGATGTGGTGTTGGGAATGTTGGTATATTCCAGGGTTTTTCTCAAGACACTATATCGTCCAAGTCCCAAGATGGATTCAGTGTTCAAGTCCAGGAGGAAAGGTAGGGTGGTGGAAATGGCGGTTTGAGAGAAGTACGTGGAGTAGGAGCCTGGGTGTGCGGGAGCAGGACGGTTTACTTATATGGCAAGTGCAGGGGCTTCCGGATTTAAAACATGGGAGGAGGAGTTGCAGGGTGTACAAGGTGTACGGGGTGTACGGGCCCAGGGCAAAAAGGAACTGCAGAGCGACTTGGGCAGCACAGCGCCCGGATCCCTGGCGGCTGTTGACACCCTTGTGGAAGCAGACCCACCCCCCCAGCGCGCAGGCCTGCCAAACCAGGTAGGCAGCCGTGCTCGGGGGGCTGCACTGATGCTGCTGTGCGCCCGCCAGCGGATAGAAAGCCAACGGGCACAGGGCCCGCCAAACATGGGAAAGTTAGAAACCCCTCCAAGACCCTCAACCCCATTTCTCGATTTCTCCCTTCTGTCCCACGACTCCCCCCCTGCCACAGTCACGACCCCTCGCCTCAAGGGGCAGAGCGGCTGATCCCTGCGATCCGTCCTACTACAAGTACAGTGGAAGTACTTGCCCCGGCGCGCACCGGCCGGGTTCAGGGACCAGTGTCTGCCAAGGCCAATTGGCCCACCCTCGCGGTATCTACTCGCTTCACTCTCTTTCTACAGTGCTAGCCTGGCAGTACTTTGCTTTTCCCAGCCTGCCAGCCAGCCACAAGTAGGCCGGTACTTCCAAGGGTGAGAAATCCGCGTGGCCTGTCGAAGATGAGTCTCGGAAACTGGGGAAATGCAACTCAGATCCTGCTCGATTGCTTGTCGATTGCTCTGATCAAAATACACACTCGTCAAAACTTGTTTCCAGCGCAGTCGCGCGGAGTATTTCTTCCGCCCTGCACACCCCGCCAACAGCTCTTGTGTGCACCTCTCTTGTCAACCATCTTTCGAAAATTCGGCAGCCGCTTGCCGCCCAGAAAAGGCACATCCAGCTCTCGTTGTGCAGTCAAACTGACGCAACTCACGGAGTGAAAGGCGCGGACACTGACCGGCCCAGCGTCTCCAACCACAACCCCCCTTCGCAAGAAAAGATACGCCCCATTTCTGCGGGCCCAGATCCCTCGAGCACTGACCGATGAACGAAGAATGACAATGATGCGTGTCTCCGCCCACAGTACGGAGCCTCCGTTTCCTATACACTACAATTGTGCGTGCCTGGCAACCTGGCAGCCGGCCAGCGCCAGCCAGACTTGGGGACCTGGGCGAATCCATTCAATGGTCTGCTGGTGATGGGGCGCGAGCGCAAAAGATTCGTAAGCCCTCGAGTTTCTTGTCTTGCCGGTTCGAAGCGCCAGAGACGACCCACAAATTGAGAAAGTCCAAGACAAGCATTTTTGGGGCCTGCATGGTACTTACTCGACAGTCGACAAAGCGATCCATCAACGACAGCGTTGCTGGCGCGGCATCTGCCAAGTCTCCCCATCTACGGGTTGGCTGGCCTACCCTGGCCCGCTTGACAACGGGCACAGAGCGCAGAGCGCAGAGCCGCCCTACCAGGCAGGCTGCCAGGACTGCCAGGTTGCCCGGGGGGGGCAATACGCTGTAGGAAATGGGTCAGCCCGAAGAGACGGGTGGCTGGCATCCATAGTAAACGGGCGTTATTAGTTCTGCCCTCCTGGCGCACAAGGCTCTGCCTCAAAAGAGGGAGCAACAACAGCTACACTAGGATTATAGCAAGTACGGGACTCGGCCGAGGCGCTTTGGTCCTGTCCTTGGTGGACCCAGCGACTGCACCCTGCATCTCCCCATGCGACTGTATCTGGGGGCTCAGCCAGAAAGTTACTTCACGGAAAGAGTGGAATGGGAAGAAAGAAGAGTGAAGAGTGAAGAAAAAGTCGGGACGATGACGTAGCCGGCCTGGTCGGGGCTTTGGAGCTTTGAGTCGCCCGTGTCGCTTTACCTACTATGTAGAGAGTAGTATGTGTACTATAGACTTTGGTATCGTTTTGGATTGACACGAACAAGACGGCATTGCCGTATGGCAGCGGGGACCGGAACACACCCCGTCTCGAAATGTTCCTAATAAGCTGGACACTTTTGTTGGGCGCAGGATAGGATAGGCGGTACTATTGTACTATAGTGAGTGGTCAGAGCGAGAGAGCGAAACTCTTCGGACTGGGCACAGATTAAATCGAGATAGTAGGCGGTGGAAGAAGCCGGCGCAGCGGGGCTTTGGCCGTGGTGCAACAGGGAACCCCACCTCTATTGTGGTTATTGTTGTTGTCCTTCTCCTCCTCCTCCTCCACCTGCACCTTCAAGCTTTGCTCCTATCAATAACAGCGAGCGTGTAGGAGATAGAGCGTGCGTAGTGGACATGGTTGACCACTACGAATCACCGCCTGCCATGTCATGCTATCAACCACTCAGCTTTGATAGCCACGCATAGCAGGAGCTCGTGATGATTCCCTGGAAACCCTCCCCTCCTAGAGAAGAAAGACGCAGAGAGCAATAGCCCAGATTCGATCGCCAAAGGCCCTTTCCCCTTCGTATCCAGACACCCGGGTCCTCTCTCGCTCTCTGAAACAGCATGCTTCTAGTACGGGATGGGAGGGACTGATGCAGACCATCAACCCAGAAAAAAAAAAAAGAAAGCCCAAAAGATAATTAAAAATAAAAAATTGAAGAGGTCCCTGCAAAACCTCGTTGGTCGCCTTGCAGAGCCGGCTGTCGCGGATCCTGGCGGACCCTGGAAGACCCCCAAAGTGGGAAAAAGTTGCCAGCCAATAATCGGCGTTTCTGCTCTGAGAATCACCGATCTCGTCCACGAGGGGGTGGCAGGTGGGCCTGCAGACCGAGCAACTGGCGAAACCTTGTATGCCCCCGCCCAGTTATAGTACGTACATGTTGAATAAGGTCCTGGAGGGACTCAGGTATCATGTGCAGCATGAGTACCGCGCAAAAGTACTTGAATACTTGTCCTGCAGTGTTGATAGTACAAAACCCCCCCCCATTTGAGACACAACGCACGCACCGGCTTGAGGAAGAAATAAAGGAAAAAAGGTCCATGAGCCAAAAGCTCTTGTCTAAACACGAGTCGGCTTTTGGAATTTCATTTTTTTATTCCCTTTGTTAGCCGGGGACCACCCCCATTCCATGCAATTCCTATAGAAGCCGCAATGGTGTATATGAAAAGGCACAAATTATTTGACTGAAGTAGCCAGACTATCAAGTATGAGTGGGGTAGAATTCTGGGTTTTTTTTCTTCTCTTGTTCGGCAAACCATCCAGTGTAAGAGCGAGCAAGCGAGTTGTTTCTACTATATATGTTCTATATATACATACATAGTAGAACACAGTACATAATTGAATCATGCCGGCAAAAACACGTACACAAAACAATGACGGTATCACTTTTCTCCTTGGTACCGCAAAGGCCCGGCATTACCTTGGACGCGGACGCATAGACAGGGACCTTGATAGAACCCTTTCTCGACGTCCAGTCTCCCCTGCTGCGCCGCCGGGTGCGTGCGGGCGAGCGGGCAGCGGCGGAAAATGTCGATTGCCTCCATTGCCACCCTCCCGCTCAGCAATCGATGAAATGTTCAAGTGATCGTTACAAGTTGATAGGCAGCCGGCCATGCTAGCTTTGACAGAGAGGGGACAGACAGACAGTATAGAGCAGTACAAGTAAGCGGCCAGGGTCTATCGAATAAGTTAGGAGAGAATGAGGCTGCGAAATGGTCCAATTCTTTGCGTATGGCACGTAATGTGCGTGCGCTGCCTTCTGCCCATCCAACCAACCCAAAAGGAAAAGGAAAAACATGGACTTTTGGCAACATTCCCATCCTATGATGAGATCTGTGGTATGCTACACTCTGCCCCCGCGGCGCCATTCCCAAAGAAAAAGAGAATCGAGGATCGGCTCGGAGTAGTGGAATGGGCACCGACGATCCAGGAACAGGAACAAATAACCCGAACGAGAGAGCACACCCACGTCAAGTACGCATACTATTGTAAGTACACCAGAAGAATTGATTCGCTTCCTGGTAAGATTTATAGCATCTCGCCGGGTAGTTTTATCCTAAGTTGATCAAACCTTGCAGCTGGTCAATACAACCAGCTGCTTAGGCCCCCCGCCCACCCAAAGGTACATCGTATATGACAAAGAATAGGTATTGTCGAGTTTGATTCGCCTTTTGGTAGTCTGATGATGTTGTGCGCTTTACCATGTAGATACTCGTACCTTTGATCGTTTGAGCATACCATGTAGCAGGAGGCAGCTCGGCGCGGCATCCAGAGCACTACTATGTAAGTATGTACTGCAGAAGGATAGAGTGGGCGTAGAAGTACGGTGGCTTGGCTTTGGAGGTGGAGGACACCAGGACGCTAAATGACCCATGCGAAAGATCGCGATCGCCATGGGGCCCCTCATACGGTTACGCTGCTCGGTACTTAGTATGTGCAGGTGCGTATGCGCTCGGCAAGCTATGGAAAAGCGAAAGAAGCCACTGTTGTCTTCTATTTGTGACTATCGGATGACGAAAAGGATGGAGAAAACAGACCCGGGAGCGAGCGAGCGAGCCAGCACCAAGCATACACATAATGACAGCAATCATAAAAAAAAAGGCATCATGATGGCTATCATGAAAACAACAAATGGGAAAACTCAAGTTCAAAGCATGCACCATCGTCCCATTTGACCCAGATCTGATACTCTCGCATGACATAAAACTTGCTTGGTAGTGAGAAAAGGGCGAGAATACATACACAGTCCCCTATTGTCAGCGTGGTGCAAGCCTCAAGACAGTGCACCGCCCCAAAGAATTGAGAATCGCTAATCGAGGTTGGACAAGGAGGGGTCTGCGCGGGGCGTCCTTGGGCGGTCGACTTCGTGGCGCCAGGCCCCAGCTTGCCAGGTCTGCTAGACAAAGTTTATCAAACGAGCCCGGGAAGCAAGTCCGTCGCAAGCGTTGTTTAACAGATCGAGAATTGCGCTACTGATCGAGCCCGTTCGCCGGGAACGCTAAAGAAGATTCCAATCTACGGCAGGGCGTCAGGGTCCTGTCTGGGGCCCCTGGCGGGGTGGCTGCCAGGGCTTGCAGGGGTCAGGCTCAGATGACTTTGCAAAAACATGGATGATCCTGCCTGGCGACTGCAAACGACGGACCCGTCGGTCAGGGACAGCTGACCGTAAGCTGGGGTCAACCCTTTCTGGCAAACTCCCTGCGCAACCAGCAAAAAAACCTTGCTTTCAGCGCCCCAGTTTTTGCTTGCATATTTTGCATATTTTTCTTCTTTCCTCTTCCTTTTACTACTATGTATGCATTCCCCCTAGCCCCACCTTCCGTCCTCGCTGCAACAAGTCCAGGCACCTGCTTCTGTTGCTGCAGCAGCGACATACGGACTGCAATGGAACAACCAAGAAAGTGCAGCGGAATATAGTACTAAGCAGGGAAACGTACATATGCCTATATGCACAAGAACGTGCCTGTCGATGCATCCCTCGTTTGTTATACTCCGTGATCTTGATAACACACAAAAACGGCCGCATTGTATTGGGTCTCAAAGGATACCCAAACTTTTCATCAAGCTACCTAGGTACATGGTATGTGAAAAGTACAGTTCTGGCCCCAAGGGTCTAGAGCGCACACACAGTAGCTGGCTACGTCACTTACGTGTGATGTAATCGGCTCCACAGGGGCACCACGAGAGAAAGAGACATGGGTTTCCCTTTCTGAGAGCACTACATAATAAGGCAGACAGTGGGAGGCTTGGCCGCCTCAGGCATGGAAAGAGAAACGTGCGGAGAATACGACAGATGGCACTGCTCATCTCTGTAAAGCATATCTGTATTACTACCACGGCACGCACACGTGAGGGAAAATAGGAAAGGCCATAAAAAAAAAAAGTAGGGACCAACCACGGAAGAGGCTGCAGCGGTGGATCGCGACACTGGTGCTGTCAAAAAGGCCCAGGCCGTCGTCCCACTGAGCTCCGCAGAGCGAAAGTACTTACTATGTATAGTTTGTTGCCGAGGCAGGAGGTAGCCACATGCAGTGAGGTACCCGGTAAGGTACTTCAACTTGAGTGCTGATATGTACTGTGCGATACGTACATAGTACTCCGATGTTGAGGTGAGGTCTGCACAGAGTGGGTGTGGATGAAATCTTTGTTTCAGTGGGGGGAGAATCCCAAGGGTCCTTCCTCATTAGGCCTTGCAATCTTTTCGGTTGACCTTCTAGTGATGGAGGTACTTTGCCGTCGGTACCTGCCGTACATGGCCCCAGAAATTTCCCAGTCAGCCAGCAATTGGAAGGCCTGTTGGCACGAGCGCCTGTCTCATAGTAGCATGCCCGGGTGCCTGTGGCTTTCTACTTGCCAAAGCCCCGTGCCAAAGGGCTGAGGGCTCGATCGTGATCCCATCGCATCGGCGGAGGTTCAGCTCCGGCAGTACCCGCACCCTCCCATTTTCTCCGTCTTATGAAGGCATCACTGCAATGGCGCGCGCACGTGCAACTCGGCCCGCGAAGGCGGCCCTCGACCATCCTGCCCGCCGTCGCCATGGTCCCTGCGGATTCATTGCTTGTCGTCCACATCGAAAACTGTGTTTATTACAGTGTACAGACTTGATCTCTTCCTTCGCCTCGAGATGAACCCCGAGGATGACGTCTTTCACGTTCCTCCTTTCCCTTTGAGGAAATGCATGCGGTTTTTTGTTTATGTAGACATTGTCACGGAAACTTCTGGCGGCCGAGCTCTTTTAGCTTATCAACCAGGATAGCTCAAGTTGGTTGTCGCCGGCCTTTCATCCCTTGACGGTCCACGATTTCTTTACTGACATGACTCTAATCAAATGCCGGCCTGCCGCCCGCGATACGGCCCAGCAAGTCTCGAGCCGGTGGCTTTCCGTCAGCATGGAAACTGGTTGTTGGGCAAAGTGTGTGAAATTTGGGACATGCAACACCCACAATAACACACTGATGCTAATGTGATAAACTTCGATGGTCTCCAACAGCTCCAACAGCCACAAGTGGCATTAAGGGACACTTTTGCATCTCCCTCAAACACAACAGCAACAACAGGCCGCGAATTACCCAATGAACCAAAAGGGCCGGGGGGAGGCGCCGAGACATGCCATGGGTCCTACAACTCAAGGCCAAAAGTATAATCTCCCGTTTTATCGAATCCCATGACTGCCCGCCAGCCGCCGTCACAAGGAGGAGCTCCTCTAGGGCCTTGGGCATCTGCGAGCTGCACAGCTAGGAGCTTTCTGCTACAAGGCCCTTACCTTTGTTGTGGCTTGCGGCTGGGTGGTGGGGGTGGCTTGCTTGTGTCTGGGCCCTCCGACCCGTCAATCTGGAGCTGGTGCTGGCGAAGCGTTCTGCGATCAGACAGCTCAGTACCTCTTTGGAATTTGACTTTTGCAAGAGCCAAAAGGGTCAGCAGCTCGCGTTCGCTTTGACCTCTTTTCTTACGAATACTATAATATAGCTTATCTTCTCAGTGCCAAGTCTCACCCCGCTCCTGCAATCCTGGAGGTTTCGAATCAGAAAACCACCAACAGGGACGCCGCTAAGCCAACGCTTTTTTCCCTTCTTTTTGGGGGGCATCCATACAGACAGATGTATGCACACGATACCCATCAAAAGGGCCATCGTTGGCCTAGCCTGCGGTCTTTTCGCTCGTTCACTCGTGACTAAGAAGGCCCGAATCCCCACTGACCTCTCAATAGTCCGCAACGGTCAAGAAGCCAACCGACGTTGAAGGACAACTCCACACTCTTCTTGGCTTTTTGGTTGTCCAGCATTCCTGGGCCCGGCATCGTCCCGCCAATGTTAGCTTGCTTCGAAATCCCATATATCATCATTGTCAGGCCATACGACCAGAGACAAGGAGATTGGATGAATGATGATCGGCCTAGGCTACTTGGGCCCAGACTGTTAGCTGCGGTTCTGATGCCTTGTCACCGAGGCCGCTCGTCCTTTTTTCTAAAGCCGCCATGCCCGTAGCATCACCATTCTGATATTGGTAAACTATGGGCTGAATCAAGGGTTGCGCGTAAAGGATAAAGCAATAATGTGTCAAGATTTGCCCCAAGACACGTGGGACACGAGCCGGTCCTGTCGAGAAAGCACCCAAGCATAAGCTCCAACCCAGATCAGGCAATGCAGAAGTCTGGTACGCGTCACGTTGAATTTTGTTTTATTAACTTCTTGTCAGCCCTGTTCTTCTTCTCAGCCCGTGTTGCTCGAAAAAGGCTTATTGACTATATACCCCGCACATTGTACAGCCAAGTGCCTCGTCTTGACGTCTTTCTATCAGTACATGGTCTGAGACTTCACTTGTAAATCGGCTGGGGTCAAGGCGGGGCCCAATCAGTCATCTACGAAGCATCGTAACTACCTGGTCGCTGGGCTATCTCTCCTCCTATCTAGCTGAGGCTTTGAGTTTGATATCTTGGATAGCTTTATACCCAGGGTATTAATAGACTTTCTCCTATCCACCTAGAGTCTATTCAGTCTAGGCGGAGGTTGGCTGGTTGCATGCTTGCTTCACGTCTGTCCGTCCACGGGTCTATTTGTTGTATGCGAGTTGCTGAGATGGGAGAGAAGCAGGGCACCACATCTATGCTATAGCACGCGTGTTCGTGGCTCATGAATAGAAACGGGCATTAGCTTGTGGCAGTGTCTTTTCCTAATAAGCATTAACACGGTCGTTATCCATTTGAGCTGTGGTGTGGAGGAGATCCAGTGCTGGTGTAATGCATATACTATGTATGTGGGTTCAAGTACAATCAATCAGCCAGCCAGCCAGCCAGCCAGCCGTGTGCAAGAACCCATATCTCAAAAATGTACTATTACTCATATGGAAGTAGTAAGATTGCGGGATTGTGATTACCCTTTCGTCATTGAGACGCAGTGTAGTACAGTAGATACTGTGTTTTTGAATTGTGTGAGGCGAGACACCCCTCCACCCCTTCCGCCCCTACTATGTACTCAGAAAGGAAGGGGCCTTTGTTTAGACGTTCTCTTCGGCAGGGCTCACCCCCTTTTCCCCCTCTATTTCTTTTCAAGGGTCCTCGTGTACGTACAGTTCCAAAGTGGCGAAACAGGCCGTGATTTTTGCTTGCTCTACATGGTACCCTGCCACCGCTAACCACCACCACCACCACCATATACAAAGTACTATAGTACCACCAAAAGAGACCCCGCATGCGGGTTCGGTTCGAAAGGTGGTTGAATAAATGATAGTAAAAGATGTGGCCAAGCGTCAAAAAGGCCGGAGGCTCCGTTCCGGCTCGGACAAATTGGCTGGGCTTAGGCCTGGGAAACTTGAAATTATCCTCAGTCCTTGGTTTTTGAGTGTTAAGTACTAAACCATGACCTGGAGTGGGCTTTTGTTTCTGTTTCTCTTGTGTTCTTGGCTACATAGCAGGGCTCGGGATCAACTTGTCCCCAGGATGTCATCAGAGCGGAATAAGGGAGGCAAAAGTATGTATGGGCCTTGAAATTGGTCAAAATTCAGGGTCTCTAGCACGAATTACGCGGTTGTTCTCTCTCTTTCTCAAAACCCAATACAAAGTGGTGGATCGGCTGGTCACGGCTTATTATTTGATTTTTTCTTTCTTTTTTTCGTTTCTTCTTCTTTTTTTGTTGAGACAGCCAATAAGACATAAGACATAGCGACGATGGTGTTCGCCTTTACCACAACACCTCGAACCAACAAAAGCCTAAAGAACCAAGAATTAAAGAAATGCTTGAAAACAGGACCCATGTGTAGCTTGTACCAAGCAACAGAATGTAAAAAAGAAGGCGAAGGGGTCTTTGCCCCATGGGCCACACGGTCGAACGAACAAGACCACACAGTATGAACTGTTCACGATGTTTTGCACGTACATATGCAATGGAGATCAACGGAAGATTTTTTCGTGCATCAACTGAACGTCATTGATGGCTGAGCAACAAGGAGGCGGTCCTAAACCTGCAAGTATGAGAAAAATAACATCGAAATACAGAAACCAGTTTTCCGGGTCATGTTATTGGCTGTTGCCGTTGCTTGCTGGCCACTGCTTCGATCCTTACCCATTGAAGCCCCATACAATGTATGTCATCGCAGCACTGTCGTACTATGTACACTGAATACGGTGCAATGTGTCCAGACAAGTGAAGGGGCCTATCCAACGACGGCCTTCAGGCAAAGTTCATGTACAGCAATCGCTGTGTGTTTTGGGAGAGACTAGGATGTATTATGTACTATGTGCTGGGCAGCGGCGGCGACTGCCAAAAAAAGTGGAAGAAAGAGGGGAAGGGCGTTGGAGATGGGCCTCTGGAGGAATGCCATGCTACGAACCCCAGAATCCCATCACTCTAGCGTCATACCACGCATGCATGGTGGGGGCCCCAGTTTAGCCAGCAGGCCCCAATTTCCGTGCACCGTTACCGCTAGCGACAGCTCGCTTACCATACATCGTAGTATCAAGTCATGGAGTACAGAACTACGCAGTACATAGTACATGGAATATATTATCAGGGCAGGAAGGGGCATTGCCACTGCCTCGCTTCTGCATAGTGCCAAAGAACCTGGCCAGTCTGGCCAGGCAGGCATGGCAGGCAGGCTAGCCAGTCAAGAAGCGCCAAGCAGCGGGGAAGACAACCTTATTTCTACTATGTACACATTGTGCTATGTACCTTTGGGACGTACCTCATCAGTCAGCAACGGTAACAGCAGCAACAGCAACAACGACAATAACGACAACAGCATCTTCACGACTCTCCTTGCCTCCTACTACGTATTAATTCATAAGCCTCCTTTGCCTGTGGTGCCTCCCTGGGCCCTGGCCTTGGAGCCAAGTCTATCAATTGCCTCATTGACCACTGTCAGCCAGAACCTCTGCCGTGTCTTGGCCCTTTGGCTTGACTCTAAGTGGGGACTGAACTCAACTCAAAACTCATGTTCAGCTCGGCTCGTTTCCGTCTCTGAGAACATCGTCGGGCTCGGCAATCGCTGGCCATCGTATCTTGCCCCGTTGGGACCATGCGGCTCCTTTCCGCGCTTCCCCGCTAGCGTCCGCGAGCTGGAAAATGAGGGATCTAGAGACTTTGTTGCAATATCTGCATGGTAAACGGCATGCCTGCGTACGTTGCGTGCCAGCTTGCTCAGAGATGAACAGGTAACAGAAGGCGAGGTCAGTCAAAAAGTCCCACAACCGACGGCATGCAAGCAGCCCACAGTTGTCTATTCCATCACCAACATGAGCATCATTCATCGTCATTCTACGGTCACTCAAGATCCATGGCGCGTCCTTTCTTTTTGAGCTGAGGATCCTTTCTGTAGTCTTTGTAGGCGAGTTCCAGGCATGCACGCATGCATGCATGTGTTGTTTGCGATCCCTTTTCCCCACGTGGTTTTGGGGTGTTGTGTCTGTCTTTCCATTGGTTCCATATGTGCATCATGTTTATGTCCTCATCTGCGTCCGATGAGGGATCTTCTATGGTACACGGCCCCTGTTCAAAGCAAATCCAACAATATGGACACCAATCGGTGGGGAGCGGCCGAGTGTATGGATCCCAGCGCAGAAGACATCCATCGTCTCGCGTCAAAAGGGCCCATCAATTTGCAAATACAAACATGGTACACGAGAGTGACAAAAGAGATATCCCAAACTCTAGCGGCAGCAAGAATACTCTTGGAAGGCGGGAGGGGGGGTTTGCACAGAGAATAACTGCATGCAAATAACCTCCATATGTACTTTGCATTATTGGCAGCAAAAGGTTACGTGGAGATAGGCCATGTTTCCATCACCAAACTGTCAGACAAGAGTCGTCTTGACTTCACGTTGACATCATGTCCTCGCCCTTTTGACACTCGAAAATCAGACACACGCCAGTCTTTGGCACTTGACAAGACGCGGAAACTGTAGGCGCAAGTCAACATTGCGTCTACTAAGTATAGGGTCACGAGTGTTTCCAAGATGCATCCCAAAGCTTTGAGTATGTCCAGAGTGCCCAGGACAGGGCCAAGCCCAAAGGATCTACGATACAACAATGGTTTGCCGCGCATCCGCCCCCGCAGAAAAAGCATACACAACATTATCGCAGATCCCACTGCTCGATCATGGTTCTATGTAGTGGTGATGGTCGCGGCGAGCCGGGCGACCCCGGGCGTCAATTCAGAGATATGAGCTATCAAATGTCGACTCGGTACACATCTGAATCGACACCCAAACCACCAAGCTTTTCTTGGCATGAAGAGAAGAAGAAGGAAACAAGCTTGAAACATTACATCCAACCACATACTGCCAGAAATTGATCCTCGCGACGTGGGAGGCAAAAGAATCACTCCCCGTCAAGCCGTGTCGTCTCTTTCACCCACACCACACCCACACAGGGAAGAATGTGTGTGGTTGGGGGGGGGGGTCGCCTACAAATTTCCAAAGATTGACGAAAGAAACTGAAAGCAGCCAGTAGGGTGCTCGCCTTTCTTATTCGGAGTCCTCTCCGCCAGCGAATCAAAAACGCTTTGCTTGTATCGGTTCCGGCTGGCTGGGTTCTGCTGGAGGCACAGAACCCCTTTTCACAACAACAGCAACAACAACAACGACATAGTACAGTCATCGCCATCATCTAGATTTGAGACCTTCCCCCCATAAGCGAGGTGAAGCAGACAAACAGTTCTGTAACATCAGTACACACACCCTCACGAAGCGAGCGATCTACCAGATCTGTACGATAAGGGGATAGATGACAAGGCCCATGTCAATATCGATGAGAAAGGGAGGAGATATACATGCAATGCTTCTTTTGGTGGTCCACGGTGACAAGATATTCTCCGCATTGCGTTTCCCTTCTTCATCTTCAGACGCGTTCAAGTGAGCCCTTGTTCTTTCGGCGGGGACTTTTTCCAGTTCCCAGACCACGACTCGTGTCCGTTCGGAGTGTTGATCATGATGATGCTGTTGATGATGTTTGATAGATGTGAATCTTTTGTGATGCATCCATACAACTACGGCCCCGGCACGCCCCCACACAAAGGCACTTCGTCTAACAAGTACGGCTCTTCTTTCAAGCTACCTAGTACGTGCCCTCAACCCGGGGATGCTCTTTCCCCGGCCGTCCCCCGGTGGGGGGGCTGTCGTTGTTGCGTACCCTGGGGTGGTGGTGGGGGGTTCTTAAATCACACCTGTATCATTCAAAAGGTACACACACAAAAAGTCTTACATCATTTCAGTGTGTCAGATCCCCCTTTGGTCATATTGACATATTCCGGGCTGCTGCTTGGGTCGGATAAGCAAACCATTTTGAACCTCATCGGGTCTTGCAATTTGGCTGGAGCGCGCAAATGGCGACCAAGTCCCTCGCCGTGATTCAAGCTGGGATCTGTTCAATCTCTGTGTGACCATTTATTTTGGTTTTTGGTGTAAAGAAAGAAAGAAAGAAAAAGAGGGAGAGACAGATCAGATGGGCATCTCATCAGGGCCTTCCCAATGATCTGAATCTGTATGTGACAAGTGAAATCATGTGCTTGGGTGGATTGATCCTGGCAGTATAGAGTTTTTTTATCTTTGTACATAGTCCTCGCTTGCTTTGTTGATTTTGATTTTGGTTCAACTGACGCATGTTTCTTACCGTTGATTCATGCCAGTATGTGTGTATGATGCCCTTTCGGAAAGCTGTGGATTGGTATGTATCTCCTTTTGGAACGTAGAGTGACTTCAAGCAATGCTCGACAGACCAGAGTCAGTGGCTATAGTCAAAGCAGAAAGT
This sequence comes from Coniella vitis, assembly GCA_011317545.1. NCBI lineage: Eukaryota > Fungi > Ascomycota > Sordariomycetes > Diaporthales > Schizoparmaceae > Coniella > Coniella vitis. The sequence goes on from WUJK01000003.1 coordinate 1,454,518, forward strand.
TAAGTGCTCAGAGGGTCGGAGCATGATGAAGACATGGGCGAATATTGCTTCAAGTCGCATAATGACAAAAAGGAGCGTTCCTAACGCCGCCTTCCCAAGAAACTGTTGCAGGCGCTCACGAGAAAGGCATACACTACCTTTCAAGTGAGCTCTATATCGAACACAAATGACATGGAGGCCAGAAAGACGCTTTTTTGGGGAGGAGGGGGGGGAGATTGTTTTAGGATACATACATTAATATAATCTTAACGACGAAAATCCTCTCTTACTCAAAACCGCATTACAATTATCCGACATGGAGAATCAAAGCCTGTTTCCAAATCCTCTGCTTTCACCTTTCAGACTCGCGGGGCTCGTCTCTTACTCTGGGTCACTAATGCTGACTCTTGACCTTCAACAACCCCAATTCAGGCACCTCATCCCAGTCCGCCCACAGCGGCGGATCCTGCGCAGCAGCATACGCCATTTCATACTGCTCATCTGTCTGCACAATCAGAACCCGCGGCGCCCCTTTGCCCCCGTCGCGTGTGCCGCTGCCGTCGCCGCTCTTTTGCCCAGAAGCCGACCCCACATCGCGAACAATCTTCCCCTTCTCTTCATCCTGACTCTCGTTCTTGCCATTATCGATTTCGAATCCCAGACACGCACACTGCTCCACCACCGCCTTGCGAAGCTTGTCGCTCTTCTCGCCAATCCCACCCGCAAAAACGAGCGCGTCGACTTGTCCGCGGAGCGTGACGTAGTAGGAGCCCACAAAGCCGCAGATGCGGTCGACAAAGAGGTCAAAGGCGAGTTTGTGCTTGGGATCCGAGGACCCGGCAATGGTGCCAAAATTGGTGGTGCCTGTGAGGGCCTTCCAGCCGGCTTCCTTGTTGAGAATGGTTTCGGCAACCGAGATGTGCAGTTCTTTGGTGGAAGCGGGCGAGAGCTTGCCTACATCGGATGCGTAGTGGAAGACCAAGCTGTGGATGATGTGGTGTGTTAGCAAGCCATGTTTCATTCCCTCTTTCCTCTGCTTTGCAGCTTGCACGCTAAGCAACTATATCATCCTCGCTGGCCGGCGACGCGTGAGGCTTCACTTCCATTGCCAAAGACCGTTGTTGCTCACCTCGGATCTATACTGCCACTCCTCGTGGCTCCAGGTAAGCCCGCGAGCGGCGTCAGGCCCATACTCGTGTCCCAGCTCTTGCCACCCTTGATAGCACACGCACTCGCACCACTGCCCAGATGCAGCGCAATCAGATTCATCTCGCCGACGTCTTTCCCCAAGAACTGGGCCGCCGTCCGCGTAATGAACGAGTAACTGATGCCATGAAACCCGTACTTGCGCAAGCCATTCTTCTTGGCAATCTCCTGATCAATCGGATACGTGCGCACATGGGCCGGGATACTGGCGTGGAACTGCGAGTCAAAGCACGCAATGTTGGTCGCCTTGGGCAGCTGTTCCATGCAGCTCTTGACAATCTCAAGCGAGGGTGCATTGTGTAGCGGCGCGAGATCATTGAGGGCCTCGAGGCGGTGGTAGGTCGCCTGGTTGATGATTTGCGCCGAGTGGTAATCGCCGCCGTGCACAATGCGGTGGCAGATGATGGCGACGTCGTCCTTGGAGTCAATCTGCGGCAGATCCTTGTCCTCTGTGAGCGTGCCGAGAATGATGCGGAACGCGTCGTCCTGCGCCGCGACTCTGGTATTGTTGTCGAGATCCTTATCCTTGGCGACGGTGTGCCCGCCGCGCGTGTACGAGAGCTTGGGCGGCGGGGAGGTCAGGCCGCTGACTTGGGCTTCGGCGAGTTGGGTTGGACTGTTGTGCGCGGTCGCTTCGTAGACGGATACTTTGACGGAGGAGGACCCCGCGTTTACCGAGAGAATGATCTTCTTCATTTTTCCTGATGATAATAATCTTGTTTGCTCTTGTGCTAGTCGCGGGATGTAATGTTGACGGTGCACTGCGGTTGCTTCTTTTCGGAAGCAGATAACCAACGGCTGCTAAAAAGGGTTTCTTGACAAGCCCTCAGTGATGAACACGATGGTTGGGCAATAGGCGACGTTGGATTCTAGATGTGAGCAAGTGACGACACTCATCAATGGATTGGATTCCTTAGTAGTCTCTGGGTGCTCTTATGGGGCGTGTGAAGGAGGCGCACCACCACGTCTGAATCGAACCACAAAGCTCGCTGCAATGTAGAAACACCAAAGCTTGTTCGCGGGTTCGCAATGGAGGCGAGCAAGGACTTGATGCAGTAATCATGTAGGTATCAGGTTTTTTCCGGGCCAAAAGCACATATTCCAAGATTGGCAGCACTTGGACTTCATACCATTCACGACAGCAAGGAACAGGTGACGTCTGGTGATGGGGAAGTTGTGGCGTGATGCGAGCGGCCGCTAAGGATCCGTACTCGGTACTTCAGCGGCAAGGGGACGTTCTGGTAGAGACAGCGGCAAAATGGGGACTAAGAAAGAAGTTCCGGCTACTTCATCACATAGTAGCTCACCGCGACCGCACTTCGTTGAAATGGAAGTTACTGTAGATTATGTGAGCAAGTGCAAACGTCATGCTCCCAGACGGGAAGCGACAAGTAACACCCGGGGCACAACGGCTCGGGGGACCAACAGATCGGGTCTGCTCCCGCAAGACGGGCCGATGGATCCACTCGCTCGAGGCAGTTGAAGATTGTGCGGAGAAAGAACATCAACAGCTTCGTGCTACAAGCGACTTGGACCACGACAGTTTCCGAGACTGGGCAGTGATAGTGTGCAAGTGTGGGCTTGCACCACCACGTTCTGAGATCGTAGTTGCCATTCCCTTTCGCCCGAATGTCTCCATTTTTGGCTCCTGAGCCATGCTGTCCGAGGTTCGAGGGACTCGACACTGCAATGAACCGAGACGCCGTGTTAAACTCTAGGTTACCACGGCGCAAGCACGAACCACCAAAGTGGCATAGATCACAGGGACCCAGAACCATGCCTACATAGTATTGACACCATCGACCATGTAAGCTAGCCGCATCCCTGCCCAACTTCGGCCCATTCATTTGCAGCCATATGAGAGAAACCAAAGGGGTATAATGTCGTCTCGCGCTCATACTATGTACATAGTAATAAAAAATGGGTATGTGCGCTTCTAAAAGCCCAATGTTCTCACCCAACCCGTACCCCAATTTTGTATGTCCAAAAGCATCCAGCTTGCCCTCGCAAGCAAATCCATGCCCGACATACCTTTCAGAAAAAGAACCGGTTTTCTCAAATTCCGTACCGAGATTGAAGCGTTGTATGTGTCCCCCCCTTTCCCCTTCCTAGGATGCGTTCGGTGCATTTGCTATTATTGCTTCGTCAAGAAATCCAAAGGCTGGGGGTAAGGTCCTGATAGGTAGTTCGGTTGCATCAAGCTCGTAAGCCTCCCGCGCCTGTATTGCTGGCGAGGGCAATTCGACGTGAGTCTGCGGCAGGAGGATGCCACGGAAGTCTCTATCCGCAGCGTGGTAGACAGTCCATCGCTCCAAAAAGCGGCGATAGTCTGCAACCTAACGTTAGTATGACTGACGGAACTCGTACAGTGCCTATCTCACGGCGCTCATACAAAGCACAATATGGTTTGCATGACTTGACTCACCAGTATTACTTGTGAAGCGGATACCTAGCCAGCGTATATCCAACGGCATTATGTCCGTGGATGCCTGTGGCACTTCTGCATGTCGATCCACCGACTTTTGTTTGCTGCGACCCCACGAAGAGGGCGATGCAATCGAGAAGCCTTTCGCTCGAACGGCGTTCGGTGCACTTCCGCGCCTACCTATGACCGCAAGCCGGCATTCGTTGTGTTTGCTATCCTGGGTTTTGAGCTCCTTCTGGAAGTCGGTGACGAGATATTCTCGGTACTTTCGCTCCCGACGGCTCGAAGGTCGATTCGAATAAAAGGTGATACAGTGGTACAGTGACGACCGGTCCTTCCATACCTTGATTCTCTGGATCGTAGCCAAACCACGCACGGCCCCAGTGAGGGCATCTGTTCGGCCGTGGGTGTCGCTAAAGATGACGTTGACATCAAAAAAGTCGACTAGGTCTTGTTGTCGTACATCACCCTGAAAGCGCGCCGAGCCTTCGATCGAAGTAAAGTCGTACTTGACCTCGATCATCTCATCGTGCACTACCGTGCCATCTGCTGAGGTATACCGAACGCGTTGCGGTTCCCGGAAGACAACGGTCAATTCCATCTCGGCCGGATTGGAGTAGGGCCGATGTTGGGCGTGAAGTGTGACGGGTAAGATTTGTGATGACAGGCCAATGGGTACTGCGACAGGTTTTAGCTACGGACTTTACAGCTCAAAGAACCTCATGACACACGTACGGAATTGTTCTAATTTCTCGCCTTGATAGCTGCATTGCCAGGCGACCCGGCGAGAAACGGTTCCCACAACCTCCCATGGACCAAGATAGACGGAAAGTTCGCGCGATGTACCCTCGAATAATGTTCTGAAGACAATTGTCAGTTTCAACAACGCTGCAAATACAAAGTCGCAGCGACCGCTATTTAGGGTTCGTGGTTTATTTACATGGTGGCTTGGTAGCCCGGAGGGCCTAGATCCAAGGGCCGAAGAGCGTTTGGTGGAAATGCCGGCTCGCAAGTCGTAGCAGAAAGAGCAGAGCTGTCGGGGGTTCCGATGATTTGTGAGTGCGTCAGTGTCGAAAAGGTCCGGTCCAGAGATGAAATGTACGACGACGCAGAGGACCCGGAGGTGATAGATCGATGCGATTGAGCCATGATTCGTCAGGAGCGGAGGCCAACTTCTGAGATGGTGACGGCCTGGCCACTAGCTGGCTGCGAACCAGCTGAGGGGTCAGAGCAGGTTGAGCTCTGCAAGCAATAGCATTCTTGTTGCTTCCAACCGTGGATTGGCGCACCGGCCGCCTACCAGAGGCGGAGACTCTCTTGCCCCGATACTCGCGGTGGGGTTGCGAAAGGCGATAGATATGTGCACGGAAGCCGTGTGGGCGCTACAATAAGGTGTCGAGCTCTGAGATAGCGTGTCTTGCTCAAGACAAGTTTGTCGGTAGTGCTCTGGACACGGGTGGAATGTCAGAGCACCGGTGTACGTGTATACGAATAAGGGCACGTAGCTGAGGCGGGCAGGCGTAGTCAAGGTGAGGCTACCGAGTACAAGGCAAGCTTCAGGTCAGCATCTCGAAAGGCGCATGCCCGACACGTGATTCGGGCGGGCTGTGAAATGGCCGTGGGCGCCGGAGTTCGGATCGAAGTCGAAGTCGCAGTCAAAAGGTGGCGACGAAGTCGGACAGATGTTTCTCGGCCACGGACGCACCGTTGCTGGTCACCAGTTGGATGCTGCGAACGAAACGTGCTGCGGGGCTCGTCCCCTCTTGGAAAGCGCTTGCGAGTTGGATGCTCCCGATTGTTATCTAATCGACTGACCTCGAGCTGTTTGTTGGGAGGGAAGGCGCTTTCACACGCTCAGTGTGCACCTCGGTGGGAAATAAAAGCGGGATCTTCCATCTTGGTAGGGAAGTAACTACGTAAGTAGCAAATACTTTGTACATGGTGCTACGTAATTTCAGGGTCCTCTGAAGCAGTGCTTAGCGGAAGTTGGCAGGCGATGGAGTCGGTAGCATGCAGTGCAAGAAGGAATGAATGGGCAGTCTTTGGGCACATGCTCCAAAGCTGCAATATAATTTGCCGCACGTATATAGTAGTCATTTTGGTGCTCCGTCAGGCTAGGCCCAGGCCGGCGCTGTGCATGGCTAGGCTGTTGCAATGGCTGCCTCGCGGCGTTTGGGGCCGGTCTTGGGGCAGCCACAACCACATGTTGGGGCCGCGAGGGATTGTTGTTAGACGAGTGTGCCTTGGGTGCTTGTTTATAAGGACGTTGAGTACAAAAGTTGTGCTCTACATTGTACAGGCGCCTGTGCGTACGTGCTTACTATGGACAGTGAACATAGTACATAGTACCAAGTAAGTATGATGTACTATGTACCACCGCCAGCATCCCACGTGGGAGGCAGGATCAACATTCAGACAATGCCATTTAATGCCCCGGACAGCACGGCATGCGAACCGAAGGATCCAGCACTGCTAGCGAATGACCCGCTAGGCACCCAGCCGGCTGCAGGGACATGGCAGCACTTGAATACTGTGTAGTATGTGATGTTGGAGATTTTACGGTCCTTGAGCACATGTACAACTGGCTCGAGGCCAAGAGGTAACAAGGCAACTCGAGACACATCCAAATACAACACACGGCACGAAAGAAATACAAATGCGAGTATCTGTCTGCGCCGAGGCCCCGTGCTTATTAGGCGTCATCCAGCGCGTCGCTCGAGTTCGATCTGAATCTCCAATAGGAAGTGGCCAAACCATACGCTACCGAGCCCTTTCCCCTTTGATCGCTGGTCAGTGAAGTTCACGCTAACATCCAGCAGGGTCTTGTACTTTACACACCCACTGCTAGGTACACCCCCGCCCCAGCCGAATCTGTCGGCGTCGGCCTCGTCCTCACTCTGCCAGACCCGTCGCCTGCAGTTCATACTACTTTCCAACTTGCGACCCAAAACCAAGGGCAACAATGCGCTTCAAGCCCCGCTGCTGTGGACGTTGAACTTTCTCGTCGTGTCCTGTCAAACTCAGGACGAGCCGCTGCGCTCGCGCTCTGCTAATCGAGCATGCCTCGGCCACCCTGCCCGGACGACGTCGAGTCCAAGAATCGCGGCTTTCTGGGCTACGACAGCTCGGCTCTTCCCGCAAGTGATCGCCAGGACCGCCATCAACTGAGATATGAGCTGGACCTCAACTCGTGGAACCTCAGGATCTGGGGCGTTGCTGCCTCGGGCTTCTTGACCGACTCGTAAGTTCGAGAACCAGGCGGACTACACGAGCAAAGACAACGACGTGTTAACAATCGGCCCCAAGATACAACCTCTTTGCGAGCAATGTCATCAATACTTCCATTACCTTTGTCTACTTCCCAGACCAGAAATGGCCAGGTCTCGTCATCAACCTCTTCACTCTGCTCGGCTCTATGGGCGGCCAGCTGCTCTTCGGTTATCTGGCTGACCGATTTGGCCGTACCCGGCTCTATGGCATCGAACTCGTCCTGGTCATCGTCTCTACCATAGGGTTGGCTACCAGCAGCTACGGCCATAGTGATCTCTCTTTCCTTGCCTTGTTCTGTTGGGTCAGTCCACACCATGCTTTCTAGTCTGGAAATGCCGTCTCTCACCATGGATTGGCGTGAATGCTAACACGCAACACATTCTCTAGTGGCGCTTTGTTATGGGCATTGGTATAGGAGCCGAGTATCCCTTGAGCGCCGTGATTACCTCCGAGTGGTCGAGTACTCGCTCCCGGGCCACCATGCTTTCCTCAGTCTTTCTCATGCAGCCTGTTGGCCAGGCCCTGGCGCAGCTTGTCGGTATCTGGGTTGTACTGGGAATGGACAACCGACATCACTTACAAGCCATGCAGTGCGGCATCAACACAAAGTACACTGAAGAGTGCAAGAGGATTGTGGACAGCATATGGAGAATAGTCATTGGTTCCGGGTGCGTGCCTGCGGTGCTGGCCATCATCTTTCGCTTCTTCCTGTACGACTGTGGCCTGTACAGCCTCGAAGTCAAGAACAAACCAGGCACGGCCTTTCGTGATACGCAGAGAGTTTATGGTGCGCCGCCTGCTGGTACAGCCAGCGGCGGGTCCTGTTCGCCCTCTCTGACCCGGGAGCCTTTTCAGTTCATGCCTGTGCAATTCTCCAGAAAGGACCTGTATAATTACTTTATCAGGGAAGGAAACGGGTATTATTTGCTGGGTTAGTGCTATCATTTTTTCTTTCCCAAGGCCTTCACTGCGCAGCTCCAGACTAACTGCTGACACTGCTATCTTAGGTACTGCCGTGTGTTTGCCGCTCACTCCCAGCGTTGTTTGTCCCTACCATGAATTCGAGCTAATGTGGCATCACAGGCAACGTGGCTCTTGTTAGACGTCTCCTTCTATGGATTCTCGCTCGACAAAGCGCCGACTTTAGCTGATATCTGGGCAAGGAGCTCTGTGCCTCCTCTCAATCCTAGTCTGTCGTGCTGGAACTCAACATTGCCAGGCGGCAATTCTACCATACCGACTTGGAACCAGACAGGCATACCAGCCTGGCAAACTGATTTGTCACAGCCTTGTTATACCGTTTATGACACGCTGATAGAGCAAGGCAAGCAGTATCTGGTGACTGTGTCCATCGCATCGATCCTCGGGAGCATTTTTTGCACCATCTTCATCGAACGTCTGCACCGAAGACACTTTCTCACTGTCTCCTTCATGCTGCTCATGGTTCTCTTCATCATTACAGGAGGCGTTTATTACGGTGTGGCGCACACAGCCGCTGCACCTGCCACTGTCGTTTGCGTGGCCCTCTGCCACTTCTTTTTCAACTTTGGTAAATCATGGCGAATTCCTTACCCTCTTTGACATTACAGCAACGATGAGCCCTACCACCTTCTCTCCTTCCTACTTCACATCTTGTCTGAAGATGAAACAGTGGCTCGGTCAATTATACTGACAATCATTGCAGGGGCAAACAGCCTCACCTTCATCATCCCCGCCGAAATCTTCCCAACATGCTACCGATGCACCTGCCACGGCATCTCCGCCGCCGCGGGTAAATTAGGCAGTATGATTGCCGTTGTAATCGTCTACGGCATCAACACCGGTTACATTTCGCCGAGTCGCCAAGGCATCATCTTCCTCCTCTTTTCCCTCTTCATGGCCCTCGGCGCCGTCTGCGCGTGGGCTTACCTGCCAAATCCGCAACGTCGCAAATTCGACTTTCTCGCTGCTGCTGCTGCTGCTGCTGCTGATCCTTCTTTTTCTCCCTCCAGTTTGGGCCCTTTTGGAGCAAACGACGCAGCAGGAGCAGGAGCAGCGACATCCTCAATATCATTGTCATTTTCCCCACAAGTGGAGGAAGAAATGGGCAAGCTCAAGCTCGAGACAAAGAGTCTCGAGGAATTGGGTGAAGGGCGGGGAAGAGCGAGGCTGAATGGTGAGGTTGTGACTATTAAAGAGAAGATCCGTGTGTTGCGTCGGCGGAGGAGAGATTTGGCGCATGCGCTTCGTATGCGGAATGGAGATCAGAATGTTGGATCAGGGTGAAGTGGGCAGATGCTATGCTCTAAATGTGTCCATGTCTTTCCGAAAATCAACAGAGGCCATTTGATAGATCCTTACCATGTTACACGTCTAGGGATGCGGTTTATAAATGACCCTCATGTGTTTAGACAAATTCTTTACTAGCTAGGTGAGCGCATGTTGTGAGTAATTCGATTATTTGCAGGACGACATGCGCGGCTTTTAGTTATTTTGGTTTGTTTTCAAAGAGAGAGAGAGAGGGAGAGGTGTGATTAACACGCTTAAGTGCATATAAAGTAGGCTGTTTTTGATGTGTACAAAGTGCCACGCTGGTATTGAAGCAAAAGCCAAGCAATAAGCTCATCCTCCTCGTCTGTAACAAGAGCAAACGAATACCATACATCTTGGATGGACTTTTGCTCTTTTCTGCCCGATCCCGGCCCTTGCCATCTCAACTCATCTCGAGCCAATACTATTAGCAGGGCAAGACGTCTTTTTAATTCCAAATCAATCGCTCCTACGTCAGCAGATCTGTACTGTCCGCCTCCGCAGCAGCCGCACTCGTGTCTACTTTTTCAACACTAGCCATGGCCTTGAGCGACGGCCCTCCCCCTGCACCACCATTGGCGTTTTCTTCTTCCACAATGGTCTCCGGCTTGCTAGACTCGCTAAGTGGCGAGGGTGTATGTTGAGCTTTGGTACCGGCACTAGCAACGGCAACGGCGCCGTTGGCATCGTCGTTTGCCGGTTGTTTTTCCTTTTGCTTTCCCTTTTGTTGTAGCTGCGGCAGCTGCGGCACCTCGATCCTAGCGGCAAGCGAGCCGCCAAGCCCTTCTTCGCCCGTTGTGTCGCCCGTGGCTATCCGTATATTTGCCATTCGCAGCGCCTCGCGGAGTGTATTCCCCGTCTCATCAAGCGCAGCCAGGAACCGCGCCAGTTCCTTGCACAGTTCCCAGTCTTGCTCGCGCATGGCGCGCGTAAGCAGCCTCACGCTCTGCTCTGATGCAGTGGCCAGCTCGTCAAAAGTGTGTAGAATCAGTAGATACCCGCCGGCCGTCTTGAGTGAACCGCGCTGCAAGGACTCCTCAAAGAGCTCTTGCGGAGGCGGCAGGTACGCAAAGAGGGTGCGCCAGGACCGGACTTCGGTTTTGCGGGTGCATTGGACCACAATGTTGAGGTATTCCTTAAAGGAAGAGAGGAGGCTGAGGACGCGCGGTAGGATAGCGTCTTCAGGGGATGGGGACGGCGACATGTCGACTTCTTCATCTAATACTTGATGAAGGAGGACCTCAAGCGCGTGCGCGAAATACTCAAGATGCTGGTATTGTTGAGCCAGCCGAAGAGCTGCCAAGCACTTGTTGGAAACTAGATGGTGTCGAAGAATCTCGGGGAGGAACAGAGTCGTCTGGCGCGTTGAGTTAGTGGACAGGCTGCCTCGTATTTTCCGTATTGACCAACCGCGACTTACCCGGATAGAGAAGCGGAAAAAGGAAAAGGTGACGTCTCTTCTCTGGACAAGATCTGGCTCAACACCAAGTATAATAGCTTTTTCGAGCAGAACAGAAAGTGGGTAAAAGTCGACAGACACGGAAACCGGCGTAGGGAACTCGGTCTGGCTGTCGCCTAATGCGTTGAGGACATTTTGCATGTCTGTCCATGCTTTGATGTCCGTACCATCGAACATCCATAACGAATTGAAGAGTTCCTCATTTTCGCCCTCTGCAGAGGCGTCTCCCCCTGATAGAGGCGCTGCTTCGGCCAAAAAAGGCTGGTCTCTCATGGACGCATAGTACTCGACATTTTGTGCAATGACGCGCATGTCGTACTTGAGCTGCCCTTCTTCGCCTACCACGGGTCGAAGCAAGACAAGTTTGCCGTCAACCAAGAACATTACGGAGGCGACACGCACATCTTGGGAGGGGTCGCCCTCCACCAGTTGACTTTCAGGTAGTATCCAACTCAGCCCCCGAACTCTTGCAGGAGATCTCACAATGCCATGAAAGGCAATCTGGCCTACCTGGACAAGTCGCACCGAGTTTCCAAGCGGCGCAAAGATAAAGTGATAGAGAAGGTTGTCATAGGTGTAGACCAGCAGTGAGTCCTCTCCCGACGGGGCAATGAGGACAATGGGAGCTGGCATTGAATGCACGTAGACGGTGTTTTCCAAGTCCTTTTCTCGTGAGTATAATCGAAGCTCGTAGGTCTTGTTCACCTCGACAGCTGCAACCAGAATGTTTTGGTACCAGCACAAGCCGCCCCTGACCGAGAATTCGTTTTCTAGTCGTCCATCCGTGAAGGTCTTCCAGCGGCCACTATTAACGCTGTAGTGTGCAAGACCTCGGCGACCAGCAATTGCCACATACCTTCCGTCTGGGGATATAACGGAGGCTTTTATTGGCCATTGATGGAGAAGGTAGTTGGCGGGTATCCTCGTCGTGTGCCACAGAAACGGTTCTGCTGATATTGTGCTCATGTCGGGCAAATCGTAGCCCCGATAGACCATAACGCTGGAAGTGGTCTGTAAAACCGTACGAAACAGGTTTGAAGAGCTATAACATCCCGTAACAGCACTTCTTGCCATTTCTAGCACCCATAGAGCTTCGTGTTTTGGGCTGACCATGAGGATTTCCGAGCCTCCACCAAGCCATACCGCGTCTTTCACACCAGATACCCAGCACTCGCCGTTCTTGTTCGCCAGATCCTGGTTCACTCCGAATGTGTTACTAAGCGGTTTGCCATAGACACTCCACGTAGCCCATCCCTTTTCGTACCCGGCAAACAGACAGTACCCGTCTTGAGAATAACTCATCGAGGTGAGACTGCCCGAATACGTCGTCGAAACTGGTAGGTTGTGAACATGGGACGCTGGCACGTTACCGGAATAGTCGCGAACCGCATAAACTCGAATAATTCCATCGACACAGCCGAGAGCTATCAGCGAGAACCGAGCATTCACAACTGCATGCGTGGCACGGTCGTTGGCACCCTGGGGTGCGTGGAAACAGTACCCCTTGAATAACTTCTTCATGTCTATTTCGCCGGTTTCTGGGTGGGGTTGTCCTTTGGGCGTCCGCTGAACGGCGTAAGCCTTGCCATCGCTCGTGATCCAAGTCGACAGATTCATCGATCTATCATTCGTCATTTCGGTGACAGTCACCTTCTTCCCGAGCCATGTCATCTTACTGAGGAGCTCGGTGCTCGTTTGGCTGCCCGAGCTATCCGGCGTCCAGCGTATGCATTGGACGGCAGCCGGCTTGCGAGTTGCCACAATAAGCTCGTCTTCCAGCGCAAGCGCACTCGCAATCCCAGCATCCACCTTGATGACCATTCGAAATCGCACACTTATATCATGTACGCCCCGTCCTTCTCCAGGGCCCCAAAGAAAGTGGTCTGGGGCAGAATGGCCCGGTCCGCCCCAATGGCTCTGTCTTCTTCTCTGGACGTTGGCATGACTTGTAAAATAGGGCTTGTACACCCGCGACTCGGAATCTGTGGCTAGGGAGTAGGTAATAAGGAACCCCCCGCTAGTCCGGACCACAAAAATCGCCGAATCGGGTCGCAGTAGGAGGTCGACATTGGCACCATACGACTGCAGGGAGGATGCGGAGCGCACGACGACAGCAAGAACGACGGTAGGCTATAGTAACGGAGAAAATGGCGGAGGATACTGTCAGTATAGCGCAGTCCAATGGCTCGGGTGTAGTGAAAGGTCGCACCTTTGCTTGCCATATGGTCATGGACGTTGCCGTGATGACGGCAAAGATCTGGCCGAGGCGCGAGACTCGCAATGCCAGAATTGGCTCCTTGAATGGAACATCTTGGACCTCTGAGTCATAGGCAGACGCAGGCTCTGGGCCAGTATCGAGAATATCGCGCTCAACGGGCTGAATAGCCGGCGTCAAGGGCGTAATGGGTGTGGCGGGGTAGGGAAAGTCGATGCTCGAGGCCGAGTCGGCCGTCAACAGAGAGGCCTGGTCGGACTTGTCGGCATCCTTTTCGTCCGGGGTGGGCGGTGAGAGGCCATCATGGGAGAGGGTGACATTGCGCTCGGCAGACTGGGCGCTGCTGGAAGCATATATTCGAGGAGTGCCAACCGGCCAGTACATGGCTGGCTGTGTGAAGCCCAAAGGGTGGAAAGCCTGTCCTCATCCGGGCCGAGCGGTTGGCAGTCTGGGACTCTGTGAGCGGCGCGGCAGACTGTCACCAGCATTTAGCTCATTTTGGTGCTGGCTATTTGTGCGATTGCTGCGGCGCAAAGGGTGGACTTGCTGTGAGTACAAGGCTTTGGATGGGTGTGCCGGTGGAGGTGGAAAGGCAGATGCATGTGCCTTCATTTATGCAGGCTGGCGGCGAGGGCCTGCGAGCAAGCAGCAGCTCCCTTGGCATTGGAAATGACGACGCGCGAGTAACGGGGAAGCACCTCAATAGCCCCAACCTTGGGCATGGCCTGGCCTGGCACTACCCCTGGCTGCCCTGGGATCAGCCTTGTTATGCCCCAATGAGGGGTTGGCTGCAGTGGCTGCAGGGCTCTAGCCTCAGCAAGGACCCGCTGAAAGCTCAAAGGCAAGTCCCCCAAAGTCTCTACTATGGGCCATCAAGACACCACCCAACCAAGCAACAAGAGTAGTTCCATGATGGAAAGTCATCAAAGGCGGAGTTTTTGAATGATTGCTGCTGCTGTAACAAACAGCCAAGGCAATGGGAATAGCTGCATCAAGGGCCTCGAGGCTATGCCAGTGAATGTGAGCCACCACCCACTTTGATAGCTTCCCAGCTATTTTTGAACTCGCGTCTACTTCTGCCCTCAGCCGCCCAGTTTCTTTGTAATCCCAGATCTCATACTCAACGAGCACATTGGTGAGTGCGCGCTGCACGCTGCACGCAATGCAAACTTCCACAAAGCCTACGAGGCTGGCAACAAGTCTTTCCTCTCCACAGCATGTCAAGAGCTAATGGGTATCTACAGTCACGATGGCTGCATCCAACAAGCCCTCCAGGGTGCTATTGCTGCGGCCCAAGCAGAGCCTGCCCAAGGACCGTTTCCAGGTTTATTTCAACGCCCTAAGGCCACAGGCATACACCGAGTCCAATGCTGCGCGGGGTGTCGCCAACCACAAGTATGTTTCTGAAGGGCGTTGAGGACCGCGACGACGTGCTGTCCCTATGCCATTGCCGCAACCTGTCTGTCCAGACGAATGTTAATGACCAGGCTCTTAGCATCCTCTCCATCGGCTGGAATCCTTTCGGGAATCTGATCGCTACCGGTGCCGCAGATAGGACCCTTCGTGTTTGTAAGTCGCTTTGTCAGTCAGCGTGCTTCTCACTACACTTGCTCACTGTCTTGCTAGGGAATCCCGAGCGAGCTAATGTCCGCTTCTCAACCGAGCTCAAGGGCCACACGGCGCCCATCGAAAAGGTCGCCTTTAACCCTGTCAAGGATGCTGAGCTCTGCAGCGTGAGCAATGACGGAACCGTCAAGTTCTGGGACGTGCGAACAAAGAACTGCGTCAACGAAGTCAGAGGCCTGGGCGAGGCATTTACGCTGGCCTGGGATCCCGAGGGCGAATCGCTGATTGTGGGCAACAAGGTGAGTCAACGCCCGAGGAACTATGAAGAATTATATTAGCGGAGTCCCGAGACAAGACAGCTAACTTCTGTCGACCGTCTCGTATTCAAAGGCGGACAATATCTACGTCCTCTCGCCCACACAATCCACGCCCATCGCCAACTACCAACAGCCCGTCCAGACCAACCAAATCTTCCCTTGCTGGAGTAGCCAACGTGTCTACGTCGGCACTGGCAAAGGCGAAGTGCGCATACTCTCTTACCCAGATTTTGAACCTGTTCTCAACTACAATTACGATCGCTCCAGAATAGACGGCTTCTCCAACATCCACAGCAACGACGACAACAACGAAGCCACACTCACCACGGCAACATGCCCCAACACCAATGAATTCGCACTCAAGGGCCACACGGGCTCCTGTCTTTCCGTCGAACTCTCTCCCAACGGAAAATACCTTGCCTCAGGCGGTACCGACTCGCTTGTCTGCCTGTACGACACGAAGGACTTCATCTGCAGCCGCACGCTTACCGACCTAATCGGCCCCGTCAAGAGCCTCAGTTTTACCTGGGACGGCTACTATGTCGTCGCGGGGAGCGACGCCGAGATCCAACCGGGCCAGTCCACAGGCATTGACTGCTATCACTGTGAGTCGGGCGAGCGCGTGCACACCTTTAAGACAGCTGGGCCGGCTCCCGTCGTTGCGTGGGCGCCGACGCGGTACCAGCTTGCGTATAGTGATTTGGGCCAGTTGCGGATTGTGGGCGTGGATCTGGAAAAGGACAAGAAGTAAGTGGGAATTTGGGAGAATACTGTGATAGAGGAAGGAAAACAAGGCTGGTTTAGACGTGTCTACGGTATCACGTTAGGAGCAGATGCAACTCATTTCACTCATTTGTGCTCATCTGTGCTCTGCGGCTCCTCACCACCAGCATAAAAAAAACTAGAGAAAATCAATATAAATTGTGGCTTCAGTTTGAAGCAAACAACGGATGAAAACTCACCAGATATCTAACTCACCGTGCATGCCTCAGCCTTGTACATAACAATTCGCCAGTACATGCATTGCTCACTTGAAGACTCGAAATTGCAATACATAATGCTATCAGTGAAGCTATGCCTCCAGGCATGTGTTCCGAAAGACAGAAAAGAAACTCCTTGCACCAATAAAAGAGCTGCATCTGTGGAATGCATGGTATCTATGTAACCAAAACCAGGACCCCCCTCCCCCCCAAAAAACGCCGCAACAATGCCCGCTCGAACTTTTCCATTCATCAACAATAAAGCACCGTTGCCCTCATTCAGTTGTAATTGCTTTGTTTGTGCGTGATATCAACGTCTCGCGCCCCCTTCATCAGTTTCGCTCTCGTCCGCATAGGCCTCTTCAAGCACCTCGTCTAGATCGAATGCCTCGTCTGGCTCACTGCCGTTGTCGTCGTCATCGTCATCGAGACCTGGGAACGGAGTATAGGGAATATAGTCACCGTCGACCCAGTGGCGGCTCTCAGGCAGTTGGTACGGATCAAAAGGGAAATACGGTGCAAGCTGTAGCCAGCTTTCATCGTACGGATTGTGGCTTGCAGTCTCGCGCAATGCCTCGACACTAGAAGAGACGTACGAGGACAAGTAGATGCGTCGATTCTGCTCGATCTTGTCGTGCACGTACATGAACCCAAGGTGACCAGCCAGCTTGGCAAATTCTTGCACAATGCCCGGGTGGCAAACCCGCAGTGGATTGAAGGCGGACCAGATGTTCGCTGTCAGGAGGGGCCCTAGTTCCTGCATCCACACAAGCTCTTGACCAAGATACGAGGCGGGATCATCCGGGTTGACGGCGTCCGGAACCTCCACGACGAGATCACGCCATCGGAAGCAGAAAATGTAGAGTAAACCTTGGAAAAGAGCATAGTAAGGCGTGAATCTTCTCAAGTCGGGCCTCGCAGTACTTGCGTGTCGGTGGCGGTACGAGTCGATGTGTTTAATGAGGACAGTGCATATCGTCTGGACGGACTCGGCCGGTACCTTTCTGCCACGAGCAGCGAAGCTAGCGAGATAAGCGGCAGCATTCTGCCTCGTGACCATTGAGTTCTGGTTACCAAAGGCGATGTCAAGTAAAACACCGGCAAACCTGTCCGTCAAGTCCTCTGAGAGTTGGCTGAAATGGAAAATGAGAAACTGAGTGTGCCTGCTCGAGTAGGTGGGCAGAATGACGTTGACGAACTCCGACAGCATATTGTCGAAAAGACTTCTGGCAGCATCAGAATCTGGCTCGTCAAAGACTGGCTCATAGACTCGGAACAGGGCGTCCATGATGGAGTCCATCTTCTGAATATGCTGTGCAGCCTTTAAGATTCTCCCATTCAACTCAGCCTGGTCGTCGCTCTCGTCGCTCACGACGCTGTCAATGTCGCTGACGTCGTCTTCGGCCTCGTCATCTGCTTTGGAGGATTTCAACTGGTCAATCACACCAGCGGCCACTTCGTCGTCAGCTTCGTCGAGGTCAACCTGGATTTGCACGTCGATCTGCATAGGCGTAAGCGCATTGAACATTCCGCAAGTGTCCAGGATGTGCTTACCTTGACAAGTCGATCCGTGATCAACTCCATGACCTCAGGACCCATATCCGGCGCATACTCGCGCAAACGCAACAGATTCTGCACAAAGGCCATGTGCACGGGTTTTGTGTCATCGGAGAAGGGGAACTCTTTATTGATTTGAGAAAGCAGGACCCTCCGCGCAGCTGGGAAGAGTTGGAGGATTTGGCCCAAGGCGCGGTGGAGCCGCTGCCGCATGACGTCGCACTCAACCTCGGGGCACTCGCTAGCAATCCATTGCGATGGTCTGTAGTGACGGAATTTCTCGACTAGCATCGTGATAACATTGCTCAAGTAGATAGACTGGGCCGTGACCAAGTTGGCAAGAAAGTCTATGTAAGCGGCCACGAAGTATTCGGGTCGACCCAGCCATGGGATGCCCAGAGCCTCCAGGACAAGCCCAGTACACGATCTGCCAACGTAAGGGGCACAGGCCTTGAGGGCGTTGATATAGTAGATCACCTCAGATGGTTCGACTTCGTCCTCGCTGAAGCTAGAGGATGGGTTCGTAGTACGTCGTCTGTCATTGCGAAAGATGCCCTTCAGCGTGTCGTAGCCCTCCTGATCTCCCGATGCATGTTCTCTTAATGCCTTGAGAACGAGCTGTTTGACATCTTCGGCCTTTCTTCTTGCTTCGTCGGGTGTTTGAGAGCCAATGCTCTGAACTGTGTTGGACTCCATATCGAAGACGACGGTCTTGCGGCGCTTTGTTGGGCTTGACGGCAAATCGTCGTGCTCGTTCTCTTCGTTCTCTCGTTGGCGACGCCCCAGTTGTGTCGAGCCAGATCGCAGGATACTTTTCAGAGCGGAGCTTTTGGCGACAGGCGACATGCGTCGCTGTGGTCGGATGGGCGTTTCGGTCGCCATGTGCTCAAAACCTTTTTCTTGGATATGTACGCGGAGGAAGACGATGGTATAGAGGGTCTGTAAGGATGCAACGCTTCGCAAATTACTCTGAAAGAGGCAAGACAATGATCAATGCTTGACAAGCCTGATGAAACATCGTAGCCTTCTCAGAGTCGAAACAAGCGGCCGTGGTAGCCTGTTGGAAACGCCCCTTGCAGCGAGGGTGTTGACTTTGAGTGACTGTACTCGTTTGCCGAGGAGTCTATTTTCTTTTTTTGGAGATCTTGACATTCGAATCTTTGCACTCGCGTGCTCTTTCTTTGCAAATAGCACAGTAAGCTGAGTTCGTTCTTTTGCCCCACATGATTTCATATTTTACAAGTGGAGCGCGGGCTGCCGCGATGGTCCGTGCGTCAAACCTATTCCGCCACATCCCTGCTCTGGGCTTTTTGGCGAACCCATGAAATAAAGTCTCGGACGCGTCTCACCCGCGAAGCATTCTGCTTTTGCAATACGCATATATTAGGCGTTTGGTCTGTCCTTACCATCGTCCTCGGCAGTTTAGACACAGACCCTCAAGCCGCAACATGCTTCATATGCTCAGATTCCAAATACCATAGGATCACACTTGCTGCTCGCATGCACCAACCTGCAGTGGAGGTTTACCTGCATCTGGTAACGGTAGAAGGGTTCGGTTTCAGCCGCTCGATTATCAGACTCCACCGTGTGTTGTAAAATTCGCGGACAACTTGGGCGGCCACGACATTCCAAAAGCAAAGGATGCAGTACATGGAGCGCAAAACGGCCCCGCGCTACATAGTATAACTGACGCTTGCTACAGCAAAATTGCCCAAACGGCGACAAGGCAAGACAGCGTCTCGCGCAATCGTCTGTAGGATCATTGCCGAGCTGGGGATCGACCTATCGACATCACCCCGAGCTTACAGGTGGTATAATCGCAACCTCATCACCCTCTTTGATAATCGATTGACCGGCGCCACCATCAGTGGACTCATCAGGCACGTCAACATAATTGAGATTGATAGTGACTAGACTGGAATCTAAGACTTTGCTCTTGATGCCTGGATACCGCTCCTCGAGCACAGAAAAGAGGTGTTCTAGAGGCAATGGCGCAGGTAGCGCCTC
The DNA here is from genome assembly GCA_011317545.1 of Coniella vitis. Taxonomy (NCBI): domain Eukaryota; kingdom Fungi; phylum Ascomycota; class Sordariomycetes; order Diaporthales; family Schizoparmaceae; genus Coniella; species Coniella vitis. The sequence continues at coordinate 1,473,788 of WUJK01000003.1, forward strand.
AAACTCTTTGCCCGTTATTGTGCTCGCGCTAGCGAAGTAGAGCAGGTTGAACTGCCCACTTGGGGGTTTGGGAATCGCAGAGGACATGTCAGATCACCTAGTCTTTGCAGTCCATGTTAGCACAGGGCATCTTCCAGGAGCAGGTGCAAACAAAGACGGGGTTGGAGTTGCGTGTCAGAGATCTTGGTGATAAAATGAGACATCATAGAGAGTCAGGTAATACATGCTATTGAACATCATGCAACATTTATAGGAAAGAGAAGATGTGGTACTTACGTTTTGGTTATACAAAGGAAGCGGTGGTTTGCGAGGATGAGAGGAGAGAGGAACTAAAAATGATGGGATTAGAGGGGAGAGAAAGTTTTTGTAGGCTTTTGGCAAAGTGGGGCTGACGGGAGACGAGAACTGCTCAAATCCCGGCAGGCGCGTCACCTGTCAGGGGTCCTAGCTTTGCCTTGCTGCCATGTACACAGTAAACGACAGCCAGTAGGCGTTTCCTAGATCTCTCTTCGTTTCCGACGTGTAAAGGCAAGGTCGACTACAGCCTCACGAGAAACAGCAAAATAACAAAGAAGTTACGGTTGCTTCGGATCCAGCCTGACGATGGCTTTGAACAGAAAATACGCCGCATTGCCAGACTTGGTGAGCTGGATTGATCGGACTGTCTTGTTTGCGCCCAACTCTAACTGACGACTTCAGGACTCGGCGCCAGACATCTACGAAACTCCGGAACTGACAGACGACACATCAACCGTGCCTGTTCGTACACTCAATACGAATAATGCCAGGGCTACTAATTGACCGATTATGGGCAGACAACATTCCAATCACAGTCCGATCAGGAATTTGACGATGAAGACACCGACGCTCCCGGCATTTCGCGCACCAAACTGCGAATAGACCAAGCACGGTCTCGTTTCATGCCCTCCCAGATCGATGCCAAGGATGTCGATTTTTCGGATCGTGTCAATGGCAAACGCAAATCATACAAGGCGTCCAGTCGGAGACAAAGAGTCCTAGAGGATGGAACTGAAGAGCTGGGAGATCTTAGTGACGAGGGCGAGGGGGAGGACTTTGCTCGCAAGATCGCGCGGCTCAAGCGAGAGATTGAAGAAGCCAAGGAAGAATATGGCAGACAAAAGGCATCCGACAAGGAGCCTGAAACCCAGGACGCCGAAGATGAACCAGAGCAAGAGTTGGCTTCCCTAAGCCAAGTGCTGGACGAGATTTCCAGACACCCAGAAAGTCTGGCGCAGGGACGTGGATACCGCTCTGTGAGACTTGCAGCCTTGCCACCAAAGGAAACAGGCTCTGCAGAAAGTGATGCAAAGGATGACGCGGGAAATGCAGCCGCTACGTACACCATTACATATGCGCCGAACTATGAACAGACGCATGCACTGGCCAAGGCTGCTGATTTCGACCAGAGGCTAGCCCTGCTTGAAAAGGCTATTGGCATTGGGTCTTCTGCTATGCCTGAGCTAGATTCAAACGGGTTGCCGCGGGCAATCGTGCCGACACTGGACAAGATACAAAAACAGGTGTCAACTCTGTCGAATGCATCCTCCTCGTCCCTAGACACAATCAGTCGCAAAGTCCGACAGTTGACACAGGATGCCGAACAACTCGAGAAGTCTCGCAGACAGGCGAAACAGGCCAAGGATGCGCTGGCATCTGCAGGACCGGGTTCTTCGTCACCAGATGCTGCAGGACCGGATGACTCGGAGCATACGATGAAAATCAATGCTCTGTATAGCACCTTGCCAACCATTGAAAGCCTCACACCCCTGCTACCGCCTTTGCTGGATAGACTACGGTCTTTAAAGACAATCCATGCGGATGCGGCTGTAGCGAGTGAGACATTGGATAGGATTGAGAAGAAGCAGACGGACATGGCGTCAGATATCAAGCAGTGGAGGGAGGGCCTGGAGAAGGTCGAAGCAGCAATAAGGGAAGGGGAATCATCCATGGTGAAGAATACAGAGGTTGTGGAGGGCTGGGTGAAAGCACTCGAGGATAGGATGGCCGAATTTGCGTAATAGCGCATTTGATTTAACAATTCCTATTTCATGATACCCATGGTCAATGATATTCTCGTATCAAGTTTATCCCACACTCGCCCTGTACAGAAACAAAAGCCTCTTTGAGTCAATAGAACGTAGTCAATAAACTAGCTCATCTTTGAGTTACATACAAAGCTCTGGCTAGAAACATCATCCTGCACTTCGTTTAATAGAAACCAAAATTACTTATTCATCTCAGATGTATACTCAAGTAGCTCACGAACGTTTTGATCCCGCAGCTGATTTCATCTGCTTATTGTTACAGAGGGCTGCAGGGCCTGAGGGTATGGTGCAGGGGTAGTGGCACGGGGTTGTGGTTGCACTAAAGTCTTTAAGATTTGCCAACGCAGCCACACTCAGACGCGTCTCATGCGCGCACCTGCCGAATCCGTTCCTACCCTCGCAAGCCACGGTCTGGTCGCTGCCCATATGGCAACTTGGCATTTTCAGATTTGCAGCCTTCCACTTGGTCCTTTTGCTTGCTAGGATAATTCTTGACTGAGTTTCCTTCCAAGGCTGCCTAGGCATTTGCACCGCCATTGACTTTGCTCCTACTAATCAGACCTCCTCGTTGAATAGGTAAGCACGCCGTCACAATGACCATGCAATAGGTGTTTAATGGATGCTAAGAGTTTGATAGTGAAACCTTATAGTAATACATGCTCGAGCAGTAACGGCGCTATACACCAAACCAGGGACTCAATTTGCATTCCCGTAGTTGTGGCACGCGCGAATCGCTTGCTTCTCTCCGTTGCCACTTCTGAAACGGTGCATAGCTTCTGTCCTGGAAGTCCAGGAAACTACTTCGTGACGACGGGGCAAGCTAAGCGCAGCAGCGCAGCAGCCCAGTATACCAAGATCCTATCATCATGCCCTACCTTCCAAGGCATGATGTCCAGCCACTTCATAAATTTATCCGTGGACAACCTCGGACTAGTCTGCCGAAGCCGCCCTCCGACCCTGCCGAGATATCAGCGCCGCCGATAGAAAGCAGTGAGGATGAGAAGGACCATAACGGAGCCCCAACCACGAGCGAAAAGGTCACTTTACCGGACTTTCTTGATTCTTCGGATGATGGTAGGCCATCTGGCCAGGCCGATTTAATCAGAACGAACTTTAGGCCCAACCCTGCTACCAACGCCAAATCAAGTGCGAGTTTTTTCAAGAAAAGGAGCAGCCCGACCCAGAGTAACTCACATGACGTTGAAAAAGCGTCGACGCAACAGCAAACAGCTGGTCCAGCCGGTTCTGCCTACTCTAGGAGGCGGGCAAGAGACGTGGTTGACGATGTCGAAGCTACGGACAGCGATAGAGCTGCTCACAGAAAGAAGGCGAAATCCAAGGGAGGGCAGCCTTCGCTTGCTCTAGGGGAACATATGCGAGACGGCTGGTTGCTAGAGAAGCGAAAAAAACCCGTGACAAAAGGTTATGCCAACAGAAAGGCAGAAAAGGCTAGAAGTGCAACGCCGGTGCTCAACAGCCAGGCGCGCAATGTCTTGGAAACGCCAGAGAGCAATCCTTTCAGAATGCCACAACAAGCCGATCTCAGTTCTCTGTCACCTTATTCTGTGATCAGGCAATCGCAGACACTAAAGTCAAATAGCTCGGGATCATCACCACTCTCCTCGCCGCCGTCCTCACCTTCCTCGGACCCGCCCAGACCACTCCAAACCCGCAGCAAAAAGCTAGAATCGTCATCCAATCGTACCAAGAAAGGAAAGAGGCGTTCTGAGTTGCCTCCTATGGAGGCGACCCAGGAGCCCGAATTTAAGATGCCTACTGCGTATGGTGATTACACCCCGGATGCATGTTTACCTCACCTTGACCTTACGCCAACGAAGTCACCAGCAAAAACGCGAGTTTTGGAGCCGGGCAAAATTTCATGCCCAATCTGCGAGGAGTCGGTCGACAAAGAGCTGCTTCAAACATTCTCCAAGGGTCAGAAATTGAACCTTGCTAGCCAGGCGAGATTCTGCCGCCTGCACAAGCGAACGGCGGCTAAAGAAATATGGCACGCAAAAGGATATCCGAACATCGATTGGACTACACTAAAGGGCCGAATCGAGCGCCACCATGACCACATCAAGTCACTGATTGCTGGGAAGGCATCAGAAACACATTTTGGTTCCCTGCTTCGGGAGAAGATCAAATCAGGTCAAAATCGAACCCTGTTCAAAACAGATGACTATCTGTCGCCAGGATATTATGGTCTGCGGGGTATGAGCCTCATGACGGAGACCATCGTAGAGATGTTCTCGGCGCTGCTCAGAGAGAGGGCGCCACTGGACAAACTCATCTCTGCCAGAGGTTACACTGGTTTTATACAGGCCGTTCTTGTACCGGAACTTGCTGTTATGCTTATCCAGGAGGACATGTCTCTGTCCGCAGAAGAAGCTCGTGGTGTCATGCAGGACAGCCGTGCCGTGGGCGAAGCTCTTTGTGACGAAAGACCATCGCGGAGGAGTTCTCTTCTCGACGACAATGGTGTTGGAAAAGAGGCCATAGGAGATGTCCACGAGGCTGAACCAGAAAGGGCCGAGAATGCGTCAGAGAGCCAGACCCAGACCAGGCCCAAAATCCTAATGCCTACCGAGACCGATAGTGAGTCTGATCTGTCGTCCATCGCCTCACTAGGAGACAAGAACCAGGTCACGAACAAGCCAGATGAGGTTGATGACAAGAATGCTGAAGTTGAAGACAGCGGGTCTGACTTGTCATCCTTGAACGATCTATAGTGGGACTTGTCACTGTGAGGAAGTCCAGGTTGCCCACTTGCCTCAACTGCCGCGGTCGTGCAGGTTGATCTCTTGCTTACACACGCGAAAGCAAGACAGGAGCAACTTTCTGGAACGAATTCGCTAGCAAAGATAGTCGGAGGACAAGAAGGATCTCGGAGTATTCAGAAAACCATGTAGAAAAGCAGTACAGACTCATTGCTTTGGTGAAATGTTCTGTCACAGTTCCCTGTAACAGTGTCTACGCCAGCCTGTGATGCTGCTTCGTGCGCCCTCTTCATTACGACGATGTTAAGGAACGCCGAATAAAGTTTGGCTGAAAATCTCACCAAAACAAGAATACTTGACTGCAGTCGAATATGATGAGACGTCTGATGTGCTAGGATTGTAGCGGCTCGAACTATACTCTGCACATCGGAAACAATACAGTGAGTCAAGATCAAAAGGAGGCAACCCATTCCTGCGCATTGCTATGCAGGTATTGCGCCTGCGGGGACACATAGTTAGGTACTATAATGCAGCCAATACACACCGATTACTGTACCACTAAAGGTACCTCAAAGGTGAAGCTGGTGGACTGCTGTGCCTGTATTCGAACTACTTGGAGTACTCGGAGTCCTAAAGTACGTAGGTGAATATACTCTCAAGCATCGAGTGGTGGTCAACCCTGCTTTATCGTCGTTTTTGCTTTCTTTCAACTCGCGCGTGACTTCTAGCAATCGCCCTCGATAGACGACTGTTTGGGGCACCACTTCCATGACGCTCATTTGAAAATTGAAATAATAGTATATAGTAAAATAAAGGCTCCGTGGTCTGCATTCAGGTTTAAGTCAGTCGTCAGCTTACCCTACATACGCAGAGACAGAGGAAACAGAGAGTGTCATTTCTGCAGGTCGATGAACGAGGCGAGGCGGTCGGCGATGTGGCGGTGGAGGGGATGATCGAGGCCAAGAGGAAGGTAAACAAAAGAGAGAAGACAAAAGAGGAGAAGAGAAGAAGTAAGCAGGGGCGGGGGGTAAACCTGCAGATTCGAGAGTTGCCGGTGTGATTGCGATGTGTTGGTTGAAGATGGCACGGTGTCGGGTGCCTCTCGGGAGGTTCTACTGGTATTTTGGGGGGGGGGGTGTTTACGGGAGAAAAAAAAAAGAAAAAAAAAGAAAAAAAGAAAAGCGATTCATGGTACGTCTTTTTACTGCTTCTAAGTCAAACCAGGTGATGGCGGGGTCAATTACAAGCTCCATGACATGTTCTAATAAGCGTGACAGATAGCCGTGACAGAGTTTTGCGGTGGTGTGATGGGACATGATTTGCATGCATACGAGACGCAAAACGATGCAATGTAATAGTAAGTGCTAAGATAGTACATAGAGTACTACTATGTATACTTTGTATGCACACTTTACTGAGAATATTGTTACGGATTATGCTGATATAAAGTAAGTACTGTGTAAAAGCTTGAAGGTAGCCATCCGCAATGATCACGTAGAGGATATAACCCGGCATGAAATGACATGTTCTTTTTGACTTTTTTACTGAGGAGGGTGAAGATGGCAAACGATGATGGCAAGCAGGGAAGGGCAGAACAGAAGAATTATCTATTTTGTTCCAGCTGTCATTGGCATGTTGCTGAGTTTGCACTACTTGCGGACGAGAGCACAGGCAGTTCACCCATCCGAGATGCATTTTCCGTCTAATTTCAACAATTACACATGTGACGGCGCCTACATCAAAGTGTTATCCACTAAGTGAATGTAGCCGTGGATGCAAAGACACCCACCCACTGCCATTCCCTTTGTCTGCTAAATCGCACGCACATGACCTGTCACGCAGAGCTGTCTCATTCACTCCTTTGAGGCAGCGGCACCGTCACAGGCTCGTTTCTGCAGCATGTGTTTCTAACTAGACTCGGGAAAGAAGGAAAGTTGGCAGATTCGAGGTAGCATCAGACTTGTTTCCCAGTGGAACAAGCCTAAGAACAAGCCGAGAAAAAACAAAACAACAGAAGACAGGAATCGATTCGAGAAGTGGCTCGCCACTGACGAGGAGAAAAGATGAAAATACAGAAAAGAGATATCAGAATCGAATCACGCACAAGTCACGCATAACTCAGCATATCACGTAGTATGTCCGCAGAGCATTCCTCGTATTTTTTTTTTTTTTTTATTTATTTAAGAAGTAGCAAGTTCAGGCGTCCTTGGCAAAGCTTTGTGCTGCTCCGATCCGGAGTCTTCGAGTTTTACCTCGACATCGGGATTCCGAGAAATGTACACCCTCCCGCTTGGCTTCTTCGCCATGGCGCAAAGGTTGGCGTTGCTCAGGGTTAGAGACACGGCGCGCCTCTCTTCCATCTAATCTACTATAGTACCATGATACGTCGAAGGCTGGTCGGCGCAGGCAAGAGACGGTGGGTGGTTGTCGCCTTTTGTTGTTGTTGTTTGGGGGCGGGACACCTGTCCCGCGCTTCTACAAGCTATTGCCCAAAAACAAAAAGAAACAGAGAAGCAGGAAGTTGTATGGGTGAAAAAGTGAAAGTGGGAGACAAAAGAGGTGATGTGCAGGACAAAATGAAGAAGCAAGTGAGTGCAGCAACCTCCATGTACTTTGAGAGCTAGATACTATGTATACATAGTGTAGTGGCGGTACAGGGTACCATAGGTACGTAGTCTCGTACTATGTAAGACCTCCTTTTCCTTTGTCAACAACCCAACGCGTTCAGGACAGTAATACTATGTATTACCACAGTACATGGTTGAAGAATTATCGTCAGCCACACCGAGAAGAGACGTGCCAGGGGCAGGGGTGGTGTGGATATCGATCGCTTTGACGTTTGGGGAGCCCCAAAGGCTTGAGCAGCTGGCGCGAGGCACGTCGCAGGTTTCTCGGCCAAGGATGGTTCAGCAAAGAGTCGCAAATTGACCCTCGTGCTCCATCGTCGTCTTCGCAATCGCAGTCGAATATCCTCGCCACACGGGGGGCTTTCGAGCCAAAGCCAAGAAGCCCTCCGCGTCCAAAGGGAAAAGAAGGACCAAAAATCATCATCGACCGACCAGGCGAAGGGTAGGGTCGCTGGCTGTGGCTGGGACCAGTTGCCACCAGTTCTGGCTGATCTGTGTTATCCGTATTGGGACTCAATTAGCAGCGGTGCATCGCGTGCCGCCGCCCTCAGAACTGGAAGGGCATCCAGGTTGCTCGTGACCCATGCATGCTGCGGACCATTTCCTTAGCCCCTCCTCTCAGGCGCTCCTCCCCACCCTCTTGCCTCGAGATAGGCCATTGCAACCTGCTGGCAGCGTGAGTGATAGTAAGGGGTGTGCGTGTGCGTGTACGAGGGCTGCCAACAGCGACAGTCCGTTCGCAGGACCGGGATTGATACAAGTGCCAGAAGCTGTGCTATGGGCCCGTCCTCTGGCGCCTGTACTATGTACATCATGGTAGTAGAAATATATGATAAGTAGGACATAGTAGTACTCTGTAGGGATGGTGGGCAGGGGCGATGTGGGGGCCGTCAGTGGGCGACAGGTCTGGGCTAGGCGCTACAGTACAAGTACCGTACATACATGCCTTGTAAGTAGAAGTCGTTCAGTAGTGCAGTAGGTACCTAGACAGTTGCTTGGCAGTCCCCCTCCCCCCCCAACCATCAAAATCATCCCACACGCTGCCAATACAGATGCAATGTAATAAGCTCAAGGCGCTGCAAGGCAGTTCGCCAGTCTGAAGCTGGCAGTGGGTTACAGCTAGGTGTCTCAACCCGCACCGCAGCCCAATCAGCGGCCCAATTTGCCAACAACTTGCCAGCCCAGCCAAACCGGCCTAGACCTATCCCGTCCGCGGAGGGCACCGTACCCTTCCTTGTTCTTAGGGCTGGCCAGGGCTGCTGCATGTACTTGGCAGCCATTACTACTATGTACTAGTAGCTAGGTATGATGTGCAAGTACTGTGTATTCCAGCAGCCTCAGCAGCCGCAGCGATCCCCGCTACGCAGAGTTACAGTGTATATGGGCGCAAAGCTGATGGTTTACGCTATGCTACGCTACGCAATGCGCAATTGGTACCGCACTCCGCCCCTCGCTTGTCTCTTTGCAGCCTGTTCGAGCGTGCATCGCTTCTTGGTTTTTCCCTATGATTTTTTTCTCCATCATTGAAGACTACATAGTATGTATGATATTTTCCCCTCCCTTCCTTTGGATTCTGCATACAACCGCGGATCCCACGTTCCAATCGACCCCTCCATTGCTCTTGCCCACCTACACCCGCCTGGCCGAGCGAGCTTTCCCGCTTTTCCTGGGGTGCCCCACGCCAGCCCTCCTCTTGTCTTGTCTCTATACTATAGCTCGCCACACCATCCAAGACGGGACTTGGCGTTGTTCTCGTAGCAGATCAAGAGAACCAGGTGTGTGTGCTGTGCTGTGCTGTGCGGGTTAGCAGCAATTGGTTGTTCTTCTTGACCACTGCACCTATTGTTATAATTCTTATTGCTACCATTGCCGTTTCCATCCTCCTCGTCGCCCACTCGGTACTGGCACGACCACCCCCCCCCCCGTTCGCCGCACCCTGCCGCTTTGCGCCCTCCATCAATACATGCGCCCGCTGCTCTGCTGGTGAACGATCCGCTGCGCAAGCCACCCTGCTCGATGGGATCTCGATAGACGGCTCTCCGGCTCCGGCTCAGGCTCAGGCTCTGGTCCAGACTCAGTACGGCGGGACATGGCTCGCTTGCCTCTTGTGACGACCACACAAGAGAGAGAGGGCGCAAGGTAGAGGTGACCATGCCGAGAAATGACCAGAGGGAGCGCTTCAGCTCACTGACGAGCGCGAGTACCGAAACCAACGCCTCCGACATCACCGTCAAGCCGCTCCCAGCCTTGCCCGCGGACAAAGGCGTGGACAAAGACAGCACCGCTGACGACGGTTCCAGCCGCCAACGCTCCTCTTCCAGAGCCTCCCGCCGCGCCGCGGCCCCCAGTAGGCTCAAGACGGACGACCCTGGGCATGGGCATGGACATGGACATGGACATGGACGGCCCGCCAAGTGAGTCTCTCTTGATTTCCGTTCTCGTCATCCATCCGGGTGCCTGGGTGATCCCATCCCATCCACAACTGCGCATCCTCTGGTCTGCCCTCGCCCCAACCCTCTGCCAGCGGGCTCCTTTCTCTTTCTGGTTGCTTGTTACATCTCTCCTACTTGCTGCAGTACTTGAGAGCTATCCAGGTAGCTCGTGTGGACTGGTTGAACGCATTGTGCTTTGGCTGGCCTGGGTCGCTGCATATTTCTCACTACCACTGTCGCACACACCTCCGCAAGCAAGGCCGTCCTCCTGTTCACGTACTCTCTCCACCACTTATTCTTGCCGCTCTGCTTGTGCACAAGACGCCCTGTTCGGACCATTTGCCGGCAGTCTATCCACCTGACAAGGTGTGCAACTAACGTTTCCCATCTGGCTGGTGCGGCCCCTCTTTAGACTCGTCAAAGCAGCCAAAGAAGCAGAGTTTCAGCCTCAGCAGTATTCCTCGCCGGCCTCAAAGCCAAGCAACCCTAAGAGCAGCAGTGGCCCCTCGCGCGTCGCCCTGCCGTCTTCCTCGTCTTCCAACAACTCCTTCTCGACCTCCAATGTTGCTATTCCCGTCCATCCTGCTCCCCGCGAGCATCGGCTAAGCGATTTCGCTAATTATCGCCGCGATCTGGCCGTTCTCGAACTTGCTGGCAGCCGCGCCCCCCAAATCGTGCACAACCCGCCCTCGACTGCTTCTTCATTTATGCAACAAGTTGCCCCGTGGATGATTGGTGGCGGATCAGGAACAATACCAGCAGGCGGCAGCGGACCACCAGCAGATTCAAGAGGAGGAGGAGGCGGCGGAGGAGGAGGAGGCGGAGGCTTGTATTCTGCTGCAACAACAACCACTACCACCACCTCCTTTGGAAGTAGTAATGGCAGCAATAGCTACAACCACAACAACTACTTGCCGACCCTACCTTCTACCAACGGTGGCACCATGGCCACCTCATTCTACAACGATTCGAGCGATAACCTTTCGTCTGCGTCGCCCTCTCAAATGTCGCCGGGTTTCCGGTCCGCATCGGTCGGTGCGCTGATGCGCCCCTCTCAGAATGCTCCCGGCAGTGACTCGCCTGACGCTGCATACTTTGATGATGAACGGCGGCCGTCTGTCGCCAGCGTTACGACGACGGCGAGCAGCCAGGCGTCAAAATCGAGCGGGCAGCGCGCGGGAGGTATGCGGAAGCTGCAGGGCTTTTTCGGCGAAGAGTTCCCTGGACGAGACTCGTCAGACACCTCCTTGCCACCCTCCCACGGCGGGAAGGAGGCCCGTTCCCATTCCTATAGCCATACCCCTCGTTCCCATCGCGACCGCAACTACTCCAATGCTACAGACCACACCCGAGATGCTTCGCCTTCTTCTTCGCGGCCCCGAACACCCGTTCCAGCGCCAGAAGTTGTTCCCTTTCTCTACCAAGAAGCGGAGGTATGTTTCCTATTTTTTTTTTTCTCCCCCTCTTCTTCTTCTTCTTCTTTTTTCTTTTCTATTCTTCTGGGGGGTTGTTATTGTTGTTGTTTGGCTGCTCGTACATGCCAGGATAACCCGAAAGCATACCGACCCGCTTCCCCCAGTAGCCCTATCCCTCCTCCCTGCAAAACCTTATTTGCCCCAATCTCTTGTTATATCCGGCCCAGCACCTTTGCGGGTCAACCGGGGGCCAGTGCATTGCAGGAAATCTGCGCTGTCTCATCTTAGCTGTTTCGGTTCCATTTTCACCCTCTCTTTTGCCACCTATTTCGTCCGCCATCTCATTATCATCAATCACACACATCTTTTGCAGCGCATACTTAGGGGTGTATCTCAAACTGACCACTTGGCCTCCAGGACATTGCGCGATACGGTGAAGCTCCAGTTCGAGAGGAGCTCGCCGGGCCGGACCGAGAGCGCTACGTGACCGAAAACGGCTCGCAGAACCCTCCCAAGACCTCGTCCTCCAACCGCTCTGGACCGTCCGTCGCCCATGGACAGAATCATTCCCATCGCCACAACAAAAGCAATGAGGATCCTCGAATCTTGCGTCCATCGATAAGCCGAGAAGATTCCCAAGTTTCCATGCTGACGTCCAAAGTCGGCACCAACCCCGTATACAGCTCTCGCTCCCGTGCACAAAGCCCTACGCCGAGTGGGCACAGTTCTCTCGGAATGAAGAATGGAGGTTTTGACGGCCCTGCCTCGCCTAACTATACTCAACACCACAAGAAGGGCCTCTTCAACCGCTTTCGGGGCAAGAAGGAAAAGGAAGAGATTGGTCCGCCACTCAGCAAAAAGCTCTCGACGTCCACCCAGTCTGTAGCATCAAGCTGGGCACCAAAAGCCACCCGCCCAGAATTTATCAGAGATGATGTATCCATCGCTCCCAGTCAGCACTGGGCCCCTTCTATTCGCGATGCGCTCATTGAGCAGCAGCCACGGCGGCCAGAGACTGCACGACAGGCGACGTTCAACAACAAGTTTCCCTTTTCCAAAAAAGGCCGCTCGCACAAGGGCTTCGACGATGCAGACGAATTGATCGGACCGACCGAGCGCTCCGGCGACAAGGAAGGCTTATTGTATCTCGACACTGATCTTGAGGATATGTCGGGTATCGTTACCAGGCATGAACCCCTGACACCGGTCGCTCCCGGCAATAACATGATTGCGCAAGAGATTGAAAGAGACCCCGTTGCACCGCCTAGGACCGCTGGTGGCATCAATGGAGTCTGGAACGCGCCAGACAGCTGGGCCGTCCGCAAGACGGACACTGAGGCGGTACCCCAACCACTAGAGCCCGAAGACATTGGCGGCCCACCTCGGCCCGAGGAGAAACTCACGCCGTATTGCATTCGCGTGTTCCGCTCTGACGGCACTTTTGCTACTCTGCAAATGGCTCTCGACTCTTCGGTCCAGGAACTTATTGGACAAATCATCAAAAAGTCATATGTCACAGAGAGCTTGGACAACTACCACATCGTCCTCAAGAAACACGACCTGGTCCGCGTCTTGAACCATGCTGAGCGTCCGCTTTATATTCAAAAGAGACTTCTCCAGCAGGTGGGGTACGAGGAACGCGACAGGATCGAGGACCTCGGTCGCGAGGACAACAGTTACATATGTCGCTTCCTCTTCCTTTCGGCGAAGGAAAGCGATTTCCACGCGAGCACTCACGACCTTGGATTCGGTCGGATGCAAAAATTCAACCACATCGACTTGTCTGGTCGCAATCTCGTCACGATCCCTATATCCCTCTACTCTCGAGCCAGCGACATTATATCTCTCAATCTTTCACGAAACCTGTCTCTCGATCTACCACGGGACTTTATCCATTCATGTGTCAACCTTCGTGATATCAAGTTCAATAACAATGAGGCCCGCCAACTCCCCCTAAGCTTTAGTCGTGCCAATAAGCTTACCTACCTTGACGTCTCCAATAACCGCCTCGAAGCGCTGGAAAATGCCGAGCTTGGCAACCTCACTGGCTTGCTCAAGCTTAACTTGGCCAACAACAGGCTAAAGACCCTGCCACCTTACTTTGGAGTCTATCGCTCACTGCGTACCTTGAACATTTCGTCAAACTTCTTGGAATCCTTCCCAAGTTTCCTATGCGACCTCGAAAGCTTAGTGGACCTGGACATGAGTTTCAATCTCATCACCGACTTTCACGAAAACATTGGCGGTCTGAAATCCTTGGAGCGCCTGGTCATCACCAATAATAGGCTCCAAGGAGCTCTACCCGAGTCCTTCAAGAACTTGCAGAGTTTGCGGGAGCTTGACGTCAAATATAACCAGATTCAAGTCATAGACGTCATCTCTGAGCTCCCGAAACTGGAAATCATGACAGCAGACCACAACGCCATCTCACAATTCACTGGTAGTTTCGAACGTTTGCGATCTCTCAAACTGAATGCCAACCCTATCACCAAGTTCGGCGTCACAGCTCCAACACCGACTCTCAAGCTCCTCAATCTCTCTCACGCACAACTAGCGAGCATCGATGATACTTTCCACAACATCCTCAACCTTGAACGTCTAGTCCTAGACCGGAACTATTTTGTGTCCTTGCCGGCACAGATTGGCAGCCTGCGACGCCTGGAGCATTTCAGTATTGCCAACAATGCCCTTGGAGAACTTCCGGCTGAAATTGGATGCCTCACAGAACTTCGAGTTCTCGATATTCGAAGCAACAACCTTCGAAAACTGCCCATGGATTTGTGGTGGGCAAATAAGCTGGAAACATTGAATGCCTCGACCAATATCCTGGACTCCTTTCCCAAACCCGCCTCCCGAGCACCCCAACCCCCGCCAGATCTGACAGCATCAGGGTCGTCGTCAAACACACTCAGACCGACTCCAAACACGGGGCTGAGTCCGTCTCCCAGTTCTGATGATCTTATGCTGGATGGGTCAAGGCGCCCTAGCCAAGCGTCGAGTACGCTCTTGAGTGTCGGACCGTCTCCAGTTCCTGCAGGACCCGATCGTAAGAGCTCGGTTGTATCAGTGTACGGCAAAGGCGGGCGCAAGACATCTGTTATGTCGCGAACTACAACAAGCCCGAGCGTCGCATCAATACAGACCCCGGTACCTGGATCGAGAAAGGATTCTGGCTTGTCGTCTCGGTTGACCAACACGTTTGCTGGGTCTCTGAGGAATCTTTATCTGGCCGATAACCAGCTTGACGATGAAGTATTTGACCACATCACCCTCCTCGGAGAGCTGCGTGTGCTCAATCTGTCGTACAATGAATTGAGTGATATGCCCCAGAGATCAATCAAGAACTGGCCGCAGCTGGTCGAGCTTTATCTCTCAGGCAACGAGTTGACTACCTTGCCTGCAGATGACCTTGAGGAGTACAATTCTCTGCAAGTCATCCATATCAATAGCAACAAATTCACCAATCTTCCCGCCGACATTTCCAAGGCCAAGAAACTGGCAGTGCTGGATTGTGGAAGCAACTATCTCAAGTACAACATCTCCAACGTGCCTTATGACTGGAACTGGAACCTCAACCCCAATCTCAGATTTCTCAATCTTTCTGGCAACAGGCGCCTCGAAATCAAACAAACGGTATTTGGCGCTGCTAATGCCAACCGGGAGCAGTACACGGATTTCAACCGCTTGCTGAATCTTCGAGTTCTTGGTTTGATGGACGTTACTTTAATCTCGAGTAGCATTCCCGATCAAAGTGAAGACCGTCGAATCAGAACGTCGGGCTCCCTCGCTGGTTTCTTGCCATATGGTATGGCCGATACCCTCGGCCGAAACGAGCATCTTTCAACGATTGACTTGGTCGTGCCTCGCTTCAATGCATCCGACACTGAAACATTGCTGGGCTTGTTTGACGGTCAAGCGCTTTCAAGTGGTGGATCCAAGATTGCCAAGTACTTGCATGAGAACTTTGGACACATCTTTGCCATGGAATTGAAGGCACTAAAAGCGAGGCTGAATGAGACTCCTGTTGATGCCATGCGGCGCGCATTCCTGGCTCTAAACAAGGACCTTGTCACAATCGCTACCCAGCATGCTGAGGAACGGTCTATTGTGTCGCACCGAGGCTCTGCAGCATCAGTGGTGCTTAGCAAAGAAGATCTTAATTCTGGAGCTGTTGCTACTGTGGCGTACCTGCAAGGACAGGAGCTGTACGTTGCGAACGTGGGTGATGTGCAGGCAATCCTCATCGAGTCGGATAGCACACAGAAGCCTTTGACGAAGAAGCATGACCCAGCTGAGCCTGAGGAGCGATCACGGATTCGTGAAGCCGGTGGCTGGGTCTCTCGCAACGGCAGGCTCAATGATGTCCTCGAAGTCTCGCGCGCTTTTGGCTATGCCGACCTCATGCCTGCCGTCCAAGCTGCGCCACACGTGTACCACGTGACGATCAAGGAACAACATGAAGTGATTGTTATGGCAACAAGAGAACTCTGGGAATACCTTACGCCCACCTTGGTGACGGATGTTGTCAAGGCTGAGGGTCCCGATTTGATGCGAGCCTCGCAAAAGGTGCGGGACCTGGCCATGGCCTATGGTGCTTCTGGAAAAATAATGGTCATGATGATCAGCGTTGCCGATCTGAAGAAGAGGAACGAGAGATCGAGGTTGCATCGCGGCCAAAGTATGTCTTTGGTGCCCTCTGGTCTGGACAGTGATCTCATGCCTCGTGAAACGCGCAAGAACAAGCGAGCAGCCAAGAACGATGCGCTCGACTCCAACTTGCGCAAAGCAGGCACCGAGGTACCGGCACCAACGGGAATGATTGCCATTGTCTTCACTGACATCAAGAACTCGACAAATCTTTGGGAGACGTATCCCACAGCCATGCGATCAGCAATCAAAGTTCACAACGAGCTTATGAGACGACAGCTGCGTAGAATTGGCGGTTACGAGGTGAAGACTGAAGGTGATGCATTCATGGTGTCCTTCCCTACCGCGACATCAGCTCTTCTCTGGTGTTTTGCAGTCCAGATAGCACTGCTTGATGTGGACTGGCCCCAGGAAATTCTGAACTCGGTCAACTGCCAGGAAGTCTACGACAAGGACAAGAATCTCATCTTTAGGGGTCTGTCGGTTCGTATGGGCACGCACTGGGGCGAGCCGCTCTGCGAAGTGGACCCAATCACACATCGCATGGATTACTACGGCCCCATTGTCAACAAAGCTTCTCGTGTATCAGCATGTGCAGATGGTGGTCAAATTACTGTATCATCTGATTTCATTTCAGAGATTCAACGATGCCTCGAGACATACCAGGATACAAATTCGACTCTTGACGACATTTTCGAGGAAGACACATTTGCTCACGCTGTGCGCAAGGAGTTGCGAAACCTCAGCTCACAAGGATTCGAGGTCAAAGAAATGGGAGAGAAGAAGCTCAAGGGACTCGAAAACCCCGAAGTGGTCTACTCTCTGTATCCACACTCCCTGGCAGGTCGCATTGAGCAACATCTTTTCCACGAAAGGCAACAAGCTGGCGAGGTGGAGAAGCCAGCGCCGCTTGCGCCACCCGGGGAGCTGACCTTTGATCCCGAGGTTATCTGGGCGCTTTGGCGGGTCAGTCTGCGACTCGAGATGTTGTGCAGCACGCTAGAAGAGGATTCGGGCCGTGGCTTGCAGCCTCCAGAGACGGAGCTATTGGAGCGAATGAAGCAAAAGAGTGGCGAAGTTACGGAGCGGTTCCTTGTAAACTTTATGGAGCATCAAGTGAGCCGTATAGAGGTGAGTCATTGCGATGTTGCCAGACGTTTCAGGTCAGCTTGTTTTGCTGTCAAAAGAGCCGTTACTGATTGAAGCTGTGTATACAGACTTGCGTTTCTACCCTGACCATGCGCCATCTGGCTGCAGGTAACGGACGGATCGCAAATTTGGACGATCTTCGGGCGCCAATGACAGACGTCCTCAGCAGTCTGGCCGAACAACTGATGGAACTGCAACGCTACAAGGCGAAATTTGGCGAGCTTCAAGATCGCAGCAGAATTGAGGATCTGTCTGGCAGTGACTCGGACTAACAAAGGTACTCGATCTGCTTTTTGGATCTTGTCATCCGCGTTCCTTGACATAGCGCTACCAAATTTTTTTGAGCTGGCATCAATCTCTGGACTGGTATTTCCATGGCCTCACCCTTTATACAATTTGTAATTTTATACAAGCCGGCATTCTTTCTCAGCAGCAGGCAAGACAAGACCAACAAATGTTTGGCTCTTCAACAGCAATAGCAGCAGCAGCAGCAACAACAACAACACTTGTGTCTTGGTGGATTATTATACTGGAGTTCCTTTGGTTCTCGGTCTTTGGCATTATTGGATAAAGGAGCCGCAAGCGTCGAATTACCTGATTGTTCTTTGAGTTTCCCTGTTGTCCGGTGGGCGGTCAAGCATACCTACTTTCCTATACGAATGACGAGAGACACTCTGGCCAAACAAGAATCTTTCCTACTGACATTTCTCATCCATTCTGTGCTCGTCTGACGCGATGGTCCAATCTTGGATCACCTCTTTTTCAGCCCGTTTGTTGGCTTGGTTCGAGCAATGAAACGTTTATGTCTAACTACCAAAGGAGCAGCACTTTTCCCCCCTAAAGTTCTTGTTGATTTCATTTTTGTTTTCTTCTGGGAACACTCGCGCGCGCACACACACACACACACACACACACACACAACGGGGGTAAATCGGATACATTGGCTGGCTTGGACGGAATGGGTGAGGTCGGGTTAAAAAGATTTCCCTTATACAGGCAGACAGACAAAGGAAACTCGGGAGATGATGCAGATTATATTCTTGACTCGCCCTTCCTATATACATCCTTTTGCTTTCTCTTTTTGTTCTGTTCTTTCCTTATACCGATGCGCGGCTGATTATGTTTGCCCTCTTTTGCGGGTTTTATGCTCTGGGTACATTAGGTACCGGAGATAGTACTGTACAGTGCCCCATCGTACCGTGGAGTTATTTATATGTTGGAGTCTTGTATTGTTCTTGGTGGTGCTTCTTTTTGAGGGCGCGGAGTAAGAGCCGGGGTGGGGGTAAGGAAGAAATGGTTCGGCGGGAAGGAGAAGGTGAAGGCTGCGGACGTTTTCGCTGGTTTGTGGCGGCTTGGAAGCGATTGCTTGCTTGCTCGATGGATTGATTGCATGGATTGGATGGACTGGCTGGTGCTGGCTAAGCTGGTTGAGAGCAATGGTCGATTGTGGTCGGGGAGGACAGAGGAGGGGTGTTATCATCCAACAGCAAGCCAGGTGGTATTACTGTTACATATTGACATTTTATTCAGCAATAGGGCTGAGCTTCACAATCAAAGGTCTTGAACTTGCCCAACTCACTTGGAGATGGAAATAGGCGATCCACGCTTTTTCCCCTCTGCCAACCAAGTGAACATAGGAGTACATGAACTCAGCATTGCTGTATTGGCGGCGTCTTGCCGGTTTAGTTGGGGCCGCAAGGAAGATTACCACCCTCAGAGGGTCTTTTTTCGCCCCTTTCTGTTAATGCAGGGTCCTATTTTCCTGCGTACGCTGTTGCCCCCAACCCCTGGCACTGGCAGGCCTCATAAGCCAAGTGCACTGACGTCAAAGACTACATTTTACTGTCCTAGTCTTGCCCCTCCTGTGTGTACTGTACCCGAGTAAGTATTATTCTTAGTGCATGACATGCCACAATCTGTGTGTGATGGCATTGAGGGTGGGTGTGGCGTAGTGTTTGCGGACCACTAGTAGTTTCTTTTCTTTTCTCTTTTTTCCCCCCTGCCTCGTCTTGTGTCTGTAATTCCGAGTTTCGTGGTTGTACTCTTTCTCTCTTTCTCCCTCTCTCTCTTTCGTTGTGGGCCGGTCGGTTGATTTCCTGTGCAGTTGGAGTAGAGGACTTAGCACTACTGCCTTTCTTGCCCAGCTACTCAGGCTGCCAGACTTCTTTCCCGATCTGTACGACCAAGGCACGACATCCGACAAGTAAAGTATCAGGACCGGACTGATTGGGAAACTACGTTACAGTCTCGTGACTACGCGACCTGTTCTGAGGCGTCCACAGTCGAGCCCGACAGGAAAGAACGCTGGCACAATCTGCAAATTCAGAGCGTCTCAGAAGCAGTAGGAATCGGAAGCGAGCGGCATTTCCACACTACACCACCCGAGGCAGCAGCCACCCGTCCTCACGCGACGCGCCGCGACCCAAGATCAGGATCACCATCAAGCAACCAGGCACCACCAAAACGAATGTACCACGGCTCCTCCTCCTCCTCGGTCTATGGGCCTCCGCTCCTCGAGGTGACCTCGGCCCCCTCGTCCTCCTCGCTGTCGCCCACGGCCTTCGCCAACTTTGGCGCACATGTCCGCGACCACTATCGCGCTTACTTCTCCTCCGCCCTGGCAGCAGACCACTTGCGCCCGCTCGTGATCCCCTACTCGGTCCTCGGCGCCTTCATCGTCCCAGTCCTCTACCTTGCTATCCCGCACACGCGCCGGCCATGGCTGTACAAGGCGCGCTACCTCGTTATGCTGGGGATTGTCGCCTTCAATATGGCAGAGACGTTTGGCTATGGCGACGGGAGAAGACGGAGCTCGAGCGCTAATTTTGCAGTGGGCTACGCGGTTGGTCTGATGCAGGCGTGGGGCGTTCTTTGGAGTGCGACACTGTTGTTGTGGATGATGCCGCAGTTTGAGGCGGAGAGGGTGGCTAAGAGGAAGAGGAGGAATGGCACAAGGAGGGAGGTTGAGAACGGAATAGTCAAGGAGAATGGGCTTGTGGAAGAGACTGGAGTTCATCGTGAGGACCGGCTTGGGAATCGAGGGGTGGCTCAACAGGTTCCTGGCAATGGGGCGTCGGGACCCAGTCAAACGAGCCAGAAGACGACATCGTTGCAAGATGGAGACAATTGTTGGAAAAATATGCAGCCTGCCAACGCCCCCGACGAGGACATTGCAAGGAGTCTGGCTGAGGGTTATGAGTACTACTGGCAGGCGTACCCGGCAGACGAGTCCTTTGCTACACGCCTCGCTTGGTCTTTGGATCTTGCCATGTCGTTTCGAGGAACAGGCAAGTTTGCTTTTCTGTCTTTTTCTTGTTTTGTTTGTGTTCAATGGTGTGGATGGGCCTTGGGCGTTACCTATACTTCAGAACTAACACTCACGGGGCCCCAGGCTGGAACTGGTGCGTGCCTGTTATCCCACACTTTTCCAAGCCCGAAAAGCCGCAATCCAACAGTCTCGTCGACCTCTCTTCGATTCCTCGCTGCACGCGCCAGGGCTATTGCCGCTACACCACCAAGCACGAATGGCTAAGCCGAAGATTCATGCCCACGGCCCTGATGTACCTCGCTCTCGACATGTTGAGCATTCTCATGATGAAAGACCCCTACTTTATCGTCGGGCCGGACGACCTCGCCGCCATGAATCGTGGAAAGTCTCCCTCAGACCCTACGTTTCTAGCCCTGCCGCCTGTACTCGCAGCCCTACCGCCCAGCATCTTGACTCTGTACCGCGCCTCACTCTGCTTTTTTGCCATTCTCGTCGCAATAGACCTCATCATGGGCACCTACCAGTTATTTGAACACTCTCTCGTGCGGCCCATCCTCAACTCACTTTGGCGCAACAACACAACCACCCTCGAACTCTGGCGTTACCCTTGCGTCTACGGCTCATTCACTTACAACGTGCTCGACCGCGGCATGGCCGGCTTCTGGGGCGGCTGGTGGCATCAGACCTTTCGCATTGCGTTCAGCGCACCGGGCCTTTGGCTGACTCACCCACAGCAACGTTCTTGGACAGGTCTTGATCCGCAATCTCTGACCAGCAAGATGCTAACGGGATTTCTGGCCTTTGCGCAGAGCGGATTCCTGCACTCCCTCGGCAGTGTCACTTGTCTTCCGCCAAACACACGGCCTTGGCTGCCGCCCTGTTTTTTCCTGCTATGCTGGGTTGGTGCTGTGGTGCAGACTGTTGGTTGTGCGCTACTTGCTCGGCCATTGCGCTTCATCATGCCTTCCAATCAAGAAAGGCAGACGGACGAGAACTCGCTAGCTGTACAACCTAACTGGCTTCGACGTGCAGGTAATCTGATATTTGTCTTTGGCTGGCTGTGCTGTATCCAGCATTTCCTCTGCGATGACTTTGCCCGCGCCGGTGTTTGGCTGCTTGAGCCAGTCCCTGCCAGTCCGCTGCGTGCGCTTGGCTTGGGAAAACCAGGGGATGCATGGTGGCGGTGGGATGCAGTGTATTGGCCGAGATGGCATGTCGGAAGGCGGTGGTGGGAAAGTGGGATCGCATTCTAGATGGAAGATTACCTTTGTTAATAAGCTTTTTTCTCGGCAAACATTATGCCCTTCTCTTTCTCTGTTTTCATTTTCCTCTCTGCGTCTGAAAAAGGTCGAAATGTGTTTGGCTTAGCATGAGGTTTGGAATGGGGACATCATTGGACGCAGTATTGGACATGACTTTTTTTTCTTCTCTTTCCCCCTCCCCCCCTTGCTCCTGTCGATGTAATGTATTTCACTCATGGTTAGAAAGAAGGAGATGGCTAAATCTGGGTCCTTGTATAGACGGACACTGTTGGATAGAATGAGTTAAAGCACGTCACACGACGTCCTCGATCAACAAATGATACCTTTTCGCGGCAGGTGCAGCGACATTTCCGTCTCTCATCACTAGCAATTTCTCATGCGCGCATATTGGCATCATCTTGTCTCGCTGCCCTTTTCCTCCCACGACCTCTCCCCTCAAGGCTCCCAATCTCGCCCTCCAACCACTCCAACACCGCCCCAAACCTCGCCTGCTTCACCCGCAGCACCCTCCTGAACGCATCCAGCGCCACCATTCTGATCTGGCCCTTGGTGACCTTGCACTCGTACCCAGGGTATTTCTTCCTTCGCGCACGACTTGTGAGCAGCAGATACACAACCTGTACCAGGTCTTGCATGGTACGGATCCACACGGCCGCACTGGGTTGCTTGCCCGGCGCAAGACACCGCGCATACGCCCAAGCCTTGGCCGCCGTTTCGACAAGGGCGTCGGAGAGGTTCCGCAGGACAGTACGCGGGGAGTTGTGCCTGGAGTCATAGAGCATGCGATGGGACTGGATCTTGAATGCGTTGAGGGTCTTGCGCAGAAAGTTTGCGCCGGGGCGGCGGGTGAATTCCACAGTGAGACTGTTTGCGATGGCTGCGTCTTTGGTGGCTGACGTAGCAGGGGCAAGACCACCACCACCACCACCACTACCACGGTCTCTTGTGAGCTCCAAGGTCAGTGTATTGATGTTCATGCCGCAGTAGGGGAACAAATGATTGCCTATTGGAATGGTAGGTACGGGCATTTTGTTTATGGTCAGGTCGAAGTTGACGAGGGTTTTTGGAGGGCTGACTGTCACGCCATACTCTGGCACGCCTGCTTGCATGACCGTGACGAAGCGTGACGCCTTGGACCGGGCAGTAGTGATGAGGAGGAAATCGTCAATGAGACGCAAGAGGAGGCAGTCAGCGGATTGCAGAAAGCCGAGGTGTTTTCTCTCCAAATCAGCATAAAAGTAGTTGCAAAGCACAGACGACAGGACACTGCCTTGGGGAATCCCCTCCTTTTGCCGGTAATATTTTTTGCCGATCTTGACGAGGTTATCTTGAATGTGGGAGGCCAGGAGAGAGAGCAAGTCGCGGGTGCCGTGGCCTTTACGGAAGACGCTGTCCACGTAGATTGTGTTCTTTTTGCTCGGCATGGTATTGCGAGACAGCGTCTCGAGAAACGTGCTTGTGTCCCCCGCAATCTTGGCGGACGAGTGCCACCTTCGAAGAGGCTTCGAGCCCGCAAGGGCACCGCTAGAATGGAGTGTCATCTCCACGTGCTTGCTGATTTCATATCTTGTCTGCGATGGGATCGATTGCATGAGCGCAACAACAGCGTCTTGTGGAATCGTGTCAAAAGCCGTTTGCACGTCGACTTTTGCAAAGTACAGCGGGCCGCTCTGCGGGCCCAGCGCCTGTTTGAAAGAGCTGATGCGCTCATAAAGATCGCCAACAGAAAACATGGTCGAGCCTAGTCGCTCGGAATCGAGATACTGCGTGTTCAGCTTAGCAATAACCCCCGGGACAAGAAACAAGAACAGAGAGTTGAAGGCCAAGAAAGACCACCAGAGGCGAGGAAAGTGTGCGTTGCCCTCGCCTTCACCGCCCACTCACCTTTTCCAGCCTCAACATGCTGTACACTGGACCCAGAATCGAGTTGATGCTCCGTCCGAGGGCGTTCCGGTCCTTGCGAACGATCATCCGCCGACGTAAATTCATGATGGGTCGAACAGAGGCTTGTTTCGGAAGCAACCTGACCTGGCTGTAGCCCAATTGGCGGGATTCGAGTATTCTCAACGCGTCCTTGACCTGTACCTCTCGAAACATTCTGTTCTTGATCTGCGTCATTGCAGGCTCGGCAATGCACCGCCAGACATCGTGCCGAAAGAAAAAGAGGCGAGACCGGTGGGCACTCGACTCTGTGACATAGAAGTTGCTTCGTATCAGCGGTATCAGGAGGGAATCGAATACATAATAGACAAACTCGGCAAAAATTTCGTTTCGCTTGCGGAAGTCGCTGTGGCTGCACTTTTGCTCGCCTGCCACCCGAGGAGGGCTGGGCCAATCGATGTGAGCGACCTAACAAAATCAGCACGGTTGTCTGTTCAAAAATTCAAGGGCCATTCGGTATGTAGAGGAACTGCGAACCTTTAAGCCTTGCACGACCTCGTGCAGAGACATTGCCTCAAATCTACGGAGGTTGATGAAGCGATCCACATTCTTTAAAAAGACTTGTCGATTGTGTGTCTGCACGTCACCTGCGCCCCAAAAGTCCACGGGAATGATCTTGGACAGGACTGCCTGGCAGAATGCTGATACTTGTGCCGTTGGCACGGCAAGTTCCATCAACGAAGCGGCGCTGGCCCGAGGTGGTGGGTTGTGAAGAGATGGTCGAGGCTTTTTGCGATTCTTTGCGGATTTGCCTGGCATTCTCGCCACACTGGAGGAAGCCGTCTCAAGTTTATGGTGCTTGGAACTGTCTTGGGACGGAGCAGGCCCAGTCTAGGAGAGTTCCGTCTTTCAGCAAGGACATGCAGGAGGGAACGGATCGAGTGCATTGCTTACCGGGCAGTAGTGTTCCAACAATTTCGCATAGGAACACCGAGAATGCCTGACTTGTAGCCGTTGTACCAAATGTTCTGCCTTGCCTTTCAGCCTCTTTGGGACCCGTGCACGTAGCTGACATTTGCCCTCCGAACCGTTCTTGCTGAACTTGGACGATATTTCCTCCTCGCGCAGGGTGTAGTCTTGAAACTTCTGCGCCGTCTTCGTATGGTCTACATGAGACGTAAAGACATTGTGTAGGTTGTACTGACGTGGAAACATGTACATCATGATGTGATGGGTTGCGTCCACGATAGGGTGCGTACAGTCGGAATTGTCCTGGGCCGGATCCGTGCAGGTCCTGGGCTGTGGAGGGAATCGGTTGAGCACATCTGACGAAGAGTAAGCACATGATATTCCGCACGCAAGAGGGCCCTTTCCTCACACATGTAAGGGAGGGCTTACGGATGTGTCTGAGCCCAAACTGCACGTTTCCTCGCGCATTCAGCGCCGCCCTAGCATAAAGCATTCGACTTCTCACAAAGATGATATCCGTTGGCCTTCTCTCAACAAAGACATGCGCATTCTGGATGGGAGGACTGGTCTCGGGCAAGGGCAAGGGCTGAGCTTCATAGATTGGATCCCCTGCTTGGGTCAGTAAATCGATCCCCAAGAGACACAAAACACCATGACGTACCGCTGAGCTGATAATAGTTTCCGTGGCCAGCGTCCACGTGTAGAAAGAGAGAGCAGTCCAACAGCAGGTTGATCATCATGGCCTCTCCAGACTTCCCCCAGAGTTGCAGCAGCTGTGGCCACGGTGCTTGCTTCATGGCAGCAACTCGCTCATTGAAGTACAGGCTGTAGAGGCCATGAATTGGAGACGGTGCGCCATGCTGTCGAGCTGTGGAATCCTTTCGGAAGCCATCGCAGAGCAGGTGGTGGGGTCGCGTGTTCGACCTGTCGCTCCTGGAAAAGAGCAGCCAAATGACAAAGTCGACGATCT
The DNA here is from genome assembly GCA_011317545.1 of Coniella vitis. Taxonomy (NCBI): domain Eukaryota; kingdom Fungi; phylum Ascomycota; class Sordariomycetes; order Diaporthales; family Schizoparmaceae; genus Coniella; species Coniella vitis. The sequence continues at coordinate 1,499,194 of WUJK01000003.1, forward strand.
GTGGTTTCAGGTCAGCCTCGGGATCTGGCCTCTGAATCGGCAAGGAGCATGTATCGTGCTTGGAACGCTCCGTCTCCATGCATGGTTATCATACCTCGGACTGCAAGTGGACAGCACTGGCGTCCGATCCCTTCAGTGTCACAAGAGACTCGTCTCTCTGCGAAAAGTCGATCCACTGCTGCAGGCGACAGTCTGCCTGCGACTTTGTCTCTTGCTGGCTCACGGCACAGAACCCCACGAAAGTGGTGTCCAGTAGTTTGCAGAGTTGCGAACGGACGTCGTCCGGTGCCTGGCAGAGCTCTTTGTCCGCTCTCAGCTCTGCGATCTTTCGCCTCCGAAGTCTAGACGAGGCGGGCAGGTTGTGTAGGACATACTGCCGCAGAGTCAAGATATGTGGGTAGTACTGGGCCAACAAGGCGTGCTTCACATTGCCGACAGGCTGCGATGAAGTTGCACCGACACCCGTCTTGCGCTGCTTGGGAGGCGGGGATTCCAGCCTGTCATCAGAGCATGCAGCGTTTCTTCTCCTCCTTTTCCTCTTCCTCGACGCTGTTTTCTGTTGCGTCGCCAGAGCGGCAGCTCCTGCGTTGGAACTATGCTTGACCTCAGCCGTGGTCTCGGCAGCAACTTGTGGTTTATGGCTAGGGCTGCTCGCGATATCGGCCATGGTCGCATCCGTCACAGGTGGGAACGCGACTGGGCGGCTCTGAGTGGCCCACAGCTTCGCGCTATCATTAGCGTCATCAAGCTGTCAAGTGAACCGAGCGTCTGTCGTGGTGTGAAATGCTGAGGCTTTATCCACGAGGAACCTCTTTCTTGCTGATTTGCCTGCGTCTCGAACAGTGGCCTGCTGCCACCCAGGTACGCTGGATTAGCCAGCCTTTCGTCGCTTTCATTGGCTGTATCGCTTCTACTGCTTCTTTTTCTGGGGGAACCCCCCCCCCCCACCTGGGCCCCCAAGCCTGCGGCGCCAAGACTTGCAGCCAGCTCTACCCTGCTGGCGCTCGTCCGCTTTGGGCTCGTCCGCTTTGGGCTCATCCGTTTCTCCTTTACATATAGCTATAATAGAAAAGTTACTAAATTGATTGGATTAAACTTATATAAAGTATTTCTCGAATATATATATATATATACTATTAGATTTTAATATTTTAATTATTATATATAAAAATTAAATATAATGTTCAAATGCTGTGGAGGATCTTTCTCGCTATGACCACCCAGCCAGCGAATATAACTATCAGGCCAGAGCCTCTAGAATAGTTTTGAAATGCTCTTTTTCTCGCTCTGATCTGACCCCTATGGGACCCTTTTCTGCAGCCCTTCGGCTCACTAGAGCTTCAAGGTGGTTTCTTTCCTTTCCTTTCCTTTCCCTACGAAGCCCAACTCCTTTCAACGCAACACACTTCAAGGGATCAGCTATATCTCCTGCACACTCTTTTCTGTATATCCCATAAGCGCCAAGCGTTGTCTGGTTTCTGATCAGAAGCTATGGACAAAGCTGAAAAATCGAAGCGATTGCTAACTTTCAAGCAAACAAACAAGGCAGACTACGGAAAGTAGGTACTATGTATACAGCCATAATAGTACAGATTTCTACCGTGGAAAAGTACGTAGAGTTAACCATGTGGCTGTGGAGTCTCCTTTCAAATCTTGGGGCGCTGGCGGTACCGTGTAAGAATTCCTGCCGACTTATTAGTGCAGCATGCCTTGGCGATCCAGCCCGTAGCATGATCCAGAGCGGTCCATATGCCCACGACCAAGAGGGCTCACAGTATGTTGTCTCAGATCAGTGGCTTGATTTTATGTACACCGCTTTCCAGCAGACTGGGAGCGGCAACATTACTGCCGTGGTTTGCAGTCTCCAGGCCTGATGCTCCTGTGCGCGAGGGACTAACGTCGTACTATGACTTGAATGGGAGGCTCCCTTGCTAGACGCGCATTCACAACTGCGTTCCACGAAGCACGCATGCATACCAGAGTCTCTTGCACAATCGCGCTCTTTGGCACGCCAAGGGCTGGCTACCCAATCCTCACCAAGGTATACAGTGGCTGTTATTGTGGCCGCACTCGTACAAGCTCTGCCGTTGATTTGCCAACTGGACCATAGCGGATTGGATGACGGCAGTTTAGCACGCTGCTCTGGAGATTGCTAGCCCCCAGGCTCCCAGGCACTCCCCAGCAGCCGCACGGCCATCATCGTGTCGCCCAGTCAGCGTCCTCCCGTTGTTGTTGTTGTTGTTGTTGTTGTTGTTGTTGTTGTTGTTGTTGTTGTTGTTGATATTGCTCGACTGTCCTGTGAAGGGCAGTCTTTTGCTGGGGCCTTTTTGCGATATGAATGCACCTGAGCATGAGCTCTCAAGATACAAGATATATTGCGACGGTATGCGCAAGGTCGTGATGCTGTACAAACGTATAGCAACCCGGCTAGTTTCAGGGACTCATTTTCGGTGGTGAGACTAATACCATAACAATACCATGTCACATGGGTGCCCAACAGCCCTGCCGCACCACTGGCAAGCTCCGTTATCGCGCAAGCGAGGTGCGGCGTCTAGGAAGTGACGATGATTAGTAGAGCAGGCAATTGACAGGCAGTTTGGGGGACTTTGCTTCCTGCCTGCCGAGCTGGCACTACTGTGACAATGTGATGGCAGTCAGGTTAGGTGGGCAAGTACCACCCGCAAGGGCAGAAGAACAGGCATCACCTACACGCACTGCACGCACTGGACGCACTAGACGCACTAGACGCACTAAACGCACCAACCAGCCGTAGCATCCCAGGGCCTGCTATCCTGCGCCCACACGGAGCCCTCCCTTGTTGCCGCCCGCCGCATGGGGAGTTCCTGGGCAAGCTGGGGGGGGGGGGGCCAACAGGCACTCCCCCTTCCCAGGCCAAAGCCTGAGCCACCCATCGCACCCAGCCCAAGTCGAGGGGCTCGTCGTCTCGTATGCTGCTGATGTGCAGCAACACTGGCTTAACGCGTCTGTTCTGGTCCCAGTCACTCATACTTGATCAGCAGTCTGTCTCGACTGGCGTGGAGTTGTGCGCGTGCAGTCCCCCAACTTCTGCCTCCTCCTCCTCCGCCTGCTGCTGAATTGTCAGACGGCGAGAGCCCGCCAGGACAGCCAAGTGCCAACCCTGGCCAACTGCAACCTGCACTGTAACAACGGCAACGGCCACTCATTACTGCCTCTGCCTCTGCCTCTGCCCATCGAATCCAAACCCAAACCACTCCCAGCACGCAGCGACCCTGGTCCAGCGATCCCCTACTCCACCAGTGACCACGCCGTTCGCTCCTGTCCAGTCCAGGCCAGCAGTCCTCGCCGGGCTTGCCTGCTACTGCTGCTGCTGCTGCTGCCGCTGCCGCTGCCCACAGCACTGTATACGCGCGCGAGGGGACACGAATAGGAGAGAGGAGTGATGTCCAGGCCACCACCACCATGGACAGAGGCATCCAAGAAGACGAGGATCTTCGCCAGGACCCTGGCCAGGTGGTAGTTGCCTCGCCCTCGTTCCATCCGCCATCCCACCGTGATTTGCCAACCCACTCGTCCGCTTCCACTCAGCACTACCATTACAACGTCCCTTACGACTCCATCCAGCCTTTGCATGCCGGCGCCGACGACTACGACCCCTTCTGCTCTGCACACGACGACCACCCACGCGCCCCCCTGCTGCCCTCGCCCTTTGCCCCCACGACGACCTCGTCCCTGTCCTCGTCCTCGTCCTATGCGATCGACAATTTTCACGCTGCAGCCGCAAATGCCACCGTTGCCGCCCCGCAAGGGAGCCCTGACGACTTCTACCGAGGCTTCGACTTTGGGATCGCGAAACACGCCCTAGGCGATACCCCAGCGCAGGGCCCCATGGCCTCAGCTGCCTCGGACAACCGCCCAGCCCCGCCTGCCACCTCCAGCAACACCAACACCAACGCCACCTCCACCACAAGCAACACTTCCGCCTCCTCCTCCTCCTCCTCCTCCTCCTCTTGGTCAACACAGCCCGCCATCGCAGGCTCCCGGCCCAGCGCAAGGCTCGTGTACCGCTCAGCCTCGAATCCCGTCGACGACCGGCCCACGACAAACGAGGGCGTCCGCTTGCGTTCGGCCACGGGAAGCACCGTGCCTCCGGTCACCAGCGGAAGCGTGAGGGACATGAAGAAGAAGTTCGAGCAAAACGGCGCGCCGTCCTCGGCCGAGGCCCGCCGCACGCCATCGCGTGGCGCCTCGAGGGCGGGCGGTCCGACTAAACCGCTCTACGGCCGATCCGCGACGTTTGGCCAAGGTTCCTCGTACGCATCGCTGCGGGCAAACGCGACCGAATCCGCCACAAGTGCCACCACACACGCATCCACCGGCTCCCAACGGTCCAAATTCGTACCACAAGACCAGATATCGAGCAACGCACAATCCTTTGCGAGCCGCATCAATCGGCCGAAGGCGACCAGTACGTCAAACCTACAGACGTCTCGCTCCGCGCCATCCGCGACCAAGCAATCGTCATCGTCCACTTCTGCACCGGCAGAGCCCCTCTTGTTTGGCGAAATACGGCACGAGGACGCAAACGCAGAGACGCCAGGGTTTGGCATCGAGGAAGATCCATTTGCAAAGAGCCAACAAGATCAACCCAATCCAGCAGATGCCATGCAAGAGCCTGCATCGCCAACAGACTGGTATCGCGGAGCGTCTGCACACCCCAAAAGCGGCACGCAAAAAACTGCAAGTCCGGCCAAGAACCACAACAGGTCACGAAGCGATCTGGCTGCGTCAAAGCTGCCTCCCCTGAACACTAGCACCTCCCAAGCGCGCCGGCGGGTAGAGCACTCACCATCGCCCCATCCATCGGGTTCCTCTCGATTGCCCGTCGTGCACAAAAAGCTCACCACCCCATCTAGTGCTGCGAGTCCGGCGTCCACCCGCTCCAACTCACCAGCGGGCACGCGACGGACGACATCCAACGGACAAACATCACGACAACAAAGCATTCCCCCAACGTCCAACAGAGCAACAGCTGCTCGGTCCAAAACGCCTACTAGTTCCACAGCCGCCCGCAAGACACCTATACCAAACAGCAACAGCAATCCTCGACTAGCAAGCGTCATTTCTCCGCCGCTCAAGCTGTCTCCTCCTTTAAGAAGTTCGCGACCGAGACAACCGGTATCACAAGCCACAACAGCCAGTTCCAGATTGAAGGCTGTAGAACGATCAAAATCCCCTACGAAACCAGGATGGAGGCCTTCTGCGAGACCCGAGACCAGACAAGACCCGCCGCCCGCCAGACGAAGGAAGCTGTCGCTGGGCGGCCCGGTGGATTTTGCACAACGGCGAGAAACGATCAAACTCAAATACAGCAAGACGATACAAGACACGGAAGCTAGACAGGCAAGAGAAGCTGCAGCGGAGAAGCGCAAGAAGGAACTCGAGGCAGCCGCAAAGGCAAAGGCTCGTGCCCAAGCCCGAGCTGAGGCACAAATCGCAGTGGCCGAAGCTGACGCTGCTGCTGCTGCTGCTGCTTCCGTGGCGCTCGACACAAACAGGGAGATCAAGCCTCTCGCCGAAACGCGTTCATTGGATGCACCAGGAGCAGACGCCGCTGTGACTCTTGGCGACAACGCAATTCTTGTCGAGAATCGTCGTGTATCAAGCGATGAGGCACCACTACACGTGGACAACAACGAAGCGCGCATCCATACACCTTTGCCGAGCCTCGACTCACCAACCTTGGGACTTCCTGGCACATTCCCAAGCCTTGCTTCACCACCCTTTGGTGAAGAGGAAGCACCTGCATCAGCCGTCTCGGAAAGCAGTGTGGTCACTGAGTTTGACAATGAGGCGCAGACGGAGCCGCCACGCCCGGAGAAGCCCATGTTCACTGTCGCACCTGATTCTGGGGCACTTGAACCAGCTGCACCTGTGGCCAATGTCGAGACTGACGCTCCAGTCACCTTGCTACCATCCACAACCTACAAGAGGGCGACTTATAGAGACCCCTTTGAGGATATTCCTGACCAAGGAAGCATTCCTATCGCCTTCTCTTTCGACCCGTCGGCTTTCGATACACACTCTCAGGGCCTCTCGCGCGACACTGCTCCCGAGAATAGACCTTCAGTTCGACGAGACTTGACTGCGGATCACGACTTGGACCCGGCGTCAGGAAGCGGTCACCGTCATATGCTCGAGCAAGGCACTTACCAAATCATTGAACAAGACCGCCATATAGCCGTCTCACTCGATGTCGAACCTGCAGACGAGCACGATGCGGCTTCACATCATGAGCTAGAATATGAAGCAAGTGTGCAGTCAGAGGGCGCCCCAACGAACCATTACGAGGACGAGTACGAACCACCCCCATACGTTGCACAGCCATATCACACTACCACGGTGACTATCATCAGCCGAGATGCTGGCTTCGGCTTCTCACCGTACGTGGAGCGGGAAGAGCCAGAGCACTCGCGACCACAGAATGAGCCACAGCTGGAGTCTCTGGAAGATTACTACGTTGGACCGCGGCTCAAAGACAACATATCCAGTCTGAGAGATTCCACGTACACCGCGTCGGACGTGGATGTGTCTGACGGTCCTTCTGGCTATGGAGAGGCACAGCGCACACCTGACACGTCCAACAGTCTCAACGTTCCTTCCATGACGACCCCAGCAAATCGATCTAGTCAGCAGTCAATATGGACCGACCTGTCTTATAGTAGCAGGGACTCGCGACGTCTGGAGTACATGGATCAGAATGACATCGATGCTTCGCGCCCGCATTCGCTACGAGACGACTCCGAGTCTTCGTTTCAACGTCGTTATTACATGGAAGGTGCAGCTGATGCTGATACGCTTGCTGAGCAAAGCGAGGACCACCAGCAGGGACCACTTGACTGTGCTTCGCAAGCTCCTACGCTACCCAGCCACTCCCCACCACCTCCACGTGAAGCAGAGTCACGGCCAAATAGTGGATCTTATGATCATCTCATTCCGGCAAGTCCTGCAACAAAAGGTGAGGACGGGACGGTCGGCTTCTCCATGTCACGCCGAGATAGCCAAGATTATCATGGGACGGCCTCTCCGCAATCTTTCGAAAGCAGCCTTCCTGTGCAAATTGCCCATGAGGGCGACCACAAAACTCCAGAAGATGCCGATGAGACGGGACCAGCCAAAAAAGAAAAGAATCGCTTGCGTCAACGGCAACTTGTCATCCAAGAGCTAGTGGATACGGAAGCCGTCTTTGTCCGAGACATGAATGTTGTCGAAGAGATTTACAAAGGCACAGCAGAAGCGTGCCCAAAGCTCGATGACAAGACGATCAAGCTCATCTTCCGCAACACTCACGAGATTGTTGCCTTCCACACCAACTTTTTGAGCGAACTGAAAGACGGCGTGACGAGCGTGTACGTGCCCAGAGGCCGACGTTCACCCTTGTTAAAGGATGACACTCCAATGTGGGAAGCAAACACTCTCCGATCCAACACGCCAGGGGCAGCATCCATTGCTCCTTCAACCGCACCATCGGCCGTATCCCTTTCCGGTGCTACAATTACCAATGACGAAACAGACGACGCGAAAGATCGTCAGACCATCATTGGACCAGCCTTTGTGAAGAACATTGAAGAGATGCGAGCTGCCCACGAAGGCTTTTTGCGGACGAGTGATGTCGCCAACAAGAGGCTTATTGACATACAGCAGGATCCGACCGTGCAGGTGTGGTTGAACGAATGTAACGAGGTGGCCAGAGATCTGACAGCTGCGTGGAATCTGGACTCGCTGCTCATCAAGCCCATGCAGAGAATCACGAAATATCCCAATTTGATCGCGCAATTGTTGCAATACACCCCAGAGAGCCACCCTGACCGCCAAGGCCTTGTCGCCGCCCGAGCGTCTGTCGAGACGGCCATCTTGGAGATCAACAAGACCAAGAAGAACTTCGAGCTCGTAGGACAGATTGTGGGCAGAAAGGGCAAGGACACGGATGTCAAGGCTGGCTTTGCAAGAGCTTTCGGAAAGAGGGTCGACAAATTGCAAGCATCGGCAAACCGAGCGCCCGAAGATCCAGACTACCTAAAGCTCAACGAAAAGTTTAGCGACGATTATCTTCGTTTACAAGTGGTGCTTCGGGATGTAGAGTTCTACACTAGACATGTTGCCGACTACGTCCAAACTTTCCTGGACTACCTGTCTGCAATGGAGCTGGTGATGCGGCTGCAGCCGGGGCCCTATCCGGAACTGGAAGCCAAATGGGTTCAATTCAACGTTTCTATGAGAGATATTAAGACAGTGGCCCTAGACCAACATGTAAGCAGACTAACCCTCAAGGTCCCTGACATGAATTGCTAACGAAGATGAATCAGCTCTCGGCAATCCGCAAACATGTCATTGAGCCTTTTGAAATGGTCATCCGAAGCTATCAGAATCCTCTGCTCGCCATGAAAAAGCGAAACAAGCGACGGCTTGATTACGAAAAGTCTGTTCAGCTCAAAAAGAGCGGCAAGAAGGTGGATAAGCAGCTCTCCGAACTAGTCGAGCATTATGAAGCCTTGAATGACACCTTGAAGAAAGAGCTGCCACAGCTCTCTGCTCTTACGGAAAAGGTGGGCAACATTTGTCTTGGCAACATGATCAACATCTCAGCCAAGTGGTGGAAGATCTGGCGGGACAAAATCCGGGTCGTTACGTCCATCACCGAGCCAGGCGAAATTAAAGACATTGTCATCACCTTTCAGCGGGACTTTAGAGAGATGGAAGAGCAGGTCATGTCTCTTGGCATCCTCAACAACTTGACAAGATCCCGAACGTCACAGTCCACGGCAGAAGAATCCGTATCCCGCATCAAATCGCGACCGTCCGACCCTGGCACTCCGCGGATTCGAGGATTATCCGTGGCGAGCGACCAGATACCATCACTGCCTACACCCGAATTTGCGAGGCAGCATACCCAGCCATACCCCACATCGCCTCCTCAACCTCCCCATGGTGGCTCTTCATCGTCTGCCAGTTATTATTATCGAGACTACTATGCTGGCCTGGGCTCGCGTGGACCTTCTTCGCCCGTGTCAGACATGTCCAGTGCCCCGCGATCCGTCCCGCCCATCACAACGCGCCCCGGGACCGGACGAAGTTACGACTCTACTGGCATGCCGCGACCGAGTATCGACTCCCTTTCCGCGAGCTACGTGAAGCGAGAAACCAGTTCAGCAACGAGCCCTCCACTTTCCAACAGTGACGGACAGCGTAATTCCGGGCTCTTCCAGTCGGCCCTGCCCTTGACAGAATCAGCCGAAGATTACCACCCTTCGTCGTCTCGCGCTTCGTCGCGAGAACGTCACATTTCCAAGGGTTACAACATTTTATGGCTCGCAGCATCCCTCTTCGAATTTAACATTGAAACTACCAAGCATGAGGCTGGCTACCCTTATCTGACATATACAGCCGGAGAGGTGAGTCTCCCTCCCCCGGCCCCCGTCATTTCACTCCCGATGGTTTTGCGTTTGGTTGACTTCCTACTGACATGTTACGTGTATGCAGATTTTCGATGTTATTGCAGAAAAAGGTGAACTGTGGCTGGCAAAGAATCAAGATGACCCACATGATCTTGTTGGTTGGATTTGGTCCAAACATTTCGCTAAACTGGCTGATTCATAATGTGCATTGTACCGAGAAATCTTGCGCGAATGTTGGTGCAGATACGATGACCGAGACTCTTTTTTTTTTTTTCCCTCCTGTGGCTTTGGGCTTCCGCAAAGGGCGGAAATTACCTAGGGATGATGTGAGAAGACACTTTTCGGTTCGCGGGAGGCGTACATGCTACTCAACTTTCACCAACAACGGAGTTTCATTTGTTTTGTCTGTTTAAAGGGTATGGAAGAAGCCTCTATGAGCAGCCAAGGGGAAGAGCAACAACATCAACATACATTATCTTGTGTTTTCCTCTTTGTAAAAGAGACCAATGTCGAGGAGTTGGAAGCAAGGATCAAGTGGTGCGGCCTGTTAGAAGATACCAAGGAAACAAGCAGGCGGGCGTTTTATTCTGACTTGGCACTTTCTGTGCTTGTTACAATGGATTTTAGTAAGTGTGTGTGAGTGTGTGAAAATTCAATTTGTGCTGCACTTACTGTGAGAGTGTATGTGCGTATCTACATATGTACAAGAGCTTGGGGCTTCTTTTCAGATGGTTGGGAAGAAGAAATGAGAGCAACCCCCCCCCCCCCAATTTTAACAGATGCTAAAGAACATCACTTTCTTAAACAAATGTATAACATTTACTTCATTATTATCAAGTCTTGAAAGTTGGTTGAACATCTTGATGTCAAGAACATCAGATATAACGGTGATATACAGCAGAAAACGAAATGGGCGTGCAACTATGGAGAGGCATGGCAGCGCAATGAGAGGAAAGGGGGGGGGGGAAAGGTGGTTTTGTCGAGTATCAAATTGTATCTGGTGCCCTGTTTCATTTCCTTCTTTTTATTTCTTCTTCCTCCTTCTCCTTTCCTTCCTGAGCCGCTTTGAAAAACCCCAAAGGTCGAACAATAAATAGTCGGTACTGTCCTAAAATGAAAAGACCGTTCAGCCCCTCACTATTGATGTCGCTCATCATTACAGCCGGGGGGGAACTTCTCCCGGGGGTGGGGGTGGGGGGCTGGGGGGTGAGAGTAATAATACCCTAGAATTGTTGTCAAAGCTCGTCAAAGAGCACACATGCAAAAAACTGTACAAGAAATCGTCGGAACAGAGAACTGGAAGCAATAACACCGTAAGGCATGTCAAAATGCAACCAGCAACAGGAAAATAGCTTGGCATGATTCTAGTAAAGCATTCATGTATCGATTACTATTTGTCTGGAAACCCTGGCGAAACTCCAAATGCAAGAAGAAAGAAGAATGGGGAAAGGCGATGATCCTTCGTCCAGCGGCTCAGTTTCGCAGGGGACTGATGAGAAATGTTTCATTGGCAAGCATCGATCAAAGCAAGAGTGTATAACGAGGCTTGTCGACAGGTTGTGTCTTGAAGCAGCATGTCATCGATTAAAAAAAAAAAAAAAAAAAAAAAAGTGTCACCGCAACAGGCAGCGGGGTTTCAATGTTGTGCCGATCACCACATGTCATTCTCCAAGGCTTTTGGAGGACTATACGCTGCATGTGTTTTTTGTTGCGAGTAGTAGGGATATTTGGAATACATGGATATTCATCTACGTCCGGTAAACCTGATATGGATCCAGGTATATACATCAATTGCTATATTTCAAGTTTGCTTCTCTGACAGCGACAAGACCACACACACAGTGGCGAGGGACAACATGAACGGCATGACAAAGACCCCCCGAGCCAAGAAAAAGGTACCGTGATCAGTGTTCTGGCTGATGACACGACACTTATCACTTGCCCGGTTTAGTTCTCCAGAGGCCCAGCTGCTTGTGAAAAGGGGAAAAGAAAAAAGTCATTGAGAATCTTAAGCATTATCTCATATTCATAATGTAGGTATTGTATTCTCTGGAGACCAAGCAGCCTTGGATTGGGGGGCGGGAAGCAGACCATCGATCTACCGAATGATCCCATCCACCATTCTCAACCAAAGTCCAGGCCTGCCTTTATTTCAATATGGGACAACGAGCAAGCTGGAATGCTGAGAGGATGGCCTGTTCGAACGAGGGCATGCACTGTTTCCATGGTTCGTAGTTGTCGATTCAAACACCGACAGCCCAGATAGTAGCTGAATATAACCCTAAAGAGAATTCTTGCGGAGATTTGGATGGATTTTCCCACGAGTACTGAGTGAGTACGAAATTGGTCTCAGTGTTGGCAGTCAAATCACATTGCTTGAAGCCATTATTGGGGGGCTTCGGTCTGGAACGCGTCCTGTTTGCTTCTTGGGCAACATGTGGCCGGGGTTTGATTAAACAGTCCGTCTCTTCTCTGTTGCTCGCTTTCGAAAAGGAGCCACAGCTTGATTGAGGCACGCCAACACCCATTGAATCGGCTTTCACAAGCTCATTCGTGTTATTTCACTCCATACCCGTTCTGATATCTGCGAGATGATAAACTCTTGAACCTGATCCTCGAAGTACCTGCTAGCATCGACAGCCAACGGCACGTAGAATAAGTACCGCTTGGTTAGCGACAATCTCGCCTCATGACCTGGTGGAGGCGCAAAATGTGTTTCGCGCGGAACCGTCGCTTGAAAGCAGGTGGGCTAGTGGCTGACAGGAAAAGCCGTGGTTGAGTACTGAATATTAAGTTTAGTAGACAGCCGAACCATCAAGATGCTAGACCGTCGAAGAATGCTTGACTGGATGCAAACGGCATGTTTGGTCTCGACTTACGGCGGAGCTGTCTGTGGGTGAAGCAGGGGGGCTTGTGTTGAATACGTCGCACAGGATATAGCATACGAGTGGCCGGTTCTCTTGTTCCTGCTTGGCTGCCCGAGTGAAACGTCAGGGCCGAGTCACCTTGCCGCTTCAGGCCAGCGTGGCCGAATGAGGTTGATGGGTCGGGCTGGGTGGTATTTTGACATTGCCCTTGAAATCCATTTCCATTTCCATTTCCATGCCCTGCCGGTTATGTTGGTATCGTATCATGTTGCCCTTGTGCCGAGAGTCGAGTGCTCGCAGGTCATGCGGCTGGCCTATTATACTTTAACTGCTGACTACTTAACACACGGCCTGGCTAGTTGCAGGCGACGAAGAGCCATCGACTCATCCGGTTGCATCTTGATGGTGCATGGTGGCCGCAACTTTCTGGTTTTGTCGAGGCTTTAGACCAGTAGGCGACGATCCGCATGCTGGCAACCAAACATGGAAGCCGGGGAGGGGGGGGTGGTTAAGCCCAAAGTGGCTTACTGACAAGCTGGGAAATCCCTGGAGCCGGCAGTTCTCTTGGCATATACCACGGGCTCCTCATATGCTTGGTGCACTGCTGCTTGGCCGACTCACACACCCACCGAATGCAAGGCTGGCTGGATGTACGCAGTGAACGTTGACAGCTACTGCCGGGACGCACCTATACATAGTATTTCCATGCCAAGGGGGTGTGTGGGGTGCGGTATGGATTGGCATCGTCGACTTCGCTGGCCCCCAGCTGCTGATCCTCCGAGCCGTGAGAGCAGTCAGTCTGGCACAAACAAGAGCAAGATAAGACGCAAGAGACAAGCAGCCGCGCAGCTGAGTCCTTCTACAAAGTAATGACATAGTAAGGCTGCGGGCTACAGTGGGGCCGTCTAGGGCAGCACTGAAGCGGGCCTGCACAGTGGGGCACCCGCAAGCCTGGGAACAGGCAGCACTGGCACCGCTGCGATCAATGGGGAATTGAGCGCAAAGGCTGATGATCCGGGCCCGATCTCACGAACGGGGGCCACATGGTCAGAACTTTGAACTCTACTGTACTACTATGATGTGCGCACCACCGGACCCCAGGGACGGATCCGAGCGCCCATGCGCAGATGCTACGTTGTATGTACTGTGTACTATGTAGATAGATAGGGGTCAGGGTGGAGCTCGAGACGAGTTTCCATTCCTGGACGCACACAATACATGGTATAGCAGTTATACGTCCTCGCTACTATATACTTGGTGTCTGTTGTGACTCAACAGAGACGGCACGATCGCTGCGATGGCTCCCAGGCAGGGCGGTTAGGCTGAACGTGCTATTGTACATAGTAGCGGTATGTTATGTACATGGTACTCTGCACTAAAAACAAGAGCCAAGAACCACTGGTAGACCACGTGCAAGTACAGGGCAGCAGAGTAGGTACCTGGGTACTTTGGTGAGCCACTGCCCCAAGTGGGCCTAGCCTGTCCGAAGCAATGGGCCTTTTGCCAGATCGTACCCTGCATCTGGCAAGGTGCCTGGGTGCCTCCCGGACATTTGCCTCCTCTGCCCACTGTGGAATCAACACCGCACCCAAGCCGCCGGTGCTCTACTTTTACACGGTACTCGAAAATTTGTACCGTACAAGCACACCAAAAGAAAAATATACATCAACCTGGCCTTTTGGTCGCTCTGCCACCAGATTCAAACTCCAAGTACAATTCTTGCCATACATGTGCATACTGCAGGGCCTTAACATGTAACTTCAGCAAAACAAGAAGAAAAAAAAGTAGATACACACACAAGACTGGCGACCAGCAGCATGGCTCGCGAATACCTGGGCCAGCATCGTCCTACCCGACGCTGAGGTCCCCGGAAATGCCCCTGCGCTTCTCACTGGTACGTGGCTGGCACGCAGCTGCTAGGTGCTGCTGCAGGTACTGGGTACTGGCTGTGCGCCTCCACCAAGCAACCCCCTCCCCCCCACCCTGACGGGCTGGCTGTCTTGTCAGTTCTGTGCCTGTCCCGCCTGGGCCCGGGGTGCTGGGCTTTCCCCCCACCACCAAGCAAAGTACCTACCGCACCCTCCCCTCCTGGGCCTTTTAGCACCTCCATTGGGTGCAAGTGCAAATAGGCGTCTGTCAAATGCTGCCATCCCCCGACCTGCACCCGCACCGCACCCTTTTACACATCCAGAAAACCCCTTTGCCATACCTTTCCCTTGGAACTTGTCGTCGTCGTCGACCTCACACACTCGCACATCGAGTTGCACGGTGCCCGTCCCACCAGCAAACCGCCGACGGCCCACTGCAGAGAGCCTTTGTCGTGAGTATATGCGTTGACGCCCATTGCCCGCTGGTCCCTTTTCAACGCCTCTGCTGCGAACTGCGCCCTCCACTCTATTGTGCTTTTCCCCTCTGTCGTCCGCCAGCATATCGTGGCCAGCCAGTCAGTTTGTTCGTCGAAGCCTGCTATGCGCAGCCTGGTCGCCTTCCCTGTGGCTTGACTGCCATTGTTCTGGATCGGGTGCCGACAAGCCACTATTTGTTTCGACTCTGTGCTTTTGGCGTCAGCCACGCCTTGACGACCACGACCTGCAATAACTTCGCATCCGGGGGGTCCAGCCATCGCTGGTGACTCGGCAAGTTTCATAGACACGAAGCATACGCTCGAGGGCGGTCCAGCTCTTGCATCACAGTTCTGCGGCCAGACTTCGCATGCTCTTTGGTTATCGTCGACTCGCACACCAAAACCCTTTGTAACCCAGCTTTGGCAGCCGTGCGCGAGGCTGCCGGCCGTCATCCCGAATCACTCCTCACCCCGTCACGGAGGTCTCACTATCCCGGGCCACAGTACACCTCCGCTGCCGAACAAAGACTGGCTAAGCAAGGACCACGATGGCTTCGTATTCGAGTTCGCGGGCACCCAACAGCTCCATGCCTCCTGGCTATGCTCACCAGTTGCCACCGCCTCCTCTCGCTCACAGCGGCTACGCATCCTCGCAGTCGCTGCCTTCCATGGCCATGGCCCCGTCTTCGAACGGAAGCACCTTTGCACAGCCGACGTATGGCCAGCCATACCACCAGCAGCACCATCAGTCCTACCAGGGCCATCAGAACCATCCTCAGCAATCTCCACAGCCCATATACCATCAGCCGCCTCCGCCGGGCGCCCCTCGCCATTCGCTATCCAGCCCAACCCACACTGCAACATCTCAACACCCGCCATCGAGAGCTTCGGAGGGCACTGTCGAAGGCTTGGAGCCTGTTTCCACTGTGATTCAGGGGCGCAGATACACGTACGTTGGATGACTTTCAGGTCGTTGTCGGACAAGACGCTAATGCCCGGCTTTCCTCACAGCCTGATTGTTGAGCAGCAACCGATTCGTGCGCGGATGTGTGGCTTTGGTGACAAGGTAAGTGCTTTTCCGATGACAGCAAAGCGTTGCCTCTGGCGCACGCTGCTGGGTGGTCTGTTTTTCTCATCATGATAACAGGACCGGAGACCTCTTACGCCGCCACCTGCCATCAGGCTCCATGTCACAGACGCCCACACAGGCGAAGAAGTCGACGTCAAGTAGGTCTCGATGCAAGAGATTTGCGGTCCCCTCTCCCCAAAAAGGCCCAGGCTAACATTATGAATTCTCAGCACCATCGACTTTGCTCAATTTGTGGTGACTGTGGATCTGTGGGACGAAAATGGCACTAAGGAGGTCAATCTCGTTCGCAGCACCACCGCCACCCCGGCCATATCCTCAACTATCCACGAATCCTTCAACAACTTGGAGAGTATCCCCTTCCGCAGCGCCAGCATTGCTCCCTACCCACCTTCCCACCCGAACCAGATGCCCATGTATGGCCAGTCGCAACCTCCCATGGCGCCATATGGGACCAGCCAGTACGGACAAGGTCAGTTCTCAATTGCCCATCTGCGGCGTTTGTGTCTGTTATTGAGCAGTGCAGCTGATTTTCTGCAGTGTCAAACTACCCACCTGCAGCTAACGGCTATGGTCAGCCGTCGTATGGATACGCAAATGATTTTGCCCCCATTTACAGACCACCACAAACCTACGAGCCAAACGCAATGGCCGGACCACAAAGAATGTCAATGTCAGGACCTTCTGGCGGCAGCGTCCAGGGCATGTTTACTCGCAACTTGATAGGAAACTGTGCAGGAAGCGCCTTTCGACTACAGGATACCAAGGAGCAGATAGGCATCTGGTTTGTCATGCAAGATCTCAGTGTGCGAACAGAAGGATGTTTCCGGTACGTGCACTACTACGGTTTTTTTTTTTTTGGTTTTTTTTTTTCCTTTTTTTCCTTTTTTTCCTTCTTTTTTGGCGCCTTTTTGTCCTTGCTCGTTTCGTTGACTCCTTTTCTCATCCCCGTCTTCTCCTCGCTCACTTGGGGTGCTTGTACGTCGTCCATGTGAAGGGTGTATATTGACTCAATACGTGCAACATTTTCAGACTGCGGTTCTCCTTCGTCGATGTCAAACCTCCGACGGACATGAAACCCGATGGATCTGGAAAGAAGAGAAGATTCGCCATTCGGGCATCCGTCTTCAGCGATCAATTCCAGGTCTACTCCGCGAAGAAGTTTCCCGGTGTCTGCGACAGCACGGAGCTCAGCAAATGCTTTGCTACCCAAGGCATAAAGATTCCCATTCGCAAGGAGGGCGGCAAGGGTGCAGCCGATGATGATGATGACGAGGAGTAATTGGCGTCGCCTCGTCATCTCTTCTATCAAGTCCGAAGTCGCATGTTCGGATTCTCGCACGAATGCGATTTTTGTCTTGGTGACGACCAATTTACCAACCATACTCACTGGGATCAAAATTCGAGAACCGTCATCTACCTTTACAAGATCCCAGCTTGTCACCATGGCAAGCAGGGTCGCATCAAGCTTTGCCTCATAATCCTTTTTCATGCGCAAACCCCGACGTCCGATACCGCTAACCTCTTCACACTAACGCAAGTGGTTGAGATTTGAACAAGAAATATATTCGAAAGATGAGCGAGGGTTCAGTGTCGATTTCATGCACTGGATTATGATATTTATCGATTCCATCACTGGATTACTTTTACAGTTTCTCTAACGTTCCAGCCCGCATCATCACTATTGAAACCAAGATGCAACCCAACAGTGGAAGCACCAATGGAGTCCGCCAGGTCGGGTCCCGTACAAAGAGCGCCATTCAGCCAATATGCACGACTGGAAGCAAAAATACCCATAAAGTTTTTCATGGTCGAAGGAAAATGGCGGCAAGCGATGTTTCTTGTACAGTTGTACAGACACACACACACACAGACAGACAGACAGACAGAGAGAGAGAGACTGGGAGTAAGAGGACTCAGACGCCAAAAGTTGGGGGTGGGTTTATTGTTTATTATGAGGGATTTTATGAGAATTGGCTACACTGATACCCTACGCTTTTTGCGGGAGTTGGTGGCAATAGCTTATTGAAACTTTAGACAAGTAATGTTTTTTTATGCGTGCGGTGCGCGTGGTTACTTCTTTGGTCTTTGGTCCGGGAATTTGATTTTCTTTGCAGTGGAAATTGTCAAAGAAACGTTGATTAAAAAGTCTCGTAACTACAGCTCGCAAACACAGGTAGGAGACTACTAGGGTTTGTATGTATTGGGCAATGTTGTGATGCTTTTCTTCCCTATCTTTCAGCGGGGTTTATTACCACTTGACAGTCAGTGAATGTTTCCGGGGCGTGATACCAACTTTGTGCTACTTTGACATGATCTGGCTTTCCCGTAAACTAGTGAGCTGGGTGTGGCGCTTCCCGGCAGTTTGGATACTGGGTGCGCTATAGAAGGGCCATACGGTGCAGCAAGGGATGGGAGAGAAGAGGGGGGGGGGGAAGCGGCAGATCGGGAGAGCAAGACACGACTCTCCTTGTTTCCCAATCCCCCTTCCCCCCCTCCACCCCCCCCCAAAAAAGGAAAAGAAAAAAACAGAGAAGTAGTGGAAACATTGGGAAGTCTGAAAAAATGGAGATAAAAAAAAAGACTTGTGTGTGTATACTACAAGGAGGGGCTAGGGCACGAAGGAAATGGAAGTAGGGATATATACATTGATATTATTAAAGGAATTTTGCTTCCTGCCGACGACAATAATTTCTTTAGCTGTTAGAGCGACGCCGGTATGGGTCAGCGAGTGTCTTTGGTGGGAACGAGGTCAGGTGTCGTTTCTATACCCAGGCAAGTAACCACCAAATGGTAATTCAGGAGGTCCAACAATCATCCTATCCAGTATCTGTCCTTCTCTCTTTCTTTCTTTTCGTTTTTTTTTCTTTCTTGTTTGTTTTTTCTATTAATTTCTATTATTAATTTTATCATTATTATTATTTTATTTTTCTTCTCAATCATGTTGCCCTTTTTTTCTTTAAACACATGCCAGACATCCTCAGGTGCCCCTCCCTCCCCGGCCTAACCCCGCCCGCCGTCCATAACCTAAAAAGGTGGAATTCACATGATAGTTTCTTCGGTACCGTACAGATCTTCTGACATCATTTCTGCAATCTTGACAAAGATACTCTTTTCTTTTCTGAACACAGCCATATGCACACACGTGGCTTTTTAGAGATATACGCACGAGAACCAGGGAGTTGCAAGTGAATCTGTGTGGTCAGTCTGCATCGAACAAGCGAGCGAGCGAGAGCGGCCGAGCGGACGGGTCAAAGATACATTCATGCCGGGTGCTGATCTTCACCACGATGGATACTGTTGCGGATCCCGGCCGTGTAGAAGTACTATGTAGCCGTATCTGTATTATGTACTATATACTCCAAGATACAGAATACGGAGTAAGTAAAATGAATGGCATGTGCTCATTAATTTTGCTTTTTCCTCATGCGCATGCCGCTTTTCATGCTTATTTTGTGGTTGAGATTATCCCGAATACGAGCCCAGAGTGTCGGGATTCCCTAACAAAAAAAAGAGAATCAAGCCTGTCCAAAAGAGGATTATGGGGACGGGCCTTTTTTTTTTTTTTTTGATTAATTTCTGAGGTCTTTGGAGTTTCCTTTGTGAATGCATGCCTCTCATCATTGAGTTCCAGTACTAACGCACTTTGCAATTCAAGTAGCCATCAGATATACCAGAGCAGAGAATTAAATATGCATGCATATTCTGTTCTTTTTCTTTTCCTTTCCTGCTGAATGAGCAGAAGTATATGAAAGTCAAGGGGTGGTGCTGCCTAAATTCTGCGATACCTAGGTGGTTAGAAAAATCGAGGCGCATCAACACATCAAGACATTTGTCTTATATGTAAAATCTAGAGCTGCCAAGACATCATGCCACCAATAACGAAGCAAAGCTGCTCTCATGCATCCGCCGTGGTGGACATGTCTCCTCATAGTGCCGCCAATACAAAATATGAGCGGCCGGATTGGAAGCAAAGTCAAAGCAGCGACTGCCTCTGGCTGATTCCCCGCGAATGGCCCTACTGAGGAGTCGAGAAAACATAGGACTTGTATTCCCAGCACATTTATCTCTCCCTGGAGATGAGACCGATTCGGATCCGAGATACCTCCTCAGAGTACGCGCTCGTGGCTGGCCTTTGCCGAGTGGAGTTGAGTGACTCCTGGAAAGAAATCAATGCATGTAGCGAGGCCGCCAGCATTCTCTGCAGACCTGTCGGATATGGAAGACTGGAGCATACCGACAAGGAATCTCCAAGCCAAGGCAGTGAAAGAAAAGAGCGTTCCCGATATCTGCACGACAGCCACCTCGCTTCGAGGACGTCCTCGAGTACCTTGACGCCTCCTATCACGGTTTCGAGGTCAAGGAGTACACGCCCAGCCTATGCATTGAGCCGTGGGAAAGCAACAAGAAAAAGGACGCCGGTGCACTATGTACTGTTGCTCTCAAAGAGGGCCCTGCCGATAGTCTGACGGGAATCCGGACGCGTCCTAGCCTGGACGGCATCTTTTCGCACCAGCTCAGCCTCAGTGACGTGTTGGACTTTGCTATTCGGATTCTGCCCAAAGAAGCATGTGAACTTCTGCTACTGGTCGATCAAGACCTCCACGAAGATGAGGAAGATGAGTTCTGCTAGGGCCGGGCCTACGGAGGAAGCCACGTGGCTGTTGTTTCGTCGGCACGCTACAATCCCCTCTTCTACGGCAAAGAGTCGGTCGACGTTGCCCATCGCCTCTAACTCGGAAATCTCAAGCAGAGCTGTCAAGTGTACTTCCCGCCGCTGCACGAGGTCAGTCGCTGATTTTTAAGCCCGACCCAGGAGGAGAGCGGCGCGCTTCACCTAGCAGTGACAGCTTTCACCAAGGCTACCATCACCGCTGCCTCCGCCACCGACGGGCTGTGGAGGTTTCGTCTAGCGCGTACAGCATCCCACGAACTGGGCCAGTGCTTCTGTATGGGCCATTGCATGTAGTATGCATGTTGTATGCAGGGGACCGCGAGCGTGGCCGAGGACTGTAGGCAGCCGCCGTATTTGTGCCCCCTGTGCAGCGCAAAGCTGTTGCACTCGGCCGAGCAGGCTCACGGTCCGGGTTTCGACAGAGAGCAGTATTTGCATGCTTCGTATGAAACCATGCGAATTTTGTGTGCGAAGGGGAAGCATGTCGCTCCTTTTGCTGCATTCGAAGCATGGCTCAGCGCAAGGCTGCAGGTCAGCGTCGCTCAGTGAAATGTCAGCCTTGCATGGCGGATACTGCTTGAGACTTGCGAATCGAATGGTCGCCTCATGTTGATGGAATTCGTAATCTTTAGCCATAGACCAAAGTGCCGTGTGGTTGTGCGTTATCGCGACTTGAGCTCTGTCCCGCACTGCGCTGTGATTGTTGTTCAAGACTCGGTGCTGCTTGAACAGGAGTGTGAAGGAGGCGGCACCACATTGAAAGGAAGGCGCCACGGGCATGCTGCCTAGACCGGACAGGGACTCGCAGTCTAGTCTGGCCAATCACAAACAGGCATGGGCGCAGTTTGCAGGGTCATGGGCCTACAATTCCTATTTGGAACCTCAACCACATGACATTGCCTCCTTCTTTACAGCACTCTTGTGAACCGCACTTGTCGTGATTGTGATGAGCGAGGCAAGCCGATCAGTCCCAACGGCACGCAAATCCACAAACGCTTGGCCTCCGAACTCATCTTCCAAACTTATGATATCGACGCTACCGGATAATGCGTACTTTTGTTTCGACTACCATGGAGGATTGGTGAATCACAACCGCCACTCCTCTTCTTCGACATGTCGCTTCAAGCCAAGGATGCATTCTACAAAGAACTTGAGGCTTTGGACGTACCTCCAGAAGACGAAGACGAGTTTGCCATCGACGACTCGCGACAACAATTCCGAGCCTTCTTGGACCGGGCCAAGCCAAGCAGTCAGCAGTCGTCAAGGCCAACTCAAACACGACCAAGAGCAAAGGACACCAGAGAGTCTTCGTCTTCTGCAAAAGAACTTGCTACTGCCGCAACTAGATCATTTGAGCACAGGGCCGTGGAGATCTCTGCTTGTGCGCCCACCACGATACAAACCACACCAACAGAATCGACCAAAAACGAGCGGATCACCCGACGACGGCTTTTTGAAAGTACATCGTTCGTGGAAGACACACCACCACAGCAACAAGCAGCGTTAGACATTCCCGCCTTGCAACGGGCCAAAACAGATCCAAATCCCGCTTCTTCCACTCCCAAGGAATCTTCAAGCGCCTCGACTTTCATCATGTCAAGTAGTAGTGGTTCAAAACCGACGATTCCAGGAAAACGCAAAGCCAGAGATAGCAGCAAGCATGATGTGCCCGAAGAAAAGCGAATACTGAAGGGGCTTCTATTCGTCTACATCCCAAAAGATCGTGTCTCGCTCCGAAAACAGCGAATGCAGCATGCAGAGAAGTATGGAGCTACAGTAACCGACCAACTTGAGAAAGCCACTCACGTTGTCGTCGATAAGCATCTCAAATACGACGAGATCAAAGAGATCGTCACCCTGAGCGTCTTGGAAACGGGCTATTTACGGATTGTCACAGAAGACTGGCCTCTGGAATGCATACAAATGGGCCGCATCATACCGGTCTTACCCAAGCACCGCGTCAAGGGTGTGCCCTTGAAAGAACCGGCCCCTTCAAGTAAAGAGGCAGAGCGATTGACGAGTCAATTTTCTCACCAATCTTTGGAGATTAAACAACCGTACAGGGTTACGAGAAGTGGTGCTTCTGCTCTTTCATCGACTCCATCGCAGAGCACGGCATCACCATCTGCGGCTTATTGCCCCGATGTTGTCGGCCCAAAACCAATTGTAACCCGAGGACCTGTCAACAGGGGCACGACTCAAACAATGGCCCAGACCATCTCTGAAGGATCGTCTTTGGATAGGACGGTTATGGAAGTTCCTGAAGATGTCGTTGATCTCTCTCCAGACTTTGGTGACGATCTGTCAGACATGATTAACGAAGCCCGTCACCGCTTCAAAGATGTTCCTCGCATTGGAGAGGAAGATGCCAACCTCCAGCCCGGTGCAGCGGACGGCAATGGTAGCGATTCAGATTCACAAGAGCCCAAAAGAAAGAAGCGCAAGAAGACGGGGAACAATGGCACGCCCAAGAAGAAATTTGACGAGTCCTTTGCCTGCAGCCGGGGAGGGAATGAGGAGGCAGTTGCCAACCAGATGAACCCAAACGCCTTCACCATCAGCGTGCTGCAGAAAATGCTGGATTATTACGTACAGACAAACGACCACTGGAGGCGGCTTGCTTACAGCAGAGCTATCACTACACTATCCAATATCACGGACCGTGCGATCGTAACAGCCGAGGAAGCGAGAGAGTTACCCTACTTCGGAGAGCGATTGTCAGCGAAGCTCGAGGAGATCGTCACAACACTTACTCTTCAGAGGCTACAACACGCATTGAACGACCCAATCAGCCGGGTCAAGTCATTATTCCTTGGCATATATGGTGTTGGACCGTTCACTGCAGACAAATGGATCGCTCAAGGATTCCGAACGCTTGATGACCTGTTGCAGAGCGCTGATCTCTCTTTCAGTCAAAGGATAGGCGTCAAGTACTACGACGACATCAATTCCCGCATTCCACGCGATGAAGTCGCTCTAATCGGAGACTATGTCAAGGCAGAAGCAGCCAGAATCGACAACAAGGTCGAACTCATCATTGGCGGGAGCTATCGACGCGATGCCATAACTAGTGGTGATGTGGATTTCATCATCACTAAGCAAGGTACAACCTCATCGCAAGATCTGTCTTGGTTTCTGGACAAATTGGTGGGTAATCTGCGTAGAAAAGGGTTTCTGACTGCCGAACTAGCTGCGCGCAGTCCAAGCAAGGACAGTGGAGGTAGCAAATGGCATGGCTGTTGCGTACTCCCGCGGACTCCTGGTTTCAACGATGGTGACAACTACAAGCCTGTGTGGCGGCGGATTGACCTGCTGTTGGTACCAGAAACAGAATACGGAGCAGCCCTCATCTACTTTACCGGCAATGACATTTTCAATCGCAGTATCCGCCTTTTGGCCTCCAAGAAACAGATGCGATTGAATCAGCGGGGCCTATACAGGGACAAGACAAGCGGCAAAGACAGGGTGCAGGGCGCAGAGGGCGAGCTACTTGAAGGGCGTGACGAGAAGAGGATTTTTGAGATACTGGGCGTCAAATGGAGAGAGCCACGGGACAGGTGGTGCTGACCTTTGCTACCAATGTCAGGAGCGTTTGCATCTGAAATGGGCCATGGCACTCAATATCAAGAGCACTCTGCCTTACTCGGCTATTTTGCCAGAAAGGAGCCATGATGATTGGTGGTATCATTAATATGTACAGTCTTTATGAGATGGCAGTTGAGCTACAAAAGCAGCCCGCACACTCTTGAATAATTCTTTTTCTCTTTTGAACAGCCAAACTCCGGCCCATGCATCATCAAACATCTAATAAGCGTCCATATTGCTCACTGAGATTACCATGTCCATATCAACTCCATAACCGGGAGCTGCGGATTCAGATCGTATTCGAGTGATGGACAACGCGTCACAGTCACGATTCGTCCATCTCCTCATCACCCTCATCAACGTCTTCCCAGCTCTCGCCATCCTCTTCCTCTTCTTCGGGCAAGTCGGGCGCCTCGGTAGCAATCGTTGCAAGCAGCTCCTTTGTGTGCTCGCCTAGCCTCTCATCCTCGTACTCTTGAGCCTCAAAAAGCAACTGACATTGCGCCAGCCATTGCCTCGCCCGGATCCAGTGTTTCTTCCACGCATCTGCTGCCCCCTGATGCTCCTTGTCTACTGTCGAGTTCTTTATCTTGTCGCCCAGCGTAAACTGTGCCAGACCACCCAGGTACCAAGACTCAACGCTCGTATCATCATCGAGCACCAACCTCTCACATACGTCGACGGCCCTACTCTCAAGCTCGCACTCCATCAACAGCCGCGTCAGCGCAACTCTGCTTGGAAAGGGCGGCACTTTCGGGTCCATGGGGTCCAGTTCCTCCCATAGCGCCAGACTTCTCTGCAACGCTGCGACAGCATCCTCGCGCCGGTCCTGGCTGACACGCACATTGGCGACCGTCTGCCACGCATCCGGCAACTCGGGCGCCAGCATCGTCGCCTCGGTGATGAGGGCCTCGCACCGCGCCTCGGCGTCCTCTTCCCACGACAGATCCGTCATGTAGACCTCGGCGACGGCGCACAGCGTCTCAGCCAGCTTGGCCTTTTTCTCATCGCTCTTGGCCGCCAACTCTGCTTCGAGCGAGCCGTGCGCGCTTCCCTTGCGCTTGGCTTCGGCCGCCGCGTCCGTCAGCGTTTGGATCTGTGTCCGCAAGCACGCCGCTGCCTTTTCGAACCACTGCACGGAATCAGCACCCCCGTCTTCGGACAGCTGCGCAAGCCAGTTGAACTTTTCGGGACCGCCGCCGAGGTCCTCAGCGAGGCCGCCCTCGGCATCGAGTGCAGCAGCTTGCAGGAAGAGAGCGCGCGCCGTGTCGATTTCGCCCAGTTCGACGTGGATCTCGCCGAGGAGGTTGTAGGCGGCGCAGGCGCGGGCGTCGTCGGATTCCAGCGCGGTATCGAGGGCTTGGCGGGCGACGGCGACGGCGGCGAGCGCGTCGCCCTGTTCCAGGTGGGTGGTTGCTTCGGCGAGGAGTTGTTTGGGGGTTTTCGAGGCAGCTGACGAGGCAGAGGAGGATTTCTTTGCTTGTTGGACGCGGGCCTTGGCTTTTGCCTTTTTGGAGGGCCGGGTCGGCGCCATTGTGTGTGTGTTGGTAAAATGGTGGTGTGAATATGACGTGTGTGCGCGCAAGAGTGCGGGAATCGAGTGAGACAGGAAGAGAGAGGAAAAGTACGGGCGAGCTTGGAAAGAAATACGGTATTAGAGGAACCAGAAGCAGGAAGCAATTTGGTGAGAATGTGACGAGGAAGGTGCACTGGTAGGGCGTTTTGGGTACGAACCGCCGTGAAATTTCTTATCGCGATAGCAGCCACTGGAGACCCAAGGGCTGTAAGGTGACTCAGCAGCGGAGATCAGCGCAACAATTGAGCAAGACCTTGGGTGCGCAGTGGTTACCAAAGTAGTAGAATGCTTTCGCAATGTAGATTCATTCTAAAAGACTCGAAACTGTACGCATTGAAAATATTGTTGGCTTACCGTGCTCTCCTACTACGCTGGAAAGGTTTTGGCTTGCAATTCCCTCTCGATTACTATGTAATTTTTTCCAGTACAAGCATTGAAATCACGGCTCAATTATAAACCATCATGTAAGCCATGTTGCACCGTACCTGAAGCCCGGGAACGTGCCCCGCCGGTCGTCATGGGCTACTATGGTATGCATGCATGCGGGATTCACCAGCCCACCAAGCTTGCCCCAGTGGCTGTATGGTGTGCCCCTCCAAACGGAATCGCCGGTTGTCAATGGACCTGATCCCGACCTACTCTTCCTGCCACTACTACTACTTTTACTGCTTCAACTGGACCCTGATTTGTCTGTTTCCAACCCTCCTTTGCCCATCAATCCAAACAAAAGCTCTCCTTTCCATCCCCCACTTCTTCTTACCACTTGCTCACCACTTCCCACCCACCTACCCAACCAACCTCCACGAGCTGTTGCCGCCTTTATAGCTTTCCACTCACCTTATCCAACTACACCACCCTGACCATCCTCACCATCACCGCTACGTACACAATGAAGGGCCCCACCCCAGAGCAGCACGACGGCACTGGCCTACGCATCGGCATCGTACACGCCCGCTGGAACGCCGAGATCATTGACCCTCTGCTTGAGGGCACAAGGGCCAAGCTACTGGCCTGCGGCGTCCACGAGAGCAACATCATCGTCGAGTCGGTGCCAGGCTCTTGGGAACTGCCCAGTGCTGTCCAGCGGTATGTATAGCAGAAACATCAGCTCAGCACGCCCGAGTATCCCCCCGGAAGCTAATCATGTTTGGTTCCCTCATGCTATGCAATACAGCCTCTTTGCCGCCTCCCAAGTCCAATCCTCCACCTCGTCCACCTCCTCCGCAGGCGACCTCCTTGGCGGCTCCACCACAGACCTCACGGCGCTCGCATCACCCGCGAAACCAAAAACCTCGGCATCGTCACCACAAACATCCACCGCACCCTTTGACGCCCTCATCGCCATTGGCGTCCTCATCAAGGGCGAAACGATGCACTTTGAATACATTGCCGACGCCGTCTCGCACGGCCTCATGCGCGTCCAGCTCGACACGGGCGTCCCCGTCATCTTTGGTGTCCTGACGGTCCTCACAGAGGACCAGGCCAAGGCCCGCGCGGGAATCACAAGTGGGAGCCACAACCACGGCGAGGACTGGGGCCTGGCGGCTGTGGAAATGGCGCAAAAGAAAAAGGGTTGGGCTGCAGGTAAGGTTGCCGGTTCGTCCTAAGCCTAGAGTGTGGTAGAAGAATGAGTAAATGTGAGGTTCGAGAAGGTCTCGACAAAAAACTCAAAAAGATATGGAAGAATGCGCAAGTCTTGTCTGTATTTATCTAGGAAAACCTACCTGTCCTTTCGGCTATTTTAGAGTTTAGAAAAAGAAAAGAAAGGAAAGACCAAGACGCCGGTCGCACTTGTTCAACCATGTCAAAAAAAAATAAAAAAATTCAAGATAACAATGAAACTGTATGCAAGCGATTATGCTGAACATGAAGGACTCGCGAACAAATCTCTCATACATGTCAGAACTCAAAATCTCAAACAAAACTCCTTCAGGTAATGCTAACATTAGAATTAACTCTCCGTAAGGGGATGTCTATGATGCCTCGTCCCTGAAAAACGAACCCAAAAATGCTTTCAGAAACCAAGAATAACTCGCAAACGCCCCTCTTTTTAAGAAGACAACAAAAATATCAACAAGCCTGATGTTACCATGTACACACAATCAAATCAATTTATCCTTCCTGCTGAACTGCTCGTCCTGACATCGTCGTATTCTCCATCAAGTGCCTCCTCTCAAATACCGTCTCCAAGTCATACTTGCTGCCAAAATGCGTTTCCAAAAAAAAGAAGGAAAAAAAAAGAAGAAACAACGAGAAGCTTGTCGAGACAAGTCGAGTTGTGATCACCCTTCTCGAGCTGGCGTCACTACCTCAATAAATGGTCCCTTTCATGTGATGAGCGAGCCGATGTCGATATCGCCGGGTGCCAACGTCTTTCTCAACCTCCAGGTCGACTTCCTCGAATCCTTCTTGGCCTTCATGGCTGCCCAGCCCTCTTCGTCATCGTCATCGGCTTCATTTGAAGCAGACGGCCTCTTGCTGTTGGGGGACCCTGATTTGAACGTACTGTTGTCCCCTATAGAACCGAAAGCGCCCGGCATGAATGATTTCCGGTTCGCTTCTGGCGTTGTCGTCGACGCGGCTGGAAGGTGTGATACTGGGCGGTAACGACCAGGGAGCCCAATGTTGCTGCGTTCAGAAGGAGCAATGGATGGCGCGTAGCCTTGGCCCCGAATCGACCCTGCATATCCTGCGCGTGGAGCAGGAGGCGGTTGTAGCCACGACGCAGAACTCGGTTGAACCATGCTCATAGTGCGCCCCTGCATATCTGGCCTGGACGAGTCCATCCTTGGCGTCTCCAGGTACGAAGCCCGGGTACCGGCCATATCGAGACCCATGCCTGCGCCCAATCCATTCATGCCCATTCCACCCATCATGGGAATATGACCCAGCGACTGACTGTTGACGTGCCCAGCAGAGCGAGGAGGCTCCGGGCCCTGCGAGTTACCTGCCATCATTTGCATGAATTGCATCTGCATTTGTAGAAATTGGGACATTTGTTGCGACAATTGGACCTGCGCCTGCTCTCCCGGTGACATCATGTTCTGCATAGCCATTGCTTGAGGATACATCATCTGAGGTGGAATTCCATGAATAGGGTCAAATCCGCCAGGACCCATCGCAGGCGATCCCTGGAAGCCATCCATGGGGGGGACTTGTGGGCTTCCACGTCTCAGTGAGCGAGCTCTTTCTTCGCTGGCAATAACCCCGACAAGACCTCCGGGTGGGACAGGTGGAGCTTGTCCAGCAGGAACTCCGCCTCCCAGAGCAAAACTCTCGCGGACTGAAGGGTTGACGAGTCCATAGGGGTCTTGAGGCAAGCCCCGGGCAAAAGGCGGAAGACCGCCACCAGCCACTGCCATATTGCCCGCAGCAGAACCAGGTCTCTGGAAGCTCGGCTGAGCAGCCTGCCGCAAGTTCGGGTTGGACATCATGGTGCTCAGTCGCGTAGGAGGTCTGTTCTTGTTTGGAAAGCCATGGGCTGCCAGAATTGCCAGTGGCACCTCCTCGTCATCTTCGCCATCGGAAGGCTGGTTCAGCTGACCTTCGGGTGTGGTGAGGCTGGGTATGCTGAGATTGGGTGTGCTGAAGGATATGGACATGGCGGGACGTGTGACTGGCGCGTCCGCTGCCTCGCCTGTGACTTTCATCATCTGCTGCCGGTAGACAGACATGTGCGCCTCTTGCTTTCTTCGCTGCTTCGCTACTTGTCGGGACTTCTCAGCCTCATCCTCATCGTCCTCATACTGGTCGTCCTCATCTTCCTCGGTAGGTATATTTTCGCGCATCTTTTCGTATTCGGCACGTCGTGACTCGACCTCTTTGTCCTTGCGATACTTTTCGAACTCGGACGGGGTCATGACCTTGTTTTGCGCCGGTGTGTGCGTGCCATAATCCTCTCTTGTGGGTTGTTGGCGCGGTGTATTGAGCCTGGAGGTGTCCAAGGGCACATTATCGAACAAGTTATCGTCGTCATCGGCTAGCTCGAGCTTCGATGCAGGCGATTTTGGTTCCACCACCATGTAACCCCGACTCGAGTCATTATTTGCTCCTCGAGCGCGTCCTCCGATGGCTTCGATTGGAGTCACACTTCGGCTGTTGGCATCGGTCATAAACCGGTTGACAGCCAAGAGCGTGCTGTCGAGATCATCCTCATCATTATAATCGGCTGTAGGTGCCTTTTTCTGTCTGCTGAAAATTGCGCTTGTTCTCTTGAGAAGATTATCCGACGACGTCGACGTCTTGAGGGCTCGGGGAGATTCCATTGTGTTGTCAGCGTAATTCGGAATAGGAGGAGGTGGGTTCTCGGGTGCAGCGAGGAGGACTTCATTCGAACGATTGCTGGCCCATGAGTGCTGTGGAGGCTCGATTTTGGAAGATCGGTCAATCTTGATTGGCGAAGGAGCCTTTCCTCTGTCGCCTGCCATGCTGGAGGCTGGTACTGCTTGTTTCGCTTTTTCATCACGCAGTGTCATGACGCTGGAGCGCTTGTCAAAACCCGAAAACATCTTGCTGAAACTGCCACCGAGGTCCAATCCAATGTCTTGGTCCAACTGTGGCGTGACTGTGGCGTCCGTGGATGATGTCGTGGCCCTGGCCCTGCCGGCTTTGTACTGGTCAGGGACTTGCGGAACGTCGGGGGTCTCTGGACTGCGTTGCTCGTCCGCAGGAGGCAAAGGCAGATGTTTCTTGGAGCCACCAAAGGACCAAGATCGGCCTGACTTGAGAAAAGATGTTGGTCGAGGCGTTGCTTGAGGGATACCGTCGATCATTGTCTTTCTGTGGTTTGCCAGCTTCCAATCGTCCTGGCCGCTTAGGTCTGCCGAGGACGGTGTGGTCGAAGCATTGCTGTGTCGGGAAGAGTTGTCGGTTGAGTTGGTCTTAGTGGTATTGTAAGATCCACTGCCCCTAGTGTGCAAGAGTCAGCCCTGGCTCCACTCCAGGCCCCATTGAGCCTTGGCCTCTCCGTCCACCATGAACTTTGTTCGAGACACGAGTTACTGGGGTGACTAATAAGATTGACCATCCTTGTGGGAAATTGGGACAACCCCTAGCACCGCAACGTCGTAAGCCCCACTGGAATGGACCACCAAACAAGACTCACCGATTTCCGTTGGGCTTGACATCAGCGAAGATATTCTCCTCGTAGGATACGTCCACAGCAGTTGTTCTCGGCAGTGCATGGGTTTTGGCGGATAGCCTCACCCCCCCATCAAAAGACCTGCCGTTCGGATCTGACACTTCTGAGCGTTCTAGCACGCGAAATGAGGGAGCTGCAACATCATTGTCGCCTTCCGCAATTGATTTGCGCTTCCCGAATGCGAATCTAGGCATGTGTGCTTGGTGACGGTGGGGGGTTTGCTTCCAGCAGGATCAGCCACGGCCCAGAGATGCTCCAAAGGCAAAAAAGCGGGTTGAAGTATTTGAGCATGCACTGACGGAAACGTGATGCTTAAATTTTGAGTGCTGTCCGTATTCCCGGGCCTTTAGTAGCAATGTATAATGGGGTCCTTGTTCAGCCGGTGATGGCAATACGAGGCGGAGCGCAGTGGCGCAGAGTGGGCGGGCGAATGTGCAGGGTCTGCGCAAAACAAGAAAAAGTGAGATGGGGCGGCGGAGATGTGAAGAGAAAAAATCACGGCTCGAATTCGGATGCCTGGCTCAAAATAATAGATGCGCGTAGCCGGTCAACTGTATTCAGAGAGGATGCAGCGTCAGTAATGCTCGTAAGGTCTTGACATGCAGCCGCCGCCTGCGATCCCCGCTGCTTGGTTTTGGGGGCATTTCAAGAACGGCATGAGGGTATCGCAATGTGCACAGCCAAAGACTGCCATGAGATCGGCACTCGGATGATCAGAGCGGAGACGTCCATGATCACAGCATCTTTTCTGCTGCAACGAGAGCAGAAGGATCCGGGAAGGGGGGGGGGTGCTTTGCGGCATGGCTTGGATGGCGGACACGGCGCAGCTACTTGGCAAACGGGTAGAGTGCTTAAGCCAGTCATAGTAGGACACGTCCTGGAGAGGAGCAACAGACAGCTCCTTGAAGCTCAGAGAAACTGCAAAAGAGACAACGGGTAAACCAACTTACGGGTTCGGTCATCAAGATGAGGTACACCATGA
The DNA here is from genome assembly GCA_011317545.1 of Coniella vitis. Lineage (NCBI taxonomy): Eukaryota > Fungi > Ascomycota > Sordariomycetes > Diaporthales > Schizoparmaceae > Coniella > Coniella vitis. The sequence goes on from WUJK01000003.1 coordinate 1,530,884, forward strand.
GATAAACAGACGGAACGGAATCCTAAATGACGGCGCTCAAGGGAACCAGAAATGAGCGAAGGTCAAGACAAGACCAGGAACGGCGAGGCCCGACGCTGCGACGAGGGCGATGGTGCGAGCGAAAGAGAAAGAGAGAGAAAGAGAGAGGACGAGATTGGGATATTTTTCCTGGTGTTTCAACAATCGAATTGTTGGGTGGTGACGCAAAGATTATGGCGGCGGGCGGGCGCTTGGAGCAGCTGGCGGGCTGGTTGTACCTTTGAGGAAGCGCGTTTCGTCGTCGTCCAGGGTCTCGGAAGGTGCAAGCTTTCGTGAAAGCACAGGACGTCGTCCCGATGCTGTGCTGGGCCGGCGATGGGCACGGCGTGCCTCGAGATGCTGCTGTGCTTCAGAACGAAGGACTAATAGACGCAAAAAGCTCGGAAGGGCCGTCGGCGCACGGTGGCTCAGCCCCGGTCGGCAGCGCGTAGCACAATGTAGCCAAAAAATACAAAGAAAGGGCGTCAAGACGATGGAGCCGGGGCCGTGAGTCAGGTCCAGGGCAGCAAAAAGTGAGAAAAAGAAGGGAAAAAAGAAACTGGGGAGATGGCCAATGGAGAAGAAGGCACCGTCGTTAGGCGTGTTGCGTGTAGCACGGAATAGAGAAGATGGAAAACAGGCAACGACAACAATCGGGTAATGGAAGCAGAGCGAGCGCAGCGCAGCTCGTTGGATGAAAGGGGCCGGCGTGTCCCGGGGGGTTGGCTAAGAGGTTGGCTGGGTGCTGGGCTGGCTGGGCTCGGATCTGCTTTGGGCCCAGCATCCAGGGGCGCTTGTTTGCAAAGAGAGCAGTGAGGTGAGCGGCGGGGAATACTGGGTTGCAGTGACGCCAGCGTCAGTGCCAGCGCCTTCCGCATGGCGAGCCCTGCGAGCCCAGCAGGCCCCTGGCCTTGGGCGGCGTACATAGTACATGTACCCGTCCCGTATTGATCGCCCCTAGCCTTGATGCAGTAGGCCTGGATCCGCATGACATCCTGCAACCAGTTGCCAGCCCATCCTTCCCACTGCATGCGCGCCGCAGTACAGTACTCGATAGCCTTCTACATAGTGCAACTGTGAGTAAGTATCTAGGTAGTTGCTTGTCCAAAGTATGGCTTGCGCTGTCCAGTACGCGCGTACAAAGCATACTAAGCAGATATGCCTTTTCTTTTCTCTAGTCAGTTTACCTTGGGAGAAACCAGAAGACCACTATGAACTCCAAAAAAAAAAAAAAAAAAAAAAAAAAAAAAAAAAAAAAAAAAAAAAAAAAAAAAAAAAAAAAAAAAGTGACAAAGAAAGAACAAGGGTGTGTGATTAAGAGCCTCGCTTCTCTGCAGGTTGCAACCACGGGCTTGGCTGGTGCGCATAGAAGTGCTACTATGTATACTATGTAAGTACAGGCGGTACCTGGGCCGAGAACCCACCAATTGCTATGTACCATAAGTACATGGTAACATTGTACAGAAGGAGCAACCCACTCCCCTCTACTATGTACCAGCGTGCTTATTAGGCACATTCTTGCCGAATAAGCTAAATTTTAAAATTAGCGGCTCCTTGTGCAGATGCGAGCTTGCCATCCAGAAACTTGGCCAACCATCACATGTATCTTCAGCACAGTAACGCGCAGCAAACGCGCGGTGCGCGTGGCACAAAAGGCTGGCTGCTAGGCGCATCACACCGGGTTCCCATCTGAGGATTTTCTGTGTGTATCGTGTCATGGCGAGGGAAGAAATAGTTGGGTTCCATCTGAGACGGCAAGAGGAGAAAGAGAGCTCGCAAACCTGCGGCGCCATCGGGGTCGGAACGAAATCATAAATGAACACTTCCAAACCACTGTGTTAGTAGGTTTGGACGGGATCTCTAGCTGTTGCTTAGCACATGGTAACGTACCCCTCAGCGGTCTCGGGAGCTTGTTTGGACCTGCACACATGCTGTCTCGGGGGCTCTTTCTGTCGATTGCACACTAAACCCCTTGAGTGCTTAGCAGCACCGCCGCCACGGCCCTTCTGCGGTTGCATAATCCAGGCCTGCCTTCACATGCCTGCACCGATCTGTTTGCTGGATCTGGCCAGTTTGGCAGTCCCCCATTCTCCAGCGCTTCCAGGCACAAGGGACCGGCACCGGCACCGGCACCGGCACAGGCACAGAGTACTAGCACAGACACGCCCTGGCTGCATCCGACCAGAGGCGCCCGTCATATTTGGGACGGGTTCGCAAATGCTGCGGTGTACATCCTAGTAGCAGATGGCCCTTCCACCTCAACAAGTACCAGCCGGCCATGTAAGCAGTACAGTTCGCAGCAGCGGCCGGTATGCGGTGACCCAAAGTGTGAATCACTGGGAGAGCGAGGTTTCTGCGGGTGGCTGGACAGAATCTTCCGAGAGAATCTTCCGATGCTGTGCTTTTGACCACCTAGCAGCCAGAGGTACATACCCCATGGCAAGCCAACCTTACTACAGAAGACCACAATATGCTTGCAAACTACGTAGACATCCCATTCTCGCCGTTTCCGCCCCGTTGCCCAAACATCCCACCTGCAACGGGCGTCTCTCTCGGTGTGGGGTGTTTCCCCCTAGCGGTGGCATATGTACCTGCTATGTACATACCATGTACAGCCAAACATTACTCAGAAAATGCCTTTTCCGGACTGTATCACAATCACACTGGTACAATACGCACGGCATCAACAAGGGCTTGGCCCCAAGTAATGCAGCGCAAAACCTGTTCTGTTCGTGTCTGCGAGACATACATGGTACCATGGCGACGGGAAATGGACAAATCGGGGCCACAAAACATCAGTGAGGCATATCTTACATTCTCATTACCTGGTTTCGCTACACACAGCCCAGAGATGGAACGGAGAGAAAGAGAGAGAAAAACACTGGCGAAGCCTTACGAGCTGGCTGAAGCCAGGCCTGCCACATTCAGAATTCATTCAACTGTGTCCACCACACATGTACATGAGTAGTGTCATTATAAGCGTCAGATTGCGACTTTCTCGACCAAAGTATGCCTGGGCAGTGATTCTGTTGTGCACTGCTTTTATCAAGTGGGCCACCGGGCCAGCAGCGCTGCTTCGAACGAGGGGATAGTCTGGGTGTGGGATTTGCTCTGCGAAATGGACTAACAACAACAGCAACGTATGACTACTGTACTATCGCACATACCAAGCAAGGCAATGAGCAATCACTCATAGTACTATGTATGACATGACGGCAAGCAGATCACCCAACCTGTTTCCCCAGCTTCCCCCTGAATCAACTCTCTGGACCGTGCATCAAGAGATCTACCTTGCGTCCCCACCAAGCTGCCCGTGCCAGACAAAGTCAACAGAGTTAAAGCAAAAGTATGCATTGGCGTAGAGTAGTCGGCAGCTAAAGAAACCGAGAGAGATCCAACAGGACGCCGTGGGCAATCACCAACCAAGTCAAGGCATAGGACTCCAAAACCAGCCAAATCTTTTCTCCTTGGCTGGCGCGAACTTGAGCTGCGTGCAGATACTATACATAGTAATAGCACTTGGCATCCTCGGGAGCATTGATCCACTTCTTTGGCTGTACTGGGTATCATAGTATAGTACCAGCTATAGTACACAGCACATCAGTACCCGATCGGCCGTTGCAGGTACATTACTATGTAGATGGTCACCGTGGGTCACCGTGGGTCTGGCCCGTCAAAAATCAATGCTTACGATCCACTTGCCCCCGCAACATCGTGCCATAACTACCTGGTGTCGCCCTCGAACTATTACTCTGTAGTAATAATAGCCCAAGCACCGTGATGGTTGACCGCAGTGGGTGCTACCTCCGGAAGGCGTCTGTCCTTGTTCTGTTGGTTGTCCTGGTTGTGCTATGTAAACAAACGGCTTGCCCCTTCGTGTCCTTTGTTCTTCTCTTCGACATAGAAGTAAAGAACTAACAAGAAAAAAGATCAGCCTATCCGCATCGTACACACTGCAAAACAATATTGGAATAGGTACTTCAGTACTGGATTATGCAGTTGGACCCCCAAGCTCGGCTCCCTTTCCTAACTCAAGCATGGGATTGACAATGCAATTTCCAGACCGTAATCTGGTCTATTCTGCCGTGGCGATCGATCCATGGGGTTTTGGCCTTGGAGCCTCCATCAACCCTATGTACCTTATTAGTTGTAACGTCAATAGCTGGAGACCTCTAATCATCTGCTCGAATCAGTTTCTTTGGGGGTGGGTAGGGGGATGGTTGCTATCAACACGTTCGCTTTTTCGGCTCGGCGCATGAATTCCGACTCAATTCCAGAAGCGCGAAATTGATGGACCGATTCCTTCCCCTTTCTTATGTGCAAGCAAACAGTAAGTGTGAATATGTGGATATTGCAAGTATGTATAATCTCAAGTCTCCACAGGACATTTCGATCATCATCAATAGCAACAATATTGCACGCCATACACGTAGTGATTGCCAAAAGTAACTGTGTTTTCGGTAATGTAACTTCATATCATGTTCGACTACCAAGTCTCTTGCCAACATTTCCGTGCTGCTTTCAGACATATAGATTCATCCCTCAGCAGTCGGCAACTCTGCAAGCCTGTTGTTCTTGCTCTGCCCGGTGAAGCACTCGGTGCGAAATACTTCGTATAGAACACGTTCAGCTCCGTAGCACTTTAATGGTGAAGACATAATGTACATGTGCTTATAGTACCTGCTTGATATACAAGCCACTCCCAGCCTTCAGCGCCAAGCGTATGTACAATAGTACTACATAGTATGCACTCGTCGACCATCTCAGTACGAGGAGGCCTTGATCTTTTTCTCACTGACTGATTTTTTTTTTTTTGGTCGGCCGGGGCCGAATACGAGCTTGTACATAGTAGCTGCCCAAAAAAAGCGCGTGGGGCGCCCTATTGAGTTAATCTGGGCCCCATACGAAGCTGCAAAGAAACCATCATTGCCGCGGCTCCTCCGGAGTGTGCAAAAATGCAGCGTGGCAATCATGATTGATCAACAAAGGCCCAACAAGCAAAGGAGAAGAAAAGAGAATCCATCACGCATACGGCGAAAGCCAGACTGACACTTAATTTACTTGATAAACCTCGGGAGTCCCCACCTGGGACGATGGACTCTAGGCCTAGCCGGTCTGTTTCTATAACGCGCAGAGGGGACAGGTCTAACTAAACCTGCCGTGGCGTGCGTCAGACCCTTACCTTACCACTTTTTACCGAGGTGGATGAAGATGATCCGCCCCTTGTTGTTGGCGTCATGATTGTGCTCTCCCAAGTGCCTCGGGGAAGTTGTGGGAAACCCTCAGCTGTTCGGGATGGCTGATTTGCTTCCCTATGACTTTGGTACCATCAATGTACATAGTAGTCATTCGTCCGGTCTCATTGCATGTCCTCACCGACATTACATTGTCCATTCCGTCATCACAGCTTGAGTAGGTGCAATATACCACAAGTCTGCCGAGCGATGTACGTGCCTGTGTGCAGGTCTTGATCCTTTCAACTTGTTATGTCCGAGGTGTGGTCACTGTACATAGGCAGCACAACAAGCCGCAGGACCGCCAGGACGCCTACATGATACCAGTACGATACGGACAAGACCCCACATGATCAACGCGGGGATTTCTTGGAGGGTGGTTGGGAGGTGCCAGCTACAGTATGTGCGACTGCGTGCTAATGCTTCCTGTACTTGTTCTTGGCTGTTGGCCCACACGACTTCTGGACCGCGTTGCATGAAGTTTCAGGGCGTATCCGAGAAAAAGAACGGGCTTCGTGGGATGCCGCCGAGAGGCTCAGCTCCAGCAATAGACACATCTCGGCCGAGTGGAGTTCTGTCTGGCGCGGCCCTGGGCGAGTCGAAGTACTATATGGCAGATGAGGGCAAGAGAGCCTTTCCTTCCGGACCCGGGGCCCGAGATGCGGCTGCCGTGCGGGTTGCGGCACGGGTTGCGGCAGCAAGGGACCCCGCCTAAAATTCATCTGGCTGCGTGGGGTAGCAAGCTAAAGCAGCTCCAATATTGAAACTCGCCCAAAATACACCGCAACAAGAGCAACACAAGAAAACGCGTTCGCGTTAGACACGTCGAGAGCATCTGCAACCGGGAGGCATTGCCTTGCCATACGCCCAGACCCTTTTTTTTTTTTTCGGAACGCTTCAGCTACCTTGGCCCTGTTCACTCACAGACAAGCCTCGAACGACTTCGCCATGGCTTCCTCGGCTCCCACATCTCCCTGCCGCATCGTGGTAATGGCCAGCGGCAGCGGCAGCAACTTCCAGGCGCTGCTCGACGGACTGGCCTCGAAGCGCATATCCAATGCGGAGATTGTCCGCCTGTTTGTGAACCGCAAGACGGCCTTTGCCGTCACCCGCGCCGAAAAGGCTGGCGTGCCGTCAGAGTACTTCAACATGGTTGCAGGCGGCTTCCAGGCCAAGGGCGAAAAGGACGCAGACAAGCTGCGCGAGGCAAGAACCCGGTACGATGCTGTTCTTGCCGAGAAGGTGCTGGCTGAAAAGCCGGACCTAGTGGTCCTCGCTGGCTGGATGCACGTCTTCACCGAGGCTTTCTTGAAGCCTATTGCGGCTCAAGGTGTGAGGGCTATCAACCTCCACCCTGCTCTTCCCGGTGGGTTGCAGACGGCCTTTGGTCCTTTCTCTTGCCTACGCTGTACTGATGATAGTCTTCAATGTCCCAGGCAAGTATGACGGTGCCGGCGCCATCGAGCGCGCATTCCACGACTTCCAAGCCGGCAAGCTCGAGAACAACAGAACTGGCATCATGATCCACTACGTGATTGCAGAGGTTGACCGTGGCGCACCCATCCTGACCAAGGAGATTGAGTGCAGAGAGGGGGAGAGCCTGGAGGACCTCGAGCAGAGGATACACTCGCACGAGCACGAGTTAATCGTGGCAGCAACTGCAAAGGTCGTAGACGAGATATTGGCCGAAAAGAGCAAGAGGTAAAACGAGCTGTTGTGCTATGTTTTGCAGTCTCTGTGCCCTACGACGGGCACGCTCGCACACCCTTTGCAGCGAGGCTTCCGCAGGGACCCTGTCGGGCTGGCTTTGTGTTTAGATTCCAGCACTCTCGAGGCATTCCGTTCTGAAGCTGCCCCTACGGTGTATTGCATCTGTTGGTCACAGCATGGAATCTTGAACAGTACCCAGTCTTACATCTATTCTGGATCTATCGATGCGCAAGCAATCACCAGCATGTCTTGGCTGCTCACGACGCAGCCCCAAAAGAACGGGCTCAACAGAAGAAGAAGACAAAACCAGAGTGTTTTAAGTAGCACCGCAGGATCTGCAGACGAGCAGCGAATCCACAGACTGGCAGCCTGGGCAGTCGTCGCAAGCTGGCACATGTTTCAAACTCTCCCACACGTGGAAGGCCATCATTGCGCTGTCATCCATCTTGTGTGTACTACTGCCCTTTGACTGGGAGCGTATCTCTAACCGCAGCACTACCGCGTTGAAATGGCATGGTAAGAAAGTACAGCAAAAGTGTGCAGGACTTCCGTCAATCCAAATGCAGAGCCAGGCGGTCTTTGACATGATTAGCGTAGCAACGTGGCTAGGAGACAATACATGTACAGCCGCTCGAATCAGAACAACGTCCGAAGAATGTGCGGTGAAGATGATCGGATTGTCCAACAAATGCTCGGACATGGACCGTACGTCACCAGTCCGGGGCGCTGAGGGAGGGCATGGATCGGCAGCATATATGAACAGTGAGAGGGACAAGACGGGATTGAGAGCGTTTCTTTGAAAAGAAAGAAAAGACTTGCAAGGAGCTGCATGTGTGTTGTTTCCCGGGGGCCAGAAAAGGCTGTCGTGTGTAGATCGACAAAACACTCCAAACCGGCAGTATTGAACATCCGGGGCGTAGGAAGCTCAATTAGTGCAATCATTTGGCGCTTGACGAGTCCACCTCGGCCTTGGCAGACGGCAGCCCCCAACAACCGTGGAAGAGCTAAGCAATGTGTCCTGGAAGCAGCGGAGCTGCAAATGCTGTAGGTGTCTAGAATGAAGCTCTCGCGTGTACTGTGTATACCTGATGTGACGGAGATGGAGACGGTAAGAGCCGCCTTTTGCGCGGTGTTGGACGCAAAAAGCCTGACTTGGCGGTGTCTTTTTACCGTCAAGGTTTCTCAACCTCCATCACGCATTCTTTGAAGCCACGTCCCCGCCATCCCTTTGGTCTTGGTCACACCCTGAAAGAATCACCAAGCCGCCGACGAGATTTTGTTTCGCATCGCCATAGGGCACACTCTAGACTTTTGCCACCGGCGCGCTTGGTCCCCATTCCTTGCTCCCGGTAGCATCAACCTTGAGCCAAAAAAGTTGCTGCAGTCGTCGGCCGCCGTGCCTCTCTCACACGCACCCACGAAGCGGCACGCTGCGCTAGCAAAAGTAAGCAGCAGCAGCAAACGGCCACACCCCGCCATTGCCCTACCGGAAGCATGGCATCTCTGTCACAGGGGCGGCGCATCCCGGCTCTCGTGCCGGACCACGAAGCCAACGCCTTGGTGCTCAAAGGCCACGGCACGCTGTCCAACCTCATCCGGACGCGATCCAATGCTTCCTCCAGTAGCCCGCACTGGAAACACGCCTCGGACGATGAGGAGGAGGCGATCGGGTCGTCGTCTTCGCCCTACCTGGAGCGGTCTTCCTTTCGACACCGCAACAGCTTCCCGCCGGGTTCCAGTGGCGATGATGGCGAGCACGAGCGCCGGCCCGCCGCCGATGAGCGCCGCCTGGCAGAGCTGCTCCACGAGCCTCGTATGCGCTCCATGCGGCTGATTGGATACCCCAACACCCGCTATCAGTGGGCCAAGTACTGGAAGACAGACGAGCAACTCAAGTCGATCAAATCGAAGCCGGTGCGAGAGTACTATGAGAGGACAAATTATCTCATCCAGCAGTATGTCTACATTGACAAGCTGCTGGACTCGTCTCTGCCCCACGATTTGCTCAACGAGTACAACAACATGACCGCCTCAGCGTTCCGTCGTGGCGTGGAGGTGCCTCAAACGATATCGGAGGAGGCTTCGACATCGCCATTGGATAGCCACATGCACCAAGCATCTGTCGCCAACCACCACCACAACAACTACAACAAAAATGCTCATGCCAGTCTTGACGGCTCTAGCTCTGGTTCTCCTGCGGAAAACGTGTTAGCCTATGGCTCCGTGGTGAAAAAGGTGAAGCGAACTCCGAAGGACATCTACCGGCCAGCCGAGACCTCGCCGCTCATTTACAGTGAGGTTCTGGACAATAGTGATAGTAATGACGAGGAGGAAGACGGTGACGCAAAGCCCGAGATTCCAATATTCGAAGACGATGATGTGGATAGCGGTGCTCGGATTGTCACCGTGGCCATCTACGTCAACTTTGCTGCCAATGCCATTCTCCTTGCCGGAAAGATCGCGGTCATTATCACTGTTCCTAGTGTCTCGGTCTTGGCAAGCTTGGTGGACGCGGCACTGGACTTTTTGTCCACTGTCATTGTATGGATTACGACGACGCTCATTTCACGTCAAGACCAATATCGCTACCCTGTTGGGAGAAGAAGGCTGGAGCCGGTTGGCGTACTTGTGTTTTCGACCATCATGATTACATCCTTTGCCCAAGTCGCTATCGAAGCCATTTCGAAATTGGCGTCTGGAGACCACAAGGTGATTCAGCTGACAGTGCCTGCCATCGCGATCATGCTCTCAACCATCGTAATCAAGGGCTTGTGCTGGTTCTGGTGCCGGTTGATCAAGAACTCGAGTGTTCAAGCACTTGTGAGTATGACAAAAACTGAGTCGCCGACACCTGCACGATACTCTTGTGACCATGACTGATGAACACTACAGGCTGATGATGCTATGACGGACATGATCTTCAACGCTGGTTCCATTGCTTTTCCTATTGTGGGCTTCTATGCTCAGATATGGTGGCTCGACTCGCTTGGTGGTCTGTTGTTATCTCTGGTTGTCATCTTCAACTGGTCGCGTAACGCAAAGGAACACATCAAGAACCTCTGCGGGTTCAGCGCGACCGCCGACCAACGAGGCGTCCTCCTATATCTGACCATGCGTTTTGCCAAGACCATCAGACAGATTCAGGGTTTGCAGGCGTACCATGCCGGTGACAAGTTGAATGTGGAAGTCGATATCGTCTTGGATGCGAGTACGTCCCTGAAGGACAGCCACGACCTTAGGTAAGTTGCCATTGCCCCTTAGTGAGCTGGTAACTGATTGTCGACAACAGTGAGAGTCTACAATATGTTCTTGAGTCTGTGCCCATTGTGGACAGAGCTTTCGTGCACGTTGACTATGCGAGCTATAACCTGCCGACACACATGGAGCAGCAGTCGAGATGATGGAAACTCGGAGCATTGGCACCGTTACGTCCACGGATACTTACTTTAGCATAGCAGATTGAATTGCGCCCCACCAAGATAGGGCGCTATAAGGGCGTTGCGTCCACGGATAGGACATAAAAGTCTGAGCATTTCAAGCATCACAGTCAAACAACTACAAGTGTCTATCCTCATCTGGTGGACAAGCTCCTGAACTTATTGGATGAGGATCAATCTTCTCATATATCATTATAATCGGTGGAAAGGAATGGGAGCAACCGGCATTGACCGTCGCATGTGTTTGAGCTCCATTCATATGGTGGTCCTCGCGATCAGACACAATCTAGAGCCCCCCCCCCCCCGGCCCAAGACCATCTCAGGATCACTTCTAGAGACGAGATGGAGCTTCCGGCATCCCGGTTTGGGCTTCGTTGGCGAAATTTCATTATACGATGGAGGGAAAACGTCAATGACTACCAGTCTGGCCAGGCGCGACCCCTTGGTCGGTTGGCGGCAAGGCGCCGTGCCTTCCTTCTTCACATCTACCATTTTCGCACCTGCCTGGAAAACTACCTAGGTAGTCACCACACCGGAAAACCGACTTTCACCTTCGGCAGACCTGGTAGTCCACAATCATAGCTAACTAGGTCATCAATTACCGCACGGATAAAGCTGATATGAAGGCTACATCTACCTACAGTCAATATCATCCATCTCATGCCGCCTCCGTTTCAAAAATGCCGATTGCAGCATTATCATCAGACGTCGTCCGCCAGCTTGGCTCATCGGTTGCCATCGCCACGCCGCTCGATTTGGTCAAAGAATTGGTAGAAAACGCAATCGATGCTGCCGCAACTTCAATTGATGTTCTTGTATCCGCCAACACACTCGACAGAATCGAGGTACGAGACAACGGCCACGGTATCCACCAAAGAGACTACGATGCTCTCGGACGACCAGCTCGTACCAGCAAGATCACCACCTTCAAAGACCTCCATACACTTGGCGGTGCTACGCTTGGCTTCCGAGGCCAGGCACTGGCAAGTGCAAATACGCTGGGGATGGTCACCGTCACCACGAGGACGGCCGACGAAGCCACAGCATGGGCTCTGCAGCTTGTCTTCGGCGTTGGCGGTGTGGAGACGCAGAAGCGAACCTCTGGTCCTATAGGTACCACTGTGAGCGTCAGATACCTCTTTAAACATCTTCCGGTGCGTCAGCAGGTTGCTATCAGAGACGCGTCAAAGACCATACCCAAGATCAAGCAAATGCTTTATGCCTATGTGCTGGCCAGACCACAGGTCCGGTTGTCTTTCAAGATACTGGGTCCCGGATGCCAGCAGCCATGGTGTTACTCCCCGCGACCCCAAGCCACCGTGAAAGAAGCCATTATCCAGGTCTTTGGCACAGATGTCATGTCCCAGTGCCTTTTCGAGACAACATCAGGCCGAGACAAGGACGACGGCACACCAGACGGGAAACATTTCACCATTGAGGCTGTACTCCCAAAGCCAGGCCAACTGTTCAAGGGTTCCTATTTCGCCGTAGACTCTCGGCCCGTCTCAAGTCATCGCGGGACGGCAAAGTTGTTGCTTGCAAGCTTCAAAGCTCACCTTTCCGATTCAGCGCTAGGAAGTAAGGATCCAAAGGCCCTGAAAAATTCGCTTCTCTGCGTCAATATTCGTTGTCCGCCCGGAAGTTACGACCCAAACATCGAGCCATCCAAGAACGATGTTTCTTTTACTTGCCCTTCTACTATTATAGAACTTTTCGAGCGTCTGTGCCAACACGTATACCAAGAGCAGCCCCCAACGCCACTCACATTCCAAGAACCGGCCCAGATAGTTGACCAAGCGCAGATGCTCACGCCGCCCCCAAGTGATCAGAATATCGGGCACCCCAAATCCGTCATTTCGTATTCAAACACTCAGACATCGCGTCGTGAGTCGACCGAGACGCAGAATTCTCACCACACCGTCCACCGAGAAAGCCTAGCGCTCCCGACAACATCCAATCAGCAAAAGAAGGATAGAGGCTGGCTGATCAACATGTCAGCGGACCCTGACGACTCATCCGATCAAGAGTTCCAGCCGAGCGCAGCTCATTCCGATGTGCAAATAGAGCAGGAGGATTCAATTTCGTGTCAAGACCTCAACCCGTGGACGATTGCCCAGCTGGTGGCTCCTGCTCGACAGTCAGTGAACATTGCTCCTGCAGAGGTCTCAGACGCAGCTGAGCACGGAGAAATCACCCCTTCTCTTGACAAATCTTTTGATGAGACTGTTGTGTCACCTACCACAGTCTTGGGACACCCGGGGTCTACTTTTAGTGCGCGTACTCTTTCTCCGCGTCCGAGTCCTCAACGTAACCGCCTCCCAGAGTTGCGACGAATAGGAGCAAATGAGTCCTTCTTGAAGGCAACGCTGTCCCCCCACCAAGGATTAGAGCTTCTGGCACTCCGATCTCATACGACTCCAAACCATCTCTTGCGACCATCGAAATGTCACGGTCTCGATCTGGTAGAGTATGGCGGACCAGACAGACCTGCACCGGCATCTATATCTCTCGGAGCGTCTTCGTTTCCAAACAGTCGCAGACCCCAGACTCGAAAAGTCACTACAATAAACCCAAATCCACTCTATCGGAAACCAAGGAGTAATACTACCAAAAAACCACGCTTGCCAACGACTGAAAGCCAAAGCGGTCAAGAGTGTGAAGAGTATGCAACCAGTGGCCGCCGGCAGCCCGGATCTGGGCTGGAAGAGCTGCACCTTGTACAACCAAGACTGCCTTCGGCTGCCCCATCCACTTACGACATACGATCTTTTATGACAGTAAATGCACCAGTACGACTTCCCAACGTTTCTGAGACAGCTGAGAAGTGGGAGGATGGAGATGCGCGCAGATACCTGATAAGAAGGCGGTGCTCGCAAGCGGCACACCGCGAAGCAGATCGTGTTCCTCTGAAAAGAGTCAAGACGGAAATGCTTCCTCTCGAGAACTCGCCTGAAGATGATCAAATCCAAAGACTTGTTCTGCAAATTGTGGTTCCAGCTGATAGTTTCCAGGGGGTCGTCAGCTCCGCAGTTTCGGATATCAATTTCTGCGCCGATAGCCAAGCCCACCACAGCCTGAGCAACGACATGGACTTGGAAACTGCGACAGATGTTGAAGCAAGACTCAAGAAGCTTCTTGGTAAATGGTCCGAGAAGGCATTGAACGTCAAGGCTGATAAGGTTGCCCTGAACCTTCGGACCATTGTCAAGGGCAAAGGTGTTCCTGACTAGACAATACGGCTAGTAATGCATCATAAGCAGCAGCAGAGTATCTTTTGTATGTGCTTATAAGAGCTAGTGGTGTGTGCAACGGTGCATTCCTACGTTACTTTTGGGAGCTTATAACACCTCTCGGCTCAATTGATTGCTATACTGGGACGTTTTTGTGTGTTGTACATTTAGCTAGTCGTCAGATCATCTCAAAGCACACTACTCTAATTTGAACAATTTGAAGATCGCTGCTCCCGCGTGCAGACCTTTCGTGCAGACCTTTGAAGGATTGAATCCCGGCGAGTCTGAAGGGCAGGAAATTATACATACCACTTTTCGACTAAGTGACATTGATATTCCCCCCCCCCCCCCGGCTCTTTCTCTGCCCGCGCACTACGCCTTTGTACTTATGCGGCCAGCGCCCGACTTACTTGGCGGAGACAGTGCTCACTAACCATAAGCAAGCAGGCAGCCCATGTAAGAACGCGTCTCTTCTTACATTGCACAAGCGCATGTGTATTTTTCTTTTTTCTTTTTTTTTTTTTTTTTTTCGAATTTTGAATTCGTTGGGCTAGCTACTACCTGAAGGTAGGCAGGTTTCTCGTATAGTTCCTTTTTGCCAAGAAGACGGTGACTAGCGAGAACTTGGACGGAAGAATGTCTATTTATTGCCCAAGACACTTACTTCCCAGGGGTAGGGCAGTAGAGTGAGGCAAAATTTTGTCTAGATTGCAGTGTCGGTTTTAGTTTTGCCTGGGAGGAAGAAGGGGAGTAATTGAGGAATATCACTGTACAGTGTAAGACGCAGAAAGAGAAAGAGAGAGAGAAAAAGCATGCGACGACGGGGAAAGGATATTTGAGAACGGAAAGAAAAATGGAAAAAAGAAGGAAAAAAATCCGAAGGATAAATTTACAACAGTATATACATAGGTAGTTAGTTCCTATTCAAGCGTGCGGATCCTGCAACCTCATATATATAATATTTGTAACGACTCATCAACTCGCACTCAAGGCGCTGTAGCCGGGAAACAAAAATAACGGAGTTGTCTTACTGCCACAAACGTTTTTCCTTTCCTTTTCCGTTGTTATTGTTGCTGTTTTCGCTGACCGTTAAAAGAGACACGTCTTTAGGGGGGGGAACATACATGGTGTCTGCTAACACGCCAGATGGCGGCGGTATGGAGTAGAAAGCGGACAGGAGATTTATAATTGGCTCCTTTCTCGGGGCTTGGAATTAGCCAAATTGTTGTTGTTTCTCAAAAAATGATCGACAGTGCCACCTGTACCAGCCGTCGGGGGAAAGGGGATCCCAGGGAGGGCAGCATAATGCACTGTTTTGTAACGGTGTGACATCTGTAAATACTCACACACGTATAATATGTAGATGACTGGAAACTGGGGCGGACAAGACGGAAGCTGGGTGGCTCTGGGTTGTTGGTGATCGGTGGATTGTTATTGTTGTTGTTGTTGTTGTTGTTGTCTTATGGCAGTGATGGTTGGCATTTTGCAGTGCTAGGTAGTACAAGGTGCCCGGCCAGGGATTACAATACCCAAAGAAGATCGAAAAGCATTGTGATTGATCGCCTCGGCAGCGTCCAAGGATATAGCGTGCTGTGTGGAGAGTGTATCATGTTCGGGCAATGATGCAATAATTGTTCTACTGGCTTGGGAGGAAAAGGCAAGCGGAGGAAAAGCTTACTCGTAGAATTCACATCTGGCTGTTGGTCACGACGGAAACAAAAGTGAGTAGATGCCATTTCATCGTACATTGCTATTACTGGCTTCGGCTGCGGAACTCGGCAACATCAGGAATGATCGATGTGTAGAGTGCGTAACCTGTGGCCAACCTTGGAAGTTGAAGCCATCATGGCTTTGCGCAAGGGGCTCGAGTCGGGTGACTTTGGCTGGCGAAAAGGAGGAGAAGGGCTGGCTATTCGTCCACAGGTACAGAATACTTGGTACAAGGTGCAGCTTGTTGGCCGTACTATAATCGGTTCGATCGAAACCCTGGACGGCCAGGTGGTTGGGGCCCGGTTCTCGTATTTTCCTGCTCTGGTGTTGGTCGTTTCATCTTTTAGCTTCCCCCATCCCATAGCCTTCAGCAGTGCCCACTGGCCTGCTCAGCGCTTGCTCGGGTTGGGCATGCTCTGACGCTGAGCTGGCCAGCTCTGGCTCCTGGACGATGTACGTATGCTCTCGCTTCAGCGGCTCAATCCACGCGCTCCCCCAGGGTGTTGTCATTGTGTCCACAGGGCACCCCTGTAGCAGTGTGGCAGTGTGGGCTAGTGGATCTCTTTTTCTGCAGCACTGCACCCAGCCTGCCAGCCTGCCTACATAGTACGGGACAGCGGGAAAACGAGCAACAGGGGTGGGCGGCCCACTGCCTAGCAGCCCATCCCGTAATCCCGGGAGCATGGCAGTAAGTCATTCTCGAAGTTGCGAATTGCCATTCCGACTTGGTCCATCCATCCCTTACCCAAAGGGAGAAAAAAAAAAAAAAAACCACCCTCTCACCATCATCTCACCACCACGTCTGTACGCTTCCCAGCTTGCGACCTAGCAGCGCCAGACGTCATCAGCGCAAAAGCTTCCTCCAGTGGCGCTTCGATTCGACACCGGGCCCCTTGGTCAGCTTGCAATCGCCCGCCTTTTGTCTGCAGGCCTGCGACCATCTCACGGCAGAAAAGCGCGTGTGCCCTGTACTTTGTCCTCGTATCACCACCGACCCCTCCCTCCTGGCAGCCAGCAACCCTCTGCCACATTAGTCGCGACGCTGCCCCTTGGGCCTCCGGATCCTCCTCCGCCATCCATTCCTGGCCCCATTACCGCGCTTCTTGCCTCCCGCGGCCGACCTGTGCAGTGGCCGCATCAAGGTCGACAAATCGAGAAGCTTTTCGTGCCGAGTCGACGGCGGCTGCCTCGTCACCCCCGCCTCCACAGCACCAGAGCAATAGCGCCGCTTCCGTCCCGCAATCTTCCCAAAATGCCAGTCATTTGAGAGCTCCTGCAGTTTCGTTCGTGGATTCCGGGAGACGCGGCTCTCGCTTCTGTCCACCCGTCTGTCCAACCATGCGCCTGCACGGCGCGATTCCTCCACAGACCGAGCGTAATGCGCCAAGGCGTTGCCTCCAACATGGTGCCAAGACGATGAGTTCGGAGCCCACCCAGGCGATTGTTGAGCGCGAGGCCTGCCGCAACGCGCGAGCTGGTGTGCAAAGGAGCAGGACGCAACCAACGCTGCATGAATCTGCGGGTCAAGACACGGCGGCGATTCATTCCAGTCAAGTCCCAGAGAATGGCGCTGAAACTCGCACAGCGATAAGACACGGAGGCGGTCGGCATGGCCTCTCGCGACCGAACCACACCATGAGCCCCTCTCGTACTCTGCTGCTGACTCTACTTGTCCAACCCGCACGCGCTGTCTTCATCTCGCAATGGGCCAACTGCCTCTCGCCCTCCATCAACGCCACTGACCCTATACAGCTGCAATGGGTACCGCTCTATGTAGGGACCGTCTTCGCGACGAGCGACACCGGCCACAAACTCACAGTTACTGTTTGGGGAAATGTGACGGGCACTTATTCGACCACAGACACCACCGACACCAACTTCACTGCCACAGAAATCTTGCGCGACCCTTTTCCCACGAGCGCGGCCAAGATCACGACGCTGCACAGCGAGATCGACGTTCTGACGTACGAGCCGTACTCGGCCGACTTTGACTTTTGCGATAATGCTCTCACCAACGCGACCTGCCCGCTGGGTCCCGTCACTGACACTACTAATATGTACGTATACTCTCCTTCTTTTTCAGATGTGAACCTCTGGCATCCTTGGATGAAAGCAAGAACGGGGAGCAACGAGGAAAGCCTTCCACGAAACCGAGCCTTGGACGGAAGCAACTTCTGCGCCACTTTGCTCCTGGCAGGAACCGCTTCAAAATCCTGACGCTACAGCAAGGACGATTCGGCTCGCCTTGATACCACTCTTGTGGCAATCAATATATATATATATATATCTGGTGCTGCGCGCAATTGCACTGTTCCTTATGACTGCACTACTCTGTCGCCATGCTTCTCCTATCCTGCAGGCCGATTGTTGCACCAACTTGCAGCATCCTTGTACAAGCCCCGAGTTGGCAAGCAGTACTAACGTGGAAATGACTGCAGAATAATTCCGTATGGTCTGCCGTCAATATCTATGGAAAAGGTTTTTGATACGAGCTATGCATTTACATCTTTCTCGCCAACATTGTACGCTACGCAGCATTTTCCTTCATCTTTGGTCCCTCTTCCTGCACAGATGATCGATTCCTACAGTGAGAGGACGGCACGTGCCCATTCTTTCTACCTGCTTGGGGAAAACAAAAGCAAGGGTGTCCAAGGGGGGGGGGTGCCTTGATGGTTAATATTGATCATGTCACGAGAGATGCACCATATTGATGCAAGCACTCAACACAACCATCGAGAGCTCATGTTTCTGTTATACAGCATACTACATATGGTTCGGAGCGTACAGAAGCTGACATTGATCCACAGTGAAATTATTTATGGCGACGCTCAAGCAACACAGATTGGGTGCATCTCAGCAACAGTTACTCCTGATCTCGGCGGCTTGGCTTGGATGTTGAAGTTTCTGCCTCTCTTTGTTCTGATATTTGTAGGCTTTGCCACAATATTTGCCAGCATTTACAGTCCCTGGGGCACCACAGACATATTCCACTGGAGCTCAAATTTCGGACGACACAACGACCTGCTTCGTCTAGTGACGCCCGGGTTTGGCGATTGTCTTCAGTACATACAATTCATCGCACTCACTGGCGGGCTGAGCCTTGACTACCCCGGTTTCTACCAGCCTGTCGTGAGCCAGGCATCATGGTCCGCACTGATGTTCAACGAGAGCTTCGTTACCAAGGACGTGGGCTGGCGAAGCCTTGTTGACGGGGTTTACTACACAAACGGTACCTATGGCCTGCAATCATACGCACAGCTGGTTGGCATAGGCCATACGGTAGATATCTGGGCTGGGATGATGATCTGGCTCCTGATTGTCATTGGCAGCGTGACTGTCATCACTCAACTGGCCTTTGCCGTGCAGTGGCTCTACCGATATGTGAGGAATGTGCAAGAGGAAGACTTGCGCAACAAGAACCTGCCGTTTACCGTCGGAAATGTGGTCCGTATCGTCTTCAACTTTTTCCTCCTCCCGTTGGTGGCGCTGTCCATGTTCCAACTGGTGGTCTTCTCTACAGATTATGCCTACACTGGGGTCCTCGCGGCAGTGACAATCTTGCTGCTTCTGGTTTTTGCAGCATGGCTTCTGTACCTCATCACTACGACGAAACCGCGGGCTGTTCTGTTTGATGACCTCTCAACTGTCCTTCTCTGGGGCCCTTTATACAACACTTATTCGGACGAGGCAGCCACGTTTGCGCTCATCCCTGCTCTCCTGACTTTTGTCCGCGGTATCGGCATCGGTGCAGTACAGCCCTCAGGCATTGCGCAGATAGTCGTTTTGGCCATTTGCGAGGTTGTACAGGTTATTTCCCTGCACGCCTTCAAGCCCTTCTCCTCGCCAACATCCATGAACGCCTACCACACGCTCTTTGCGGTTCTGCGGTTTGCGACCATCATCCTCATGACCACTTTCATCGAACAATTGGGCGTCTCCGACCAGTCCAAGGGCTGGGTGGGCTATGTCATACTGCTCATCCACGGCGGAGTCTTGGTCCTGTGCTTCATGTTGAACGCATTACAGACAAGCATCGAGGTTGTTGCTCGGCTGATGGGCGCGGGTGGTGATGACAACAGGGGCCTATCACAGGGGCCATTATCAAGGATATTTGGTGCACGGCAGCTGTCGCGGCGGACCTCGCGGCGTGGTGCGCAGTCAAGACAGAGCCAACTATCAAGTACAGCAATGCTCGCGGCTGGCGAGGCCGGGAAAGGAGGCTACATTGCCCCCAGTGGGCGCGTACGAAGCGAGTCTGCCGGTAGCGTCAACATCCTCATGAACCACCGCCACCAGAGAAGCTCATCCGCCTTCGACACCTTGAGCTTTGACGCGCCCCCATCACGGTTCGACAATGGCAGCACGTTTACGCCGACAACACCTGGTGAGGCCAGCACGTACTCCTTCCTGCCGTCGCCTGCTGCAGGCCCGAATCGCCATGTCTTGCCTGCCTCTGCTCTGGTCGCAGACGCGCCAGGAGACACATTCTATAGGCCACCCAGGAGACGCAGGCCAACGATTGAGAACCAATCAGCTCACGAAAGGGCCCGCGCATCCTGGGCAACAAGCGGCGATCTCTCCGAGGTGCCGCGGAGCCAGGCCGGTCCTACAGTGGAGCCGCCGGAAAATGACACCCATGACCGCGGTGGTCCAGCTCCCATCGCATACTCCACCCTCGACTTTCCAACAAGGACGGATTATGCGACACGGGAGGTCGACTTCTATTATGGTGTCCAACGCGGTTCAAAACTGAATTCGGGGGCGCCACAGAGACGCCTGGGCACCGGGCCCGCAGATCCTACCGGCCCGGTAGCCACGGCCACGGGCTGGTTCAGGAACGTCTTTGGTGGAAAGAGAAAAGAAAAGGGCAAGGGATTCGAAGTGGTCCGAAGCGCCCGCATGCCTCCAGCCATGCGAGCGGGTGGAGGGGATTACGACGACACAGATCCCCCCGAAGGAACACCAGTCGCCATGGGCGTGCTGCGAAGCGGGCCAATTGATTCGGATTCGGACGATGGCCACAAAAGACACGACGCCGCCACTACGACGAGTCCTGAGGGTCCTGCTGTGACGGAGCGGCTACTCGACCAGGAACGCGCCAGTTTGGACGAGTCTGGCGACGAAGCTGAGGTGCCGCGCTCCGCTGAACCAAGAGGGGCGCCTGTCTTGCAAGATATCGACGCCGGCGAAGCCTTCAAGATGCCCAGCGGGAATGTCTCAAGGGTGGGGAGCCGAGGTGCAACTTCTTCGCGCGAGGACGCACCCCAGTTGCCCAGGAAGAGCTCCAGGCGCAAATCGGACCTGATACAGGGCCTCGTCCTGGACATTCCAGGAAATCATGCCAGTCTGCAGCCGAGCCCCGTCGTTGAGCAGCAAGCAGAACAAGCGCCTCACTCACAATTGCAACCTTTGGCGACGTCGCGGCTCCCATTCGAGAGCCGTAGCTCGTCGTCGAATCGGGCGCCATCGGTGTCATCTCTGGGGGAGACGGACTCTAGCGATCTCCATCGCGTATCAAGCGAGCAGCGTCCAACGAATTTGGGAGCTGTGCACGTTCACCATGGAAACATCAGCCGCTTTCCCTCGGATCATCGGGGAAAGATACAAGGAAGGGAGGCTGAGTTTGTGGATAATTGAAACAGCATGGAAATACATACATTGTTGAGGGACTATGGAGACATACCATCAATACATGTCTTCAGACCATATTCTACGCTCTAGCCATCTTGTCTCCATCCCCTGCTATTCTCCCAGTCGTCAACGGAAGTACACTGCCGACAACAAATTTCTAGAAAGAAAAAAAAAGACTTTGACATTAGGGCATTTACAGCAAAAAAGCCAGCAACCTCAAACAAATATTACTCTGAGCAATGGATCAGCGAACAAAGCGGGCGTCTGCTCTTTTTTATTTTCTTTCTAGGCTAAAGAGGAGAGGAACGTCTTAGTACTATACAAACAACAGGGCGGGCAGTCATATCGGGAACACACGGAATTTCTTGTTTATTCTAATAATTTGGCTTGACCAAACTGGGGGACTGGGGGAAAATCCATCGTTTTGTTTTCTTCCTTATTGACGTGGTGTCAATCCTTCTCGTTCTGTTATTTGGTTCACTTACTCTACCTAGCGATGGCGTATCAGAAAAATTATCCTTGGTTGTGCATCACTGATTGTTTCTTTCCACGGCAGGCGATGTGGTTAGCGAAATGGATACTCTGCTCTTAATCACACAGAATACAATGCTTTGAGAAGACCTCGGTTGGTCAGATGCAAAATGCTGGGCTTTGAAACGAATGTATCATGCTTTCTGCTGCCACTGAGCCGCTCTAGTACCACCGTCCTTGAGCCGGTTGATCATCTACATGCTTTTGCTTTGCTCATATATCTCTGCCTCGGCATGGACATATCTTGCCCATCTCAATGCACCTCGAGCGGCCAACATGCATTGTATCGTCGAGCCCGTGTACCATGAGAAAAAGCAAAGCAGCTCAGCCCTCTGTCGGCCACATTTCGAGGGAGGATGGGCATTCTCAGAACTCTGTAACCGTATATTTGCTCAGCAATCAGACTTCCAAATACAAGAACGAACTGGCAATTCCCCCCCCCCTTTTCTTTAAAATGTTTTGTCTTGGAACCCCCAAGGGGGGTTGGGGGGGGGGGGGAAACAGCGCTCATGCATTCTCAAAAGGAAATATACTATGTTACTTACGAAAGCACAGGTTTCCATCACGGTTTTCGATCCGCTCAGTCAAGTTGATGTCGCGGTCCTCCCACTCGCCGTCCTCTCGTCGAAGTCTAGCGCGCAGGATGGGCTGGTTGTCTTCCCAATCGAAGCGAATGTCTTGGGCTGTTTCGGAAAAGTCTGAATGTGGTTGGGGTGTTTTCTCTGGTCAGCGCGTGACGAAACGGGTGTGTAATTTTTTTTCTTTTTTTTTTATACCACCTGTGTACATGCTCGTCCCAGAGCGTATGCTCCCAGGATGTCTCCCAGTACCCCAAAAGGTTCCAAGAGCGGTGGGCAGCAGCATGGGGAAGGAGGGACATCAGAGGACAAGCCAGCTGCTGGTGGCGGTGGTGGTAGTGGTATGGTGGGGATGGTTGATTTGACGTACTCGCGGCACCCCATTGGAAAAATCCTATAGTACCACACTTTTGTCAGTCTCCATCTCAAGTGTTTGCCAAGCAGATTGATGTGTGCGTGTGTGTGTCATGTACGGGGGAATAGGATGTGCGCGTACCATTTTCGTTGCCAATGCAAGTGTCCAGGTCAATTTCAGAGTCAACAAAGTCTCCATCCTCTCTGGCAACACGGCATACGAGGACGTGGCCGTCTAGGACGCGGCAAGTGTCACGCTCGCAGGACAGGTGGAAGTTGGACATTTTGGCGTTGAGGGGGGTTGTAGTAGTGGTGTAAAAGGAGTAGGGTGTGTGTATGTGAGAAGGTCTGGGCCGTTTGGGTGAGTGATCAATGAGTTCTCTAACAGAGGGCTATGTGTTGTATAGTTTCTGGACCGCATTGAAGAGGATAGGAAGGGGACTGACTGCTCGAGCTTTATATAACCACATTTTTTGTTTGCCTCTCAAGCCAAGAAACCCCCCGTTGGCCAGTTGGCAAGTTGGCAAACCGCTGCGCTGTAAGCGTCTCAGCCTCTCATTGACTTTGTCTGACCGACTTTGGCGTTGTCACATTTGCTTAAGTGTCACCGTTGATCGCCCCATCATGGTCCCACCAGTTGTCAAGCTCCATATCCGCGGCAGAATGAGGGGGTTCACGGGGTCCAACAGGAGGGGGTGAGTCGGGTCGTGAGTCAATAATAACCAAGGGGTCGGTCGCAGCTGCAAAGGACCAATGTCGTCGAATTAAACATTCTCCAGCTTTCTTTCTCGCTCAACATCTCTCCGTCCCGCCTCCTTTTCCGGACCCCCTTGTGATTGGAGCCTGTACGGGCCACCTGAGGCTGGGGATATGTATGTACACACGATGGGGTTGTGCCAAGACTCGAGTTGAGGCAGTGCTCTGGATGCAATTGGGTCTGAGCTGGCCTTTAGTCAGTGGCCCAAGCTTGCTTGTCTTGACGTATGTACTCCATAGCAGGATGATGATTTTGGATGCGAGAGCATTTGCCTCACCCTTTTTATTTATTTTTTCTCGGAGTAGCATGGTAAGTGATAGATCAGCTTTCGGCAGCGCAGTTAGAGGAGCTCGTTTCGTGTGTACTCGACCGGTCAACGGATCTCCAGCAGAGGCAGCTAGGCACACAGTCTTAGTTCCTCAGCGTACAAGCCACTTCACAATAATTTGCCTAGCATTATGCAAAGGTGGGCCAGAGGAGAAACTATCCTGGAGGTTCTTTGAAGCCGTTTCGCGGCTTGCAAAAGTACATCGACTCCCACTCCAACCAATAAAGACAATTCACTCCTCTAAAAACAAGCAAGTCCTCAGGAATACCAGACGTCTTTAGAATACCTGTACTACGTACATACTATGTTGACTATGTATACTATGTACATAGTAAGCCTGGCCGAGTTCACTGGGACAATAGAAAACCTGGAACAGGATTATTCAATAGGTATATAAGATACTCATTTTAGCAACTTTCAACATCTCCATGGGGAATTAGCACAGTGGTAGCGCGCAACATTTGCAATGAGCAAAATTAAAATTGTTGAGGTCGTGGGTTCGAACCCCACATTCTCCATCATTTTTTGAAATTTTGGTAATTCGTTTTACTGCACGTTCAAAATCCCACGGACACAAATTGCCTTGCTGAGGATCGTTGATACTTCCAGAGCAGGTAACCTACCAACGTCCATTGTGACGCGTTCTGTTTCAGGGCGTCGCTTTTGTCCTCTGTAATCCTTACAGAGTATTCTGCTAAAACCAATCAGAGTATGCAAGGCTGGGTGAGAATTATGCACTTTCTTAGCAACTTTGTAAACAGTTTGGAATGTGTTGCTGTGATATACCTTCTTTCGTGACTCAGACCATCACCAGTCTTGCCTGTGAGTGATGGACACTCCCTAAGTCGCAGTTGACAATAATACATCATTCAATAGATTGGTAGGCACTGCACGAGATCTACGAACCTCTTTCTTTGAATAAAATAATTGTGATTTATCAAGTAAGGACTAGATGTACTATGTAACGCCATGCCGATCGTCTCATTATCATCCTTATCAAACACTAAACACCCCAAAGCGTTGCAGGGACCATATTAGACCATTAAAAGGAGAGTAACCCGAATCAAATCCTCCGCTAAAGAAAAAAAAACTTAATGTGTTGAGGGAAAGAAATGTGCAAAGAAGCTAATTTGTCGAAAGCTGTGCCAAAGCAAGAGAGAAAGGCTTGGTTTAGTTGACAGTGATGCGTCTGCTCTCGTGCTTCTTGGCCTTGGGCACCGTTACGGACAGGATGCCGTTGTTGAGGTTTGCAGTGACACCCTCCTGGTCGACTGGAGTGGGGAAGTTGAAGGTGCGCGAGAACTCGCCAACAGAGCGCTCAGAGACCCAGTATCGCTCCTTGGGTCTCTGCTGTTCCTGTTGTAGCTGCTGCTGCTGCTGCTGCTGCTGCTCGGCCTTGGCGACCTCGGTGCCTTGCTCCTTGGCCTTCTCGGCCTCTTCATCCTCAACGGTGGCCTTGTGGGAGTGTTCAGGGGTGCTCTTTTCGCCGCTCTCGGTGATGGCGTTGTTGTTGTTGTTGTCGATGTCCTCGACAAGACCGGCTGGGGGAGTGCCCGAGGTGTAAGTGCGCTCGGTGCGCCCAGAGATGACTAGGACCTGGGGCTCGGAGAATTCAATCGAGACATTCTCCTTGTCGACACCAGGCAGCTCACCGTGGAGCTCGTAGCCGGCCTCCGTCTCCTTGACGTCGAAGCGAGGCGAGAAGGTGGGCAGGGCGCGGCGCGAGCCGGTCTTGGAACCACCCTGGGCGGACACCTCGCGGGAGTAGCTGTCAAAGTCGTCGAGGAGACGGAAGAGAGGAGTGAAGGAGGTTTCGGGAGCAAAGTAGGAGCGTGGGAACAGAGACATTTTGGATGTGGTTGTGGAGAGTGGTCTGGTTGTGATGATGGCTGTTGTGTTGTTGTTGTTGTTGTGTGGGCAGGTGCGAATTGTCTGAGGAAGTCGCTTGTAGAGTGTGCGTGTTCGATGCATAAAACTTGAGAGTGTTGATTGTTTGTTGCTGTTGATGTTTGTTGATGGTGATGATCGTGAACAGGATCGAGAGATGGCAGAAGATTCACGACATCTTTATACTTGGACTACATGATGGGGTTTGGATTGCAATTAGACGTCCAGAATCCCGTCGAACTGACGATACTGCAACTCTACGTAATCATCACCAGACTTCTAGACATGTGTCGCTGCTTGTAGAGCATTCTACAAGTGCGAGTGCTTCATAATGCGGCGATTGTGATGACAAGCCTGCGTCGAAATCGTGCTGGCACTTACATGGGCCGACTAGAACATTCTAGCGTGTTCTACTAGACTCAGGTGCAGCCAACGGCCCGGTGTTTCTAGCAGCTTCCACAGTGAACTTGACTACAAGACACCCAAGAATCTGCTGCCACCCCCGAGTGCAGAAGCAATAGTGGTGCCAAAAGTATTCAATGAACTTTTGTCCGCATATCGGTCCTTTCCTTCTTCAAGATTGCTAAATAAGAACGTTCAAACCATCTGGCATACTGATGATTGCGTACTTTAAGGGCGCCCAGTATGAGCGCCGTCTTATATAAGCAAGGGTTAGGGTAAGAATGTCGTTAAGAAATCGGAGCACAGTTATGTGATCCGAATAACCGCGCTGACGGTCTACATAAGGACATGCCATAATACACAAGATCTGCCAAAGTCCGCTTGCAGATGCTAAAGGAGTCTTTGCATAGGGCAAGGCGCTTCTCACTGCGCGCGGTTTCCGACTCTGTCAAAGCAATGGCGAACGAGGTCAAGTCACAGCAAGAACACATGTTCAAGCCACAAGGGATGCACAGTCTTTCCCAGCTTGCTTGTGAAGTCACAATATTTAGCCTCCTCGCCACCTCGTCGTATCCATTTTGTGGCGTTTTCACTCTAAGCAGTTTTAAGAAAGAGGGACGAGAGAGCCAACATGATGCGATAAGGCTCTGCAAGAGCCAATACCCCAAATATACCCGGTAAAGGCTTGAAGATCTGCTGCTGCGAATATACAGAGTAGTTGTACTATGGTAGGTTGTACTTGCAAGGTAGAATTCAGCTTTAGCTGTGCGTTGATCTGCCACGTACAGTACTGTGTACCATGATATGTGCCCAGAACGCCTCGTGCCTGTGCCTATACAAGTCCCAAAAGAGTCAATCCATCACCAGCTTTTGTGGCGAGTGCTTTTAATCCCCGCTATGTTGATAAGCTTAAAGGTGTTCTTGCCCTTTGCCACTATGGCTATACGGGATATTAAGGGCACAGAGATCTGCAGGTTGAAAAGTCAATTTGCTATTTTTTGGATGTGTTTTTGTGTTGGTTCTTTTTCTTTTTCTTTTTTGCTCTCGGCTAGAACTGCATCTGTATGGCAATGCTTAAGGCAGTACGTGTACGTATACCTCGTAGAGTGCACTTTTTTGTAAATATGCTTATTCTCAGCTCATATCCCACATCATCTTGTCTTCCCCATCTCCTGTTCAGGAGCAAATGAGAAGAAAAGGTGGCGCGATTAATGTATATACTACTATTAACATACAAACCTAATAGAGCCCCCCCCCAAAAAAGGGGGGGGGGGAGAAGGAACAAAAAGATCCTTTGTTACCCACCACCGTCAAATCGCTCACGTGCTTGGACCCGAGGTCCTTATATTACCTAGGTAATATATTCAACTAGTATAACCCCCTCGCAGGTTTTTTCTCCTCTCTTTTTTTTTTGCTTCCGCAACCAGGGGTTCGTGACGATCACCAGCCCTAGTTGTTATCGATTGGCAACCGGGGCTTTGTGATCCTCCGTGAAGATTATGTATGTACAATATAGAATGGTTTTGAAGAGGTGATTTGTAAAATTAGGAGATCGCTCTGTGATCACTACGTATACTATGTACTGACTTTGCATAGTAGTGATCTGATATCCCCGCATTTTGAATATAGCAAGGATTTACATATTATTGTATATGTACTTGTCGCATGCAGCCCCCGAAAAAGGAGCATACGGGAAATGGTGTGAGATTTTCCAATCAAAGTAATTTCGTACCTACCATATACTAAGTACGTACCGTTCCTAGCAACAAGTGCGAAAGGCACCTGGGTCTAGGACAAGGTTTGATTTCCCCCATCTCCCTCTCACAAGGAAACTCATTTCTGGCAACCAACAGCAATACAGGATCGATAAGAGGAAGTATACATGGGCGCAATGATTGACCTATATAATGAACTTGATTAAAATGGTTTTGGATTTTTTCGAGGCAACCTACTTGCTGTTGGTTGCCTATGTGCATGGAGGGTAAATTCAATTTGTTGGTATTGATATATGCCGCTTACTTTTCTTTTTCCTAGACTTTCGTGTAGACTTTTATCTCCGTCCTTATGGGTATAATCTACTCATTCGTTCTTTGTTGGTGCAAAGTCGACAGATACGCTTAACAAACGACAGGAAAACCCAGACACTCAATGCAGTAGTGACATTTCAACTCAATCGTCAAGATGGTGTATATTCGAGTCAGGAGAATGCAATAGCGCTTGATGGTATCATTCCGTGTCTTGTAACACCAATCAACAGTGAATTTGCGGAGCATAAATCTGTATAATGTTGGCCATCCATTATCCTACCCCATGGCTACGTGCATTTCGTATGATGTCGCTTTGTAGGCTCTGTTGAATTACTTCTTAGAAGATATGCGTATATGCACCTCGCGACGGGGCGCATGCTCCAGGAGTTAACATGGCAACAATGCCTCAATCTTTTATGTAAGAGGAAATCAACGTGTCACCTACTCATCACAGAGAAATACTTTTCAGGGACATTTCGAATACTTGCATTTATGAGGGTGAAGACGCTTGCATTGCGGACAATTATCTTACTTTTTGGTAGGGCTCAGCCCAACAATGGAAACTCATTTCCTCCCAACCCATTTCGAGAAAACAGAAAG
Source organism: Coniella vitis (assembly GCA_011317545.1). Classification (NCBI taxonomy): domain Eukaryota; kingdom Fungi; phylum Ascomycota; class Sordariomycetes; order Diaporthales; family Schizoparmaceae; genus Coniella; species Coniella vitis. Next base: position 1,559,318 of record WUJK01000003.1, read on the forward strand.
AAAAACAAGAAGAAAAAGGAACTGCCTCGTACTTCTTTTCCAGAGCTCAGCATAAAACCAATGCCCTCAAGCAGATGTTGGGCATTCAATGCCCACTGTATACAAATAGCCAATATCCAAAGACTTTGACAATTAGCGAAACCCCCTCGTAAACTGTTCCCATGAGTGCTGCCAAATCATTAGACATATAGATAGTCCTCCACTGATTCTACCTCTTCCAACACGCACGTAGGCGCGATGTAAAAGGCAATGATTGTAAAAACCCTGTCTGCACTCGTGAATGTTTCCGAGTAGTAACCAAGACCCAAGAGATCGAAGTACACGAGATAAGTATTCCGTAGGCGGTCGGTCATATGGACAACCTCGTTCAGGGAAAGGGACGAGCATATCCCATGGGCATTGGCTGTGGTGGTGACATCATCGAATCCAATCCAATAATTGGCCCGCGAGATACTGCATTGTTGTTAAGGTTGCGGTTAAACAGGCCAATGAGTCGCCGCCCAGTGGATGGCTCCAACTCTGTACCGTCACGGGCAATCTTGACCTCCCGGTTTGAATTCCACGGATTGCGTAGACCTCTGCATCGGTAAAAGGGCAGCCTAGTTGTGCACAACCATTCCAACTTGAACGGCTTCCCCCACACCCTGTTTTCGGAGTTGCCGTCGACTCCGACGCTTGAATCATCATGCTCCGAAACGACTGGTGTAGCTTCATCTTGCTCTATCGCTTCATCCGAGTCTTCGAGTATCATTTCCCAAAATATAGTTCCTCGTGCGGAGTCATCGATGATTCGGCCTCTAGGAGTTGTGTCGGTCGCTTCTGTAGGAATCTCTCTTGGCAAATCGACGTCGCTAACAGTTTGTGCTTTGGGCGCGAACTCGATCGCTGCGGCGGGATCGTCATTAATTGTCGAAGTCATTCGAGCATATCCAAAATACTCCCCAGACTTATTGGCGGAGAAGACGAGGTAAACGTTCTCTGAAGTCTAGACAAGTATTAGCAGACTCAGCGATCACGTGGTGACCGTATGCATTATTGAACAACTTACCTTGAAAGCATGGTTGAGGGCTTGTTCATTGTGCGATTGAGTAGCCCAAATCCCTGTCCGAACACTCAAGTCCAAATCCTCAACTGTTAAACTCTTCAGGACGAAGAATTTATCCTTCTGTACTGCGTCAACATCTGTTGGTATCTTCGCCTCTGCCAATTCGACACTCTTGACGGCTTCAGCATCGTCATTTTCGATGGCTGCATCAGACAGCTTTCGAAGCTCGCGGTCCTTGATGATGTCGGTTGCTGCGGATTGCTGGGAACTCATCGCAGCAGAAGGCCCCGTAGGAGCTGTAATGCCGGATACTCCTTCGACCGTGTTTTTCCTTAAGCGGCTGACCAGTCTGACAGATTGAAACTTTGACTCGTGAAGCTTTTGCTGAGCAGCCAAGCAGCTCGCCTCATCTTTATAATTGGCAAACGCACAGTTGGACTTCGAAATCAAGAACAGGGATTCCAAGCCTTGGGCTTCCTTGCAAACATGATGAACTAGGCTCATCAAGTCCGTCTGGGAAGGCAAGTTTCCGATCCAGATTGCATGACCTAATCACGACCTCAGCGACCATGTTCGATATAAAGGCAAAATTTCTGTTCATACCGCTCTGTCGAGGTTTTCGGGGAGGGCCACGGACGACGTTCGATTGACTATCAGAAGAAGCTACACAGTTTAGCGATTTTCTTTTGGGGGGAGAAACGACCTCAACCATCGCAACTTACAGTGTCTTAGTTCTTGTTGAACAGGAGAGAAGCTGCTGCTGTCTCCGGAGTCGCCTGATCCATGCTTCAAGTCTTGTTGCATCCCAACATTAGCCAGGTAAGGTCCTGGCACTCCTTGGTGAAGTGCATGTCCCTGAGCTCCAAATGGCGGCATCTGGGCATAGTAATAGCCCATGGAAGGATGAGCCTGTGGGTTCGTCATCATTTGATTGCCATAGTAATGCATGTTCATTCTCATGGGCATATTCGATTGCGGCTGGGTGGGCGAGATCTGGGCAGAGTAATACTGCGAAATATGCTGCTGCTGCTGCTGCTGTGGTTGTTGTTGCTGTATATAATAGGCATGATTAGGCACAGACGCAACCCCAGGCTGCCCGTTGAAAGGAGGAAGGGACTGGGTCTGAGCCATCAGACCTGGTGATGAAGTTGCCGGGTTGTACCGAATCTGGGAGCCGTTATAGGGAGCATGTCGGTAATTTGTTTGTGGCGGGAGTGCATTCGCCAAGTTTGCCATGTTGTAGGCTCCAGTTTGTGAAGGGACTTGTGGTTGCGCCATGTCGAGCTGTAAGGCAAAAACGTTCTGCGGGTGGTTGGGGAACTGCTGTGAAAAACTTGGAACAGGGTCGCCAATGTCACCCTGAATAACGAAGCCTTCGGTTACCCCTAGAACTGTCACTGGATGGTCACTCGAGACTGCGGGCGAGTTAAAACTAGGCGCTGTTGTGTCCTCTCCCATTGAATAATGTGCCGACTCTTCAATCTGGTATCAAATCAGCGTTCGTTTGAGCGAGAGTGATGGATTCTGTCGAAGCTGAGCGTCTTGGGTAGCAAAAGAAGGCAGTTACTTGATCCTGGCTAGAAAGATAGACACAAGAGGCAACACAAGGAACATGAAATAGGCAGTCACTCAAGACGGTTAGACCTCATGAGCCAAGGACAGCAGGAAAGGAAAAGGGAAGAGAAAGAAAAAGGACAGAGAAAGAGCTTTCCTCGAGGAGACTCACGGTGGAGATCAGGTAGGTATATTAGAAGGGGGAGGTCAAAAGTGTCGAGCTAGGCTTTCTTGGGCAAGAAAAGAGTTGCCGAGTAAATACTGAAAAATAACGGTCGTGGACGGCCCAGCAATTAGTGTGGGTGTGTTTCGCGCCTTCTAGCCTAGAAGCTGCGTGGGAAAATTGGTGAATGGGGACGTCTCTCAACAAGTGGTAAGGCTTAGGGTCAAACAGTCAGCCAGTGGCTACTCGACGACAGCTGTCGCTGGAGAGAGAGAGAAGGGGGGGGGGGCGCCAACTGCAGGGATAAGAAAGAGCCAAGCAGCCCCCGAGGAGGGTCGTGATATTCGCCCCCCGTCAGGGAAGGAAGCGAGGTGGGCTAGAGAGGGGAGCGGCCCTGACAGGACACACAATCGAGTTCTTTTGCCACAGCTGCCAATCCTTTTGTGCGTGGGTAGCCTGTGGGCCGTCCGATGTGTGCTTTGTCCCGGGACATGGGGACGGATGGGCCGTCCCTGGGTCGGAGTGGCGCTGGGTGGACATATGGTATTTAATAGGCTACCTAGGCAAGTAGTGGCTTCCACTTGGGGCAGAGCTAACGCAGTGAGAGCAGGCAAGGCGACTGCCAGTGTCAGAGCTGACTATGCAATGCTTCTCGCGGGACGGGGAGCAGGGGAGCAGGTTGCTGGTTTGCTAACTTGGGAGGGAACAGAGGGAAGGGAAGCAGGGAAGGAAGGAGGGACTACCTCGTCGCATCCACCCCATGGCAGGTGCTAAGGGTACGTGTACGTACCCAGCAAGGAAGCAACCGAAGGAGCAGATCGGTCCTGCAGACTGGAACACAGCTAGCTCCAATGGCGGGTCAACTCACAGGAAGGGCCGCACAGAAAAAGGACAATCCAACTGGTGAAGACGGTCACTTGTGCCGATGCCAGGCGTTGCGCAGCAAGCGTAGTATTGCCCAGATGCTCCGAATAATAGAGTACTATCTCTTTCTAGGCAGGACAACCGAGCTGGTGGGATGGCCACAAGAATGTGTCGGGATGATAATAAGGAAGCCAGTCGCCCGAGAGGGCAAAAGGATGACTTGCTATTTAACTGGCTAAGATCCGAAGGCTGGCGTGGATGGTCAAGGTACTGGCAGTGGAGCTGGAGCCCCTCTCCTAGATTACCCTCGAGAAAAAGAGCCTGAAGTAGTGGAAGGTGAAGGCGGGATATGGATAGAGAAGCAAGGACTAAACTCACGGCCATCCTAGACTACCTAGGTACATGCATTGCACTACCTAGGTACAGCCACAGCAAGTAAAAAGAAGCCCCCCAAGGGTGAAGATCAAAAAGATAAATCTTTCCTCCCTCCTTGATCAAAGTGGCCAATAAACGAGACTCCATGCAAGTACATGGGATCAGTGTTTGCGGACAATGGGGGAGGAGGCGTGTTGGGTTTATGGCCAAGGTGGGCGTAGACAGTGACGCTAGGACGACGTCGATTGGCATATGTGCAGATGGGAAATGAGATGCCCCGGATGGCAATCTCCATTCTTCGATCGGTATTACATAGTACATAGTACATAAGCGTTGGCAGTGCACTCTGGGCGTGCCCTCCAAACGCATTGGTACATGGCAGCCGCTGGGACGGCTGGACAAAGACGGGCAGACGGGGTATACCCTGATCGTCGCTATTCGCCACTTGTGCACCCACACGTTCCTCGTGCTGCCATGTATCCCAAGTAGTGCCCACAGCACTCGATGCTGGCCCAGGACTGAGCCACATTTGGTCTAGGCTCGAGCATCAGGAATGTGCGGCGGTGCATGCCGACGGCGAACACAACATGAACGACCGGCCGTTCAATCCAGCGATACTATGTAGCCCCAGATTCAAACCCTCCCAAAACACTGCCTGCTGCTCATTGCCTCAGCGCTCGCGTGCAGAGACAAGAGAGCTGCATTTTGCCTCTGCCACAGCCTCCGGTGAGGTGACCGCGATTGTGGGGTCTTGCTTCGAACCGCACTGTGGCGTGAGGGTACGTTCGCCGCTATTGAACTTGGCCCAGTCACTCTGGGCCCTGGTGCAGAGTACATAGTACTGGAAAGGCAAGTAAGGAAAAGCAAGGAAGATGGGGTGATGAGGTCCCGGGCGGGTCGCCCAAAGGGGGGCTCCGAAACTTAAAAGCTGGGAACAAGCGGATGATAAGTAGTCTCGTCTAGCGAGCATCTTGCACAGCGGCGCCTCTCCACGTGGGGTGTGCACAGAGGCAAAGAGAGAACCAAAAGCCTTGGTAGGTACTATGTAGGCACAGATACTTTGATGACAAAGTTTGCCACCCATAAACAGCTGTGTGAAATCAAACGACCATATCATGGTAGCATATGTAATCAGTCTAGCCACCGCTTCCACTTGACAGTCGTCTCTTGTCTTTTCTATAGACGCATCGAGGGAGACATGTGCTCCTTGGCTGCCGGATAGGCCATCGCGCCATAATTCTAACAGCCCGAGGAAAAACAATCGCTGGGGCAGTCGGCCATGACATCACGGCCCGCACAAGGTCGCGCAGCCGTCAAGGCCTCCGCCGAGGGCACGGTATCAGGCGCAAATGACGGAATTGAAGCATATCGCCTTGGCTGAGTAAAAGACACAACCGGCATAGTACATGATGGCTCTGCGAGGTGGGGGTTGCGTGGACGGGTCCCACTGCTATGTTGTGTACTTTACATAGTACATAGTACACGCTTGACACTTGGAAAATGTACTTGTGTAGCCCCGCGAAGACCCCGACGCGAAGTCGATGCCTGCAATTCAGAATGAGGGCAGGGCGAGCGGTACTCTGTACGAGTGCAGATCTTGTGCGCCCGTTGCCACGAGCTTCACAAACATTCCAAACCCCGCAAATGCTCGATCAGGTGTTGTGATCTGCTCACATTGACACATCTAGACGGAAAACCCATGCTTTCCCGTCTGCCTCATCACAATTGCTGCCCTTGGGGAAGACCTTGAGGTCTAGATTTCTGATCAAGGGCGCTGGCGGTACGTAGTACGTACTATGTACCGTCGGCCGGCTGGGATCCATGACTGGCGCTTCCGAATGCCGTGAGCAGTACGTACTTCGGCCAGCTTATTACTGCGTTTTGACTGAAGCAAAGAGTGGAGTCTGCCAGGGAACATGGTTCAGAGATGCAGTCATGATGCAAGCGTGCATATTGGGTCGGCAGTAGCCGCAGGAACGGTGCAGTGCTCCACTGCTCAGAGCATATGAAGAGAAAGAAGAAACTGGGTGCGCCTGAGATGGCGCTCGTGACTTGGTTGCAAAGGGATTGTGTTGGACCCAACCGTGGGCGCGATGACGACAGAAACAGCCTTCAGCACCAGTCGGATGCTCGCGGTTGCTCTTGCTGTTGGCTTTTACTGTTGCCGTCATGAGTCCAGTCCTGCTCGATGCTTTTGAGAATGTTTCCGTTCAAACATGCCACAAGAAGAGCGTCCTCATCCAACATCTGGGGCCTTTAACTCTGCTGCGGTCGCGATTACAGACTTATCATCCGCCATCGTGTAAGTTGGGCAATTGGCCTCGGCTGGCGCTCTTTCCCAATTTGCAGGGCAAGGGGATTTGTTCAGAATTTTCCAGTTACGTAGTAAGCGCGGCAGCTTCAAAAAAGCTTGGCAGGGTCCCCTGCGGCCAAGTGACTGGCGAGAGTCTGGGACCACCAGCGGGCATGGATGGGCAAAAAAGTCAATCAACCGTGACACGACCCTGCCAGCCAGGCTAGCCTGCCCAATGTCGTGCAGACTCAGCCGTAAACGCTGCCTATGAATCAGACTAGTTGATCATGCCGACCGGAAGAATTCTGTTTCAACCCAAGCCCTAAGTACTGCGTAGCACAGTATGAAGGACGATCATAGTCCTTTCTTTGCTTGCAATGAGCATATTTCTGAAATCAGCACAATATCGTAACAGAGCACATACCCACAATCCGGTCTGCACAATACTTGGGTATTTTGCGCTGTACAGTACACAGTATACGGTACTTGGCATCGTCGCGAGGATTTAGAAGCCGCATCACCACTCGATGCGGGCGACTCGGCTCCAAGGCTTCAAGCATACACAAGTACCTACCGTGGTGCTTGCTGTAGAGACATTATATGGAGCAGAGTGGAATCGCGAAGCCAGAGTTCTTCGCCCAAGCACGTACGCACGCACATAGATCATTTCATATCCACCGAGTGAACGAACCACCATCCTTGGATGGGCTTTTAGCTAGAGCGTGGGGAAGGAGCCAGGATCAGCCGATTCAGGGTCCATCCCCACTTGTTGCTGGCTCAGCTAATCAGCGCCTCGAATTGTGCCCACCGGATAGATGACGTCAGTTCAATGACCGGGTGCCCTGCTCGACGTCTTGACAAGATCTTCAGGGACGGCTGGACGCTGAGAAAAGACTAATACTATTATGACGGCTTCTGACGAGACTTCCTGTTGTCGGCGCCAATTGCTCATACTCCTTGGCACTATCCCAATACTACAAGAGCGCAGCCAAGCTTGGCTTTACCACAGTCCCGACATTGTGTCTATCCCGTACTAGACGCAATGGGGTCATCCAGCTCTCAAACTGCGCCCCCTCTACATAGTAAGCGACGTCAGTCCTTGTTCAAACGTCAGAGTGGGAAAAGCCTTTTGACAAAATTATTCAGCAGAGTTTAAACAACCGCGAGTACTTGGCAGTTGAATTTTGCCTTGGCAATTCTTGTCAGCGTCACTGTCTACACCTGTCACTGGCACAAGCAAAAAAGCTTGAAATTACATGGCTTATAGGCAAGATTACAGGCATCCGGAAACTCCCAACTCGACAGGACCCAAGTCGCTTGTACTTATGACGCTGGAATATGTACATCGAGCATCAGAGGTCAAAGGCCCGTTGAGAAGCCTATTTTCACGACTGGCTGTCTTTTCTCCAAGCCACCAGTGACCACTGCTGTATAGCGATTGACCCGCAAATGTCACCGACAGGCCACACACAAACACACATAAACTACCACTCTATGTATCAGCTGACGGAGGTGCTGTAGATCTGTCGCCGCTTCTTCTCTGTCCGTCGTCTCAGAATGCTCGTCTTATCTGCGACATAGGTACCATGGCATGCATTGCTATGTTTTACACAGTGTATCCCAGACTCTGCCGTGGGTCTTGTCGTGGACTTCAGGAACGGGGAATGACCAGCGAAACCTTAGGCTTCAAGAACAAGACCGTCTCGATAGACGCGCACCTTGCGTGGCTTAAGAACATGTGGCAAATTAGAGATGACTTGCGATGCCGCGTGTACCTGCCCTAAAGCATTGATCCCCAGTCCTACCCTAGACACCTTCTTCAACTCTGCACTGACAGGCATGGTCGTAGACCGATTCAGGAGGAACCGCGAATGAAGGGCAACAAAAGAGAGGAAAAAATCGTTTGATGCTGTCCCTCCGAGTGCAAATAACGGAGAAGCCGGGAGGCAGCCTTCGTGACTCAGGTGACATCCGTATGAGCTGTACTATGCAAATTATTGGCCACTCGAACAATTTGCCGCCTGTTGCCAGGACCTAGACCTTGACGATTTCTGGAATCGATTGTAGACAAATCGTGTACATAGTATCTGCCAACAAAGACCATTGCCACCTTTATACGCCGTTTCACCTGCATCCAGGCCATACAGTCCTCACCGAAAACGCCTTCATATGCTTAGCCCTTGCATACTTACCTTTCTCGGATATTTCTCCACTCGGCCATGCCTTTGACGCTACTATGTCCCAACTGCCTGGACACCAATATTGGTTTTTTTTTGCCCTATGTCAGAGATGCAGCAATTCTCGCATTAAAGCAAACTTGTCTTTCGGGAAGCAGATGCCCTTGTCCTTGTTCCCCACGGAGAATGCGAAAACCCAGTTGCTCATTTGGTGTGTACTGCCCACATATTCCTATGTCAACCAACGGAGCGGTTACAACAAGGGAAACGCGTCTTTTCAGACTCAGATGCTCATCTGCACTAACCGTGGGGGCCGCGCATTTTGCCACTCAGCGACTTTCTCCAGTCTTGTTTCTGATTCGATGTTTAGCTTTTGTGTGTGTGTACTATGTATATGTGTGTGTATGTATCTGTGATTTTGTGTCTGATAGCCCGGCAGCCACCCTTTTGGCATGTTTAGACGTATAAAATTGTGTAATTGGGTGGACTGGAAGGGGGGGGGCATGGATTGGAATTTTCTTTGCCGGTCTGTTGCTTACATATTCATTACTCACAGCGTAAGGATGGGATGGCGAGATGGTGCTTTGCTTGGGGATGATTTGGAATACCTTCACATATACAAGTACTTTGCAAAAGTTTGTACCCCATCCCCCCTTTTCGTCAGTTTGTTTGCCTTCCATTTCCCTCAAGCCATGTAGATCTTCGACTTTGTAGTACATGTATATGTGGACCGGCAGTTTTCGTTACAATATTGTTGCGTGAGCAACTGAGAATTCTGCGGTGTAGCATGGCAATCTGCAGTAGCTGGCGATGGAGCCTCGAAAATGGTTCTTGAACTAGGACAGGGAGACAGACCGCCGAGGGCAAGTGGGTAAATTTGTGAGTAAGTGGATGTATGGATCGAAAGCAATATTATTGAGTATCACTGCCAGATTTAGACAAAGGGTCCGTTTTGTACGAAAAAAATAGTGCGAGGCATGTACTTGGGTAGAGTAGATTGCCCCGGTCATCCTCATTGGGCCCTTTCCACTGGCTTGGGCAGTTTGAAGAAGCAAACAGTGCTGGTGACGGGTGACCAGTATTGCGGTGTGATACTGTAACAACTGACGCCGTTTTGCCTGGAGGCGAAAAACAACAAATTAATAGCTGGTTAGCCACCAGGGCTTGTTCGATTGACAGGAAGGCTGCCGTTGTGCTAAATTAGTGACTATCGAAGCCGTCTGGCCCGTGGTGGGTGTTCGGCTCGGGTACACTAATGGGATTCCTCGGGGAGAGGAATTGGGTTTTGACGGGTCTTGTAGCCGTGTCTAGGTAGTTTCGAAGCATATGAACTGGCCCTTGTCAGACGCGGCACGCAAAGTACATTACTATGTATACGGTGGTCTATCAGAGTATGGCATGCTAGTCCTCCTCCTCCTCTGGGTCCTCAGTATGCAATCGGTTAATATAGTGGTGTTACAAGTTCAAGGGAGATATGGCCGTCTGTGTTTTGTGCACATGGCGGTGTAGTAACGCTGGTTAGAGGACATCGCAGTCTATCCTTGGGACGGACCTTGCGTTGTCATAATTGCATTGCGCCAAAAGTTGTCCAGGCCAAGCATATGTTAATGACACCCATGGAACCGCGGTCTCACGACGAAGCAGCTACCTGCTTGAAACTCGTCTGGCGAGGAAAGAATACCAGTCGACGCAACTGGCACCCACACGTTATGCTAATCAAGTGTAAGGACCGTGATGCTGCGCTTGAATTGAATGGCAATCTCATGAGGCCACGAGAGAAATACATGAAGTCCGCGATAGCTTCCTCTTCTACATCAGAAGCTCTTCAGGGATATGTATATACCGTGAGTTTACATCTTGATTTACTGCATGGATGCTACTGTTCGTCGCGTGTCGCATCTCTGCGTTCTTCAATCCATTACGTATCACATGACAGCTGAATCCAGGAATCGAAGGACGCTTAGCAATGAAGTTTGACATGGTAGCGAGCTCACACCTACAGATCGGGGAATACGACTTGCGCCAGAATCATAGAGTCGCTTGTAGAGACCATTGAAAATCATTGCGTAGCCTCGTGATTGATCAGTTTCTAAGTGCAATATCATACAGGTCAAAGTCAAGGCTCTGACGGATGCCCTAACTCACACCGCTAACTCCATGCTTAATCCTTTTTCAGAGGTAAAAGAATCTCCTCAATGCCATTGGCAGTAATAACCATCATCTGCAGACCATCACCAACCTCGATATGTCGCTCGACTGCACCGTCGAATGCATCCTTGACCAGGATTTCCACATCCTTCCTGGCCAGAGGGTTCTTTGGCCGCTCCTGCAAGGCGTGTCCCACACCGCTGCCCGGTATATACTGGTTCTTGAAGTTGACTTGATTGTCCAAGAACGGCATGATCAAACTGGCTGCAGCGCCACCTGCTCGGCACATTTCACGCTCGTAGCTGCCGACGGGATCGTAGCTGTAGACGGCACCCTTTCCCTCCTCGTCCAGGCCACCGAGGATCGCATAAGTATAGTAAGGAAAGAAGCGCTTCTGGTAGAGGATGGTCGAGAGTCGCTTCGCGCAGGCGTTGACGGACATGGGCTTGCCATGACGATATCGATACATCTTGCAGACCGTGTCAAGGCGTTCCTTCAGTGCTTCTCCATCTGCTGCGAATCCGCACACTGACAACACTAGTGTCGCGTCGTGCTGGTCTGCTGTACTGCCTCCGACCTTGAACACCTTGGGGTAGTGTCTCGTGTTGATACTGTAGCCAGACGTGTGTCGCGTGTCGCCGGCCATGATGGTGAAGTCGGCGCCTGCGATAGCAAGAACCGAGCCGCCATTGTCCGCGTAGCTAATTACAGTAAGTCAGCAGAAGCGCCAAGTATTATAGCGTATGAATGGTTAGTGAGTATAAGCTTACGGATCAAAACGATGTTGCCGAAAGCCGTCATTGTGAGTTGTGGGAGCGTCGTTCAAGGAGTAGTTGGGCCCATTCATGAGGGGGTTCTGGCTGAACATAGCAGCCATATTTTCGATGTGAAGTGTGTAGTATCTGGTGATAGACGGTGGAATGAAGACTTCTTATTGTCCGACGTAGCGGAGACGGAGGAAGACGATGGGGGTGCAGTTGGGAAGGTTGAGTTGGTGATGCTAAAGCTGGAGGATGCGAAACGGCGCAGTGACAAGGTGAGGTTCAGCGTCGCGTCAGCCTTGCCTGCCTGGCTGACAGGGGTAGCTCCTGACTAAGCGACGACACAATTGGCATGTGGGAGGTGCAATGGAATAGTGGGACCTGCAATGTTCCCAGAAGCATTTGCGGGCGGGCCAGTGCAATCTCCCGGGGAAGGTAGCAACAGCAACGGCACTGCCGCCAGGGGCCAGCTGGGGGTAACGTCCCAGGGATGCCGTCACCGTATTGCTAATTGTAAGATTTGGGGGCCGTCGACACGTATTTCGTACTCCATCTGCGACTATGTTTGGCGGAGCGGGTGCGTGAGTGTATTCATTTGCCAGCTAGAATAGGAGCGCTCTCTTTTACCATCTCTTGACTCGTTTTTCTCTCTTTCACACCTTGTTGTCTCACCCTTTCCCGCGTTGCTACATCCATGCTCCATTGAAACGTTCATGCGCGAAACCTTCCTTGCCGTATAATCATGGCGCACGATATACGCTCCAGAGCCCTGGAGAAGATCGCTGCGCTTTCTGCCTCCAAGTCGACGGGTCTCTTCGAGAAGTCCGATCTCGATCGTTTGTGCAAAGCTTCTCCCAGCCATACCCGAGCTAAGAGCAACAGTGTGTCCAATGGCTCTGCCTCTGTCACATCACAGCCTTTGGGAAGGGTTCCGATGGTCTGTTAGCCCTGCTCCCCGAACCATTACAAGCGCAGACTGACGCTCTGAAGACAATCCGAGAATACGAAGTTTTGTTGGCACTCTGCAAGGCAGCACCGTTGGTGCAAAACGGCCACAACGCCCAGAGACTCACCCGCCAACTAGCCCCTTACCTTCTCGATGCCCACGCCCAAGAGTTTGCGTCTTCGCCCTTCTTCCGCAAGATCGAGCCATCTCCGACCGAGTCACTTTCATACCACGTCACGTCTGCGCTGCTTTGCCTGGGCAACCACGAGGGAGAAGTGTACGAAAACGTAGCGGCTAATATCTCGACCTACTTGAACTCATGCGCTCGCGCGACAGAAAATGTCGCACAAGACAGGCCAGGAGATGATGAAGAAGCAGGGAATGTCGAGGATTCGATACATATTGCGACCATTGCGGTCTCGCTGCTCGGCTTTCTCGAAGCTGCCGCAGCTCAAGCCGATTTCTGGCGGGCGGGAGGTCGGCTGACTCTCATTCAGCGACTGCAACGATTGATGAGTGAAAATATGTTGGTGGCCATAGAAAAGGCATTCTCTACCATTCGAAACTCTCACTCTCAAGATCGCGCTGTAAAGGAGTGGAAGAGAATACTGCGTCGGTACACAGACAGTGGCCGTCCATTGGGTTCTATACTGCTTCAACAAGGCTTCATGATGTTTGTGGCCTCTTCGACTTCATTGCTCGTTGCTGAGTCAAGCGCATTGAAGAAACACCACGTTCTCGACTTGCTACTTTCCGGCGAGGGACTTCTCCGACCCGTGACCGCCAGGAGCGGAGACGGCGACACAGGATCTGTGGCGACGTATGCAAAGATCGTTGGCGAACAACTAGCCTTTGTGGACGCTGACTCCGATTTTATTCAAATGGGCTCTACATCGCAACAAAGGATCGCTTGTGCCATCAAGTCAGCGGGCATAATCAGCTACTTGAACTGCGCCAGACTTAACGAAGCCGCAGCGGATCCCGAGATCCTAATGGGTTGGCTGGAAGACACAATTACTGACTATTACCAAATGTCTGACGAGACTCTTGCTTCTGTCGTTCTTCGTGCATTGGCTCTTGTCTGCAGAATATCTCCGGCCTTTGGTGCGCCAGCCAGTCGCCTGATGACCCGGTTCATTGTCAAAGGAGGTGCGAATAACCACATTGTCGTAACTGCTGCGCACTGTTTGGCGTTCATTCTCCGCATGCTGTCGACTGACACGGTCATTACCACTCTTTATACGCTTGGTAATGTCCTCAGCCCTGCAGCCGAACAGAACGGCAGTGCCAAGCATGACTTTGGTATTGAGAGCAGCAGTGACTCCGACATCTACCAGAACAGACAGTCCACAGGTAGCTCCATTTCCCTGCAGCTCAACGGGGAGGAAGAGAAGTCCAAGGTCTACATGAACGTCATTGACGCTATCTGTGGCATTGCGGCGGCCTGCGATGACGAGAAAATATCTGCACTGGCACAATCCATTCTCTTGCAAAAGTATGACCGCATCAGTCCCTTGGTTGACGCTAAGATTATTACTGGAGCCGCCGTACTATCTCTCAGCATCGGTCAACTGGAATTTCGTTCACTTCTCAAGAGCTTTGGGCGCATCTCCTATTTTGCTGTGACGGAAAACAGGACCTCTGTTTTGGAAGCAGTAAGTCTGCACATTTGACACTGAACCGGTGCAACTTTTCACTGACAACCCTCAAGTTGATCACAGCAAGGAACCACATTTCAGCCAACCTTAGCCGAAACTCCCCGCTGTATGAGATATACTGGGATCATATGCTTGACAGCATCGTGTCCAAAGGAGATGTCACTCAAGCCAGTCAAACAAAAGATTCTGACATTGAACTCGCAGCGAAGGAGATTGCACAACTTCTTCAGCCTCTGGCTGTATTCATGTCTACAAATGATCTTGCGACCAAAGACTGGTCTGACGATGACTCTCATGCCATGCTTCGCGATGCATGGTTCAACATCGTGGTCCATGGATTTACACCGGCCACGGAGCGAGGCAAGAAATATGCTGACGATCTGCGGGTGATAGCGATTCACTCACCACCTTTGGTAGCAGAGCAGCGTGGTGAGCAAGTTGAAAGTGACGTTGAGCTTAACACGGTTCTTCGCCGCGGCTTCAGTTCCGAGCGCGAGTCAATCCAAAAGAAACACCTGACTGAGTTAGTACCATCCAAGGCATCCGAAATCAAGAGCCTCAGCTATCGCAGGGTCATATTCTTGAGCGCTGCCTATCTCGTGGAAAGCTTGAGAGCCGAGTCTGGAGATTGCACCAAGGTGCTTTCGTACTTCCTTGAGCCAAGCATGCGGCGAAGTGATGTTAATAGCGTCATGGAAGGCATCACAGCGGTCGTGGTGGAGAAATATCTCAGAAAGACCTTAAAGGGCGTCAGCAATACCTTTTCTTCGCAGTACGCGGCATCTCAACTGGCGACGATCTTCTGCACCTGTTGTCACAGAATAGAGCGTGTGCAACAGGCTGCATATGCATGCGCAGATCGTATCGTTCGCGAAGTACCGTCAGCATTATGCCGCCGGTCTTCGTTGTTTGCGTTATTGGAGTTGCTCTCTTTGATGTGGTCAAGTTGTCTTGAAGCAGAGACCGACTTGTACGAGCCAAGATCGACATTCACGTCCATTCGTGGAAACGTGACCGTCGAACTATCGGACGATTATCAGTTCCGTAAGCACACGCTGAATCGTCTGTACAAAGCCGCTCGAATCTGGGTGACATCAGCCATCAACATCGCGCCGGCAGACGTAAAGGGCCTGTTACAGACGCATCTCTCCGAATTCGACGATGAGGGCGCGTATGGACACATTTCACTTGGACGATCCTTTGCCTTGGAAATGGGCTCCAATATACCAGGCACGGACCACAGACTAACCGCCATCGACCCCGTTGGAGAATGCAGTGTTAATACTGCTTCTGATTTCGTCGCACAGTACACGACACGTCAGGAGTACCGTTATGCGGAAGCCTTGCCAGATCATAGCCTAGAATGGCTCACGTATATGCGGATAGACAGGAGAGCGACATACTTGCCGGCTTCTGACAATGAAAGAGCCGATGCCGTCACCGCTCTTGCCCATATTGAGGGCCGCATTCTTTCGAAGAAGAACGCGCCCATGAGCGATATTCGCGATATTCTGCGTCGAGCTGCTGCTCTTCTCTGCCGTAGCGAAACTGGAAGCGAGTGCTCCATTGCGCACCACCTCGTTAGTATCCCATTCGCCTTATTTACGAAGCATTCCATTAAGCTTGGTATCTCGTTGTGGCTGGGAGTGATCAATGAGAATCCCATTTGGGAGTCTCGAATCCTGAATGAGATGGCTCAACAATGGGAATTCAGCATCCACAGGAAGCTTGGGCTTTTCAACGTTGCTATCACTTCACCCGATCCCTTCTTTTTGAAGGAAGAATTTGCACCAAGCGACCAGAAGGCTCTTACCAAACGCAGACACTTGGTCCATGACTTGCTCTCACCTCACACCTGCTTATTACAATTTCTGGCTAGTCACTTCAACGCCACTCGTCTGGGCTGCCCAGATACTCAGACCGTCTTTGTAAGGCTTCTCGATGTCACACTGGAAGCATTGAAGAAAGCTACGCCTCATCCACTGGCAAGAGAACTTCGGCTGCAGCTTGTGCTGTTCGGTCTCAAAGTCCTACGGACCTCCACAACCATAGGTCCGGTATCTCAATGGCGTCTCAAGGACAAGTTGCTATCCGCGGCGTTGAGCTGGTTCCAAAATGCGCCGAAATGGTCTTTTGGTAGTAACATGCTACAGATTAAGTCGGAGATACGCCTAATCACTGAAGTAATTGTTGCCGTGAAGGCCGTAGAATACATTGGTGCTCATTCGGTTGGCACATTCCGCTCCTTGCAGGCTCTCCAGTCGAAGGAGCAGCTGTTGCTACTGCTCTTGGAAAGCGAGCAATCGAGATTGACTGTTTGGGCCAATCCCCTGCATGAACCATCCCCTAGATTACCAACCTTGGTACATTCCGGAAAGGGCTCGCTTGAGGTCAGTCATTCCTTACCAATGAAACTCTACTGCTATGATACTAATTAGCGTTAGGCCGCAATTCTTCCATTGGTTCAAACGGCGTGGGGTGAAGAACCGTCGCTTGCCATTGAGCTTTGCTCGAGGTTTCAGTCTGCCCGGATACACAAGGAAGTCCGGTCCTTGCTGTTGGCAAGTCCGGAAAAAGCCATTCACGAGCCAGAAGCACTGCCAATTTTGATCGGTACTTCATTGCCTGCGGATCTCCCCAATCAACTCAAGGTAGGTTGTCATCTCCATATTTCTGGTTCTTTTGGTTGACATGGATAGTATCTCCTATGTTGGAGCCCCGTCAATCCGATTACAGCCATCACCTATTTTATGCCGGCATTTCAAAACCATCCATTCCTCATTCAATACGCTATGAGGGCACTCGAAAGTCACTCTGTGGACGTCACATTCTTCTACGTACCTCAAATCGTCCAGACTCTTCGATACGACGCTCTGGGATATGTTGAACGATATATTCTCGAAACTGCTCAATTCTCGCAGTTATTCGCTCATCAAATCATCTGGAACATGAAGGCCAACTCGTACAAAGACGATGACGCCCAGGTTGTGAGTTACTATTTTCGCGCTAGATCGACGGATACTAATTTATTTGCAGCCTGACGACATCAAACCTACGCTGGACAAGGTCATGGAAAGCATGACCAGTAGTTTCGATCCAGTCGACCGAGAATTCTACGAGCGCGAATTCACATTTTTCGACGAAGTGACTGGCATCTCGGGCAAGCTTAAGCCGTTGATCAAGAAGTCCAAGCCTGAAAAGGCGCAAAAGATTGAGGAAGAACTTCGCAATATCAAGGTCGAGGTGGGAGTGTACTTGCCCAGTAACCCCGACGGTGTAGTCATCGGCATCGACCGCAAGTCTGGCAAGCCTCTGCAAAGTCATGCCAAGGCTCCTTTCATGGCAACATTTCGAATCAAGAAAGACAAGGCAGGGATCGAAGAGACTGGAAATATGATTGAAGAGACGGTAGAAACAGGTGCTGCACCCACCGAGAACACTTATGAGGTCTGGCAATCCGCCATTTTCAAGGTTGGCGATGACTGTCGGCAAGACGTGCTTGCGTTGCAGATGATTGCGGCCTTCCGCGGCATCTTCCACAGCGTCGGATTGGACGTATATGTCTTTCCTTACCGTGTCACGGCTACGGCACCGGGCTGTGGTGTCATTGACGTGTTGCCCAACTCTGTCTCTCGAGACATGCTTGGTCGTGAAGCAGTCAACGGCCTCTACGAGTACTTCCTCTCCAAGTACGGTAGCGAGGATTCGCTGCGTTTCCAACAGGCCCGCAACAACTTCGTCAAATCCATGGCCGCATACTCTCTCATTTCCTTCCTCCTTCAGTTCAAGGATCGTCACAACGGCAACATCATGATCGATGATGCGGGCCACATCTTACACATCGACTTTGGCTTCTGCTTTGACATTGCACCGGGTGGCATCAAGTTCGAACGTGCTCCCTTCAAGCTCACGACAGAAATGGTGGCTGTGATGGGTGGGAGCACGAACCAACAGAGCTTCAAGTGGTTTGAGGAGCTTACTGTCAAGGCATTTCTAGCCAGTCGCATGCATGTTGAGAAGCTATCACAAATCGTCTTGCTCATGATGGACAGTGGCCTGCCGTGTTTCAAGCCCCAGTCTGTCGAGCACTTCCGTCAGCGCTTCGTCCTTGAAAAGACGGAGAGAGAAGCGGCAGACTTTGTCAAGGAATTGATCAGGAGGAGTTACTCTAGCTACTCCACGGGCGTCTATGACCAGTTCCAACTCATGACGAACGGTATCCCATATTAGTTTTCTTGCAGGTATTGGTTCGGGATGGCTGTGCAAGTTGTCGTCTCACTGGTGTTGTTCGCTTTTTACTTCTGTACACAAGGACATATATCTCTTGCATTTCTCCGATAGATCAAATTTACAGGGCTTCTAAGGTTGTTTCAAAACGTATATATTGTGAAGGCGAGTATACATCTCTTCGCTTTGAAATAATACACGTCTGTCCGTGGAACCGTTTCCAAAGCAAGGTGCACTTGTGGACCGCACACAGCTACTATGTACGTCAATCCAGTCAGCATCAACATTTCTCTTCCACATCCTCTTTGTCTTGGTGCTTTCTAGCAGTTAGACTATTCTTTAAGGGCCTCTGATTACTGAAGACTTTGTCGCAGTGTACTATGTGGTTCAAGTTTGTAGTCCGCCCGCCTGTTCTAGTGGACGCCTAAGGTCAGTTAAGTCCACGGGTTCACAGGTATATGCAGGTACCCAGGTACCTATCACTTCAAGTCATCCCGCGGGTGCGGGACCGGGGGCCTTGTCCCCACTGTCTAGGCCGCAATCCGCCTGTGCAACTTTTCGGTTCTTGCCACTTCGAACAGTCTTGACAAGTATCACTTCCGGCAATCGAGGGCGGTGATGTTCTTCCGTGCCCTCAGATCATCCATCATGGCTGAAGCAACTGCGAAACGAGTGCCCATTCCCCTGAAGGGCGTCGACTACCGGGGCAAGCTTGTCCTTGCGCCCATGGTTCGCACAGGCGAGATGCCTTTGCGACTACTCGCGTTGCACTACGGCGCTGACTTGGTATGGGGTCAGTTTTTGTCGCGCCTTCGGATCTTCTAGGACACATATACTGAGATTCATGATCCATCTTTTAGGTCCCGAGACTGTCGATTATTCCCTGATTGGCACGACACGAGTTGTCAATCCGAGTACCAAAACCGTCGATTTCGTTCGCAATCCCTCCTACTCCCACAGACATACCCCGGTCAACGCCAGAGAGTCCATCATTTACCGCCTGCATCCTGATCTTGAGGGTCGCAAACATATTTTCCAAATTGGCACCGCAAATCCAGAGCGAGCAGTCGCCGCGGCGCGGATTATTGCAGCGGATGTTGCTGGAATCGACGTCAATGCCGGTTGCCCAAAGCCTTTTAGCACACACGACGGCATGGGCGCAGCACTGCTCAAGACACCAGACAAGCTAGTCTCGATATTGGAAGCCTTGGTCACGGAGATCATGCCTGAGTTCCAGATTGGCATCAGTGTCAAGATACGGATTCTAGACACGGCCGCTGAGACGGAGGCGCTTGTCCGAAGACTGGTCGCTACAGGGATCACGGCGCTGACGGTGCACTGCCGGACTACGCCCATGAGACCGCGCGAGAGGGCTATTCGAGGCCAGCTCAAGATGGTTGCAGAAATCTGCCACGAGGCAGGCGTGGCATGCTTGATGAATGGAGATGTCGAAGATCGCGACTCGGCGAACAAGCTAATTGAAGAATTCGGGGTTGATGGCGCTATGATTGCGACTGCGGCCGAGAAGAACCCGAGTTGTTTTAGAAGTAAGGTTGACGGCGGTCTGGCTTCCTGGCAAGAGGTTGTTTCAAAGTATATGGAATATGCCATGGACGGCGAAAACAAATACGGCAACACAAAGTACGTGCTGAGCCGCCTTGTGCCGGGGAAGAAGCCAGCGTATCAGCTATTGCAGACCTGCAAGAGTTATTCTGCCGTTTGTGACACATTGGGGCTGGAGGACTTGGTAGAGCGAGCCAAGGCAGCCGACATTGCGGTTGGCATCACGAAAGACCCAAAGGCAAAGCCACAACCAGTAGCCACCATGACGGCAACAGACACAACTGCCAGCGCGACCTCTGGCAGGGAAAAGAGGAAGAACGACGACATACAAAATACAGGGACGTCAGCCAAGCGACAAAGAGTTGCAGATGAGCCAACGGCGCAGGGCCGCACCGAGATTGAGCCCGGACAGCCCGCAGTGGCACTCCCAGCTTGATGATCATTTAAATACAAAACTTGAGAGAAAGGGCGCAAGTTTGCGCGCCCAAGAGCTTGGGTATCCATCTTCATTGTTGGCGTTCGGTTGGAAGGTCAGGCTTAGACAAAGATATCTACGCATCAAGCGCGGGAGGCTCAGTTTAATTTACAGAAGAGACTGCTGCATAATAGTAGAGTACCTCGGGTTCATAAGAACACATCTTAGCATATAGGGGAATGGTATTTGTGCCGTTACAATCTCGAGATGGTGTTTGCCTAGAAGAGGATAAGTTGGCATTTTATTATCCTTCCACAAACGTGAATTCGAGAGCCAGACATGCTTCCATTTTATGCTTTGAAGAACATGCAAGCACAATCAAGGATTACATTTCCTCCAAGCACCATACTTCATCGTTGTGTACAATTTACCTAGCAATAAGTAGGGAAGAAGTGCACTAAAAGAAGCATTTACCGTGTGCGGTACTGTGATTTTGATGCCGGTTGCAGTACCCAATTTTCACAGTGTGTAAGGCTTAGGAACACTGTCTACTTCGCTTTCAGTCCACGTCTGGCCTGACGTTTGCCATGTACCTTCTCAAACCCTCAATCAACAACACGTTTACGACAGCTCATGCTTCTCGAAGTTCGAGCGAAACAGCCTAGCGAATGTTTGCTGCCTAACACTTCACCCTTTTATTTTCCCTCCGCTCGTTTTCCTTAGCCCACAGGCTAAATCCCAGCTTATTGCAATTGGCACACCAAATGACGGAACAGCAATCACAACCTGCTTGCTCAACATGAGCGATTTGCAAAAGGCTTGGGCCAAGAAGAAGATGGCGCTCAGTGAATCGGAGGTTTTCAATGAGCTGGACGAGGAAGAAGACACTGACTACGTTGCTGAGCTGCCTGAAGGGCTGGACGATGATTCCTCTTCCGCCTCATCGGCATCATCAACGGGCACAATTGTGCCAACGCCTAGTAGAAACTTGTTTGCAAGACCACTAGGGTTCGTCAACTATCATGGCAAAAGTATATACCGTCTATAAAAGAAAACCAGTCACTGAAATCGCTAGGGGAACAGCCCTCCACGAGGCGGCGGCAGAAACTTGGACCCTATCCCGTGGACAACGTACTTTGAGAGGGAGCTCTTCCTCCCTGGCCCGCCAGGCGACGACGGCAAGTCGCAAATCATCCATCATGTCTACCTAACGTCGCCTGTTGACAAGGGTCCGCTGTTTGTGATGCACCATGGAGGCGGCTCGTCTGGTCTATCATTTGCGGTTGTCGGGTCCGAGATCAGGAAGAAAGTGCCAACGGCCGGTATCCTCTCGTTAGATGCCCGTGGTCACGGGCTGACCGTCACCTCGACTCCGCTCGACTACAGTTTAGAGACACTGCGGACCGACCTGCTATCCGTCATCCAGCAGACGCAGGCGCAGATGGCCTGGAAAGAGCTGCCGCCCATCATCCTGGTCGGCCACTCGCTTGGTGGCGCAATTGTGACCGACCTGGCAAAATCCTACGCACTGGGGAGCTCTTTGTTGGGCTACACGGTCTTGGACGTCGTCGAGGGCTCTGCCATGGACGCCCTCCAGAGCATGACTACGTACCTGTCTACCCGCCCAACCGGGTTCGCTACAATACAAGCGGGCATTGACTGGCATATACGGTCGAGAACGATCCGACACCCCATCTCTGCACGCACCAGCGTCCCTGGCTTGTTGAGTGACATCCCTGGAGGTAGCAGACCCTGGAAATGGAAGACGGATCTAGCTGCCACGGAGCCGTTTTGGGCGGACTGGTTTGTAGGGCTCAGCAAGAAATTTCTCGAGGCAAAAGGCGGCAAAATGCTTATTCTGGCTGGAACGGACCGGCTCGATACAGAGCTCACTATTGGACAGATGCAGGGCAAGTTCGATTCTGGAGCATGATCAACAGGAAACCGGATGGCTAACCAAGCTAGCAGGTAAATACTCCCTGCACATATTCCCAGAGGCTGGTCACTTTGTTCATGAAGATCGGCCCGAAGAAACAGCAATGGTGCTCGCCGACTTTTATCGGCGTAACGACAGGAGCCAGCTAGTTCTGCCTCCAAAGGTATCTGAACTACTCGCACAAGGAAAGAGGGTTTGAGGCGTCGAACAGCCAGCATGAACGCATGCGGATGTAATCAGTACCCAGTCTGGTTATGGCTTTGGGCTGTTTCTACCTCATGACATGGGAAAGAGGATAATCAACGAGGCAGCTATTGCATAGATTGGATGTATCACTCCAGTTGACAGATGGCCTCTATACAAGGCTGTTATTGGGAGGGTTTGATATACTGAAATCGAAAAGACAGCTGAGGCATTAAATACAAGACAGTCAAGCTCAATTATAAGCCATCTGCTCCTGGTTTTCTCTTATTAGTCGCGCCCGTTCATTCTCTGCATTGGTCTGCTTGTTGACCTCATTATCAGTCAGTCCCTTTTGTTGTCGCAGTTGCTGGCCCAACTTGCCAGTCTTGTCCCTGGCAGCCTGGTCCCTTGCCTATTATGCCTCTGACATCAGTTCACGAGCTCCTGAAGACCGTATACTATGCGGCGTAGGCGAGCAAGGAGACAGAGGGCTAGACTCTGACTTGAGTACGTACCTCTGCTGCACGACGCGCTGCTTCGGCAGGCATCAAAGTGTTCGCAGAGCCTTCAACACCAGGGCCACCGCTTGCTCCCCCCCCTCCTCCTCCTCCCAGCGTGCGCGGGGGTCCGCCCACCACACGCTTATTGGCTGGGATGGGTGCCGAAGACCGCTGCTCTGGCGCTGCATCAAGGGTTCTACCTGTCCCAGCAAAGGCGTCGGGTTTTGCCTCCTTGCCGCAGAGGGCACCCATGGTGGATAAATGGAGTGGGAAGAGTTTGACGATGGCAGGGAGCGGGGTGGCTGTATCAAAAGGGGGTGCAATGCAGACGGGGAGAGCAGAGAGAAAGCAGGGACGGCGAGGCGCGAGAGCGGCAGCGCGATGGTAATACACGTCCAATCAGCGCATGCACTACTGATACGCTGTTCAAGGCAAGAATTCAGCCGCAGAAGGGTCGTCTGCGGGTGAAATGTAGGCTGCGCGAGACGGTGCACCGGCAGTCGGTGGTGCTCGGAAGTGAGGCTCTGGATCCGCTTGGGAGACGTATCAAGTCCGTCTGCAAGCCGAGGTCGGTATTGCAGGAAAGGTTACAGTGCAGTAGGTTGGCAGCGCGCCTCCAGAAACAGAATGAGAATGTCCTCCAAGGGAGAAGGACGCTCAGTGTGGGTGTTGTACCAGGGCGGGATATCGATAGCGTGTTGCTGGGGCCCAAAATTGACTGGTGATGACTGCGGCCCCACTTTCCAAGCAAGCGACGCCAAGGTGCATGATACTATGTATGTCTACTAGGTGAGGTGTGGAGGTGTGTACTCCGAGGTGTGTACTATGTACATAACTTGTTTGGCTGCGGACGGTCTTCGGACTAAACCCCATTGCAGGTTATGGGTCTTTGGAGACAGGCTGATTGTCATGCGAATAGTGTCTTAAAGGATATGCTATATTCCTGTTTGTTCAATTAGCAAAGGGAAAGTTCCTTTGGAATTGTTCAACAGTCTGAAGAGTACGTAGTAAAAGGCACCAAGAAACCAATCAGATGCTTATGTAAAAACCACTGCTGGAACCCTTTGCAATTTGGGCCAATGGGGCTAGAGACTTAGTCACGCTGTATCCTTGTAATCAAAACTCCATCGACGACATCGCACGGCCATCAAGGTCCTCAAACACCGAGTGCCAACCCCCAAAGTGACCAAATTTTGTCCACCTTTTCCGCACGGCCAGGGCCAAGGTTTTGCTTCTTGGTCTGGGTGCCCCTCAGCGAGCAACGCTTGTATCCAGGAACCAGGAAAATCAGGTCCCAACCTCGTGTCCAGCAACATGGCTCACTCTTGATACGCCGCTCCTGCCGCTCTTTATCCCGGATCTTCTCCCGTTCGACATCCAGTCCAGCAATACCCTCTTCGTCCAGGCATACTGGAGCCCCCGGAGACCCCCATGGATGATTTCTTTCTTCCCTATGTTGCCCCAGGTCCACCTACAGGCCACAAGCACAAGGGCTACGCCCACGATGAAGGCTGTGTGCCGGCCAAAAACATCCAGCCGGACTGGTTGGACTTTGCGCAAATCTACAACACAGGCACAAGTCCAATAGCCCACTATCACGGCGAATATGCTAGTCATGATACCAGCTGTCTCGATGGCAGCGGCTGTCCGAGACTGGGCCTCGATCCCAGCGTCAACGACAAAGGCGGCCTTCCAATGACTACGTCGCCGCTAGGCAACCTCGACTTCATGCCCCAGCCATCGATGCTTTTTCAGCCTTTCTCCGCCACCTTAGCCGACTTTGACCATGCGATAGCTTCTCATATGCAGACGCCAGACCCGACGTTGCTGGATGCCGCTTCGATATCGCCACTTTCACGAGCCCCAAAGCATCCAGAGGATCACCTGCACCATATCTCGGAGTGTGATGCCGAGTCTGAGGCAGATAGTCAAGGATCGTGTGACAGCCACTGCCTTGGGAGTGTAGGCGCATGTAGCGCCGGGACTTGTGGTAAGTAAGCGTCTCTTGTCCACTTGACACCAAGAGAGCATCAAGGAAGGGCTGGCGTCTTGCTTGCATGATTCACTAAATGTTTACAATCCATTCTGTGAAGATTGCTTGATGAAAAAAAAAAGCATGGTTATAGACGAGTGTCTCTTTCGCCAAAACATACCTACTTACGCTATACCTGTAGCCTTTTCCCTTCCGCCAGTCCGGGAAACTTGCCATACCTTATTTTGACATGGTGGCTAATCGTTCCCATATTTCAGACGAAGCAACTGCTTGTCGGGATGAAAACTGCCAAAAGCCGGGCGTCGAACCCGACGTTGCCCACAGCGCTTTCATTCTGCAAGGCATAAGCGGAGCCAGACAACAGCAACTATCGGAGCAACAGCTCAATCGAAACTGTAAGCCCAACGTCTTGAAATTTCCCAGATCGTGCCGACTTGTTCTAATGTACAATGCTTCTGCAGCCTTCCAACCAGATATTATTGATCCCACCGCGAATTATTTACCCTCTGGCCACGTTCAATCGTTTGGAGACTCGTATCAATTCCCCTTCCAGTGTCCTCAGTCTGGATTCCCAATCCAACCACAGGTTATCCCAGATGGATCTCCAAGGAATATTCAGGGCAGCTTTATGGACAGTTCAGCATTTCCCACAACATTCACTCACCGATTTCAGGAGTCTCAAGGCATCCCCCAGTCCATGGCTGGTTCTGATTCCCCATATCCGAATGCTCTGCATAGCTCTCAAACCATAGCTATAACGCAATCCCTGGACTCGAACAGCCAAATGTTCCCTTGGCACCCACTCTACAATCCTCAAAATGCATTTACCAATACGACAGAGCAGGTCTGTGGCCAGCAACCGCTGCTTGATAATGCGCCGCACGTCATCAGCTCGGAGCTTTCCGCTGCAAGCCCCACCCAATGGCTGTCCAGTTCTGCACCTGCTTTCACATTTAACAACTCTCTAACCAGCGATCTACTAGAGGTCAATCAAGCAGCGGCAACGTTAAATCATGTCCCTATTGGTACACGAGAGAGCAATATTGCCCAGAATGACTGCCTTACACCGCCCACTAGCAATGATCAATCCTCTCCAGCAAAGAGTTTTGGCAGCATTGTGCGCACATCGTCGTCAGTTTCAGATTTTTCGGTAAAAGATACTTCAGCAGCCTCTATTGAAAGTACATCGCAGGGAAGGGAGACTCATGTTTGTCTGTGGCAGCTTACTGACGGTCAAACATGTGGGAAACAATTTGACTCTCATAGTCAGTTACATGACCATGTTGATGATGTGCACTTTACCAATCTTCAAACCACTGGCGACCACGGCCTCATTTGCGGATGGGAGGGTTGCGATCGCCTTACCAACAACAAGTACACCAGCAAACGCGGCTTTGATACCAAATCTAAACTCCGGCGACATTTGGAGATACACACAGGGCCTAGTGAGTGACTGTGTCTTTACTAATGTTAACACGTAATTACATGCACTGACCTTTTACGTAGTCGAAGTCCACAATTGCGAAGAGTGTGGCAAGTTGTTTCCTAGCAAACATGCACTGAAGATGCACTTGCGTACGCATAGCGACGAGAGGCCGTACAAGTGCAATATATGCGGAGATGGCTTCAAGAGGGCATACGATATCAGTAAGTCATTCACCAATTTTCCGAAGTCGCGTCTGCGGCTTAAAGCTCAATATCCATATTGATCTTGTTCACGTTTCAGCAATGCATATGCGCAGCGCGCATAGTGAAGAGAAGCCCTTTGAATGTCCTATATGCCATAAGAAATTCAAAGACTCGTCCAACTTTAGTAAACACAAGCGGACGCATGAGCAGCGGAAGCGCTGGGTCTGTCAAGATTGCTGCAAGCCATTTTGTCGCCGTGACGGACTCATTCGACACGCAATGAGCAATCACGCACTGGCCAAAGATGTATTGGAGAAACTCTGTTAGTCAAGATTTGCTCTTGTCTTCAATCTCTGTGAGAAATCATATGGATCCCTCATGCTAACAAATTGTAGATCCTCCGGCATTACGAGGTGCTCGGGCGCGCGTTGGGAGTATTTCATAAACTGTATCTGATAGCAGGACGATCTCGAATGGGAGGTCATGGTTACACGACGACTATCCTGAAGCATTTTTCAGTATTCTTTGATTTATTGTCTTTTCTCATCATCATCATCATCATCATCATCAATCGAAAGCGGTTTCGGATTACAAGCAAGGTTATCACATTTGCTGGAGCAGGCGTACTTGCAAAGCCATGGTTGTCGTTGGCTCGCTGATGTGGACTATATGAATAGATACCCAAGACACAGACATAAAGTATCAAAGCATTGGCGAATTATTGAGTCGTCATACCATCGCTCCCAATCAAAGTACTCTCTGGCTAGCTCGGCGGGTACCTTTACGTGCAGCGACGGTCCGTTTCTCAAATTTCCATTTGTCAAGTGAAGGCGCCAAAGCTTGCTGAGCAGCCACGTCGACGATGATGACGACAGTATGTATTATAGTGCGGATCAGTATCTGTCAGGCATGTGTGTGACAGTAATTACCAAGCATCCACCCATCAGATGCTGAGAGACTGATTGATTGCGGACTTTGCCTGCTGGAGCAAGATCGAGGAAGCTAGCAGTAAGTAGCCCTTCAAAAAATATTCATCATTGAGGATGGATGCTTTCAGGCATCGACTGTTGCCAAAATTTTGCTCGCTTTGGAGGGTACATGAAAGTATGAGTTTGGATGCCTTTCTCGTCTTGCGAAGTCTAGATGTTTTGTCAGAGCTAGTCGTACTAAATGATATCGCTTGCCTCTTCCATAACACGGACTTTCAAGCTTTACATCAGTGTTCTGGGACCGGATGAACAAGAAAAGCGTGTTGAATGCCTTTGCCAACAACGTGATCTTGGTTGTCAGGGTATGTACTATTTCAGAGACAGGTTATACCAAAGATGGCAACCTGCTTTGGCGAGTTGCCTTCAGCATAATACAAAAGCAAGATCCGAATCTTTCGTTGCACAATACATCGCACATCACCATCACGTAGGACACGAGCGAACGGGTTTGTTTGGTTTTGCCAACGTTAAGCTCTTTTTCCTAGAGCTATCTGCTGACGAGTGGTAAGTGACCCCTCCGGGCTTTGCTGTCATTTAATCCTCATAACACCGATGACCCGAAAGTAGCGGAAAACAGATTTGCCCGTGATGATGGATGGAATGGTTGGGATGCCAATCGCGAAGGAATGCGTCGAGGGAAAAAAAGAACAAGAAAGACAATCAAAAAAATCTCTTTCTTTTTGATTGGCAGTCTTTCTTTTTTCTTCACTCTCGCCCTTTATCTCCTCCCTCCTTCTCTCTCTTCTTTTCTTTTTTTGAAATCGGAAAATTCTCGGGGAGGAAAAACCATGCCAGCGAACCTGTAGCCCGTTTCGCCCTTTTGCCTTTTGCTCTCAAGAATTACCAGAAACCTTCAAACCCCTGACACCAGTTGCTCGATTTATGCGGAGGCCTAAAATTCGTGCAAGTCAGTATCTTGTCTATTTGCTCGAAGAAATGGTTCCGAGCTTCACACAGGCCTAGCATCTACCCACCTTGATAGCGTATTTGCGCTGGGGGAAGTGCTGCTGGCGCTTCTTGGTCTTCTCCAGCTTTCTCGAGGCGTCCTCAGCGGAGAGGCGGCGACGAATGGCACGGGTCTGCTTGGGGCGGAGGTCGAGGGGAAGGTACTTCTTGTTCTTGTAGAACAAGCGCATGTGGTGTCGTTGCTTGGCGTTGATGATGGTCAGGACGCGGGCAATCGACTTGCGGAGGTCGTGGCTGTGTAGCGAAAAAGAAGTCCGGTTAGCCTCGTTGTTCTCTATTGCACTCTCCCATCATGTCTCTTCGACCACTGCGCCAATCAACGCAGATAGCATTCCAGGCCGTGGTCTCGAGAACGCAGGGCCTTTTGAAATCGATGACAACAATGTGCGCGAAAGTGTGTCGATTGGTGTAAGATTGTCGGCTTACATCTTGTTGAGCTTAGTACCGGAAGAAGCAATCTTCTGGATACGAAGCTGACCCAGCTCGGTCTTGAGCTCGCCAAGAGTCTTGGTGAGGTCCTCGCGGTTCTTGGACCACAGCTGGCCGGCCTTGATCTTGCTGGTAGACTACGACATCGTCAGCTCAAATCTTCTTTCTTTCCGACCGAGGGATCGTGACAACATGATTGTGCAAGTGTGTCATCGTTGAAATTGTGGCGGGGGGGGGGGACTGAACGAGGCGGTTGCGGTGGTAGGTTGTGCAGGGTATTTGAGAACTTGCACAGAGCGCAAAATGCGCCTGCAGAGCTCGAAAAGAAATCAATCGGGCATGTAGGGCCGTAACGCACCATGGCTGCGAGAATGTGTCGATCGAAGTTGTCTGCTGGGTCGAAGGTTCGTGATGGATTGTTCTCGAGACGGGCAGCGATCTCTCTCTTTCGGAGGTGGAGTTTGCAGAGCCAAACCAGACAGAGGGTGTGGGCTGTAAAAATTTCGATCACGTGGATTGCGGCTAAAGGTCGGCGGGAATACGGCGGGCGGCGGCAGTGGGCGGCTCTTTGGTTTGCAGGCAATTGCATCTGTGGGTCATCTGCTTTTGTGGCTGCGGGGGCTGATGGCTTACTCAGCGACACCAGCCACACTTTGGACGCAATGCAGGGTCCCATGGCTTGCGCTTGAGAGCGTGACGCCAGCTACCCTTCCGACTCTTTCGTACTATGGTACAGTGTCCTGCAGACTTGTCCCCAACCACTCTATCACCAACACCACCTGACGGTTCAGATAGAAGTTGAGAATAACGCTTCACGTTAAGCTTTGATATTGCCAACGACCTATGCGTATTCATGAATCCAATTCCGCTCAACTCAGCGCCCTAATCAGCAAACCCTACTTTAATCTCAGCTTAAACCCGGCTTCGCAAACGACCACTTAGACACCTCTCGACCCTTTCGCCACGTTGGAAACATAGCTGGCATCCCCTCAAACGGAAACAATCAGCGGAGAACTGAGCGAAATAAAGCAGTTCTCTTCTGCGCGCATATCCAGCGTGACCGACTCTACGCTACCCGGTCTTCGACAGTATGGCATCATCTTCCGGCAATGGCGGCTGGGCGCAATTGCGACAGCAGGCTCGTACACTAGAGTCACAGACGGAAGCACTGTTCCACACATACTCTCAGTTTTCAACAGCAGCAAATATACCGCCAAAGCCTACACAAGAAGAAATAGATACCGAGGCAAAGCTGCAAGATATTCTAGGCAAGGTAAACTACAACATTTCCAAAAGCACACGTCATACCAAACCCAAAGCATAATCATACTCACACAAGACTTTACAATGTAGCGCGACAATGTCGTCAATCAGCTTGGCCGCCTCCTTGACTCCGATGCCACCTTGACCTCGTCCGCCCTGAAGCAAAATAACCTTGCTCTGCTTCGCGAAAAGCTCGCCGCACACAAGAAGGATCTCGTGCGGCTGAGGTCGAACCTAGCCGACGCGCGGAATCGCGCAAACTTGCTGTCGAATGTCCGTGAAGATATCGAGTCCTTTCGCCAGCAGAACCCCGAGCACGCCGAGGCCGAGTACATGTTGGACGAGCGGCGGCATATTGATAATAGCAACAATATGGTCGACTCGGTGCTGTCGCAGGCGTATGCTGTGCAGGAGAGCTTTCTTCTGCAGCGCGAGACCTTGGCCAATATCAATCGCAGAATCACATTGGCAGCGAGCCAAGTACCGGGCATCAACACACTCATCGGAAGGATATCAGCACGGAAGCAGAGGGATGGAATCATTATGGGCAGCTTCGTGGCGTTCTGCTTTCTCTTATTCTGGTTTTTTCTGTGAACGTCCAGAAAGTGGCAAGCAAGTACGCAGGCACGCACTCTTGCCCGGAGCAACACCAAGTGATGGGCATGCAGGACACTTTTGGTTCATGGGCTACGCAGCATCTAATGTGTCACGGCATGGCGTTTGGGATTGACAGCTTGCTTATTTGCATGGAAAATGTACATTGGTTGGGTATCTTTGGAAGTGGTGTTATTTAATATCTCTTTTGTCGTTCATGGCTACAATTCGGTGCCCCACGCCAACTTCTGACCATCACCTCAACATTTCCCCAGACCAGACATTATTCTTCATCTCGTCCATGAGCCTGGACAGACTCTTGGCCATGTTTCGAGTCTCCTCGGGCTCAGCAGGACCACTACCTGCCCAACGCAACTTGCAGTCCCCATCAATTAGGTATACGTAGCCGA
Organism: Coniella vitis; assembly: GCA_011317545.1. Taxonomy (NCBI): domain Eukaryota; kingdom Fungi; phylum Ascomycota; class Sordariomycetes; order Diaporthales; family Schizoparmaceae; genus Coniella; species Coniella vitis. The sequence continues at coordinate 1,590,399 of WUJK01000003.1, forward strand.
CCTTGCTGTTCAAAGCACCAATACTCTCCCGCAGCTCATCGGAGATGCCACTTCTCACAATGAAGTACTTGCTCCAGTTCTCCTTTTTGAAATTCCGGCGCAGAAATGGTGCAAACAGTCTAAGGAACCAATACCGCAGCCACGATTGATCCTCGACGTTAATTCGGACAAGCTGTGCCCGGCCCTCGTGCTCCTGCAAAAGCTTGTGTAGCTCTGGGTTCTTGTCTTCGGCAATAAAGGACATCACTTGTCTTTCAGCCCAACCGGTGCTGAAAATCGCGACAACGGAGGCCTTGCCTTGTAGCAATGAAGTTGTACTGCTCGGAACCGAAGGATGCTTGAGAGTTGAGCCATAGAAGTTGGGAAAGTACAAGGAGCGGTCGTGCTTGAATGGTCGTGGCGGCGCGATGAAGGTCTTGCCTTTGTGAAGGTTGAGATTCGTCCAATCGCGGAAGTAGGGGCGGGACATTTGGGACTTGCTAGAAAGCGGCATGCTTGATCAATACCTGTACATATGCAAAATGCAATGCATAGGAATGGTACAATTCACTCACAGCTCCTCTCGCCGCTTGAGATGCTTCTCGTAATTGACAAAGTCATCGCGCCTCTGCTTCAAAGTACGCACATCCAATCCGGTATTGTCGGTGGCCTTGGGCGGGTGGTCTTGACCTATCGGCCGCGGCAGGACGGTCGGGGTGAAATCTCTGACACGCTGGCCGTACGCGCGTGGGGCGAACTCGAGCGGTTTAACTTTGGGCGCTGCTGCCTTTGTTGTCTGCGCAGGCGCGCTACTAGGCTTGGTGTTGTTGATTTTGGAACCGGGCTCGGCCAGACGGGTATATGTTGTGCTGAATGTCCTCCATTGACAGAGGAGACACGATGCTGGTATCGGCTTTGCTGATGGTCTTAAGAGACACCTCGTTATGTTTTTGGCAGGCATCGTGATTCGGGGGTGCTTATTAATTGTGCTGTCGCAAGCAGTAAATGGAGGAGACGTTGCAAGGTGAAGAATATGAAATCCAATTGATGATGCTTTGTTCCATATACCGTGTCGGAGCTTTGGGGAATTTTTGGCGCATACCAGGGGCAAGGATCTTCCAACTGCTACCCGCCCACCTGGAAGTGTTTTGGACAAGGCTACTACATAGTATGTACTGGCCACTTACATAGTAGGGACCCCCAGCCCAGTCCCCACTAGGCCCCAAACCCCTGCCGCCGCGGCCCTCCAAAGGTGAACTGTCATTCCCAGGAACAGAATGTGGGGAAGGAACACAGGACCAAATCGCCATACCTCGCACATGCTCGCACATGCTCGGCTATTAACGGTGCTTTGGGGCTTTGGACGTCATGTCATGCCAAAGCCGGCGACAGCCTCGCTCCCCAATGCCGTGTTGGGGCGGCGCGCGGCTTTGTGGTCGGGGGTGGACAGGAATATGTTTTAATTCTTTCCAAGCGCACTTCTAGCTTTCAAGAGGCAGCAATATCGTGGCATCTTGCCTCTTACGCTTTCTTGCCCTACTCCCTACTCTTAGTCTGCCGCCGCTTCAGACGCGACAATGTTCTTGCGACGAGTCCCCCGCTCAGCACGGTTACAGAGGCATCTGGCATGCCGTATGAACCAAACCTCGCTGGCTTATGGCTCATCCATCACTCCTTCGAGACCGCCTCTATACGAGCCAACAACATGTGCTCCTCTTCTATCCGTGAGGTGCTTCCACGCCAGTCCGAGGCTGCGAGTCGTGAAACCTGTACTGTTGGCAGACATAGGTGAAGGTACCGTCATTGCTGCTGTTTTGGCCTCTTTGTGTGAACTGCAAACCAACTCTCTTCCCGCCAGGTATTGTCGAATGCGAAATAATTCAATGGTTTGTCGAGCCCGGTGCCCGCGTTGAGGAGTTCTCCAAGCTGTGTGAGGTCCAGAGTGACAAGGCTTCCGTCGAAATCACTTCCCGTTTCGAAGGTGTCGTCAAAAAGCTGTATTACGAGGCTGGCGAGATGGCTAGAGTGGGCAAGCCCTTTGTCGATATTGACATACAAGGGCATGTGAGCCAGGAGGAACTCCAGAAGCTTACACCCTCTCCTTCACCATCGTCGCCTGAGGCTTTGCTAGACTCGGCTGGAGAGGCCGCGCCAGTGGACCCAGGACGGCCGGTACCCGACGCCCCACAAAAGCCAGGAGCGACGGGGTCGGAAGCAGATGGGGCGGTGGGGACGCCGGCGCCAGTCCCGGCGTCGCCCAAGTCCAAGGGAAAACATGCTGCACTTGCAACGCCGGCTGTGAGACATCTCTGCAAGGAATTGAAGGTTGATATACTAGAAATAGGCGGGACGGGTAGAGAGGGGCGAGTGCTCAAGGAAGACATATACAGATTCGTCCAAGCAAGGGAAAATGGAGTGGCGGCGTCGCGATTGACAACACCCCAAGCCAGGGCCGATGCAGAAAGACCGCCAGTCTCATCGCCGTCTTCAGTTGAAGCGCAAATAGAGACACGGCAGCCCCTCACCAAAACACAGGAAGGCATGTTCAAGACCATGACCCGCTCGCTCAACATTCCGCATTTCCTCTACGCCGACGAAATTGACTTTGCCGATTTGCATACCCTGCGCAGCCGGCTGAACAAAGTCCTCGCAACTCCTCCTTCCTCGCCAGTCCAGTCTGTTCGCAACACCGAGGGCGTGTCGAAGCTCTCCTTCCTGCCGTTTATTGTCAAGGCTGTTTCCATAGCGTTACAGCAATACCCCATTCTCAATGCTCGTGTCGACGCTTCGTCCGATTCAACAGGAAAGCCTCAACTGGTCTACCGGACGCAGCACAACATAGGTGTGGCCATGGATACGCCGTCGGGCCTTTTAGTACCTGTTGTCAAGGACGTCGGCGCGCACAGCATCCTCACCATCGCTGCAGAGCTCGCACGGCTTCAGGCGTTAGCGGTAGCTGGCAAACTCAGCCCACAGGACCTCTCTGGAGGTACCATTACCGTTAGCAATATCGGCAGTATTGGTGGGACATACTGCAGTCCCGTCATTGTGGAGGGGCAGCTCGCTATCCTCGGAGTCGGAAGGATTCGGGAAGTACCCGATATTGTACAGCAAGGAGACGGCGAGTGGAAGATCAAGGGCATGCGCAAAGTGTGCAACTTCAGTTGGTCGGCGGATCACCGGGTCGTGGACGGTGCCACGATGGCCCGGGCCGCTGGCGTGGTGAGAGCGTTGATAGAAGAGCCTGATGTGATGATTATGAACCTGAGATGAAAGTTTGGTAGAGCAAGAGCACTTCAACTGCATCAAGATTTGGGTCGCACCATCGTCTTTGTACACGGGCCATGCCTTGGACTCTAACCCAGGTGACAGCCATGCAGCAGACAATCCTGTTACTTTCCCCTTTGCTTTCTTTCAAAAGATAGAAATCTACTAGAATTTCATATATGTGACGTTTCAGCATCACTTCGTGAGGTCTACCACAGAGTTCTTGGCCCACATCAGCTCCGACACAAGATTAAAGTATGCCTTCACGGTGTCAACCTCAAAGAAAGCTTCCTACTTCAACCAACCACAAATCCGAATTCTTCTGCACCTCCTGAACAGCCCCAGTCAATGCAGCCAGGACGGTCCGCCAGGTACGAGATTTTGTTGTCATGACAGGCAATAAGACACAGACACAGGCAAGAAACGGGCCGTCGTTCCGGACAAAGAGGCCGGGTTCTTGGCTGCGCCTTTTCCACCCATGCCTTATGGAGGAGGTGTTGTCTTGGTCATTTGGACCTTGGAGGGGAAAAAGCAAAAAATACAAAGAAGAACAAAAAATGCCTCACACCCTGAGGCTACATAGTGTCATCTGGATGAGCACCTGTTTGGTGATAATAAAAAGAATGTCGTTCCCCACGTTGTACTTATAAACGGTACTTTACTTGCTTCGAATGGATGCTTTCTCGTTGGTTTCACGAAATCAAATTAATGGAAGAAACCAAAGATCAAAAGAGCACCTTCATTCTGACCCCTTACGTATGTATGGGTTGACAATACTATGTACGTGCCAGTTATTTCTTTCTTTCTAAATCCTTGCTCGATCTTTTTAATAATAACCAGTGCTGACTTTCCTCCCGTCGGGTATATAAGAACAACAATGACTCTTTGGCAATGAATACTCATTACATGTACACACACACACACACACACATATATATATATATATGCATTACGGTTTGTAACAGACAGCAATGTGCATACGACAGTAACAGCAATAGATCACACGGGAAATGGTCATGAAAATATACAAATATACTACTACGTACATGCCTTTCAATAAGCAAGAACCATTACTGACCCAGAAGAAGAAAGGCAGACAAGGAAGAATATATGAACCTCAAAGACCACACCGACGGCACCCTAGCCTTGGATGCTATTGATATGTACATGTTGCGAATTACACAATAAAGTTAAATCGGTATTTCGAGTCCTGTTACTGGTCAAAATAGCACAAGAACTTAGGTGATGAAGAAGAAAAGGATTGCTTGCCCGTTGAAGCTCGATAGGGGATTTCTCAACCTGACCAATATTCTTGCAACAGTACCCAGGTAATCAAACCAAAACGCAAAACATATTCGTATCTACTTTGGGTAGGAAAAAAGAAACCCTAGTTTAACTTAGTTTTCTTGCTTAAAATTCCGCATGTGTCTTTTTCATCTCAGAAAAAAACAATCAAACGCGTGTGCCGGTATTTCGTCCACCGTGATCCCTTATTATGATATCGGACGAATATTGCATACAACGCAAGAAAAAAAGAAAAAAAAAAAAAGGCCGACCGCTTCTTTGTGCAAAGTAAGCAAAAGCAACATTACTATGTACATAGATGTATTCATACACATGCATATGTACTTACCCTGTTTAACCCCGTGCATATGGAATATGTAAGTATATGTACTCCAGAAATAGCCTTTAGCGCCAACCAGATAAGGCTACCAATAGGAGAATTCTGTCTTGTTTTTGGGGGGTTCCCTTTTGTCCCTCTTTGCCCAAGCTGACATTGCCCGACGGCACTACAGCAAGAAAAATACACACAACCAATGAATTGAAAAGAATGCTAGAACAGATGGCTTGTCACCAGACCGCTTGCTTGCTTGTTGATTGATTGCAAGGAGGCCAGCTTCCTAGTATTAAGATCCCACGTTGCATAATAAGCTTCAAGACGCGAAGTCGAAATCAAAAGTGCCCAGAAGTACCATGTAGCTGCTCGTAAGCTTTACATTCTCATACTCCTATGTATTCCTGACCGGTTTCCCGGAGCCGGTGCCGCCGGTATGTGGCGTTTCGAGGGGGAATGTTGCCTTGGCTTGGCAGCCACGCAGCCACAATGTAGCCCAGCACAACTCTACGGGAAGAAGAAGATACATTGCGACTCAGGGATTTCTCTCTCATTTTGATTTTATTCAGCACAGGTTTGCTGGTGGTATCATCAAAGGGAAAGTGATTTTGGAACAAAATATTGTGGCAGTATCGCAATGAACCTTTTTTGCACCCACGAAATCGTTCTGTCATCCAATACAATTGTCATTTAAGCATGCTGCCTATGCCTGCCTTGCTCCAATGGTACGTTACGCGCGTGACATGCACCATGCAGCCTTCCGCAAAATAAATGAACGCCTTGTGGCTTCTTGGGGCCGAGATTCCACCGCTCGATAGCCCCTGGAGTGCTCTCTTTCCCTTTGGGAGTGGTGCAAGAAAAATCCCTGTCAATACGCTTCCAGTCTCCTTTTCGCCAAACATCCAAATGTTGCGCCGCTTGTTCAAAAGTAAAGAGGTATCCAAAAGACCCAAATGCAAATGTAGACTGGGTTGTCATAAACAAAAATAGTCTACCCTCGATCATGTGCATATAGATAGCCAAGAAGTGAAATCGTCACGAAGGAAAAATAGGGGAAAAAAACAAGGAAAAGACGGCTAAAGGGGAAGAACGGCGCGGTATTGGCCTCGTGGATCATCGGTCCTCTGAGAGTTTGGTGACCACCTGGTCAAGTGCAGCCCTGCAGACCTCGTCGCTTGATCTGCTCACATCAATGGTAATGCAATCGACCTCGTCGCGCATGGGCGGTTGTAAGATGGCGAATTGGCTTTGGACCATGCCTGCTCCCATGTAGTGGCCCTGGCGTTGTGCGACTCTTTGTTGGAGGACTTCCTGGGGCGCGTCGAGGTAGATGAAGTGAACTTGGAGGCCCGGCGAGAAGTATGGTGCCACGCGGATGACATCTCTATACTTGCGCTTCAGGGCAGAGCAGGTGACGACGACACCATCGTGGCCAAGAGCTAGCTGCTTGAGAGCTTCCTCTCGGAGGCGGGTAAGCCAGTCCCAGCGGTCTTCGTCAGTGAGAGCTTGGCCCATGCTCATCTTGGCAACATTTTCTGGCGAGTGAAACTGTGACCACAGGTCAGCGGTAGAACGAATACACACACACACACACACACACTGAGAAGCCTCAAAGGGTGCACACTCACCTCGTCTCCCTCTACATACGGGATGTCGAGGGCACTGGCCAGGTGGGTGGCTACAGTAGTCTTGCCACAGCCAGCAGGGCCAGTAACCAGCCAGATGTGGTGATGTGCCGGGTGCAGAGATGCGCCATAGGACGGGGCGTTGTTGGTGAGCGTGTTGTCGGTGGGCTTCGTCACGATGACGGGCTTGGAAGGAGCCATGGCTTGTCGACTTGTGGTGATATTGGTGGGAGAGACCGGAGGCTGTCCGTTCAGGGACACAGGGCTGTCGTAGGAGAGCATGGTGTTGAATGGGGAGAAAGAGAAAGAAAAAGGCCGTGCGGTGAATGATATACTTTTTTTTTTCGGCGGGAAACAAACGGAAAAGTGCTTCGGGCACTGTAATTGGGTAATTGACTCAAAAGGCGGCGGGCTGGCACTGGGTGAGCCGTTGCTCGTTTCAGTTGGTGGTATGCCGCCTTGCCAAAGAACGCAGAGCAAACAGGCTGGTGACAAAAGACGAAGCAAAGCACGTTGCCAATAGCGTGAGGCGTCAAAGTGAGGCACAGGGGGGCTGGTGCCTGTGCAAGTGGGCAGTAAGATGAGATATGATGTGTCGGCTTTTCTCCACGTATCGTAGGGCTTGTGGACTGGACGAGGAGGCCGGAAATGGGAATGGTAGCAGAAGTCGAGCCAAAAGGGCCGCGAGCCAACCGGGCAAGAGCTGGGGAGGGGGGTTTATTATATTTACAACCAGCAAGGCAGCTGTCAAGGATGGAAAGAGCCCTGGGGTTACTGCCGTCAGCGGGCTCCATCACCTTAATAACACAATTCCCAAGTACCGCTACCCACCCCCGGGCAAGTTTGGGGTGCGCCTGGGCGGGGATCGGGGATCGGCTGAGGTTCCTGCCAGTACTGTACATATGTAGTGTAGCGAAGGACAAGGTACACCGCTGCCGGGGCTTGCTGGAACCAAGTTCATCCAGCCCCTGGGAAAGCGAACCTACTGGAAGCAACGTTCTATGTACATCGCAGTATGTTCTGTTGAAGCTAGGATGGCAGTACACATGCTAGCAGGTAGCAGATGGGGGAGTACTATGTATTCAATGTTCCGGGCCAGGGATGGCTCAGGGGAAGAGGGATTGTTTGTACTTGTACGTTGTGACAAATTGACAGATGCATGAGAATTCAAGAGACTGTTGCATCTGCCTTTTCCATCGTCTTGATTCACTACTACTATGTATGTATGTACATATACAAGGAGGTTGTGCTGCCATGCGGTCGGACTATATGACCGTTTGCGCTCCAGAAAATCCAAAATCAGGGAGCGAGAGGTACCTCGCAGTACATGGCTCGTCCAGCTGGGAGGGCAACAGGTCCCGGTGTGGACCCGCCAAGGCTGTCCTGACGCAATTTTTGGATCTGGAGAAGCGTGGGATGAGGGTGACACTGGTGGACCTGCACGCTTGCCTAAAACCCAAAATGCTGTGTGGTGTCAGCATATGACTCTGGGCCCGGCTGCTGGTTTCGACGTCGCCTTCCACAACAACACACATTCCTCCAATCCTCTGGACTTTTGTGTCGACAGTATTCGACACCAGCAGCAGCCACAAGAGTGGCAACATTAAGGTCATCCACAGCACAGCGTACATTCTACAGAGTACCGACTACTATGTAGGTGTGGGGGGGGGGGTCGCAAATGCAAAAAATTTCAACGCGGGGATGGGCCTGCGGGAGTTCCGAGCGGTCGTGTGCCGCGTGGGGGTCACCGCACTCGGTGTGGTTCTACAGAGCTTCCAGAGCCCTCGGGCTGAAATTGAGGGATGCTGCAAGCCAATCTCAATGGTGGGTCAGCAGCGAGAAGACCCAGCAAAACAACGGTGACAGCGAGCAACGATGGCATTGGATCTTGCGCTGCACACTGACTACATACCTGTTACTATTATATATAAAGCTAAATGTACTACTATGTACTAAGAAGCTCTCCCCGCTAAGCCTAAGCATGCTCTTGCCATGAGGTTGACTGGAGACCGGAACGGACGGCCAGCAAGGGTGGTGAACGGCTAACGGACAGCTCGGCGTGGGCTTCCCGGCGGTGGGGCGGGCTCCCTGTTGGACTCCAGAATTCCTGTATTCTACAACGCGAGCAGGAACTATTAAGTTTTTGGGCTTCTTGGTGGGTGCGTAGTGTAGGGCCAGGAGGACGGACGCTTTGTCTAGATGTACTATGTATACATAGTACACATAGATAGTACTTACTATACATAGTAGCATGTATGCAGACAGATGGGGAAATACAAGGTAGAAAAAGCGGGACCAGAGTGCTGAAGGCGCCCACCAAAGCGGTGCATTTCGGCGAGCTTGGCCGGGCATAGCAACCCCGATTCGGGGCCGCTTTTGTGCTGGTTTGCCTCGGAGCCACGGGGCAAAGAGAATGAATGCATTGACCGAGATCCCTTTCGTGCCGACTGATGTGGGGGATGCAGATGCCGGAAATGTCGTGATTCTGCAACAGTCAGGGCATCCCTTCGTTGAGGTTGGCATTCATGACCTGTGTTTAGCATCGTCCACTATGCACTTGGTTATGTCTTTTCATTTGTATAGGTTTATTTCTGATTTATAGTAATGTCTACGTCCTTGGTCATATGATGCTACTTACGATATGTGAGCAAAGGTGCCGTTCCAGAATGAAGCCGGGGATGCAGTACGAAGTACAGAGTACTTTGACTTTACTATACTATGTAGTAATGTATGGCCCCGGCCCCAGGGCAGCTATCCGATTGACCAGCCAGCCTGCCTTGCCTGACAACCCTACACGGTACTTAGTACGTACTACTTGACTAGGTAATCGCGTCCTGTAGCCCCTGTAGCACGAACTGCCGCTCACAGCGAGTGGCTCTTCCCCTTGGCACCCCTGTACGCCGAGCTCCCCATGACGTGACTGCTTTGACGTGATTCGAGTTGGCTTCTTTTGTGTCGCGTCGGGCTTTCGACTTTTGCACCCGCCTGTGCCTACGACTGCCTCGGCCTCTGCGATATGCTGTCGCGCCGGTCCACTGCTGCTCTGCGAGCGTCTGTGGCCTCGCGTGCCTACTTTGGCGGCAATATCTCTAGTTATTGTATCAGTTGTCGACGCGCGCCGCTGCCGTCCTCGCCTCAACGAGCTTGCCAGCGGCGCAGCTTGCACGCGAGCCATGTTCGCGCCTATTCGGCCTCGAAACCATCGCCGCCCAAGAACATTGCCATCCTTGGCGGCGGCCTGACTGGCCTCACTACCGCGTACTACATTACCCGCTTCCATCCCACGGCCAAGGTTACCGTCTACGAAGCCAACAGCAGAACAGGCGGCTGGATCGATACGACCCAAAAATCTGTCAAGACAATTGACGGCCGCGATGCTAAGGTCGCTTTTGAGCATGGCGCCCGCGCCGTCAGCCCCCAAAAGGGCCGAGGCAAATGGGAGGATTTTGTGTTTTTCGACCTGGTACCATGATTCTTCTTGTGTAATAGCTTTGCAGAAGCTTCAAGACTGATATAGAAACGTGTAACGTTAGATAGACCAACTAGGTCTCAACAAGCGAATCGGAGGGAACCGCACGCCTGTATTTAAGGTCCCCAAGGCCGATCCGATTCTCAGCAACCGCTTCATCTACTATCCCGACCATCTGGTGCGACTTCCAGGGCCAACAACAGGCGGTTCTCGGCTCAGCAAACTTGTTCAAAATGCGGGCACTGCACTTTCGATTTTGACCGAGCCTGTCTGGACTGGCCTGTGGACGGCTGTCCGGAGTTATTATTACAAGAATGAAAAATTGCGCAACACGATCAGTCCCATCCCCGGCCAAGTCCCCAAACGCTTTGAAATCGCTGACCTTCCGGATATGAGCACTGGTCACTATCTCGAAAGACTCACAGAGAGCCCAGAACTTGTTAACAATGCCGCCTCGGCACTCTATCACGGCATTTGGGGCGGTGACATCCATAGACTGAGCGCCGCCAGCACTAGCTTTCAGCAAAGTTACTTTAGATGGCAGCACCAGCTCCCGGGCGTTGTCGTCAAGGATCATGACTACCAGTCTGGAAGAGACATCATTGCAAGAAATCCCAATGTCGTTCATGTCTGGAAAGAACTTGGACGGGGCGCTGAGTACCTTGGTTTCCACCATGGTTTTAGCACCTTGACAGACGCCCTCACCAATGCTCTCAAGACGAACCGCAACGTCACCTTGAAGACACGCACTCGTGTCGATGAAATCTCCTATGATAGGGCACAAAACAAAACCATTGTTAAGTCAGGGTCTGGCAGTCGCAAATACGACAAGGTCATATCGTCTCTCTTTAGCCGCAGTCTTGCTAATCTGGCAAGAGGTGCTCTTCCAGAGCTCGAAAAAACCGAGGCAGTCAACATCCTGATTGTCAACCTCTGGTACCCCACCGCAGGACTTAACCACCCCTACCGGGGATTTGGCTATCTCATCCCCAAAAGTGTTCCTCTTGACAAGAACCCATACGGCGCGCTCGGCGTCATCTTTGACTCTGATCGCGACTTGGCAGCCGGCGACCCAGAAGCCTCACAAGTAGGCGGCACAAAGCTGACCGTCATGCTGGGCGGGCACTATTGGAAAGACTTGGCGGCGGAATTCTGGCCCGATGGAGACGAAGCTGCTCTCATGGCCTGCGAGACTGTCGAACGCCACATGGGCATTCCCCAGGAGGGGGCTGTGTTTGTTAGGGGCAAGCGCTGCATCGAATGCATCCCGCAGCACCTCGTGGGTCACCGCTCCACCATGGCTACCGCCCACATGCAACTATACAATGCTTTTGGGGGAACCCTAGCAGTGGTTGGTGGGTCGTACACAGCGCCAGGCGTCCTGGGAAGTCTCAAGGCAGCCAGAGATGTAGCGCTGCAAGTGTCTGGTCGGGGGTACAAGGGTGTCGGAGGCCAAAATGAGACTGTAGAGTCGACCATGGACCACGTGGGTGAGACGGGTTTGGCTCGCTTCTTTGGCAAGAATGAGGCGTTTCGTTTTCTGAATCCGGTTGACGTGCCGTTCCTTCGTCCAGGAAAAGAGGATTTCAACCTCCATATCTAGAAGCCAAGAAGACGCGACGGCACAATAAACAGGAACAAAACTAGACGTGCAGGCATCTCGAGCAATACGAGTGCTGTGCTTGGGTATTTGTCCCATGTGTAGACCAAGAAGCTGTTTTGTACAAGTCAATTAGTAACCGACTACCAGCGCTAACTGACTTTGCACGGTTCCTAGGTGCATAATCCGTGAAGTCGAGCCATGAATGTGTGAAGTTGACAAAAAGAATGAAGCATATGCTAATGAGCGACTGGCTGCTGTTGGCCAACTTTCCTGATTAGGAAACCTTTTGTCGCCTTTGTCCAATCAGTGATTACATATGCATAAGCCTTTTTGTACCGTAGTATTACTTGCACTGTTTGCTCCTCACTTGTTGGGCAGTGAGAAAAGTCAAGGCAAGTCAGCTGGTACAGCACGATTTTTGACTGCTACTCATGTACAACCTTGGAAGTACCGGGGTACTTGATATATGGTTGGCACTTCAGATTTTCCCTGGCTTTATTCCCGGCTTGAGAACCACCGGGCAATAAACACACTGAAAGAGAAAAGATGCCATAAATCTTTGATAGACGACAACTGAAAACGAGATGATACACGAGTCGATTTCGTACAGCTGCGCTGGGTCCTGTGAAAAAGGGGACGAAATGGATGGTCTACAGTTGGCGGCTGCCAAGAAAAGCAGGTATGACTGTCATTGCGTACGAAGGATAATTGCATGAAATCTATATATATGTACACGAGATCATTGTTTAGAAAATGCCACTTCTATAGCAACGCGCCACTCGAGCACTGTCCTGGCCCGGAAGAAAGGCTCACTTTCCTCCAATTCCTTGCTCAAATGGTGTTACAAGCATGACCTCAACGACTTCCCGCCGATGATACATGTCGTTCGCTTGTTGCTGGATCCGCGGCGGCGGTGGCAGGTCATCGACCCTGCTTGCTTCATGATAACTAGGACGCCGTACAAAATCCGTCACCGTGGGCCCTGCTTGAACCCGCGAACCAACTCTCGACAAATTTTTCATATCGTCATCATAGGTTGCTGGCTGATGATGATGGCGTCCGTACTTGGGTCTATGTCGAAGAACGCCAGCATCATAGGACGCGGCCCTGCCATCTGTCGCGAAAGAAAATGGGCGGGCTTTTGCATATGGAGAGCGTACGTTGCCCAAAGAATCGTGCTGCTGTTCCGTCGATTGGCTTACAAGAGACTGCGGTTTGCGGATGTCCGAATTGCTGCGTGGATCACCGGTCACCGAGGACTTTTCTCTGCCCGATATCGATACTGGCATAATGGTAGGAGCGTCCATGACAGAGGCGTTGCTTTTGGGTGTAATAATTTCTCCAAGACGACCGGTTTCGGCAGTATTGGAGTTAATCTTACCATTATTAGTAGCACGGCCAGCTCCAGGCATGGATATGGCAGACCGAGGCGTGACAGAAGGGACAATGACATTCAGGACACAGTCGTCCAGATGCTCGTAGAACTCTTGGGCATTTGGGAACTGGCCTTGGCATATGGAACATTTCGCATTTGCAATGACTTGCGAGGAAATTCCGCCCTCTGGAGAAGATGTCGGTGCAGAGGCGCTTACGCCGGTCTGTTTGCGGTTATTGGGTGGTGTCTGTTCCACATTGTGCACAGCGGTCAGGTGCCGTTTGAACACGTCCGCCCGATTAAAGGCTTTCTCGTAGGCTGTGCCCGGTCCGGGACAAAATGGGCAGACCACTGCCAACCTTTAGCAACAGCTTCCAAGGGCTACTTCGCAGAGGGAATTCGGCACCTACTAGTTCCTTTGTAATGTGTTAGAGCATGTCGATTCTTGTCATACTTCCTTGCGAACCCTTTGGTGTGATACTCGCACGACTCAATCGGACATTTTTCGGGCCTCTCCTCCATGTGAGTGAGCATGTGGGCAGTAATGTCCTTCAAGACGCGACCGCATTGTGGATGTGGACATTGATTGCGGTTCGATGCGGATGATTCATCTGACCTGATACTGCTCGGTAGACCAACATAGGGTGACGGGCTGATGAAGGTTGTGGTGACTGGTGTCGTCCTGGTCTCCAAAGGCGGCACTACGAGCGGAGGCGGTGCAGGCGCAAGCTTTGGTGCCATGTCATGGATGGACGGCTGTCGGCTACTAGAAGCAGCGCTATCCGACGATTGCTTGTAATCCAGCTCATCTTCACTATCTGTGTCTTGGTCTTGCACATCTACAGAGTGCCTCACTTCTCTCATCCAGTCTTTTAGTATTGTCATTGGTGGCCAGTCGCCACTGGCTTTGCCACCTCGCTGTGGATTGAAATGAGCCCTTCTCAAGTGTGCTGCCGCATTGTAATACGCGCCATATCGTTTCTGGCCAATACAAGCTTTGCATTTAGATAACGGAATCGCTGGGCAAGGTGTGCCAGGCTCCGAGCTTTGAGGCTCGTAACAAATCCATCGTTTGACGAGAGAAGCGTGTTTTGCATCGGTATGTCGTCTGAGTTCGTGTTCACCTCGGAAGCCTTCAGGGTTCTCATTGCACTTGGTACAGTACACGCGGCGCAAGGGCGGCCGCTGGTAAGCAGGCCGAGCTTTGGATGCTGAAATCGGACCTGCCAGATCTTGCACGCTTCCACGGGACACAGGACCCTCAGCGACCGTGTGCCTGCGACCTGGGCTACTAGCCTGGGGCGACATCATCAGTCGATCAGTTGTAAACCTGAAATTCCCTTCGGAGAGTCCTACTAGCTTCCATGAATCATCAACAGGGCGCACGTCAGGCAAGGGTCTTTGGGAATCCTCCATCGACTGAGACGAGGCTGCCTCACTGGGATCCACGCCGTGCGTAGCAATCCTTGGCCGAATGAAGCCTTGCACATCAAGTGATACCAGGAAGTCACTTGTGCAGGTGATTTTCTGATTAGACCAAGAATCTCTTCTGACGAGATCCGCTAGGGATCGAAGAATGCCTCCCTGGGAAACCAGGTTCGCCTCATCCAGAGGGCTCGGAGAGCAGACGGCGAGCGCACTGACCAGGGCTTTATAGACGCTCGATAGAGCCACCACAGTCGATTCGGTTTCACGGGAGCCCGGGGCGCTGGTTTGTGTGAGGTGGGTGAGAATAGACTTGACGATGCTAAAGATGCAGAGTGAGAAGAACAAAGCAAGCCAGTCTCCTAGGCCACAAGGTTGATTCTTGAAAGTACCCTGTTCAAAGGATTCCAGGAATTCCGCCATGCAGGTATGCAAAGATCGATAACACCCATGGTTCGGCAATTGATTCGGTTGGTATTGGGATCTGAAAGCCTCGGGATATACCGTTGGCGATGATCGTTGGATATCGTAAAGCAGTAACTCCCTCAATAGTGCTTTGGCGTGTTGCAGGACTGGAAAGTTAATCTCTTCAGCATTTCGATGGGATGAGAGGCATCCTGTCAACCGAAGAAGCTGCCAAAAGCTACAGGCAGTTTCTTGCATGTTCCAGCTTACAGCCAATGCTGTTAGTAGCGGCGGCCCCCTGTCCGACGGAGGTCGTGAGAATGAAGATAGTGGGGAAGCCCATGGCGGATGGTGAAGGATATCTTCAAGCCACCAAAAGCCATCGTCGAAATCCAGCTGACTTGTTACCATCCTTGAGTGCTCTGAGCTCACAGGATGTGGGCCGTCCGTGGTCTCACGAGTAATATTGCGAGACGATGTGAGTGGCGATGCCGGTGGGCTTTGAGCTTGTCGGGGAGTGGATGGCACTTTTCATTGTTAGGTTGATAGTATAAAAACGAGCACCAGAGTGAGCTATGACGGACCTGGGAGTAAGAGCGCCTCTGTAAAAGAAGCAAGCCGCCCTCTATGGCAGCCAAGACAGTTCCAGAAACCACGGGAAGGAGACCTTGCGCATGAGGAGCATGGGTCATTTGCATCACACTTGCAAGCACAATCAGCATACGCGGCTTCGAATTTTGACAGACAGGTAGTGCTTACTGTTTGCCTTAGAATTCTACAGCGGAGGCACTTTGCCGTCTCTTGTAGCAATTTCAGTTCTCCGATAGACTCGAGTCTCGACTGGCCAACACGACTACGCTTCAGCGGCGGCAACAGAGGATCAATTTCAGAGTCCTCGGACCCTCTTAGGAGCCTCTTTGACATTTTGGGCTCCGCAGTAAGTGAATAAGACCTTGGAAAGTCTTTTTGGTCGTAAGGCGCGGCGTCTAACCGTCGTGTATCGGCTGCGGGCTGCGGCAAACAGAATAAAGGCGTCCGTTTCGAATAGTTATTGTTGTATTCTTGACAATGATGGAGCGGGTCTTGGGCCATCAGTGTCGGCGTGTCACTGACAGATAGGCCATAACTTGTTTTTGTCTCGTGCTCTTTGTGATGATGGTCGCGTTCTTCTTGGCTACCAAAGCCATATATATAATGCAGACAGTTGTCGTTCGAGCATTTAAAAGACCGGGCAATGCCTCTTGGCCTCGAACCTCGAGTCACCGGATCGTATAGGGACAGATTCTGCTCAAGCCAAATGCCATAGCCTTCTGGAGCACCGTCTCTGTTGTAGAGATTCAGATGCATGTTGTGTCTAGAATCGATGACATCGAAGCCTAATACTCAGCACAATGTAAGAGTGTGACTTGAGCTTGCCGCAATCAGAGTGACATGAGACCTACCTTGCTCGAGACAAGCCACTTCAATGCATTCGCATTGATATTGAAGCATTCGGGCATCTTCCATTTCTGAGAGAACGGAAATCCTGTCGAGTATGTCTGCACCAAGTCAGAGGCAAGGATACAAAAGTGTTCAGTATGAGACTTACGCTTATCGCTGGCAAATGAGCGCAAAGCCTTGAGTTTATGGCGCAACATATCAAGCTCGATACTGACATTTGCGCCGTGTTTTTGTGGTAGTAGGGCTGCCAGCTTGGCTGCGATTTCGGCTTGTTGATCGAGGAGGGCCCTGATGGTAGACTCGAGGACAGGATCCAAGGTAACACTGGTGCTTTGGCTGTGGCTGACCCTAGACTCCTGAAAAGATCGCAGGGAATCCGCGCGCCCTGATGGACGCCCATGTCCTGTGCCTGGACTCGATGCGCCGGCGTAGGCTTGGTGGAAGTCCATGGCAGTGAGCACCGAACCGACATCGTTGGTCGCCATGAACAAGCCGAGATGGTCCTGGGCGGAGTGTCACTCGCAGGACAGAATGCCTCGTGGTGTCTTTTATAGCTATCGCATAAGGTTCATCAAGCTACAAGAAGTTCAAGGAAACGCGTGCACCACTTCAAGCAGCCGAGGAAGGCGAGATGTTTGCCACACAGCTTTGGGTAGAGACTTGCACTGCCAGCGTGCTCGTGGTCTAAGCAGAGCAGCTACGTGCGTAATGGATCGTCGAATGCCTCGTTGTCCCCTGGCGTCGTTCAGTCTGCTTTCACCGTCGCTGAGGACTGTGGTTTCGCGGCGATCCAGCTCTTTGCGAGTCGCAAGCCTCGGGAAACCCTTCTTCAAGACAGCTATGAGCGCAGCGATTCTCCATGGCCTCTAGAGCGATCTGTAGAAGGTCAAGTTTGTGTAATTAGCTTCAGAAAAGGGCACGGGAAACCGCTAGACATACGGGGACTGCATGATGTGCTGGAGACGTCTACATGAAGTAGATATTCTGGTGAACTCGTGTGCTGAGTGAGGCATGCAGGCTTTTGGCCAAGTGTGTAAAGAGAGTTCACGGCCACAAGAAGGCAGTGGACTGTATGTAAGTATAGAGCAGACGGAGATAACACGAACGCTCATAGGAAGAGAGAGAAAACAGGCTCAGGGCTACGGGCCTACATACACACGATAGACAAGAATAACAAAGAGAAAACGTAACGCAGACAGCGCAGCTATAGACCAGGATCGCCAGCTAAGGCTCTCTGGTACGTACATACTGTGCGCTGCATGGTGGCAATGGTGGTGGAGAGGCAGCATACGGCACAGGTGTCTCGCCCACACTGCAATGTGATGAAGGCCGATTGTCTTGAGGCGCTGGCGACAAAGGGAGGAAGTAGCAGGTGTGGAACAAGAGGCCGGCGCAGCGAGGTCCAAGGTCACAAAAGCGCAGACACCTGGTCATCGGATGATATCGTCGTCCGCCCTGGGCTGCAGGGCAGGAGGAGGAGCAGGAGGAGGAGCAGCAGGAGGAGGAAAGAAGGAGGAGGACAAGGGCCACGATGCCGTCAAGCAAAGTGCTATGTACTGGGTACCAGTCCGCAGTACCAGGATACCTACTTAGGGCATCGCTTACATAGTACAAAGTACAGTCGAGGCAAGGGTACAAGTACAACCTACCGCGATATGGGCCCCTGTACCCTGATTTCTTTGGCGGAGTTTTCCCTTGTCTTCGGGCCCTTCGCGTAGCAGCCACGTACTGTACTATGGCAGCAATCCTCTCCTAATAGTACAGCCAAGATACAAGCGTTGAGTGACATGGCACTGCAGCCGCGGTGGGATATCTGTCGTTGTGCCCACTCGAGCGTCTCAAGCGGTAATTATATTAGGTAGGTTGATGGGAGATACGCAAGGGTTTACCGTATACTTGTAGCCCGTCAACCCTAACCCTCTTCCATGTCGTTAGTACTATGTACTTCTAGCTCGCTGCTCCTTTGGCTCTTGACTTGTCCATCCTCCTCCTCCTCCACTTGCTCCGCTCAGAGGAAGCCATCCATTCATCTGCCGGCCCCCCGCGAGCTGGGTGCTCATGAGATGAGACAGACGAAACCAAACGCTTTCCGACGCACCTGATACTATGTATCTCGGCCCGTCACACACACTCACAAACCTTGTGCAGCTGAACAGCAGCCTGCCCGCCTGCCCGCCTGCCCGCCTGCCCCCGGCTCCTGTGAACGGTCCTGTACGCCCCCAGCACCCCTGGCTCTTGAACCAAACGTTACGTGCGCCACACCGGGCCCCAGAAGCGTTGCATCACGGCTCTCGCCCACACGACACCCCACGGCAAAGCTGCCGGGCCAAGCGGACCAGCAAGTCTCGTTGCTCTCTACTACGTAGGCGATACCACGAGTTCGGACTGGCAGGGCTGGCGGAGCTTCCTTCTCGATTCGACGAGGGCTTTCCTGCACGCACGGCCAATTGTCACAATCTGTCAAGGCGCTGTGGGCCGTTTGGAGAGTGCATTGTTGCTGCTGTTGCCTTCGATTGGTGGTACCATGCTCCTCTGAGCCAAGTAGTACTGCTACCGCGCGCCGTTCGGCCTCCTCCAGCGCATGGTACTTTTACTGCGACCTTGGCCAGCAAGACCCGGTCAAATCACGTACCGCCACGGTCTGGTCGTGGCTTGTCCATAGTGGATAAAGCACAACAGCTGGAAAAGCAGGCATGCAATACAGCCTGGCCATCACCTTCTGCCAGTGACAAAAGCTAGCATGGATGAAGCTCACGGCAAGCCGCGTGGTGTTTCTGTATATAGTACGTGGTACGCCCCGCCATCAGATGCTCCAGTCTGCCGGCAGTTGTATCGCCAGGATCGCCAGCTCCTCTCCAACCACGCAGCGATCCGTTCCCCGTGCAAGCCAGCTTTGAGCCAACCCACTTTTCTATCATCTGCTGGCGGTTATTGGTGTCCAGCATTGTTTTTAGAATGCTTGCCGCTCCCAGACGGAGACGCGTTACTGATATACAAAGCTGTTTGACATTCCAAGGATGAACCTTGAATGCTGACTTTTAATTCTGCGACGCCGACATCAGACGCTGGCGGACCATGGATGACGTCTGGCAAGGGAAAAAGAATTCAACGCCTGTTATATTAGGACTCTCATCAAGCCGGTACATTGTATCAAACGTGGCATTTGACGGGCGCCGCCTGAGCATGCTACTATACAGTAGTGCCTGCAACGCAACGGTTGCCCCAAAGGGCTAGGTTATCATGTTACTATCTACGGTGAGAAGTAACTACAGGAGCAACGTGCCCCGCCTCAACAAGGCTTGAGCTTCGCTACCATGTCCCAATCGCCCCAATGCCACCGCCTGACTTGACTGTCTGTACGTCTATTCGCAGGACCTAGCTGGTATACCATGAACCCCGTCCTACTGGAGCCTTCGAGTATATCAAACGCGTGGAAAAGTCACCTCTGACACAGTTCCACAGTATCCTTTCCGACGAGAGGGCTATGCTTTCAGATCAATAACAGAGCAGATGGTCCTCTGCCGGTGTCTGGACCAGTTCGGCTTTCCAAGCCACACAGTCTTTGGATCGCGACCATCCAGTCCCTACTTGGCTGTCCCCATCTGCGACAGCAGCCATGATCCACATTCTCAACGCCGTGGGACGAGGCATGCTTCATTGTCGTGTCAATCGTAACTCTGTCTGGTTTATCTAAACTGCACGCCCGACTGGTCGCAGCTGCAAGCGATAACGCAGGCTGCAACCCTAAGTCTCAGCTCGATGCGCAGCACTTCGTCGATAGGTTCGACCATGTAACACATCGATCACAAGTTGCAAGGTCGCCAAGGATCGGCATGATAAGCTTGTGGTATGTCGGTTAGATGCACCTGTGGTCTCGAACATCTACGTACTATGTTCTGTGGACGGGCAGGACCCGCGGGCTTGAGTAACGGCTCTGTGAGACCACTCAGCAAGACCAGTTCTCGCTGCGTACCCAAGAACATCCTGAAGCCCAGGCTGATAGACCAGAGAGCCGCCGCTGTTTTATCGCAACAGCTCTCAAGAAGTGGCTCACAATTCGCGCAAAAGCGGCGTGCGGTCGTTGCTTTTCTGGTTCCAAAAATAGGCCAAGGCACGTATGTACAGACACATTCGTGAGCTGTGTACTATATGTAGATGCACGTACGAGAGTGCCAGGTGCGTACATGGACTCTACCGGTTTATACTAGACCGGTGCCCGATGTTCATCCCCCCCGTCTTGTCTCCGGGCTCCGCTCACTCGCATGCGTGCGTTATCTCAGACACGCTTCCCAGCCTGTTACTAAGTACATACATAGTAGTAGCTACGGGGCTGGGTCGAAGCCTTCATTCAGCAACCGCCCAAGCAAGTTCAGGGCTAGCGCCTCCTTTGACCTTGCCTCTTTGGCTCGCCTCAACTCCTCAGCTGCTACAACGACCTTCTGCTTCGAGTCTGCCGATCGTCATCGTCTGCTTCGACCCTCGCGTACTCCTGCGGACTACATGTCTTGGACATTTGCCCTAGGCCAGCCTCCATCCACTCGGGCAAACCAAGCCCTATCGTTACATCGCCGAAAGACGACGGAGAGCCTCTAAACGCGCGTCAGTCTGTGGAGACCGGCACTTTGCCAAACGACCACCGATGAAGCTCCCGAAAAGCCCCTAAAGTCGACAACGGCAGCTTCAGTCATTTGTTCTCGCTGCCACATCTCAACATGGTCGTCTTGAACCCGAGATTCCTGGGCCCTACCTGCCGTGCGGCTAGCTTCGGAGCGATTGATGTCGCTCTATGCTCAACTACCGAGCCCAAGACAGAATCTTATACAAAAGTATGCAGATACCTATGTCTGGCGCACAAGGCTTCGTCATCCTCTTTCACATTTGGAAGTCCCAGGGTGAGGGACACGACGACTGCAGTCGCATTGCAGTAATGCTTTGCTGTGGCTGAGGACGCAGTCTGCCCGGAAAGAATGTTGCCCAGGACTTTTTCACGTCTGGAACGTGTTGAAACGACCCCGGACAGAGCTCTGCCTCGAAAAATCCATGGCTTGGAAGTAGAGATTCGGCTCAACTCCGGCCAATGCTACTCTACATGACTGTGTAACTTTCTATGTCAGTGACAAAGCCGCAAAGCTTCAGCTGAAACATCTTGCGGCTCGGGCCAACCAGACAGACTTCACAGGGTTGAAGAGACCTGAGCAATTGGCATCTTCTTGATCGTATGGCAGCTTAGCTGAGAGAAGCCAGGAAAAGGCCAGACGTACGAGTCCAGACAAAGAAGGGATAGACCCGGCGTCAGTCAAGACGCTTCGGAGAGCTTTGCTTAAAAGTGTCCTGAAGTCAAGCTACCCTAGAGCTATACCAAGGGGGAAGGTGACCTCTCCCCAGGCCAAACGAAGGGTTCACGGGTCACAAGATGACGACGCGCAGGCCAGAGTATCCCACGATGCATGCGCCTCTGAGTTCAAGCTTAACTCTCGTACGAGCTATGTCACTCTCGGAGCCGGACTGACGAAAGCTGATTGGGATCTCGGGACGGCAATGATTCTTTGACAAAACCGACGCTCTCGTCATTGAATGCCAAGCAACCCTCGCATCACACCAGGGTGCCTGAATGCGCGTCCCCGGACTTCAAGCACTACAAGAAGCACTTCGAACTCCCGACGACGCGTCATGGAGATGTGTGCTATGTCCCGCCATTCGCAACAATATTTGTTGAACCTCGACAAATGCCACTGTGCCCATGCTGCTCTTTCTGAAGGGACATCTGGCTGCGGCCTACAGTCGAGACTCGGCGGTCTCTCGCGCGAGCTAGCGAGCCACGCCGTCACTATTTCAGCTCACCTTCTCGACAGATAGCCTGCATTACAAATTCTGTGGAAGCGGGACCAGTGACGCAGCCACAGTACAGTGCCTTGACCTGTCGTTTGAACCCCCACACGACAGCTTACCCCAGCTACCTAGCAACACATTCAGCTCCCGTGTTGTGGATCTTGACAACTATACTCACAGGTAGCGGGGTGGTGTTCCGATGCGTCATGGTGGAACAGTCTGCCCGCGGCCCAGGGTTTACCGGACTTGTGTCGTGTCTGAATCCACCCACCAACCAGATATCTGGCTCTCTTGAGATGTCTAGCGCCGAATGGGGTTTTCATCGAACCATATACTCACTGCAGCAGTCAACGAGCATGCCCATATGATCGCAGAGACGATCGGAATCAAAGCTGAAGACACAAAGGAGACTGCCGTTGCCGATTACCCAGGGATGGCAAGGTGGGTGGCACCACTACTACAACCTCACTTGCTCACCATCAATGAAGCGAGGGACGATCACCACCTCCAGACCGCGGTCTAGACGGGCCAAGGCCGCAAACCTCGCTTTACAGCGAGTGCAGGCGGCTTGGAGAAGGGCGTCCGTCCACGTTGGCACCCTATCCTCCTTTGCTGGCCGCAAATGCAAGAAAGGAAGTCCTAGTATTGCATTTCCGTACTTTGGATCACTTGTGAGGGAGTCTCCTGCGAACTATCGCCCGACTGTGGCAGTTCTACCAGCACCAGCATCACCACTCTTGCATATCATCGGCAGCTCTTCTACCCGGTGATACTCTGCAATCACAGTACAGTCGCTATAGTGCCTGGCGCTTATGCACGATAGCTCTCGATGACCACCACCAAGGTAAAGGACGTGCATACAGATTGTGGTTGCTCGAGTGGGGGTTTACGGTCAGAAGGCAAGACTGAAGCAAAGACAGTGACAAGGGAAGTGAACCTATTCTGTGTCATACAGATGTATCGGCTACCAACTAAAACAGAGCGTAAGTAGTCTGAATTTCGCCTCATGGATGTCGCAAAGAAGGTTTTGCTCGTGAGCCGCCGATGGCCGAGAGTACGACCTGAGTATGCGTCAGCCCAGAGTGTGGATGCTTGGTGTATTGGGGCTTAGTGTGAGAGTGAAAGGTAAAGACAGCTGACTGCTGGCCGTCCCTCGCGCCCTTCCCCACGCTTCCGTGGTCATCCCCCTCCCCTCGCCCTTCCCGCCCTTCTTACCCATCAGGCCCCAGAATTCCGCCATCTTTCAACAAGATTCTGGTTCTTGAGCACGAGGACGCTCCCCGGCACTCATTAGAGGAACACCTGACTGGTGCACATTAAAAACATGCAACTACGTGAGAGAATGACAGTTACTCGTTCGTGTTATCTGCGGCAGAACAAGCTGGTCAGGGCAAGTCGCGAACGATACGTAAGGAGCCTCCCCCTTCTCTCATATGTAACCCTGTGTATAAGATATCCAAGGGTTCTGTTAGACCTTCATCATGGTTTACTTGGTCTGGCGCGCTCTTATTCGAAGTAGCTTTGTAGTCGGGTTTTATAGTTGTTGGTCATATACATACACACCGATGTACCTTTACAAACAATAACCATAACACTCTATATCATTACTCTATCCTATTCTCGTACAGTTGAGACACACAGAGTAGCTGATATAGCCATCAGGGAAGTAGGTCATATACCTACTCTTCTGTGGTCGTTATATATTAGTACTGGGAAAATACGAGCCTATGAGCTTGATTACGTTGTACTTTTCAATGGAAGTTATGTACTTTTTATGTTCTCTTTTTCTCTTCACTTGTGAGCCGACGCCCGGATATGCTAATGTGTCTTGTTAAAAACAACGCTTCGTTCTGAAAGGCCGAATGTTTTGCGTCCCTCGTCTCCTGAAAACTCGATTCGGAGCATGTTGAATGACATGAAGTGATTTGACTTCCACCTCCGCGTTCCCTCGTGTTCTTATCCCGGATTCGCCTGTTATCCACCTTTGTCCTACCGTACAGGGCGGGCATGAGCAGGTATCCCACAAAGCGGTCTACTACACCACAAGGCCTTCAAATCGAGCGTTTTGGCTCTTTTCATGACTCTTGGGCCCATCGCCGTTCTCTTACTGGCATGTCCTTGCCCTGGGCCTGTCTGCTGCCATCCAACTCGGCGCGCCAGTCCCAGTACTCGCCGAGACGGACCTCTGCGTACGAGGCATAGTCGAAATCAATTTGCGAGATGGTGGCCTGAATCAGGGACCAGATACCCCAGTAGAAGCCCGGCACACCTCGATACATATCAACTTCGATTTCCAGCTTCCTTATCTCAGTGTCAAGATCATGGAGTGTGGGCGAAGAGCTTTCCGTGCTAGGGAGCATGGAAAAGTAAGTACGTGTGTATTCGGCGATGAAATCGTGTCGTTGCGACTTGGTGGGCAGTACGGTAAAGTCGCAGTCAAAACC
Organism: Coniella vitis; assembly: GCA_011317545.1. Classification (NCBI taxonomy): domain Eukaryota; kingdom Fungi; phylum Ascomycota; class Sordariomycetes; order Diaporthales; family Schizoparmaceae; genus Coniella; species Coniella vitis. The sequence goes on from WUJK01000003.1 coordinate 1,614,875, forward strand.
GCCCCATTCAGCAAAATGGTTGGCAATATCAAAGGCGGCTGGAGAGGGTACGGCGTATTCGTAATCGATAAAAGTGACAGATACAGCAGCCTCATCGCTAGTACTGGCGCACTCATGGCCGTTTGTTTCGCTGCTCTTTGGCAAGACAATGACATTGCCGCACAGCAGGTCGCAGTGCGCAAATACGAGCTATAAATTAGTTCAAAATCAGCATGCCATCGCGCTTGTATGGAAAAGAGTAAAACCTACACTGTCCTTGCCCAGACCCGGGCGAGGGGCCAGCTCAGCCACGAGCCTCTCCAACTCGCCCTGTAACAGAGCCTGTCTCTCTCTTTGTGCAGACGTGTCGGTAGGGAGCGCAAAAATCCACTTCTGCATTACCGTCCAGACATTGGGGGCCTGCTTCCCTGGACACGCAGCGTCAATGGCTTGCTGGAGTGTCTTGAACAACTTGGAGCCTTTGGTAGTCTGCGCCAGTATCTCACCCGCGTGGTCTTCCATCTTTTCACTGACGTGGGTCTGACCAGGCAGACATGGCACAGTAGCGTGCCACTGCGCAAGGCGACGAGCAACTGCCAAGTATATTTCGCGCTGGCGAAGGCGTTCTGGATCTGTCACGCCGCCGCGAATGAAGCGGTACATCATGCCGTTGTTGAAGCGGGCGAGGAGCTCGGGAGCGAGGCCGTGTTGCATGAGAAGCTCGTGGTTCTGCGTCTCGCGGGCGCGGTCGATGATGAGATCAGTGCCGTGGCCGTAGGCACGCAGCAGGATAGCCTCGCGGTCTACATCGTCTTTGGACAGGCCGGGCCGGCGGTTGACAGCCTTGAGGAGCGTGTTGGTGATGCCGTCAGTGAAGCGAACGAATTCGATGCTCGAGTCGGACGAGGCCCATTCAGGGCGGAGGGCAAGGATCAAGGACCGCGCTGAAGCGTCCGCATCGTCATTGGCATAAGACTGGTCGATGAAGGGAATAGGCAGGTGGGAGAGCTGGGAGGCTAGCGAGGTGTGGTCGTTGCTGTCGTTGCCATTGGAGGTGTTTTGATGATTGCGGAAGTGGCTGCCATATTCATGGCTGTTTCCATTGCTGTGGTGTTGTATCATTTTGCCCGCTCGACTTTGAAGAAAATTGGCGGGTAATTTTGGCAGTGTGGTGCGGTGTGGTGCGGTGCGGATTCCAGGGTCCAGGCTAGGAAGGCCTTCGAGGAATGGCGTCAGGTACGGAAAGAACTTGGGTGCAACCTATACGGCAAGTGCGTCTGGCTTAGCGCACGTGTCTTCTATTTTTCTTTTTTCTGTGCAATTCGAAGTGCAAGCGGAAGCCATGGCTGGCAGCAAGCATTCGCACGCAGCTTCCTCGAGTTGGTGAGAATCGAGCTGCTGTCGCAACTATGAACGTCATAGGGTTGTTTTGGGGGTCAGGGATGCAGATGAGATGGGCGCACAACATACGTAAGAACGCTATTCGGCTAACTGGCACTGACAGGCACACTGGCCACGCTGGGGGACGATCACCCTCGGCTGGGGGAGAAGCGAAAAAAAAAAAAAGTGACGAGAGGAAGTTCCAAGCGCGCAGGTACGCAGACCGTGCCAGGATGGGATTGAAGGAGGAGACGAAGAAGAGCGAGCAAGAAAAGGAACAGTTTCAGCTCAACAGCATAAAATTAGACCAAAGGACTGGCATCTGGATCTGCAGCAGACTTTTAAATTTCGCAAAGAGTGTCAACGAGGCACGCGACACGTTGCCTCGAAAAATAGAGATCAATGGAAGGCAATGGCAAGTCGTCGCATGCCGGCGTAGCAGTCACTCACTTTAGTGGTTGCTCGTCTGGCTGGCCTGGGGATATTGGAAAATAGGGGCCAACCAGCCCAGCCTAGTGCTGCGGGAACCCCTCCCCAGAAGGGCCCTGAGCCCCTCAGCGCCTGGGACCCCCCTGGTTGCCAGTGGGGAGTGCGCTAGCCTGACATGTGATTGGGTCTTGCAATTTCCCAAGTCCGAATCGCCAGTGATAGCGTCGAGCTTGCAAAGAACCTCATCAGATTCTCCACACGTTACCACAAATCCCAACAACACCACAAGGCCTAGAGACATCGAGCGGAACGGCCATTCTTCGCTGAGATGGGGTCATGACCCTGTTGAGATTCCGGCAATCTTGAATGAGCGCTGATGCCGCTATGTGGGCCACCCAGCACCCGTCCATGATGAGCCGGAGAGCAGACCAAAGCCAGCTTTGATTGGTTGTACCTGATCCACTGATCCAAAGCTGCATCATAGTACAGAGCAGTCGCATCACAGTCCAGCACAGCACTTGCGACCAGAAGGCGTCGAGAGAGCGCTGACTCGGGCCTGTGGCGACCATGGCCCTGCCCGTTCTGCCCAACTCGTCCAACTTCCTCGGCGTCGCCCTCGTCATCAATCGCAACCGCGATGGGCCCCGCTTCGTCTTCCACTACCCTCCCCACATCGCCCCGGTGGCCGATCGCCTCCGCGACGAGGATGACGATGGCGCCGGCGCCGACGACGACATGCTCTTTGAGATGTCCACGGCCCCCGCCGATGGCCTGACGCCCTACAACCTCAAGATCGCAGACCTCATGTCCTGGGACCAGGACGACCATCTCATCACCGAGAGCGGCACCCAGCTCGTGCCCTGGGAACATGTCGCAGGATTCCCCACCAAGGACCTCGAGAGCATCCTGACTCCGGCGCGGGCCTACCACAAGACGCTCTTCCAGATTTCGCTCGATCCGCTGTACTTTGTCTCGTACCCCATCCACAAGCCTGAGAGCGGCATGTGGAAGAAGAGGAGTAAGCGGAAGCAGAATGTATCCAAGCAGGACAGTGGTGACTCGTCTCGAAGGGGCGATGAGAACGTCTCGCCCACCAACGAAGGAGTGGATGCCATCACGGGTCACGACAGTGACACGCCCGCAGCTTCTACAACTAAGAAGGACGAGTCTCATGCCATGGCAGACCAGCCACCAGCAGAGACCACGGAGGACAAAGCCAGCAACCTCACCATGTTCAACCTGGTGTTTATACTCAACCCAAAAAAGCACGAAGCAAAGGATCTCATCGATACCATGTACACAAACATTATCCGCAAGGTCAACAAGGCCTACAAATACGTCCAGCAGCGCAGCGACTTTGTCTGGAAGGAATCCAAGAAGATTCTGCTTCTCAAGGATAAGGCGCGTGAGGAGAAGCGCAAAATGAGTGACCTGTGGGAAGAGATCCTGCAGAGCTCATCGTTGGCAGCATCCATGCAGGATCTGTACGAGACAATCTCACACAACAAGATTGCCGCTCTGCAGCTCGAGACAGACGAAGGCACCATCACCCACTCGGTGCAGATTCCCGTTCCCTTCCACATTGCCGATCTACCGCCCCTGGATCGAGAAGACGATAGTCGCGGCTTGTGGATCACGACTGCAAATTCCTTTGTGAGCGACAATAACGACGCCGCCGACGAGCCCGACTACCTGGACAAGAACTTTGCTCTGCTCCTCATGGGCGACGACAAGAAAATCATTGCCGAGCTTTCAGCAGATCCCGACGAGACGACACTTTCCATGATTGAATTTGTCCGCCACTCCAAGCCCACAACTTCCTTCCATCAAGTTGCGCAGCAAACCAACAACATCCTCACCCTGGGCCAAGTGCGCAAGTACGCGCAGCACTTCATTTTTTGGCGCCGCGCCATCGCCATTCCACCCTTACACGCCCGCGATGTCTACGTTCTCTCGCCCAACGCCGACATGGCGACGCTGCCACGCGCCACAGCCGTTTGGACCCGTCAATTTCCCTTTGCGCCTACCCTGCCCAACTTCCTTTCCGACCTTTCTGCCGCACCGAAACCCTACAAGTGGTTCTGCCCTTCCAAGACTTTTCGCCCAGATTACCTCGCCATGCTCGCCTGGCTCCTGCGCGGAGGCTGGGTCATGCAGCTGTGTACCTTTGCGTACGTGATTGTTTGGCCCGAGATCATCTACGAAGTTGACTATACTCTCGAGGCCGAGGAGGTGGCGCGCGCCAAAAAGGCCCAGGCTGCCGCGACGGATGAGTTGCACCACGTGCCTGCAGGAAAGGAGACTTCTGCGCCGACCAAAGAGCGCAGGCGGCGCGGGAGTGCAGGCTCGGGCGTTCCAGGGAGTGTCTCTGGTGCCGGGACGATTGCTGACCTGGCCAGTTCCACATCGACCTTGCAACGGACGGTGAGCGTGGCCACAGGCCTGGATCGCAGCGTCTCTGAAGTATCTTCGGCGGCAGCTGCCGGTGCTGCAGCATCGTCGTCATTAACCGGCATGACAAACTCGCGCCCAAGCATCACCAGCATCGTCTCCAGTGACTTTCCACACACCTTGTCCCCACCCAGCTCTCCGCCTGCCTTCCTCCTCCGCGAAATTCACTCCGACTCCGACACCGAATCTGACCACGGCGCCTTATCAGAACCGCAATCTCCCACCACCACCAGCGCCCTTCGCCATTCCGATCTCCTCCACAATAACTTGACCACCACCTCTCCATCGCACCTCTCCTCCCCAACCGTGTCGCGGCCCCATTCCCAGCCCACCCTCGCCGAACGCATCGCCGAGAAAGCCCGTCTGGAGCGCATAGCCGATAAGGCCGCCCGTGAACTCGCCGAAAAGGCCACGGCGCACGCACGCAAAATATATCCCAAAGCCACGGACCACCCAAGCCATAATAACGCGCCGCACTTGGCGGGCATCAGTCCGTACGTTATTCTCGATGCGAGAAAGGCAACGGGAAAAGAGTCTCTGTACCTGAGTGCTATTGGGAAGCGTTTGAGGGAACGGAGGACACAGCCCGTTGCGAAGAGCAAGAAGGATTCTAGTGCGGCGAATACTACTACGGTTAAAGAAGGGAAAGGGAAAGGTGTGGCAAGAGGAACGGGCTCAACAGGAACGGGAATAGGAGGAATCGAAGACTGGGATGCCAAAGTAGCGTATTACTGGCCTTTGTTCCTCAAGTACTTCAACGGTCGATTGGCGCTGGAACGGATCGCGCTACAAGAGGAGATGAAGCGCAAAGAGGTGTGGAACTTGCTTACTGCCATGAGCGAGTATTTGCTCTGTGTAAGGCATTGGTGAAAGTAGCAGTTGTTGAGAGATATGGACCATCTGGGCAGATCCACTTGTAGTAGTGAGATATAGATTTGTTCAAAAATTTACTAACGAGTGCCCATGTGTTACTCCAACATTCCAGTAAAGCTAATGGAAGAAAGAATTGCTTCCACGAATAGACCATAGAAATCCACCTTCACAACACGTAATCCCTGCCCTCAGGAATACAACAATCGTCCTATAACCCAGAGTCCACCCAGGTATCATTGTGTACAAATCAAATAAAAAAGAAAAGCAGTGACAATAAAAGCCTAACAATGCCATGTAGTAATGTGATGAAAAAGACGACAACCAAACCAAGGCACAAAATAGTCCTCCTGCCTCTTCTCGGAATTACTTCCCACAAAAGAGGGACAGACGCAATCAATCATGACAAATAAGAGCCAAAGAAATAAAAGCAGATCTGGTGATAATGGTGTAAAAAGAAAACCCCAGGACCAAGAGACCGACTCCCTGTTTGCGATGCAAAGAGACTGACTGGCCTTCTGGTACACAGGGCTGAGGTATCTCTCGCAAAGATGATGGCAGCAAAGTCAACGTAAAGAAACGAAAACACGAAACGCCGCCATGGTACCTTGCCCAAACCCAAGCCCGCCTACCAAAGTATGCAAGGAAAGGATTGTGACTTGATTCAAAAGTGTGTGAAACCAGGGACAAGTCCAAAACAGAACGATTCCAAGAAAGGATGAGAGGGGTGAAGTAAGGAAAAAGGAGATGAGCCACTGTCAGGATGAGGGCACCACGTAGAATATCAACGAGAAGCTGCTCAAGATATCTCCATGAACTCATCCTCTTCGTCAAAGCTGGTCCGGTTGAATTTGATGTCTTCGTGCTCATCGTCCCAGAGGGCATTGGCGTCAAAAGCATCGTTGCTAAAGTGACCATTTGTATCGCCCTCTGGGCTGATCGAATTCATGTCGCCACCGTGGGTAACGCCATTGAGCGGCTCACCCTTGTAATCTGTGTGGTTCGGCACCCTGAGGCCAGTACCCGATGTTCGCGAGTATGTAAAGTCTGACATTTCGTTCTTGGCCATGGCCTCGAGAAGTTCAGTCTGCATTCTCTTCTCGTCCTCGGTTATGTCAAACGGAGCTTGACCTCCGAGTTCCTGGATAGCGTTGACAAGCTCCTCCTGCTGTTGTATCTTGGTTTGCAGCATCCACATGAGATCGCGGGTCCAGCTCACTGCACCGTTCAGAATGTCACCCTTGTTGGGGCCCTTGTCCTTGTCTTCCATGGGAAGACCAGTAGTGATGTTGCCCGTGGCGCCGCTGGTGGCTCGTCTTGCACCTGGTCCTGCCAAGCCGGATGTGGCTGAACCTGGGTTTGAGTTTCCTGTCAAGGTTGGGGACAGTGGCGTACCGTTGGATATCATCTTGCGGATCTTTTCGTCCTCGAGTCTGTGGGTAGGAACCAGTTTGCTAAGGTCTTGAATGCGCTCGTTAATGTTGTCCCGTCTTCGTCTCTCAACCAGATTGTGAGACTCTCTTCTGCGCTTCTTCTTGGCCTCTTGCTGTGACGATAGGGCGTTCCCCTGGCCGAGCTTGGTGGGCATGGACATGCCCTTTGACAAGAAACCATTGATTTGCGCGCTATGGAGCTCCGTCTGCAGGGGCGAAGAAAGTCCAGAGCCCGGAAATGAGGCCATACTGTTAGGGGTGTGTGCCCAGTGTCCAGATGCAGTCTTGTTATGGTGAGGTCCACCCGTCCGTATTGGTTGAGCGCCAAAGCCATCTTGAGACCCCATCGACAAGCCCAGAGCGCCCATTTTGGGAGTCAGGGGGCTTCTAGCCGTAGAGGCCTTGCGCTGCATAGCTTGCGCCTGTAGCCTTTGTCGTGCTTGCATATAATTTGGGTCATTGGCATCCTTGGCTAGACCTTCGGCAATCGGCGATGCGCCGTAGGACAAGGGCGTGTGGAATGCGTGCATTGACTGGTATTGCGGCACATTAGATACGAAGGGGCTCTGGATAGGATCACCGTCTGGGGTGCTCGAGTAGCCTGGCATGTGCTGCTGGTCCATGGTCGGCCGTGAATTGTACACGCCGCCACTTTGGCTGTAATTTACGTTCATTTCGTTCATGCCGCCAAAATCATGACCTTGCATGCCCGAGGCAGTCTCAGTGGGGCTGCCCAAGCCTTCGAGCAATTCATCGTCGCCAAAAACTGCTGATCCGCTGGAAAATGCACTGTTCTGGCCATTTGAATTGCCGCCAAAGTTGTTTTGGAAACCTTGGTTGAAGTTGAGCTCATTTGGGTTGATGCTGCCATTGTGGCTGCCACCAAAGTGCCCAAAGGCCTGTTGGGCCATTTTTGGAGTATTTGTATGAAAGAAGTCGATGGTTTGGGTGGGGGCGAATAATGCAATTGTCGCGGCGTGGTTGGGCAGGGTCTTGGCCCGGTTCAGAATCGGGGCGCGAGGTCTCAAAAAGACAATGGGGATGAGTGGTAAAAAGAGAACAGCGCCCGGTCCTCTTTCTCTGTTGCACGGAGGGCTTGCCGGAGAGGCGGAGGCAGCAACCTGTAAGATGGACAAGAACAAGAAAAAGGTTAGCCGACTGTTGTACGCGTCACGATAGAATGAATGGTAAAGTCGAGTGGTGGAGGATGGGGAGAGGGGTCAAGCCGGGGCCGGGAGGGGCAGGGAGAGAGAGGGAGAGCGAGGCCGCACCAAGTTGCGGTCAGGGAAATGCGTGTCAACAGGGTGCTGAGACTCTGGGACTGGAATCTGATGCGAGGGCAACACGAAGCGAGGGGAGGTGCTTACTGGTGGGAGGGCGGACAGACAAAAATGGGAGAATTGATGACGGGGGCGAACTGAATGTGACAGCTCAGCAGAATGCCATCACCTCTGGCTGGAGAGGCTGATGACTGTCCGTTCGGTTTGGCTCTGGCTGCTTGGTGGGGCTTGGCGAGCGAGGTGCGCTTGGCTAGGCGGGCGCGGTCGGTCAGACTGTAGCAGGCGGCGAAGTTGGGCAAAAGCAGCCGGCCGGGGGGGGGGGGGGCAGCAGCAGCAGCAAGAATAGTAGTTTTTGCTTTCTTTTCTTTTCTTCTGCTTTAGCCGGTGCGGCGTCTCTGCTGCTGTGTGTAGGAGGCTACACTCTCAGATTCCCGGGAGGAGAATAGGTGCGCCAATGGTAGTTGTCGTGGAAAGATGCCGGAAAGATGGTGCGAAAAGTGAAGTGCAGCAGCTTATCAGTCGGATGGATTCAGGAGAAAAAGATGAGTGAGTCAGGAAGAGTTCGAGGCGTCAAGACTAGGCGGTTTCTGCTTCGCTTTACCTGGAGAACCTTCCCGGACTTGGACTTGGGCTAGATCTGAGATCTGGAACTGGCACTGGAACTGCGAACAGCTGGGGGCAATGCGCAAGCCGGGATGGGCGCTGTTGAACAGGGAGCAAGGCTCTCACTCTCAGGCGCTAGCAGGCAGGCAGGCTGGCAGGCTGGCACAATAAGTAGCAAGTCGGAAACGGGACAGTGTTTTTGACGTGGACTTGACAGGCAGCGGTTGGTGGAGTGGACGAGCGGAAGAAGAGAAACGAAGCGTGTGTGTAGACGGCAGAAAAGCAGACACAAGCTCCCTTTTCAGCTCTCTTAGACCACAAGAGGCGTGGGCTTTTGCGGGTTCCAGTGTTGCGGGTTGGCGGGTGGGAAAGCGGGTCTTGGTAGGCCTGGGGGATGTTCTGTTCTGGCGAGAACCTGGAGAAGGCACGACCAAAATGCTGGGGTTGCTGTCTGGAGAACACAGCTGTGCCGGCAGGGATGGGCCGTGTGGAGGGGCCTTACCAGGAGGGGGTTGCTGAGCGAGCTCGCTCAAACTTCCTGGCTAACGACCTTGCAAGTACCTAGGTACCCACCATTTCGACTGTCAGTACTCGTCGTCGTACGGTGCCGGAATGGCTTCTGAATCGATGGACTTTGCTCGGTGACAGAGCCAAAGTAGCGGAAACAAGCACAGGCTAATGCAATAACGCACCTTGAGAGGGCCCGGTGTGCAAAGTCTTTCTGACTCTCTTGTGAAGGGAGAGAAGAGAGAGCAAGCGAGCGAGGGCGACGATACGGCCGAGGTTGGATGGATTGGATTGTCGGCTGAGAGACTTCGGGGCCAACAAGCGACCCGGATGGCGGCATCCAGTCCCGTGTAACCTTACTCGAGATAGCTCCTCTGCTCCTCTTTATGATGATAGTGCCAGTCAGTAGCTGATTGTAGAGGCCGCAGGGTCCAGGAAATGAAAACGAGCAGAAAGACACAAATAGAGGGTAAAAACACCACAAGAAACAAAAGGACGGTAAACAACGGGGATTACTGTGTAAGGCAAAGGACGGTACATAGTACAGCACGACCCGACCAGCAGCCACAGGGGCTCAGGGGGAATGGGCTCTAAGCAAGCCTACTATGTACTATCATAGTATAGGGCGCTGTAATGTGGGCCTGCCTGGGTAGGGGCGCACAGCTGCGTGGCCTGTTGCTGCGCTGGTCCAGAGAATCAAGTACTTTGACGAGACAAAGAACAAAAAATGATGGGTACTAACCAGAATCACACAGTTGACGCTGTGTGCTGCTTTGCTTCTGTTGACACAAACGCCGACCCACGCGCCGGTCGGATTTCTCGTTTTGACGAGGCGGCCCGCCCACGAAGACGGCGTCGTCTTGCTCGTCTGTGTTTAGCCGAACCAAAGCCTCCAATAGGAGAGCCTGTTGGCTTTCTCTGTTGTACTTTATACTCTGCTGGTCAGTATACAGAACCAGCAATCCGATGTAGTATAATGGCAAATCGCAACGGGCGAATTCCAACATGAATCGTGAGGACGGATACAGTGGGTGGTTTTCGACTCCATCCAGCCCCACCACACCTTGGTGGTTGTCTTTAATTCCCCGCGATTTGGTCGAAAAAGAGGGAACAGGTCGCAACGTACCGATTTGCGAGTTGTCAGATTGTATGTGGGTTCATCTGCAGCAAAACGTATGGTGCCACAGGCAAGGTCGAACGCCCAGACAATATCGCTGTGGCGTCTGTCTGTTTGCGCGCCCGGCCTCGTGTGTTTCTGGCTCTGAGTGGTGCGGTTTATTTCTTGTCTGGTCTTGGGGGCGCTTGCTTGCCAATGCAAGTATTGGTGCGATGCGCTCAAGCTCTTTTGGGATATTCCGCTTTGCTTGGCGGTAGTCCTTGTTCAACAGGAGGCAATAGGTCTTGAAGTTGCGCGTTTTCTTTCTATTGTCCTTTTTTCTTTGGTCCCTGGTCAGCAAACTCTTAAACACGCAAAGGGTCAGCTCAACACTATCGCTTTGCTTCTATCCCTCAGTGGCGCGGTGTGGGTCGTGTTATTTCTTCTTCACTCGAAGCAAGGCAAGTGTTGGGAGCTGAACCAGGGGATGATGGGTCATCCACTTACGAGTATTCTTGCGGTCGAGGCCTGGGCCGAGGGTTTTTTGGTAGAATCTTGGTCAGTCAACTCGAGGAACCAACGAGATTATATGCCAGTGAGTCTGCAAATCGTCCATGTGGCAATCCCGAGAGGAATGTTACAAATGGCTCTTGTATAGGCGAGGGGTCACACTATATATACTCTACACTGCCTCGACACCCCCATCGCCCGGGAAAAGGTCATGTATCTTTTTTTCTACATGGGTACTTGCATCTCCTGACTTGGCGTGGTGGTGGGCAAATCAAGTACCAACAAGAGAACGCGACGCAGCCGCAGGAAAATCAATGAACAAAAGCTCCACACGGTGAGAAGAAGCAGCAGCAGCAGCAGCAGCAGCAGCAGCAGCCCTAGCTGATGGAAAGCATACATAGTACAGAGTACCAGGGGGCGGGGATGAGCGTCTGCCGGGGAGTTTTCGTCACAAATGGTATGGACGGGCAGACAGATCCTACGAGTACAGACGGGCTGGGCTGGTGATGGACAGCAACAGAAGAACAAAAAGGGTGGGCAGCGCAACCGCCCAACGTGACTCGTGTAGTTGTCCGGATTAAGACATGAGGCACACCCCAGGAATTTGTGCGCAACCGCTAGCTCCGACACTTTATCTCCCAATGTCCATCCATGCATCTGCCACTTCGACGTAATGTAGACGTTCCATCGCGCGTGAACGGGGGCGCAAGTCCTGTACTCTCGACGGCGACTGTTGCATTCAGTCGCTGCTCGTCTTCTGGCTGGCACACCCTGCCGTACTATGTACATAGTAGTCCTCTGGTATTGGCCCGACTTGTCGGCCTTTGGGCAACCCTGGAGGACGACTATACGAGGCTGTCCCCCCACCAATGCGCGCTGCGCTCAGCCCGGTCCTTGCATGGCCCATGGCCATCGATTGGTAGGGCCGTGTCCCATCACCATGGCATGACAGGACAAGGCCACGAATGGGGCGTGTTTGCTGCTGGACCATGCGTAGACTCTGTATCCAAGTCGTGGACATCACCACATCTTGGTTCTTTGCAAATAGTCACAACAACCACGGCCAGTGGCCGCCATGCCATGGGCCCAACCAGCCCTCTCCACACCACCCTCAGCTCGACCGCCTCTTACCCCTTCCTGCTGTTGCGCTGCGAATCTGGCTACATCGTATACGCAAGTATCTCGTCTGGTCCATTAGTTTGCCTTTGCGGCAATGCAGCCGCGGGAGGAGATCGGGGTCCATCTTCATCAAGCCCCCGAGTACTTCTTTCGAACAGAGCATGCTGAGAGGGCGGGAGGGCTGGGGACTGGTGGGGCCCCCAGACAGTCTGCGGCATGTTTCCCAGACATGGGATTTGCAAAGCTGGCCGATGCAAATTGCCATCTTGCGTCCCCGGAAGGCCAAAGAGGCAGTGGGCATGGCGTTGCAACCCCCGAGGCGGTCATGATACCCGTGGGCCACACTCGCACGCAAGCTGAAGGAGAAATACCGGTTCTTGTCATCCGCTGTCGACGCCGCAGCGAGGGAGGCAGGGCGGGTGGATGGGTGGATGGGTACTATGTACATAGTAGATGGCTTCGAGCATGCCTGACGTGGGCCCCAACATGCCCCCAGGCCAGAGCACCAGTCGGAGCCAGTGCGAGCTGCCAAGTGCCGCTGCACGGTGGGCACGGGGTCCAATAAGGCCCCTCCAGTTGCAGGTGAGACTTGCAGCGAGGCCCACTCTATTTCAGACCAGGGGGGGCTCCCTGCCTGGTGGCCCCTGCGCTGCTGCATGCTTAGTTGCTAAAGGCTCCAACAACGTCGTCTCTTGACTGCGCGTCCATCTTCCCACACTGATGACACTCCACCGAAAGAGAGAGGAGCACCAGCACCAGCACCAGAACCAGCACCAGCAGCAGAATCGCACCCACACCCACGTTTTGCCCGCCCAGCTTGCGCTACCGCCCTTGCGAGGTACTTCCTGGCCCATCTGTCACGTCGCGAGCTAGCGGCCCTCGCCTTATCCTATCTGATCTCGCCTCCATCTTGGTCACTACTGTCAGCACACGCGTCGTTGTCCAGGCTACCAGCGCCCTTCGTGTTCGCCGCATTCCCCCCCCCCCCCCGGAGGCTGGTCGCCAGTCACATCTAGCTTGTATTCTGTTGCCGTCGTCGTCGATAAAGTCGAGCCCGTGCCAAGCCAAGCATTTGCGCTTGCACATCGTCCAGCTGCCCTCCACCGTCCGGCCCTCTCGAGCAAGCGAGCGAGCGAGCCAGCCTGTGCATACGAGCATTTCAGCGCAGATAAACGTCATACATCGCGCCCCAGACTCAGCTGCCGGTCTTTCCGTACTGTGTGGTGCGCCCGCCTCCTCTCCCTGGCTCTCCCACATCAAGCTACTGCTTGAAGAATACTACGTACCTCCTTCTTCTTCTACATACCACAACACGACATCCATTGACAAGGCAGTTACTTCTGGCCTCGCAGTTTGCGACGCTTGTTTTGTTGTGCTACGACTAGCCACTCCCTAAGTGGTACGACCTACGCCCTCCTACGACCCTCCATCAGAACCGAATCCAGCCAATAGTATCGCGCGACCGTGGCCACCCCCCCCTCCTTTGCTGCTTTCTAAGATATCACAAGCCGATTTATCAATAATCCACCCTTTCCAAGTGGGGTCATTTGGCACCCCTTTGCGACGCTACGCTTCTCCATCGCGGAGATCTTGGTCCTTGAAGAATCTATTCGCATACGACCAACATAGCCTCTTGGACGAGCTCTTGCGACGGCCACGCTGAGGAGTCGAAAGACTTGCTTGCAAGAAAATCACACAACGAAAGCGAACCCAGCACAATAGAGATACGGCAAGATGGCTTCGGCATCGTTTCGGGAGCAGATGAACTCTCTGGGCTGGTCGCGACGCGCCAGCGAGGAGCCTGTTAATACCTCTCAGCAAAGCGGTCTCTTGTCATCGCTCAAGTCGCTAAATCCCTTTGGCGATAGTGGCTATGTACGTCTGCCGACGACTGAGGGCGCGGGCGCTCCACTTCCAGCCGCGTCTAGGAGAGAAGAGGAGGAAGGATGGTTCACGCGTGAGTTTCCCAGCACGACCATTTCGCCGTCCATATCACCATGCACACACATACATGCCGAAAAGAAGAAAAACCGGCTTCCTCGGCGAGGTAGAGCCTGGCGATGCAGCGGTCGGTCGAGTACAGAATTCCTTTATCGTGGCTGACTCACACCTTGTGCAACCGGCTCTTTCAACTCTACATGTGTTTCTTGGCATAGAGCGCTTGATTTGGAAGTAGACAAGGCTGACCAGATGCCGCCTGAATGGACGGCAAGTACAGTGAGTAGATGGGACCGTTTGCTCGTCTTCGGCGCTTGCAACCTGGGAGCACTTGTCTGCTTCGTTATCTGCTTCACGCTCTTTCCAGTGCTTTCCCTCAGACCGAGAAAGCTCGTTATCTTGTAGGTCATGTCACATTTTACGCCTACACCATGTGGTCACCAGGTAGACCGGAGTCAGAGCCCCCTGTCACTGGCATTGTCGAACCGTCCTTGAGGGTCCTGTCCCACCCCTCTTCCCCCCCCCCCTTCTCTCTCTTCCTTCTTCTCACCTTGCTGCACCTCTCAAGCACGGGGTCCACTCACCAGGCCTGCCGTTGCTGGAGAAAAACAAGCTTGCCCTGCTGCAACCACCCGTCCTGCATACGGGTCGATCTCGCATGACATGCCGAAGGGAAAGACTTCCTTGCCTGCTGACAAGCGATGGTGACCTGCAAGGCACAAGCGTCCTACTTGCTGCTTTGCTCGCCCACGCCTCGAACCGCCATGTTTTGATTTCCAAACTTTCAACGTCGCTGACTGGGTGGAATTTGTGTGGTAGATGGACACTGGGATCAGCGCTATTTCTGGCATCTTTTGCGGCTGTGATGGGACCCATGGCCTATGCGCAGCACCTGTTGTCTGGGCCCCGGCTGCCCTTCACTGGAGCCTATTTTGGATCCATCGCTTTTACATTTTACTTTGCCCTCGGTGTGAGTCACTCTGATGCCGTTCGCGTCCATGGTGCATATGCAAGGACGTGTTTCACTCTGCTCTTGATGGCTTCACAGCTGGGACTGACATGGCCAATAGCTACGCAGCCCGTTCCTGACGTTGATCTCGGCGCTTGTCCAGCTTGGCTGCCTGATATGGTATCTTGTCAGCTATTTTCCCATGGGCTCCAGTGGCCTGCGCCTCGCCACAACGTTTGGGGCTCGAAGAGCCGCTGCCTGGATGACTGGGTGAGGCTGACGACGAGATTTGTGGCTGTTATGATTCCTGCCGTCCGGGCAAGTACCGAGATCCGGCGTCGCATCTCCAGGCCACGACACATATAACCTGGTTGCTTTTTTTATGTGTGTATTGGCTGGGCTAGGTATATTGTTTATGGTTTTCTTTTCTCCGAATGACATGCATCTGTCAAGCGCCATCAATCTTGGATCGAGATTGCCAGTCACGAGCGCAGGGCGTATGGAGCTGTTTTGGTTCAGGGCGGGCGGGCGGCATAGAAACAAAGACGTGCATAGGTAATGATGGCCTGGGCGAGAAGAGAGTGTGTAAGTACTGTATAAACACATGAGGTTTCAAAAAAAGAAGAGAGAAAAAGAAAGAAGGCCACACAGTAAAAGTATATCATGCATGAATATGGCAACTAAGAGAATGCGAGCCAACACAGTGTGAACTTTAGTCAGGCCTTTTCTTGTCGAGGGTACTATGAATGCTGATACATAGTACATGCGTACATACCTATACACATGGCTTGGCAAACGCGGCAAAAGGGACAGAGGGAGAGAAGGTAGGTGGTGGTGGTGTAGAAAACAGAGAATGCAAGGCCGAGAGTGTGGCTTATCAGCAGTCACGATCAAGCGGTACGTACCCGATATGGCGACATGTTTTATCTTGTCTTTGCCATGCGGCGTTGTGGATCGTCTGGATCCATGCAAGGATTTAAACCAAGTACCTAGGTGTGTACTATGTACTCTATCTCGGCCAAGTCAGTACTATGAGTACATACTGAGTAGAATAAATAGTAAGTGCAGGTGGCTGGGGTGATTTGCGTGACCAAATAACAGAGGGTCTAATCAGTGACAAATAGGCAAAACAGGGAACAATAAGAAACAAGCCTCTTGGTCCTCCATATCAAGTATGTGTACTTGAGAAGAAAAAAAGGTATGAAAAAAAAATCCCAAACAGGTCGGTAGTCTCAGATGACTTTTCGGACGGGCCAGATTATGCACAAGCGGGATGATGTGTGTACACAGTAGATGGATGTACTATGCATGCATTCTACTTTGTATAGTACAATGAGACGAATATATAATCATACATTACATAGTATACGGGACTGGAGACTCGTGTTTTTTTTTTTCCTGCGCTGTTCCCCCTCTTCTTCTTTTGGCGTGCATGGCATGGCATGGCACGGCATGGTGAAGTGGTGTGGTGATAATTTTATAGTACACACATAGAAAGAAGAAGACGCAGGGCTGTCCAAGGATATATATCTGCTCGTATGGATTGCTTGCATCTCGAGAAAGAAAACCTTCCACTTAATTGATATATATATATATATATATATATGTATATATACGCTTTTCTTCTTTTTGGCTTAATGTTACCGAATACGAATGATACCGTGTGTTGCGGTTTATATAGATGGCGTTGGAAAGTTGTATAAAGTAAGTCGTGAGGCGGGTTGGCTGGATGGCTAGGAGATTATGCGACTGGAGTTAGTAACAAATGTACAAAGTAGCAGTAAGTTTTTGCCCTCTATACTATACTTTGGCAGGATCTTCAACATGCAATTTTTAAGCAGATACCTGATGGACGTGATGGCTTTCTTGCTAGGGTGCCTGAACAGAATCATGCTTGGGTTTAAGTGAGGCGGGTGACGGTGGGGGATGGGGTCAGGCACAAGCGTTTACAGTATGTAAATAGATAGTGCTTGGGCTTATACACAGTATTGATTTTTTGGTTAGAATCTTTTGTACGTTTCCTTAACTATACTCTGGATGTTTTGTATGGTATATTAAGGCCTGGTGTTGTATCCAAGGCCGGAAGGGAGGAGGAAGCGGTAATCAATTCTGAACGACTATGTGCGCACTCGGGGATTCCCGTGATCGTCGCCGCCTAGCTAATGGACCTGGAAGGCAGATGATTGTTTTTTTACCCCCCGGCTGTTGACACTGCAGATCAGGTATTGATGTACTTACCAGTCAGTACTCACCGTTTTGACAGCCAAAAGACTAAAAACTATACACCAAGAAACTCTTTAGGGAGATCAGAGTGCGTCCTTTGCGCGTGAGCTGGGCAGTCAATATAAGCAAGTTCAGTGCATATATGTTCACGCGGCCACACAGAATCTAAACCAATACATAGTAGTGACTGGGTGGACGGGAACGGAACTGCAACAAGACATGGCCTTTCCCGTCTCTCCCTTTTTATTCCTATTTCCCTTTTTCCTCCGTGCGAACACCCTTTCTCACTCTCAAACACGCTAAGCTCATTGAATGGTCCCGAGACCGAGGAAATACAACAACAACAACATCAGCAACAACAAGAGCGGTGAATGTCCCGAAACTGATTTACTTGGATGATATGTATCTGTACGTTGGAGCGAGAGATGGCAGGAGGCTGTGAATAAGGGAGGGTGTGGGTGGATGAGTGTGTGAGGAGGATTATCAAAGGCAACGACATCAAGCACCAAGAATCAAGTGCAAATACTGTGTTCTTGTGCTCGGCGATCTTTTTGTGGATGAAACACAGCGGTTGAGGACGCGATAGATGGCATTTGACTTGTATCGGCGTTGTCGCAAATTGTTACAACCTTCATCATCTTGGACAACATACCCGAGGAGCATGGCGGGCTGGTACCGTGGAGTAGAGCGTGGACTGAAAGCTGCGTAAACCACAACGGCCAGTGTCTCCTTCATCAGGATCCTTCCGCTGTCATTCAAGTCAACTGGTGCCTAAGTCGAAGAAGGACATGGACGTAGATAGAAGAATGTGAGTCACTGCTGAGGCTGATGCGCTCGCAAGCCATAAACATGTCAGCAATTTCGAATACGAAAGATGGGTCAAATGAAAATTAAATCTTCAGTCTGAGTGCAGACTTTGCAGGAAGACGCGTCGACTGACGAGGTATGATGGGCGTGACCAAACCACATGATGATATCCCAACCCAGAACTCAAGTACTCACGAACAGATGGTCTTTTGGGGGGCCGGACTTGAATGATGTATAGCTAGCTAGTTTGTCACTCTCTCTCGGCTGGTTTGACTTGAAAGAAAGAAACGTGGTCTGTTGCATGGCTATGATGTGGTAATAAGTGCCATGACCGCTTGACACATCATAGAAGAAACAATACATGTTCGAATCAAAACTGCACCATAGGAACACTACAAGACTGTCCACGAATTCCCTTTATACCATAATCTCGTGATGAGACTTGACATACCCGGGCAGTCCAGCTAATCTTGATTATTTCCCAAAGATTGTCTAATGGAATGGCCTCCATCTGCGGGTTACCGAAAGTCGTTCTGTTAGTATCAATTTACCAATAAGCACATGCGAAAGGGAAGCCGAGTTTCGAACTTTAAGAAATAGACGACGCCACAACCATGATCATATCCAAGTCGTCGTGCTCGTGGATGCTGAAGCCCTGTTGGGTTCTGATACTAGACATGACACGAGTCCTCTAGCCTTCAGATCCGGTAGGTCCTGCTCAGTGAAAGACACTGGATGAGGCATAGCACCGGTCTCGTAGACTAAGACTGGGAATGGGCACAAGATATAGACTTTATCGTAGGGGCGAAGGTCCTTGTTGTATACCCGTTCTTCGGTGTTCCTCTTTGTGATCATAATAATGCTTGAGTCTTCAATGTTGAGCCATGCTATGTAAGACTGGTGTTGAGGGCTTCGTCCTAGTCACGCGATCGGATGGCTACTCCTCACACTAGATGTGATGTTCACCGCTTCCCACAACGCGCATCCGTGGGCAAGCAGCCAGGCGTGGTGCTATTCCTAACGATTGACCTTCTGGGCGCGGATTGGCGTCTCACCCTTCGAAGTAACTGTGCAACACGTTATGACCAGGCAGACAACGACAAAGTTGTAGTGAAGGCGAGCCAACATTACGAAGGCCACGCAATGGCGCTGAGCAGGAGCGTTCAGTCGTGGGAACTGACGTGATGCGTGGGACATCGTGTAAACTGCGGAAGCGTCCTGTCATCTGATGCCGTTACTTCGGAGGCTGGACGGCAACCGAGCGTTTATCACTCACATGGTGTCGTTCTTCCTTTCCCGTGTGTGGCGAGGTTATACACGACCTTGTAGCGAACCAACATTGCAAGGTAAGACGAAGCCTGACAGGGCAGCAAGTCCGAGCGCAAGGAAGCACGACTCGTGCTGGGTGTGCTCGTGCTGCGACCGTTATGAGAATAGAAGAGGGCCATTTCGTGGTGCTCAAAATATGAAAAACCAAGCCGTTAATCAAGTACTATGGTAGCCTTTGAGCAGTCTGCATATCAAGGGTCCTGAAAACAGGCGGTTTGTGCTGTAAACTAAAATAACGTAGGCCAACAACGGCCTGGCGTCCGGCGTCCGACAACACAATCATATCTTCTTGGGAGTTTCTTTCTCTTTGAAATGTGTCCGGCCTATATCACCGCACGCCTAGAAGCTGGTGCCTGAATGATGCTGACGATGTCGGGGCATTAAGAGGACTGGCTTGACTGGCGGGCTGGCCATAGACCCGGGTACAGCCGAGCGTCCGCGCCTGGTCACAGGTCTCCAGTGAGTGGCCTTTGCTTGCTGTGAGAAGAGGATATACATAGTGTCAGCAGATGGGCGTGCGGAACAGCCACTGGAGGATCCCAGCCCGTTGGTTAGGGCGAGAAAAGTTGAATCTTTAGTTGAGCTCGTTGTTGAGGGCGGCTTGGGACTGAAGCTGGATCTTTGGCCGAGGCACAACACGTCTTGAAGTTTTTCATAAAGAATCTTAGTGATGATGCATGCAGTACCGATATTAGGTAAGATTGTACCAAGGTACTTCCAAGGCTGTCCAAAGCCAGCTGGTACCCAGGTACCTTCCGGCCTGGCCATCCACTGCTCATGCTAGCCCTTGGGAAAATAGAAAAAAGCAATAAAAATAAATGCCCTTCCATGCGCCCCAGCAGCCTTCACCTTCGCATACGCGCATATACTACGTACAGCAACCCAGCCAACCAGTCAGTCAGCCAACATGGCGACTGGACAGACAGATTACCAACTAAGGTTGACAGACTGGTCATTTGCCTCTGTGCTTCCAGGTGTTTGGGGCCTGCGTCGGGGGCTTGCTAATCCGTTCCAGCAATTGGAAAAGACTTAGTATAGGGCTTGCATAGGAATGCTGGAGCGGCCGAGGGGGGTTATGTGCCGTGCAGCTAGCCTCAGCGCTCAGAGTCTGTTGTGCGCCTGATTGTGTGTGGAGAAAGAAAGGAAGCAGCGATTCTCCTTCTCAGTGCTGGGGGCTTCCATTTGCTTACGGTCCAAGATTGGGAATAATCGCATCGCAAGGTACCATGACTTGGGTTCTTGATTGCTGCTAGAGCCAGTGACTGCCTGCTGCCCTGCTGCGTTTCCAGGGAAAACAACAGGCAGGAGCAGCTGTACTCCGTAGTTGCCGTGGTTCATGTTTGGCTACGGCACGGCGCCAGCTCTGCCCAGCACGGCCCTGGGCCCCTACATACATAGTACTATGTATACCTGGTACATAATACTGCTGGGGTCTGGCATTGCCTGGCACTTTCCCACTGGCACTAGATTTTTTTCAAAGGTGCCCACCAGGCTCTGCACACTGCACACCCACACCAGCGCTAGGCCAAAATTCAACGACACCTACCGTCTGTCTCCATCCACAATTTTTGTTAGGCTTCATCCCCGAATTCTGTCTTTCCCTTTCCTTTCTCGACCAGCCACCTCGAACCCTTCTCTACGACTCCTCTCCTGCCTGTCGAGGAGAGCGCTATCACCAGTCTTTAGGTATTACTCCAGCATCTTTTGCCTCCCCGTCCCTCGGCCTCCGCCCGCAAGCCTCTGGCCCTGCCGGCCCTGTTTTTCTGCAGAGCGTTCTCGGCAACGCTCGCTCCTACGCAAACCCGCGCGACCTTAACTTCTTGCGCCCTCGCGCAGTCGTTGCCCCCCTTGTGAACCACTTTCGCGGCTTGACTTGTCTGACGGTTTCTGCGTGACTGACCGGTCTCCTTTCCAGACTGTCCGCCTGCTGGTTGGCCCTGTGAATCTTCTCATCTCGTCTGCCTCTTGGTTTCTGCACGCGCCCCGCTCTCGCCGTGTCAGACCAAAGCCAAACAAGGTAGGGCTCTCTTGGGCCATAAATTTTTAATCCCGCCCGTCTTTTTTTCTTCCCTTCACCCCTCCCAAACCCTTCCCCCACACGTCCTTTCCAACGCTCACCTTCTACTTATCCAGGAACCTGTGCAACCACGCCTTGAGCTACGAGTCTCCTACGTCGCTCATCAGCCCACTGCCGACCCCGCGACGTCCGCATCTTCAAATCCATTCGATCGCGCGGAGGGGTTCTGCTCGCCTCTCCGGTCACGACTGCCGTGTGTGCTCCTCCTCGTTGAGGCTCGCTGCTGTACCTGGGAGACACAGGAAATTGACGCCCCTCCCTTCGGGCCCATCTGCAACTGCTTGTTGCTCTTGCAGATCCTTCCCTCGCTCGTGTGGTGAGGCGCTATCATCTTGACAGCTTCTGTTTGTCGCCGACACAAACCCGCACACAACATGTCGGGCCCCGCCACTTTCTCCTATGCCCAAGCCGCCAAGGGCAAAGCAGCTGCTCAGGCGAATACCCCGTCGTCCGCTGCACCGTCACAAACCGATCTACAGGCCAAAGATGATGCAAGCTCAGTCACCACTGGCCCAGATGGCGCCGCAAACACATTCTCCACAACATCCGAGGTCTCTGAGTCTGCCAAGAGCTCACAGATAGATGTCGAGGTCACTGGGCCAAGAAAAGATCCAGAGACCACGGTCGATGGCAACGACTTGACCACCACCGTCAAGGACGAGACCGCAAGCGCAACCCGCGCCGCTTCCGAGACGGCTGCCACGGCTGCTAATTCCGACAAGTTGTCGCGTCCATCGAATCGTTCCAGTGAGATCGCGGACTCTAAGAAGGGCCGCAAGGGCAGGAAGGGCAAGAGCTCGGATAAAGAAATTGAAGGCGAGCAGGCCGTCGCGGAACCAGAAAAGGAAGCTGTGCCTGTGAAGCTCTTTGAAGCCCCACCCCCGGCGGTCAATATTTGGCAGCAGCGCGCCGCTGCCGCCAAGGCCAAGCAACCATCTTCCTCGACTCAGCCTGCGACAAGTGCTGAAACTACAAGCTCCTCTGGTGCGGATGCCGCAGCCAAGACAGAGGGCAACGCTGAGATGCAGCCGTCCGGTACTGCTGCCCGGGGCTCCGGCAAGTCTACTGAGGCCTCTCGTCCAAGCGTCGAAGCCGGCGCGAGGAAAAACCCCCGCGGCAGTCGTCTGGGTGACAAGTCCGAGGCATCGGCTACATTCCCACCCTCTGCGGCCGAGAACGTGTCATTATGGCCTACGCCGGAAACTGCTGCAGCCGAAGATGGAAAGCGCAAGACTGGCTCGGATCTCGACAAGGAGAAGCAGGATGAAGGCAGCAAAGCTAGCCGCCCGAAGCGTGACTGGAAGAAGGTTGAAATTACACCTACAGTTGTCTTCAACACGCCATTGCCCCAGCAGCGAGCGATTAACAAGTCTCGCGGTGGTGCTCAAGCCGCCCGGAGCTCCGCCGGCCGTGGTCATGCTCCTAGTGCCAGCGTGTCTGGCGACAAGCCTCAGAGTGCCAGCGCTGATGCTGCGACGCCCAAGGAGGCAGGCGAAGCCCAGAGCCGCCCACGAGAGGAGACGCAACCACGCGCAACTTCCGTGCCGTCTGAGAAGGTCAAGAGATTTGCTACCGACCAGCAGAACCCGCGCAAACAATCTGTGCCCTTGCCTAATCGGGCAGCTGGTGAGTATACTGGGTCCAAGAACGAGTCGTCCAAGGGCGCCAAGAACAACAACGACACCAACACCTTTTTGCCAAGAGGCGAGGGTCAAGAGTCTTTCCGCAAAGAGGGAGGCTATCCAAGCCACAAGGAGTCGAAGCCTCGTCGTGGAGGAGGCCATGGACGCGGCGGACACAACGGACAACAGTCCTTTATCCCCAATGGGCACAACTCGCGCTCTAATACATACAGCCCTCCCAACTTTACGCCTGGATTTTCATCCAACACGTACGGTGGATCCCGTGGCGGCCGTGGTCGCCCCGTGCCTATGGCTAATGGCAATAGCTTGAAGGGGGCTTCGAACGGCGCCTCGAGAATTCACGCTCCTTCTCACTCGACTCTGCCCGACTACAACCAGTTTCAATCGTATGGCTTTGCGCCCTACTCTCCTCAGCCGGGCTATGCACCCGATCCCTATCCAAATCTCGTTCACGAAGCTCTGAAGAAGCAGATTGAGTACTATTTCTCGGACCCCAACCTTGAAAAAGACAGCTTTCTCAAGGCACAGATGGACGCACAGGGATTTGTGCCCTTCGATGTTATCGCTACCTTCCCCAGGATACGCTCCATGTCCAGCCAGACCATTGAATACGTTAGGCTAGCGTGTGCTGATTCCGAGGATGTCGACTTTGTCCTCGCTGACGGTCACAAGGAGCTTGTCCGCTGCCGCAAAAACTGGCAGAGATGGGTTCTTGAGGGCGATGCGAAGGGTCAGACAGACAAGCCTCGAAATGCCGGTCCTTCTAACTTTGTCTACCGGTCGTGGCACAGCGCTCACCTGAACCCCGGTAACGGCAATTACTACCAGCAGCAACCAATGCCTTTTCCGGCCTACAACCCAATCTCTCCTCCACCTGCATTTAGCCCCGGGCAACCCTTCCCAGGAGACGTGTACCGTGGCTATTCCAAGGGCCACCAATTCTCGCAAGCCGCGAACGATGCTCCAACAAATGGACAACCCGCTGCTGACAACTCGTCACTCAATGCTTCGGTGCCCGAGTTCTCTCCTATTACAGGATTGCCAGGAGTTCCCATGCCCGGCGCCTTCTCCACCCTGAACTGGGAGGAGCAGACGATACAGGCGGCCGAGACTTTCACAGACGAAGAAGTGGCACAGCTTCACATGGTTGCCCAAGGCAAGCAGTCCAATGGTGTCACTGATGGCTCCAGCGGCTCGGAGGAGCAATATGTTGCAAAGACCAACGGCGCCCCTGCTGGCTCAGAAACCCTAATGACGTGTGTAAAGCTAAAAGCCCCCCGTTGAGAACTAAGTTGCTGACATGTGCGGCAGACCTGAACTGGCACCGCGTGATGAAGGTGTTACCTCACCGACCTACTGGCGTCTCGATGGCACCCTAGCACATGTTTCCGACACTAACAATAAGGAGGCATATGTTGATGTGCATGCTCGAGCTATTGGTCAGCGCCAATCTGCCCAGCCCGGGCAGCTCCCCACTGACATGAAGCGTCTGTACAAGTTCTGGTCCCACCTCCTCACCACCAAATTCAACCCTGGCATTTACAGAGAGTTCCGCCAATACGCTCTTGAGGACGCGCTTGCCGAGGCTCCAAGCAAGGTTGGCCTGAGTAACCTGCTTCAGTTCTACAATGTCGTGCTTGCCGGAAGCCAGAGCGGAGGACTCTGGGCGTCGGAGCACCCAGTCTACAAAGTCTTGCAGTTGCATCTTGACAGCGCCCAAGGAATTGCCAATGGTGGTGAACAACAGGTTTAGATCTGATGATCTTGGCTTGCCTGCCTGTCCTGAATCGAGGGCAAAAGCCTGTGGGCTTAAGTGTGTCCATTCGGATCTCGGACACGAATACCACGAGCCCAAGTCCTGACGTGCGAGACTGAGGGCGAGGATTACACATTAACTGACCTCTTATCAGTCGGCGAATTGTGTTGTTGTTGCGAACTCGCACTTTCCCTCTGCACTTACGCTCAACCCAACAGAGTCTCTCGGTAGACGGATGGGGTCGCATAATGAAGCAAACATGGTGATTGTGGATGGCGACTTGTAGAAGTCGATGACTGGGAAGTTTGGGCTCATATGCCATTATCAGCATTCTTTCCAACAACCTTTTGTGGTTATGTTATTGCAGTAAAGGTTCTCGCTGTCGCCAAGTCAAGCATCTGGTCGAGCCCGACATGCGAACGTGCAGAAGCCATTTACGAGTGGACCATCTAGGGCGATTTTTCCTCCATTGCGAGCGACATCTGCAAAGAAATATACGTACAAGGAACAGGTACCTTGATGTTGAGGGGTGGGCGACGCGGTGGGGTTGAGAATAGCGAGATCTTGGTCGAGTGATTACATCCATCACGTCTGATATGGACAACTCACTCGACGAGAACAATGAAGCGATGCAAATATTTTCAAAAAGCATCTTCCCTATTAGCGAACAACGACTCTGGTGGATTACAGGGCAGTCGTTGCTGTCAAACGCAGGGTATTGGAGTCATGTTGCGAAACTGTTTTGATTCTTTAATTCTCTTTTTCTCTCCCCAGCAAATCGTGGTTTTTATTTTATTTTATTTGGACGTTAAACAAAAGTTCAGTCTGCTTTGAGACGTTCTTGTGGAGTTGAATTTCTCTATTCCGTTCGGGCAGCATTTCAAAAAGAGGATGTTATAGTTCAGCATACTTGAAGCAATCGCTTCCTTTTCATGTCAAAACCCCCTCCCCTTTTTTCTTTGTCTGTTTGACGACGGGAGACTCTGTTGCACGATGATTTGGAAGATTTGCCGATCCAGGAAGTTTCTACTTGACCAAAAACACGCATGCATAAGAGATGAAGCAAGAAGGGCATCTTTGCGTGCGCGATGCTAGCCAGGAGGACGTGCTGGGTAGGACGATCTGATGTGGTCTCTGACTCTCTCCACTCCCTGTTCAGTCTCGGCAGGCAATGAGTCCTGTTCTCATGATGTTGCCAGCATTTTCCGAATTCACTGGTGTATTTGTATCTTGTACTTGTGTGTGTGAGAGTGAGAGAGAAAAGAGCTTTTGAATTTCTGATTTTGTCTTTCCTTGATTTTTGTTTTTCTCATTCGCGTGTTCAGTCAAGGTCTGTGGGAAAAATTGGGCAAAGATGATCAAGATTGCAAGAAAGTATTAAAAAAAAAAAAAGAAGAAAAATAATACCTTTAAAACACAATTAGGATCTTGGTTCTCGTGTGGGTGTGTATATATATATATGATGTCCGGCCATGGTGTTCTTTCTTGCTGGGTGTGTTTTTGGCGGTGGTTCAGTGCAGAACTGATAACCAGGCATGGCATTTGGGTACGCATGTGCATAGTAGGTGAGTAGGGTGATATAAGGTGTGGTCGGTGCTCATGGACTACACAGTCAGTACCTGAGTCTTTTTGGGGGGGGTCGAGTCCAGTTCAGCAGACCTGAAGGGGGGGGGGGTCCAAATGATTGTTTGAGAGGGCTACACAATCGGCATTACAATCGGCATTTTTAGCTTACTAGCTAGGTACGTAGTATATAGTATACACAACCAGACAACGTAACTTAAAGTTATGTACCTAGGTAGGGATTTGAGATGCAATAAGGACTTATCGGATTCCCACTGCCCCAGCCACTCAATCAACGCTGAGGAAACCAAAGAACAACCCTTGGTTACGTCACTGCGGGGCTTGCAGCAGTTTTTAGAAAACAAATCAACGTTTGTGAGTTGACGGTACACATTCTCGAGTTCGCGCGTTACTATACTGCGATTTGGCAAATATTTTTTTGTGAGACAAGTTTTTGATCACTTGGGAGCCTGTGTCTTAATACTACGACTAATAATAATAATAAAAATTTAAAAAGAAAAGAAAGCGAAACCGACATATATACCAAAAGATGCTGCGCCTCCAGGGTGGCGGGTGGTGTTGGGCCCCTCCCTTCTGTGGCTGCAGGCAGAACGTACTACATAGTACTTCTATGTACATAGTACGGTGTTTTGGCCCTCAAGAATTGCCCTGCCCGCCACAAGGGGTTTTGTGTCGTTTGTTGTAACATGACGGAAATGCGCTTACTACCGTCGCCTCCCCGAGGCCAGGCCTATACGTGTGTGTAAGGGTGGATTGTGGCCTTGAAGCATAGCATCTGACTTAAGTACTATGTACGATAAGTACATCAAGTAGGCACTGTATATAGTAAGGCGGCTGTGGCTTACGGACTTGTGCTGTTCTTGCCATGTACTATGTAATCAATTGGAAAGGCAGGTGTTGGCAGCCGAGGAGCAGGCATGGGAGGCCCCAGGCCTAAATCAGTCAGTCATTCAGTCCGTCAGTCCGTCAAGTCCCTGCGAAACAAGCCTTGGTCCCAAGCGTCCAGGCCGCTGTCATCAGCCCTACTACGCACTGGCTCCTGTCCATTGTCCTTGTGACATTATCAAACAGATGATTCATGAACTGCATATACATAGTAGACAGCCTTCCTGGCCAGCGGCTCTGTGAGAAAGGTGCAGACCCGCCTCCTGCCGCAGCAAAAACCGTGACTCCCAAAATGGTAGAGGTACATGCTTCAATCGGCGTGATTTTGTCCACGAGAGGTCCAGAGGGGAAGAACAGGGCCTTGGCTGCATTGGCGCGCCATCAGCCCCTTCTTACGCGGCTCACGCAGCTGCCACGGCCAAGGGGCGAAGCGGCGGCCACCTTGCAGGCCGCCCTCACTGGCCGAAAGCCCAACACAAGCCCTGACGGGTAACCTGCTTCTTGCCCTCTCTTCTATTTTAGCTGAGTGACGCCCTGGTCTCGCCCTGGCGTACTGATGCCCAGCCAGCCAGCCTAGCCAGCCCCCGCCGCCCAGTTCCACTTCTTTAGTCCCGAGCCTTCTCTCCCCTCATCTCTTTCGTGGGCCTGGCTGATCCCACAACCTGCTGCCTCTACCATTTCTTCCTTCCCAACAACCGCCAACGCATCTGGGATATCCATTTCTTTTCTATATACTGACTTGCGATATCTCCCCAAAATAAAGCAACAAAGATTCCACCAAAACGCCAAATTTCTCTGATAGACTTTTTTGGTGAGTCGACATAATACGCTTCGGCGTTAAGCTCAGAGCCTGACGTCACTTAGGGAAACTACCTCGAGGGCTATGTCTAACTTCGACTACGACCCGCCCCGACGGGAGCGCGGCGGCGGTGCCAGGCAAACCTACTACCGCGAGGAGTATGTCGAACCCCAGGATCCCTATCTCAGGGTCCAGCACTCGCGCGACCTCGTGCCAAGGGGCCGCGAGGAAAGCGTCGAGGACATCCCCAGAGACTTTCCGCCCCCAGGCTACCAGCGCGACATCCGGAGAGCGCGCTCGGCCGGAGCCTACGATGACTACGACGATGAACGCTCCGTCTACACCCGCAGGAGCCGCGATGATCGCGACTATTATGAGGAGGACCACTATGCGCGCCGCCCGCGGCCCAGGAAGACAGAAAGTGTCTACATTGAGGAAGAGGAGAAGAAGCGCAGGCGCATGCTGAGCCAGCAAGAAAAGATCCTCGCTGCTGTCGCTGGTGCCGCCGTGGCTCTTGGTGGCAAGGAACTTTTTGACCGCCGCGAGGCCCATGAAGAAGGCGGCGAGGTCCACCGCAACATTTTGTCTTCGGCAGCCCTCGGTGCTGCTGGTGCATTCGCCGCCTACAAAGGTGCCGAAGTCTACAACAAGCGCGCCGACAAGATGGAAAGAAAATCAACCCATATTGTCCACAAGGGCCGCGATGGCAGAGTCACTGAGTACTACTCTGACGACGAAGACGAAAAGCAGAAGAAGGGCCACAAGAATTTCCTCGAAAGCGCACTTGCGGCTGCTGGCCTGGGTGGAGCAATCAAAACTCTTACCGGAGGCAAGGACAAGGAGAGGCACGGGGACCGGGATCTTGAATCAGGCCATGATCGCGGTCGCGGATCCGACACCCGGAGCCTGCATAGTCGCTCGCAATCACCTGGTACTACCAAGGCTGGTAGTGGTGGTGGAAGCAAGATCCAAAAGGCCGCCATGGCCTCACTCATCGCCGGTGCTACTGAGGCTTTCCGCATTTCTAGGGAGCCTGGAAGCTGGAGGGGTGAAAAGGCTAAACGGATCCTCACCGTGGCCGCCGGTGCTGCCACCATCGATGCAGCTCAAAAGCCTGGAAAGGATGGCAGCAAGCTGGGTTTGGCCGAGTCTGTCATTGGTGGCCTCATTGGTAACCGCATGCTCAACGGCTCCAAGAAGGAAATTGTTGAGGATAAGGATGGCCGTAGTCGCTCTCGGTCTCGTGCGAGGTCTGAAGGTGGCAAGAGCGGCATGGGACTTGCTGCATTGGCCACTGCTGGCCTGGGAGCCATTGGTGCCAAAAAGGCTGTTGACAATATTCGCGAAGAGCGCTCGCGCTCGCGCCGCCGCAGCCTTTCACGAGATTCGTACTACAGCAGAGACGAGTCGCCACCTCGACGCCAGCGCAGCCGTAGCCGCAGCGTCGTGGACTCGGCGCGTCGTGGGCTTGCCAAGATTGGTTTCGGAAAGAAGGACGATGAGAGTGAAGTTGGATCGCGCCGAGGAGGGCGCTATAGCGATGACGAGTACTCACGGGATGCTCCCCGAGACGCGCGGTACCGAGACGATTATGATGATGACCGCTCGTATCGGGCTCGCTCACGATCTCGCGGGGCGGGCTCGCGGAGTCGGGCTTCATCTCGGGGCTCCGTATCGAGCTCGGACTTGGGTGACTCGGAAGAAGATGAAAAGAGGGCCAAGAAGATGCGAGGTAAGCAACTCATCACCACTGGCCTTGCGGCCGTGGCCACCATTCACGCGGCACACAACGTGTATCAGAGCATGGAGAAGAGGAACGCAAGGCACAAGGCCGTCAAAGAAGGCAAACTCAGTCCGGCCGAAGCAAAGAAGCTCAAATCCAAGGCACTGCTGCAGGACGCCGCATCGGTGGGAATTGCGGCTATGGGTATCAAAGGCGCCATTTCTGAGATGAAGGAGGCGCGCGAGATATCGCACGAGTGTGCCGAGTGGAAAGAAAAGAAGCAGGAACGCCACCTCAAGCGTCTGAAGCGCCTTGAGCAGAACAACAACAGCAACAGCAGGTCACGACATGGCAGCGATTCGGGATACTCTGACGACTCTGACGACGAACGGGGAAGCTTTTACAGAGGCTCGCGAGCCAACAGCCGTGGTCCTCTGCGTGGCAGTAGATATGACGATGGGCCGCGTTACCACGATGCGAACCCATACGCCTCCCTACCTGCCCCTCCTGTCGGATACGCTGACAGGAGGTGAAGGGACTCGGTGCCTTTCTTCTCGGCTAAGCGCAACACTAAACCCCATAACGACCCGTCATGATTATGATGACGATAAAATGAATTACTGGACACCAGTCCAAGCAACGAGGATGTTTTCAAGAAAAACCTTTGAAATTCAAGGATGAATAGCTCCTGCGTGGGACTGGGACAGATTTTGAGCTGCTTTTCTGGATCGCCTTGTTTATGACTCTCACGACTGACTTCTCCTCTGATACCGCCGCCGTTGCTGAATGGTGGTTATGTCCTAACGCTATTTCCTCCGCTTTACACTCTTTGCCCACGGCACAGCTTCACCCAGTATCATTACACAAGAAGAGAACACGAAGCACGCAAGAATTTTCCTTACAGTCAGCTTTTCCAAGGCAACAAGATAGATTCAGACATTTTTATTTTTTTGTTGTCGCAAAAAAAAGAAGAGTCTTGTTTTATTTGTTCACTCTGTCATGCCAAAGCAAGAGTCTTGGACACGAAGAATTTCACAGCTGTTTCCATGTTATGTTTGTTTTCCTTACCAAGCAAATAATACGTATACTGATGATGCCTGTTTTTTATGTGACAGATCGGCGGTCTCGACACTAAGCCAAAGTTCGGCTCAATCCGAGCACGCGGAATGCTTTTTGACAAATCGTGTCTTGAAAGTGTTTTGAAACCTCACCCGAATGGGCTCAAAAGCCCACTTCAAGCCCTGGTGTAACGACGCAACAAATCGCGGTGTGCAGGGGCATGAAGTGGGAGGACAACGATCGTGGGTGTGGGTCGGGGATCGACGGACTGCAAGCCACTACAGGCCACTCTGCATGGACGCGGGAGCCAGGTTCTGGACCCCTTGGGGGGTTTGTTTTTTTTTGGTGGGGGGGGGGGGAATCGCGGTTCGAAGGATTCGGTTTCTTTGAACCCGTTTCGTGATGTTCTGGGGTCCGGAAAATGGGGGTGATGACACGGGGTTGGCTGGTGCAATATGTGTGTCACGTTACCACTCTTTTCTTCTGGTGCTCCCGTCGTCGGTTGGCTCGATTGGTGCTTTGCATCCCGTACTGCACAGGAGTTGGCACGGGGATCGAGTAGATGATGATGACGATGATGCATGAGAAAATGAGGTATGACTTACTTACGAACGGGTCAGGTGGTTGGAATGGTGGTTTAGATGAGTGTGATTTTCTCACGAGGAATGACATGGGTGGTGTTTGTTTGGACTTGAGGATTTTTCGTCTGGGTTTCTTTTGTCTTTTTTGTCTTCATAAGAATTTCACGACGTTACGACTTCATAGCTATTGACAAACAAACGAGCAAATAAGCAAGCTCATTGTGTATGCATAACATACAGAGATGGCGAATCTAGATTCATGTGGGTGGGGGTGCAATTGACATGAGATCATTGATCACGAGAACAAGAGTCCGAGAAAGATCTGGCTGGGTGTTTATCGGCAACAGGTTCAGTCAAATGGGGGATGGACGCGTCGTCATGGTGCAGCGAGGGATAGTGCGGATGCTATGGCGGATGCATTATATTCCCGTTTTGTTTCCTAATCAGTTGGTCGGGTTGGTTTGGTTTTTGATATTCTGTTTTAATATATCGTACTATGTATAGATAAAAGATGGGCTCATTGTGTACATAGTAGAGCGTATATGGTAGATTTACTATATTCACCGCTTTTTTTTTTTCTTTTTTTTTTTTTTAATAAAACGAGGGGAGTGAGTGTCTGTCTACCTATCCATAGTACTTATTGTATAGTAAGTACTATGAGTAGTTGTCGAGCTTGCGATTTACTTTTGGACTTGGCTGTTGTGGGTTTGAGCAAAAGGGACGTGTTCATAATATGCCTAGTCCTATTTTTGTACGGGCGAAAACATATAAAAAAAAAACAGAAACAGTATTGAGTTAAGTGACGGTAAACTCGCTTTATTCATTAGGCCAGGTATTTGATTGGATGTATTCACTTTACACTATATTTTCAGATTTAGAAGTTATATTGGAATCGGCGGGTATGTCTGTCTATAGGTAGTTGGGAGAAAAAAAAAAAGAAAGTGCGTAACATTGGCTCAACTCTCTAACAGGTGACATGACATGTTGGCATGAGTAGAAGTACAGTACAGTACTTTACCATATAGTATACATAGTAGTATAGTAGCATACGATAAGGAACCAAGGACAAAGGTGAGAGATAGTATCAAAAATATAAGAATACATATTATACTATGAGAAATAGTAAGGAAAAATCTTTGATTCAATATTTCCTGGGGGGGGGAGAGGGCTGGTTGTGGCGGTTGGTGGTGGCTGGCATGCAGCGTGATGTCACTATGCAGGTTGTACCTGCACTACGTAGTGCATAGTCAGATACTATGTAGTGAAGTACATCTGTAGGTTTGGCAAGTGAAATGCATGCTGGACAAGTTTTTTTTAGTTATTTTTTCCCTAAAAAAAGCATCATTATCTTCAAAGTGAACCGGAGTTCTGTAGGTGGCAAAAAAACGGTGGATGCTTCCAAAAGGCAAGGGAAAAGCAACATGATGAGGAGATATCGAAAATGGGACATCGTCATTTACGTAGTTAATCTCTTTTCAGAACAGATTCAAAATAGTCCCTTTATTTATGCATACCTCGAAGACCTGTATTCTCTTAACTGCTGCTGATTCAAAAAGGTTTTTAATGGTTCAAGTTCGTGATTGACAATGATATGATCGGCGGTATCACCCATGAAAACTTCAAGTCATAATGGAGAGAACCTTGGTCTTATTTCCCTATTGCCCACCATCGGGGCCATTGGGAAACATGGAGGGTTTTCAAAGCACGATATGTTACCTCCTACTAGAGAATAAATTCATATCCAAATTCCACCTTGGCCTTCCTTGCTCGTGTACATTGTTGTGGTCACATGTTAATTCCGACACCAAGAAGCATGATGGTTCATGGCATCAGATATCAGCCACCAGGAAATATTGAGCCCATCAACGGCAATCCAGTTTCAATTCATGCGCGCTATGCAATTCATCGTCAGAAAACAACCACCAAGTGTTGTCTGTCTCCTCTATCAATATTTAATCGCCTTCATGGGGACGACATCTTTTGGATCTATCCCGTCGGAACGGCACCGCCTCAATCCTTCAGCATGTCCTGATGCCTCCATCCATTTGCTAAATCGCCGGACATCATGTCCATCATGACTTAACCAAGCTCCTTGCCTTCCTCCTCTCCTCCTCGCTCAACACCCACTGCATCTCCTCGTCGTCCCCAGTAACCACAATTTCCTCCCACTCATCATCCTCCATATTGGCCACCATGAGTACCTGCGAGACTTTAGCAAATAGCTCTCGTACACTATAATTGCCCCCCTTGGAGACAACATTCACAATAGCCGTAAAGTCACGCTCCATACGGATCACTCCCAATGCATTCGCGCCGCGCCCAAGGTACTTCCATGCGCGGTCGAGCAGCACACGTGCAAGGTAGCGCGCTGTTGTCTCGAGCAAGGTAGCATGCGTCTTGGGGGTCATGATTCGTGCTATGGGTTTCATGAGCGCATCCCAGCCGTGCTCGAAGCGTCGCCCGACGGCGTCCAGCAGCTCGTCCTCGTCAATGTCCTCGGCGGCGGCAATGTCGGCGAGGTCGTCTTCGGTCAGCGTGTAGTCGACTTCACGGAAGGTCTCGGCAAGGACGGGCCGTAGGCGTAGCTTGACAACCTGGTTGGCAAGGACTTGAAGCCCTTCGTTGAGGAGCTCGGTCGTCTTTGAGGTGAAGGTGGAGAGGAGGGTGGTGAGCGCGTGGCTCACAGAGGTGACGTCTTGTTCAAAGGGGAAGGTATCTCTCAGCGCGGGCTGGCCGCCGCTCAAGCCGTTGCCGGTGCCCTCGGGGGATGTACCGAGGAAACCGTTGATAATGCGATCCAGGTATTCGTTGGAGGTTTCAAGGCTGTTGATCAGGACGATAAAGGCTATGATCTTGTCTTCGGGTGGAAACCCTCCCTGTATGACTGGTTTTGGGTATGATTCGTCGCGCATTTTCCGCTGGACCATACCGACAAAGTCTGAGCCAAGGACTCTGCCAATAGTCGGCAAGACATGCGCAACCGCGTCTCTCTGTGAAGTGGACAGCGTCTTTTGAATCACCGTGTTGACAATGTACATGACGTCGTCAACGGCAGATATTATGAATGGTGGTTGGCTGTCAAGATGCTTTTGCGGGTTTAAGGAGAGGCCTGCGGGCATCTCATCCAACTGAAATGCCTTCTCTACCGATCTCCGAAAAAAGAATGTGCTCATAACATCGTAAGGGTTGGTAAGTCTGCCCGACACTTTGCGGCTCAAATTGGATTTGGTAAGGACATCGGGCATGACAAGGGGTGCATCTTTGGGGGTCTCGCGGTCCTACAACAAGGATTTCAAATCAGCATGTAGAAGTTTCAAGGAACGGCCACGAAAACAGACCTTGCATTTCCCAGCAATAAATCGAGAGTAGGCAGACCACCTCCCGAGCATGACGGCGATCTCGTTTAGTATCGCGTCTACTTCCTTCATATTAACGCCTTCGTCTTCGCTGTTTCTCGTATCATTAGTGCCCATACCGCCCGCTGGCGAGTTGATTCTCGGTATACCGCCCATGCCCTTTTGCTGCGTCAGAAAACTCTGGACGAGGAACGAAAAGGGATAGCTCTTGACGTCCGTCAGCTTCCTGTCGACTCCTCTTTCGTCGCTCCACGAGTCGAGTATGATGCCGCCCTGAACATCCGCTTCCATCTGCAGTCTCTCAATCACCTTGACCATCTTGCCAGCCCCGTAATGTCGCTCAACCAGACCACCATGGCTCTCGATGATCTGCGCAATGTGCTCAAACAACTTGGTCAGGGCATTTGCGTAGAAAAAGCCGTCCTTTCTGCCCGAGACAACAGTCGCATCCTTGAGTGTTTGTCTCGCCGTCCCCGCAACGCCCTGACACACATAGCGACCATAGACATCCAGTCCTATGTCTCCCCTTCCAATCAGCGGAAACAGCTTAAAGAACCGCGTAACCTTGGCCCCATCACCTTCCTTGGCCGCCTTTTCAAATTCCCGCAGAAACAGCCCACACAAGCTCTCCCTCGCATTCTCAAGCGTCACCCATGGCGCATCAGGAATCTCCACCGTCGGCACCATGGCAGCCGCAAACCCGCCGCGGATAATCTCCTCGGGCACTCTGCTCGCCCGCGCAATGTACCCAGCGGCCGCCTCCCAGTCCTGCGGCGCGCCCATACTCCATACCACGCCGCCCACACAAGCTTTCAGCTCCGCCACCTGCTCAACAACCTTGAGCGTTTCTTCAACGCGCTGCTTCTCGAGGTCGAGCTCACGTACGCGGCCCGAGAGCCGTCCCGCCGTGTGCGCGGCATTGGCGAGCATGTTGTTGCTGATGGACCGCGTCGCAATCACTTGCGTGCCGAGCCCCGCCCGCAGATTGTCCAAGCGACCTAGGTCGCGGCCTAGGTCTGCCTGTGCGGCAAGACTGGCCTGCAGGCGGCGCACGAGGTCTGTTTCGCGTGTGTGCAGGGCAGCGAGAGCGGCGCGCACTTGGGCAGGTGTCGAGGCTTCGCGCATCGACGGACGCTCAGAAAAGGATGAAGAGAAGTACGCATCGTCCATTCGTCTGTTGGAACCGGGAGAGGGCAGGCCGTTGCGGTTGTGGATGGTCAGGTTGTGGGCGGTGGAGGCTGATCGAGCTCGGCTCGTCTTCGCGGTTGTGGAGGCGCCATGTGCAGAGGCAGACATTGAGGCGTGCTGGTTGAATGGCGGCGCATGCCGTGGGGGAAGAAGCAAAAAGAGGAAGAGAAGAGGCAAGATGGAGCTAATGTGAGGCCAGTTGGTCTTGTTTGGGAAATAATTCCAAACTGCCTCGTCACCAACAAGGGCAGGCGCGGCAAGGGCAGTCCGGACCAAGTGACAGGCGGCTTATAGAAGGTGCCGAGGCGATGTCTCAGCTAAAAGCTTCAGGGGACCCAAAAAGGCTCGGAAACTAGCGGGTCGTACCCGCTCGGGGGCTATTTACCTAGTACCATGTACTACTATGTACAGTTGCTTGGTAGGCCTGGTACGTAGTAACAACATCACGGCCTGCACGGCTTTATTACTGTACGATAACTTTCAATATCACTTCACGGTGAAACAACTTTGTGAACGTATTTAGCAATTCATAATGCTTTCTATTATTATGCTTTCTACGGATGCTATTTTTCAAACCACCAGCTTGCGCCGCTAACGTGCAATTTGGATAAAACGAGGCCGTCTATCATGGCTGATCGTCTCTTTTCTATACAGCCTGGCTATACCCCCCCAGCTTCTTTTTGCCATAAAACCACCATTTTCTAGCCTCGTCTGCCCAAAAGACTGTACTGCACAGTATCGTTAGACCCACCAAGTCATAGAAGCCCAGAGCCTCCGTCTGGAACACCTCCTGCAACCAGGGGAAGTAGATGACGAGAAGCTGGCCCATGATGCTGAGTGACACAGCCCAGTTGAATAGCGTATTTGTAAACAAGCCGATTTCACCACGCAAGATCGACTTGGATTCGGAACGGCAGCTCAGAGCATTGAACATGTCGAATAGAACAAAGCACGTAAAAGTCATGGTGGTGTCGCGGCGTGAGACTTGTCCATCCTCGAGCATCTCACGAGTATAGACAAGCAGGGTACCGAGCATGACGATAAAGGCAGACTGCAGTACACGTTGGATAACGGCTCGGGTGAGCACTGGGGCCCCGCGGCGGCGAGGTGGGCGCTTCATAACATCAGGGTCAACACGTTCCACACCTAGCGATTGCGCAGGCGGTCCATCCATGATGATATCTAGGATCACGTTAGCTCCGAAAGCCCAAAACCTCACAAAGTTGAAGAACCAAGCCACTACTCACTTATCCACAGTATCTGCATTGGATTCAACGGAGATTTGAATCCCATAACAGTGCAGATCAGTACCAGAGACAAGCCAGCCGCACTTGTGCTCAATTGGAACCGAAGGAAGTTTTGGATGTTGTTGAAAATGCCTTTGCCCTCCTCAATCGCGTGCAGGATGGTCGAAAAGTCATCATCGGTCAAAATCATGTCTGCGGCCTCCTTAGCCACGTCGGTGCCGCTTCTGCCCATGGCAATACCAATATCCGCCTTCTTTAAGGCTGGCGCATCGTTGACTCCGTCTCCTGTCATGGCTACGATATCCCCACGTGATTGCAATGCGCTGATAATTTTCATCTTGTGATCTGGATTCGTGCGGGCAAAAATGGTAGTGTGTTGCATCGCTTGGGCAAGGTCTTCTTCCGAGAGGGTTTCCACGTCTCTACCGCTAAGGACTGGTCGGACAGAGATTTGACCGGGTCCAGCTTCTCGAGGAGTCGCAACGTCCATGCCGAGTTGCTTGCCAATCGCCATGGCTGTCGTCTCTGCATCACCTGTAATCATGATGACCTTGACTCCACCGCGCATCAGCCTCCTAATGGATCGTGCGACAGCCGGCCGTGGAGGATCGCTCATCCCAACAAGGCCAGCAAATGTGAGACCCTTGTACGCATCTTCAGTGTAATGGGAACGGCCGTTTTCGTCACCGTCGTCGTTGCTAGGAGTACCACTGCGTTGAGCCTGGCCGCTGGACTTGTTGCGTGCGGGCCTATTGACCGGTCCACTTGCAAGCGCAATCACTCGCAAGCCTTTGACTGCCATGCTCTCAGCCGCTTGATTGATCTCGTCCCTCCGTGCTGCATCAAGTGCAAATTCTCGTCCGTGCTTGGTAGTGTAGCTGTCGCACGCTTCTAGCACGCGATCCAGGGCACCCTTGATGTAAGCAAATTCCTTTTCGTTCTTGTCTGAGCCAATCACCACTCCCATCCACTTGCGCTCCGAACTAAAAGGAATCTCAGATGTCCGAGGGCCTATAGACTCACGAACGTCATGTTCTCGAAATCTGTCCAACAGATCAAGCATAGCGACATCCGTGGGCTGGCCAACCCAGCGCGTGTAGGTAGAAGCCTCGTCACGGGACAGGGTGGAAGAGAGCACAGCCTTTGCAGCAGCTCCATTCTCGGTATAGCGCCTAGCTAGCCGAGCATCATTGGCGATGTTGCCAATTCGCAGAATGCGCAATGCTGCCGAATCAGGAACATTCTCTGTAGCATCGTCATCCGAGTCGACATTGAATGCTTCATCAGCGCCAAAATACCACATTTTGGAAGTCGTCATGTGATTCATGGTCAGTGTACCTGTCTTGTCTGAACAGACAACATTGACGGAACCCAGAGTTTCCACCTTTGGCATTTTGCGAACAATTGCGTTATGCTTGGCCATACGGTGAACTCCCAATGCCAAAGTGACGGTGACAATAATGGGCAGACCTTCCGGGATAGCAGCAACAGCAAGCGAGATGGATTCCGTGAAAATTTCGAGAAGGCCTTTTCCTTGGAACCAACCAGCAACGG
This sequence comes from Coniella vitis, assembly GCA_011317545.1. Taxonomy (NCBI): domain Eukaryota; kingdom Fungi; phylum Ascomycota; class Sordariomycetes; order Diaporthales; family Schizoparmaceae; genus Coniella; species Coniella vitis. The sequence goes on from WUJK01000003.1 coordinate 1,653,230, forward strand.
AGATGACACCAATAACCGCGAACGAAAACTTGCTGAGCTGGGAGCCCAACTCGTCCATGGAGAGTTGCAGAGGCGAACGAGGACTTTCGGTGTCGGTGACACTAGTAGCGATGGCTCCAAACTGAGTATTGCCACCCGTTGCAAAGACGATTCCCTGGCCATGACCAGACTTGACCAGCGTGCCCATGTATGCAATGTTCCTGACATCGCTCGTATCGTGATTCCGCGGGCCGCTTCCCTCAGGTCGGGCAGCAAAGGTAGGAGTCGGCAGTTGCAGGTTTGCGCCCGGCGCTTGAGTCTTACTCGTTGACTGGCGTGGACATGGTGCAGCTGTCACACGGACAGGCTCAGTTTCACCCGTAAGGTTTGACAAGTCTATAGTCAAATCTGACGCTTTTGTGACCCGAATGTCTGCCGGAATGCGATCACCTGTTGTGAACAATACCAAGTCGCCCGGCACAAGCGTGGCGGCCATGACTTTGGAAGACGAAGCTTCCAAGATTTCCTCTTCTGGTGTAACGACGCCAGAAGACTCAGCACTTTCCCCACCATTATTCTCAGCAGTTTGCTGCCAGCCCGGTGTTCGTGCGCCTGAGGTACCCTTTGCTGGCATGCTCCTGATCAGGTGCGCATGATTCGGAACCAGATTGTTGAGAGCTTCAATTGACTTCTCGGAACGGTATTCTTGCACGAACCCCACGGTCACGACAATGGTCACAGCGACTGTGATACTGATAGCGTCGTCAAGGTTGTGAAGAAGGATAGAGGCCGCTGCTGAAGCAAGTAACAGGAGGATCAAAGGCTCTTTGAATTGTCCCAGGAACCTCTGCCAGAGCGGTTCCGGGTCTTCGTGGGGTATCTCGTTGGGCCCATAGTCGCGTAGACGCACTAGAGCTTCGCTCGGCGTGAGGCCATGTGTGAGAGATGTCCCGGCGCGGGAGGCAGCCTCGGCAGCGGTCAGGTAGGAGAATTCGTCCGCAACGCTCTGTATGCGCCAAGAAGGGCAAGGTTAGCGAAGTGCAGTTGTATTAGGACCGGTGGGCTAGGTGACACGGTTTGTGCGCTTACTCTTGACTGGGCCGAAGTCGTGCGTGTAGGAGATCTTGACTGCGCCCGATCATTGCCGACCCAAGGAGACAATCCGATGGGCTTTTGTGACTCGTTGAACAGGGGCAGGCTCGAGGAACTGCCAGCGAAACTGTCCATTCTGTGAGGCTGGAAATCCGAAAGCTCCACGACTGGAGCTCGAGTAGCTCTGTCACTCCTCGAAAGAGTTGCTGATCTGGCACTGGTCACGAAGGAGGTTGACGCGCGGATTCGCGGCGCCGTTAGTCGCACTGATAAACGGGAAAGCGCACCAAGGACTTTGGCATCGTTGATCGGGCGACGTTGTCCAATGCGGTTGGCTGGTGGGTTGCAAGGTTGCCTTGTAAGAACTAGCCCGGATGTCAGTGGGTTTCGATGTGGCAAGATAAACAGGAACGGGTTATCCTGTCTATTCCTTGCGACACCCCAAAGGTCACAGAGGCAGAGCGAGATGGATTGGAGCGTGGACGAAGAGGTCGACCTGCAGGCGCTGACGTGTAAGGCAAGATGGGAATAAATTCAGCCTACTGAAAGTACAAGCAGCAGGTCTAGATGTCGCGTCAAAGCGCAGCCGCCCCCTGTAGCCAAGCCCGGCCAGGGGCGCCGGGAACTCTTGTATGGGGTTATATTTCCGGCTCAGCGGGGGACGGTCCAGGCAGTTCAGGGTAGCCCTAACCACCTGAGCAACCTGTAACCGCAGTTGTCTTAATGCCCATTTTTCTTCACCAGCATCTCTTGTCACAATTGCGCATTGAGACCACGTGGTAGTCACTGCGTAGTTTACGTATGAGTACAGATGGACCCCCTCAACCGCCCTCTGATGTCGTTGTACCATGTGAGTACAATGTCGCCAACTGCGTACATTCACATCTCTATCGCTTGTGGTGACTATGTACCCATAGTACATAGGGAAATAGTCATTCTGCGGTTTCTCCAAAACTGGAAGTCTATTTACATGGCTTCGTCCTTTTGTAATTGGAGAAGGTGCCGTGGATTTCCGGAAACAATTACCTTGCGTCACCGTAGCAAGTAGTTTCTACTCCCAGCGGCAGGTACGATTACGCAGATCGTCGCGCGAGTTCCAAAGTACCACAGGACTTCTCACGGTAAGCACAAACCCTAACCCCAGCCACATCTGACCGTCACCCGGCCACCCAGATTTAAGCCAATGACAACTTAGGACTCCTTGTCCCGGGCGCGGGCGCAAGCTCACAAAACAAAGCAAGCCAAACCCTCATTAACCCTCGACAACCCTCGTCAAACCCTCTCCCCTCCTTCTTTCTCATTCCGTCCCGGTACGGTACCTTCTCACCCTCCAAATCGCGATCCGCTCACAAGGCGCCGCGAATCCCTTTGCGGCCCCTATGCATCTGCTTGCGACTCATTTTCTTTGCATTGCTTGAATAGCTTCGCATCTCTTCTGCCACGCATTGCGTGCTTCTCCGCTAACTGCTGTGGTGGTCTCTTGCACGCGCCGACCCGCAGCTCCGTACGCGACAGCTTCGTGCCGACGATTCTCGAACCACCACCGCACCCGCGCACCTGCGCCCCAAATTTATCGCTAACCGCGCGCTCAAAATTGAAGCGCCTTATATCGCATCGAATTTCCATATCGCGCTTCACCCATAACTTGCCGTCGCTCCGTCGCTCCGATGTTTTACTCGGAAGAGCTCTTCCAGAAGACCGGGCCTCTGGCCCGGGTCTGGCTCTCGGCCAACTTGGAGCGCAAATTATCCAAGCAGCACATCTTACAGTCGAACCTTTCCGAAAGTGTTGAGCAGATCATCATGCCGACCCAGGCCCCCATGGCCTTGCGAATGACTGGCCAACTGCTCCTCGGTGTTGTCAGAATATACAGTCGCAAAGCTCGTTATCTGCTCGATGACTGCAACGAGGCGCTTTTGAAAATCAAGATGGTATGGCTGGGTCTGTTGGAGAACTGCGCGACAATGAATGACTGATTGTTTGTTAGGCTTTCCGCTCCTCTGGCAATAATGACATTCCTGCAAATCTGCAAGTCCCCAACAGGGAATCGCTCCTCTTGCCCGACAAGATTACTCCATACGACAATCTGGACCTGCTGCCTGCGCCTGATGTCGATCTGCTTCTGACGCAGGATGCAGACCTCAGCTCTCAACCATTGGGTCGCAAAGGCCGCGTCAGTCACCGTGACATCAATCTGCAAGAGGACTTCAACAACAGTCAATATCTGATGGACGGCTTGGGCAAGGATGATGGTTTGGCTTTGGCTAATGTTGATGATTTGGATCTCCAGCTTGATTTTGGCATGGACTTGGATGATCAGCCCACAAGGCTCACTGTCGAACGAGGTCGTGACGGACAGATTGGCAGAGGAGGCGATGAAGATATTTTCAGCGAGTTTGACCTGCCCCAGCCCTCCAAGGAACGACCACACGATGAGTCTACCGCCCTCGGTTTTGGTGATGGCGGCGTCCGCATCCACGACGAAGACGGCGATATTATGATGGGAGACGACGATTTCCAGCTTCCAATCGGCGACCAGTCTGCCACGGCGGCGACGGCGGCAGCGACTGCTGCTGCTGCAGCACCCGACATGACGAGAGCACGAATCTCTGAATCTCCATTATCTGATATTGACGAGGAGTTTGCCCGGGAGATTGAGCTCGAGTACACGCGAGCAACTGATGTTTACGAGCCCAACGAGGACGACGAATCTTCGCTCAACCACAAGGCCCCCCAACGATCCAAGAAGAGAAAGATCATTGCTCCCGACGAGCAAATATCGCTTAGCAGTGCCATTTTTAGGGAACAGCAGCAAAAGCATGACAACATTCTGAAGCCCCAGGTTTTCCTCCCCCGCGACCCTTACCTTTTGGCTTTGATGGAAATGCAAAAGAACGGTGGTTTCCTTGCTAGCATTACCACCGACGCACAGAGCGCGCTGTTGGCTCCTGAACTTCGAGGCCTCTTGTCACTGGACGCTGTTCGTGGTCCTGGTGATCTCAAGCGGAAGCGGGATTCTGGGATTGCGGACATGGAATTGGACGGCGAGGCGGGTTCTTCCAAATCGCCCCGTCTGGAAATCAACGCCGATGAGGACCCCTTTGCGGTGGCTGGCAGTGAAATGGGCAACGGATCTGTGGCAGCTGACGGCACGACTATTGAGATTGCTGGGGAGGACGGAGTCGTTGTTCACGACGACGAAAACAACACGACACTGCCCAATTTCGATGACTCGACTGCACCACTCGTCCACCCTGCAGACAGCGGCCCCGTCTCCATCGGCACCAAACACGCTGTACACATCCTGCGCGAACTGTTTGGCGAGGAAGCTGCCACCAATGCTGACAAGCGCAAGAAGACCTCCGTTGTCTTCCAGGACCTGTTGCCCGAGAAGAGGACGAGCAAGGCTGACGCCACCAAGATGTTCTTTGAATGTCTGGTGCTTGCCACCAAGGACGCAATCAAGGTTGAACAGCAGGGCGCCGCCTTGGGTGGTTCGATCCGCGTGCGTGGCAAGCGTGGTCTTTGGGGTGCGTGGGCCGAGCGCGAAGCCGGCGGCGAGATTGAGCAGCAAGAGGAACAACAGCCCGCAAACGAACCCGCGAACCAGCCTGCGAACCAGCCTGTGAACCAGGTTCATGCCGCTATGACAAGCAGCCCGGCCCCGGTTTCCGTTTCAGCATAGTGGGCTGTGGTATTTGGAGAAGAATATCAAAAGGAGAGGACTTTGATGTGTGGCAGCTTAGCGTTGGGATGATGGGTGCATCTTGTACACTTATTGGTTTTTACTTGTTCCCTTGACTGCCCTTGGGATACGGGAAATGGCGTAACTCATGTTTGATGAATTTGTTTTCGTCCTCTTTCTTTAGTCAAAGCACCACGTCGCCAAGTGGCGTTTGGCGTGGTTACATGGGAATACCAGAGTCGTCTCGACCGTAGAGGGGATTTTGACTGTCAACTTTTGCGGGGTTGGGTGTGAAAGAAAGACCGTCAGCACAAGGCTCATTCATTGTTAGTTAATTTGGGCATGATTCGCGTAGAAAAGTCCGGGTTGAGTTGACATTTTTAAAGGTACATAGTAGTTACTTTCGCAGTGATTCTTCATTTTTGGGCTTCTTCTTTCCATGGTTCATTGTTCATTGACACCTTTTTTGTTTCTTTCTCTCCCCTTTGATAACCAACATGGCAATATCATGGTATTGATTGAGCTGCAGGATTTTCCAAGTACGTACTATGTACTGCAAGTATCACAATATTGTTGTATTTGCAAATGCTTGTATATATCATATACTATGTATGGGGGGAATTACACTATCACCACGGCCACATTACAACAATAGAGTACAGTAAATTTAACATTTTGATATTAATATCTGTCCAACCAAGAGAGACGATCGTTATAGCCCTTAAACACCAATCATATTGTAAAATAGCTAGGTAGCATCTAATGCTTGGGGCCGGTGCGATACGCGGTACCTACTCGGGTACAAAGGAGGTGGGCTTTTGTCCCAAGGGCTGCTTGCTACTATGCATAGTACTATGTACAGGAGTGTATCTTGACCCGCAATTCTGATACCAGTACTGTAGTAAAAGCGGTACCGGGTGTGATTGGAATGAATGAATCAGTGGGCAATCCTACATGGTATAAAAGTATATACATGGTGAGACGGCTACCATGATACGCTGTTCCGAAGCATCTTTGGCCATCCTAGGTACGTTTTCAGGAGCGTTATTCTTATAAACAAAGAGTTGTCCTGTCTTTTTTTTCTTTTCTTTTTCTTCCCCTTGCCCTCCTTGCCTCGTCCCAATCGCGCTAGCTATGGTGGAAAGGCGCGAGGATGACATCGTGACGCAGATCCATAAAGTGATCAAGGACTTGCTATGCAGGAGTATGAAGTAGGCAAGCAGGCAGGAAGGATTCCCGGTGTACTATGTACTCATCACTTTTCTTGGCGGAGTTGTCCGGGCCGTGTGTGTGCGCGCGCTCTGCGGGCAAGTGGGTACGGATACACGGAGTGCAACGTTCGAATCGGTTGCCTCCGAACGAGGAGGAGACTATTTGTTCAGTTAATGCGAAAAGATGGGGAATTATTGAGATTTGGTTTGTTGGACTCTCTGACCGCTTGATTGCCAAATTGGTGGCCGGAGATTGAGAAGAGGGATTTTGTTTGCTTATTCGGTTGCGCATGGTAGCGAAAGCAGAGACCTCGTCAGTGAGGGAGATAGAAAAAAAAAACATGTGTTTTCCCAAGAAAAAACAAGAAACCAAAAACAATCGTGGCATAGGATCCCGAGTATCCGGGAGCGTCGTACTAACCGTTGAGAAATACTACCTTGAGAACAGTGTTGTCCCCGAATGGCTTACTGTAGCCCTTTTTCTTCTTCTTCTTCCTTTGTCATCTTTCTTTCCAAGGTTGTATTTATCGTTTCGCGGTTGAGGGGGGGTCCCCATAGCCTTTTCTACTGTAAATCACTGTACTATGTAATATCTGGCACCTGGGTAAACAATTTCCCCTTTTCGCTTATCAAAGGCGTGATTGGCAGCAACCTCGGTTGCCGTCTGGGCTCTATCATGTACTTTTGCATTCCCGATTCGTTCATCGACGGAGTGCCGGAGTAAGCCCGATCGAGCCTGCCTTATGGTGATGTGTGCTAAGATGGCAGGCGCAAGTTGCTGCGGGAAAGTGTGGTAATGGTTCAAGGTTATCAAAGCAGCAACTAGACAGGTACTATGTAGACCAAGGCCCCAAAGGCGGCAACAGCACAAGCTGGAAATCACCCTTCGTTGCTGGATCGACACATGGGGCGGGCGATGGACGGGCAGAAGCACCCCAGAAAAAGCGCAAGCACGACAAATGCGGGCTGCGGTCGCATTGCATGGCCCGTCTGCATATCAATTTAAATTCAACAAGAAGATTATCAACAGAGGGCCGGGTTACAACTAAGCACTACTGTGTACCTAGCAGACCTGCAGGTCAAGGTAGGTTTACTAGTGGCGGCAGCGGCAGCGGCAGCAGCAGCAGGGAGGGGCGCAGTGGGGGTTCCCCGGGAGGTCCTGGGGGAGTTGGATCGTACTGCCATTCTCACACTAGAAAGGCGCTATAACAAGTCTGCATAGTACTATGCACAGTGATATCGCGCAATACAGAGTACATGGCAGTACAGTGATGTGCTTTGGGGGATAAGTAGATGCTAGAGAGTTCTGCACTTGATAAATCACTCAACGGGGGTGCTCTTCTTGATTGTCGCCTTTCCTCTCACCACATTTGTGCTGTTTGCTCGTTTGTTTCTCATTGCACACGGAATCTTTTTTTTTTCGAATCCGACTAGCAGGACTATTTTTGTTTCTTGCATTAACGACGGCCTCGGTACCTAGGTACCTGCCATAGTACAGACGATTGTTTCTTTTTTCCCCTTCCCTGCGTGGGCTCTCTCTGCCACTGCCACCCCTTGGCGAGCTCGTTTCATCTCAATCCCATTCAAGAGCCCCTGAGCGCCAGATTGCGCCCACGCCCACGCCCACGCCCACGCGCAGTGCAAGCCCATTTCCCATTTCGAATTCGACTCGGCTCGAATCCAGCCATTTCTCTTTGTTTGCACTGCTTGTCCATCGGCCAGACGACTGTGCTGCGCAAAACGACCGACGCCAATTGCAATTGCAATTCTGATCCAGGCCGTTTCTTGGGCGACAGGATACCAGCCGCACCGCCGCTTACGTTGCCTCCCGCAACTGGCCACCTGTGCCTAGGCTCTCCATCTCTCGGTTCCTCTCTCTATCACCACCCGCCTCTCGCCTCTCGCCCTGCATTCTCCGATGGTATCTGGCCAGCCACTGAGTCGACTCTGACGGCCATCCCGCCCCCCTCTCACTGGCTTGCTGCTGCTCGCCAAACGAAGCGACGACGTCGACCCTCTAACTCGCTCACCGTTGCCGCTGCGTTTCACTCTCACCCGCCCCAACACATCCTGCGGCTCCATGCCAATCGAGCAGCTCGCTGCATACCGTGAATGAGCAGTTTGCTAGAGACGGCACTGCTATCATCTCCTTTTCCCAACCATCCGCGGCATGACATCGATACAGAAGATCTCGAGAACCCGTCTTCATCCCTCCTCCCCCGCCAGCCTCCAGAGACAGCCAGCTCCAACCTCGGGATCCATCAGCCTGTCGCGCTGCTACTAATTGGCATTCCACCTCACATTCCCCTTCCTCTCTACAGCAACACACGCAAACCACCACGTCTGGGTTTGTTGGGTTGTTTATACATCGTCCTCTTGGGGCGCCGCCACACTCGACTTTGGGCTACTGGCTCCCAGCACGCGATATCCCTTGCGCACGAATAAAGCCAACAACCAGCCCCTGACCGCCTTGCTCCTTGTCCTTTTCTGCTTCTCTTTCCGCCTTGAACCATGACCGACAACGATGACCACAATGGCGGTCTCGTTGCCGCTCTCCGCTCCGTATGGTTTTACTACATTGCCTGCACGCCATGTCGTCAGATTGGACACCGGCGCGAAACGCGCAAGGAGGCCAAGCGGGAGAGGGTTATCAAGGCGCGCCTCGAGATGGAACAGCCCGGCTTGTACCGCCATCCCAACCCGGAGAACACGAACCAGTACTGGATGGAGGACATCAACATGGGGCCCAGCCTCCCGAAACGCGGTGCCAGCCAGTACACGAGCCAGCGCAAATTAAAGAGCTCCGGCACCGAGGTTGCAGACCGGACAAATGGGGCCTCGTCGCCAAGAGACCGCCAGACCAGCATTGGCAGCAGTACCCACTTCCACAGCGCCGCCACGGCCAGCAGCCCTACCGTGGTTGCCGAGGACTATGAACTCCACACCACCCTCTCCATGTCGGTCGCGGACTCGCAGGACCTCGACTGGAACCGCAAGCGATATGAGAGAGAGGACGAGGAGCTGTGGGGTCACCAGATGGCTAACAAGGCCGGTCAGCGACTGCGTGATGTTATAACAAAGGGCCGCGACACTGCCGGTAGGCTTTTTGAGACGGGCAGACCCCCACGCGACCGCGAAGTCACCGAGGACGACCGCTCCCAGTTCTACGGCACCCCTCGTAACCCCCCCGTCAACGACTACCACCCACCTGTTGTCAGCAGCCGCCCTTCGAGCCGCAACGAGTACCGCTGGATGCTCCAACCCCCTCCACCTGCCAAGGTCATGGAAGGCAAGGTTCCCGTGAGCCGGAGTGGTTCACAAACGAGCATTGCTAGCCGGGGCAGCCGTAACAGCCGTGCCAGCCGCAAGACAACAACGGCTGCTTCCTACGCCAGCAAGGAGGAGCTCGGCCTTGGACGTCTTGTGGGCGAAAGAATCGTCAAGGATAAGATCCGCAAGGGTGAGCTGCCCAACGAGGCGGAGGGGTCCATTCGCACCGCACGTCCCGACACGCGGAGGTCGAGGACCGGTTCCACGCTTAGTAGCATGCCTAGCCAGCGCTCCCACCGGTCGCACGTGTCTGCACGCAGCCGCAGCAACACGACTGGTTCGTCCGACTCGTCCGATACCATCTACGAGCGCCGAATGAAGAAGCGTGCCGCCAAGCATAAGAAGGCGGAGGCTGCTGCTGGATCCGAGGCCGACGACGAAACGGACCACGAGGAGCAGCGCCCCCATGGAGCTGAAGGGTATGTTGTGCAGAGACCCAGGCTACAGACCATTGCCAGCTCGGACTTGTCCAGCAAGAAGTCGGAAGCAAGCCCGCCCGCCGCGAACCCGACTATCGTCGCTACCATGTCGGGTACGACTCCGGCGACCGACTCCGCGCCGTCCTCCCAGGGCTCTCCCCTCGAAGATGTCACCAATCGCTCTGCTCCCACCGCGGCCGTTTCCCCTGACGCTACAGCAGACAAGGAACGCCCAGTCGGTGTATCCGTTGACAGTGGTCTTGCCCTGTCGTGAGCATGCCTGTTGTGTGTGTGATCTATGTCCGTGAGCCTGTTTTGTGTGCATGTCTTTCTCTCTCTCAGTGCGCGTGTCTCTATGAAGCGGATCCTCGAAAAGAAAAAAAAAAAATTTGTAGACTGCATAGAGTTTAGAGTTTAGGGAGACGACTATGCCTACACTGTTTGTGTGCTCGTTTGCTTGTTTTCCTTGTTCCCCCCCCCCAATTCGCTGTTTTGCATTTGTCCTTTTCTATTCTATACTTCGTTTCTAACTCCGCACATATGTGTTTATTCGCGTTTTTCTTGCTTTTTCTTCATCTGGAAAACGGGCACTGAGCAACACCCTCTGCCACGACTCATTTTTATCTTTTTCTTTCTCTTTCTTTTGTGTGTTCCTTTTCATGCATGGACCTGGGTTTCCCTCTTTTTCTTTTTGCTGCATTGGCTAGGCGCATCCACCTGCGAGGCGTTTTGAGGATAACTTGCTGTTTTTTTTTTGGGCCCGGGGGGTGGGGGGTTGTTGGAGGGAATAGACAAACAAACAATTGAAGAGCAAGGAAGACAGGAAGAAAAGCAGAGAGGGAAAGGACAAAGCATAAAGCGATGCGTGCGTGTCAGAGGCTCGAAGTAAGTGCAGCGTGCATGGTGACGGTGGTGGGACCAGTGATCGTATGTTGAGTTGAGACAGACTATGGGTCAAGTCGGGGAGTACCGAGTATACGATTTCAGACAAGAGTACAATCAGTGTATACAGTATGTGTACAAGCTAGACGTCAATGCTCTTTTGTGGCTCCCGAATTCAAGGCAACTTTTGCTTGCCTTCTGTCTCTGCCTTTCCATGTTTGCCTATGGACAGGATGTGAACTGCAGCGTTGCGTGGAGGAGGGGGGCCGGTTCTTTCAGTCCCGTTATCCATCTAGCTGGGGTATACTTGAGCATTTGTGCTATTTTCTTTCCGCCCTTCTTGCTGCGCTTGTAGGAGACCCATGTCATGCAAGTGCTCATCTTGACTATAACCAACACCTCAAGAGCTGCTCCATCATAGGTGCAGCCCTCCCTCGTCATCATCATTAACATCATCGTCGCCAAGGCTACCCAGACGGTCTTCCAGCATGCGCCGTAATTGTTCATCATTCAGCCGGCCTCCTGCCCCCACTGGGCCCCCGGTTGCAGTTGTTCCATTACCACTACTGTTATTACCCACACTCTGCCCGGGTACCGCATCCATATGTAACTGCCCGTTTCGAATTGTCCCAGTTTGGAATGTCCCGTCCGTCCAGGGATTTCTAGTAGTATTGCTGCCGCTGCTTGTCGTTGCTGCTGTTGTTCTTGTTGTTGTGGTCGAGGAAGCATCTTGTGGCGTATCTGCAGAGCCGTTTACGCCATTCGTCAATGGACGACTTGATGGTACGCTTTCTCCTTCTTGTCCTTGTTCTTGTCCAGTAGTAGCAGCAGCAGCAGCAGCATTTTCCTCGTCTGCATCCTCCACCGCTCCATCGTCAAACTCGCGCCAGCTCACGCCGCGGAACTCAACTTCGGCTTTGATAAGGAGAATGCGCTCACGCATACGATCCATGACGAGCTCATTTTCGCGGATGGCTTCTATGCAATCTGGATCTGGTTGAAAGCCATCATCATTAATGCTTGTGCTTATGTTTGTGTTTGCGGTATCGAGAGTAGCTTGGGTCCCCTCGGCAAAGGGCCGTAGTTGGAGATTGCTGTAGGCGAGGTGGGCGAGCGAGTTGCGCAGCTCGAGGGTCTTAAGGTGCAGGCTTGCGAGGGAGAGGTCCTTGAGAGCTGCAGCGAAGCGCGGGCCGGTGATGGGGGTTGTTTCGGAGGACATTTCTTTTGGAGTGTTGGATGTTTGTTGCTTGTCTCGTGCAGTCTCTGCTGGCTGAAGGATGAATGTGCGCGCGTTGGATGTTGCGGGTGGTGGTGGTGGTGGTGGCGGCGGCTGGACCGCTATTTTCTTTAGTTGGAACGCGTTAGGATGTCCTGCTTTGGCCAAAAAGTTACAGTGACGTTGGTGGGTTGCTGCCTTCCCACCTGCCATCTACAAAATGGAGGGGCGCCGCGGCTGACAATTGTCTGCTGCAGCAGAAGCTCTGGCCGAAGAGCGCTAGAACACCGTAACCCTGATCCCTGCCGTGACAGCCCCTGTCATTCACAAGCTTGCAGACCCTGCATGTACATAGTACTTGGTACTCGGCACTTGCAGTAGCAAAAATGCACTTGCCCCGCGGCATACATAGTATACAAAAGAGTCAGAGAGGGGAGAGGGCCCTCTTTAAAATTTATCTGGGCTCGGCCTTATCCATACGCGGGCTTGGAACTGCAGAAACGCGTTTTTCTGGGGACACTTTTTTCTTTACTCATCACCTTTATCTATTTTCACAACCCCATTGAAGCAGACAACTTTCTCTGTTACTTCTGCTTGTGTGTGTGTGTGTGTGTGTGTGTGTGTGCATCTTGGTTATACTCGTTTTGCAGTGCGACTGAAGAATTGGAGCAATTCTAGCATCACAAGACAAAGAGCGGAAATGGCGAGACTTGAGGATGGCGCTGAGCCCCACGAGGTCTACCCGACCATTCTGGTCTTGGACTTTGGGTGAGTATCAAAACTTATACTGGTGGACTGGCATGCCAATCAAGATGGCGCAACACTTGCTGACTGCGTTGACAGGAGCCAGTATACTCATCTGTAAGTCCCTTTGCAATCGCAAACTGGGAGGATGGCTGGATGGTGGAGGGGTCTATTTTGGTTTCAACGAAACGGCCCAGTGTATACATAGGAGCACCAAGGCTTGGAGAGGCGACCAAGAGGGACTGGTCGCTATACTTGTGGTCACACTGCCATGCGACAATGGCTAACAGGCATGCGACGCCCCAAAGGATCATCCGTCGTCTGCGCGAGCTCAACATCTACTCGGAGATGCAGCCCTGCACCACCAAGCTGTCCGAGCTCAAGTTCAAGCCCGTCGGCCTCATTCTCGGTGGCGGCCCCTACTCCGTTTACGACGCCGACGCTCCCCACGTCGACCCGGCCTACTTTGACCTCAACATCCCAATTCTCGGTATCTGCTACGGCCAGCAGGAGCTGGCCCACCGTCTGCACAAGGACAACGTTGTTGCCGGTATCCACCGCGAGTATGGCTCTGCCGAGCTCAAGGCCAAGAGCATCAACGCCCACGCCGACCGTCTGTTTGCCGGCCTTGAGAACACCACCATGAAGGTTTGGATGTCGCACGGTGACAAGCTCGCCAAGCTGCCCGAGGGTTTCCACACCATCGCCACGACCCAGAACTCTGAGTACGCCGCCATCGCGCACGACTCGCTTCCGATCTACGGCATCCAGTTCCACCCTGAAGTCACCCGTGAGTCAATCTATGAACTGCAAACCTCAAGCCGATGGCTCATTGGGAGCCCGAAACCCACTAAAATACTTGAACAGACACCACAAACGGCACGCAGCTGCTCAAGAACTTCGCTGTCGGCATCTGCGGCGCCACCCAGGAGTGGACCATGGGCAACTTTGTCGAGCAGGAGATTGCCCGGATACGCAAGCTGGTTGGCCCCACGGGTCAGGTCCTGGGTGCTGTCAGCGGTGGTGTCGACTCTACTGTTGCTGCCAAGCTGATGCACGAAGCGATTGGTGACAGGTTCACCGCCGTACTGGTCGACCACGGTTACCTGCGATTCCAGGAGAAGGAGCAGGTCGAGAAGGACCTTACTGTAAGTACTTGGGCCCTGAAGTACCACGAGTGGCATAGGCGTGGCTGGTAACTTACAACATCAACAGGAGCACCTCGGCATCAACCTGCGGGTTGTCGATGCTTCCAAGGAGTTTTATGCTGGTCTTAAAGGTGTCCTTGACCCAGAGAAGAAGAGAAAGTTCATTGGCGGTGCATTCATCGATGCTTTCGAGGCTGAGGTCCGTATTGTGGTTTCGATGGTGGAGTTGAATATTCCCCAAGCACTAACGTTTGGTACAGGCCGAGATTCTCGAAAAGGAGGCTGCTTCCAAAGAGACTCGTGGCGATAAGATCGGCTGGTTCCTTCAGGGCACATTGTTAGACACCAATCTGTCTCGCTGTTCCTGAACCGGATATATATACTGACAGGAGCACAGGTACCCTGATGTTATAGAATCTCTGTCCTTCAAGGGACCTAGCCAGACGATTAAGACCCACCACAATGTGGTAAGTCCCCCAACGTACCTTTGGACATCTCAACGCAGATTGCTGATACTCGGTTTCACAGGGCGGGCTGCCCAAGAGGATGACGGAGGGACACGGCTTGAAGCTCCTGGAGCCCCTTCGTGAGCTCTTCAAGGACGAGGTGCGCGAGATGGGTCGCCAGCTTGGCATTGCGGAGCACCTCGTGATGCGCCACCCCTTCCCTGGCCCGGTAAGTAATTACCTGTTCTCGAGCGGGAGCGCATTGCGGGTATAGCTGACAAAGAGATTCACAGGGTATTGCTATCCGCATTCTGGGCGAGGCCACCCCGGAGCGCGTTGAGATGGTGCGCAAGGCCGACCACATCTTCATCACCATGATCCGCGAGGCTGGTCTGTACGACAAGATTGGCCAGGCCTTTGCTGCGCTCGACCCCAGCCGCGCCGTTGGTGTCATGGGTGACAAGCGCGTGTATGAGAACATTGTCTTGCTGCGTGCTGTTGAGACGACCGACTTCATGACGGCCAATCCCTACCCATTCAGCGCCGAGTTCCTGACTGAGGTGTCGACGCGCATTGTCAACTCGGTGCACGGTGTGTGCCGTGTCTGCTACGACTACACTAGCAAGCCTCCAGGAACCATTGAATTCGAGTAAATGGGATGTTTGTAAGTGTTGTAGTTTGGAAAAAAGGGGAAAATGGGAGGGAGAAAAGAAAAGAAAAGCCAAGCTTGAGAGGCTATTTTGACATCGGAACTAGATGATTGAGTATCATATGTGGATTAAGCAGACGAGAAGCACAGGACGAGGCATAGACATAGATTTCGCAACGATGATTACGATTTACTGCATTACATATTGAAATGTCTTTGGAAAGGCCGTGGGCTGACTATATCTCCGGAGTACTCGGTCGTTTGGCCTGGTGCTTGTTTGCTGGATACAGTCAGAATGCCTGATATTCGTACTGTACGCTTGGGCGATGCGGCAGGCAACTTTTTCTCGACTTACTTTCATAGTACAGTCACTTTCCGTATGCTCATTCATCATCACTTGTGTGAAGATTTGGTGAAAGTGGCACACCACCAGGGCAGTACCTTGAGTTAGGAAGCAGTCCACTCAATTCAATGGCGATATGAGCACGCTTCTCAGCTTCAGCTGCGTCGGCTCGGGCCTGCGCCAGCAAGCTCACCGCACAATACCAGTCTCAGCATCGGCATCGGCATCGGCATCCGCATCTGCATCTTCAGCGTCGGCATGCTCGATAGCGGCAGTCCGCTGCTTGTCGTCGTCAGCATGGTCTACTACACACTCCAAGCGCCGTAGAGCGGGCGGTTCAAGCCCAGCCTCCCAGAATTGCGGACTGACAACAACGACAACAACGACAAGACCACCATCCCACCCAAAATGGCGCCAGAACCAGTGCCAACAACGCCGCACCCTCTTCGGTGGTTCATCACCCAAAGCCAACACCGTCATCACGCACTATGTCCACCTTCCACCCACCTACAAGGACCAAGACGGCTTACCCTTCCGGCGCAACCCGAACGACCTCGATCTGGACACCCTCGTGCGCATTTTCCCAGGGTTCAAGGACATGACGCCAACCCGCGCCACCAAACTACTCCGGATTTTGCACGGGCGTCGTGTGGCGGGCACGCTTGATGACCCTTCCTTGCGTGTCAACACGGCGTTTTACACGTCTCGCGAAATTGGCGCTGCGCTTGAGTACCTCCGCAAGGAGGTGCCTGTGGACGAGGTGCTGAATGCTGGGTTGAGGGCGGAGGATGAGCTGCGGGAACTGGAGGCGGAGATGGCGAGAGGCTCCCCCCCGTCTTCCTCTGCAGGACAAAGCAGCAGCGAAGGCCAAGAAGCAGAGCACAGGAAACAAGACGACCCCCGCGCCGTCTACGGCGAAAGCATCCTCGACCGGATCCGCGCAGCCAACAGAGCCCGCCGCGAAGCCGAGGAGCGCGCCGAGGCCGAAGAGCGCCGCAGGCAGGATGAACTCGCCGCGCAAAACTGGGGCGCCCTGGCCACGACAACGACCACATCCAAGGCCGGCGGCGGGCTGAGCACGGTGACGACGCCGTATGATCCAGCGCTGCACAGGGGCCTGCACCCTTCGCAGCTGCAACACTACGAAGCCGCCACGTCGAACCTCACCGAACCGCCTGCTATCCCCCGGTGGCGCATCCTGTTCCCCATGACGGCCTTTGCGGCTGCTGCGCTGGGGGCGCTGTATCTCCTTGTGGCGCTGGTTTCGCCCCCTCGAGCAGGTCGCCAGCTCGTCCAACCAACCACCACCACCGTGGCAGACGACGACGGTGCCATCCGCACCATCACAAGGGGCGGCTTCACAGAGGCACACGCAGTGGGCGCCGCCATCCTCCTCCTCAACCTGGCCGTCTTTATCGCCTGGCGTCGCGTCCGCCTCTGGAAATACCTCAACCGGCACTTCATTCTCGATTTCGTCACGCCGCGTCCCCACCAGCTCGTCACCGCGCTCATCACGCACCAAGACCCCCGCCACCTCGCCAAAGCGATGCTCCTCGCCTGGACAGGCGCCCTCTTGCTTGTCCCCGAAGTCGGCCCCGCCACCTTCCTCGCCACCTATCTCTCCGCGGGCCTGTGCGGGTACCTCGCGACGCTATGGACCCGTATCCTCGTCCGCGGGGAGCTCGTCTACATGTTTGGCGCCTCCTCGGCGGGCTTTGGCGTGATTTGTGCGTATTTCTGGCTGTACCGCTTTGACGGGTTCAAGATCCTGGGTCTGCCGCCGGACCCATACGAGGGGATCCAGGGCCTGGGGATTATCGGGCTTGTCATGGCGTTTTTTGCGCTTGTGCCGATGGTGAGAAGGCAAGGGGGTGGGGTGGACTGGATGTCGCATTTGGTCGGCATGTTGACGGGCATTGGATGTGCGTCGCTTGCCGAGAGACCATGGAAGGCTGGCAAGGAGGTAGAGAGCAAGGAGGAAGAGGGTAAAGCCTGGTGAGTGAATGGTTGTGTTCAAGAGCAATACTAAAAGGACGTACATCACATAGATAACATATAGTACAAGGACCGTTGGCCACAACACCTCGCATCTGAATAAATCAAGCAACCATCAAGCATTCGAGCTTTTAGTACCACGAAACCTGGCAATAGAGATCTTGCTCTGGCGGTTTATTTATCAACTAAAGCTCATAGGAAATCCTTCCCAAGGTGCAAACTGGAATCCAACCATCCTCGAGTCGTGCGCACGTCCATGTTGTGTGAGTCTATGCTCACAGAAACCAACAAACAACCCAATGAAACCAAATCACCGTCTCTCGTCAAGGTGAATCAGATAAGATGCCATGGTATCTCGCCCCCTTTGCAGAAATTAATCCCTTCCATTGCGCAGTATAAACAAGGACAAAGAAACATTCCCACGGACGCCTCCTTTCATCCAAAGAAAAAGAAAGATCGTAAAGAAAAGGAAAAGGATGCATGGATCCGATGAATTATGCGCCTTACCTAGCGGTAAACCTGCCTTTGATGCTGGAGCGCTGGTTGTTTCCTATATTTGAGTCTAGTGAGACTCCAGGGTTGGCTGAATGAGCCATTCAACACGTCAAGAGCCGAGCCATTGCAACCTAGGCAATCACGCTTCGAGCCATGCCAGTCCCCCATCGCCATCTCTTCAGAGTGCCTGTGCCGGTGCTGCGAATAACTTCGCTGCCACATGACGACGAGTTCATGCCTGCGCCCATACTTCCCGTGCCACTGGTTGAGCTGAGAATATCTTGCCGGCCAATCTCGCGTCCAACGACAAAGCCGGCGCCAAACCCTACAACTGACACTAAAAGCACGACTCCGGTACCAAGTACCCAAGTGAGAGTGGCTGGGCTGATCCAAGTGACGGTAGTGGCGTCGACTGTCGACACTGACGTCCTCTTCTTCTTGGCTGCTCTCTGGGCCTTGGCCTGTCCCGGGACTGCGGGCCGTTTGCCCTTTTCCTCACGTGACGAGACAGACGCTGGTTGACTCTGGGCGCTTGAGTTTGATGATGTCCTAATAGTGGGTTGACGGGAAATGGGTTGATGAGGATGCTGTTTGGGTATGCTGGGCCCCATAAGCGGTGAGGCACCGTTATCCAACTCCGACTCCGGGACCAATCTCAGCTCAATGGGCTGCGAGCTCGGGCCAAGACCTGTACCTATCATAGGCTCTCCCGAACAGGGGCTCCCGGCGATGTTGGCTCTCCGTCCAGGCAGACTCTTGGCAGCAGCTGCGCAGGAAAGAAGGGTCGTAAGTGAAGCGCGCAGCGCCTCATCGTGATCAGCTTGGTACGATGGATTTCGGAAGTCTGGACGCGGACGGTTCTGCGACGTCCATGATGGGCGATTATACGGGTGACTGTGTGCTGGTTGGGTGGGCGGGATGGCGGCGTTGGTGGAGTAGCTGCGTTGATTTAGGTGAGCTGGAGGGTGAGTAAAAGCGTTGGGCCGAGGACGGAAGCTCTGCGTCGGCGAGGGTCGGCCGAGAGCGGTTCCATCATCATCGTCGTCGTCCGAGTCAGACAGTAGTAGATGGGCGCCAGTGTTAATGGCTGTCTGGGACCGCCGCAAACCCGCAGCGTCATGGCCAGGACGTGTGGGAGCGATGTTCTCGGTGGACGAGGTCATAACACGGTCTTCTTCTTCGCTCTCTGTTTCGTCGTACTCGTCCTGGCTGCTTGTGGCTGACTGTGCGGCGACATTGCTCACAATGTACGACTGGGGCATCTGCTGTTGCTGCTGTTGCTGCAAAGACTGGTGGTAATGGTCCTGCAAACGTCGCCGGCGCGGCGGGTGGGAACGGCTGCCAACGCGCAATCCAGTTGTGACTATGTCGTCGCCGATCGAGGAGAGCGAGGAGGAAGAGGGCTGCGAGGCGATCTCAACCCACGACTCTGTGGCGTAGCCAGTTGTTAGCGCAACGTAAACGCCGAGAGGGCTGCAATCAGCCCGGGCGTGAGTGGACGACTGACCGTCGTTACGGCGGGCAAGTGAGGCTGCCACGGCACCTGCATCTCTCGAGACGGTATTGGAGGCAGACGACGTTGCAGATGGAGCATTGTCGTGCAAAAAGCCGGTACGGCCCCGGGGGCTCTGTTGCGAGGCGGCCATTCCGTCAGATCCAGGACAAGACCGGTCGAAATCGAGTCGGCGGGCCGAGGCGGGGAAGTCGGGCGGTTTGGCTGACTAGACAGAGCGAGAGGCAGATGGCGTTGCAAGTTTATAGGTGTGGCATCCAAGGGGGCATACAGGGAAAGGAGGCAGCAGTCTGGTGCAGTGGGAAAGAAGGCGGGGAGAGTCAGGGAAAGAGAAGCAAGGAGTGATGGCGACGATGATGCGTGATGTTTGGTTGGTCGGTCACTTGGTTTGGCAGGTTGGAAAGACAAGGCAAGGGACTTGGTGCCCATGCAATCAAAGGGTAGTGAGGACGACGGTCGGTCTGCAACCTGCAAGCAGCGATGTTCTGCCCGTCTAAGTCAGGCCCCCACTGGGGAGCAGCAGGGGGGCCCACTGAAGACGGGCCTGGGGGAGGCACCTGGACACTTGACAACTGGGCCCCGCTTAGCATTATCGATGCGCTCAGGGGCGATCCTCCGTGAAGTGACTGATGGAGGGAGTACCATAGTACTAGTACTGGCTCTAGTACTAGTATACCGAATTCGCTTCGCGACAAGAGAACACGACCGCTACCGCGTTGGGTCCTTCCGCCGTCTCTTCTTTGTTGCAGTGCCACAACAAAGTAATCGAGCACACAAGTGGCAGATGATGCAGCCAGTAGTGTCTGTACTTTCGAGATTTGTACAGTGAGTGCATCAGGCTGATGCCATCCGCCCAGAAGACACCTGGGCCACCTGAGCCAAGCACCCAGCCTCACGCGCCTTCTTCTGCCAATCGTCGGCTGACTGCATTGGCCCCAGCACAATGACGCGATGCAAAAGCGTCGTGTATTAAGGGCTGTGTCCAGACCCGAAACGGTGCACTGACGGGTGCATGCTACACTCAACTTGGCGTTTCTTTGAGCTTGTCGCTCAAATTATGCGGACATACACAAGTATCTTATGTGTTTGGGCGTGGGGATATCGCATGATTTCCATACATATGATACAAGTGAACTCAACCATTCAGCCTTTATCAGGCCATAATTGCGACGACTACGACCTCGTCATCGCCTTCCATCACTTCCTGTCGATCCCCGACAGGTCCTTGACCGCCTCGAGATTATCCAGCCGTGCCTGCGCCTTGGTCCGGATCAACTGCACCGCACTGCTCGTCAACGGCAACCATAGCGGCACGGTTTCTTCCCCGCCGCGGCTGGCCACAATATACAACACCTCAGCAACCGCCGATGCCGCCGTCCCCGCCCCGGCATGTCTGCTCCGTCGTATGCCACGTGAACCGCCGTGTACTTTTTGCTGCCTCGTTCGAACTCAGTCTTGATGCCGCCTGGCTCGATGATGCATACATATATTGACTGATTCGCGGTGCAAGTCAATGACCGGGGAAATGAAATGGCCTAAACATGACGAGGAGGAAAGCACAAAGAGGCAACTCACTATTCCAATCAGGGTGCATCTCCCGCGCCAAAGACTCACTCCAGCCTTCCACCGCAAACTTGCTCGCATGGTAAAACGCAAACCCAGGAAATGCCGCCACCCCAGCCAACGACGAAATGTTGAAGATGATTCCCCCACGGTGATGATGCCGCTGCCGCTGCTCTCCTTCTTCGGGCCCAGTCTCTTGCGGGCGCATCGCCTGCATCGCTTGCAACGTCACCCTGACCGTCCCAAAGAAATTCGTCTCAAGCTGCAAGTGCATCTCCTCCTCAGTCGCGCTCTCCGTATCCCCCGCAAGTTCGTACCCGGCATTGTTTACCAAGATGTCAATATGGAACTTTCCTCCATCACGGTCTTCAAAATGCTTCGCCGCTGCGTGAAAAGCTTGGCCAACGGATGCTGGCAAGGTCACATCCAGCGCGAGCTTGAGGATCTTGCCATTGTTATCGTTGGGCAAGTATGACAGGCTGGAGGGGTTGCGCGCCGTGGCAATCAGACGGTGCCCGGGCTTGCTGGCCACAAGCTCTGCGATTGCTCGGCCAATACCACTAGAACACCCAGTGACTTTGCAAGGGTTTTCCATGTTAGTACAACATAATGGGTTAGAAAACGCCAAGTACTTAGCAAACCAAGTTGCATCAGTTGGAAGCTGATACGGCTTCGTGTTGACGGGATTCATCTAGATACTTCAAAAAAGTAGAATGCACAACAAGTTGGAGGATTCATAAGATATTTTGATGCTATGGATTCGTATTTATGAAGAGACCTTACTTGCAGATAAACCACTTTTGAACGCAAAGCTCTTACCTTCTTCACTTTTGTCTCGAAAACATTCAACGCCTGCCGTGCAGATACATACTTTTATAATATCATTGCTCACTCGTGGCGCTTCGATTATGCGCGTCGGACTTAGGGTCGTACCCCGCGAGCCCAAAAGGGCGATGCTTCACAAGCACACCGATGATGACATGCATCGGCCTGTGAGTCGACGGCACGAAGCCAGAAGAATACCATGCGCTGCAGTAGAAGTCCCCTCGGAAGCCCACAATGAGAAAACCCATCATTTTGGTTGAGTGATATACACTCCCACAAGAGCAAGAGCAGACAGACACGGGAGAGGTGTCTTCAGTGTGTGACAAGGCACACGAACCCACTGAATAGGAACAAGCCCACAGGTATCGTAGCGTAACTTCTCATGGAAGCATACACCGTGAAAGATTATCCGCCCACACCTCAAGGGAAATGGCGCGAAAGTCTTGACGTCGAAAACCCACAAAGCCCACTGAATTTCCCACAGAGCCCTCAGAACCCATCAATGTGCGGCAAATGGCCTTACAAGGCGGTCTTCTGTTTCTGTTTTGATGTGCGTGTCGTTCGCACATTGTCTGCCGTACTCCACTCATCTGCTCGAGTAAAGCCCAATAATCATCCCTTGGACGCATCGTTCTTCTTCCTCACTCAGGATCAACCTTCCTCCGCAGCAGAGGCCAACAGCGCCATCTCGAGGAGACGACATTCACCTCCGTAGCTCAGGACATGGAGAGACCACCATTAGTTTAGAAGGTGATCTTCTTGCCCTGAAAGCCACCGCCTCCACGGCCGCCACCGCGTCCACCACGGTCACCGAATCCTCCACGACCGCCTCCGCGACCGCCAAAGCCTCCACGGCCACCACCACGGCCACCGCGGTCACCAAAACCACCACGGCCACGGCCGCCTCCACGACCACCAAATCCACCACGGCCACCACCGTTATCGGGACGACCGCTGGCGTAGTCCAGACGGATACCACGGCCCATCAGGTCAGCACCCTGAAGCTGCTCAACGACAGACTTGGCATCCTCAACAGAGTGGAAGCTGACGTATCCGAAGCCCTTGAAGCGTCCGGTTTC
The DNA here is from genome assembly GCA_011317545.1 of Coniella vitis. Lineage (NCBI taxonomy): Eukaryota > Fungi > Ascomycota > Sordariomycetes > Diaporthales > Schizoparmaceae > Coniella > Coniella vitis. The sequence goes on from WUJK01000003.1 coordinate 1,675,844, forward strand.
CCTGTGGTGGGTTAGCAAACAAGATCAAAAGTATTCAAAGGAACTCAAAGATGGACTTACTGCTCTGTAGGCAGACGAAGGCTCTTGACGGCGGCAACCTCGTTGAAGAAAGCAGAGACAGACTCCTCGTCAACCTGGAAGGACAGGTTACCGACAAAGAGAGTGTCGCTCTCAGGACTCATCTCATCGTTGAACTTCTTGGCACGCTCGTTGGCGCGGGCGGTAGGGTCTTGCTTAGGCTTGCCAGTAGACAGGTCGATTCTCATGTCACGACCGTCAAGGAAGGCGCCCTGCTTCTCCTCGAGGGCAGCGTTGGCGTGCTCGGCAGAGTCAAAGTCAACGTAGCCAAAGCCGCGGGGACGACCCTCCTGGTTCATGATGATACGGGCACCAGTGACACCGGCGCAGTGCTGGAACTCCTCGTAGAGAACGTTGTCGTCAACCTTCCAGCTCAGGTTACCGACGAAGAGGGTGGAGCTCTCGCCGGAAGCATCATCGGTCTTGGTCTTCTTGGCAGAAGTCTCCTCCTCCTCCTCGTCAGCCTTGCGCTTCTTGGAGGGGGCATCCTCCTCAGAGGACTTCTCCTCAGAGGACTCAGCCTCCTCAGAGTCAGAGTCGGAATCGGAATCGGAGTCGGAGTCGCTGTTCTCAGAGTCCGACTATTAATGAAGCAGGTCAGTAGGGTCCGGGGAAAGTATTTATATCCACACAAGGGAAGAGTATAATCTTACGCTGTCCTTCTTGACCTCCTTCTTCTCTACCTTCTTGACGGCAGGCTTGGCCTTCTCCTCCTCCTCAGAGGACTCCTCGCTGTCGCTATCGCTGCTCTCTGACGAGTCGGAGTCGTCGCTGTCTTCCTCGCTGGACTGTAGAGGCGATTTTGTTAGCCAAATTGCATCAGAATCGTGATTTGAACTGTTGAATATCTTACCTCTTCCTTCTTGGCAGCCTTCTTGGTCTCCTTCTTCACAGGAGCAGGCTTAGCCTCCTCCTCGCTCTCGCTGTCGGAGGAGTCGGAGGAAGAAGAGCCAGAGTCGGACTCGGACTCGGACTCGGACTCAGAAGACTCGGAATCGGAGGACTCTTGCTTCTTGGACTTCTTGCTGGGGGTTGCCTTCTTGGCGATCTCCTGGGCGGCAGCCTTGGCCTTCGACTTGGAAGTCTGCGTAGGCTTGGTGACGGCAGCGTCCTTAACGGGCGCGGCGGCAGCCTTCTTGCTGCCCTTGGATTCCTTGACCTTGCCCATTGTGATTGTGTATAAAAATTCGACGAGTTAACGCAGAAAGGGGTATAATCAAATGAAAAGGAATGAGAAGTTTGCGGAAGAGAATGTTTGAGAACAAAAACTTCAAGCGTAAATGGGGGTATCGACTTCTTTTTAAAGGAAAAGAAGGACCGAGGTGTAGACGGGGCGAGAAAGGGCGAATGCGAAAAACTGCGCCTGTCGTTTTTTTTTTTCCTTGCCCATGGAAAAAAAGTTATAGTGGGCCCTTTTCGATAAGATAATCAGGAGGCGGCAGGCAAGCAGACCCCTGCTCAGTGGCACGGGCCATTCCCTGGGCCAGCAGCCAGCGGGCGGGCTTGAAGCAACCGGGCGCCAAGCAGAGAAAGCTCGAAATCCACTGGGCAGGCGTCCATATCAAAGCACATCCACTCCTGCAAGCCATCATCATCACCACCCGGATACCAATCGCAAACCCTTGACGGCCGGCGACGCCTCTCTGCTCCGACGACCTTCTCACTCTGCAGTCCGCCTAGAGGACGCCCGGCCACAGTACACGTCCACTTATACATCTCCACGCCCACCATCATCATGCCTACTCCCGAGTCCGAGGCGTTCCTGGCCAAGAAGCCAACCGTGCCCCCGACCTTTGACGGCGTCGACTACAACGACAACAAGGCGTTGAAGCAGGCTCAGGATGCCATCATTCGGGAGCAATGGGTGCAAGTCATGATGGGTCGGTTAGTGCGCGAGGAGCTGAGCAAGTGCTACTACCGGGAGGGCGTTAACCACTTGGAGAAGTGCGGTCCATTGCGAGGTTAGTGAAGCCCGGCCATGGAGGATAACATGCTTGCGGCCCTTGAGAATTCCTTCCTCCCCGGTTTGGGCAGGCTTTCAGCTGATTGGCAGAGCATTGGCTGACTCGGTGTTTGGACAGAGCGATACCTGCAATTGCTGGAGAAGGCCAAGGTCAGAGGCTATGTCTTTGAACAGCAAAACTACATTGAGAAGAAGCAATGATTGGATTGAATTAAATGGGTTAGGAATTTGCATTATGCGCCATCAAATCCGAGGATTTGCGCCGTGATATTGGCTTGGGGCATCCGAGCCTAGCAGAATGCGGGAAGCACAGGGAGGCGAATTAACCGACAACGTCAAGTCGGCATCCATGAGAGACAGCTCTCTCATCTTTGAACACCAAATAAAGAAATTCAAGTTGACAAAGTGAATATATAACATTGTACTCTTTTGGGTATTTGCAATATTTGTCTCGAGCTTTTTCTTGGATCGGAAAAGGTACTGTTGCGCAACCAACAGGCGGCCCACATGCGCCTATAGGCCTCTCATACATACCTACATAGTAGTACAGCACCAACCCGAGGCCTGTAGCGGTGCCGGCTCGGTGCCGGCTCAGGGAAATTTTGGAGCTTTTGCATTTCAGAAGTCAACCGCGCAAACCACCACAAACGACCTTGCAATTCCTAACGGACAACCACCCAAACGCAACCACATACAGCCCACCGCAATGATTTGCAGAACATGCATACAAAGGGCCACGGCCCTCGGTCGACGGTCTATTCTCCCTCCAGCCACCACGACGCTGCGCACCTTCTCTTCCACAATAGCACCCAGACAAGCTGCCGCTGCGCCTGTTCCTGCTGCAGCAACAGATAGTGCAGCCGCAACACCGACCGACGCGACCTCTGAGGAGTCCCAAGCGCGGTCCTCGTGTCCGCCCGGAACAGTGCTCAACGGCCTCAATTACTTCAAGGGCAAGACGGATCCTGTGGCCAAGGCCGACAACGAGTATCCCGAATGGCTGTGGGCGTGCCTCGATGTGCAGAAGGGAGCAGATGCAGAGGCGGACGATGGCGCGGGTGATGAGTACTGTACGTATTGACTTCTTATCGCGCGGAGGTGCCATCTAGTCTGCGAATCTTGTTGTGATGTTCATGTACTGACACATCCACTCGCACGAAACAGCCAAATCCAAGAAGCAGCGTCGACTGGCTGCAAAACGCCAGCGGAACCTCGAGGCGCAGATGCTGGCTACGGGCAACATAGAGATGCTCGCGCCCAAGATACCCCTGCAGCAGCAGTCCATTAACCTGCCTGGCTCGCTCGAGGACGGCTTGGAGGGTGCAGTGCAGGCGATAGACAAGCGGGAGGAGCTGAGGAGGGCGATGCGCAAGGAGAGAAAGGCAAAGATCAAGGAGGCCAACTACCTCAAGTCCATGTAGAGAAGAGGTGGGAGGCTGTGCAGGCTGGCTTCGGATGCTCTGGTATACGGGTATATACAATCTGTACCTTATTGCACCAGCTATATCGGCTTGAAGTCATATAATGGAATTCTGTACATTCATTTTATGAAAGTCTTCTGGTGCTCTGACCATGTTCTTGGTTCAGTCATTGTTTGCCTCGTGTCTCTCTTGCACAATAGTTCTGTCTCTTCAGCGCCTCTTGCTCTGGTCTAATTGGGTGACTTTTGTAACCGCAAGACACCTAGATTCGGTTTAGTTGAACTCATCCTCACCTGCCAAGTCAAAATATTATCACTCATTGACCCTGCAGCAGAATCACCCCAGTGAATACATATCCAAAGACTACCGATTCGAACGACCAATTGTTGGCTTGCTTGACCTCCTAAAACCGCCGAGCCCGCGTCCTCAATTTCATTATCCTACCTCAATCCTCCTCGGAATCCTCTGGAGGCTCCTCGCCAATCGAGGCCAACTTAAGCCGCATATCCTCATTCAGACCCTTGAGTCGAGTCTGCAGCCTGGCTTTGATAAGGGGATTTTGAGCAGCCTGGTTTTGCAATTGCTTCTTCACATCGGCAATTTGTCGGCCTATATCCTTCAATTCGTCCCGGACACCTCTGATCTGCTCACGGCGTTCCCTCTCAGCTGGATCCAGGTCTTCATCAGACTCTTCATCATCATCGTAGTCATCCTCTCCACTTTCGTCATCGCCAAATAGATCGCCGTCATCAAGATCGTTCTCGCCGTGGGCGTGTTCAGGGTCACGGGCAAGAGAACCGACGTCATCACTGGCAGGAAGCGGCGTGGCGATTGTTTCGGTCGAGGTTCGAGGCATCGCGACTTGGCCGTCACTGTAGATTTCAAGACTTCCCGCGGCCATGGCTCCGTCAACAGCTCCACCCAGCGTGGTGTTCTCCATTTCACGTTCCAATTCCGCTTCTAGGTCTTCTGCCCCATCAATGTCATCGCCATCTACGCCTTGATCTTCTGCGCCTGGGCCACCGGATCCGAGTTCAAGGAAGTGCTGAGCACTCAAATCATCCATCTCAAACTCACCCTCGGCGTCCTCCTCTCCCTCTGCATCCAGCATGTCGGCATCCGGTGTGTCCATCTGTAAGGTGCCCCGCCGCTCGCCAATGAACTCGAAACGGGTCCTTACAGCCGCCTTATCAGCCTTTAGCAGTCGTTCGACTTGTTTTTCTTTGTTGTCAATTTCATTTTTGTGCAAGCGCTTGCGGAATCTGCGATGAACTGCATCGTGCATGGGAGGAGTCAGGCCATGTGGCCACCTGTATCCATCAAAGATCACTTTGGGCAGTTCCGCGGTTTTGGCTTCTTCTTCTCGGGTGATCCGCTTGAACGCGAGTAGCATCTGACAAATGTCGGCCGATTTCATTACCAGTTTCTTGTCCCACGTCTTGGTGGCCTCGGTGATGGTTGGTAGATCGACCAAGACTGCTGCAAACATTTGCGTCTGTACAGTGACAGCAGCTCTGCGCTCATCCACCCATTTGAGCTTGAACTCCATGTTGCCGCCCGACGGGAATTTCTTGTGTTTGGCGTTCAAACACTCATTGATGTAGTCACATTCCGGGCCTTCCATCATGCGGAATACAATCTCCTCCTCCGTGATCGGATCAGACTCGGCATCTTCCATCTCGGAGTCGAAGCCCGAGCCAGGCTGTCTGACGACGTTGCTCGATGTGAGTTTATCCTTGAGTGAGATCTTGCGAACCTGGCCTCCCACCTGGATCGGCATCTTTGTCTTAATTATGGGGCGCTTCTTGATTGGTGGCTGGTGAGATTTGTCAGGCTCATCCTCTGAATCTGTGCCAGCGTCGTTTCTAGCGCGCTTCTTTGCAGTAGGTTTCGAAGTACGTCCGGCCTTGGTTGTCGTAGGAATCGGTGCTGCGGGGTGCTCGGCAACGGGTTGCACTTTCTGAGGAAGTGGTGTACGAGCGGGCAATGGTGTACGCGAAGGAGGGTTTTCGGTAATGGGCGTTGGAGGCTGACTGCGGTTCATCTTGATCTTGATCTTGGGCCTGCCTTCGGTGGGCGTTGGGGGAAGTGCTGGAGGTGGCATCGTAGCCGAGCTGAGTGCAGAGGGAGCTGCTGCTGACACGCGCGGCGGCGACATGGCTGACGACGGCGGAAAGTAGGAGGTGGGAGGCGACATGACATCTGGTGTCGCGACAGGTTGGCCGCCAAACGAGGGAGTCTGAGCCTGGGAGGCTGAAGGGGGCCCATTTGAAGAAATAGACGAAGGTCTGTGGATCTTCAGCTTGAACTTCTTGGTGCCCTCCATGATGACAGATTTTCCAGTACGGAAGAGGCCTTCGAGATGCCGAGTTGGTCACCAGGGTCCCAGAGTAGAGAGCTCAGGAAGGTCTTTTGAAGAAGTTGTGACCGCTCTGGAAGAGGGGGATCGCGCACGCAGCCTTGCGACCTGTCTGAAATTAGAGGTCCTAGACACGGTCGAGCAATTGCCAGGTTCAAGAGAAAAGCCTGTGGTTTGCGAGGGGCCACAGCATGGCTGTGCGCATTAGGGCATGAAAGACTGTTGGATTTGGCATGTGAAGAGGGGCACGTACAACACGAGTGGAAAGTTGAAGTTGTAACTGGCGTCAGGGATTCTGTGCAGGCGCGTTAGGCGTCTCCACCTGCTTCTGGGGGAAGTGGGTCTAGCCGGGCCCAAACCCTGGCACGGCCTTTTTTGAGCCGCAACATCTGCTGGTCCAAGCTTCTGACAACAGCCGGTAGTAGCTTTCAAGCCTCCACTGTTCAACTGTGCACCACCATTGAAGCAGCATCACCCATCTTGCTAGCCCGCCCCTTTGCAAGGACCGGGTGCGGCAGAGCGCGGCCCAGCCTGACAATGTTCCACATCTCCAGTCCATAAACCACTGCTAGAACCACACTCTCTTCGTCTTCTAGACGTGACGGCTTTGTCCCCATTCAGGAAAGATGCCCCCTCCACCAGCCGTTTTCCATGCCTTGCTGCGGCCTGCCATTATCCAGATCCTCCGTGCCACAGGCTTCCATTCTGCCAAGCCCGCTGTGATAGACAGCCTGACTGATCTTGCGGCCCGCTACCTGGAGATAGTGTGCCAGGAAACAGCGCGACACGCCGGCCACAATGCCCACGTTCCTGACTATGCCGGCATGGTAGAACCCACGATTGCCGATGCAAGGCTTGCTCTACAGGATGTTGGCGCATTCCTGCCCGAGCGTGACTGGGAAGAGCAGGACTATCTGGAGCAAGAGGACACCAGAGGAGTGGACGACTTTATTGCGTGGGCGACTGGACCCAAAACTGAGCAGATCAAGAGAGTTGCGCTTGACGGCGTTGAGGAGGGTGTCACAGACTACCTTACCGGTATGCTATACTAGATATTACTTGGCTCTGTTGCAAGCCAAACAGAATTCAAGAGCTAACAACTGTCCTCACGCAGCGCTCAAGAAACGACACAGCAAGACTGCTGACGACACCAAATATACCGGCTCATTGCTTTCGAGGGCGCATGACCAAGGCCTGGTGGTTGTTGAAGGAGGCGGCGAAATCGATAGCATCCAAGCTTGGATAGCAAAGCGCCGTGAGCCGATAGAGAAACCACAAGATGCTGAGACAGAATCTAGGCCTGCGTCGAGCGGACTGAGTTCTGTGGGCACCATGGCGGATGAAATGGACCTCGAGGGCTAGCGGCCACAGCAGATCCTTGTAGTCGATCTTGCGGGGGAGATTGAACACACAAGAAGGACGGAGTGCGCATAACGGACGAATGGCACATTCCAAAAAGGTATGTTCTTGTGATTCCTGTTATGCGTGACGCCCAGCATTCAAGCTAAATCATATGTGCTGTGGTTGACATGTTTCGAGTTCAGGTGCCAAATGTCAGGTTGCAGTCCGGGCCACGAAGGAAGGCTGATGGCGTTGGCAAACTGTGTGAATATACGCGACGCCAAGCATCAGTCGCGGAAAACACCAAGACTTGGGTCAGTGATTGAGTACCGTGTGAGAGAGGCGGGGTGCAACACCATGGGCAATGCTCAGGGACGCTAAAGATGGACTATTCGGGGCCTCACGGCGGCTCATCAACACCCCATACCAAGAGGTGGACGGAGCAAAAAGCGAAAAGCAAAGAAAGCCCAAAAAAGAGACTGTAGTGTCCGGCTCGAACTACTGGCCTTCCAGGTTGTTCAAGCCAACGCCTCCCCATTCCACCCGCCAACACTACCCAGGGGACCACAAGGAAACGCAGGTTGGTTCGGCGTCTTGACCATTGTGCCATTGTGAATTTACTTTCAGACTTGGTCTCTGCACTTATAAACCCATGTTTGGGCAAGGGCGTAGAAGGGAGGGATGCCGGGAAGGGTGCCCGGGGAGGGGGGGCGGGGGGGCAGGGCAGTACGGGAGGAGCAGCAGCAGAGGAGGGGGAGGACGCCAGCAAGCAGCAGGCTAGCCACCCGCGGCATGACCAGGAGGAAGTACTGCTAGGGGCCATGTTCCACTGCCTATCATTGGGCACAAATAGCTTGCTCAGATGGTCTATCAACACGTATTCACACCGCTTCCAAAACAGTAACGGTGGTCCTTCCTACATGACTTCATTGCTGGAATTGACGTGACAGGAGATGCTCTATGAATCCCTGTTCTTTCCCCGTCTCTCTCCCTCTGTCTTCCCGTTCATAGATAAGTACCTGCCTCTACGCATGGGTTTACCCAAGTCATGATATTCATAGCTTGGCTGGATTCCACATCCAAGGCAGTACGACGGAGCAGGACCCAAGCGATCATCCCCAAGCTATATACATCTTAATCAGTGGAAAATCCGTAGAGCAAGGCATCATGACTAAATTTGCATATGAAGACTGGCAAAACAAACTTGACTGCACGTGAACTACCATTGCTAAGCCATCTAAATACACTCAACGACTTGGGTGCCTAACGCTGTCACCTAGATGATTATCCACCGCCATATATATATATGAACATATTTCTACCACAATATGGTGTGATGATAAGAGACGCCGCCGTTGCTTCTCTTCAACAAACAAATTCAACGCCGGCAAGAGACGCGATCCAAACTGGTAGATCATCAGATTAGCACTAGTGACAGACTTTGTACTTGTACACTCGTATGAAGACAAGACCTATATCTCACCAAGGAAAAAAAAAAGAAAAAAAAAAACAACCAGTCCTTACGCGTCGTACACCCTTCGCGTACTTTACGCGAGCGGGTGGAAAGTGCTGGGAAAAGAGGGGGAGGGTGTCTGTTGGTAAAGGGGAACCACCACATGAAAAGGTGGTATGTGGAAAAAGTGAAAAAGAAAAAAAGAAAAGAAAAAACAGCACCGTATGGGCCACTTACTTGAAAGCAGCACTGATCAGCGCCAAATGACTAAATGCCTGCGGCGTGTTCCCCAACTGCTCGCCACTGCGCGAGATTTCCTCCGAGAACATATTAAGGTGGTTGGAGAACGTCAACATATTTTCGAAGAAATCAATGGCGCGGGGAAGGTATTTGGGCTCGTAGACGCTGGCGCGCGTGAGGGCCTCGACAAGCCAGAATGTGCACATGGAGAAAGCGCCTTCTCTTCCTCCCACGCCTGATAGTAACATGTAGAACGTTATGCGTTAGTTCACTGTTTCCAACGCAACCTATCCTTTGCGCAAGAGATTTATTGGAAAAGCAAAGCAAGGCATGGAAAGATGATGGATGGAAGAATTGCAAATACCATCGTCAGACAGTTTAGTATCATAACGATACACGAGACCTGTCGAGGTCAATCCGCCTCGCTCAGGTGGCAGCAAGATACGGTCTATCGTGTTTAGGAAGCGAGGGTCACTCGGAGCGATGAAGAACACCAAGGGGGCTATTAATATCGACGAGTCCAGTTTAGTGTTGTTCTCGTAGCTCTGGATGAAGCACTTCTGTTCGACATTGTAACCTGTGGTTGTTGCAGCGTCCAGTGTCAGCGACCTGTTGCTGTTTCATTTACAAGAATAACATAGTTGGTACCTTTTTCCATAATCTCCTCGTAAAGGTTGTCTCTGGCTGTTAGCCATTTTACTCTGTTGGGACAGGGCAGATTCCGCTTGTCTGAGAGGCGCAGACCGCGATCAAAGGCCACCCAAAGCATAACTTTGGAGTAGACAAAGTTTTGTTTGTTATTTCGGACTTCCCAAATGGACATATCGGGTTCTGGTGGTGTGTTTTAGCATTTACTGGATCAAAGTCTGTATACTTTGGAGGGATGGTACTCACGGTCCATAATAGTCAGGACGTAATCTACACCAGCGCGCGTTAGCAGGGTATGACAGTCTCTACAATGATCCACAGACCGGCTCTTTACCTAACATCTTCCGCACTGAGACCCAAGTATCCCAGGTCACCGGCTTGCCGTACTTGTTGTTCAGGTAGATGGCATCCATGAGCTCTCCATAGATATCAAACTGCTGGTGGAAGGCGGCTCCATTCCCGATCCGCACCGGCTTTGAGCCCCTGTATCCCTCAAGGTGGTCCAGCTCGATCTCTGGAATTTCAGTCTCGCCACGAATGGTGAACATGATGGGCAAACCCCCATCTGGCGCCCGGGAACTGAGGATGCGCTGATTGATGAAGTCCATGTATGCGTCTGCCTCCTCGACAAACCCGAGACGCAGCAAAATGTAGATGGTGAAACTTGAGTCTCTGACCCAAGAGAAGCGATAGTCCCAGTTCCTCGGGCCCCCAATCTCCTCAGGCACCGAAAAGGTCGGCGCAGCCACGATGGCACCCGTCGGCTCATACGTCAGGAGCTTCAGAATCATCAGGCTCCGCGTGACGACCTCGCGCCATCGGCCTTGGTACTTGGATTTGGAGATCCAGTTGTACCAGAACGTCTGCGTGTCGTGTTGCTGCTTGTCCAAATCGGCCGTCGAGATATTGGCCGTGTTGTGGTTCTCCGAGTCGTCGCGCAGCGTAAAGGAGACGGCCTGGCCCTCTTGCAGCGTAATGTGCGTCACAATTCCGTCACTAACCATACCGTCCCTGTGTTCCTTTCGGAACTTGACAATGGGGCACGTTTCGGCGTTTTCTTCGCCCTTGTCGATGGTGACGTCTAGCTGTAGCTTGAGCCCGCCTTTCTCGACGCTGTGGAAAGTCACAGCCTTGGACGCCATGCCTGGCTCGTGGGTGGCCTGGAGTATCGTGGTAACGTGCTTTTCCTTGGCGTACCCTAGGGCTGGGAAGATCTCAACGTCGAGCGAGACCTTGCCGCGGATGCACTCGACGCGCCGGACCAGCCACTTTTTGAGCTCCTCTTGAACAGTTTGCACCTCTCTGTAGGATGACTGGCGGTTTGGTGTTGGTGGAGCCGGCGCCATTGCGGTTCGCGGCTATGTCTCGCAGTCAGTATTGCAAGGTACATGTCTGTACTTGTGGTACACCGAAAACAAGATCCACCGAGTTGAGGGCGTTTTGGAAGTACTGTATGGGATACTGATATGGTGATTTATTGCCCAGTTACTCACCCGCGGGAAAAAGTCCACCAAGCCAGCAACACCATCCTCATGGATGTAGCGCGTGTGGAGGATGTTGGAAGAAGGCAGGTAACTCTGCTTGGTGGTGCAAGTGATATTCGCCGGCGGCGAGATGCTGAAATGACCGCCCTTGTTCTTGTCCAGAAGACGGCAAAAGATACTGGGCGAGTCAAAGTCTGGCCTAGACGACGGATCGGATGATCAGCACTTGTACCAATTGCTGGAATCCCCTCCAACACTCACCAACACATGAAATCGCAGCTTCCGTCCATTCCAATGAGCGCCGCTGTCCTCAGGTTCCCAATGAGACCATAGTCCTCGATGGGCAGGTAGCCGTCGTAGCGGCTCCTGAGGGAACTGGTGGGCGCAGTTGTGGCATTTGAGCACGAGGTTGGCATCTCGGAGGCGTCTCTTGTCTGTTGCGTCACCATTAGTGCTACTTGTGCCTTCTCGCGTGTGCACGCTTTGTCGATGGCCCCATTGCGGTGTGGCATGGTTCTCTTGTTGTCTCTGAGCCCTGGAGCCAGATCTCTTGACAGAAGGCGCTGGCTGCCCAGCGCAAAGCGCTTCCTGGCTGGCTTGCTCTCATATTTGTAGGCTTAGTGAGACTTTCCTGTACTTACCTGCTCGCACTCCTGATCAACGTACATAAGCCGAAAGATGCGCCAACAGAAGCCAAAGAAGGTTCAGCCTTTCTCCAAGACGCCACCAAGTCAGTGTGCTCTAGCAGTGGCCTTTCTCCAAGATACTACTATGTATGTAGGGTCAAGCAGAGGAGACCAGCAAAAGCCTCAAAGCTTACTTACTGCCGGACGATCCGGGGCCCAGAACAAGGCGCTACTCACTTGCTGCTAATCGAACAGAGCTCTCGCACACCATTTCTACGGGCGTCTGATAATGGGCCAAAGTAGATACTGCACTGCAACCAAATCACCAAATAGTGACGTGCAGAGTGGAGCGGAAACCAATTACATATGTACTACTCGGTAGGTGTGTACTATGACAGTGACGTGCCCCGCTGTTGGGAATCTGGGGAACACCATGTACAGTTCCAGAAAGGGTCACGACCAGCGTGCCATTTCCACATGCCGACTGCGGAACAAGACTGACGATATTGTGCGATAGTTTGTTGTTGGCCTAGTGCTTTGGCATGTCACAGAATACCTACTATGTATGTGCGTCGGCACCGTTCATCTGGTTCTTTATTTACACACACAGGCTCGTGAACATAAGCAGTCGAGAGTTGTACTATCGTATACAACCCGAGGCTACAAGTGGAGGCAATATTCGAGGGTAGCCGAATCCGGGGCTCATAGCACTCCATTGGGAGCACACAGCGCATACTGTAGGGTAATCTGGATGAAATTATGGCATGGATGGCTCTTTGGGCTGCGTTGTCTGCTCTGCATTGAAAAAAGAAACCCACCTGGAGATGATTGTGCTTTTTGATTCATATTGCGAGCAGCTAAAAACAACGTCAAAGTGCTCATCACATGATCAATGACGTTACCATGCGAGTACGGTCATGAGTCGCCAGCCTTGTTTCTGTACTATGTATATTAGCAGTACAACGAGGTGGTGATTATGTAAACAAATAACCAATCGCTCAGAACAGAAAGTTAGAATTACATAGTACGGCATGTCGCAGCAGCATCGCAGGAAGCATCATAGCAGCAGTTGAGGATTGCATAGTGCTGCTACGTCACTCTTATTCTGAAAATGAAGTCAAGCAAAGGGATAGCATGTGTTGGTAGGGAGAGCACTGTCCAAGTGGGATGGGGATCAGCATTTTGCCAGATGATCCAGGAAAACAAATGACACTTTGGGTGCTGGGCAGCCAAGCAATACTATACAGTAGTACCATAGTACTATGTTAGGAGGAAAACACTATCAGTTGAAAAGCCCCCAGTGAGACCCTGTACTATAGTATGACAATCTGCCACTGACATCACCCCCCTCACGCCCCCCTTTCCCCAGATTTCCTAGCGACGATCTACTGTACCTGTTCGATCTTGCCCTCACCATTTGCCCCAGTGGCCCGGCCCCTCATGGACTTGAAGATCGTCTGTCCGTTAGCTTACATGACAAGATACTGTACTTGCGGAGAGATGAATCGACCATCTACGTAGCTAACAGTACTAGACTATGCGAATACAATTGGTCTGGAAGAGTGGCAATCAAGGGAACGACCTTGCAAAAATCACGGTGTGCACAGGAATACTGTAGTAGCCGAGGGTGCACGTGTGCAAGCTCACTGACTAGGATTACGATTAGGGTCGAGGTCTAGAGTCTTGCTGGGGGCTTCCTGCTGATGATGCACATCAGGTGCGCTATCCAGGACTGCTGGGCTGCCCGGCCAAGCCAGTCTACCGGAGCGGCAACTCAACCCAGCATATTGATCAAGTGGTGGATGACCAACTTGGCAGCCCTCGTCAGGAGGACGTGCAAGTGTCGGAGGGGATGCGCTCAAAGCAATAAAATGAGCGGGGGAAAAGCCACAGTACATAGCAATGCGAGAGCGAACGAAACGACCAGACGGCCAGCGTCCGAAGACAATGGCGATTCGCCGGGGGCCGCCAGTGGGCCCTCTGCGGACAACGAACTATGTGCTAGTATATACATCGTAACTAGGTATGTACAGTACAGTGCAAAACAGGCCCCGACCCCGCTGGAGTAACCGCTGAGCTAAGAGAGCCGTGCTCCATAATGAATACGGCAGTACAGCACAGCACAGCGCTACTTTCCCCCCTTGAGACAGCCATCACGTTATACCGGACAACAACAAAAACGAGAGACAAAGGACACGGGCCGTCATCTTTCGCGCCCCTCCTCCATCTGTCAGTGCCAGTATAGAAAAGGATCATGGGGGTTGGGGAAGAGGAAGGGCCCAGGTGCCCGCCTGTCGCATCTCGCAGCAATCCTGCAGACCCCTGTTCCCGTGAGCCGCCCCCCTCAGGTGCCCGCGTTCAGGGCACACGGCCCACGCTGGCACCCACTAACACTCACTGTGACTAGAGCCTTATACTATGCGGTACCTAGCTGCCTAGTACTTTAGCGCTTTCCCAACCGTGGTGTGGCCTATCTTGGCCTTGTCTTGGGAGGCCGACCACCCGCAACTACTATGTACATGGCAAGAGCACGTCTCTTTTCTTCTTTGCATTGTAGTTGGCCTTTTGTCTCGCCTCGTCTGCGCCGCCACAGGTCGGGTGAAACAGTCCAAGATTCTTCTATGACTTGATAGCGAGATGTACCCTAGAGTACCCAAGTATCTTGCTTGCTCGCCCAAGTGCCGAACAAAGCGATCTCATCCAGACCGCCCAATTGGCAAATCTCATCCGTGATCCGCTGTGGGGACAAATAGAAGCCAAAGTTTGCTTGCTATGCACTGCTGCGGCCACGCAAACGAGGAGCCAGCGCGTGCACTGAAAGTGGCGGGCCCAGGACAGTCAGTTGCATGCAGTGCCAGCGGTGCGCTGGCGGCCAGTCGACGCCCTGTTGCTGGCCCTTGCTGGCCCTTGGCAGACGGGGATGAGCACACACTTAGCAACCCCAGCAGCCGGGCAGACTAGGGGCTAGTAGCGCCAAATGGCCAGATGCCCACTGTTGTTGCTCTGCTGCGGCCGGTTGGGCCAGCAGCAGGTCTGCCAGTCAGCCAGTCAGCCAGTCTCGGGCAGAAGGGCAAACCCACCTGGCCAGCTGGGCTTGCTGGGGCAGGGGGTCGCGATCCGTCCCGACTCGCTGCAGCAGCATTCTGCATCTGCAACTGCAACTTCCTAACGCCCAGACTCCGCACAGTCTGCCGTCCAGTCTGACAAACGGCCGCCGGGTCATGACAGCCCAATTTCCCAAATAAAGTCATTACACCAGCACGCTACTGCGTGGATAATGCCTTCGTTCTCTCCTTCCCCGTCTCCTCCGCCCCCATTCACCTCTCTGACGCCCCTTTCAACGCCCGATCCCGCGCGCCACACCGAGCCTGTTGACGCCGACGTTGCCAGTGCTGCCACATCTGCCTTGCCACGTCTCTTTGCTGCTACTCACGGCGAGCACACAGCCCGTTTTCCCATCGATCCCACGGCCTCTGCTGTGCCAACCCAAGCGCACGCGACCTTATCCAGGACTACCCACTTGGTTGTTCCCGAGGTGCCCGTCTCGTCCCCGTTACCAGCGGATTGTGCCAGCACCGCAGCCAGTCGTCCAAGGAGGGCTACCGTGTCTGATGCCCCTGCTGTTGTAGCCGCCGTTGCCTCTACATCCTCTACTGACAGCATCGAAATGGACCCCATCAACCCTACCGGCCACCGCCGGCGTAGAAGCAGCCTCATGTCGCCATCTAGTGCCGCCGTACCGCAGCCTAGCAGGCACGGACATGCGCGAGGTCCATCAGTCAGCGGCCAGTTCGTCATGGACGAGCCCAAGATCTCAGAAGAGAGCGAGTCGACTGTCAAGGGCAAAGACGGCGTCATCAAGCCAACTCCAGACGATGATTTCTCGGACGAAGACCTACACGACGACGAAGAAACAGGCCTTACAGCCCCTGACAGGAAAAGAAAGCAAAAGAAAAGGAGGAGAAATACACTGCTTGATCAACGAATAGCTCGTGATAGGATCACAGAGGAAGAACGTAAAGAGGCAGACCAGAACGTGGTCAAAAAGCTAGCCGTAAACGGGACCTTGATTGGCTTGTGGTACCTCTTTTCACTGAGCATTTCCCTGGTGAGTTATTTTGTTTGTGTGTTGGTGCCCATGGAGCCCTCTTCCCATCAACATGACGACACCTGCTAGATTGCCATCGAAGCTAACCAAATGATAGTATAACAAATGGATGTTTGACAGCAACCGACTAAACTTTCCCTTTCCGCTTTTTACAACCTCGGTTCACATGCTTGTGCAATTTGCCCTGTCCTGCGTCGTCCTATACTTTGTGCCCTCGTTGAGACCCCAGAATGCACCCTTGCGGAGGTCTGACTTGAACCACTCGACGAGAGACGAGAATGAAACTGACAGACCAATCATGTCGAAAATGTTCTACCTTACCAGGATAGGTCCTTGCGGCGCGGCTACAGGCTTGGATATTGGGTTGGGCAACACGTCTCTTAAGTTTATCACCTTGACGTTTTATAGTAAGATTTTCACCCTGCATTAACCTCGCGTCTCATTCAATGCAAAGATGCTGACCGTTCGAAGCAATGTGCAAATCTTCCGCCCTAGCATTTGTCCTCGTTTTTGCCTTTATCTTCAGACTCGAGACCCCAACATGGAGGTTGGTGGCTATCATTGCAACCATGACCCTCGGAGTCATCATGATGGTAGCTGGCGAAATCCAGTTCGACATCCTCGGCTTCATCCTGGTCATTTCCGCAGCCTTCTTTTCCGGCTTCCGCTGGGGGCTGACCCAGATTCTCCTGCTTCGGAACCCGGCAACCTCGAACCCGTTCTCGAGCATTTTCTTCCTTGCGCCCGTCATGTTCGTTACCCTCCTCATCATTGCCATACCTGTCGAGGGGTTCCCTGCTCTCGTCGAGTCATTGAAGGGTCTAATGACCGACTGGGGCCTCGCGGCTCCACTCCTCCTCCTCTTCCCCGGAACCATTGCCTTTCTCATGACAGCTTCCGAGTTTGCTCTGCTGCAGCGAACGTCAGTTGTAACCCTGTCTATCGCGGGTATCTTTAAAGAGGTCGTGACTATCTCTACCGCCACCCTCGTCTTTGACGACAAGCTCACGGCCGTCAACATTTCAGGCCTGTGTGTGACGATTGGGGCCATTTGCGCGTATAATTGGATCAAGATTAGCAAGATGCGACAAGACGCACAAAAGACGGTTCACAGCCGCGTACACATTGACCCAGACTTGTCGAGCCCGAGCTCCAGCGAGACGGATGCCGAGGATGACGGTGGAGAAGAGACAGGCCTGCTCGCGCGGCAGAGTGTCGAGGTGCCTGTGGAGCAAGGCGATTTGGTCACAGTGGATGGCGATATCGTCGTTCCGCCGCCATCACAAATAACGCCACACATACCAACATTTGCCTCGGGCGAGGATCGCGATAAGTCTCAGCGGCAAGACTAAACTTAAAAGCCATCTCCTTTTCTATATAATTTATTGTGTATACGGCAGAGAAGATGGCCCAAGATGGTTGCGGGGAAACTGGAGGTTATGGTAGGATCGCAACTGTCCAAAATAAAATGATACCCAACGGAAATCTATTGGTTATAACATATAAGGAACGAGGCTTTACGGGAAGGGCTTGGTAATCACAATTCCCATGCATCTTGAGAAGGAGAATGATGGAAAGCGATCATTTGCATTGAACAAACTACAGCGGGGGGTCCCATTGTGTTTATATTTGGAGTTATCTATGGTAATTATTTTGCACCTTGGTTAGACTAGAAAAGATTAAAAGAGTTGATGGTCATGTCTACAAAGTTCATTCGGGAGCAAAGCTTGGGGGAAGTGATAACTTGGTCACCTATAACATTATTTCCTGCATTGTGTACGTTTCTGTTGTTGACTATAGAGAGCTATGGTCCATATATCTATTCTGTCAAGGTGGCCAAGCAGCGAACGGCACAAGAAGCTGATAGAGTTTGCTTCTATGTGTACAGTAGACCGATATGCACGTATACATTTGATACAACTCCAACCGTTCTGTAAGCGGTCGTTCTTTTCGTATGGGTTTTTTTTTTCTTCTTTCTTTTTGCAAGACACCAAGAGAAAGCGGGCTTCGGGTTGCTGTGCACCATATTTCTTTGGGAAAATGGCAGTATTACTCGAGTGTATGTTGATGAGGCCTCCTAGAGGTGCAGACATGCGGTGTATTATTGCCACTCAAATCGCAATACTATGTACAGTTGCGTCAGAAAGGCAGGCATCAACAAACACTATGTTCATAATAAGGCAGGTGTCGCAGATGCTGTAAGCTACAAAGCAACGTACCTGCCTCCAAGTAAGGATTGAATATATTTACAAGAAGAGTAGAATAGCTAAAAGTATCTTGGCCCTTTTGCCTTCTATGTTTTGCAGTAGTAAAAAGTTTGTGGAAGTTTTGTCAGGTAAGATGCAAGGCTGAACAGAGTCCCTTGTTCCCCCAATCAATGACGTAGGATATGCCGGAACGCCAGACCAGAACACCGTTCTCAATTCCATGTGACGTCCTGTCCTATTTGCGTGAGATTGATACAAGAGGACCAAAAAAAAACAAGTAAGCAGAGACTGGAATCATTCTTGTGTGTAGGCTTGAGACCAACAGCATGGAAGCAATTATTCATTAAGTTTCGTGACGGACAGCACGGCGGACCGCCAAGACAGTCCAGACATTGGGGTGCTGACCACTTTAGTGCTTGGCGGGTGGTGGTCCGCTGGGCGGCTGATAGACGGGTTCGCCGCCAGTCGTTGGGTAGTAGCTGCCGGATGGTTGTTGGAGCGGAACGTCGCCATTGTGGTGACCGTAGTAGCCCTCATTGCTGTTGAAGGACTGGCCCGTGGCCTGTTGGGGAACGGGGTTGGGTGTGTATTGTGGCGGAGGCGGAGCTGGGCCGTTGTACTTGCTGTTTGGGTTGTTGGGATTGTTTTGGCCGTACCATCCTCCCTGGTTGTACTGCGGAGTGGCCTGGCCGTGCATCATCCAGCCGGTGCCATACCTAGGTTGGAGGCCACGGCGGCGGCGGCGGCGATTGCTGATGCAACTCCAGAGGACGAAGAAGAGGAAGAAGAAGAAAATGATCAACCCTGCAAGAACCCAGCGGCCCCAGCTGTGGTAGCTGGACCGGCAATTGTTGTAGTACTGGCAGTCGTAGCTGTGGCAGAAGAGGAAATATGTTAGCAGAGGAAAGGTAGTCAAGGAGCAACGAGTGCATATCAAGAGAATCCATAATGCAGCTCTGGAGTGGATGACTTACTATGCTCTAGCTACGAGGCTACCCGACGTCGCGTGAGGGACGAACATGATGAGCTTGCGCAGTTAATGTGAATGTTATGGTGTAGATCTTGAGTGTGGGTTGCGGGCTTGAAAGATTACCTGCTTTGCTTTGCCGTTGCAAGCGAAGACAAAGAAGTGAGTTATAGCGATGTCGTTGACAAGTGCAAAGAGAGAAGGTGGTATGTGCAAAAGAGCACGGGACAGGGAGGAGCGATACGGATGGCCTCTTTATTGTTTCCTGCCCTGCCAAGATGGTTAACAGGTTGTGCTACGAGTGTGGCCAAGGCTGGAGAAGCTACACAGCACAGCTGGCACAGCAGCGGTCACCGCAAGTAGCGTAAATGTACATCGGGCGGCGTTAGGCACCCACAAGATACATATGTGAGAGACGTTGAATACTTCGCAATGACGTGCCACTGACCACTGACAATCACGGTAGAGGCGGTAATGCCTCCCTGGCTTTTGTCACTGTCGCACTGCCACACTGCCAGAAAATGCCACTCACTTTCCACCGAAGGGCGTCATCCCAGGCGACCCTAGCAACCCACCGCCGAAAGACTTACTGCACGGTCCCACTGGGCAGGTGCGTAACGGCGTATTGTCCAGCAAAAGCTACGGAACAGTGGCTTGGCGAACGCGTCACGTCTTTGTAATACCCAGGTCTTTCCCTCTAGTTACTGCATGCATACATGAAGAGGGCAGTTTATCTTGCGCATGTTTCCCCCCTACTAGATCATCAAGAGAAGTCCCAGAATTCTGGGTGATCGCAGCGAACCAGGTAGGTGCGGTATGGATTGCGGCTGTGTCTCCCCCAAGTCGCGTGATGGCTTGCAAAGGGCAAATCACATGGTTCGAATTACTGTTAAGGTTTAAATAATGCTAGGCCCAACTGGTTTTCTACTCCCCAAAAGAAAGAATTTGAAAAAGACCACAGCGAATCCGAGA
The DNA here is from genome assembly GCA_011317545.1 of Coniella vitis. Taxonomy (NCBI): domain Eukaryota; kingdom Fungi; phylum Ascomycota; class Sordariomycetes; order Diaporthales; family Schizoparmaceae; genus Coniella; species Coniella vitis. The sequence goes on from WUJK01000003.1 coordinate 1,695,711, forward strand.
ACACCTTTTGGACATAATTCCACGCCAAGGAGTGCACGCCTCATATAGAAAAACCGTATCAAGTAATTTCTGCTCTTCTTTTAGCCCTCACGTCACTCTCGAGGCTCAGGTCGCGCTCCTTCTTGGTCAACCCGCAAGCGAGTCAGACTTTTCCCGGCTACCTCTGAATGCCTGGCTGAACTTGTGGTCCGGCCTGTTTGATTCTGATCTGCAATTGAGCCATTCGTACATGTTGGATTACCCGGGGCGAACGAGGCGACCGCGGGGACCGCGGCGATGCAGGTCGGAGCAACCGGTGCCGTCTCCACGCTGGCGACTTGGGCGACAGAAATCGCGCCCCACTCATGGATATGGGCGGCATTTGAAACTCTGCGCGCCGTCGAGATGCGATGGCGCTGGCCTGCACACTCTGCGTCCTGATGCGCGCCTGGTCGCGCGTCACGCGTGTCGCCACGGGCGCCGGCTCGTCCAGGCGGATGTTCAGGGTTGCGAGGCTCTTGCGCCCGAGCGTCTTTTCTGTCTCAATCAAGAGATCATCTAGGCCGCGGCAGAACGTCTCGAGGCGCTTTCGGTTGTCGCTGCGCTTCGGGATCGGGGTCGGGGTTGCGAAGGCGCACTTGAGTTTGACGAGGCGCATGGCTAACTCCTCATAGTGGATCGGATCGTACTCGAGAATCAACTCAATGTTGGTCTCGACCGGCCGCTTGAGCATATTGATTTTGGCTTGAATTTCTTCTTCCTGCACAGGATATCAGTCAGCGGTTGATTGTCCTCAGGCTGCTTTGCTTGCGCGTAGACGGGGACGAGAGGGTCACGCACCAGCTTGTCCTGATCGCTGTCAAGAAAGTTCTTGATATTGTTGGCGAGTTCGAGAGCGCCCAGGGCATCCCCCATGCGTGCACTGTGGCCGTTCATGATGAGGCTCGTAGTTCTTGTTTCAGCACTTGCTGTTTCTTTGCTGCGACACCAGATGGGCCTTTACAAACTTTCACAAAAGACAAAAGACAAAGATGCCTTGAAGCACTCAAGAAGGTCAGTGGGTCGGGCTCGGATGAGTTCTTCTTAAGAAGACTCTGGTTGACTGTGGAATTTCGTCCGTGATGTCCTTCTGGTTGTTGCCCTCGTTCTGACACGAGGCCTGATATTGTGCCCAGTAAGAGAATTTACTGTTGACCACGGCCCACCATGCCGGTTCCTTGGCAAGTGTTGAAGTTTTTTACCAGAGGCCACCGGGCCTGGTCATAGACATGAGGCCGCAGCTATGTTTCATGGACAAAGCGGTCATGGTGCTATAGTGAGCTCAGCACATCAGCAAGAACAGCACCAACAGCTGGTCCGTGTCTTCACACAGATACACGTCCTAGCTATGTGGCCAGGAAACATTGTAAGAGTACAATGCTAGAAAGATAGCCTTGTATGCAGCATGTCACGGACTGGAAAGGGCCCGCCGGCTCATGTGTGCCTATTAATGATCCTAGGAACAGGACCTTCCGTGGTGGTGGTCTTCAGGGCTCAGGCTATCATCGCCAAGGTCTCTACAGGCAACCTTGACCTCACCTTCAGCCAACTTCTCAAAAGTCAGTCCTCGCATATGGTCATCGATCAAAAGATTTGAGCAAGCATTTTATCATCTCGCAAGGTGTACTGTCTTCCAGGCAAGTGAAGCCCGTGGAGGTCATGCATCTGTAAGATATGGCCGCTAACGGCTTTCGGTAACTTAGGCGCTGTCTTACGGGTCAGCTTAGAGGGTCACAAACTATAAATTGACTCTAAAAGTGGATCATGCAGTGACCTCCACGTCCTTCGTTCTGGAAGCATGTGATGTCGCTTGACTCGAGCAAATCCAGAACGTTCCTCGACTTCTTTCACCCCGTGAATCGCCGACAATCTATTATTCCAACAATGGAATCAAAACAAGAGCAAAGGTGAAACAGAAAGCTTCCACTGACAGAATTCGAGCAACTTCTTTTTTCCTACTCCACCACTCCCCCGAACGACAAACAGCCCGTCTCTGAAACTTGATGTCAGCACAATCCTAATTATGGTTCTGCTGCTGGCCGCAACCCAGGGTCTCCGATGCTGCGACAAAAGAGTCAGCCTCTCAGGCCATCTTGGCTTCTGCCCATCAGCTGCGTTTTGGCCCTCCTCAAATTTACTAGTCGCGTCCCGTTGAGGTCGTGGTCAACGGCCAAGGGGGTAGGGAGAAAAGGGTCGACGTCTCCAACCATCTGTATTCACATAGGAGTATCTCGAAACGCGGCCATCTTCACAATTGGCTGCTGATTTTGCCTCAGTCGGGGATCTCAATTAGCTTTGCCATTTGAAGAAGCACAACAACCATTTGTATGCATTGTGGAATGGGACGTGATGCCAGTCGATGTTGAGATGCCACGGTGTTATTGCGCCCCCCCCCCCTTTCTTTTTTCCTAAAAAGACATCGGACTCAAGAGTATCGTTATTTGTTTTCAGACTACTTGACATATTGAGTGCCATCCATTTCACTGGCCATCTACAGCGACTTATTGCATCAAATGCGGACAACTTGACTATATACAAGTAGCGATATTCTCTACCTCGGCGCCAATTTTCAATCATCTATACTCTTTGAAAAGAAACACGATATTCAGTTTGACCAAATCGTAAGTGTTATATCATTCGTAAACCCACCAGGCGATTCTTCACCGATATTAGAATCGAGAACTCTGGTCAATATCTCTTTGGTTTTGAACCTGTACACTATAGATAGCCAAAGATTATCAAGGCAAGATGGAAAATGCCCAACCACCTTGTAAATGAATGACAAACGTATCTTACCGCATGGTCCGAATCACAGAGCCTGAGCAAAACACAACAATATCCCTGACTTGTGAGGAAATATCCAGATAACAAATGTTTAATTAGTCATCCACGCGTGGCAATCGTGCTCCGCCTCGCGCCCTCGCCAAAACAAAGCTCTCTAAAGCACAGGATCCAAAGTTGGGATCAAAACTTAGGATCCAAACGGATTAGACGTATAAGATACTTATTTGGTTTACTCTTTCACGTTAAAGTCACGGCATGACCACCATTACATTGTCCTTCCAAGGTCACCTGGGTCAGAATACAGCGAACGGCAACAAGAGACACAGAGGAACACTCACACACGGACGAAGGAAGAGAATAAGAGTACAATATTACCCACGAGATGGAGAGCGAATGCTACGCGAATATGTATACCTAGGTAAGTACAACTGACCTCCATCTACTTGCTTGTTTTGATCGTCTCAGTATCAAGCTTAGCACTGCGGTAGCTAAAGTGAGAAAAGCATTGATGTCGTCATCTAGTCGCATAACGATATCGATAGTACCACGCACGCAAAACGTAGAACTTGAAATGAGCAATGTTTGTTTAACCCAGTGTCACACCCAGAAACATAAAAATAGGAGAGCAATCGCAATGTGAGGTGTAGCCGTTCTGTTTTACCCAGGAGACTTGGATGGGTGAGGTGGAGCGAGGACGATTGTTTAATGTTGCAAGAGTAGAGCAGTCTCCACAACACCACGCACATGGATAGTATCACCTTTCTATTTGTCTACTGTCCATTACCTCTCCCACTTGAACCTTTACTGCTGCTATACTAGTCAGGTAAGGACTAGGTTGTCAACTCTCCATTGTGTGTGCCCAGCTAGTATTTATCTGCATAGGCTGAAACAAGTGCGCCGTTTCAAAAGACCGAAACACTCAGCGATGCCGGTGAAAGGGGCGTTTTATGCTCGACATGATTGAACTTCAAGTCCGTAATTAATTACTAAGACTTAAATTTATACAATTTCAACGCTTGTTTACAAAGTCCAATACGAGGAAGGACATATAGAGAAAGAAGTAGAGAGTTACGTCGTACGCCCTCTGCTCGAACATGATGTCTACCTTTACCTGACTGTACTGTATGGTCCGCAATAAACAAATTCTCTGATAGTGACTCGAAACACCCGTGGGGACGAGATATCATCCGAGAAACCCGCAGAGACCGGAAAATGACCGTCACCATACCAAAGCTGCAACAAGAACAGGGGGGTTGCATAGTTGGCTAGCTGATGGATGTTTCCGGATATGCTGAGCCGACTCGGACATTTAGAGCGGTTTCCTGAGCCTGCAAGGGCAGGTTACATCAGACGATGGGATGGTGAGCCAGAGCCACGTGCTCGAGGCAATTCTCTTGAACGACCATATGGGAGACGAAGTACGCTTCTGATGGTTAGAGAGACAGAAGCGAACAAGTCAAGGCGAGACCACACTACCTGTACTCAAGGAAAGTGTTCTTTTCAGTAATCGTGGCGTGATTGATTGTACAATGTACCAAAAACTCGCAAATATGTTGATGGATCATAGCACGCTCGCGACCCTTAGCCCGTCACCCCAAGGCTGAGCAAGAAGGAATAAGAGCGGACGAGGCAGGCCTCCCCATTGACTCGAAGCATCAAATACTGGACACTGGAAATAATGAAACTGGAGTGCCTAGGTATACGGCGTTGTGGTAGCAGGAGACCAGCCAGTAAACACGCCGTAGTTGGTATGTTGCGTTTATGAACAACATTGTTAAGTCGAGTGAAAACAATGGTCTATAGGCATTGCACTGTTCCTATAGGTGATATGCCTCGTTGTGTCATGTCTCAACTCCGGATAGAACATGGCTTGAGATGCCATCCACAAGACCAATTGACAAGCCGGGGAGCTTGCCGTTATGGGCATCGACCGTTTCAGCCCGAGCTTTGGTATCAGCTCAAAATAGGCGCACCTGAGACGCCAAGTATATGGTGACCGAATCAGTAGGGATCCCCGTATCTAGAAGCTGGGGTGGGCGGAAGGGTCGCGAGGCACAATGGCACCGGGGCGTCGTCCAAGACGTTGACTGGAGTCGACAACGCTGACCAAGCTTACACCCGGGCCTCGCTTCGAGGATCCAGGACGCAACTGTAGATAGGACACTCTAATAGGGGGGACAGTCGGAGAAATTATTTCGCCTCCACCGACCAAGCTTTGGGTGTGATAAGCATATTATGTATGGTTCTGTACACAGTCAGGGGCATTGCAAAGCTGGTACCGATATATTCTTGACGTGTCGTCGGCAAACACATCCCTTGTTTGGTGGGGCCATACAAGGCTGTCAGCTTCCTGCTGTATCGTTCTTGCACAGTATCATCGTGGACCGAACCAAGGAACCATCGACGCGCGGGGATGGTTTGCGCATGCTGTCCAAAAGGCTTGTCAGTCACGCTGGTTGAGACGCCGCGGCTGCCCCTCCTGCGGCTGCGCCTTTTTGACACGCTGGGGGGAACAGAAACGCCCAGGAGGGGACGGCCAACCACGATATAGGCTCCAGCAATATGGCATCCTAGCTGTCCGAAGTTTTCTCTTCTCGGTTCCTGAGATGGGTCACCGGGCTAAGACGACAACGGTGGCGGTGGTTGACAAAGGGGTCGAGGACAAGAACATGAACAATCCTCTGTCAGACCAAGTGCGAACCGCCGTTTAATACTGGGGCTTTTGGCAAGGCTGCTTGTGCTTGGAGCCGGTCGGACGCAATTTGCTCGCAGGGCGCGTGTTGTCCGTTCTTTGCAAGCCACGGCTCACGGTTGTCGACGGCCAGCGATCGGCCGGAGCAGTTGCGATCTGCCAAAATTCTGGTGCCGAAAGACCTCCTCGTCGTATCCTAAAACGACCAAAAGACATGCGCTCGGACAGTGGGAGGGCGCTGGGCTGCTGTGGCGCCACAGCTTTCACAGTGGAGACCCTACTCGTGCCTCAAACAAGACCAAAAAACTCCGCTTATCTCCCTGCCGTATCACGTCACTATAGGGTCGACTTCTAGCGGGTGGCCCCTGTACATAGTACATGTCGAGCGGGATTTACTGGGCAGCCCTGCCTGCAGCCTTGCCTGTTGTGCCGCGGTACGTACCTCTTTGCCTTCCTTGTCCCTCCTCCTCCTCCTTCCTCCCTGCTACCACGCAGCCAATAGCTAACATGCATCTAGAAGACAGCCACCTCTCAAACACACATACTATGCAGTGCAGAATGCAGCGTAGACCGCGCGCCCCCTTCAGTCTCGTCTACCCTGCGTCCCTGTCGCGACTGTTGCACGGCCCCGGATTGACAGCTTAGTACAGATCCACTCCGGTCGATAATCCTCTCTTAGCATTAGTCTAGCCGTTCGCTCGTGTGTATCCATCTGCCGTCGACCAGGGCTCGGGTGCCAGGCCCAAAAGCTCTAACCTTTGCTGCCGCAGCCTTTTTTTCCCTCCCCGGAGCCGCATGCCACGAGCCCACGACGGCATACATATGGACTCGCTTCCTCCTTGTGTTTCTCAATTCTCTCATGATGATGACGCTCTAGGCTTGGACATCCCCGTTGCTTTTGCTGGTCAAGAGAGTGCCACTGGACCGTCGGCACTTACACTCGCTAATCTCCTCCACTCCGATAATACAACAAGATGACTTCGTCAGTGTGCCCCTGCTTCCCTCTCCCGTGCGTCGCCCTGAAGCGAAGCAATCATCTTGCTAACGTTGTCTCCAGTCTGCCTGGTGCCGAGATGGTGTGCCTGCTGGTCGGCCCCAACCGAACCGAATTTACTCTGCACAGGAAGCTTCTGTGCTCCTCGAGTGCCTTCTTTTCTTCCAGTCTCGAGTCCGTGTCAGCTCCCGGCTCGCCGGCGTCCGTCTACAGCGACAGCTCCTGTGCTTCCTCTAGCTCAAGGGGCTCATATGACAAGAAGATCCTCTGGCTGTCCGAAGAGAGTCCCGAGATGATGGACCTCTTCGTTCTCTGGCTTTACCAGCGCAACCCCTTCCGCGCCATGCTCGACAACATGGTCACCGCGGTCACGGCCAAGTCTGCGGCTTCCCACCCAGCCAAGTCTTCGACCTGCTCTGCAGCATCACCAACAACAAGAGCCACTGCCAGCATACTGCGCCGCAGACAAAGCCTCCACTGGAATCTTGTCAAGCTCCATCTCTTTGCTGCCGCCATTCGCCTCCCTGAGCTGCAGGACGCCGCCATGGATGCCTTGCAGGACCTGTACCTGCGCTGCGATTGGGATGTGAGCGCTCACTTTGTTCGTTTCCTATACAGGGACTGCACGCGCGAGCAGGCCTTTCGTCTGCGCAAGTGGGCTGTAGCCATGCTGGCCTGGACGCTTAGCAATGGTGGCGGCGGCGATATTGGTGCGTTTAACGAGCTCTTGGCGGAGGTGCCTAATCTGTGTCGCGACTACGCACAACATATCGACAAGATGACAGATAGTCGCGCCAACGTGTGCATCAAGAACCCCCAGCTGCGCCTGCCACGCAACAGGCTAAAGAACGATGAACGTCACTTTGGCTATCGCCAGTGCTCGTTCCACAGCCACCGCTCAGCCGTTGGCGAGGGCGCGTGTCCATATACAGCTGACCCGCCGGCTACCCCTAGCCCTGGCGCCACTGAAGCCAGACTTGGTCCTCTGAACAGCCATCCGCTTCCCCAGCTTTGCAATGCTCGACCTACGCGTTTTGAAAGAGCTGCCAAGCATCGTCATATGAGGCTTGACCGTAGTGTTGCAGATGTCTGGACTGTCCATGAGAGCGCCGAAGAAACATGAACATGAAATATGATGCTGAATAGGTCACTTTCTATTCGTTTCTTCCGGCCAAAAAAGTCTTCCCTGATTTCAAGTCCTTGGATTTCAGCTGTCTCTCTTCTCAAGTGCTAGCATGACTGCTACATGGCTATCGTCAAAGCTCTTTCCTCTGTATGCGAGAGCAAAGAGGCTCGACCACGACTGAGCATTTAGCCGCACACTGTCCTCGGTGTCGTTCCTTGCTCAACCCCAAGAGCAGCGCCGCGCCGATTCAGCGCTCAGCCACTGGTACCGCACACTGTATCCTGTCCATGGATTGAAAATATCCTTGTGCATGGATCTGCACAGTCGGTCATTTCGAAAGCTCCTCAGGTTTCTGTACATGGTCATTACAAGCAATGCCATCGAAGCTGGCCAGGACTGCTACAACACATGTTTACTTAATGCTGCCACGCCCATCGAGCAGAATGGCAACCACGCGGCGCGTCTGGAAACATGCCTTCAGCTCATTTACTTGGCTGATGTGCTACGAAGAGCGCGAAAGAGACAAACATGTCCCTAAGGAAACATAAAACCACTTTCTTTTACTTATCACGCATGACGTGCCGACTATAACAAGTGCCTATCTTGTTGATCTCCTTTGTAGAATAATAGACACACATATATATATATATCTAATGCAATTATATTCTTTTGTTTCAATCTCCCCAGCGAATGATCCTGCGCCTTCGATTGCGCTTTACTTCAAGGCCATTGTTCTCATTATTATTAATGCTCTACTTCTGCCCTGGAATTCTAGGCTTTCCACCCAACCACACAAAACTCAAGACAGCCGTCAATGCATTAATAGCAGCCAGCACAGCGTTCATATTGCCGTAGCCGACAGCCTGCTTGAGCTCGCCCGCCAGTGCAGGACCGATCGTTAGTCCGAGGCTAAACACTAAGGAATTGAGCCCGTACAGCTGTGCATACGGTCCTTGCTCGCCGAAAAACTCTGGATTGACGTCATGGTATCGCTTCACAATCGCGCCGCTCTCGACGATGGAGGGCGCGCCAATAATGGCCAGACCAATGCCACAAAGCGCAAGCAGGCCGCCGTACAACATCAACTGGTCGCGGCCGCCCTGGTGCGGGAGGCGCAAGAGGGTCAACACAGGGACGAGAAATGTGTAGCCCAGAACAGCACCGGCTTTTGTGCCATAGCGGTCGACTAACCAGCCTGCGAGGGGTCCCAGGACAAGGTCAAATATGCCCAAGGGTAGGAAGAGGAGTCCTGCCTCGAGAGGACCGAGGTCAAAGAGTTCTTGCCCTGTAGTGGGAACGGTGGCGTCGAAGCTGCCGAGGAGGCTGGCCTGGACAAGAGCAGTGAGGAAGGCCGTGAGTAGGCGCGGGTTAGCGAGACACGGTAGGATTGTGATCTTACGTGCAATGGCGGATTGGTTAGGGGAGAGCTTAAACTCTTCATCGTCGTTTTGGTCTAGTCTTGTGCCTAGTAGCGGTTGTCGCTCTTGGTCTCCATTTTGATGCTCATTTGGTCCATTTTGTGGATCTTGTTGTTGTGCTGTGTTACTATCGGTGCTTCCAGAGCTCCCTTCTTCGGATCCAGTTGTGGCTTTGTGGTAGCGACTCGCAATTCTCTTTTCAACAACCAATGCTCGCATGACAAAATCCACGACAAGCACAGCGAGGCTAAGGCCCAGGACGGCGTTTGTGCCGAGCTTTGCGTACATGACTCCCCCTACGAGCGGCGCCATGAAGCTTCCGACTGAGATGAAGCTGAAGATCTATGCAAGCAACATCAGCGTCTCCTCAAACAGAATCATCAGAGGGATTGGCAAAAAAAAAAAAAAAAAAAAAAAAAAAAAAACAGGCCTCACCGAGCCTATCGTCTTGCCGAGATGCTGTGGTCCCACAGTCTCCAGACATAGAGCTAAACCCACGGTCCACACTACACCAGCACTGATGCCCTGCAGCAGCCTAGCCACCACGAGCGTGGGTACACTCGTGCCAACAAAGAGTAACAACGTCGCAAAGACCAGCGCGACAAGACCTCCCAGGAAGGGCGCCTGGCGCGTGGCTGTGTGGTCGGCAACATACCCCGCGACAGGACTAGAAAGCACAGAAGCGCCGGCATACACAACCAGGAGCAGGTCAACGTGCGATTGGATTTGGCTGGAGGGCACACCGATGCGATCGTGCAGCATATATGGCAAGATAGGGATCACAAGGCCGTAGAGGAAGAGGTCGGTGAAGAGGCCGGCGGCGACGGTCGCGATGATGAAGAGGGTGCTAGACCTCCACTTGAGTCCATAGGGGGCAATTGTGTGGTCGTTATTCAGGTGGAGTACGCTCCGGGCCTTTTGAAAGATGTTTGACGCCATGTTTGTCATGTCGGGACGGAAGGAAGCATTATATTGTCGAGCCAGATGGGTGGCATAGCTTGGTATAATAAGTAACTTTAAAGAATTAAATCCCACAGCTTCTAGAAGATGGCTGTGATTCGGTTTCTCTGTTAAATCTTTTATGTGATACTCTATGTTTCGGAGACTCATGGTACTGCCGCGGTGCCTTATCAAGCAGGTACTTCTAAATCATAGTATCCAATGTGTGTAAGCAAGCTTGAGTCGCTGACGTCGTTGACCTGGGCGGTACGGCATCTTGCCGATCCAGCGCACCGCCAAACGCAAGTTGCTAACCAGCGGTGTGCCGAAGCCGTAGCGGACCTGGGACAGTCTGGGTATACTCTCATGGTGCTGTACGGGACAAGAACGTTGTACTTACTTGCTGCCGAGCACTGCCGAGCAAAGCCGCAGCCCGCCGGGCACTTGTCTCGGTCGAGCAGCACAGGCTGCAGGAGCCTACGGCAATTGACAGCTTTGACCGTTGACAGTCGTTGAAGATGTTCTTACCCGCGAAAACCATCACAGGCAGCCTGGTCGAAAACGACGCCATTGAAGAGTGGCTTATCCTCTTGTCTTTGACTTTCGAACCCTGCGTGGCATCCCCAAAACTATCCCGTGCGGTACTTGAATCTTCCTATTCTGGAAAGGCGATTGATTTGGATGAAGACCTTGGCCGTGTGCTACCACATTCGACGACATCGGGCCCTTTTCTCAAGGGCAAACAGTTGGGGCCTGTAAAACCGCCTGGGCGGGGCCTAGCAAAGCGTTCAGTCGGACCGGCAGCCACAAGTCGAGGATCGTTGCGCAATTCACCCATCGAAAATGTTAAGCCCACAGTCTCTCCACATCGGAGCGCAGTGCTCGTTCGGAAAGCACAATCATTCGGATCATCAGGTACAGAAGCATCACCAGGCCACATGGGCTAATCCAGACAAAGTAACTTTGAGATTGGATTGCTGATACTACCTATGTACGTCTGCGAATCATGCTTAGAGCCGGTTAAGCGCCACACCTGTAAAGCAGACGTGAGTCAAGCGTGAATGAAGTATTTGCAAGTGCAGCATGTCAAGATGGACGTTTCTGGTGAGACTTTCTCAACATACATCTTTCCTCTTGCTCCTTCCATGTCCGACTCGCTCCAAGCCGTGCTCTATCACAAGTAAGTATGTACATAGTATACATAATAATACTATACAATGTACATAGGACTTAGCACATATATATAGTACTTGCCCATGTCGAAGTTGTGTCCCTGACGCTAAACTGCTTCAGGACACGTTGATCTCCAACCAACAGATCTGGGGTCCCCTGACTCTCTCCTCGATAGCACACCCCGCTCACGATATCGCTCAACGCTTCTTTATGCCGCCGAGATGAATCAAATTAATGTCACGAAACGGCCCGCGGCTGGCCACCAACCGGGATGCTCCCAGAATACCGAACCATGATGCTGAAAAGCAAATTGGATCAGGACACCCTGGCTACCACCCACTCAGACTGCCATAGTGAAGAAGCCGCCATCTTTTGTTCATGATAAACGCGCAAAGCCAGCAAGAACAAAGACCCGAAGCACCCTGGACCATACCAGACGTCCACGCCAACGTGTGGTCTATGCAGAGCTTTGGTCCTTTGCCAAAGTAACCAGCTTGCTGATCTTTGCGAAGCACGGCATCGAATAACGTCAAGACTACCTGCTACGGGGCATAGGGGACCCAAGACGGAAAACCATAGGACTCGTCCACAGAGATCCACCGTTTGCTGCTTGGGACAAGGAATGCTTTTCGAATTTCGTATCGTGGGATTGCCACAGTACTATAGTAGGCCTCGTTGGGTCAATTTCCGATCTGCCCGAATTGGTAAGTGGAGCCTTTACCATGTTATACATAGCAGGCTCATTTTACCCATTCGGACATGTGAAGAGACGGGGCGAAGATGCGAGTTGGCAGCCCTTGTCACCCAAGCTCTGATCCTGCAGTGCAGCCCTGTGTAGAGCATACAAGAGATGCGCCGCCCGTCCATCACCTTCTTCTTGGCCTCCGCCTTTTCAAGATCGAACCTGCAAGGTACGCGCCCGTTGTCAGTCTAAGGATGCATCCTTGGGCGCTGCTCGACGGCTTCTGGGTCCAATCACGCAAGATCCTGGGAGATTGGTCCAGGCACCCGGGCAGGCCTGATGGAATGCCTTGCTGCAAGAGACACTCGCTGGCAAAGGAGCAGCCAAGCTTGTGACTGCGCCATGCTCCATCTGGTCAAGGCGCTGTGTGCTGGTGGGTGCACCCCTGAATGCAGGCCTAGCAGGGGCCCAATCATCTCCGCATGGCCCCTGAACAAGGGTGCTTGGCAGTACGTAGTCCCATACCGTCCACTGGCGTACTATCACCTTTCCAGGTGTATAGTTGCGCTGGCGCCGGCGCTGCGGGTGCCATTGCAGGAGGAAGGCTTCAAGGGATCGCCTAGACGGGACCCACTCAGGCCACTGCACTGACCTCTAGCAACCTAGAAGCCGCCACTGGACATGCGTGGTCCAACGGCTTCGACGTTCGCCATTTCCTCGATGGGGCCCTGCGGTCCAGCCTAGCAGTAGAGAGTGGGAGACAAGGAAAAAAAAAAGACCTCTGTCGATTCCCCAATCCGCTTGCCAAAAGTCTCTGGTCCATCTCTTCCTCGATCCGTTGTTGCGTTCTTGTCGTGTCTGTTGGTCTGCTTGTTGGTTCTCTTCTCGTTCTTTTTTATTTTTTTGACGTGTCATCCGGGCTCGGCTGCTTCTTTGCTCATCTTCCTTCTCTTATACCAGGTCCGCTTCTACTATAGCCCGGTGGACATGTTCTAGTGAAGCTCTCGGTGCATTGCCGCTTCGCCAGGCCCAGCAAAAACACTGCCCGAGACCCTCTTCGCTGCTCTTATCTTTGCGCCCACGACAAGTCACGACACTTACCGCTGGGGGCTTGGCGCTGGGCTGCAGAAGCCACAGCCAAAACAACACCCATCGACAATGTCGCAGCATCTGCCCTCCGAGTCTCTTGCGCCAGAGGCTGGTGTGCAACAGGACTACAGCGAAGACGTTCTGGATGCATACGACCAGTATGAATTCGACCAGGACTCCGCGCCTGCCCCAGCCGCTGCGCAGAGACCTGATACACTAGGCGCTTCATCTGCCGGCCCCTCTTCATCTGGCCCTGGCCACGCTGAACATCTGGCCCTCACGGAGGAAGACCACGAATCACAGTTCTCTCCCACGGATGCCTTTGCACAATTCGATTATCCAGAGCACCAGGACCGCTGGGCCTCTGAGTCTGGGCAACAGGCACAGTCCAGTCCCCCAGATTCGGCCAACGCCCATACTGTTCTGCCTCCCCGCCCACCGCCTGAGTCCTTGTACAGTCCCCGAAGCACCAGATCCCATAGTCTTGCCGCCTCGCTCGCTTCGCTTGGGAGCCAGTCTCCCATCAAGAGGAAGCCGCTAAGCCCAACAGCCTCTCCTCTGGCTGTCCGCTTTTCTTCGTCTCCTCGTGGGCCATATGACCTCGATGTGCCAGACTCTGGCTATTACTCTCTCAATAGCCCCAACTTGTACGAAGTGCCGCCCGACAAGGTGCAGGGGCCCATTGCAGAGACCACCGTACCAGCGCCTCGTGAGGGCGAGCGTTCAGACGACGAGTAGGTTCATCCCATCCTCTTGTTCTATGAAACAATCAATCGACCTTACTGGCTGGCGCACTCTGACAAAGTTTCACAACCAGATCTGAATACAATTGGCCCTCGCCGCCTAGAGGGCCTGTCGCGGCTGCCCGGCTTGAGACGCGAAACAACGAGTCCAGCGTCAACCCTGCTGATGCTCAAACAGACGACCTGGGACTGCCTGGGTTGTTGACTGCTGCTCACGTCACTGGCCAGGCCACCCCAGATACCGACCGGATTGACGTTGATGAATCTATCAACGCCAGCAGCCCCAATACTAATCACAGCGACATGTCCATTTCTGGCCGCAAATCCATTCCCCCTCAGCTGGATCTAAACCACCCAAACCCGGATGTCCAACAAGCAGCCTCCACCCTCCCTCAACCCCCAGACACTGCTTCCAGCCTCAACAAACCTCTGCCCAAGTCGCCGCCATTCTCGCCGCCTGCTCGCTCGCCTGCCGGTTCTTCCAAATTCAGCAACTTTTTTGGCTGGGGATCGCCTTCGCTACGCACCACTGTGGAGGCAAAGGCCAAGGACAATTACTCTCCAATACCGTCGCCCACGTCAGCAAAGAGCGATCCTCTCTCCGATGCATCCCCAGAGGCAGAGGTCAAACCAATACCCGTACAATCACCACCTCCCAGGGGCAGCGCCCTTGGTTACGTCGAAACTTACTTTCCCACACCGCCAAGCTCCTATTCAGAAGCCGCCATCCTCGAAATCGAAGAGATGGAGGACGAACTAAAGGCTATTAGTGCCGAACTGGCGTCGTCCATTCGAAGGGAAATGGACCTCGAGGACCTGGTCGAGAGACTGCAAGCCGAAGTTGCTGATCCCGAAGCTCGTGGGAAGAGGACCAGTGATTACTTCTCGGACTCGGGGTACAGCACAGCCAAGTATAGCGATTCCGACCACAGCAAGGATGAGATCTCGCAGATTCAACGGCGAGCCGACCAGGAAAAGGCACAGCTGCGACTGGAATTGACGAGCAAGCTGCAAGAAGAGCGCGGCCGCCGCAACGTACTAGACCAGCAAATCAAGGAGCTTGCGGAAAAGGCTGCGCAGGTTGACACGGCCCAGATGACCAGCAAGGACGCCGATGCTAGGGTCAAGGAACTAGAGAAGACTTGTGAGGATCTCCGTCGTCGGTTGTCTGAGGAGAAGCAGATCAAGGACAACTTTGAAGATCTGCTGTCTGCCCTCAAGGGTGAATTGCAGAGTGCGTCGATGGAGCGAGACAACCTGAGAGACGAGATTGTGCCACAGCTGAGAGCACGCGTAGAAGGCCTTGAGTCGCAGCAGGCTGAAAATGAGAAGCTGGCGTACGAAACGACGAAGATGCAACAGGAACTTCAGCAATTGCGGGAGAGCAAGACGAAGCACGACTCGCTGGCTAGGCTCAGGTCGAGCTCAATCACTGGTCAATCGTTCAAGCTTGGGCGTCCGCCTTCTGGGATACACTCTGTTGGCCTGAGCAGGTCCAACACAGTCAAGAGTGGCCATGTTGAAACGCGTGAGGCCCTTTCGGAGCGCCTCAAGGACGTTGAGGCCCAACGTGACGCCTTGCACACAGCTCTCAAGAACTTGCTAGACCGACAAGACTTCCAAAACCGAGAGAACGAAAAGAAGATCAAGAACCTCGAGGTTGAACGTGACCGCCTTCTCTCTGCTTCACCAAGAAAGGCCGGATTCGAAAAGGAAGTTTCCACTCTGCGCGAAGAAGTCAACGTGCTACGTCGACGAGCTGAAGAGGCCATTGAACAAAAGTGGCAAGTCGAAAAGGGCCTTATTGGACTCAAGAGCGACCTCGACCGAGCCGAAGAGGAAATTGCCTCGTTGCGAGCTCTTCTCAATGAAAAAGATATTCTCATTCCAGATCAATTCAGCCGATACAGCAGCAGTTCTGCATCGGACTCATCATCCGGCGTTGCTGCCACGTCTTCATCTCTCGAAAAAGCCTACAAGGAGCTGCAAAAGTCATATATGATGGCGCTTGAGGGGATCAAGGATCTCGACATTGGTGGAACCAGCGCTGCAGAGGATGAACGAACCAGGAAGGCCATGAAAAAGCTTGAACAGTCTCTGTCTGCTGCTCTCCTTGAACGTGACGATGCTCGTCTGGAGGCAGCTGCTATGCAAGACGAGGTCTCCAGCCTGCAAGAAGCCGAAAGAGCACACCTTGAAAGCGAAGGTGATCTCGCGGACCAGCTTCGCGACTCTGCAAACAGGGTCGAGGAGCTTACCAAGCAAGTCCGCGCCCAGCTGGATATCAATTCATCTCTCCGCACCCGTCTCACCGATGCGCTCACACGCGGTGAGGCTACCCAGAGAGCCAACAAGGAACGGTTGGCGAGCATGCAGAACCGCATGCGGGTGTTGGAGGAACAGGTCATCGCAGCGCAAACCGCTGCTGAAGAGCGTGTCAATCGCCATGAGGACGAGCTGGCATCGCTGCGGGAAGCCAACAACGGGAACCTGCATCGCCGGAGCGATACCAACGGCGGGCTGCGGTCGCCAAGATTGTTCCCACCTAAATCTCCCATGTTGCCGCTATTATCACCCAATTCCGATGGAAGATTTCCTCGCATGCTGAATTCGCACTCTAGAAAGAGTTCTCGCGCCCGACCTTCTACGACCGAGCAACAGGAGGAGGATGACAGACAGGTTGATTCTCTCAAGGAGCGCATCGCTGAGCTCGAGAAGGCGCTCGTGACGGCAGACTTTGAGATGCAGGAGGTCGTGAGTAGGATGAATGCGGCTCAGATTGATGTCATGACTCTCCAGGAAGAGCGCGAGACTGCTGCGCGCGAAACTAAGAAGCTCCAGAAGCAGCTTGAGGCCGAGAGAGTCCGAGCTTTCCAGGAGCGTTTCAACACCATGTCAAACTGAGCGAAATGTGCTGAGACATGGATGTTGATGAATCATGATATCCAAAATTGAGGGCACCAAGGAGCAAGACGGCTGAAGCATTGGCACATTGCATTTACAACGGTTGAGCATATCGGCGCGATACCCTTCGTCCCAGTCTGGGACTTTTGTACTTTTACAAGACCAAAACCATCGACTGTCCTGGTTCCTGTGCCGAAGGCAGGGAGGTAGAGTCAGTACTGGCGTTCACTTTTGACTATTCCTTGTTATTGGACACATCTAAGCTTAGAATAACTGGGTTAGTTGTTCAAGTCGGGTCATCAAATACTCATGTATATATAGATTCTCTGGCGGTAGCTTCGTTGATTCTAGCTGCGTGCGAGGTTATTGTTTTAATGCTATAGGGGGGCCGGAGGCGGGGAGGTTAGATTCAGCTTGTATATCATCTTGGGTTGCTTGCCTTCTATTAAGCCTGGTCACGGGAGTTTAGAAGGTTCCGACTTTGAAATTGTTCGTTTTGCTTATCTCTCACATGGTGTTTGAGCATAGGATGTGTATGAATTAGAAGCCAAGCTACTATACAGTTAGATGACGTTTCTTCCTATAAGTTTGATTGAACATGGATTCTGGATTTACAAAAGCCAATCATGGTATCATTGCACCTCGCATTCGATCACAGAGCATATATAAACTTTGTGCTCATGTGGTGTTTCTTTTGGTGATCAAAGTAGCGTCAGGCTTGAGGTCATGTAACACCAGTTCATGCCGCGCCAACCTTGAGCTTCTCCATCTCCTCAGCTGGCACAGTATCATCTTCACCTTCCTCAGCCTCCTCGCCTTTGGCCAAGCCACTTTCCCACAACTGCCGGCCCGACAATCTCGCAGGGTCCTTTATCCTCGCTTTTTTCATCTCCGCCGCGCGCTCCTCCTCCTCCCGTACGCGAGCCTCCTCCATCTCGCGGATGAAGCCCTCACGCCACTGCAAAAATGTCTCGCGCGTCACCGGCGTGCCGTGGAATTTCTTGTTCTCCTCGCGCTCGGCCGCGAGCAAGACCTCTTCATGTGCACGGGCAGCATCCTCTTTACGACGCGCCACCAGCTGTTCTGCCTCTTCCTTCAGCGTGGTGACGAGCGTGAACACCATGGCCATGCCCAGATTCTCCTCAATGACCGGTTTCAAAGTAGCAAGCAATGTATCCTTGTCCTCTGCGACGCTGAAGAGGGGGTGTTTTTCGCTGCCGTCGAGGGTTGTCAGGTCAAGGTACGGGGCCTTGTCTGGGTACTCTTCTGGGTACCGGACTGTGAGAACCATTTCTGGTTGTGGGTTCTCGGCTTCATCGTCGAGGATGTCGAGGGTGATTAGGATGCGGAATTCGGTGGGCGATATGTCGGTTATTTCGTCGGGAAAGATGGAGTCGAGGACTTCGCGTTCTTCTATTTGCTCCTCGCGACCCATTGTGGTTCGTGTGGAGGGGCAGAGAAGGGCGAGAATGCGTGTTGGTGTGCGTCGTGGTGCTCAGATGCGGTTTCTCGTCTGTTATGATCTTGGAGTTGGTGGAGTTGGGAGGTGGATTTGCTGTGGGTGGAGGCGAAGAATGTATAATCATCAACAAGCGTTGGTGTTGCAGTTGCGTGCTGTCGGCCGTTGTCAGTCAAGGCAGGAAGGACCGACCTGCCCAGGACTAGGGGTGGAGGGGTTCGGCTTATCGCCCCGATAAGCGCTAGACCCCTGTCAAATATTTCGATTTCTGAAATTTTCCCTACCAAGACGAGGCCTTGTAGCGCTTCGCAGCAGTAACAGCAGCGGATCCATCTCTGTTTCGCTGTAATTCTCACATTGCCATCTCCAACAACAACACCTCCACCGCCGCCTCATCCGCCCACCCTCGTTGACCTTTCTGTCATATTGTTCCAATTGAACCACCGAGCAATGGCGACAAAGGCTGCCAAGATTGGCGACAAGAGAAAGGCCTCTGCCGCCGAAGGCAAGCCTAGCAAGCCCGTCAAGAAGACCGCGACGACGCCCAAGAAAGGCGGCCCCGCGTCGACGAGGAAAATGTGGCGCAACGAGGACGCCTCTGACGACAGCTCTGACGACAGCTCGGCAGAAGAAGAGGACAATGAGGAGCAGGCACCACTAGCGAAGAAGGCTAAGCCAGCAGTAAAGGAGTACGACGACAGCTCTGCTGCTCAACCGGCCAAGAAGTTCGAAAAGGGTGTGTATAGCCAAGGATGCGAGTGATTCACAAAATCGGAAAAAAAAAAAAAACACTAGCTAATTTCGTTTCTTTGGATTTTCCCACTAGGTGAATCTTCGAGAGAATCCCACATCAAGCAAAAACAGCTAGCCAAAGAGCGCAAAGCAGCACGACCGCTCGCTGAGGAACTGCAGCGAACCAAGAAGATCTGGGAGCGTCTGCGCCGGAAATCCCATGTGCCCAAGGAGGAACGCCAGAAACTTGTGGACGAGCTTTTTGACATCATCACCGGCCGCGTCAAGGACTTTGTCCTCAAGCACGACGCTGTGCGCGCCGTTCAGACCGCGCTCAAGTACGCCAAGCCCGAGCAGCGCAAGATCATCACCAAGGAACTGCAGGGCACCTACGCGCAGCTGGCCGAGAGCAAGTACGCCAAGTTCCTCATTGGCAAGATGCTCGTCCAAAACGATCCGGAAATCCGCGATATGATCATTCCCGAGTTCTATGGCAAGGTCAGGAAACTCATCAACCACCCCGAAGCGTCCTGGATCCTCGACGATATATACCGTGGCGTAGCGACAAAGCAGCAAAAGGCAACCATTCTGCGTGAGTGGTACGGCCCCGAATTCTCGCTCTTCCGGTCCGAGAACAAGGATGATAACACGGCCGATTTGGCGCATATCCTTGAGGAGCACCCAGAGAAGCGCGGCCCTATCATCAAGTACCTCATGAGCATGATTGACCAGCTCGTGCAGAAGAAGATGAATGGTTTCACCATGCTGCACGATGCCATGCTGCAGTGCTTTTTGAACCTCAAGGCAGGTACCGAGGAGCACACCGAGTTCCTGCAAAAAGTAAAAGACGACGAGACTGGCGACTTGCTCAAGAACCTGGCTTTCACCAAGTCTGGGTCTAGACTTGCATGTCTCTTGCTCGCACACGGAGGTGCAAAGGACAGACGGCAGTACCTCAAGCTCTACAAGGAGACATTTGAGGCCATGTGCGGCGACCAATATGCCCACATGGTCATTCTCACAGCCTACGACGTGATAGACGACACTGTCATGACCTCCAAGGCCATCTTCCCCGAAATACTAGGCAAGAACGAAGAGAAACACAACATCATCTTTTGTGCCAACGACATCAACGCCAGAACCACTATCCTCTACCCCTTTGAAGGCATGTCTCGTGCTCTCTTCCCTCTGAGTCTTAATGCGGACCTTGATATCCTCAAGGAGGTCCACGAGATTCGCAAGGCGACCAGCAAAAAGGACCCGGAGGTGCGCCGCAAGGAGCTCGTGACGGCCATGTCGCCTAGCCTGCTCGACGCCATTGCGACATCTGCGCGCGACCTCGTCTCCACATCCTTTGGCTGCCAATTTATCACGGACGTCCTTCTCGAAGAGGGCGACGCGGACAAGACCAATGCGCTGCAGGCTGTGGCCGAAGCAGCAGGCGGAGACCCTAATGCAGCGGCAAACAGCGACGAGCTTTACACGGGCGAGTACGCGCACCCGTCGCAGACGGCATGGGCCGAGCGCATGTTCAAGACGCTGATTCAAGGCGGGCGGTTCGATAAGGCGACGCGCAGCGTCAAGCCTGTCGAGCCGGCACTCGACTTCGCAAATGTCCTGTACCCCATTATCAAGGAACACATTGTTGCCTGGGCGACGAGCCGATGCTCGTTTGTTGTTGTAGCGCTGCTCGAGTCCAATAGCTTCTCGCAAAAGGAAAAGATCAAGAAGGTGCTCAAGAAGCACAAGACGGAGCTGGAGAAGGCTGCTACGACGCCCATCGTGAGGCCTGAAGCGGCGGCTGAGCCGCAGCAGCAGGAGCAGGAAGCTGGTGGTGCTGGTAAGCGCAAGAAGGGCGGCGCTGCTGCTAAGAAGGACAGACAACCTGCTGGAAACGCGGGTGCTAGGATCCTGTTGCAGAAGTTGTAAAGGAAATAGGAGGCTGCCTTGTCAGTCTTGGTTTGAGGGTGAACTTTGAGGGTGAACGGTGATGGGAAGTGTAGTGTTATGCTGTCTTAGGTATTGCATTTCAGCATGGTCAAAAGTATTTATGTTGCCTTTTATATGATCGATAGATCTATATTCTTCCTGCATGGGCACATTTATAATTTATCTACAAATGGGCGCAGCATCTACGAGGCCCTGTTCGTACAGTCATTTTGCTTAGGACGTTGCCGAAATCGTATCATGCTCTCTGGATGGCCATGAAGTGTAGTTTCGTGTACCCGGTTTCATACCACTTCAAATGATCCTTATTGTGTTCGTCTTGCATTCCACCTTTCAAAGCCAGCGGGGCATCTCAGTAGGGGGTTATGAATCATATTTAGAAGCCTAGCAAAATAAGAAATGCATATAGTAAAAGAAAAAAGTTATCACCATGTCAGTAAATAAACCCCTTTTCTTGAACATGATCAGTTAAGTGGATTTTTTTTGCACCCCAAAACCCCCTCCCAACGCCGGCCTATGCTGTCAAGATCTCGATATTGATCGATTGACAATAAAAATAGAAAAGAAGTAGTAGAAGAAGGAAGGAGAAATATAAAGACAAACTCGCTTTCTCAGTCTAGCTTTCCCGAATTCCGATTCTCTGTGACTGTTTCCTGCCGCCTGCCTTACCGTGATGCTTTGCTTATGACCGTTTGGAAACTTCAATGTTGGGCAACGCCCACCCGACCTTTGCCTGATCCTAATCCCGATGAGTGTCACTCACTCTTCGCTGGTGCCTCCCTCACGCCAATATCTTGTTGGCAACGCTTGTTCTTGGTGGCTTCTGCAAGATATCTCGAGAAGCTAGCTGGCTGCCTACAAGCCAGCAAGGACGCGCAGCTTCCATGCAAAGCTCTCATTCCCAATGGGCCTGACGGCGCAAGTGACCCACTTCTGCCAATCCTCGGCTGAATGGAAGATGTCGCCTGTCGAGTGTCGCGGTGCTGCTCTGCTCTGCTCTATCCCTGCAGCTTGGCCATTTGGTCCAGAAGCTCTTGCAACACATCGTCGTCAATCTTGTCAGCAATGGAGGGAATGAGCGTCTTTGCTTCTTCAGCGCTATCGCAGCATAGAGAGCCTGTGCATAGTAGAGGTAGAGAATGTGTTAGCAACGCAGCATTCAGTTTACGGTAGGAAGCATGGATCCGAATTCGCCAAAAATCCTAATCCTTCTGCAACAGTGCTAGCCTCGGCATTGAAGCATGTCTGCGTCTCCAGTGCATTCGCATATCTCTGGATACACATAGTTGCAATGTATATTCCTTTCCGGTCCTTGGACCACCAGGCAAGAGAAAGCGGGAGACGATGAGAGACGCAACACCGCCACGTACCAATCTGCGCACGCTCAAACTTGTTGAGCTGCTTGTGCGAACTCAGCAAGCGCTCGACCGCCTCGACATTCTCCTTTTGCTTGAAGCGCGCAAACGCATCGAGGTAGTCAATCGTCTTGACGAGGATTTCTGACTCTTGGAAGTTCTTGCGGTCGTTGCGACGCTTGGCAATCAGCGCATTGATAACGAGCGACGCCTCGGACAGCGTCAGCGTGTCAACGTTTTCGAACTCGCCCAGCTTCAGCTCTGCTCCGGCCTGCTCGTCGCCGCGTGCCACGGGCTTGGGCCGCGAGGTGGGTGGGCGCCGCGGACGCGACTGTTGGCCGTTGCTTGCGGGGTCTTGGTCGGCCATTGTGCTTCTCGTGTGCGTGCCAGGGGTGTATTCGGTTGCGTGGAGCAGAGGTGGAGCGAGAGCAAAGGAATGGCAGACAGTCGCGATGACTTTGGTTCGAGGAGCGGGCCACGACGGAGGGAGAGAGCGAGTGCTCGTCGGGGAGAAAAAGAGAGAGCGTGGAAGCAGCGACAAATGGTGGGGGTTGAGAACAAGAGGGGCGGAGGAGGGTGCAAAGACCCTTTTGGTTGCGCGCGTCGGGTGCGAGCGATGGCGACTGCTTATTCGGAGACGACGACGGTATAGATGTTATGAATATGTATCGGTGAGCAATGCAGTGCAGTTCCGACGTCGGGGTCCAGAGCTGCTCGTGGGGAGGAGGCGATGCGACGCGGGTGGATGGGTGAGAACGGGTTCTTCAGAGGCAGAAGAGAAGAAGTCTCGTCAGAAGTGCAAGTCACTCTGAAAGTGCCAAAGCTACCTAGATACTACTATGTACCTAGGTAGATACTTGCAGTAAGTATCTACGGTGCTTGAGTGCCAGGGCGCTATACTATGTAAGGACCTACCAGCCGCACCCTGGCCCCCCGAGCCCGGGTGTAAATTGGACGGTCCAATGCCCTGTGTGTTTAGGATATGTCTTTATTCTCACATGCACTTGCTCAACTCACTAACTCAGGGGACGAATTGCTTCACTCTTGATCTCAGCTTTCCGCGCAGGCCTATAGTTAGGCCGTATTGGGTCTCTCTGAAGCACTCTATCACTATATCTTGGTCTCCTCTACACACGTCCTCACTTCCCTCGACTCCAAGATCATAATCAATCAGTCTCTTGTCCTCCTCATCTCAACCACAGAAGCCTGCTGGTCAAGGCTAAGTGAATACACAAGTCTTCTGTCATCATGTAAGTGAAGATCATCCATGAGAGCTGCCTATTCCACCCAGCCCTAACACCTCTTAGGACTGTCTTCGCGCTCATGATCATCAACAAGGCCGGCGGTCTCATCTATAACCGCACGTTCCAAGAAGGCGGACTCAACCAGCTCAGCTCAAACGACTATCTGGTCATAGCAGGCACATTTCATGGGTACGATGCTCTGCCCACCAGTCTTCTGGCGTCCTTGAAGACAGACGAAACCCCCCACTTCAGAACAGTAGCAAAGGGTCTCCCGCTTACATGAAACATGACAACAGAGTCCATGCCATCACCACACGCCTCAACCCAGTTAAACAGCCCCAAACAATAACACCTCCCGGTGCCATCCCTAATCGGCCCGAGCCGCCATCTGGCCTTGAGGTTATGGAGACTGAAAACTTCCGCCTGCAGTGCTTCAACACCATGACAGGCACAAAGTTTCTGGTATTCACAGACACGACGCAGGCCAACGTGGACGTAACTACGCGCAAGATCTACGAGCTGTATGCGGATTACGTAATGAAGAATCCCTTCTACCAACTCGAGATGCCGGTGCGGTGCGAAATGTTTGACCGGAAGCTCAATTCATACATACGCGAGATCAACAATAGGTGATGCTGTACAGGGTGGAGGTATGAAAAAGGAAAACGGCGTTGTTCGGCGTTCTGCATTTTGGTTGAACTTTCATGACTTGTACGGTCAAGAACATGTAGCAGGTTTGTTCAGAGAATACCCCCTATAGAATTCATCAGCTCTTCTTATTGAGTGTTCTACTATGGTACAACTCGGGATATAATGCAAGTGAGAGCCCAAGGCATGTCAGCGCCAAAAGCATTTCATAAAAGTCTAATTCCCTTGTGACCCATGCGACTATGTAGCTTTCAGCGTAAAGCCATCTTCCAAGACAGACTGGATCTGGACTGTCAGATCAAGAAATGTCCATCTTATCGTCACCCTTGTCGGCATCCTTCTTGTCGCTATTCGGGGCGCCGCTGCCGTTGCCGTTGCCGCTGCCGCTGGGCTCGCCGTTCTTGTCCAGCAGTGGTTTCGATGACTCGTCCTCTTCCTTGACTGCGTCGAGCGATGCCTTCTGTGCCGCTTCCGCCTCTTCTCGTGCCTGCTTGTCCCGACGCGCCTGCTCCTCCTCCATGCTCATACGGAGAGCCAGCGCCAATTCCGGGTCGTTGTTGGGATCGAAACCAAACTCGCCAAAGTCGCCACCGCCCTCGCCAGCACCAGAGGCACCAGCACCTGCACCCTCGCCGTGCATTATTGGGGAGCCAACCAGCTGGTCAGAGAGCAAGCCAACGCCCGCAGGTATCGTTACAAGATGCGAGCCCTCGCCCGACTTCACGTTTTCGTTGAATTTGGCCAACTTCCCGTACGTCTCGCTGCCCTCCGTCTCGCCAAACAGAACAAAGTCGACCGATGTGTTGACCTTCTTGAGCTTCTTGGCGAGGCTGACGAGCGCCTTTTCCGAGTCTTGGACGGGCGAGCAGACAAAGGCCACAATGCGTTGCCGTTGCGTCTTGTTTTGTCGGTGCTTGAGGGCGAGCTATTGGGTTGTGGTTCAAATGTTAGCTTAGTCGGTCTGTTTCGTTCCATAATGGTAAATGCAAGCATATTAGGGAACGAGATGAGCAGAAAGCACCTACACTTGCAACCTGGATGCCCGTAGCTAGATTGACTCCGCCACCAATCTTCTTCTGTGTCCGGTGCAGTCCTTCGAGAATACGTCCTTGCTCTGTTGTCAACGTGCTGAGGACCTCTGGTGCCGCGCCGCCCATGCTCATGAGGCCGACCGAGGATTCGGGGTTGCTCGTTGTGATGGACTGGAAGAGAATGTTGACGGCATCGCGTTGTGCGCCGAAGCGAGTAGGTGCGTAGTCTCCGTTACGGCTGTGCTCGCTGTTGTCAACAACGATCATGACCGCCTCGAGAACCATCTTGGCTAGGTGTGAGTGTGTTTGGCGAAGAAGACGAGGTTACGCCAGTTGTCGGGAGGAGTCGCAGATTTGTAGGAGGCTGCTTGGTCCAAATGACAGAGGAGAGAGACGGGGGTCTTGCACTTTCACGAGAGTTGGACAGGAAGCTGAGACGGTGGTGGTCGGGTTATTGGAAGGTGGTAAGTAACTTGGAGGTGTTGCAAGGTGAAGGTCGGCCGCTGCACGGCAACTGGAAGCTCCAAAAGCCATTCGTAAGGCGGGTTCAGCCTAGGCGGCGTCCACAGCGTCACAGCCAGAGAGCCCAGAGCAACCAGGGGGGGGGGCCTTGTCGCTGGCTCCACGGGCTTTAGCGCATCCGAGATGGCAGTAAGTACCCACTACACCACTACCCTGTCACGCTCTGCTACTATGTAATTGCGCCTGGGCTCGTTTTGTTTACTTCCTGTTGCTGACGGCCTCACACATGCACATCCCACTCATTCATTCGCCCAACCTATCGCTTTGCCCTTCCAGACACACACGCAACGACTACGGCAATCGCTACCTTGCATACCAAATTACCGCCAACAATTAGCATTTTGAAGATCATCTAATCCCGATATGGCGCCTCCTCAGGGTACAAAACGCAAGTCAGATGAAGGCTTATTAACAACCAGCCCAGGCGAAGGCGTCAATGAGGGCTCGGCAACACCAGGAACCATTGTCAGGAACCAGACGCCAAACGCCCAACAACCCCAAAAGAAGCAAAAGAGAGGCATCACCGTAGCCCAAAAGCAGGCTCTCATCGACAATCTCCAACTCGAAAGTAGGTATCATTCTCATTTCGCGTCGCTTAAAGGAGAAAGAAAAAGACTATCTGACCCTGACGCGTTGGAATAGTCACTGAGCGTGCACGCAAACTGCGAGCACAATACAATCTCCAGGCACAGGGTCTGCGGACACGTATAGAGATACGCGTTAATCGGATTCCTGGAGCCTTGCGCAAGGCCAAAATGGGAGATCTTGCGGACAAGTACCAGAACGGCCAACAGCCACAGTTGGCCAAAGCCGTGCCCACGGCAGCTCTCCCGTCAGCGGCGCCCCGGGCTGGCTCATGGCCGCCGCCCGTGCCTGAGAAGGACCACCCCCGAGCGCGTTCAGACGCGCCACGCGCAACAGCAGGAGCCCATTCGATAGCATCATCCCGCCCAGGGCCGGGTAGATCCCCCCAGAAAGCTAGGTGCGACTCCTCGAAGCCGTATACTCAGGGGCTCTCTTGCATTAACATGTCCAGTGAGGGGGCGTTAGGTCACAAAAGGAACCACGGCGGTGAGAAGGCCTCTCCGAGGAAAAGAGTAGAGTCTACGAGGACCACCACGGTCCTATCACCCGCATCAGGAAACGTTCGTCCTTTGCCGAAGCATACACCTGGTGGCAAGTCCTTTACCACCATGCGGCCAACTCCTTCCGCCGAGAATATCCGCAGCCCGCTCAAGCCGCCTGCGAAGCAATTCAGCACTCCCAAGGTTTTCAGCAAGTTGGCCGAGAAGGCTCGTTCAGCGCGCAAAGACACCGAGGCCAGACGCCTTGACGCAATGACACCCAGGGCGGTTGACATAGCGCCAATTACGATGTCAACCAAGAAACCCGTCATCAATTCAGAGCAGAGGATCCCCATGGGCGCTCCCACAGTAAGACCTCGACGGAGAGATAGCGACGCTAGCGAGTCTACTGTGAGCAGCACCAGTACGGTGACGAGGAAGACAGCAAGATCAACCCATGCAAGGAACGGTGTCCTGGGCCCCATCAAGAGAGGTGCTAGTGGTGCTGGAGTGACCAAGAAGACGGCCGCCAGCAGGGCAACCGGAGCTTCCACGGCTACTGCCAGAAGTTTGAGGAAGAGAACTTTGATCTCGGAAAGACACTAAATCTCAAGACAGTGGTGGCAGGGCAATTGTCTAGCCAGCACATACTATGTAACGTCTTGGCCGGGTGAACAGGGGCTACATGTCAATATTCAGGGACATTGCACCTTCAGTCTGGGCTGGGCTGTTCAACGTTTGTTTGGGAGCATACGGTATTGTGAGCTGCGTATAAGAGAGCCGCGCACCATCACAATCCACAACGAGAGCATAGCTTCAACCGATCCATAGTTTTAATGCATATCCGACTTGCTATGCTGGTCCAACCACAAACCCAATACGTGTGTCTTTTATAGAAGATATGTATCCACAAAACAACGTCTTGGTACAATCTCTAGCCAGCACTTGCAGCATCAGCCTTCTTCTTCTTCTTGTCATCCACAAACTCGATGTTATCCTCGGGTATCTGCTTGTACTTTTCGAGCAAGAATTCCTCAATCTCATCGCTCACGTCTCCCTGGACAACAATCTCTTCACCGCCCGAGGGGGTCTTTGTGACACTGGAACCCGTAGCAAACTTCTTGCCAAACTCCTTTGCGACTTTCTTGAGCTCGAGGTCAAAGGCCTCGAGGCCAGACACAGCCGTGACAAACTTGCGCTTGTTGCGCTCAATGCGCTTGATGATGACGGTGCTCGAGGCGAGCTTGTCAGCCTGCTTTTGCTGGGCGGCCTCTGCCTTTGCCGTCTTTTTAAGAGCGTCCTTCTCGGCGCGCTTTTGGGCTTCGACAGAGAGGTCGGCTGTTGAGGCTGCTAGGGCTTCTATTATGATGAAAGGAGGAATAGTCAATACGATTGTCATGTCTTATGGCTGGCAGCAACAGCAGAGGGTTTCGTACCAGGTGACCATATGCTCTGGTAGAGATCAGGGTGAGTCTTCCCGAGCCATTCCTGGCATTTCTTTGAGGTCCCTCCATATTCGCAGTACTAGTTTTGCGTTAATAATCGTGTCAGTCGAGGAGCTCGTTATTCGGAAAGGCAAGAAATGATTTGTACCTCTGGTGGTAGTGTGCAAACTGTCCAGCATAATCAGTCAGTTTGTGGATCGATCAAAGACATGGTACCATCAATGGCTTGTGGAGGTGAGGATGGAGAACATACCTTTGCAGTAGAGCACCTTCTGAGCCTGTGGCTCGATAGGTGCCGAAGACTCCACTTCAGCCATGGCAGCTAATGGTATAGGCGGCTGCTGACGATGTTGCCGTTTTATCGTGTTGTATGTCAATGTCGCATAGAATGGCTTCGAGACTATCACGGCCGAATTGTTGGCTGAACGAGGCCAGGCGCGGGGTCGCCCTTGGGCTGTGCCCCGCCATTCACCACTTTGCTTGTCTGCCCTTTGTCGGAAGAGCATGGGGACGTCACAGAGCAGGGGTCTGGGGTCAGACAGCCGGGCAATTAGGTAACCATGCTTATATAAGAACTACCAGGCAGCTCAATTCAAGGTGTGGGGTCAGAGTACCTAAGTACTGTTCTGATTTCCTTTCGCTTTGTCATCTCTGCAACCTTCACCACCGACAAGGTCGACAACAGCCGCCCGGTTTATTTCATCTTGACGGCGTCATGATATGTTTTTGCGGTGCGAGACCAAGTGACAACATGACATGGAGACTTCAGCCAATCACCGCTGTCCTCATTTACTTTGCCTTGCTTCTAGCCGAACTTTGAGAGACAAAATGGCACTCTCGTCATACGGCATCTTTGCAACAGCCCAAACGAGGCCATCGAGGCGAATTTCCTGCGCGCCGGTTCAGGCCGAGCGGCTACAGAAACTAATTGTCTCAAAACATCAAATCCTGCGTGCTCGTGAAGAATTGGTTTCCGGCGAGAGGTGAACGGTGGTGATTTGGTCTGTCTTCACCGCTCCGTGTCCGATATCTATCTGTTTGTTTGTTTGTTTGGTGTGATGGCGTTTCCAAGCGAGCTATTAACCTTCCTCGGTGATAGCCACCTTTCATGAGATATGTTTGGTTGTGCGAGCCTAGCAGATATGCCTCGATTTCTTCTTTGCCGAACGGGCCGAGGACGTCGGCTCAGATGAGCCTTGTTGGATGTGCATGGCGAGCCTAGATTTGCCAAACACTTGCATAGATGCTAGAGGTGGCATCTGTTATGCATCCACGTATTACATCCATCAGGCTCAATTGCAGGTTCCGACATCCCCAGATATACTGATCCACTGTCTTCATACTGGTATCTTGTGCTCGCAGCCACTCACCGGCCTTCGACCATCTTCTAAGCGGCCCGCCGGGGTGACATTTCCAAGGACGCAACTTAAGCGCCCACCTTGAGGCGCCTGCAGGCTTCGTTGGGTGCCCATTGGCCAATCTCAAGTGTGGCTACTCCTGTCCACTCTGCAAGAGGGTGGCATTGGCACCCCACCCACCAACTTACCGCGCGCCAGCCAGTCGATTCCTGTTGTCTGCCTCGACCAAATTCAATACATTCTCCTGATTGGGTTTGTCAACAGCATTGCAACCCTCCTGATCGCTGCGCAGTGTCGTGGACACGCGGTGGGAACCGTCCTCATTGCTAGTCTGGCAGTCTGGGTAGCACTAGACCTCAAGCGGTACGTGTTGTCCTGCTTCTGCAATGCTGCTGCATGTCATATTCGAGGCCGTCAGCGCAGGGGATGTGGAGGCTTGTCGTCCTCTCACCTTGTCCCTGTCCAATGTGAGCCTCGGCCTTGCCCGAGAGACGCATCCAGTCACACTTGCGCCTCTGCATCTGGCCGAGTCCAAGTCGCCCGCTCTTGTCTTGGGCACGTTGCTAGCCGGTTGACGGGGAAGCTGTGGGCTGCTGCATGCACCAAAGAGAAAAGTGGGCGCCTCAGCACATGGCAAGACTCATCCATCGTCTGGTTCATAAAACCAACTGTATGGCCACAGTTCCTCCGGAACAGCTTCACTTTTCCTCATTCTCTTCTCCATCGTCGAGCTTCGCTGTGCGAGGCATCCTATCGTTAGTCGGGGGTTTAATAATCTCGTCTCGTTTTTTCTGTTTCCTTTCCTTCCTACTCGATTGTTTTCCCGGCGCAGGGCGTCGTATCTCGTCTCACCCCCGCCCCCTCCCTCGGCCTTAGTTGGATTCTTTTTTTATCATAGGATGACTGCAGTTGTTCGTGCATGGTAGCTGCGATATTAAACGAATATAACGAAAATGGCTGATCTCTATATCCTACCACAAACCACATATCGAGCCCCCTCTCCGCAGGGTCGGAGACGGGCTCATGAGCTTAATACAATAATAGAGGATGACCAGGAGGATGATGTCTCGCCCATCCGATCACCATTCGTGAGGAAGACAATTGCCAGAACCACAGGCAGGGCACAGGACCGGGACAAGATTCAGGCGTGGCTTGCTCCTCTCGGACCTATATTCAATGACGACGCTCTGACCCCCAAGGGCTTTCCCACGCCACGGGGCCGTCACTTCATGACTGCGCCCACCCTGCCTTCTTCTCCATCGACCGCCTCCTTCTCCGGTGAAGAAGTCAGCTCGCAAGGCTCATCGTACAAGGGCGATTCGTGGCAACGATCTAGCGTCATGACCGATGTTACCGAATTCGATGATGTCTACGGCGTGTCAGACCAAGAGAGCGAGCCCGAGGTCAACAAGAGAAGGTCATCCCGGAAATCGAGACATTCAACCACGCACTTTGACGAAGCCAGAAAGTCGCTCCCGCAGCTACACATACCGAATGAGTCGCACTTGGACAGCGTAGTGTGGTCTCCAGCACGACCAAGCCTCAAGACCAAGATTATTACCTCACCAGTACCTCCCACGCCACCCTCCGCCGTAGCCATGTCTCCAGCCATGTTGTCCTTCATGAAGGCCCAACATGCTCAGACCATTCCAACAATCTCGGCTCCGCCATCTCTGGACGGTTCTTTGGACGGCAGTTTGACATCGGAGCAGCTGGCCGCTCTGACTGCGCCCACAACTCCCGTCATGGCTGGCGAGGATCCGCAGGACAGCGGCGATTGGGCTGGGGTGCAGCTGCAACCCGGTGCCATGGAGACGTTGCAGGCTCTTTCTGGAGCAGAATCAGGAGGCGAGGAGGAGGAAGTGCAACAGCGCCACCGCCATGACCAGATTATTGAGGTTCCTGCGCCGTCCATGGCCGACGCACGCCCAACACGCCCAACACGGCCCCGTCTGCTCACCAGCAACATCTCGAGAACGTCCTTTGTCCTTTCTCCCGCCCAGCAGAGGTCCTCGCAAGATCTTACCAAGCTTGACATCCCATCCCCAGGCGGCTTTTTCTCTGGGCTCTCTCCACGGTCTCGCTCGACATGGCACTATGGCACCTCACCTGCAAAAGATATCATCCCTCCTACGTCGACGACTGCCGAACAATTCTACCGTGTTCCTTGGTCTCGTGAAGACGCGCCACCTGTTCCTTCTCTACCCCAAGGACGTCGGCGGCCTTCTATTATCACGAGCGGCGATTACTCGGACGAACCTGTGGAGCAAGTCATTGAAATGCTTGGCACCGCCAGGGAGGAAGAGGTACTTACGGCCATGCGCATCAAGTCTCCCGTCACTGCCATCAGAGTCCCGCAACCGAATGCGACTTCTGCTGTCATCGTCGAACAAATCATGTCGCCTCTGTCTCCGAGAGATGACGTCGCAGTGACGGAGATTGTGGTGGACTACGATCCGGAGTATGCACGCAAGCAACAGGAGATTGCCAACTCCCACATTGACCGCACGGAGGTATGGCTGCGCGCACAGTTCGCTTACCTGCGAGGTGTGGGCTTTGAGCCATCAGAAGCAGAGGCAGAAGACGTCCATTCGGAGAAAGCCAAGGTGAAGACAGCCGAGGAGTCGAACGCCAGTGGCGAGGAAGCTGACCGAGCACCAACACCACCTCCCAAGGACGGTGAGCAAGCCAAACTCGCCAGCGGCCTTACTCGCAAGAAGACTGTGCGTTTCACCAACCAAGTCACTGCTGGCTCTCCAGTTGAGTCCAACATGCCATGTGACTTGCCTTCCAAGTTGCTGAAGCAGGAATCCACCTACTACCGAGCTTTCCAGTCCATGATCGTCAAGGCCACTCAGTCTGATGCTTTCGTTTCGCGGTCTCCACGCTTTGAAGCCCTGCAGGCTCAGCGCATTTCCCTTCGTGAGCAGCACCGTGCACAGCTACTCGGCAAGTACCAACTAAGCGTTGTTCCTCAATCCGCCAAGAAGCGCATGAGCGCCAATGTTGCCCGTGGCGACGATGTCATCTTTGAAGACCCCGAGAAGATGCGCGCCGAAAAGGAAGCTGAAGCTCTCAAGCAGATAGCCACCGCCAATTGGCACGTGGCAGCCACCAAAATGTTGAACGGCGGCCGCCTAGTCTGCGCACCTGTCCACAAACGTTTGGCACGCCTGTCGCTCGCTCCTGGCGCCGCCGCGGGGCCGAAGCGTCTGCGCATCCTCGATCTCGGCGGCCAATCAACGTGCGACTGGGCATGGCACGCAGCTCACCAGTACCCAAACTCCAAGGTGTATACCGTCACCACCAAAGCCATCCGCCAGCTGTCTAACGCCAACGTGCGCGGGCCCCCCAACCACAGACAAGTTGCGGTGGCGAGCTTTGCTAAGCTGCCCTTTGACAATGATCAGTTCGACCTTGTTTCCGCGCGCGAACTACACAGTATTCTCAAGAATTCGGACGTCATCGATGCCGAGGATGAGTGGGACGCTTGTCTCCGTGAGATTATGCGCGTGCTCAAGCCAGGCGGCTACGTCGACTTTAGTGTCATGGACTCGGACATTATCAATGCCGGGCCCTTGGGCCTTGCAAAGAGCGTCGAGTTTGGGTTCACCCTCAAGACACTTGGCTACGACCCTAGCCCTTCTAAAAACTTTGTCTCTCGCCTGGATCGCGCTGGGTTTGAGGGTATTCGCCGCGGATGGGTCATGCTTCCCCTGGGTCCCAAGCCAGTCGAGAAGCCCGGTCCCGTGCGATATGCACCAGTCAACACCACCCAGACATCTTCTCCTGCCCCAACCACGTCTGAGCTCACCTGTCAACAAGAACAACAAGAATTCGGCAGCACTGACAACGCAGCCGCCGTGGCAAGTGTAGCGGGGACATGGAGCTGGGAGAGGTGGATTCTGCGTTGTGAAATGGAAAAGGCCGCGGGCGAAGTGCACAGCGGATTCAAGCTCGCCGACACGGTGTCGACGGACGGCGGCGTCATGAAGGAGGCCGGTAAGAGCCTCGACGGTGTGGCGGCTGTGATTAGTGAGGCGCGGGCTTGCGGTGCTGGATTGCGCTTGCTCAAGGGGTTTGCGCGCAAGCCTGAGAGGAGAAGCTCGGATCTTGATGATCTTATGGGGACGATTGATATGATGCTTGACTTTTGATATGATGATGATGATGGCAGAAGGGAAATGAAAGCGGTGGGAGGGTGGCTGAGGACATGGATGATTGCAAATGGTATATACGTACATATATGCATGCATATATACTCGCTTCTCCTAGTGAGATTATATAAACTCTTGATCTCCTCGAACTTGTCCTTCATGCGGTTGGTGATTAATATGCATGACAATAGTACTGAGCTTTTGTTTATGAAGACGGAAAAATGAGCGCAATCAGCCTCTGGCCTGAAGAAGTATCTTGCTCCATGCTTCCCAGCACATCCTTATACCATGCCATGCCTTGATGCGTTTCAAGAGTCAATATAGCGTTCTAAAACTTCTTACAGCACTTGAATTGTTCAAATCATCACCCAGTTCTTCCGAATGAGAAAGAAGGACGCAATCGCAACATTGTCAAAAGGTACAGTAGTCTTATTCTCATGCCATGTGGTTATGGGGGCAAAGCTTTGTGGTATCAAGGTTCTTTTACTTCTTTCACCTTTTGACAGAACAAGAAATGAGCCAAAACCTCCCTCCGCCTCCTCCCATGAAAAAGGAAGAAACCAAATGTCCCCGATGTGGAAAGAGTCCACGAGCGCTGCCATGACCACAGGTTTTTTCTTTGTTTTACCCTCTCCCGTGACGTTTCGCAAATCAATCAAGCAACTCATCGCAGACAAACATGTCGATGAGATTGCGTCTGGTGAATATTGATGAGTCTTCCTAGTCCAATACAATAGCTGCTCCTCTCGACATACCACCTCCCGCTCCACCACCACCTCCGACAAACGACGGACCACCATCACCAGCAGCACCCGTAGCCACGGACGCAACGGCATCGCTAATTGCCCGTAAAAGCGCTCCGATGCCTTCGGTGGAAATCCTGGTGGTGGCAGAGCTCCCGAGACCGTGCCATCCTCCTGGCGTCATGCGACTCGTAAAGATGGGCTGCAGGGCGCGATCAAATTCGTCGAAAGTTGTAACTTGATTGGAAATCCGCTGCACCTCCCACCATTGCTCTTCGCCCCGAGTCTTGACCGTGATGCCGAGTCGCAAGCTGCGCAGCGCAGACTTGTTGTTGTTGCTATCATTATTGGCGGGTGTCTTGTTGGCCGTAGGGAGGTCAAAATGGAGAGCAAACCGGTCCACGCCATGATGGACTATCTTGAAGGTTCCCTGGCCATTTTGAAAGACGGTATCCCAGGCACTCACCATGTCGTCCAGGGCGCGATGGAGACGAAGAGTCAGTACCAATATACGTGGCACCCTCTCCACGCCCATAGTGGAGTTGAGGATGCTTTTGAGCATTTCGATAATGCGTATATGGGGGTTGTCTGGCTCGAGAGTGATCTTGAGCTGCTCTTGGGCGACCAGTTCGAGTTTGACTTTCCACCGCTTGCGAACGGACGAAGTAGAGGCACTCTCACTCATGTCGCCATAAGTGAAGACGAATTGGCAGAGAGTAAGACTTTCAGACTGGACCACGTCTCCGCATGCGCTGATGGAAGTCACAAACTCCACAAGCCGATTTATAGCCTTAATGCGAGTGGCAATAAGTGGAAGACATGATTCCCGCAGTGTGCGTCGGATCTGCATAATGAAATGGCCAGCTTCGGCATCGTAGCGGACATCACGGTCCACGTGCTTCTTTTTAATCAAAGAGAACATGGACTTGTCCTTGACTGTTACTGTGACTTCTTGCAAAACCTGAGGCTGGCCGTTGGGGCCACTGACTTCGTCTCGGTACCTCAACTTGATATACTCCCCAGCCCACGAAGGATTAGATTTCGAGGCATTTGGAGACGGCAGTTGTTGCATGACTGCGCCTACCTTGAAATACATTTCCGGTAACAGGTTTGCATGAGATAGGGGCGAACCTGCTATAGTAAACCCACAGGCGGGATTTCCGCTGCTGTCACGTTTCCGTATCCAGTCCATGCGCGCACACATGGTGAGGTTGGCCGTGTTGGAAAGCACCGAAAAGAATTGAGTTGACAGTTCAGGGTTCAATGACTTGATGGGCAGTGCATGGTAAGACTTGATACGAGTAGTCGGCTGACTGGGAATATTGCTGGCTCGCGCATTGGCCAAGTGACTTGTTGGTCTGCTGGAGGTTGCTGACGAGCCCATCTTGGCTGGGTGAGAGCCATCGTCCGTGCTATTGTGGGGAGGGGGAAAGGGGGAGAACGTCAGCTTCGTCGGTCAGATACGATCATTACCAAAGATGCTGATACTTACAGTCCAACGAGCCACCAAGTGTCACCAGCCAAGCTCAAGCACACCACAAGGTACCAGGACGGGCCCCAATTCTCTCGCTTGAGCCAAAGAGGCTGACAAGGTTCCCTGTGAGGATGCAATTTCTTGGCTTCGTCCGGCTGTACCGGTCGCTTGCACATAGCCCACCCCATGGGCCTGCCGAGCCGAGCAAGTTCCTCCAGTAGGCTCTGCCACCTGATGCTCTCAATTTGATTGAATCCGTCTTCGACCGCGTCTTTTCCCTTGAGGTTAAGGTGCGCTTCTCTCCGACTTATGACTGCCTTGGCCGGCTCGAAGTAGAAATTTCCAGTGACGGTGTTTAACCGGATGGTTAGTGTTTCAGAATGCGTAAGTTGTACTGCTAAGTAGGATTGCGATGGTTCGGTTTGATGGAGTTTCATAGTAATATTCGTCTCGTGACTCGAATACCGTGGCTTGGACATTAGTCGTTTGCACAGTGAAGTGAGGATGTGCTTGATGTGTTTGCAGATAACCTGTTTCAAGAGCACTTCTGCTGAAATCACCTTCGTGTCACACAATAATTCGTCGTCTGTGACCTCTTTGCCGTCTCGGAACCACCGAATTGTAATGTAACTCGTCGGGTGCAGAGTAGCGCCTGCACCTGCCTGTGGCGTCTTGCCGCTATTAACACCAACAATGATCCAGCTCTTCGGCCCAGCATTGGCATCGGGATTTGTTCCGGTTCCAGGATACCGTTGCGCCCAGTATTGTATGCAAAGAGCTCTATTTAGAGGTTCGACCCTGAGGTTGTCGATCCAGTGTTGTTTGCTTAGCAGAACTGCCTGTCGTTGAAGCTCGCGGATCTTGTATGTGAGGACATAGCCATGGAGAAAGTCATAGCACCCCTTCAGCCCATCACGGGCTAGGGCATCATTGACACTGGATTCAACAAAATGCCACACCTTGTCGTCGAGTTCTGGTGGAGTGGGAAAGAAATTAAAGCGAAAATCAATGAACCACCACTGACTCTCCGGGTCGTCGTTCGCTATCGTGAGGTCAACCTCAAACTCGCCCTCAACTTTGAATGTAGCTCGACCATTTGCAATGCTGAAGTTTCTGAACTCGTACGGTCTCTTCTTGTAATCGTGGAGATTGAGACGGAAAGACAGCAACGTGTTGAGCTCAGCTACCCAGTTTTGGATCTCTTCGGCCTTGAGCGCGGGTGGAGGGATGAAAGCAAACTGTCAAAGAATCAGCACAAGCTCAATGAAAATGGTGTAGTGAAATAGGACTTACGTCAGGCATCCAATCCGCACGACCCGTGGACAAGACCTGCAACGCGGTCTTGATGTCGGGATCGGGCAGGCGGGCACCATATAGGTTTCTTTTGATATGTCCCATGCGGTCGAGAATCATGTCGTACTTTCGTAACTGCTCCAACATGTGAGAATGTAAATCGATCAATTTACTGACTTGGCCCGACTTTCTGCTCCACTCTGACATGACAAGCGCCTTTGTCCATTTCGTATGTAGCTCATTGAGAAATCCCAAAAGGTTGGCCTTCTTGTTCTGGTTTTCTTCCGAGTTATCTTCTTGAGTATTCGCTGTATTACCATTGATGGCTGCCTGTAGTGGTGGTTTTCTCGCTAGTTCTTCTATCTTTGTCTGTAGGTCATTGTGCGACTTTTGCGCAAGGCGTTGAAGAATAAAAGGGAGAGGGAAGAAATTGGCGGTAATATGTGCAATTTCAGGAGGAAGTGAGCTCAAGATAGTAGTGTCGGCAGCATTGGGGCCTGCTTGAGCTTGCTGATGAGGGTTCACGTCCCCATTGACCATGGGAGTGCTGGTGATGGCGACTTGCTTGGATTTGTTCGGAGATGGCTCCCGTTTATCCATCGCGCCATTGGCGAGCTTGATATTTCTGTCATGATTGTTGCGGACAACTGCCCCATTCTGTGTTGCACCAATATCCATGTTGACGGAGGTCCCCAACAGCCTTTCCTTGACCTGGAGGGCGAGGACCTCATTCGCGAGCTCTCACCCTGCCACTCTCGAATACCCCTTCGTTTTGCGCCCGACCGGAGAAGAAGATGACAGATCGCAACCGTTCCAAGTTTCAGGAAGGATCAAACAGTATATTGTCGACCACAGCGGTGAGCTTGACCGCCACACCACCGGGTCGCGGGGCGCGAACTGCGGATTGCGAGACCACGACCGAGTCGCAAAGCCAACCGCAGCCGCGACGTATCCGAGAAAAACCGCCGCTGTCGTCCTTGGGGGTATGGAAAGCGTTAGAATCTGAATTTGCGGTGGAAAGCGCGCCGTCCGTAGTGCAGCCCGAGCAGGCGCACCTTCGCAAGGTGGGCGGAGGAGCCGCTCACTCGGTTGTCGTTCGCCGCGTGCGGCGGTGGGCAGCGCAGGAGGTTGAAGAGTCTCCAACTTGTCGCTATGGATGGTCCCGAATTTGGCGCTGAGGGACAGTGCGACTGCTGGAAGCTTTTTCTTCGGAGTATGTTTAATGGCGCAGTATATTTTCTGGTCGACGAGGTGAGGCGTGGGACAAAGGGCGGTAGACTGATGATGTCGGATTTGAAGGGCTAAAGGTTGGCAGTTTGCTAGATTGATGTGAAGGGTCAGGTCGAGACCGGGGTGGCACGCAGACACGCTAGCGCTAGCTAGGTATTGCAAAGAAGCCCAGGTCTTTGACGAGGCAACGCCAAAACCTGGTGGGCAATAACTTACTTGCTGGGCAGCGAGGCGGGTACATAGTACATCGGTGGATACCTGGGTACCTCGGTATTACTGCCTTTACCTAAACAAGCTAAAGAAACCATTCCGAATCCAGTTACCGACCTTTTAACCCGCAGGCTGCAGTTAGGGCAAGAAAAGTATACATAATACAGCTACATAGTATTATTCCTTAAGAGCTGCATAGCACTTACTATATAAGTACTGACTGATATATACATAGCTGTGGGTGAATATATTATACCTTTGCTTTTCTGTAACGAAAGTTGATTCTAAATGCTTGCCCGAAGAATTACCAGATATTGCTTTTATACATCTGATAACCAGCGAGTTATCCCTCTTACCAATCTCTTCCACAACCCACAGGTGGAGATTAATCTCATTATCTATCATTCATTCCCAGCTGTTAATTCCTTAAACCTGGTGAAGAGCCCCCTGCTGCCTAGGATAACGTTGTGATGTGCTAGATAGCAGATCGGGCCTGCGAGATGATTTGTACATGACTATCAAAGGAGACTACTAAAGCTAACAGACAGAAGTCGTTGAAAATCGTCAATTGACAAAGCATCCAGATTTGTAGTACAAGCACATGAAAAAAAAGCTGGACAGTGCCATATGCCTCCCAAGTGTGATGTTAAAAACCAGATGAATTGCATCATAACCAGGAACCATTCTTTCTATCACTAAACTCTGGCTTTTGGTCCTTGCTTTAGGGATATCCTTTCTTATCATCTCGCCAATATCTGTTGCTGCTTTATTATGGGTTGTGTCGAAGTATGCGGTATGAGAGACTGTTTCAGGCGCTATCTCTAGCTAATCATTTCATATATTAGCATTTATATTCCGAGGGCTTATCCACAGCAGCGCAGACAAAGAACACATAGCAGCTCACATTACTTACAATTTGTTTGTTGGCTGCATAGCAGAGGTTGTTGGCCATTGATAGCCTGCAGCATCAGAGAATCGGTAACCATATGAAGCCGTGAAGTCGTCGAGAACAGCTGGACCACGAGATCCTAATGGTATGTTAGTAATTGCGATATATCTCGTATTAACTTTAGAACACTTACCATAAGGATACTCCATAGGGATGATCTCCTTGTTGTCGTCCAGGTAGTGAAGCAGGGGGGTGAAAATTCTCCAGCTTGCGTCGAGCTCATCATCGCGGACAAAGTTAGAGTGATCACCCTTCAGGCAGTCAAGAATGAGCGACTCGTAGGCCTCGGGGATCTTCAGGTCAGAGAATCGGCGTCGGTAGGTCAGGTCAAGCTCAGTAACAACAGTCTGCATGCTCAGACCAGGCAGCTTCGAGTTCATCTTGATGTAAACACTTTCGTTGGGTTGAATGCGCATGACCAATTCGTTACGAGGAATGTCCTTAAAGATTCCGGACGTAACATCCTTGAACTGGACACGGATCTCAGTTTTCTGCTCGTTGAGAGCCTTGCCTGCCTTCATGATGAAGGGAACTCCATCCCAGCGCTCATTCTTGATGTATGCAACCAGGGCGCAGAATGTCGGGCAGCGAGAGTCCTTGGGAACAGTGTCATCCTCCTTGTACGAGGGCTTGCTGCCGTCGAGGGAGCGGCCGTACTGGCCAATAATGACGTTCTTGGGCTCAATGGAGGGAATGGCACGTAGAACTCGGACCTTTTCGTCGCGAATATCCTCCGAGGAGAAGGAGATGGGGCGTTCCATGGCGAGGAGCGTCAGAACCTGCAGCAGATGGTTTTGCATGACATCGCGGACGATACCAAACTCATCGAAATAGCCTCCACGACCTTCAGTGCCGAAAGGCTCCTTGAACGTGATCTGAACGTTATCGATGTGGTGGCGGTTCCATGTAGCGCCAAGGAAAGAGTTGCCAAAGCGCAAAATCAGAATGTTCTTGACCATTTCCTTGCCGAGGTAGTGGTCGATGCGGAAGAGTTCATCCTCCTTCCAATCAGGCTCCAGCGACTTTTGCAGCTCGCGAGAGCTAGCGAGGTCCTTACCAAACGGCTTCTCGACCTGATAGACAGAAGAAAATGTGTCAGCATTGTGAAGCAACAGGGTCGAATCACCGCGCAGGACTCACAATAACGCGCGCAACGCCCTTGGTGGGGTAGCAGCAGCGTTTCAGATGCTGAGAGACGATGGTAAAGACGCTGGGGGGGAGGGCCATGTAAAACAGACGGTGGCCCTCCTTGCGATCCTGCTCAATGTCCTCCAAGTGCTTGTTGAGAGCCTGGAAAGAGTCATCACGGTCATACTGACCGGAGACATATGTGCAAAGGCCGCAGAAGTCCTCAAGTAGTTTCTCCATGTCCTTGGTAGGGGTCTTGATGTATGACTTGACGCGACGCAGGAACTCCTCGTGGTCCATCTTGGTTCGGGCATAGCCAACGATCCTGATGTCTTTGGGCAGGAATTGGTTTCGGTACTTTATTCACTCCGATTAGCCTAGTGCAAAACAATAAGGGGAGGAACCTTTAGGTATTTACTTACGAGGCCAAACAAGGCGGGGAACTATAGACAATCAGCATATCTTCGGCGCAGTTGAAGAGTCGCGGTGCTACTCACAGTCTTCTTCTTAGCCAAGTCACCAGAAGCTCCCAGGACGACGATAACGGTGTTGTCCTTGAGATCCATGGCGCTGCAATTGCAAGACGTCAGTTACGGTGCTT
Source organism: Coniella vitis (assembly GCA_011317545.1). Lineage (NCBI taxonomy): Eukaryota > Fungi > Ascomycota > Sordariomycetes > Diaporthales > Schizoparmaceae > Coniella > Coniella vitis. The sequence continues at coordinate 1,736,863 of WUJK01000003.1, forward strand.
GCAAAAGACGTGCGACGAACGCGCGGTGAAGGGTTGTCGGCGAGTCGGCTGCTGCGCCCAGAAGGCGCTCAATCGATAGCAGCCTCGTCGTTATTGCCGATGCGCCTGTCCTTAGGGCGGGGGTCGCGGGGTTGGATCACTTACGCTGCGGCCGAGTGCAAGTCTGCCATGTTGGTCTGGCGCAAGAGGATATGGGGAGAGGAGATGGAGAGGAGAGCCGCAGAGAGGAATGAGGAAAGAAGATTAGTAGAGTTGAGGCTCTAATTGCTTCTTTTGAGACAGCAGGTAAGGAAGGGCAGGTTGGGAGACAAGATTGTCGTGGCAAGAAAAACGGAGAGGGCGATCCGGGTTATTAGAAGAACGGAGGGCAGGAGCTAGGTGGGAGAAGCTGGGCAGCCGCAGCTTCCGCTTGTCGCGGGGTACCTCCCTCCCGGTACAATAAAGCCGATCAGGGCGAGGGCTGCTAAGGTACCCAGCACTTGACTATGGATTTCCAGTACGTCAGGGTCTCCAAAACGTATTAATGTTCGACACAACAAGATTACTTGCGCGAGGAGTTTTGGCTATGTAGCAAGCCACGTTCTCCATCTTATCGACATAGACATTTTAGATGATGTTTCAGCAGACCACGTAGCGCTTCTACGAAAATATTGAAGCTATTGAGCGTGCATATGCCCTTGGTCTTGCGAGAACAGAGTTAAGAATGATTAGGCCCGCATGTTTCATGGCTCGGCGATATTTTTCCCTGGGGAAGCTGGGTACCATTGTACCATATTTTACTCAGTAGCTGCCGCAGCCTGGCAATTCCCATAGCGCACGCCCGTCCGAGCCATTTCGTGTACAACCACATTTCTTACCTTTCAAAGCGTAGCATCTACGTTAGCATGACAAAATGGAGGGTGGGACGTGATTCCAAACTGCACTGCTGTTCAGGTAGGCTTTTCACCGGGCTATGGAGTTCCAATGACGGAAAAATCGCTCATCCGTCCTGAAAGAACTCCAGTGTGCTATGTGCACACATAGTATCTGCCATTTGGTTATACTATGTACACGAGAAGGCGGTGCCGTGTACACTCCGGTCAAGGGCCCGACATCTGCTTGCTAAAAGGGCAATCCAGCAGACTCTCCGGACAAATTTTGGCGGCATCTAAGGGACTTTGTCAGTTGTTCAGCGTTGCGAAGTTCGGCCATCCCCGAGAGTGCACTATGCGCATTAAGAGACTACAATATAGAGGGTGCAGCCCCGACCCATACATCGAAGCTGTCCGGGCGAGTCGGGCTTTGGCAGCTCAGCTCACCCCATGTGCACCGTGGCAGCGGGATCCTACGCCGCTGTTAGGCTCGAAGAGTGCCAGATAAGGGTCTTCACTCCCACGGGTACAGAGACCACCACCCAATAAATAGTATACACCGCCTCGACAAAGTGCATAGATGTTGGGCATGATCCTATTTGAAGTATTGCCGCCATTTAGGGATATCGGCACAGCAGAATTGAGGTTCCATACCGATTTATCATCACTCCGGTTTTAGGAGATCCGGTTTCACGGTTTCGGAGAGCGAGCAACGGAGCTTCGCGCACCTGAACATTGCATCATATGTGGATACCGAGTAGATGTACGCTCTATGCGCCGCGAATCAACAGCGCCGCTGCCAGCCGCGCTTCTAGGGTGCCGCTTATCAGGCCCTTCGTGGCACAACGCCAGCTGGCAGGGGTTGCGAGTCGACCTGCTTATGTCATCCACACCACGTGATCGCAATAATTTTCCAAAGTGTGCCCTGCCTCGTTTGGCCGCCCCATAGTTTGGAGACGCCTTCGTATTGTCAGCGACTTCAAGACGATCAACCACCAAGTCAATCGCAGCAACCCCAGTTTCCTTTTCCCTTCTATCCCTTCCAAGTGGCACGGAGAGAAATTGAAAGTCAAGATGCCTTCCGAAGCTGGTCACAGACGTAAGTCAAACCTCTGCCACGGCGACCGCTCCGGCGAGATGCACCTGGCGGGCCGTAACCGCGGCTCGAGGGCCTCGGTGGTGCATTTTGCTCAGAACATATTGACTGACGCTTTCCCTCTGCAGTTTACGTCAAGTAAGTTGCATTTCAATGTGCGATCATCGAGGACGATGGGATGTCGATGTGGGGCACAATTTGGAATACACGATGCAGAAGTATAAGATGCGAAGAAGAGCAAGAGAGGGACTGTGAAGCCGATGGACCCGATATTGACGCCGACGTGCCTCATGGGACCCGCGAGAACGATTCGACACAATGATACAAGATCAGCGAGACTGACGAATTGATTGTAGGGGTCGCCACCTGTCGTACCAGCGTAGCCGTCACGTCACCCACCCCAGCACCAGCTTGATCAAGATTGAGGGTGTTGACAACACCGAGGCTGCCAAGTATGTCGTCAAAACCGCTCTCCCGAGATGTGTCTTGGGTCAGAATCTGACAACCATATAGCTTCTACCTCGGCAAGAAGGTTGCCTTCGTCTACAAGGCCCAGAAGGAGGTCCGCGGCTCCAAGCTTCGCGTGATCTGGGGCAAGGTCACCCGCCCTCACGGTACATATCATCCTCCATGGTGCGAAGTCGATTGCGAGAACGGCCAACTAACGTCGTATTCTAGGCAACTCCGGTGTCGTCCGCGCCAAGTTCTCCAACCCTCTTCCCTCCCGCTCTTTCGGTGCCTCGGTTCGCATCATGCTCTACCCCTCCGCGATATAAGGGGTCGGTTTTTCAAAATGGATGGAGTTGAGGGAAAATGGAAATATTAGCTGCATCTCGGTCTGGTGGGGGCTCAACTTGAGCCCTGCTTTTTAAACATGCAAAATCAACTGATGAGTTGCCGACCACTACAAAGACGATAAACGATCCGTGGTTTCTCGCGTGCTTGGTCCGACACGAGGAAGGCTCCCCCGGGGCAATAGAGAATGGGTTTCGGATTTTGGGGCCAGCCGGCGCGTTGACAGGGAGATGACCAATTATCCCTAGGACTCAATAAGCAGTCTGAATTTGAAAGAGCCGATAGCGCTACCTCAACTTTATGCCTGAAACTGCCATAATTCTTTTTGTGCAATCCTGGGTGTTTGCCAAGTGTGACGGGTTGCGGGTAACCATTGTGGAAAGATCGAGCAAGCACCCGCACCTGGCGCTTTCTCGAGAATGCTATATGACAAACAACCTCAATCTGGACAATTCAGTACGTGGGAAAGTGGCCCTGTCAAATTATTTTGAGCTCAAGCGAAGAGAGTTGCCGTCTATTCTATGCCTGATGTTCGTTCAGAACTTCATGGTCGGTGTCTAGTGTCCCCTTGCTGACTGGCAGTCTGCCAGCGAGTATCGTGCGGTAGTCCCGCGAATTGGGCTATGATGCTGCCCCTCGCACAAGTAATGTGTGCTCTAGCTCGCCTAAGCTCTTAGGGGTTCTGTCAAATGCAATAGCCATTTTATATCTTTTAAACCAATGTTGTATCGCATCGCCTATATTCCCAATCAGCATCTCTTACCACAACCCTCCGGTAGGACTACTGAGTTAGAATTGAAAATGATCTGGTGAGGGTTAAGATCTCACGTCTACACAGATGGGCACAATGTCTCTTACAAGAGCTGGGTCCGTATACTTGGAATTCTTGTATTATCGAAGAGTTCTGCGTGCACTACGCAGAGAGCCAGTGGAATGATGCGCAACCTACAGCTCATGATAGCCACCATACTATAAATGCTCCTGCGGGCCTCTACATTTTGAAAACATGATGACTATGATTGCTTTCTGGCGATCAATGCGGCTCTGTTCAACCATACAGGTTCACATTTTCTTGAATCACTCACACAAGGGACATATTGCGCACATGTACACATGTTATGCATTGGGACTTCAACGTTGATGCATCACAAGAGAAGATCATCTAAATTCGTCAACCGAAACGCGCTCTACACAAGCTACATCCTGAAGCCGGGCTCTCATAGTCCCACCAGTGTTGTTGTGATCAGAATACAGGCACATACGACGACTTGACCAACAATCCTCAGGCGACTCGTGGTCATCTGTTTGGTGGTGAATCACGTAGGATCACATTACTGCCCAGGGTCTTGAAAACATCGAGATCTTCAAATCGGCGAGCAAGACGTACCCAAGTACGTTGCCAAACTCACGGATACAAATGGCGTCTTCTTTATATCAAGTTTCTTTGCCGAAAAGGTAAATCTTCAATTCTTCCCTTTCCGATTTCTCCAGGCTTCTGCTGGTGAGGGCTCAAAGTGGGAAAAGCTCCAGACCATGATTTAGGCCGGGTACGAAAAGTGATGAAGACACAGCACCTCCCTTCTCCCGAGCGGACTATCCCGGATCTACAACACGAATATTCGAGAGTTGCTATAGTGGGCTTGTCCAAGTTGATGGCGGCACACTGTGTCGCTCCGCGTCCCTTCGCATCTAGCAAAGCTGTGGTGCATCCCATGGTTTTTGTTCAAACCGAAAGTTGTGCGGCTGCTATGAGAGCCAGCCTGCAACTTGATTGCTATTGCCAAATAAACCGGTCTCTGATATACTTGACCGTCCACTTGGTCTCATATTTTAGTCCATTGCTGCGAATGAGCTAGGCATAATGCACCCAGGTTTCCGATATTCATTACAAGCACAACCAAGCCCGGTACTACAGATTTGAGGCACTAATTCGCCACCGAAGTTGCCAGTATCTTCTTTGGATTGATGAGTTGTACCAAGCATTCCATCCTGCAACTCGGAGGGAGTGAATACACTCTGCAATTTCCCAACATCGTCAGTCGCTGTTAGCACGATGACAGAAAAGCTTTGCCAAGCACATCCAATCATTATCGACGCTGAAATCGCGGCTCCTCGAGATGAAGAGGCTCTTGTAGCTTACATATTATAGTTCTACAGAGAGTTTCGGGATACGAATACCGGTGGTTATGGTTCCCGTAGACTGGCAGCGGGAGCAGTTGACGGTTGTAGACAATGGTATGTGCCATTGCTCAGGGTAAGTATGGCACATGTGAATAAAACAGTATATTGATGTTTTGGGACAATGGCCGGACCAAGTCCATTCTTTTGTTGTTGTGCCTGGTCTGTCACATGCATTGAGAAGATGTTTTGCTCGCACACAACGCACATGAGCCCATGTCTGTTTCTTTACGATACATAAGTGTATATATCGCCTAAGAGCAATCAGAACGGCGATATCCTCGCTGATGAGATTGTGTATACCGTGTTCGTATCATTACTGGGCAATTGCGGTATCCGAGTGCCCTTTACATGGTGCTCGTGTACCAAGCAAATCAATGTCGAATTTATGTTCTTCGCCCTTGCTCATTGATCTTCCCACGTTTCGGAGCATTATTGAGTCGGATCTATACTACATACTATGTATATCTGCCCAGCGATATTGTTTCTTCGCTCTGTCAGTTGGTCTGCCATCAGTTGGCCGCTCGTCTTACACTCTGCAGGGCAAGACTCGTCCCATCTTGCTAGTAGCCTTTTGACTTCACATGGGATCCAACGGAGCACAGGACAACCTGATAACTGCGCACAACCGCATTCGAACAAGCCAGACTGGGAGGCTAGCTTTCTGAGACACAGTTCCGACCTGCACGACAGAACAGTCAATATATCCAAAGCACGCGAAGCCGGGGAGCCTGGCGATCATGCACCCACCGTCTCGGGCCGGTGTGGAGCCAGCCGCTCTTGCAGGGGGGCTGGGGGGGGGGGGCGGGCGAAGCTGGGTGCGCTACTGTGACTCTCTGGACGATTTTCCTACATACATATGCGGACCTAGATAATAAATGCGCAAGAAGATACCATAGGCCTTGTGCGGCTAAAAATAATGCCAGTGGATACTTGATGTAAGTTTGCATCCAAAAGGCGCGCGGTAAAAGGAAACAGAACAGGCGGGGCTGGGAGACGAAAGTGGCCAGGACTGACTGGAATCTGCAAGAAACCAAGGTATGCTGCGAACATGGCAAAACGGCTTGCCAATGCTACCGTTCCTTTACGCTACTATGTAGTACATATTCTGGTAGTATGTAGCACATAGTATACATGATACTGCTATGGTGTGCTGCACGCTGCACCCAGAAGAGGCAGCAGATAAGCGGCTCCGGACTGATTCTCGCATGCAACAGTTAGATGGGTACATGGTTCCAGCTGACTGCAACACCCACCAGACATTGAGGCAGGAAAATGCAACCTTCAAACAGGCTATGCATTAGAGCGTTTCCAGAACGTGCTCGCGGCTCTTTCGTATTCGCCAACACGAGGAGGCCAGGAGGCACTGATTCTACAGTGGTGGCAGGGAGAATGGCGTGCCGTCCGTTTAGGTTGATATGACAATGGGCAGACGGCAGACCGCTTCTCGCAAAATTTGGGCGTCACCCGGTGTATCATGTATCCAGCAGGCTGGCTGGCAGGTGCTTGCAGGGCGGCGTGATTGCCAGAATGGGAGGAACCAACTGGCCGTGGGCTTCTTGTCCAACTCTCCCACCGCCTGGAGCGGCCGGCTTACTTGCCAGCTTGCTGAACCAAAAACAACCCCAGTGTTTTGTCTTTATCTGCTGCATGTTTACCACCAACCCCGTCGATCCCACCATTCGGACGCGTCTCTCTCTCGCTTTCCCTCTTTGTGTCCTTTTGCACATTTCGACAGCCTGCCTACGTAGTATTGTTTGCATTCTCTGTGGTTATCGGGATCCCAGGCAGACGAACAGACAGAGTGCTGCCCTGGTCGCTCCACCTGTCACGATCTGTCACACTACATCCGAATCTGGTGCCACACCCCACGATCCACAGGCCTTCTGTGGTCCACTGCTTGGTGTGGATCGTCTGCTCGTGTCAGTGCCTTTCTTGCCAGTTCCTACAGCAATGTATGGGTGAGGTGACCTGGAGAGCCCATATTGCCGGGACCCGCGTTCTGGTTGAAGAAGGTCTCTTCTTGCTGCTGCTGACACGCGTTGCCATCAGGAGATTCTAGCAGTTCTCGACGTTTCTACGCAAGCCTTGCGCGATCTCGCTTTACTAAGCTCTGCTCCATTGGCTAGTGTTCCTGCTTTTGTGAGCTCCTGTGCGGACTGCGCAGACCTCCCGGTCTCCCGGTTTCCCGGTTGACGTCAGCTCAGAGCACAAAGACTCGTGTATGTGAAAGACGAGACACTGCAAGTCCTGGGCGCTGAGACGCACAGCGTTGACACCTCGGCCCTTGCTCAGCCCCTCCCTTGTTGGATCCGGTTTTCTCGGCCACTCGCAAAGTGCCATCGGGTTCCTCAAAACGCCCTTCCAGCGCTACCTTTCCCATTGAGCTGCTGCCCTTGGCCAGCCAGGCCAATCGCTCGAATACGCAAAGCCAATCAAGCTCCTAGCATCCGAGCAAGCCCAGCCTCCAACCCTCCATCAAGGAATCAGACACGGACGAGGATCGACCATTGCGGGTGCGTGGGGCAATCGATCCATTCCTGCGGCTTTGCACCTGCCGGGTCTTTACAGTCTGCAAAAGATACAAGCACAAAACAACTGACGTGCCCATCCTCGCCGTTTCTTTTACCACGCAAGGCCGCGTCACGCCCTCCACAAACGGACGCGCCAAACACTCATCCCTCTGGCTCTGCGATTTGCAGAACATAGCGCTTGGGGCAAAAAGCAAAATTCAAAAGGTCCTCTAGGAAAAGTGAGCTAGCCGCATCAGCCACCACCATCACATCATTGCCCACCATCAAGGCAAGCGTCACCCAGCAAAAAGGCCCACTAATAAATCAGAGCTCGTCAAACGGCCCGTATAACAATCCGTGCACACGCAACTTCCCCAAACTTGGCCGCTGGCAAAGACTTGGAGCACAGGAGAAGCCCAAAAATCGGTAGGCCACATACAAAGGGTCCGAGCAATCCTGCACAGGTTCATATCGGCAAGGCAGACCTGTCTGCAACCCCTTGTCTTGTAGTATTTAGGCGTTGCAGCAAGATCCTCGGGCAATCCCAGCCACACGATACGGGCTTGATTTTCTGGCGTTTTAGCAGTTCTGCGACAACCCCAAACCCTTTCAAGACTTGCTTTCCTCGTCCTCACCTTCCTCGAGGGCAACCATCTCTTCATACCCTTCCTGTCTTATCTTCTACCCTCATACTGAGAAACAAGAGATTGCAACCCTCCGCGACCCTTCGATACCAGCTTTTGGCCTTGTATCCACCTGGCGATTACCACCTTGAGTCGCAAACACGATCGTCGATCGACGGCAATCGAATTGTGCTTGCTTTGGTTCATTTCAGCGGGTCCCGTTCCACTGAAGGCCCCTCCAGTGCCCCTGTGGGATCCATCCAAGCGCCGCAGTTTCGGTCACTCAATACATAGTATAACACAAAGGAGCCAAGCACAGACGAAATGGAGTCTCAACAGAACAGGCATCCTCTCCCAGTGCCACCAGGCCAACAACGGCCTACTTATCAGTCCGCCCACACCTCGCAAACCCGCCCGACCAAAACCCGGACTCGCTCGAGGGGCTTTAGTTTTCGATCGCACGGCAGCGCGGACAAAAACGAACTCAGTCTCGTAGAAACACACCACGAAAAAGAAGCCAAGCGTCTACACAGCAAGGCCGACCCGACTTTAGCCATGAATGAAGCAGAGCCAGGTACGTCGCTCTTAGTCGTCTAGAAAAGTTGCGCAATTTATCAGTTGACTGATCATTTCATCCAGCCCTGATTGCGACGCAGGCCGTTCACACAATGGGAAGTTTGCGCCTGATGGAACACACAGACAAGACTGGTAATGTCATCAGTAAGTCACTTGGGCACATTCTTATTCAATTTACCCTTGTCTGATTCAGTACTCAAGCCGACCCGGATCAATCAAACCCAACGCGCTGGAGACTCGAGAGACCCCTCGATACGATAAGAGGGTTCGAAAGTGCCATTAGACGTAATGAGAGATCTTCAATGATAAACACTGGAGGAGGTTAGTACTTTTTATGATAACTTGTTGACGCACCATTCACGCGTACGCGTCCGTCGCTTTTGCAGAAGTGAAGGCCACCCGTGCCTCACGATTACACCTCTGTTTGATTTGCGAATTCACTCATTCTAAATTTCTGCCCCAGACAACGAATCTGTGATGAGCGGCTGGAATCCTCGAAACAGCTATTACGCGAATGGAGGTGAGTTATATTCGGATACTCTTTTAAGATGACTTGGTGTGCAATCATTGTCTTTTGGATTTCGAGGTTAACCAAATCATGATAGGACGTTACCAGCACCAGAGCTATTACGGCAGCGAAGGACCAGGTAACCGGCCCTTATCCGGAAACTTTCGAGCCGACAGCTACTACGACCAGCCGCAGCAGGGTCGTTGGGGCCCACCTCAAGATCGACGACGCATACCACGAACGAACCCCGATGCACAATACACTCCGCGAACTCCCGCTGCTAATCAATACTACGGCGATCGATCATATGAGACGGTAGCTTCTGGCTCAGGAACATCTGGGGAACGAGCTGGATACACTACCGACCCCACGTCTGAGAATAGCTCTGTAGAGCGCCGACAATCTCCACCCAAGCGCCAGCCTGAGCCAGTTAATGACTACGGCATTGGGTTCACTCAAAATGCCGATTACCAACCATCGACATTCACAGTGGGCGGCCAGGGTAGCCAGCAATATGGAAGTCCATCTGGCGCACCTGCACCTGCGCCACCCCAGAAAGACGTGTCCATGTTGAGGAAGCCAGTGCAGGAGGCCCAAGCAGTGCCAGAGAAACAAAAGAAACGCAGAAGTTTCTTTGGAATTGGCAAGAGCAACTAAACAATGGGCTCTTTGGTCCAAAACAGTGGCAGCGTGTTACCCAAGAGGCTGGAATCGATACGGATCCAGAGGTGTGCGACGGCAGATCTAAAACGGTGGGATCCAATTAGGACGATTTGGGACTTTGTGGCAAAGCTAGAGGGCCGGAAACACCTGGAGAGGAAATCTAAATTAACGACTAATGACCCTCATTGGCCCATCAAAGGACGATCCCGAACGTCAACTCACAGAACGGAATGTTGGCGACGCTACAGCAGCGAGAATACTAGCATGTATTTCAGCTCTGGCTGAACATCCCCTGGGATGATTCATAACTTTTTATGGGCGCGGCATTCAACATACTCGACCTGTCTTTTGAAGCGGAAAGAGCAGAGGCGAAACGCCTGCTTAGGCAAAACCGAAGATCTTCCTAGGTGGAGTCTGGGCAGATGACTATTCAAGGAAGAAAAAACAAGAAGAGGTTCAACCACGGTGCAAAGAAGCATGCTCACCAAGCCCTGGCTATTTTGATGCTTTTATTCCGTATAACTCTCCCTCCTCGAACACAGCACAGCCAGTCCGCTCTCGACACCCTACACGATACGGACCAGTCACAATTTTCATTCCAATGAGTTCCTTTATTAATAATTTTTTTTTTTTTTATCTCATGGACGACGATCAACTGCCAAGTACATGAACCGGATCTATCAATTGTATGAAGACTATAGCACGGGCAGGGGAAGGGCGAACATCCCCTACGTATTTTCTTGAAACTGAAGAAGGAGGTGCAGTACTGAGTATACGAGCACATATATGATTTTTATGATTTCAGTTGGCGACTGACAATATCACATCTCGATCAAAGCGATCTCTTGATAGAAGAAGTTATTATTGTGACGGACTCTCCTTTCGACACTTGCTATTTGCTCCGATGTCAAGTAAGAATCTGGCACAAATAATTAGATGTACCTCGCTTTTTAAATTGGCAGACTCGGTAACTATGTTGGGAACATTTTCGCAATTGTTTTGCTTGCAGTAGCATGTGTTTTGATGTATTTAGAGAGCTACTCTGATATCTTTCTGAATGCTCCGTTTAACGGTGTTGGGACGCGGTTTACGCTCTGTGAAATCGAAAAGGTCGATGCTGTATTTATTGGCCAGGAAAATCGTAATTCTGTAGTGAGAACGCGTTTGGGTGCTTATTGCTTTGACTTGAAGCTCTTATCTAGGTGCTTTGTCTTCCAAGGTTGTTATTATCCGGGGATGCGGGTGGGCCTTTATCGCACAAATGATTCTGCTCTGATGGAAAGAGAGGTCTGTCAGAAGATGCCCTCGCATGCCAAACAAGCGTACCACATTGAAGAATAAGGAAAACAGACAGCTCTAGCAAGCACTGGCCATTCATGATTGCAATATAATACACCAGCCGCCCTAACCTAAGCCCAGCACCCAAGCATATCATATGGGAAATTCTTGTGGGCAGCATCAATGGGAACAAGGCTACATTCTCAACAGCAACAACACAAGAAGCAGCACCTCGGTTTTCCCTTGTCCTCTTGGGAGGAAGCGGAGAACTCCAACTAGGTAAGTAGGAAGGCCCCAGAGCCTCAGGTTCAGCTGGGAAGCTCCCCGGTGGACATCAAGCCGCGTAAGGAACGCGGATGAAGATAATCTGCCCCGATACATATTAACGGTCCTTCTTTGTTTCAGGCTGCTGCTGATCAGATTGGTCTTCCTTCATGGCCACTATCACATAGGCGACCAGGACGACGTTGGCCATGATCGCTGCGAGAGCTCCAGCGTAGGTGGAGTTGCCTTGGTAGGATGCATTGACATCCGTATCGTTAGCTTTGATGGTGGATTATCTTGCTTTGTATGACTATGTTTTGTGCTGAGACGAAGGCAGGGAGAAGAAGCAGGGCGTTTCATCTTTTACTTGGTTTCGCTTACCGTAGAAGACCGTGTTGACGGTTACAAAGTACGATCCGATGGGTAAGATGATCATGGCGAATGTGAAGCCGAGCAGCTTTACGATGACATCGCTGGTGACGATGGTACGAAGCGACACGGGTTAGTATATGAACCGAAAGTAAGGAGACCCAAAAGCAAACAGAAAGACAAGAAAGGAAAATCGAGTCGCAAAGATGAAGAGCTGTGTGGGATGCCAGATTTGCGTACAAACTCACGTTGGCACGGCGGGTTTGATACTGGATTTCTCGCCAGCTGGCGGGCTGGCGCCTATCGAATCATCCTTGTCGAGAATGGTCTTTTCAGTCGTTATGATTCTGCGAGTTGCCATCTTTTCTTGTCTGTGTTCTGTCGTGGGGGCTCTTGTCGATGGGTGATGACGGGCGTGGTACTTGAAGGTTTGGGCGGCGAGTTGGATGAGATGAATTATTGCTGGGTGAGGTCACTAGCCATGCGATATGTGGCTAATACAAACAAGCCTGAAAAGCTTGGGCGGTCGTTTGTGGCGAGCAGCCACAGCAACGTTCGGCAGAGGCATGTACTATACTATGTAAGCGCGCCACAGCGACAAGGGGGTTGCTTACACTAGCAAGACCGAATACCTACTGTGTACTATAGTAAGCTGCTACCATGGCGGACTATGTACTATGTACAGCATCAAACTGCTACGGCTTTGCGCTCTCGAACTTGTACTCTCAAACGACGTTGATTTTACTGTCATTTCCAAATTTAAGTGGGCGTAAGACTGGATGTGGCTGCATGCAGAACAGACTTCGTTGCATTTGTTTCTTGATCTATTGCGGCTTTATTCCGCCACGAGATGCTACATAGTACATATCGCACGGGTTATCGGGTCTGTTCCAAGCGCTTGCACACTGGGCCCACTGTACTGCAAAGGCGCGATAGAGCGGTGCTCAAAAATCGCACTGTTCCACATTGTGTCTTGTTGCCAACCCTTTTTTGGATTGGTTGGTAGGAGTGATTGTGTATTCTGCTGATTGCGGGCTAAAGAGGTCATTGTAGAAGCCCTCTTTCACAGTGCCCAGACAACTAAAGTAGACATTCAGAGTAGCTGCACGTGGCAGCGCGTCAGGGAGCGAAAGCAACTGCACCTTATTAAATGGCTGGCCCTAGAGCGTGTCTGATTCGCGCCTGCGCATTGTTCTTTTTCAGTCGTTATTTTCGGCCAGTCTCCACAATGTGCTGGGGCAGGGGACAATAACGCTAGCGGTGGAATTTCCACCTTCGCCGCCGTCAACGTCCGCACCTCTTTGATCTTGTATTCGATCGTTTTGTAGCGTCCTCTTCGTCCTCACCCTCACCCTCTCTCCCACGCGTTTCGGCCCACTGATTCATGTGACTTAGCTACTGGGCACCCAACAACCCCAACAGTTGTCCAGGCTACTCACTTCGTACCCAAAATCAACAAGACTCGGCATTGTACTTTTGATCTGTTGATTTTGTCTTGTCGATATCGCTTGTACGCTCGTTCCATCACAGTTCGCGGACTATCAGATGTACAAGGCCGGAGAAATCTCTCTGCCACCCACCCACCTCGACCTCGCCATAAGACCTTGTTCACCATGGTCTTCTCATCCTCGCCCTTCACCTCGCCTGCTGGCCCTAGACGCCACCGTGAGGTGATTCCTGCAAGCAGCCCAGGCTCTAACCAGAACCCTATCATCATGAGTGATGCGGAAGAAGATGATATCGTGTCCGACTCTTCATGCTCGCCGTACTTTACGCAGCCTACACAGGTTCTGGACCGGAAAACACTGGGACGGAGCAGCGCAGCCGGCTCCATAGGCACTCAGCAAACACAAATCGTCGACCGCCCTACGCTCAAAGGCCCAAGGGCTACGCAGCCCACACAAATTACCAATCGCCCCACGGTCGGCTTAAAAGGGAGGTCGCTCAATCCTCTTGCCCCTGTTCGCAGTGACAGCACGTCACCGCATAGCGACAGGTCAATGGTTGCAGACACTATTGAGGTCCCTCGCTCCTCACCCTTCAAGCCCTCGCCCGCTCCTGTGCGACGACCTCACAATTCCATCCTTGGGATGCTCCCACCTGGTACTACCTACCGACCACCGCAGGCAATCTTGCAGAGAGTCGCCTCAAGACCGGATGGATCGTTGAATGTGGAAAATCTGAATGGCAGAACCATCAGTCGCCCTCTCAAGCGCAAAAAGAGTGACAGCGATTCAAGTGATGAGCTCGCCCAGACCTTCAAATACCGCCCTCGTTCAAACAGCTCAAGTAGTGAGGAATCCAACTCTGCCGATATTATTCGCACCTCTTTCCACCGGCAAGAACTCGGGATGCCTGTGACGCCAAGGCTGCCGCTTAGCAGATCCGCCCAAGAAGCGCTGGATTTTGAGAACAAGTACGATGCTCGCACGCAGATGAGGGCAAGAAAGTTACGGGAGAAGACGGGAAGGAAGTTCTCCTTGTATACGTGCGCGCAAATGCTCACCCGACAGAAGGACGATATGGAGGCTGCTGGCAAGGCATTGCTGGGCAACAAGGGCCACGGCCCGACTTCTCCCGCTCTTGAGCGCTCGCCCGTGAAGCAGATCTCGTCTCCTGCCTCCGAGCCGAGACGGAGGCGCCTCATCCGGGGACGTAACCCTGCCAATGCTGTCACCTCGCCTCAACAGGCTTCTACACCTCTTATCAGTCTCGTCGACTCGGATGATGATGATGATGATGATGATGATGACGATGATACTCAAAGTGTCGTCAGCATTCAGGATGCTGGGGATAATTACTTGTCAGATTCGGCTTCGGAAGATGATGATGAACTGTCGCTTGATCAAAACCTTGGCCAACCAAAGCGCCGGTCTGCCAAAGAAGACGAGGCTGGCCAGGCTCGGCTTGTGGTCAACCGTGCTACCAAGATTCTAGAGTATCTGGAGTCGTGCGCCACGGAACAGCTCGCAGCAGATGCAAAGATTTCCAAGGATGACGCCAAGTATTTCATATCGAAGCGGCCCTTCCACAGCATCCACCAAGTCAAAGCAGTGTATCACTTCAAGAACGTGCGGAAGAGAAGGGAGAAAGTCAACCTAGGGGAGGATGTCTTCGATGAGCTTAACCGGCACGTCAAACGCCTCCATGCTATTGATCGAGTGGTACAACAATGTGAAACCCAAGGCAGAATGATCAAGTCCAGAGTCGACAGCTGGGGCATGGATCAGGTCGGCAAGATCAAGAGTCCTGGCACAGGCACCAAAGGTGGTAGCGTTTTACCCTTTTCATCCGAGCCCGAACTATTCAAGATTAAAATGTTCCCGTACCAGCTTTATGGCATGAACTGGATGTGGCAGCTATACAATTGCGGATTAGGAGGCATATTGGCCGACGACATGGGGACTGGAAAGACTTGTCAGGTCATTTCCTTTTTGGCCCTGCTTCTGGAGACCAGTAAATCAGGCCTCACACAGAACAAACCTGGTCCCAATCTGGTTGTCGTGCCTCCGTCAGTGCTCGATAACTGGCAAAATGAGCTTGTCAAGTTCGCTCCAGATATACGTTTTATTGTCTACAGCGGCCGTCCCGAATTACGAGACGAATTGGCGCTCGAGATGATGGAATCGGCTGATGACTATCATGTCATTCTCACTACCTTTACGCAAATGAGTCGGACCAGAGACGCGATCTGGATGGATAAGATTGGCATCAACACAGCCTTCTTCGACGAAGGCCACAAGTTGAAGAACCCAAACATCAAGACGTACACGGACCTCATTCGAATCAGAGCGAATTGGAAGGTCTTGATAACGGGAACGCCGATTCAGAACAACATTATGGAGATGATCAGTCTCTTGAACTTCTTGTCGCCTCAGCTCTTCCACCGAGACCGAGTTCTGATTGAGGAACTCTTTATGCAGAAAGCCTCTTTGAAGGAGGTCAGCGAGGGCGCCACGCTTTTGAGTGATCGTATTCAACGGGCCCGCAGTATCTTGGAGCCCTTCATTCTTGTGCGCAAGAAAGAACAAGTCTCGGCCTTGCCTTCCAAGAACCGACGAGTCATTTACTGCGACATGCCACCCAGCCAGAAGACTGTATATGATGGCCTTATCACCAAATTCCGCGAAGCCAAATTGCAGAAGAAAACTGGCAAGCGCAAGAATGACGAAAATAACCCGTGGATCCAGCTACGAAAAGCTGCAACTCACCCGCAGCTCTTCAGACGCTTCTATGATGATGCAAAATGCGAGAAGATGGCCAGACTGCTCATGAAAAAGGTTCCGCACAAGCTCGACCAGCCAGATGTCGGACGCATGATTGAGGAGTTGCAGAGCTACTCGGACTTTGAGCTGCATTTGTGGTGTCGAGACTTTGAGTGCTTGCGCGAGTTTGACTGTCCAGAGGGGTCATGGTACGAGAGTGGCAAGCTTCAGAAGCTCATTGAACTCGTCAAGGAATTCAAGCAGCACGGAGACCGCGTCTTGATCTTCTCGCCATTCAGAAGGAGTTTGGGCATCATTGAGGAGTGCCTGAGCGAGTCGAGCATAGACTATCGCATCATGGTTGGCGAGACCTCCGTTGCGGATAGGCAAGTGCTGGTAGACGAGTTCCAGCGAGATGAGGCCATTCCCGTGTTCCTCCTAACAACGGTTGCCGGTGGCCAGGGCCTCAACTTGACCGGTGCAAACAAAATCATCATCTTTGACCAGTCCGATAATCCACAACAGGACATCCAGGCAGAGAACCGAGCCCATCGACTGGGCCAAAAGAGAGAGGTGGATGTGATACGGTTGATTTCGAGGGGTACGATTGATGAGCTGATCTACAAGGCGTGTAAGATCAAGTTGGAGCTGGCCAGTCAGATTACAGGGCACGGGGAGAACATTGGCACTCTTGAGGAGAATGACATTGTCGCAGTGGTTACGGACGAGATCCTCAACGGAGCAGGAGACGGTCACGATGATGGCCATGGCAAGGGCGAGTCTACGCCCGGCGGGTTTTACATTACTCCTCCCAAGAGTGAGGTTGAAGGAACTGATTATCAACGATAGTTGGCACGATTACGGTATGATGGCACCTACATTGAGGGACAAATTCATGTGGCATGGTCTTTTGGGGGTCTGAGCTTGTATGCAATACGAGCACCTTCGCTTCGCTACGGTTCGCCGCCCACGGGCGGGACCCTTATAGGGAGCTTTTAGTATCGAAAAATATATAGGGCTTTGATAATTCTATAGCATCTGATTAATCTATATATAAATCTGCCTACCGTAGAGCTTACAGCACCGTTTTTATTAATTTTTAAAAATACCGTACCTTTTAAAAAGTACGCGTTCTTTCTAATAAAGTATATATTATACCTAAATATACCTTTACTCTTTATAATAATAATAATAATCGTTAATATATATACGAGTATAAATACGGTTAATTCAATCTATAAGAATACTATCTCCTAGTCTATATATTTAAATTTATTAATATTTATAGCTTTTACTAATATTTTAGATATCTTTATTATAGAACTTCTAATCCGTACCTTACTAGAACCTAATATATCTACTACCGTTATATCCGCTACCCCCGTTATATTTTAGATACGTCTTAAAAGAGCGTATTTAATACCGTATAAGGTATTATAAGCCTACGAGTAAATATATAGCTTCGGTATACTAGGGTATAAAGCATTAGTTAGTATATTCCCTTCTTATCTAGGGATTAGTATTATATAAGTATAAACTAGAGCGCTTTCCGAGTAGCTTATAAGCCGCTTAAAAGACTATCGGTAATAATACTTATATTAATAAAAGGCTTATAGAAAACTCTAAAGGTAGATTCTTAAGTATAAAAGCTATTTAAGAGTAACTTTTATAGCGCTATATAGATTCTATATTTACTTCTCTCTTTAAGTTAGTTAATAATAGAAATTAGGATTATAACTATAAATACTTTTTTAATACCTATTTATATTTAACTAACTTCTTTTTTTATTTACCCTATATATCTAACGATATTTATATATTTATTCGGCGTATAGCCTTAGGATATTATTTCCTTATAACGAGTAATTCGAGTAACTCCCTACTTAAGCGGATAACGATAATAATAATATTATAATAGCTATATAATAAATAATTACTTAAATAATAGAAGAATAATAGTATATTATTAAATAAATAGTATAATAATAGCGCGAAGATAATATACGAAATTTAGAATTACTTATAATATAATTTATATAAATTAAATAATCTATAATAGGCTAGACCTATAAGTAGTAATAACTAATAGGTACTATAATATATTATTCCAATTATAAAGAAAGGAGAATTATATACTAGTAACTAAGCCGTTACTATATATCTATATATAGCTAGCTATATACTAAGCGTACTTAGTACGGGTTTATAATAAGCCCCCTCCTTTAACGCCTCGGACCTTAAAAGGGCGGCCGAGGATAATCGAGAATAATAACTATTAATATTATAGTATAATAATAGCAATACCCTTACGCCGGCGATAAAGGAGCGCTATATTATACTATACTTTATCGGTTTATACCCGCTTAAGTCTCTATAGAACCTAGAATAAAACCCTATAATATATAAACCGAGTTATTAATATACCTTATCGCTATCTATATAACGTTTATTATAAGCCGAATCTAATAGCTTTATTAATAAAGAGGTTTTAAGCTCCATAGCTCTTTTATATATAATATATTCTATTAGGGCGGTCGAAGCCTAATACGCGTTACTTTTATAAAGCTAGCTAGAGTCTAATTACTAGGTAGTATATAAGATTCGAGTATAAATCTAATATATTATAGCCCTCCTCCTCGCCTCCTAACTCCTTTCCTATTAATACTATTTTAATTTAATATCCTATTAATCTAAACTAATAACTAATTATAATAAAACCTTTTATCTATCGTAATTAAAATAGTTAATACTCTTAATTCCCTATTAAGTATTAATAGCTAATAATAGCGATAATAACGATTATTATCGATATAACCCTTTAAAGTAACGCTATTATTATAAGCGGTAGTAAACTACCCCGCCGACCTAATAATAATAAGCCCCCGATTATTATCGGATCGTTCTTTATCGATAGAGATAATAATAAGGAGGAAAAGCGCTTTATTAAGCATAAGAGATATTCCTACCTTAATTATATTAACGGATATTTTTATACCGATAAGCTCGATTATTAGCTTATATCTAGTAAGTCTTATAGTTATTACCGTAAAATATATAAAAAGTATATTAATATTGATTAATTATACGCTATTTCGGCCCTCTTATAGGCTTATTATAATAGAATTAAGATAGCAGTTAATAGTAATAACTATATTATTCCCTAAACCGATAAGAATAATATTAGTAATAATAATATTATTATAATAGTAATATATATACTAAGAAGTATACCCGCTGTTAGAGTTTAAACTAGAAACTTACTTACCTATTGCTTGAAAGCAACGAGAACCCTACGAAGTTAATTATATTTATAGTTATAGATAAAAACTGGAATACTAAAAAGAAAAGGAAGAAACTAAGTTTAGTTTAATTTCCGAATATAAGCTTATTAAAAATATATCTTAAATACTACTAAGACCCTGCTTATTAGATACTTTCTTATATCCTATTACTTTACCTACTAAAATCCTAATATTGCTAAAACCCTACTTATTAGATGCTTTCTTATATCCTATTACTTTGCCTACTAAAACCCTAATATTCTAAACTTCTCTACTAAGGGTATAAACCGGCAAGAATAAGAATATTATCTATACGACGCTTGTTATAACCCACGGTTATACAGGTTACAGGAATAGGCCAACGCAACTATATACTAGCAAATCGGAACCTTAACGGACCGATAGGGATCTCTTATATAAGAATACCTAGATACTTATAATAATATAATCAGGGTTAGGGTCCTAATAGTTATACGATCGATAGAATCGATATCGACTATATCGATTAGTATACTATAAATCGATAGGATCGATATCGATTATATTAACTTACTAAGATAATAGAAGGATATAAGGATAGGAATTTATAGCTCGATATTAGATAGTTTCCTTATAATCTCCAGTTATAAATCTAAGTATTATTTTATATAATAGGGTAATCCCTCTTAATTACTTATAATACTTAATATTATTCGATAATATACGAAGACTTAAAGGTAATACTTCCCCGCCTACTAATATATAACTTATAAGTACTTCTAGAATTAAGGATTTAGGTAAGGATTATTATATTTTTATAACTCTTATTTAGGATAGTCTATATATACCTTTTAGGTAATATTAAGTATAATAATAGCTCTTTAAACTTCTACCCTATCTACCTTAGGAGAAGGATATCGCTAGGTTATAACTTAGGAAGATATAATACGCTAATTAATCGAGCTTATCTAATAACTCGCTATATTCTAATAGAATTAGGAATAATAGAATTATATTATCCGTAGGTAGGCTTAATAGTTCGAATAATATTAAGCTATAGCCGCTATACCCCTAACGCTTATTATTTAAAATACCGGTAATAGTTATAAGATAGATAAACCTATTATATATAATAGTAATTAAAAGATATTTTAAGGGTTCTTTACTTATTATAAGGTATATTTCCTATATAATATAGCGTAATTTATTATTAAACCCGATAAAGTTATCCTAACCGGTATACGATTCGAAAAGGATATACTTATCTAATATAAACCTTTACTTTATAATTATATTAAATACCTAGGTAACCTCGATTAATATAAACTAATTACTAAGAATATATTCGATTTATTCGTAGGATTCGAATATATCATTAAGGAAATATTTAATAACCTTAACGAAGAACGGATTATAATATAATAACTTATAAAACTTAAGTAGAATAAGTTTACTTTAGCCTATATAATTCGCTTTAAATAACTCTTAATACGCCTCCCTTAGGAAGATAAGAACCTTATAAAATATTATTATAAAGGATTTAAGGATAAGGTTAAGGACGAAATCTTTAAATAGGATTAGCCTAAAGACTTTATAATATTTAGTAATAATATTATCCGTATCGATAATTATCTTTACGAAAAATATATAGAGAAAAGTAAAAAAGGAGGAAGCTATATTATATAAAGGAATTACGCTAATATAAGATAGCGGATCTAATAGATAATTAACCGTAGCCTTTAATAATAAAGTATAATAGTTAATAGTATTATATATATAGGACCTATAAAGCTTAATATAGCTTAATATAAAACTATAAGTAAGGAATACTTTAACTATAATAAAATAAGCTACTTTATATAAGAGTACTAATAACCTAAGAAACCTAGAGAATTTAAGAAAATCCCCGAAGGATAATAAGCTAATATTATAATATATAAGATTACTATCATAGGCCCACCTATGATATTGCCTTCGCCCGAAGTGCCTAATAAGTTGACTAGATCTTCTGAAACGTGTTTAGAAGATTGCGTACCTTTTGCCTTAACCGCCCAAGCGAAAGGTTCCGTACGTACGTCGGAGACGGCCGTAGGAACGCTAGTCAATTCCTGGAGCCCTATAGGGGCCAGCCCGTTATATATCTTCTAAACAAAATCCCAAGGTCGTAAGTTCGAGCTACGGAGTACTAAAAGTCTTAGATACCCCTTCTATATAAACTTCGGCTTATAAAGCAACGTCGCGGGTGAGCTTTGGGGGTCCGACGTTATTAGAGGGAGAGAGAGAAGGGAGGTGATATTACAGGCCCACCTGTGATATTGCCTTCGCCCGAAGTGCCTGATAAGTTGACTAGATCTTCTGAAACGTGTTTAGAAGATTGCGTACCTTTTGCCTTAACCGCCCAAGCGAAAGGTTCCGTACGTATATCGGAGACGGCCGTAGGAACGCTAATCAATTCCTGGAGCCCCACAGGGGCCAGCCCGTCACAATTACGGATTCTACTCCTAGCTAAAACTAGCTTTTAGAATAAGTATCGGATAACCCCGATTATAGACTCTTTAACTAAACCTTCTATTATAAGGATAATTATATAATATACCTCTCGGTAAAGTAAAGCTTAGGATAATTCCCTTAGAAACCTTATAAGGAACGATAAATTATAATTACCTAGAGAACGCCTCTCCTAACGGATAATAATCTATTTAAAAGACTAGTAATAGAATAATAAGCTTAGCTTATTAGGGAATACCCCTATTAGCGCGATATAAAAGGGTATAAACTATTTAATAAAACGGATATTTTATAAAGTAGTATTACGGGAATTACGGAATAATAAGAAACGCTTAGTATTAATTAGAATATTAATACCTAAATTATTAACGAAGAAACGAGCTTAGAATTAGAAAGCTCTATAAACGAAAATATCGATAAAGGAAATATATATTACCTTATCTATAATATTATACTTAGAGAATTATTTAGGATAATAACCTATTAAGATAAAACCCCCTTTATATAAAAAGATATACGAATTAATTATCTTTATAAAAAGTATTATTAAATTATATAATTTGCTTATATTATATATAATTATAGATAATACTTCTAATATAAGGTAACTAACGAATAATTCCCTATATATAAATTAGGGTAATATATTATCGCTTATAATAACGATAATAGCGATTATTATAAAGTATTTAGAATAAGGGGAAATTATATTAGTATTAGCCTTATATATAATACCCCCTACGGATATATTATACGATAAGTAAAATAATACTAATATATAATACCCTAGTACATACCTTATATATAAGAAAAAGCGCTCGATTAGTATAAAATATACGAATAGAAATAAAGGGAAAAGCTTATAAAGCCTATATATACGGAACCTATATACTATAGCTTCTATAGGAGTATAGATTATATAAAATATATAGTAGAAAAGGTACGAATCTACTATATTATTAAGAATAGCGAACCCGGAGTATAGATTCCGTATACCGATAAAGAAAATTAAGCGTATTTATAATAATAGGCCGTAATATATATATAATACGGAATATAATAAGCTAAGAACCTAGTATAAATAATAGCCCTTAGAGTATAATAAGAATAGTAGAACCTAAAAGGTAAGGATCGCTTATAAGGGATAATAAGCGATTAGGATTTATAGTAAAGTCCCTTTATATAATAGATAGCTCGATATACGAATATTTGAAAATCGTAATACGAATTAACGATAAATATTATATAATACTCTTAGATAATAGAGTATAAGGAAACTTTATATCCCTAAGCGTTATTAATAAGGAACGGATACCTTAGAAGAAGAAGATAAAACTCTATAAACTTAGTATTATAAAAGGTATAAAAGTTACTTATAGCTAAGGTATTATTAATATAAAATCTAATTAATTATTAGTTATAATCTACGGATATATAATATTAATAAACTTCGATATTACGGATATTATATAATATAAGCTAATTTTAGGTATATTATAATTAAGAAAGGAAAATCCTTAAATCGATTAAACTAATAGCTATATTTTATAAGATAAAGCGGATATCTAAAAAGCGGTTATAATTAAAGGCGTAGGATCGGATTTAATTACTAAGTAATACTTAGATAATAAAGGCTTAAATAAATTTATATATACCTTTAAATCGAGAAGAGCTAAGATAATAGCTACCCTAGGATATAATAAACCTCGATAATTTATAGAAAAGGATCTAGCGATAATTAATACCTAATAAAAGAAGGGATACGGTAGATTAGGATATAATATAATAGGATTCTATAGATAATAGGATATATTATTACGATAAGTTTAAGAAGGAATTAAGTATATATAACGATATATCCTTATAATAGTAACTATATAAGACGAAGATATATTTAAAGATCTCTCCGGTATATTAGAAAAGTATCGGAAGTTTATAAAACTATTTTATAAAAAATTCGATAATAGCCTATTAAAATATAGCTTATATAACTACGAGATCCTATTTAAAGAAGGAGAATAATTAAAGTTCTTTCCTATCTACGGATTAGATAAGGATAAACTTAAAATACTTAGAGAATATATTAACGAAAATCTTAAGAAAGGCTATATTAAACCTTTATATTTATTAGTAGGATATTTAATCCTATTTATACTAAAGAAAAACGGTAAATTATAATTATATATTAACTATCGGTAACTTAACGATATTATAATTAAGAATCGGTATCCTTTACCTCTCTTTAAAGAATTTAGAGATAGATTTAGAGGAGCTTAATAATTTATAGCCCTCGACCTTAAGGAAGGATATATATATATTTATATTAAACCCGGAGAAGAATAGAAAATAGCGTTTAGAATACGCTATAGATATTTCGAATACCTTATTATATTATTCGGACTTACTAATACCCCTATATTATTCTAGGAAATAATAAACTTTATCTTATAGGAATACCTCGATTATTTTATAATCGTTTACCTAGATAATATCCTTATTTATTTAAAAATATTCGAAGAATATTAGAAGTATATTATAATAATCCTATAAATCCTTTAAAATAATAAGATTTTAGTAGAATTTACTAAATATAACTAAAATACTTAAGAAGTTAATTACCTCGGATATATTATTATATTAGGGTATATATAAATATAGAAAGATAAAGTATAAATAGTTAGGGATTAGCTTATACCTTAGAATATTAGGGATATTAAAGCCTTCTTAAGCTATATTAACTTCTACCGATAATTTATTAAGAATTATAATAGTATTATAATACTATTTATAAAACTTACGAAAAAGGATATTACCTTTAATTAGAATAAATAGGTATAAAAAGCCTTTAATATAATTAAGGATATAATTATATTAAAACTAATCCTAGTTAAAATAGATTAAGATAAAGTTTTTAAGATCGAGATAAATATATTAGATTATATATTCGGTAGATAACTTAGATAATAAGATAATAAAGGACGATTACGGATAATTAATAACTTTAGTAAAAAACTAAACGGATTAAAACTTAATTATAAAACGCCCGATTAGGAACTTATAATAATAATAAAAGCCTTTAGGGAATAATAATACTATCTTATCGGTACGAAATAATAAATTCTTATATATACGGATTATAAGAATCTTTAGGTATTTACCTTAATAAAGTAACTTAATAAACGATAAGTTAGATAATACGAATTTCTATTAGAATTCGACTTTAAGATTATCTATCGTAAAGGTAAAGAAAACGAACGAGTAAATACTCTTAATAGATAGTTAGATTATAAGGATAATAATAATAAAGACTAAGATATTATAATAATCTTTAAGGAAGATTCGGAAGGTAACCTTATTATATTATCTATTACTAAGGAACTTAATATAATATTATATATCGAAGGAGAAATATCTAACCTTAATAGTATAATAATATCGGAATAAAATAATTATATTAGAAATATTTATAGCGTATTAGCTTATAGATACTAAGGAATTAAAGTAACTTATAAAAGGATTTAACGTTATTAGAATCCGCTAAATCTTAAAAAACGAGTTATAGATATTATTAATAACTATAATATATATAAACGGAATAAGATAAAACGATATAAACCTTACGGATTATTATAACCGCTATTAATACCTATAATTATTTAGTTATCTATTAGTTTAGACTTTATTATTAAGCTATTTCTCTTATAAGAACCTTTAACTAAAGTATAATATAATAATATCTTAATAATAGTTTATAGATTAAGTAGGTATATATATTTCCTACTATATAAAGAAAGTAATACTATAGAAGAACTTATATATATATTCCTCTATATTATTATCGCTAATTATAGAATACCTTAGGAAATTATATTAGATAGAGATAGAAAATTTATATTAAAATTCTAGATCTTATTTACTAAATACCTCGGAATAATATAATATATATCTATAATATTTTATCCCTAAATAAACGGATAAATAGAATATATTAATTAGATTATAAAATAATATCTACGATATTATATTAACTACGAATAAGATAATTAGGTCGAACTTTTACTAATCGTATAATTCGCTTATAATAGTATAGATATAACGAGTATAGGAAAATTACTATTCTTCTTATTCTATAGATATAACCCTATAATATATTACGAAATATTATTAGGTAGAAACGTAGAAATAGTAAACTAATATATTAAAAGAATTAAGTAATCGTACGAATATACTTAATATATACTTTAAAACGTTAAAGAATAGATAACGAAATATACTAATTAGAAAAAGATTAAGGGACTAATCCTATAAAAGGGAGATAAAATCTACTTTAACTATAAAAATATTAAAACTACTAAATCTAATAATAAACTTAATTATAAAAAACTCGGACCTTATAAAATTATATAATAGATTTTATTAATTAACTATAAATTAGAAATCCTATATATACGCCTATACCTAATCTTCTATATTTTACTCCTAGAATTAGTACTAATAGATATAGAACTCTCGTATAATATAGATATTATCGAACTAGAATAAGTATAATATAAAGTTAAAAAGATTCTCGCTTTATATAAATACGGACGCGGAAAATAATACCTTATTAAATAGAAAAATTATAATAATTCGGAAAATACTTAGAAACTACTAAAGAATATATACCTAGACCTTATTAAAGAATATAAAAATAAAAAGTTATTATAGCCTTAGATAGAAAAGGTATTATAGGGAATCGAACCCCGGACCTCCTAATAAGAAACTAGAAACTCTAACTATTAAGCTATAAGACTACTTATATCTTTAACTATAATAGCTATCTATAGGAATAATTAGACCCCTTATTAAGGATTATTAATAATAACTCTAAAGAAATTAAAATTATAAACTAAAAGCCCTAATACCCTATAAATTATTAATAAGAAAATTAGATAAAGATAACGGAGAAAACCTAGATTAATTAAAATCCTCTAATATAATAGTTATAAAACCCTCGGGTAATAAGCTTTTAGGAATAATCGGCTCTATAAAACGATATTTAGCCTCGGTAGCTAAACGCTCCTTCTCTACCTCCTTATATTCTATACGATCTAGGTTTTCTAGATTCGATAAATTATAATAAATAATATATATTATCCGCTCTCGCTATATCTTCTTCTGCTTATATAAGCGTATTAGTTTATCTTTTAGCTCCTCGATCTTATCCTCTAACTTTTAATACTACGAAGAGATATATAGAAGGTCGGCGGAATTAGTTATCTCTAAAATATTATAATAAGGAAGCTTTAAATATATATACTCGGTATAGCGAGAAGAATTATTAGGGGAAATTTAATAAGAAGTTTTAACCTTAGAATCGTAGTAAGAGTAAGGATATATTTCGAAGGCGTTCGAAAGAATAATTAAATATAAGGATAACTTCTATTTAGCAGAATTAGACCTTAGATTTAACGAACGAGGTTTCGTTATACGAGAAGATAACGATATAACGAATTAGGAAAGTATAATCCGAAGTAAGAATATTAGGCAGGATTACTTATAGAAATACTATAGGTCTTTAGGGATAAAGACCGATAGAAGGGAGATAATATTATAACCTACGGTTATATAGGTTATAGGAATAAGCTAATATAACTATATACTAGTAAATCGGAACTTTAACGGACCGATAGGGATCTTTTATATAAGGATACCTAGATATTTACGATAATATAATTAGGGTTAGGGTCCTAATAGTTATATAATCGATAGAATCGATATTAATTATATCGATTAGTATATTATAGATCGATAGGATCGATATCGATTATATCGACTTATTAAAATAATAAAAGGATATAAGGATAGGAATTTATAGCTCGATATTAGATAATTTCCTTATAATCTCTAGTTATAAATCTAAGTATTATTTTATATAATAGGGTAATCCCTTTTAATTACTTATAATACTTAATATTATTCGATAATATATAAAGATTTAAAGGTAATACTTCCCTGCCTACTAATATATAACTTATAAGTACTTCTAGAATTAGGGATTTAGGCAAGGATTATTATAACGCTCTTCTTATATTAGTCGCGCTAATATTACGCTAATATAGCAAATTTCCTTAGAATCTCTAAATATAGCTACTATAATTAAATAACGCCTTTACGAAAAAGCTAAAGTAGATATATATAAACGGGCATCGAGAGAGCGTTCGTAGTTTCGATCCTAATTTCTATTATTAACTAACTTAAGGAGAGAAGTAAGGGTAGTATCTATATAGCTATACGGGAGCTGCTCTTAAATAGCTCTTATATTTAGAATCTACCTATAAATAAAGTTTTCTATAGGTTTACTATCGATATAGGTCCTATTACCGATAGTCTTTTATACGGCTTATAAGCTATTCGGAAAACGCTTTCGTTTAGCGCTTATATAATATTAGTCTCTAAATAAGAAGGGAATATATTAACTAAAGCTTTATACCCTAGTATATTAAAGCTATATATTTACCCGTAGGCTTATAATATTACCCCCCCGCTTAAACCGAACGCCCTCCTATAAAGCTATATATAATATAATAGCTATCTAAAAAATATAATAATATAACGCCGCTACGCCCGCTTACCCTATTAAAGGAGCCTTATCCTTATACCTAGTAAGTATAAAAGGAGTCTTATATCTATAAAGCTCCCTTTAACCTAGCTCTTAGCGAATTTATAAGTTCTACCGCTTATTATTTATTAATAGAATAATAATAATACCCTTAACTTAATAAGCGGTTATAAATATAATATCTTTATTCTTAAAGCTTTAAAAAAATATAAATACCCCTTTAACCCCTATTTTAAGGGTTATTCCTTCCTTTTAATTAAACTAAAGCCCTTATAAATTATATAAAACTAACCCTTATAATAATAAGGTAAGTATTATACTTTCCCTATTCGTCCTCTACTTATACTTAGCTCTATTAATAATATAAATATTATTATTTACTCTAAGTAAATTAATATAGCTCCTATTACTATACCTACCGCCGCTACCCCCGCTATTATTATAGGCTTTATAACTATTCTTATAGTAATAATACTTATAGCTATAACTATAGCTACTCCTACCGCGCCCGTTATTACTCCTACCGCTGCTATCCTCGCCCCTACCGCTATTTAGCTCGATAAAGCTATTAATAAGCTTATTTAGAATATTATTACTATTAACCTATAGCTCTAACCTTATATTACCCTCCTTAAGGGTATTAGGGATAAGTAATATCTACCTTATATTATAAGGGCTTTTAAAAACCCCCTTTCCCTTTACCTTTATAATATTAATAAGTAATACTTCCCCTATTTCTTTATAGCTTACTAATTATTATAACTAGCGCCCGTTATTTCCCCTATAGGATAAATAAGAAGGGTAAGAACTCCGGCTATTCCTATACCCCCCTTTACTAAACCGACGAAATATATATTACTATTATTATTATAATTAACTATTCCCTCGCTTATAATACTTCCGACCCTAATATATACTACTCCTTCCCTATTCGCGCTTTCCTATACTTATATATTCTAAAAACTCTCCGCCCCTAAGCCCTTACTATTCTCACTATATACTATACTTATAACTACCTATCTAAGTTAAATAAGATTTAGGCTAATTATAATAAGGTTCGGTTATTAAATAATAAGTATATCTATAATATATATACCTATTACTCCTTCCCTATTTATATCCTATTAACTTTATATTAACGCTATAGCTATAAGCTTATACGCCGTTAAGTAATAGCGCTAAAGGATATTATTAACCTATTAGTAAAGCTTATAAAGGGGGGTAATAAAGGTAAGGGCTTAATTAATATTAAAATAAAGCGTAATATTAATAATAACCCTTATTCTAATAAAACTAAGGAGAATAATTCTAATAATAAGGAGGAGGTAAATAAGGATAAATAGGTAGCTATATTAATATACGTTTTATATATAGTTTTCTTTTTATTTATAATACTTAATTTCCCCGCTCTTCTTTTCTATAACTTTAGGCTATTATAATTTATAATATTATTATAATATTATTCGAACTCCTTAAGAGTAATTATATCTTTAAATTCGGATAATAGCTATTAATCTAATTAATCCTATCCGACCTATTTAACTAAAACTTCGTATTATAGCGTTTCGTCTATTTTCGTATAGTCTTTATATAGTTTATTATATATTCTAATAATACTTTCTACTTAATACTCGGGTTCCTTTCCCTTTTTAATTATAATAGGGTTAGGCCGGTATTCTCTTTATACTTATAATAGGAGCGGGTTTTATATAGCTTAAATTAGAAGATCTATATAGAAATAAGGGTAAATACCTAGTAGGATATCTAATTCTATTATATAAGGATTAATAATATATATTATAATATACTTTTCGTATAGCTAAGCTAACTTCTTTAAAGGGCGGTTAATAGTAATATTTTATAGGGAGAGCTAAACCTTATTACCTTTAATAAGCTACTTTATAACTACTTATAACTTATTTATAGATTCTTCTATTCGTTATTATACGATTACTATTATAGCTTAAGTAAAAGTAGTTATATTTTTAAGCTATTAAACGAAGTTCTCGGCCTAAACTCTAAGCATTTATATTAGTAATATATTATACTTTACCTATTCGATTAGATTTATATAATAGCTATATAGGATAAAAAATAAGCTAAGGCTAATTATACTAATATCCCTATTATTAATAGCTAGTTAAGCGCCGGGTAAGAGTATCGGCTAATCTAATTATATATATATAATAAACGCTCGGAGGTAATTTATAACCTTTTAATTTACCCTTTCTATAGCTTTATCTATTTATAAGTAGAAAGCGATATTTAAACGCTACTTTATCTTTATAAGCTTATATAATTAGCGCTAAAACCCTTTTACTTAGTTTAAGCCTTAGTTATTAATTATTACCTTAGGGAAATTATAAAACTATTAGTAATAATATAAGAACTACTTTATATATACTTCTACGCTTATATTATATATAGCTTCGAGTATAATAACTTTCGTTAATCGGTTCGTAATTACTATTAAGTAAGCTTCTCTTATATTATCCTTATAAGGGAGGTTAATTATAAAGTCTATAGATAACTTATTTTATACCCGCTTAAGTATTAATAAGGGCTTAAGAAGGCCCTTCCTCTAATATCTTTATACTATCTTACGTTTATAGATATTATAATTTCGTATAAACCGCCGAATATTATAATATATACCTAGCTAGAAATAGCCCCTTATTATTATTATAATAGTAATATCCTTCCCTAAGTAGCTAAATAAGGTAGAATCGTAGATATTTTATATTAGTTTAATATATAGGGGTTCCTAATCCGGTAATTAAAGCTATTCGTAAAACCTAAGTAATCCTTTCTTATCGATCGAATACTCCGCTATAAATACCTTAATAAGCTTACCTTCGGATATTTATAAATAAGGGGGAAAAGAGTATTTACCCCTATAGATTATACCTATAAGCTAGGAATATACCTTATTATATAAAGTAGTATTATCCTATAAGCGTTAAAGCTCCTTTTATATAAAAACCTTATTACCTATTAGTAATAGCTTATCGTATATTATAACTTAGCTTATCTCTATTAATAATAAAAATTAGATTTATTTATCGGTAAAGCGTTTATTAGATATATTATATAATATATCCTACTCCCTCCTTAAGAAGGCGTTTAAACGCTTATTAGCTACTCCCGTATAATAGATTAAATAATATCGAAAATAAGCTATTATCTCGGATTAATAAACCTACCTTTCGGTAAAACGCTATAATATTATAAAATATTCGAGGTTCTTATAATCCGAGTAAATTATAAATAATAGTATAATACCCTTAAGCTCCGTATCCTATATTCTTAAATAATTAATAATAGATAATAATTCCTTATTATAGATCTTATAATTATATTCTATAGGGCTTAGATAGTATAAGTAATATATTATTAAGCGGAGGATATTATACTTATCTCTTTAAGAGAGATAGCTATTTAATAAATAATTAGAATAATCCGCTTTTAATATTATCTCCTTATCCGGATCCTATTAGGCGAGTATAAGCTTACTAATAAAGAGATACTTTAGCTATTCGAATATAGCTTTTTCTTACTCCCCGAACCTAAATAAGACCCCCTTTTTAGTTAAGGCTAAAAAGGGCTTTATAATTTCGAAATAATTAGCGATAAACTAATAATAGAAGTTTATAAATCTTAGGAAGCTATAAACTCCCTTAACCGTTTTCGGAGCCTCCTAATCGTATATAATATATACCTTCTCGGGGTTTATATAAATCCCTACCCTTATTTCGATAATAAAGCTTAGGTATTTTATCTCGATTATACCGAATTTATACTTAATAATATCTAAATTTAGACTTATTACTTTAAGAGTATATAATACTAGCTTTACCTTTACTCGGTAATCTTTAGTTATATTATCGGTATATATTAAAATATTATCGATATAAGCTAAATAGAAGATATTTAAATAAGGGCGTAGAGTATTATTAATATAGCGTTAGAATATTATAGGAATACTTATAAGTCCGAATAGGGTTATTAGTTATTCGAAAAAGCTATACCTTATACGAAAAGCAGTCTTCTATTTATCTCCTTCCTTAATATAAAGCTTATAAAATACTATTCGTATATCGAGCTTAGTAAAATATTTAGTATTTATAATATTAGATAGGGTTTTTTTAATAAGGGGAAGCGGGTAATAATCGGCTTCCGAAATAGCGTTAAGCGTATAATAATCTATATAAAAACGGAGGCTACCCTTTAGTTTCTTAATAAAGATTATAAAAGCTCCTATTAAAGAGCTATTAGCTTTAATATAGCTTATATCGAATAGCTCGGTAAGGGTTTTCCTTAGTATAATAAGTTCTTCTCTAAATATCCCGTATAACGGGCCTTATAGGGCGTTTATAATAAACCTATCCGCCTTCTTATATAGCCGAATCTTATAATCCGCTCCCTTTCTATATAGTAGTAATACGGAAGCTATATCCTTATTAAAGAGGTTCCGGAACTTATAATACTCTAGGGGGGGTTTCTTATTAACCGAGGATTCTACTTTCGGTAATAGGGCCTTAATAATATCGGCTATTATAATACTAAAAAACGCTATTTAAGCGGTATTTAAGCGTTTTATACGCCGAACTTTACTTTAAATAATAAGGGTATTAATAAATATATAGTTAAAGTTCTTAGGGCTATATCCTTATTCTTAAACCTCTAATCCTCTTATTCGTTCGATATTTAAATAATATTTATAAGCTATATATATTACCCTTTCTCTTTCTACCTAAGGTTTTCTTAAAATAAGGTTATACTAAAAGCGGTGGATTATATAAGCCTAAATATAATATAAATACCCGTTTAAGTTTATATTAAGGTAGGTTATATAACGGATAACGGGCTATTTATATAATATTTTCTCTCTTAATAATTAATAAAGGGTTTTAAACGGGATAAGTATATACGGAAGTTTTAACTTATATATAAGCGTTTCGCTTATAATAGAATAGTAGTTATAATTAGAATTAATAAATATTAGGATAAATAGAGTTAAATTATAAAATAGGTTTATTATAAAATAGTTTCTATTTATCTAACGCTTTACTTCTTATAAGCTAAAATCGAAACCTATAAGCTCCTATATACGACTTTATATAGGAATAGCTAGTTTTCTTTCTATTCCTTAATAATATTATTAAGGTCGATAAGGTTAATATTAGCGATATTAATTTCCGTCTTCTATATAGCTCCTAAGCTAATAGGTAAGCGTATAGGTAGGAAGGGGTAATAAGCGATTCTATAGTTCGAATATCCGTATTTATAATAAAGTCCCTACTCTTTCCTACGCTTAATCTCCGCTTAATTAACCTACTTTATACGCTATTTATTAGCCTATAAAGCGTTAATACTAATTATAATTATATCCCTATCGGGATCTATATAAGGGTTTTACGGTTTCTATCCGTTTCCTCCCGTTTACTAGGTTATTCTAAAGCGTTATATTATAGCTCCGGATAAGTAGCTTAAGGGTAAAGTATAATTATTATTTCGGATAATAATATAGCTTTCTAACTTAGCCGAAATACGGAATATTTTCTTTACCTAATCGTTATATATCGACGGTATTTTTATACTAATAAGCTATATATATAATATATTATTAATAGCGCCTTTTAGATATATTAATTTAACTAAATCCGGCTATTTTATACCGCCGGAGTTTATTAATAACTTCTCCTATTAGGAGAAGAAGTTAGGGAAGGGTTAGCCTTTCTTCTAAATAAAGCTCTAGAGCTTTTAAGAAGTAACGATAGTATAATTCTTATTATAATATCGGTAGCAGAGCTATTATAGGAATAAGAAGGGTTTTTAAAGGCTATACTCTCCTCCTATAATATAATAGCTCCTTATTATAACCTTTATATCTCCCTTTAGGTATTTATAGATTTCTTAGAACTTATCTATATAATTCCCGATAAAATAGGTATCTTAAATAAGTTTATACCTTATAATATACTCCTAAGCTAGGAATTAAGTATATATACCCTTAAAGTTCGCTAGCTAAGAAAGAGGCTTATATTTAGGTATAATTATACTCTCTAGGGCCTTATTTATATTAACGTCGGCGTTTTCTATATCTTAGGAGGTAGGGGTATAGGTATCTTCTAGTTTATTAGGGTACTCGGCCGCTAGATTACTAATACTTACTAATAGCTCCTATAATAATAGGCTACGGGATTATTCGATTTATATAAGTTATACTATAAACGCTTCTAGGTTTCGTACGCTATTTTCGCGCTATTATTATACTACTCCTTTAATAATATACCGCTATTCTTCTATTATTTAAGTAATTATTTATTATATAGGTATTATTATATTATTATTATCGTTATTCGCTTAAATAGGGAGTTACCTAAATTACTTATTATAGGGGTATAATATCCTAAGGCTATATACTAAATAAGTATATAAATACCGTTAGATATATAAGGTAAGTAGAAAAGAAGTTAGTTAAATATAAACGGGTATCGAGAGAGCGTTTATAGTTTCGATCCTAATTTCTATTATTAACTAACTTAAGGAGAAAAGTAAGGGTAATATCTATATAGCTATACGGGAGCTGCGCTTAAGTAGCTCTTACGTTTAGAATCTACCTATAGATAGAGTTTTCTATAGGTTTACCGTTAATACGAGTCCTATTACCGATAATCTTTTATATAGCTTATAAGCTACTCGGAAGACGCTCTCGTTTAGCGCTTATATAATACTAGTCTCTAGACGAGAAGGGAATATACTAACTAAGGCTTCGTGCCCTAGTATACCGAAGCCGTATATTTACCCGTAGGCTTATAATAATATATTACTACGCCTTTAAGATATTAAGCAGCGTTTATATATTAAACGTATACGCTTAGCGTAAGAAAATAAATCCTCCGATTATATCTACTTATTATTAGCTAGTTATAAGGTTTCTTCCTCGTTTATAATACTTTTATATAATAATTTATTACTTATAAGTAGAGCTATACCTATTCTTTCTAGACCTAATAGTTCTTTATCTATCTCTTAATCGGAAAATACTATTAATATTATATCTCTTACCCTTTTATATAATATACCGAATCTAATATATAAAGGAACTAGTTATTACAAGCCTACCTATAATATTGCCTTCGCCCGATGTATTTAATAAGTTAACTAGATCTTCTAAAACGTATTTAGAAGATTATATACCTTTTGCCTTAACCGCCTAAGCGAAAGGTTCTATATATCGAAGACGGTTATAGGAACGCTAGTTAATTCCTAGAGCCCTATAGGGGCTAGCCCGTTATATATCTTCTAAATAAAATCCTAAGGTTATAAGTTCGAGCTATAGAGTATTAAAAGTCTTAAATACCCCTTCCGTATAAACTTCGGCTTATAAAGTAACGTTATAGGTAAGCTTTAGGGGTTCGACGTTATTAGAGGGAGAGAAGGGAGGTAATATTATAGACCTATCTATAATATTACCTTCGCCCGATATACCTAATAAGTTAACTAGATCTTCTAAAACGTATTTAGAAGATTATATACCTTTTGCCTTAACCGCTTAAGCGAAAGGTTCCGTACGTCGGAGACGGCCGTAGGAACGCTAGTTAATTCCTAGAGCCCTATAGGAGCCAGCCCGTTATACTAGTTTAATAGAGTTTTAAGCTTTTAAATTTAACCTTATATATTAATTTAAGATATATAGTATTATTAATAAAGATTATAAATCTTATTATACTATCGGTTATTTAAGAGATAATATAAAATATTATTAGGTTAGTTATCTTATATATTAATATAGGGAAAATAGTATTAAAGCGAAAATATCCCTATTTAATCTTTTAAAATTTCTCGAAAAATAATACTCTAATCCTAAGACTCGTATACTTACTATATCTTCGAAGCTTTTATAACTTATATAAGGCCGAGATAAAATAGTTACGGATTTTATACGATATTTTAATAAAATTAAATTAAATAATCTAGCTCTTTTAGAAAGATTAGCTTATATTATAGCCTTTATTACTTAGCTATACCCTAAGTTACGGATTATACTCGGCTTTTAAGTAATATTATTATATAAATAGGAGTATATTATTAGTTTAGTATAACGATTCGAATTAATATAAAAAGATATTTAACCTTAACTTATATAAACTCCGCGAGAATATAGGATTTACTTTATATATAGGGAGTCTAGTTATATTATAACCTATTATCCTAAAAAAGTTATTAAAAATTCGCTACTTTCTATATTATTACTTAACTTATCTTTACCTCCTAAGCGTAATACTAACGATTCCGCTATATTAATATACCTAACTTATAATTATAGTATTCGATATTATAATTATAACTAATAAAGCTATCGAAAAGTAACTTACTTATAAAACCTATAGTGAATTTACTATATTTATAAGGAGGATAATTATATTTCTATTAAATATCCTAAAGCTTATTATCGAACTTATTAAATAGTAGGCTATATTATAATTATATACCTAAAATTATAGTAAATTTCGAATATTACCTATAATATAGCTTTTATATAGAATTTTAGTTAGGAATACGCTAAGTAAGATTATCCTTATTTAATTATAAAGGTTAGTATAATTTTAAGTAAAATATTATAGTTTATAGAAAAAGAAGCGCTTATTAACTCGGGTATAAAGGAGAACCTACTTATATATAACTTATTTAAATAAATCCTATAACTTTATATTAGACTAAGTATTCTACTAATTATATTTAATAATATATTAATAAAAACTTTAAGTTTTATTTTATTAGATTTATTAATTACTAATTCCTTAGGCGTTATAAAAATATAACGTTATCGCTTTTTTATTATTAAAAAAGCACCTTTCCTAATTATATTAGGTTTTCCCTAGCTTATTTCTATAAATCCTTAAATTAATTAGGTTATTAGGTATTAGAGATAGCTATTATATATATCTAAGTTAGTATTTACTACGTTTATATAAGAAATATACGAATTATACGTAATATTTATTATATAAAGTATACCTATTATTCCTTTATATTTATCTAAAAAGGAAGTTAAAAACTTATCCCTAATTTACCTAGCGAATATATAGACTTTAAGGATATTATATATATAGATTCTAATATACCTTTACTAATATAAATAGTTTTAAACTATACTATTAATCTAGAAGAGGGCGCGATACCTTTATAAGGACCTATTTATATACTTATTATATTAGAGCTGGAAAGTCTTAGAGAATACTTATAGAAAATATAAGCTAAAAGTCTTATTCGCTATTCTATTAGTCTTATAAAAGCTCCTATTATTTTTATACTAAAAAAGGGCGGGGAGTTACGCCTTTATATTAATTATAATACTTTAAATAAGCTAATATATAAGAATCGTATACCTTTACCCTTAATTTTAGAAGTTCTAGACTAATATTATAGGTTAGGCAGGTGCCTAGTTATTAGGGCTTGGTTACGTAGGATATAAGCCGATACGTATTTATTCGGGAGCCGCGTATACGCAGCTCCCTTATAGCTAGACTTCTGCTCCTTAGTTTAATTAATTATAGTATATTAACCCTTACGTTTTAAGCCCTTATACGTAGGCCCTTTATATTTAATTAAACTCCTTAATAGCGAAAGATCCGTCGCCTTATTATAGTAGTATTGCTTAGCAAAAGTAGCGCGTATACTTCGTAATCGCAGCGTTTAAGCACTATTAAGTTGAAAACCCTACCTAGAGGGGACTATATACGAACCTTAGGATCGAAGGGAGAATAGCGGTTTAGGTCGTTATTTTAACTAAGCTTAGTCTTAATAGGGGGTAATATTATAGGTTAGGCAGGTGCCTAGTTATTAGGGCTTAGTTATATAGGATATAAGCCGATACGTATTTATTCGGGAGCCGTATATACGTAGCTCCTTTATAGCTAGACTTCTGCTCCTTAATTTAATTAATTATAGTATATTAACCCTTACGTTTTAAGCCCTTATACATAAACCCTTTATAACTAATTATTATATACTATTATTTATACTAAGCTTAACTTAAAAGATACTTATTACTATATACGAATTAAGGAAGGTAATAAGTAGAAGACTACTTTTCGTATTAAATATAGGTATTTTAAATATCTTATTTTACTAATAGGTTTAACTAATTCTCCTATAACTTTTTAATCTTATATTAATCGAGTTCTAATTAGGCTTATTAATATTATTTATATTATCTACCTCGATAATATTTTATTTTTAATAAGGACCCCGTAATATATATATAAGATATTCGTAGAATATTTAAGCGATTATATAAATAGAAGTTATATATTAACTTTAAAAAATATAAATTTAATATATTAAAAGTTAAATTTCTAGGTTTTATTATTACTCCTAAGGGAATTAGTATAGAATATAATAGAATCGCTATTATTAAGTAGTAGTCCGAGTAT
Source organism: Coniella vitis (assembly GCA_011317545.1). Lineage (NCBI taxonomy): Eukaryota > Fungi > Ascomycota > Sordariomycetes > Diaporthales > Schizoparmaceae > Coniella > Coniella vitis. Next base: position 1,775,593 of record WUJK01000003.1, read on the forward strand.
TATAACCCAGCTTTATACAGGTTATAAGAACAAGCTAACGCAATATAGTATTAGGAATCGGGATGTTAGAACCCTACCCTGAACGCTAGGAAAGCGCAGCGGTAACGCAGTCCCTACGGCTTGGAACAAGGGCCTGCCGGCAGCTCTCGGCAGGCGGCCATGGAATCTCAAAGATATAAAGAGCCGTCGGAAGCTTCGGAAACCAGTGAATAGAGAGGGGATTTCTCTTTAGGTTCAGTTTCTATCAACGAATACTACTATTATAGCGTCTTCTTTACGATATAGCTGCTTTTACGCCAAGAACTCGTCGTCTATATTATACTTTATCACCTTGCAATAACCTACCTCCTAACACGGGATTATAACGAACCGATAGGATCTCTTATATAATAATACGTAAGGGTAGTATAACCCAGGGTTAGGGTTAGATTACTAGGATAACTAAGATAGTTAGAGCAATAATAATCTAAGTAATCTAAATAATTTAACGCTCCTATCGCTCTCGATAATCTAAGGATCTATATTTACTATAGATAAGAGAATAACGGAAGGATATAAGGATAATAAATTTCCTAGTTATTAGATAGTTTTCCCTATAGTCTTTAGTTATAAATCTAAGTATTATTTTATATAATAGGGTAATCCCTCTTAATTACTTATAATACTTAATATTACTCGATAATATATAAGGACTTAAAGGTAATACTTCCCTACCTACTAATATATAACTTATAGATACCCCTAGAATCAGGGATTTAGGCAAGGATTATTACACCGAGCTTATATATATTAAAGATATCTAAGTATTCTTAGGTTTTACTAGCTTTTATAAGCGTTTTAATCGGAATTATTCTCGTATTACTATACCTTTAATATAACTTTTATATAACGAGTATATTAGTACTTTTATTCTTAATTTTCGATAGCGTTTTATATTCCGATCGTTATATACTCGATTTACTATCGCTCTATTATTATGCTATTTTAATCCTACTTTACTAATATATATAGAAATAGATATATCTTAATAAGCTATTAGAGCTATTTTATTATAATTATTTAATATAATTTAGTATTTAATTACTTTTTACTCTAAAAAGTTAATTCTAGTTAAAAGGCGTTATAATATAGGAGATTAGGAATTACTTATTATTATTAACGCTATATTAAACTAGTGTTAATATCTTTTATATATATAAACCCTATTTATTATTAAGATTAATTATTTAAATTAGAGTTTTTAGGAAATAAAAAGATAGCTATTAGTAAAGTAAGTATAATAGCTATAGCTATTAAATAATTATAACTTTACTATTATTTATTAACCTAGTTAATTAAATCCTATAAATAGATTATTATAATATCCTAATTATCGTAGTAATACGAAAGCTAATAAGGAGCTATATATACCTAGCGATTTTATTATATAGGTATCTAAAGACCTAATATAATTAAAACGGATTTACCGAAATAATAAACTAAGTATTAAAGAGGTATCATCTATTATAGGATTAGTAACTTTCTATTTATAGATAAACTATAATTATATAATCTTAGAATATATTTTAGATAAACTAAGTAGTGCTATCTTATTATTAGATAAAGGAGGTAGTATTTATAAAACTAGATCTAGGAATTTTATCCCGTATAGGTTATTAAGTTATTTAGAAGTAGTAGTAAAGTATATAGGACGGAGAGCTTACTTTTTAATAATATATATTCTCGGATAGAGATTAACGACCTTTAAGCGAAGTTATTAGATTATATAATCTAAGCTTAAATTATATATTAATTCTATAGTTTACCTATTTAGAAGTAGGCTTTATAACCCTATTATCCTTCCGTATATATAGCCTTAACGTATTACGGTAATAGCTATATAGCTAGATAAACCTCTTTATATTAAGGTTAAAAATATATAATAAAACGATTTATTTATAATATCCGGTAAATAGAAAGTATATAGAATCTATATAAGAAACGTATAGAATACTCGATATAGACTCTTAATAATAAAGGACTAACTTTATATACCTTAGATATCTATACTTCGAAGGGAATTACTATTAGTATATTATAATAATATAACTATAAGCTATTTCGGCTTTAATAAATCTTATAAGCTATTTAAATATTATTACTTTTAGCCTTCTATATATAAGGATATAAAATAATATACTAATATTTATATAATTTATTAATAAGCTAAAGCTATAACCTACTATCCTTATAGCTTATTAATAATATTACCGATATTTACTCGCCCTTAGTAGGAAATCTTAATAGATTTTATTATTAAGTTATTAATATTTATAGGAAGTAACGGAAAAGTCTATAATTCGATTTTAATTATCGTAGATTACTATATAAAATATAAACTATATATACTAACGATAACTCGATTTATAAGCAGCGGACTCGTAAACTTAATTATACGATATATATTTTTATTTTTTAGAATACTAGATATAATTATTTTCGATAGAGGAAGCCTATTTATAAGTACCTTTTAGAGTTCCTTCTGCTATTATTTAGCAATAAAGCGGCGTCTTAATACCGTAATATACCTATAAACGGATAGTTAAATAAAGCGCTTAAATTAAACTTTAGAACTTTACTTATATATATATTATAATATTAAATAAGCAGATTAGGCGTAATATTTACTTATAGCTTAATTTACTTATAATAATACGCTATATTTATTAACCTCTTTATTATTTGCTTATACCTTAATAGGATATAACCCTTATTTACCTTCTAACTATCCTAATTATTTAAAAATAATAGTATTAGCTATTATAAAGAAAGTAATAATTATATTAGAAGAATACGTTATTATAGAGTAATATTTATATAATACTTAAGCTAACTATACTAAATAGTATAATACGAAGTATATCGATAAAAGATTTTTACCTAATTAATTAATCTTAATCTCTACGAAAAACTTACGATAACGCTATATATTAGCAAAATTAGTAGATAAATACCTTAATCTATTTCGAGTACTAGAGGTAATTAATATATATAGATTAATATATCGATTAGAACTACCAAAAGCTTATAAAATTTATAATATTTTTTATATCTCTATATTAAAGTAGTTTAATAGTAAAGAAGGCGATAATCCTAAGCTATAACCTAAGATTAATATTAAAAGTAAAGAATATATTAAAGTTAAAGTAATTCTAATATATTAAGATCCGAAAAAATAATAATAATTCCTTATTCGATAAAAGAGTTATAATAGCGAAAACGATATATATAAGCCGCGTTAATATATTAATAATAGAGATATAATTTAAAAATACGAAATATAATTAATAGCTAAACCGAAAATTACGAAAAGTTAAAACTAGTTTAAGTAATTAATTAATATAAACTATATAATATTATAATAATTAAGTAGTATAAAGTATATTTATTAGTTATAGCTAATAGTAATAGTCTAAGTATTACTATTACCGCTATTACCGCTATTCTAGGGCTTAGTATAGAGCGTTTATTTAACTATAGTGCTTAGTAAAAACTAGCTATATTAGGCTTAAGGCCCTTTTTAGAAGAAGTTAATAATAAATATACTTTTTTCTCGTTTTAATCTAACCCCTATAGGGCTTATTTCTATAGCCTTTAGCTTAGAATAGCCTTAAAATAGTATCTATTCCCTTTAAGTCCCTATAAAACTAACTCCCTTTAACTCGAATACTCTAAAGGATTAGCTATATCTCCTATATACCCTTTTCCGTATATCCTATAAGCGCTTAAGCATTATCTAGCCTCTAATTAAAAGCTATAGATAAGCGAGGAGGTCTAATTAGAGTAGCTAGTAGTTATTTGCCGCTTTACTAATCGATTATTTTTACTATTTTAGCACCCTATCTAGCTTATTTAGTAATCTATATAGGGAGTATTTATTATTATAAGGTAATTCGTAGCTAAAGCCGGTCTCTCGATTAGAATCTATCGAGAAATTAAGAAAACTAGTATTATTAATTATCTAAACTTAAGAGCTATACCTCCGTTACTTATATAATTAATAAACTAAGTAGTTTACTCTAATTAGAGATTTCTAAGCCGATAATTAATATTATTAGGCGATTATTACCGGAAATATATTATATATTATTATAGCGATTACCGATATTACTCGTTTAAAGCTAATTGCTTCGGAAGGCCCTATATATCTATATAGGGATTCCGAGGTAACGAAGGCTATATTTATTTATTTATTTATTTATTTAATTAAATTAACGCCGGACTAGTTACGCTAGTATACCTCCTAAGAGGTATCTCGGCGTATACTGCCTATCGTACTAGTAAGGAGCGTATATATACCTACCTAGTATATATATTCGTAATATAACCCTAGCCCGAAGGCTACTTTATAGCGTATTAGCTATATCCCAGAGGCTAAATACTCTAGGGATTAGTCTTAGAGCAGAGTTATATACTATTATTAGTATAGCCCGTATAAAGCTACGTTTTTATTAGGTTAGTATATTACTATATAATTATTAGACGTTAGATACCGGCTAAAACTAGTTCCGAAGCCGTACTATATATATACTATATATCGATTATACTAGCGATAACCTTACTAGTATAATAGCTTAAAGGCGCTATATTAAAGAGCTAGCTAGCTACTAAGCTATTAATATAGCGTAGATATCCTTATAATAGTATAGAGTAATAGCTTAAGATATATTAGAGATATACCTTAAGGCATTTACTATTATTAGTCTATAAAAGTATATATCCTTCTATTAATAATAGCTAGCCCTTTATCTATAATTATAGATAATAGCTATTATAGCTAGTTATACCCCTATTATTATTAATAATAGGGGTATAACGCTATCTACTATATTTCTCCTACGCCTATTATAGCTTATCTAAACTCCCTTTTCCTCCTCCCTTCTCCCTCCTCCTTTCTTAATCTACTATATAATAGTATAATAGTATTACTAACTATCGCTGCCGCCGTACTATACTCCCCTTTATAATCCTAAGTATAGTAATTACTATTACTATTATTATAATACCTTTTAAAAAAGGAAGTAAGCGTATCTACTTTTCCTAATCGAATACTAGGACTTATAGTAATCTACTAACGTTTTAAATTAATATATAGCTAAGTATACTAAAGCGTATTATACCGCGAATACTATTAATACCTATATAACTAAGAAACGTATAATACTCCTATTAATCTATATAAACTAGCTTAAGCTCCTATAAATATTATATCTAGCGCTATTATAAAGTAGTATATCCTTCCTATAAAATACTTATATAAATAATATAATAAGTATAGTATATTATACTAAAGCTAAGTTCTAATACTACTAATTAACTATTATTAATAAGTATATTTACTAATAGAAGCTAAAGCTATTAAAAAGGGTATTACCTCCGTAATATATAATATACTCTTATATAACGCTATAAAGCCGATTACTAATATACTTAATAGTAATAATTACGTTTATAACGAAGATAAAGGTAATAAAGATATCCTATAAAAGGCCTTTAATAATACCTTCGAGCTTAAGGATAAGGATAAGGGTAATACTAAAGCTATTAAGGATAATACTAATAGTAAAGATAAGGTAGATTTACTCCGAGATAGCTAGGAATAAGCCGAAGATACCTCTAATAACGAGGAGCCTATTACTAATATATATACTAGTAATAATAACGCCGAGGAGGACGATAAGAAGGCCTATTAGGATAAAGCTAATAACGATAATAATTATATTACTAGTAATAATACTAATCGTACCTATATAGACGATAATAATAATAATAGTAGTAGTAGTAATAATAATAATATCGGTATCGCTTATACTATTACCGCCGGTAATATTAATAATAAACGCCTTATACCTACCTTTACTCCTATTAATACTCCTATTATTAAAAAGTAGCGTTCTACCGCTATTATTAATAGTAGTAATATTAAGGCTAAAGCTATTAAAATAGCAGCTCCTATTAAAGCTAACCCTCCTTATACTACCCGTATTATTAATACTATTATTACTACTAATACTTAGCCTAAGGCTAAAACTAATAAGAAGATTAGTATTATTAAGGATAAGGGTAAAGCTATTACTCCTACTACCTCTATTAAGCGTAAGAAGATATAAAAGGCTAGTAAAGCTACTCTTAATAGCCGTTATATTATAACCTAATACGATATACCTTATAAATAGTATCTAATCTCGGTAATTACCGGTAAATCGCTTAATAACTATTAGGATATTAAGGGTAATACCCGTTATTAGCGCTATTAGCGTAAGGGTTATACCCCTTTAGCTAACTACCTAATAACCGTTAGCCGCTAGCTATATAACGCCCTATAGAAGAGTAAGGATAATACCCCTTATTATACTATTATTTATATAGCTAAGGAGGCCTATAATAAAGTATTAGCGGAGGGCCTTACCGAATCGTCTAATAAATCGGAGGAGGAGGTAGAGCCGGTTATATAGCCCTAGAAACGCCCCCGCTATATCCTACCCCGTTACTACTAATAGTAATAATACTAGCTATAGTATTAGCCCTAATAATACTAGCGCTAGGCTATTATAGCTATTACTACTATTATTAATATTAATATTATTTATAAGTAAGAGTATACCCCTAGTATTATAAGCTTATTATAGTTATTTCCCGGCCTAATTACCCCTACCCTAGGTATTCCCGCCGACTGCTATACCGCGCTATACGCCCTTAATAACGCTATACGCTAGGTAATCGACTATATATAGTTTAATATACTTTAGCCCTAGATAGCCTATAATATAACTATAAACTTCCTTAATAGTTAATAATATAAGATCCTAATTAAATCTATTTTCTTATAAAATAGTAAACTATATTATACTTATTATATATATAGTAATAAGAGTATTATTTATAGAGAATCTTTATAAACTACTTCTAAGAAGGCAGATTATACCTAATAGTTTATAAATACCCTTTATAAGTATATTTCGCGGAAAGGGGTATTAGGGGGCCCGGTTAAGCCCTCCGGCTAATCCCGCTACCTCTACTTAGCTACCGTATAATATATTTAATACCGAGGCGAAAGCTTATTAAAATAGCCCGTTTTATAATAGCGGCTTATCCCTAGCCGGCTAAACCGATAATAATACGCTTTAAAGTCGTTATAACTAATCCTTATAATTATAAAGAAAGCTAGCTATTAGCAGCTTAATAAAAGGGCCGGCTATATTATAATACGAAAGCTTAGCCCCTAAGCGTTATATTAGCTAGATAAGACTATTTATTAATATATCTATTATATCTTCTTAAAGCTCCTAATTCCCTCTCGATATAAGGTTTATATACCTAAGGTAATAGGGCTTACTACCCGCCCTATTAGGGAGAGTATTATACCCTTTTTCGTAAGGGTATTTATAAGCTCGTTCCTAGTTATACCTATATAACTAGGGCTTTAGAGGATAATTATTAACTATCCCTTTATAAGGTATTATTCGTAAAAGGCCTAAAAGCTTTAGAAAGCCTATTATAAGGTAATAAGCGTATTACCCTATAATCTTTAGATAACCAAGGTATTATTTATATAAATAAATACCGCTAATAATACCGTTTCTAGCGTTAGCTATAATCTTATAAGCGCTATAACCGCTTTAGTATCGAAAATATATAAGTATTCGTAGAATACCCTAATAATAGTAGTAATAAATACCTTATCCCTTACTATAATATACTTATAGCTTACCCTACGCTTAAGTCCCTTCTAAACCTTAAAGCTATCCGTATATATTATCGTAATATCCGGTAATAGGGTTATATATTATATATTATAATATATAGCTACTTCCTCCTTAGGGTAACCGATATTAGGGTTTAATATAATACGGTTAGGATACCGGGGAGTTAATAAGGCCGGCCTAAGTATAATAGGAAAGCTATATATAGCTATTATAGGCCTACGGGTAAATATACGGCTTCGGTATACTAGGGTACGAAGCCTTAATTAATATATTCCCTTCTCGTTTAGAGACTAGTATTATATAAGCGCTAAATAAGAGTATCTTCCGAATAGCTTACGAGCTATATAAAAGACTATCGGTAATAGGACCTATATCGACGGTAAACCTATAGAAAACTTTATCTATAGGTAGATTTTAAACGTAAGAGCTACTTAAGAGTAGCTCTCGTACCGCTATATAGATATTACCCTTACTTCTCTCCTTAAATTAGTTAATAATAGAAATTAAGATCGAGATTATAAATATTCTCTCGATACTTATTTATATTTAACTAACTTCTTTTCTACCTACCCTATATATTTAACGGTATTTATATATTTATTTAGTATATAGCTTTAAGATATTATACCCCTATAATAAGTAATTCGGGTAACTCCCTATTTAAGCGAATAATAATAATAATAATATAATAATAATTATATAATAAATAGTTATTTAAATAATAGAAGAGTAACGGTATATTATTAAAGGAGTAATATAATAATAGCGTAAAGATAGCGTATAAAACCTAAAAGCGCTTATAATATAACTTATATAAATCGAATAATTTTATAGCTTATTATTATAAGAGCTATTAATAAGTATTAATAACCTAGCGGCCGAATACCTTAACCCGATACCTAATAAACTAAAAGATATTTATACCCCTACCTCCTAAAATATAAAAAACGCCGATATCGATATAAATAAAGCCCTAGAGAATATAATTATATTTAAATATAAGCCCCTTTCTTAGCTAGCGAACTTTAAGGGTATATATACTTAATTCCTAGCTTAGGAATATATTATAAAGTATAAACTTATCCGAGATACCTATTTTATCGGGAATTATATAAATAAGTTTTAAGAAATCTATAAATACCTAGAGGAAGATATAAAGGTTATAATAAGGAGCTATTATATTATAGGAGGAGAGTATAGCCTTTAGAAACCCTCCTTATTCCTATAATAGCTCTATTACCGATATTATAACGAGAACTATATTATCGCTATTTCTTAGAAGCTCCGGAGTTTTATTTAGAAGAAAGATTAACCCTTCCCTAACTTCTTCTCCTAATAAGAGAAGTTATTAATAGATTCCGGTAATATAGAATAGCCGGATTTAGCTAAGTTAATATACCTAGAGAGCGCTATTAATAGTATATTATATATATAGCTTATTAATATAAAAATACCGTTAATATATAATAATTAAATAAAGAAAGTATTCTATATCTCGGCTAAGCTAGAAAGCTATATTATTATCCGAAACGGTAGCTATATTTTACCTTTAAGCTATTTATCTAGAGCTATAATATAGCGCTTTAGAATAACCTAACGAGTAGGAGGAAATAGATAAAAACTATAAAACCCTTATATAGATCCCGATAAGGATATAGCTATAATTAGTATTAACGCTTTATAAGCTAATAAATAGCATATAAAGTAGGTTAATTAAGCGGAGATTAGGTATAGGAAAGAATAGGGATTTTATTATAAATATAGATATTTAAACTATAGAATCGCTTATTACCCCTTCCTATCTATATACCTATTTATTAGCTTAGGAGCTATACGGGAGACGAAAATTAATATTATTAATATTAACCTTATCGACCTTAATAATATTATAAAGGAATAGGAGGAAAACTAGCTACTTTTATCTAGAATCGTATATAGGAGCTTATAAGTCTTAACTTTAGCTTATAAAAAGTAAAGCGTTAGATAAATAGAAACTATTTTATAATAAACCTATTCTATAATTTAACTCTATTTATCCTAATATTTATTAATTCTAATTATAACTATTATTCTATTATAAGCGAAATATTTATATATAAATTAAGACTTCTATATATACCTATCCTATTTAGGATTCTTTATTAATTATTAAAGGAGAGAATATTATATAAATAGCTTATTATCCGCTATATAACTTACTTTAATATAGATTTAAACGGGTATTTATATTATATTTAGGCTTATATAATCCCCCGCCTTTAGTATAACCTTATTTTAAGAAAACTTTAGGTAAAAAGAGAGAGGGTAATATATATAGCTTATAAATACTACTTAAGTATTAGATAAATAGGAGGATTAAAGGTTTAGGAATAAGGATATAGCCCTAAGAACTTTAACTATATATTTATTAATACCCTTATTATCTAGAGCGAAGTTCGGTATATAAAATGCTTAAATATTATTTAAATAGCGTTTTTTAGTATTATAATAGCCGATATTACTAAACTTTTATTATCGAAAGTAAAATCCTCGGTTAATAAGAAACTCCCCCTAAAGTATTATAAGTTCTAGAACCTCTTTAATAAGGATATAGCTTCTATACTATTATTATATAAAAAGGGAGCGGATTATAAGATTCGGCTATATAAGAAAGCGGATAAGTCTATTATAAACGCCCTATAAAGCTTATTATATAAGATATTTAAAGAAGAACTTATTATATTAAGGAAGATTCTTACTAAGCTATTCGATATAAGCTATATTAAAGCTAATAGCTCTTTAGTAGGAGCTCTTATAATCTTTATTAAGAAATTAGGGGGTAGTTTCTATTTTTATATAAATTACTATATATTTAATACTATTTCGGAAGCCGATTATTACCCGCTCCCCTTTATTAAAAAGACCCGATTTAATATTATAAACGCTAAATATTTTATTAAGCTCGATATATAAATAGCGTTTTATAAGCTTTATATTAAGGAAGGAGATAAATAAAAAACCGCTTTTTATATAAAATATAGCCTTTTCGAATAACTAATAACCTTATTCGAACTTATAAGCGCTCTTATAATATTCTAATATTATATTAATAACGTTTTACGCTCCTATTTAAATATCTTCTATTTAGCTTATATCGATAATATTCTAATATATACCGATAATATAGCTAAAGATTATTAAGTAAAGGTAAAGCTAGTATTATACGCTCTCGAAGTAATAGATCTAAATTTAGATATTACTAAATACGAATTCGGTATAACCGAGACGAAGTATCTAGGCTTTATTATTAAAGTAGGGGTAGGGATTTATATAAACCCCGAGAAGGTATATATTATATACGATTAGGAGGCTCCGAAAATAGTTAAGGGAGTTTATAGCTTTTTAGGATTTATAAACTTCTATTATTAGTTTATTATTAATTATTCCGAAATTATAGGGCCCCTTTTAACCTTAACTAAAAAGGGGGTTTTATTTAAGTTTAAAGAGTAGGGAGAAGCTATATTTAAATAGCTAAAGTATTTCTTTATTAATAAGTTTATACTTATTTAATAGGATCCGGATAAGGAGATAATATTAAAGGCGGATTATTCTAATTATTTATTAAATAGCTACCTTTCTTAGAAGGATAAGTATAATATCCTTTACCCGGTAGTATATTACTTATACCGCTTAAGCCCTATAGAGTATAATTATAAGATCTATAATAAAGAATTATTAGCTATTATTAATTATTTAAGAGTATAGGATATAAAGCTTAAGGGTATTATATTATTATTTATAATTTACTCGGATTATAAAAACCTTAAATATTTTATAATATTATAGCGTTTTACCGAAAGGTAGGTTTATTAATCCGAGATAATAGCTTATTTTTAATATTACTTAATCTATTATATAGGAGTAATTAGTAAGCGTTTAAACGCCCTTTTAAAGAGGGAGTAGGATATATTATATAATATATTTAATAAATACCTTACCGATAGGTAAATCTAGCTTTTATTATCGATAAAGATAAGCTAAGTTATAATATATAATAAGCTATTATTAATAGGTAGTAAGGTTTTTATATAAAAGGAGCTCTAACCCTTATAGGATAACGCTACCTTATATAATAAAATATACTCCTAGCTTATAAGTATAATCCGTAAGGGTAAATACTTTTTTCCCCCTTATTTATAAATATCCGAAGGTAAGCTTATTAAGGTATTTATAACGGAGTATTCGATCGATAAGAATAAACTACTTAGGTTTTATAAATAGCTTTAATTACCGGATTAGGAACCCTTATATATTAAACTAATATAAAATATCTATAATTCTACTCTATTTAGCTACTTAAAGAGGGATATTATTATTACGATAATAATAAGGGGCTATTTCTAGCTAGATATATACCGTAATATTCGGCGGTTTATATAAAATTATAACGTTTATAAACGTAAAACGGTATAAAGATACTAGAGGAAGGGCCTTTTTAAGCCCTTATTAATACCTAAGCGGGTATAAAGCGAGTTATCTATAGATTTTATAATTAACCTCCCCTATAAGGACGATATAAGAGAAGCTTATTTAATAATAATTATAAACCGATTAATAAAAGCTATTATACTTAAAGCTATATATAATATAAGCGCGGAAGTATATATAAAGCGGTTTTTATACTATTATTAGCGGTTTTATAATTTCCCTAAGGTAATAATTAGTAACTAAGGCTTAAATTAAGTAGGAGGGTTTTAACGCCGATTATATAAGCTTATAAAGATAGAATAGCGCTTAAATACCGCTTTCTACCTATAAATAGATAAAGCTATAGAAAGGGTAAATTAAGAGGTTATAGATTACCTCCGAGTATTTATTATATATATATAATTAGATTAGCCGATATTCCTATCTAGCGCTTAATTAGCTATTAATAATAGGGATATTAATATAATTAGCCTTAGCTTATTTTTTATCTTATATAGCTATTATATAGATCTAATCGAAGAAGTAGAATATAATATATTATTAGCGTAAATATTTAGAGTTTAAGCCGAGAACTTTATCTAATAGTTTAAAGATATAATTACTTTCGCTTAAGCTATAATAATAATTATATAGTAACGAATAGAAGAATCTACGAATAAATTATAAATAGTTATAAAGCGGCTTATTAAGGGCGATAAGGTTTAGCTCTCCTTATAAAATATTATTATCGACTATATTTTAAAGAAGTTAGCTTAGCTATATAAGAAGTATATTATAATATATATTATTAGCCTTTATATAATAGAATTAAATATCCCGCCGGGTATTTACCCTTATTTTTATATAAATCCCCTAATTCGAGCTATATAAAACCCGCTCCTATTATAGGTATAGACAGAATACCGGCTTAACCCTATTATAATTAAAGAGGGAGAGGAATCTAAGTATTAGGTAGAAAGTATTATTAGAATATATAATAAGCTATATAAAGGCTATATAAAAATAGACGAAATATTATAATACGAAGTCCTAGTTAAATAAGTCGGATAGGATTAATTAGATTAATAACTATTATCCGAATTTAAAGATATAATTACTTTTAAGGAGTTCGAATAATACTATAATAGCGCTATAAGTTATAACGGCTTAAAGTTATAAAAAAGAAGAGTAAGGAAATTAAATACTATAGATAAAAGGAAAACTATATATAAAACGTATATTAATATAGCTACTTATTTATCCTCGCTTACCTCTTCTTTATTATTAAAATTATTCTCTTTAGTTTTATTAAAATAAGGGTTATTATTAATATTATACTTTACTTTAATATTAATTAAACCCTTACCTATATTACCCCCCTTTATAAGCTTTACTAATAGGTTAGTAATATCCTTTAATATTACCGCCTAATAGCGTATAAGCTTATAGCTATAGTATTAGTATAAAGTTAATAGGATATAAATAGGGAAGGAATAATAGGTATATATACTATAAGTATATTTATTATTTAATAACCGGACCTTATTATAATTAGCCTAAATCTTATCTAATTTAGGTAGATAGTTATAGGTATAGCGTATAATAAGAGCGGTAAAGGCCTAGGGGCGGAGAATATCTAAAGTATATAAGTACGGGAAAGTATAAGTAGGGAAGGAATAATATATATTAAGGTCGGAAGTATTATAGGTAAGGGAATAATTAATTATAATAATAATAATAATATATATTTTATCGGTTTAATAAAGGGGGGTATAGGAATAGCCGGAGTCTTTACCCTTTTTATTTATCTTATAGGAGAAATAATAAGCGCCGGTTATAATAGTTAATAAGCTATAAAGAAGTAGGGGAAGTATTATTTATTAATATTATAGAGATAAAGGGAGAGGGGGTTTTTAAAAGCCCTTATAATATAGGGTAGGTATTACTTATCCTTAATACCCTTAGGGAGGGTAATATAAGGTTAGAGCTATAGGTTAATAGTAATAATACTTTAAATAAGCTTATTAATAGCTTTATCGAATTAAGCGGTAATAGGGGCGAGGACGGTAATAATAGGAGTAGTAATAGGTATAATAGGAGTAGTTATAGCTATAGCTATAAGTATTATTATTATAGGAATAGCTATAGAACTTATAATAATAATAGGGGTAATAGCGGTAGGTATAGCGGTAGAAGCTATATTAGCTTATTTAGAGTAAATAATAACGTTTATATTATTAATAAAGCTAAATATATATAAAAGACGAATAAAGAAAGCGTAATACCTACCTTATTATTATAGGAGTTAGTTTTATATAATTTATAAGGGCTTTAGTTTAATTAAGAGGAAGGAATAACCCCTAGAATAGGGGTTAAAGGGGTATTTATACTTTTTCGAAGCTTTAAAAGTAAAGATATTATATTTATAACCGCCTATTAAATTAAGGGCGTTATTATTATTCTATTAACGGATAATAGGTAGTAGAATCTATAAACTCGCCGAGAGCTAAATTAAAGGGAGCTTTATAAATATAAGACTCCTTTTATACTCGCTAAGTATAAGGATAAAGCTCCTTTAATAGGGTAAGTAGGTATAGCGGTATTATATTATTATACTTTTTAGATAGCTATTATATTATATATAGCTCTATAAGAGAGCGTTTAGCTTAAGCGGGGGGGTAATATTATAAGCCTATAGGTAAATATATAGCTTCGGTATATTAGGGTATAAAGCTTTAATTAGTATATTCCCTTCTTATCTAAAGATTAGTATTATATAAGCGTTAAATAAGAGCGTTTTCCGAGTAGCTTATAAGCTATATAAAAGACTATCGGTAATAGGACCCGTATCGACGGTAGATTTATAGAAAATTCTATCTACGGGTAGATTTTAAACGTAAGAGCTATTTAAGAGTAGCTCTTACGCCGCTATATAGATATTACCCTTACTTCTCTCCTTAAGTTAGTTAATAATAGAAATTAAGATCGAGACTATAAACGCTCTCTCGATACCCGTTTATACTAGCTTTCTATATCTTCTTATACTTAGTAGGGGTAGTAGGAGTAATAGCTTTACCCTTATTCTTAATAATACTAATCTTCTTCTTATTAATCTTAGCTTTAAGCTAAGTATTAGTAATAGTAGTAGCGTTAATAATACGGGTAATATAAGGAGGGTTATATAACGGGCTAGCCCCTATAGGGCTCTAGGAATTAACTAGCGTTCTTACGGCCGTCTCCGATATACGGAACCTTTCGCTTAAGCAGTTAAGGCAAAAGGTATATAATCTTCTAAATATATTTTAGAAGATCTAGTTAACTTATTAGGTATATCGGGCGAAGGCAATATTATATAAGTAGGCTTATAATATTACCTCCCTTCTCTCCCTCTAATAACGTCGGACCCTTAAAGCTTACCCGCGACGTTGCTTTATAAGCTAAAGTTTATACGGAAGGGGTATCTAAGACTTTTAGTATTCTATAGCTCGAACTTATAACCTTAGGGTATTTAGAAGATATATAACGGGCTAGCCCTTATAGGGCTCTAGGAATTAACTAGCGTTCCTACGGCCGTCTCCGACGTATAAAACCTTTCGCTTAAATAGTTAAAGTAAAAGGTACGTAATCTTCTAAATACATTTTAGAAGATCTAGTTAACTTATCAGGCATATCGGGCGAAGGCAATATTATATAGGTGGGCCTATAATAGGTTAGCCTTAATAGGAGCTACTATCTTAATAGCCCTAGCCCTAGCGTTATTATTATTAGTAATAGCGGTAGAACGCTACTTCTTAGTAGTAGGAGTACTAATAGGAGTAGAGATAAGTATAGGGCGTTTATTACTAGTATTATCGGCGATAGTAGTATAAGCGATACTAATATCGTTATCGTTACTACTATTACTACTACTATTACTATCGTTTATATAGGTATAATTAGTATTATTACTAGTAATATAATTACTATTATTATTAGCCTTATCCTAATAGGCCTCCTTATTATCCTCCTTAGCGTTATTATTACTAATATATATATTAGTAGTAAGCTCCTTATTACTAAAGGTATCTTCGGCTTATTCCTAGCTATCTTAAAATAAGTTTACCTTATCTTCGCTATTAGTATTATCCTTAATAGCCTCGGTACTACTTTTATCTTTATCCTCGAGCTTAAAGGTACTATTAAAGGCCTTTTATAAGATATCTTTATCGCCCTTATCTTCGTTATAAATATAGTTATTACTATTAAATATATTAGTAATCGGCTTTATAGCGTTATATAAGAGTATACTATATATTATAGGAGCGGTACCCTTCTTAATAGCTTTAGTTTCTATTAGTAAATATACCTATTAATAATAGTTAATTAGTAGTATTAGAACTTAGCTTTAATATAATATATTATACTTATTATACTATTTATATAGGTATCTTATAAGAAGGATATACTATTTTATAATAGCGTTAGATATAATATTTATAGGAGCTTAAGCTAATTTATATAGATTAATAGGAGTATTATATATTTCTTAGTTATATAGGTATTAGTAGTATTTATAATATAGTACGCTTTAATATATTTAGCTATATAATAATTTAAAACGTTAGTAGATTATTATAAGTCCTAGTATTCGATTAAAAAAAGTAGATATACTTATTTTCTTTTTTAGGAGGTATTATAATAATAATAATAATAGTTATTATACTTAGGATTATAAAGGGGAGTATAATACGGCGGCGGCGATAGTTAGTAATATTATTATATTATTATATAATAGATTAAGAAAGGAGGAGGGAGAAGGGAGGAGAAGGAGGGAGTTTAGATAAGCTATAATAGGGATAGGAGAAATATAATAGATAGCGTTATACCCCTATTATTAATAATAATAGGGGTATAATTAGCTATAATAGCTATTATCTATAACTATAGATAAAGGGCTAGCTATTATTAGTAGAAGGATATATACTTTTACGGATTAATAATAATAAACGCCTTAAGGTATATCTCTAATACGTTTTAAGCTATTATTCTATACTATTATAAGGATATTTATATTATATTAGTAGCTTAATAATTAGCTAGCTCTCTAATATAGCGCCCTTAAGCTATTATATTAATAAGGTTATCGCTAGTATAATCGATATATAGTATATATATAATACGGCTTCGGAACTAGTCTCGGCCGGTATTTAACGTTTAGTAATTATACGGTAATATACTAACCTAATAAAAACGTAGCTTTATACGGGCTATACTAATAATAGTATATAACTCTGCTCTAAGACTAATCCCTAGAGCATTTAGCCTCTAGGATATAGCTAATACGCTATAAAATAGCCTTCGGGCTAGGTTTATATTACGAATATATATACTAGGTAGGTATATATACGCTCCTTAGTAGTACGATAGGTAGTATACGCCGAGATACCCCTTAGGAGGTATACTAGCGTAATTAGTCCGGCGTTAATTTAATTAAATAAATAAATAAATAAATAATATTATCTCGAAAGCTAATTATTACCCGCTCCCCTTTATTAAAAAGACCCTATCTAATATTATAAATACTAAATATTTTATTAAGCTCGATATATAAATAGCGTTTTATAAGCTTTATATTAAGGAAGGAGATAAATAGAAGACCGCCTGTTATATAAAATATAGCCTTTTCGAATAGCTAATAACTCTATTCGGATTTATAAGCGCTCCCGCGATATTCTAGCGCTATATTAATAACGCTTTATACCCTTATCTAAATATCTTCTATTTAGCTTATATCGATAATATTCTAATATATACCGACGGTATAGTTCAAGATTATCGAGTAAAGGTAAAGCTAGTATTATATACTCTCGAAGTAGTAAGTCTAAATTTAGATATCGCTAAATACGAATTCGGTATAATCGAGATAAAATATCTAGGCTTTATTATTAAAGCGGGGGTAAGGATTTATATAAACCCCGAGAAGGTATATATTATATACGATTAAAAGGCTCCGAAAACGGTTAAAGGAGTATATAGCTTTTTAGGATTTATAAACTTCTATTATTAATTTATCGCTAATTATTCCGAAATTATAAAGCCCCTCCTAGCCTTAACTAAAAAGGGGGTCTTATTTAAGTTCGGGGAATAGGAAGAAATTATATTTAAATAGCTAAAGCGCCTCTTTATTAATAAGCTTATACTTACCTAATAGGATCCGGATAAGGAGATAATATTAAAAGCGGATTATTCTAAATATTCGTTAAGTAGCTACCTCTCTTAAAAGGATAAATATAATATCCTCCGCCTAATAATATACTATTTATACCGCTTAAACCTTATAGAATATAATTATAAGATCTATAATAAAGAATTACTAGTTATTATTAATTACTTAAGAGTATAGGATATAAAACTTAGGGGTATTATATTATTATTTATAATTTATTCGGATTATAAGAACCTCGAATATTTTATAATATTATAGTATTTTACCGAAAGGTAAATCCGCTAATCTAAGATAATAGCTTATTTTTAATATTACTTAATCTATTATATTAAAGTAGTTAATAAGTATTTAAACGCCCTTTTAAAGAGGGAGTAGGATATACTATATAATATATCTAATAAACGTTTCGCCGATAAGTAAATCTAGCTTTTATTATCGATAGAGATAAGCTAAATTATAATATATAACGAGGTATTATTAATAAATAGTAAGGTTTTTATATAAGAGGAGCTCTAATATTTATAGGATAATACTATCTTATATAATAAGGTTTACTCTTAGCTTATAAGTATAATCCGTAAGGGTAAACGCTCTTTTCCCCCTTACCTATAGATATCCGAAGGTAAGCTTATTAAAGTATTTATAGCGGAGTATTCGATCGATAATAAAGGATTACTTAGGTTCTATAAATAACTTTAATTACCGGATTAAGAACCCCTATATATTAAACTAATATAGAATATTTATAATTCTACTTTATCTAATTACCTAGGGAGGGATATTATTATTATAATAATAATAAGAGGCTATTTCTAACTAGGTATATATTATAATATTTAGCGGTTTATATAAAATTATAACGTTTATAGATATAAGACGATATAAAGATATTAGAAGAAGGGCCTTCTTAAGCCTTTATTAATATCTAAACGAATATAAAGCGAGTTATCTATAAACTTTATAATCGACCTCCCCTATAAGGATAATATAAAAGAGGCTTATTTTTTAATAATTATAAACCGATTAACGAAAGCTATTATACTTAAAGCTATATATAATATAAGCGCGGAAGTATATATAGAGCGGTTCTTATATTATTACTAATAATTTTATAATTTCCCTAAGGTAATAGTTAGTAATCGAGGCTTAAACTAGGTAAAAGGGTTTTAACGCCGATTATATAAGCTTATAAAGATAGAGTAACGCTTAAGTATTACTTTCTACTTATAAACGGATAAAGTTATAAAAAGAGTAAACTAAAAGGTTATAAATTACCTTTAAGCGTTTATTATATATATATAATTAGATTAGCCGATACTCTTATCTAGCGCTTAATTAGCTATTAATAATAAGGATATTAATATAATTAGCCTTAGCCTATTCTTTATCCTATATAATTATTATATAAATCTAATCGATTAAGTAGAATATAATATATTAATAATATAAATACTTAAGGTTTAAGCTAAGAACTTTATTTAATAGCTTAAAGATATAACTATTTTCGCTTAAGCTATAATAATAGTTATATAATAATAAATAGAAGAATCTACGAATAAGTTATAAGTAGCTATAAAGCGGCTTATTAAGGGCGATAAGGTATAGCTCTCCCTACGAAATATTATTACCGACCGCCCTTTAAAGAAGTTAGCCTAGCTATATAAGAAGTATACTATAATATATATCGTTAGCCCTTATATAATAGAATTAGATATCCCGCCGGGTATTTACCCTTATTTCTATATAAATCTCCTAATACGAGCTATATAGGACCCGCTCTTATTATAAATATAGAGAGAATACCGGCTTAACCCTATTATAATTAAAGAGGGAGAAGAACCTAAGTATTAGGTAGTATTAGGAGGTGGGTTGTTGCGAGGTGATAAAGTATAATATAGACGACGAGTTCTTAGCGTAAAAGCAGCTATATCGTATAGAAGATACTATAATAGTAGTATTTGTTAATAGAAACTAAACCTAAAGAGAAATCCCCTCTCTATTTACTAGTTTCCGAAGCTTCCGACGGCTCTTTATATCTTTAAGATTCTATAGCTGCCTACCGAGAGCTACCGGCAGGCCCTTGTTTTAAGCCGTAGGGACTGCGTTACCGCTACGCTTTCCTAGCGTTTAGGGTAGGGTTCTGATAATACTCCTCCCCTTATATAACTTCGTCCTCGAAGTTATTAAATATCGACTTACTAATAGGTTATTACTAATAGGTAATTAACTGCGTTTTTCCTGCGTATAACCTGCGTTGTCGTATATCTTCCTAGCGTTTATTCGCTATATTATCTCTACGTTAGATTAGAATATATCTTTTATAAACCTCGTTCTTAAAATAACTTTAATCTATAAACTTCTTTTTCTTATAGGATACTTCTTTACTACGTTATCTCTGCGTTTAAGCACTATACGCTTATATATCTTTTAATCCTCTTTAGTATATCTAAAACCTATTATTCTCTTTTAAGACCTATAAAGCTTAAAGAACCTCTAAATAGCTCTTATTATACCTATTGCTATATCTATTATATAAAACAATAAGTTTGTAGCTCTATTATAACGTTCCTTATACTTCTATTATGCTTTTATTATACTTCCTATCTTTATTCTATAATAGTAGCTAATAATAGAATAATAGTAAATAACTATAGCTATATCTAGCAATTAAATAGGTATACGGGCTATTTAGCAGTTAGTAATAGCTTTAGACTTACGGCTATAAAAGCCCCTCTTTTTATACCCTCTTTCTCCTTTAACTTTTATTCCTTTAAGTAACTATTTAGTTTAAGTTTTATAAGTTGTATCTTTAATATTAAGTATATAGCTTCTTCGTATCCCTTTCGTAGTATTTTCCCTTAGGTAGGCTAAATTACTTTTATTAATTCGCTACGTTTTCGCTAGGCTAACGCTACTTTATAGTTTTAAATAGCCTAACTATTATAATAATAATTATTATAACTAGTAAGCGCCCTACTCCTAACGATAACTAAGGGTAAGTAGTTCGTAGCTCTTTCTCTACGTATTATTTATATTAATATTATATCTTAGTAGTCCTAATAAACGTACTCGTACCGCTAATATTACCGCCTCGGGTATTACTATAGCCTCTTCCTCGAATTAAAGCGGCGTTGCCGCTATAAATACGCCCGCTAATACGCCTACTAGTATGCCTACGAATAGCCCTACTCCTACTACCTCTGCTACTCCTCCCGCTATATATAGCGCCCCCGCTACGGCTTCGGCGGGTATATATAATACGCGCAATTAGTATATTCGGTGCCTATATTATCGGATAGAAGATAGTTATTATAACTATAAATGCTATAACGTTGCTAGTATATTAACTTATATTATCCTTACGTTTTTAATACTAACTTTATACTCTTAAGTAAAGGATTGAAATATTTATACTATAATGCCGGTAAATATACTTATAATCGCGTAAGTCGTTCTCCTTTTTAATACGTTTATATTACGTTTTCTATACTAATTCCTTGCTATAGCTTCCTTTTAATACTATTATTATCCTTAAAGAATAATTTCCCTTTTCCTAGGACTAGTTGTAATATACTAATAGGTATATTCCTTTAAATTATATTGATTTATTTACTAAGGCTAAGGGAGCCGGTCGGGACGGTATTAACGCTACGGTCGCGCTACTTGCTAACGGCGGTTAAGGTAATAAATAGTTAGCTTTATTTCGAGATTTAGTTAGCTTAGTACGCTATAGCATAATCGCTGCTAAACGTATTACTAATCGCCTAGACCCTCCTAGAGGCGGCGATAGTAGTACGAACCTATACGGTGGAAGTAGCGGTAATAATACTGCTAGCGGAGATAATAGTAGTAATACTGCTAGTAGAGATAATAGCGAAAATACTGGAAATGTTAGAACTAGTAGTAACTAATAACTCTTTGCGAAATAGCAGTAAGTTCGCTACTAATTTATAGTTTAGCGTTAAGGTATTAGATATAAATAGGTTGATTTTAACGTTTTAATATAAATAGACTTATAAAATATCGTATATTATCGTATATTTAATATATCCTGCTTTTAGTTTACGTTTAAGCTACGGCTTCGTAGTAATCTAGTATAATATATTATTTAAATTTATATCAAATTATTATTTAATAATTAATTGTAATAATTATAACTTATAATAATAATAACTAAATAGTAATACTAAATATTAATTTAAACTTAAGTATAAGCTAGACTTTCGCTATAATATCGTATAGTATTTAAACTTTTAAATACTATAGTTTTAAAGACTATATAGTCTACGTAAAGGTTATATTCCTATAGCGTACTTACTATTAAAATATACCTATTCTTAATTTAAATTAATAAAAGATAGATTAACTTTAATTATCTTAAAAACTATTTTATTAGTATAAAAGCTATATTTTCGCAGGGTACCCGCTATATTTACAGTTATTTATAATAAATTAATAAACTAATTAACTAAAACGCTAAAAATCTTAATTTAAATAATTTACGCTATATATACTAGTATAAATTTCGATTCCTTACTTAAGGCTTTAACCTCCGAGTCTTTATAATAGACTTAGCGGTCCCGCTATATCTCCGCTACGTTTACTTAGTATAGAAACTACGCTAGCGTAAGAAGACCGGACTTGCGATTCCGTTCTTCCAGCGAGTTACCTCGTATAAATAGTATAAAAGCGCTCCGTCCTATATACTTTACCGCTGCTTCTAAGCAACTTAGTAACCTATATAGGATAAAATAGATCTAAATCTTAAGTATATTACTACCTTCGACTTATAGAGGGATAGCGGCATTATTACTGCTTTTTCTATACTCTAAGACTACGTAAAAGTAAATTACTTATAAGTATCTAATTATTAAAATCTTTTAAAGAGCCTGCTAGATAATAGTAGCTTACTAATTTATCTTACTTACGAACTACGCTATCGCTATAAAGCCGTATACCTTACGTAACGATATTATTATACTCTATCTTTAGTTCTTATTCTTCTTGAAATATAAATAATTATAAATCTTACGAAAGACCTGCTCTAAACCTGCGATTACGCAGGGTATCCCAGCTCTTTTCAATAGTATATATCTTTTTAAACTATATTTGCGTAAGGTCTATCGTTTCTTTTAATACGTAACTGCTCTTAACTCGGGCGCTAAGCTTACTTTTATCTTACGTTTAGCGTACATTTTAATATAGTATCTCGGTTTTCTTAATATATAAACTCTTTTAACTCGGGCGTTAAGTTTATCGCGCGTTAACTTTGCTTTAAACCTACGCTTTCGTAGGGTATTGTATTTTCTCTTAATATATCGAGTGCTTATTATCTTATATTTAATAAAAGTCGATTATCTTATACGACAAAGTATATTTAAAAGAGTAGCTTTTAGATTACGTAAAAGCAGCGTAAATACTATATAGGTTAATAATACTAGATAACTTTCTAATATATAGTAATACTCGAGGAATTAATTTAATAAGTATAGTAGTAAAGACTATCTACGAATCTATTGCGATAACGCTAAGAAATCAAGCTAATAACGTTATATTGCCTTTACCGGCTCGTATTCCGAATTTAAGGTTTAGAATATCAGGAGGTGGGTTATTACGAGGTAATAAAGTATAATATAGATAACGAGTTCTTAGCGTAAAAGCAGCTATATCGTATAGAAGATACTATAATAGTAGTATTCGTTAATAGAAACTAAACCTAAAGAGAAATCCCCTCTCTATTTACTAGTTTCCGAAGCTTCCGACGGCTCTTTATATCTTTAAGATTCTATAGCTACCTGCCGAGAGCTGCCGGCAGGCCCTTGTTTCAAGCCGCAGGGACTGCGTTACCGCTGCGCTTTCCTAGCGTTTAGGGTAGGGTTCTGATAGGTAGAGAGTATTATTAGAGTATATAATAAGCTATATAAAAGCTATACGAAAACGGACGAAACGCTATAATATAAAGTCCTAGTTAAATAAGTCGGATAGGATTAGCTAAACTAATAGCTATTATCCGAATTTAAAAATATAATTATTTTTAAGGAGTTCGAATAATATTATAATAATATTATAAGATATAATAGCCTAAAATTATAGAAAAGAAGAGTAAGGAAATTAAATATTATAAATAAAAAAAAACTATATATAAAACGCGTATTAATATAGCTATTTACTTATCCTCGCTTACCTCTTTTTTATTATTAGAATTACTCTCCTTAATTTTATTAGAATAAGGATTATTATTAATATTATACTTCGCTTTAATATTAATTAAGCCCTTACCCTTACTACCCCTTTCTATAAGCTTTATTAATAATCGGTAATATCTTTTAATATTATTACTTAATAATATATAAGTTTATAGCTATAGCGTTAATATAAAGTTAATAGGATATAAATAGGGAAGGAGTAATCGGTATATATATTATAAGTATACTTATTATTTAATAACCGGACTTTATTATAACTAGCTTAAGTTTTACCTAACTTAGGTAGATAGTTATAAGTATAATATATAACGAGAATAGTAAAGGCTTAGGAGCGGAGAATATCTAGAGTATATAAATATAAGAAGGTATAAATAAGAAAGGAGTAATATATACTAGGGTCGGAAGTATTATAAATAAGGGAATAGTTAATTATAATAATAATAGTAATATATATCTTATCGGTTTAATAAAGGGGGGTATAGGAGTAGCCGGAGTTCTTACCCTTTTTATTTATCCTATAGGGGAAATAATAAGCGCCGGCTATAATAATTAGTAAATTATAAAAGAATAGGGGAAGTACTACTTATTAATATTATAAAAATAGAGGGAAAAGGGGTTTTTAAAAGCTCTTATAATATAAGGTAGATATTACTTGTCCTTAATACCCTTAGGGAGGGTAATATAGGGTTAAAGCTATAAGTTAATAGCGATAATACTTTAGATAAGCTTATTAACGATTTTATTAAGTTAGGTAGCGGTAGGGGCGAGGATAATAGTAGTAGGAATAATAGCGGGCGTAATAGGAGTAACTATAGCTATAGCTATAAGCGCTACCGCTATAGGAGTAGCTATAAAGCTTATAATAACGGCGGGGGTAGCGGCGGTAAGTATAATAATAGGGGCTATATTAGCTTATTTAGAGCGAATAATAATATTTATATTATTAATAAAGCTAAGTATAAGTAAAGGATAAATAGGGAAGGCGCGATATTTATATTATTATTATAATAGTTAGTTTTATATAACTTATAAGAGCTTTAGTTTAATTAAGAGGAAGAAATAACCCTTAAAATAAGGGTTAAGGGGGTATTTATACTTTTTCGAAGCTCTAAGAGTAAAAATATTACGCTTATTATAACGGGCTAGCCCCTATAAAGCTCTAGGAATTAACTAGTATTCCTATAGCCGTCTCTAATATATAAAATCTTTCGCTTAAGCGGTTAAAGTAAAAGGTATATAATCTTCTAAATACGTTTTAGAAGATCTAATTAACTTATTAAGTATATTAGGCGAAGGTAATATTATAGGTAGGCTTATAATATTATCTCCCTTCTCTCCTTTTAATAACGTCGGACCCCTAAAGCTTACTTACGATATTACTTTATAAGCCGAAGTTTATACGAAAGGGGTATTTAAAACTTTTAATACTCTATAGCTCGAACTTATAACCTTAGGATTTTATTTAGAAGATATATAATAGGCTAGCCCCTATAAGGCTCTAGGAATTAACTAGTATTCCTATAGCTATCTCCGATATACGGAACCTTTCGTTTAGGTAGTTAAGGCAAAAGGTATATAATCTTCTAAATACGTTTTAAAAGATCTAATTAACTTATTAGGTATATCGGGCGAAGGTAATATTATAGGTAGGCTTATAATACTTATAACTACCTACTAGGTTAAAGGCGTTACTATTATTCTATTAACGGATAATAAGTAGTAGAATTTATAAACTCGCCGAGAGCTAGATTAAAGGAAGCTCTATAGATATAAAACTCCTTTTATACTTATTAAGTATAAGAATAGGGCTCCTTTAATAGAGTAAGCGGGTATAGCGGTATTATATCGTTATACTATTTAGGTAGCTATTATACCCTTAATATACTATATATAGCTTTATAGGAGGGTATTTAGCTTAAGCGGGGGGGTAATATTATAAGCCTACGGGTAAATATACGGCTTCGGTATACTAGGGTATAAAGCCTTAGTTAATATATTCCCTTCCCGTTTAGAGATTAGTATTATATAAGCGCTAAATAAGAGCGCCTTCCGAATAGCTTATAAGCCGCTTAAAAGACTATCGGTAATAGCACCTATATCGACGGTAGACCTATAGAAAACTCTATCTAAAGGTAGATTTTAAGCGTAAGAGCTACTTAAGAGCAGCTCTCGCACCGCTATATAGATACTACTCTTACTTCTCTCCTTAAGTTAATTAATAATAGAAATTAGGATCGTAACTACAAACGCTCTCTCGATGCCCGTTTATATTAGGATCCTATAATAATAATCGTTATAAATATATTAGTAGAATTTATAAAGTATTCGATTAATATATAATACTTATAGCGAGCTATTCGTTTTTCTAATATAAAGTATTATAATAATTATATATAATATTTATAGGTCTTAGATTATAAATAAGTTCTATTTCTACTAATATTATTAGAATCTAGCCCTTAGGGTTACCGAGTTATAAAGGCTATAAATTTTATAAACTGCTCCGGCGAGATTATAATTTTTACTATATAAGCAGTTTATTTTATACCTATATAAAGAGTTTATTTTATAATTATAAATTAGGTAATATTAAAAGTTTCGATAGTTATATAAGAGCTATAGATTACCGTCGGAGTTATATATTTTTATAAAACTTATAGGTTAAATAAAGTATACCGTTTCTCTATAAAAGAAAATCTAAAATAAGATACTATTAACGATATATAGTATAAAAAGAGAATTTAAAAAACCGAACTAGCCTTATATAGTATTATCGAGGAGGTATTAGAGGTAGAATAGAATAAAGGTATTATAAACTTTATAAAGCTATAATAAGTAAGAGATTTATAAAGATTTATAAAAGTTTAAAAATAAACTTAGTAATTATAATAGATTAAAAGTAGATTATACTAGTAAAGAATATTTATAATAGATATAGCCGATTTAAAAAGCTTATAGGCGTAAATATTAATAGTTAAGTATATATAAATATTATAATTTATAGGTAATATAAATAGCGTAGTTAATAATTAGTTAGAGCTATTATAGATTTTACGGACTATTTTAATTATATATACTAATAGCTTAATCGTACTTTATAAATACTAAGCTATAGTATATAGATTAGGATATCTTTTCTATTACTTTAAGTTTATAGAATCAATTAGTATTACTTATCTGCTTAGCTTCTTCCGCACTCCGCTAAGCGGCGGATATCAGTGAGCTTTATCTTATCAGTGGTATATGAGCTGCGTGACGTCACAATGTCGTCCGATGGCCAGCGCCGGAAGTGTCCGAGTTGAAGGTACCCAGTCAGCGGCTTCCGGGTGTGGTTGTTGTAATGAACGACTCGACCCATCAAGCTATACATATGGCTACTTAGATAGTTGGAAAAAGAGACATGGCACAAGAGACGAGGGCGGGGCAGTGATGAGGCGGAATGCCCCACGAGAGCATTGTGAGATAAGGTGCAGACATGTGCCTTTTTCTAGCTACGTAATCAGGGCAAGCCTCTCGAAAGGAAGGAAGGAGAGCTGGAATCGGACGACATACTACCTGACTACTTACCGTGCACATGTAATAATAACGTGTACTCGTGCTTGCCCTCTTTTCTCTTATCGCAGCGACCCCCCCCCCAAAATAGCGTGACCGACTTCGCAACTAGTCAGCCCTATTGGAAAGGCAATTTTTCACGCTTCTTGCCGGTGATTCTTGATTTTCCAGTCGGTACTATGTAATACATCGGCTGGGAAGAGATGCATAACCCCCCCAATCAACTTCCAGGGTTCCCCCGTAGATAATAGACGGCATATTCCTCACCTGAGAAAGGCACCTTTGTCGCGCTTGTTTTTCTCCCTTCTTCTTTTTTTCAGAACCTAAAGTGCCTAAATTACTTCACCTCAAGAAGCAGACATCCGTTACCGCATACTTATCCATTCGGCATTATTGCTTCTTGCAATACACCTACAATACGTCTCAATCGAATCGAGACCCTGCGAACCATCATAAGACGACGCGAATCCAGACGACGAGACAGGGCAGCGAGAATGAGCGGAGCACCAGAGGTTTCGCATGGGCGTGGAGGCGCAGGCAACATTACGCCGGATAATACACAGTACACGGACGCGGAGATTGTGAGGACCGCGGATGAGGGCACTGGCGTGAGCACTGGGCGAGGAGGTATGTCCCAACCGCTATGAGGTTTGGAGCGTTGGATCCTCCAATTCTATTCCTTGTTTCCTTGCTGTTCTTGTTTGTGCTTGGCGTGGTCGGACTCAGCGGGGGCAGGTTAAGATGGGTCACACCATAGCTGGTCGGATCTCGGGCAAGGGCTTGGCTGGGTTGGGCTGAATGGACTCTTATCGCGCTGCCGTGGCTCCTACGCCATGCTTACCAGCCCCGCCCGCTACGAGAGATAGGAGATTTCGGGGCCCCCAGACATGATACAATCTCCTAACATGGCCATGTTTTCTTCACAGGCGCGGCAAACATTCTCGGCAAGAACAGCAACGGGCCTCGGGTTGACAGAGAGGTGGTTCCCGAGGAAGCGCTCCGGCCGTCGATGGAGGACCAGGACTATCACGTTGGGCGGGGCGGCGCGGGAAACGAACATCACGCGCCCGGCCACGAGCACAATCATCACCACAGCCACGGCAATAAGGACAAGGCCGAAGGGCCCAAGGGACTGGCGGACAAGTTGAAGGCCAAGATTGTGGGCGCTTTCAAGAAGTGAAAGGGGGAAGGCGACAGTTTTATTTTGGGTGTGGTCGTTTGTGTCTTGTTTTGTCTACTTATTTCTGCACACACACACAAGTACCTCGTTGCTTGCTTTGATGATATCCATTTGCGTTGGTCTTGCTCCTCCTAGAGCCAGCCGTATGGGCGTTCTCTTTGTTTGCTTGTGCGCAACAACACATGGTATCCACCAACAAGCCAGCCGCTATGTCGTATTGTTCTCTGTCACGGAGAAATGCCGTCAGCGGGCCCAGCGTCAACGCTTGTGCTTCAAGAGACAGGGTGAAACCACAATGACTTGGGCTTGAGAGGCCTGAGAGACCTGAGAGGGCCTGGTAGGCCTGTTGGCCCGCTGACCTCTCACCGCTGTCTGCAGAAGAAGACAGGCCTGACAGGGGACACAACGGGCGGCTGACTGCTCGGTACAGTTGGAAACAGTGTGGTTACTTACGGTAGGAAGTCGCTAGGATCAGCCGCTAATAAGCTTATTCTCGGCCACCCGCAGGCCACCCGCAGGCCACCCGCAGGCCAGCTCCAGAGACAGCCCCCCAAATCAAGCCAGCAATAGAGCTGCTTGGGCATCTTCCGCCTGCTTCTGGCTTCTGACGAAAGCCAGGCAAGCTGTCAATGTCGTGGTCCGTCCGCCCTCGCCCGTCTTGTAGAGTCAGATAAGTTCATGGTCCTA
Source organism: Coniella vitis (assembly GCA_011317545.1). NCBI lineage: Eukaryota > Fungi > Ascomycota > Sordariomycetes > Diaporthales > Schizoparmaceae > Coniella > Coniella vitis. Next base: position 1,805,614 of record WUJK01000003.1, read on the forward strand.
CCGTAAGTGGTCGAGCCGATGGCCCCACACAATACACCGATTCCTCCTACAATTGGCTCTGGCTTCCGTGAACTTCAACAACACGCCGCTCCTCCGCGTCGTGCACCTGCTGCCCCTCCCTTGCCTCGCGTTCTCTCCACTCTCTCACACGCTTCCAAGGCCTCGTATCGCACCCAGAGCTCGGCTTCCAAGGCTGACGACGAGCTCTCGCGCGGTTCAGACGACGAGCCTGCTGGCCCGGATTTTGATGACAGCCTTGACAGCGACGACCACGCTTGTACGCGCACTTACACCAACACAATGTCGCCAACCATGTCTGGCGTCGCCACCACATCCCTGCGCTATCAGGGCCAAGACACACGGCGTAAGCCCCCTTGCACAACGAGAGTTGTTGGCCTGTCTGCCAAATAAAGAATGCCATTTCACTGACTCTTGCCGTCTTGCCTTCGCAACAGCAACTAGCAAGAGAGAACTGAGAGGATGGTACATGTACGCGTTTGCGGCTGAAACCTACGTTATTTGCGGTGAGTGATGCCCTTTTGATCTACAATATCAACATTTTGGAGCATGGCGTGTTCTGACTACATCACAGCGATTGGTATGTGTCGTCCTTGAAAGTACGAGGCTATCAGCCTGAGCTGGAAGAGCCGGGTGGACCGCCCTATCCTTTGAGTACTGACCATTACCCAGGCTCCTTCATCCCCATCCTGCTGGAGAGTCTTGCTCGGGAAAACGGCACGCTGCTCGGGACCGGAGAGCCATGCGGCCCCAGCGACGACAAGACGAACGATGCCAAGCAATGTGTGGTACGCATTTTAGGAGTCGAGGTCAACACAACCAGCTTTGCCATGTACACCTTTAGCATTAGCGTCTTCGTGCAGGCGCTGCTTGTCGTGAGCATCAGTTCGGCAGCAGACCACGGCCAGTATCGTAAGAAACTCCTGCTTGGCTTCGCTTGGGTCGGCAGTTTCAGCGTGATGCTGTACATATTCGTCTCCCAGAACCTCTACCTCTTGGCGGCCCTTTTGGCCATCGTCTCGAACGTCGCCTTTGGAGCATCCTCTGTTCTACTCAACTCGTTCCTGCCGCTCCTCGTCAGGCACCATCCCAAGTCACAATTGGTCAGCGAGCCTCAGCAGATGGGTGCGCAGGAAGTTGACGACGACGACGACGACTCGGATTCAGACGAGGCCCGGACGCTTGCGGACAACAACTCTCTGACTGGGTTGCTTCGTGATGAGCCCGACAACAGCTTGACCAGGGTTGTGACCCACGAGGAACAAACATCCCACGAGTTGAAGCTGTCCACGGAGATCTCAGCCAAGGGCATAGGAATTGGTTATGCGGCCGGCCTCTTTGTCCAGTGCGTTTCCATCTTCATACTGGTCCAGATGCACAGCACCACATGGTCTTTGCGAGTGGTGCTATGCATGATCGGGGCGTGGTGGGCTTTGTTTACAATCCCAGCAGCCTTCTGGCTACGTCCCAGGCCTGGACCGCCTCTCCCAGCGCAAAAGGGCCGCCATGGACTTGGCGCGTTGGTCTCTTACACTGTGTTTGCCTGGAAGTCTTTGTTTCGGACTGTCAAGCTGGCACGGCGTCTGGTGGATATTATGCTGTTTCTCGGCGCCTGGTTCCTGCTGTCTGACGCTATAGCAACCTCCTCCTCGACAGCAATTCTGTTTGCCAAGACAACTTTACAAATGCAATCCTGGGCTCTCGGTTTGTTGGGCGTCATCTCCACCGTCACGGGTATTGCTGGAGCGCTCTCGTGGTCCTACATATCACGGCGTTTTAGTCTCAAGCCGCACCAGACTCTGTTGGCCTGCATAGCGCTGTTTGAGCTCATTCCCATCTATGGCCTGCTGGGTTACTTGCCATTTATCCAAGCATGGGGGGTCGGCGGCCTGCAACAGCCGGGGGAAATGTTCCCCCTGGCAGCAGTATATGGCTTTATCATGGGAGGTATCAGCAGCTACTGCCGGGCCGTCTACGGCGAGCTGATCCCACCGGGGTCCGAGGCGGCCTTTTATGCGCTATATGCAATCACTGACAAGGGCTCGAGCGTGTTTGGCCCCTTTATTGTCGCGAGCATTATCGATGCAACGGGGGAGATCCGCCCGGCTTTCTGGTTTCTAGCGGTGCTGGTCGGTCTGCCTGCACCGCTCATCTACTTTGTTGATGCGGAGCGCGGCAAGCTGGAGGCAGAGCGACTGGCAAACTCAATGGAAGGGGGCCGTAGGAGCGAGAGTGCCGAATCCCATGACGCCTGGGAGAACCAGGCCATATTGGGCGAACAGAGTGACCGTGACAGTGATGATGTAGAGGGACGAGGTCACTTGTGAATCATGTTGCGTTGTCATGGTCGTGTTATGCATAGCGACGGCGTTTGTCCTATTTTGCAGCCATTTTCTCCATACGTGTTTGTACTTTTGAACAAATTCGGCTCATCTACCTGAGGCTTCGTCTCGGAGGTACATCAACCCTACTTAGCCCCGACACTACTTGTCTACATTATCAGATATTGGATACTTAATTCTGCCCAGGGCAAGGCCAGAAGAGTACCGTGTAGTATGCATAACGAGGTTTGGAAGAAATATTCAACGGCCCATTGTTGTTATAGTGATGGATTTTGATCCGCAACCCAATATGGAACTGTGACCGGACCTTTTGCCGATGGGCGGATTGGTATGCACGTTGTAGTCTTGCCACTATAAGCATTCATTGACCAACAGCCCATGACATTCAACACACTGCGGACGTACGTAGTCGGTAGTCTGAGCCGCTGAGGAGGATTGTGAAATGAGTTCCAAGGTTGCTGCTTCTGGGCTGCATGTTTGCTTGGCCCCCAAATTCCTCCAGGCAAACAGATGCGCTCTCGGTCGGTCGTTGCTACCCCGCCCTAGCGAACCAACAGCCGCCACTGCAGAACCCCCTAGCATCCGCTCAAACCACTGTAGCATGCAGCTGGATCGCTGCCCTGGCTGCAATTCAGGGCCTCGGGGCTTCTCCTCACCTGCCACCCACTTTCGCCCAACACATCCCCCCCGGCCCGCCCCAGCACCCACCCGGCAGCCGCCTCCTCCAAGAAGAAATTTGAGCTTCGACATCGCGACACCAAGTGTTGTTACGCCACGCAAGACACCCGTGGCTGCCAGCACAAAAGGCAGACTGCTCATCAAGCAGTTCCTGCTTCAGAATCGCCAAATTGCAGCATTTTGGCTTAATTAGCTGCTTCAGACAGCTTCTCGAAGCTCTCGATCCTCGGGTGTCCGGCTTTCGACGCCCCACGCTGTTGTACTTCTTTGGGATTGCTGCCCGCTCCGCCCGAGCAGTGATTTGATTGCATGCATCGGCAAGCACCAGCTGTGGCTCCCTCACCTTTGTCGTCCTGCTCTCGCTACCGCTGCTGCTGCTCCTTCAGCACCTCTTCTTGAACTTTTTGCCAAAGGCCCCGCTGGCCACGCCACAAGTTCCTCAGCGACGTCCCCAATCAGCATCCCTATCCTAACAGCCTCCCGAACCTTGCCTACTCTGCCTGGCGCGTCTTGATAAACACCAACGTCCTTCGAGTTATCGCTACGAGCCATACTTCGCCGTTGCACAACTCTCTTCGCGACTACTCACAAGAAACAAGGAGGGCGAAACATTAAAGCATTACCTTCCAAGGAAACAATGGCTGGAGCACGCAAACGTCCTCGCGACCCCGCGCTTGACGAAGCGAACCGGGCCGAGTGCCGTTTCTCTGCACGTCGCGTCGACCCTAGAGAACGCGACCTAAAGAAGAAGAAGAGGCGCAAGGACGAGGGCGAGAGCGACAGCACCAAGTTTCCCGTGCAAATGTCGCCATTTGCGCCCGCTGGCAAGTTCAAGACGCACGAAAACTTGGATATTCACTATGCCGTCGAGCCTTCCAAGGGGTGGCACGAGATGACGCGTTACAATAGCTTTGTTTGTACGTGATAAGCCCTCCCATGAATCACAAAGTCCCGGCATTTTCATTGTCTCCTTTCGTTGTTGAACACTACACGTCATATTGTTGGCTGTGCTTTTCTTGTTCCCCTTCTCCGTCTTCTGCTATTGTCTCGTGCATCTTGCTCTTGTGCGACAGAGCTGCAAAACGATCGCAAGATGCGGTGCAATATGCTAACTGGGCGCGGTTTCGTTTAGTAAATGGTTCTAAGTATTTCAGCGATAATTACATTTACGTCGCAAACGAGAACACGGTTAGACGTCAGAAGGCTGGCTCGACGGCATCCAGTTCGGGGCGCAAGTCGCACTCGGACGATGACTGGGTTGCGCGCATCCTCGAGATCCGTGCTAGCGATGAGCATCACGTCTACGCCCGCATATACTGGATGTACTGGCCCGATGAGCTGCCCGAAGGCACAATTGACGGCAAGAGAACTGTCTCTGGTCGTCAGCCATACCATGGACAGAATGAGCTGATTGCTTCAAACCACAGTGAGTACTTCTCCTGCAAGAAGCGGCAAGGCGGTCTAGCGAGACATATGCAGTTGGCTAAGCAAATAACCGTGCGACAAAGTGGACATAATCAATGTTGTATCCGTCACTCAGCAAGCAACAGTCAACCAGGTTACGGACGAGAACGACGACCAGATCCAGAGCGCGCTATATTGGCGTCAGGGCCTCGACTTGCGCACCCTGGAACTCTCGGTCAGTCTCCAAAAAAAAAGAAGAATCACTTGCACGGATAGGAAAACTGTACCATAGTACTAACCATGATGGCCCAAATAGTCAGTCGACCGGCTCTGCCGATGTAACGAGCCCGGGAACCCGGATAAGATGCTCGTTGCCTGTCCGAACGCCTCCTGCGGCACGTGGATGCACGAAGAGTGTCTAAAACACGACATTCTATTAAAGGTGTGGGGAGAGCTTGGGGCTGACAAACCATACAAGCCAAAAGAGCCCTCGTCCGATAAGCAAGCCGATGGGGCGAAGCGCCCATTGAGTCCCGACGAGCCCAACAGCGCGACCGTCGCCGCACAGCTCCCAATCCAAGTGAAGACTGATGCGGAGAACAAAGAGACGAAAGCCGCCGATGCTTCCGTTAGCACCAAGGACGAGAGTGCCTCGGGCCAAGCACCGAACGGACGAGCCTCGACAACCAAAAATGTAGCGGCTGATGCACCACGCAAAGCCGCCGGAGGCAAGCGCAGCAAAAAGGTGGATGGTCTGACGTACAAACCGTACAAAGGCCACTTTGATGCGATTTTCAAGCCCGAGATCGACAAGTATGAGATTGAGGACTTGAGGAAGGGTATTGAGGGTGGGCAAAAGACCTGGCTTGAGGAGGTGCACTGCCTTTTGTGTGGTGTGCGTATGGACTGAAAACTTTTCAGTGCTGACATTTTGGCATTCACAAGTGGAGTTTTGTGCTGGTGCGGCAAAGGCTGGGCTTGCCAAATTCAGGAAAGGATGAAGCAGGTATTTTTATCTGCGTTGGGATGCACAACGTAGTACAGTATTGCCTGTGAACCACAAAAGGTTAATGGCCGAGTGCTGCCTTATCAGTCTATATCAAGATCATGACAGGAAGAGATATTCAACAACAAAAGCCCCCTTCGGAGGTGTGGGTGGGGCTTGTGGATTGTTGAGAAGAAGGAGGCAGATTGGAGTTGCAAAAAAGAAGACATGGATTTTTGTTTCTTGTTTTGATGACTGGTGTAGTTGAGTGGTGTATGATGGGCGGGAGTGGTTGGAATGGTGGCTGTTTTTGTCAGTATTTTCTTGCTATGGAGCCTTTCTTTTCTTGCTGTTTAGTCCTCTTCTACCATACATACTATGAAAGCGTTCTGGTGAGTTTTGCTTCATCCTTCTCGGTATCATTTTCATGATCCACGAGCAACGTGGAGTTTTGACAGCCTGACTTGATATGTTGGGCTCTGCGAGCACCTACGTATATATCAGGAATAGTCTCTAAGCAGCTTTGCCTCAGACTATTCAACTTTGGATATATACAACCATTACGGCTACATATATACTAGCTGCTACTTGTGTTATGTTTGCTTTGACGTGCCTTATACGTCTTTGGATCCTCTCAATTCTATCTACCAAGAGTATAATGACATTGATACATGCTGGTAACATAGGCTAACATGGGTTAATATGGAAATCGAGCACAGAGCTACCAATCGAGCCTTGCTCTTGCAAAGGATCTATAAATGAGCACAGTATTATTGATTATCCATAGTATTCTCTTAGTCCCGATACTTCTTGCACACTATATATTCCTTTGAAGCTGATTTGCTGGGAGTGGATGCCGTGGTGTCTTATGGCTGGCTTAAAGGTCCAGGACGGGCGAGGCTATGTTCCATGTGAGCCTTTTGCATTTCCCTACTACTTTTACCTCTACATTAAACCATTGATACTCATAGCCAGAATATCAGGGTGTTCGATACGCTTACCTCGAAGGATATAAAATGCAGTAGCTTATTTCAGGACTATCTATGCACAGCACTTGTTATCACCCGTGACTCGAGCAGTTGAGAACCCGAACGTAAAGGCCAACGCAAGAAATTCCCTCAGGTTTGCAGAAATAGATAACTAGGTAATCTATAGACTACTCCTGCGTGTATATCAGATTCAGAGCATGCCAAGTCACGGTCCATCATATACATATAAGCAAACACATGCGTGTCCCATGTGTCTATCTACCTGTGCGTAAGCACCATATCTTGGGAGAACAAAAAAAGAACATCGTCTTGTATGGGTCTTGCCATTCTTATCTTCCCTCCCGAATGATCTCTTTCTTTCTTTGCCTTAAGATACCTAACTATGTAGAGAACTCTAGTCTCAGATAGCTTACAAACACTTGCAGCCTCCTAATGCCAGCCAGCCCCATCTTCCCGAGCTTCGTTGTTTTTTCTCCTTTGGAAAAAAAAAAAAAAAAAAAGAGGATGCCCCCAATCACAGACTAGAAAGAGTCTTACATGTCCTGGATGTTTGTTTTCCCCTTGCATTAAGAGCTTCCAAATGGTGCTTTTTTTTTTTTTTTTTGCTTTGTATTGTACAAGGCATATCGCAATTCACATTGATCTGCCTGCCTCCAACCCAATCAATTCTGTCATCAATGCAGTTATCCCAATGCAATCCACCCGTCGTCGGCGTTGACATCTCCCAAATCATAAGAGGGCATTTCTTATTCAATCTCAGACTTGACTTCCACTGCTGGCTGCTGCTCGGTGCCACCCATGGCATCGTCACCAGCACCGGGAATCACTGCCTCCTCAGCTACACTGGCATCTGCAAACTTGCGCTCACTCACGTGCTGGTTGGTGCCATCAGCCGTCCACACTTTGTCCGGGAAAGGACCGCGCTGGCCTTCTTCGTGCTTGAAGGTACAGTAACGGTTCGTGCACGGCTTAAACTTGCACATGACGGTGGTGTGGTAGAAATCGCAGCCGGCAACGTTGCAGTCACCGCCGTTGCGGCAGGGCGGCTTCGATGGATGCTTGAAGGGACACCGTGGGTTCTGGCAGTTGGGCCAAAACTTGCAGTCCTGCTCGCTCTGGTGGGCAATCTTGGTCGCGGGGCTTGGGTGTCGGCCAACGCACTTGTAGTTCTTGCAAGCAGCACCAAATGTGCAGACGTCGCTAACGTCCACTGTGACGCCCTGCGGTGCGGCAGGCGACTGGTGGGCAAGTTTGCAGTCCTTATTGGTACACCGAAGATTATACCGACAGACAGTGTCCTCTGGGTTCGTGGGCTCGCGCGTACCGCCCATTTCGGAATCGTCGACTTGAGCAACAGCGTTTGAGTCCTTGGGCTGGCCGTCTGCAGCCTGCGCGTGAAAACCGTTTTGGTGATGGCCACCGCGGCCTCGGAAGTTACCGCGCGACGACCGGTCCATGATCGACCTGCCTCGCCCACGCCCATTGAACCCGCCGTTCTGGCCAGTCTGTGCCATCAATTGCTGTTGCATCTGGTTGAGGAGGTTCTGTTGCTGTTGTAATACGATCATCATGTCGGGTTGCGGCTGGCCTGGCGCCATTCCCCAGCCTGGCATCCCGCCCATATTCCCGTTCATTGCTGGCGGCATGTTGTTCATGTGTTGTAGGCCATGCTGTATGCTAGCAGCGCGAGGATTGGGTCCTCTGGGCAGTCTACCAGCACCCATGCGCGGCCCTGTGGGCGGCCCGCGGTTATGCGTGTTGATTCTGTCTGATCCGCTGCCGCCGCGTACCCTATGCAACACAGATTCGTGGGTTCTGTCCATTGCCCTGTTCATCTGCCCCAGAATGCGCTTTCCTCGGCCTCGTGTGTCGGTACCGTTACGCATGGCTTTGGGACCCGTTGGGCTACCGAAATCTTGAGTTAGCCTAAACATCACAGGTTGGAAGGAAATGTTGGGCACAGATGGCAAGTGTACATACGCATTAAGCTCTCCTACGCTATCTGTTGGTGTGATATCCATGTCGTGATCACCATCCGCTGCTAGGGAGCTACCCGGTGCAGTGAAAGCTGCAGTGTTGTTTTGTCCATCAGAGACGCCAAACTGGGCCGCAAGCGTATCCACGGTAGCGAACAGCCAGTTGCAAAAGTTATTGAGGCCCTCATCACTAGGATCCAGGCCAAGCAAGTCTGTCGAGAGCTCTTTTGTGACCTCGTCTCTTGTCTTTCCGTTGGCGAGCATCAAAACGATGTATTCTGTAAGGGCAACATCGTCGCCGCCGCCGGTGGCCCAGCCATGCTCTTCGAGCTTAGGCGGAATGGCCGCATTAAGGGCATCCGCCAGAGGCGTGCTGAGTTCGACTGTGACGGTCATTGTGGTCGTCGCAGAGCGTTGCGCAAGGACGAACAGAGGTTCAAAGGTCCAGGATGTGCAGAGCGACGGTGGAGAGGTCCGGTGGCGAGATAAGGATTCTGGCGCTGAATGATTTTATTATTTTTTTTCCTTAAAAAAAAAGGACGAGGCGCACAGGTGTATCGGCGTGATGAAATATGTGGTCGTGGTCGGTATGTGCAGGATGCAGTAATGCGACAATAACAGGAGCCAAGCAAGTTGGTCGCGTCAAAAGCAGTGCAAGTTGTAGCTCTCACAAAGCACCAGGCGCAACCTCAGACAAAGGCCCGGTCAAGAGGGCGTCGAGGTGCAAGGCTCTGGAGTGTCTGCTTGAGTGATTGCAAGGAGGTGTCGACGAGAAGGTGGAGCACTGCAGACAAAGAGTGAGGGCGGCGGTTGTGGCCCAAGTCCGTCGCGTGGGTTGTGGCAGAAGAGGCGGGTGGGAGTTGTTGAGGCGTGGCTGCGTCTTTGGCAAGGAGCGAACATTGAAGAGTGACGACAGGTGAAGTTTGCATTGTCAGCTGCGGCAGCGCTTGTGCTAGCGCAAGCGCGGTTATTGTTTTGCGGGTCTGCATTGGCCACAGCGTTACTCATTGTGGCTTTGCGATCAAGAACTGTGGCAAAGCCAAGCTGCTCTTATTAGTCAGCAGAATGCCCCAGATCGCCAGACAGCCAGAGGGTTCTGATGGTCCCTTCTTTTGTCATCCCGCCTTATTTGACTTTTTGTTTCGTTTCGCATTGCTTTGTTTTCTGCATCGGGTGATTATCCTTTCTTTGGCACTGCAAGGCAAGCCACTTATTTGTTATCATTGCTAACTTCCGACAACCAAGCACGGGACGAATGAAACGGCTTGAGATGGTTGCACTGTCTCTTTTCTGCAGCGCCAGCTGCATCTGCCACCATCCCGTGATGGCAGGTTGACGCAAGTTTCCACTGTCGACTCGAGCCGGTTTCCGCTCTTTCGTCTTTTCTGGTTGCGCTTGCTACACAGTACTGCCTCTCGGGAGCATGCGGCAGTGTGCCTTGCAGCCAGCCAGCTGCGGCCCAGCTGTCTGCCCGACAATGGAATCAAGACCAATAGCGCCGGCTTCTTTTCGGTTGCGCCCCAGCCTACACTTTGAGCTTTGAGGCTTATAGCTGAAGCCCGCTCGTCTGCTCTATGGGCCTCGGCTTGGTCAATCTGTCAACCACCTACATAGCATACTCTGAGACATTTGCACAGGCGTCCACTTGTGCGATTGGTGCCCGCTGCACTCATGTGCCTCCGCCACTCGAGAGTGCCACGGCACCTGCATCTGCATCTCCATCTTCAAATTGCAAACATTGGCATGTAAAGTACTGTGCGCGCATGGAATCCATGGACGAACGGATCTCATCAGTCTACCCGACAGTGCGTCAAAATGACGGGCATCTCGCCGCAATCTGGTGACCTTGCACCCCAGCAACGGAGCTGCCGTGCTGCCCGTTTGTCATCTTGTTATCCTCAGAAGTGGTGGACACGGGCAGGCGTTGAGAGCTCCACTTGATCCTTATAAAAAAAGCTTGAACGCCGTCTCATCTAGGGGTCCTGGTCTGTGGGCTGGGGCACCTATTTTGCATGGCGGCTTGACATGCAGAGCACCAAGTGCCGTCAAACAGCGCTGTCTCGTGGGTTCCGGCCATGCTGCGTGGTTGGTCTGCCCGAGATGCAACAAGACTTGGCCGCTTGGTTGCCGTTCAGTACTTTTACGGCTTGGCAGTGTCGATATGTACTATAAGTGCACACTGCTGAAGGCGCAACCTGCCCCAGCAATGCGCGGTTCTTGGGCAAAAATCCACATCTCTCCTGAACAAGACCTGCCGGTGGAGCTATGACTTTGCCCAGATGCCTCCTCAGCATCCGCCGCTGATCTGGCGTTGCGAATCCTCCCGGCACCCGACCAGCATGGGGGGCTCGCTCTGCTGCGTGCTATCATAGCACGGTTTGACTGTGCATGAAGGACGTTAACCAGAATCGGCATGTCGTCTGGCTTCCCGCAGCTCCTACCAGCCAAACCGACCGCTTGCTTAGTGCCAAAGTAACGTTGCGCGGCTGCTTCTTGTATCTGCATTTTCCCACAGGGTTTGCCGCGGATCGGATCTTTTGCTCAGAGCACGCCACAACGCGACCACAAACGCGACTACGATCGCGACCGCCTACATGGTACAGTACACCACCATACCATCTCTTCGGCTGCCTGGCCCCTTGCCGTTGCCCCCAGCTTGCACAACGCCCAAGAACGATTCAGGATCCAACAGGGCCCCCATTCAACTTCCTCGGTGGGACACTTCTCAGCCAATCCCTCAGCTTGCTCCCTCAGCCACACAGCGATCATCCCAATTAAGCCGGGGGGCGGAAGTCCTGCATGACCCTGTGCAGCCCAGCAGCATCTAGCTCGACTCTTCTACATGTTACTCGCCTCAACTCGGCGCAAACCATACATAGCACACAGCCAACGTCAAAAGTCTCGAACGACCCCGTTGCGACTCCTGAACTGGCGCTCGGCGCTGACTACGCCCCGTCCATTACATTTCTCCGCAGCTAGGCGTTCTCAACTGTGGACTCTGCCTCCCCGTCACGGCACCTTGTCACCCCTTTTGGCCTAGTCATTGTGCCCTCTATCCGCTCCTGTCGATGCAAGGCAACTACTTATACAATCAGCACATTCCATATAGGAGGATTTGAGCAACCAACGTCGCCTCACTGATGTAGGCCGCTTCTCAAAAAGTCATTCTACAATCATCCACTTGCTTTGGCCTACTGGACTCTGATTGCATTTGTCTACGGCCCTGCTCAACTCACTTTGCCACACCAACTTCTGCCTCCTCCGTTCGTCCAGCATACATCCCCTCGACGTTCGGCATCACGATGGCTCGACAGGTGCTGCTTGTCGTGCTTGCTGTAGTCCAGACAGCCAGTGCCCAAGGCCTTGGAGGCTTGTGGCCTGTACCCCAGCCTGTCTTTACCTCCGGCGAGACACCTCTACTGATCAGCAAAGACATTGAAGTTACCTTGAACGGTGCAAGCGTACGATGGTCTACTCATGATACTTACCCACTTTTTGAGAACGTGTATACTAAACAAGCTCTCCAACAACAGCTGGTCTCAACCGCCCATGGCAGCAAATCCTCTTTATCCAGCTCATCTTTGGTATCAGCCGGTGTCTCCAGAACGCTCGACAACATTTTCTCGTCCAATTTTGTCCCCTGGATGTTGGTTCCGCGCTACCAGCTGTCGAATTACGAACCGGCCCTCAATGGATCAATTGCGTCTGTCAGCTCATTGGCCATTACCTTGACCAACAACAACAACGCGACTTTCCAGCCGTCCGCGGCCGATGCGGACGAGTCGTACAACTTGACTGTTACCGAGGCTGGTACTGCCCAATTGTCCTCGTTTTCCACCACTGGCGTCCTGCGCGGCCTGGAAACCTTCTCTCAACTATTTTATGAACACTCGAGCAGAAAGGCGTGGTACCTGATCAACGCACCCATCAACATCCAAGATGCACCCACCTACCCGTGGCGCGGTGTCATGCTCGACACGGCCCGCAATTTCTTCCCTGTTGCTGACATTAAGCGCACGATTGACGGTCTGGCCTACAGCAAACTGAACAAGCTGCACATCCACGTCACTGATTCGCAGTCCTGGCCACTGGAGGTCCCTAGTCTTCCCGAGCTGTCCGCCAAGGGAGCCTACACTCAGTCCCAGGTTTACTCTCCGGACGACATCCAGTCTATTCAAGAGTACGGTGTTGCCCGTGGCGTTGATGTCTACTTTGAAATTGACATGCCAGGTCACATCGGTGTCGTTGGAGAAGCCTACCCGGACCTGGTCGTGGCCTACAACAAGGAGCCCTACACCACTTATTGCGCCGAGCCTCCCTGTGGCGCCCTAAGACTCAACAGCTCGGACGTTGAAAACTTTTTGGGCGAGCTATTCGACGACATCTTGCCGCGCGTGGCTCCCTACACATCCTATTGGCACACGGGTGGCGACGAGCTCAATGCACAGGACTACCTGTTTGACCCGGACGTCAACAGCAACAGCACCGCCGTGCTCCAGCCTCTGCTCCAGGATTTCATCGACACCCAGCACGCGCGCATCCGTAATGCCGGCCTGAACCCCCTGGTGTGGGAAGAAATTGTCAGCACTTGGAACATCACCATTGGCTCCGACGTCGTCGTCCAGTCTTGGCTCGGTGGCACCGCCGTCCAGGATCTTGCCGAAAGTGGCCACAAGGTCATTGACTCCAACTACAACTACTACGTAAGCAAACTCGCAATCCACAGATATACATACACCTTTGTGAAGAATCATCTCAACGACTCACTAACGCTTCTTTCCAAAACCAGTATCTCGACTGCGGTCGCGGCCAATGGATCACCTGGAGTAACGACCTCGCCGCGTCCGACTACCCCTTCAATGACTGGTGCAGTCCCACCAAGAGCTGGGCACTCATTTACTCGCACGACCCCGCCGAAGCCATCACCAACACAACCACAAAGAAGAACGTTCTCGGCGGCGAGCTCGCCATCTGGTCCGAAACCATCGACAGCCACAACCTCGACTCGCTCGCCTGGCCGCGCGCGGCCGCCGCCGGCGAGATTCTGTGGTCCGGCCGTATCGACGCCACCACGGGTCAGAATCGCAGCCAGGTTGATGCTGCGCCACGCCTCAACTTGTTCCGCCAGCGCCTTGTTGCGCGCGGCCTGGGAGCGAGCCCTATCCAGATGGAGTGGTGCACCTTGCAGCAGAATGCGACCGGGTGTGCGCAGCCTGCCTAGAAGCAGCCGTCATCTGAGTATGATGCGCGGCCAACATCACTGACAATAGTGATATTATCAACGGCTATTGCGGGAATCTTGGCCGCATGGGTTGTGGCGGACCTAGATAACCTTCTTTCACAAGTTGAGAATCTAGGGTCCAGGGCTATGTCTGCAAAGGGACCCCAAAGATTTACAAGTCCCGGGGCCCCGGCTTTGCTGGGGGAAAGGACATACAAATTCTTCATGTACATAGAGTTCTGTATACAAACAAACATACAGTATATTCAACGAATCTTGACCCATAAAAAGACGGTCGCTGTACTCGCATGCCTTTCAAACTTCTTGAAACAGGGCCGACTTGGACAAGTTGTATCATTCTATTATCATTTTTAAAGCGTTGTCTAGCCAAGTCCAACAGCCCCAGCTGCTCTGCCCAGCTGTTCGATAAAGTGACACAAATTCTCTACAAGCGGCGCAGCGAGACCATCCAGGAAATTGCCGCGGAAGATCTCCACAACCACAGCCATACATTTCTTTGGCTCCTCCACGAGGCTCTGGTTGACAGCCGCAGCCCCGGCGCTGCTACCGCCCTCACCAATCACGCCTGTCGTGCCATGCCCAGCTGCACTCGTCATCCTGAGCCCCCGTATGACAGGCCTCCCGGTGCCAAAGTTGACAAACTGGTTCATCTGGCCTTGGTCTGGCGCATCGAGGAAGATCACGGGTTGGTTCTGGTTGTCCATGCCCGGTACTCGTAGAGCTCGCGTCACGACGCCCCATGCCCACAGCGCCAGTCCTGCATGGTATACTGCAATGGCGGGAAACGCTTGCAGGTGGCCAATGGGGAACTCGCGCGCCCATCGAAGGACCTGGCCAGCGTGCCAAATGGCGCGGCGGGAATGAGGTTCTTGGACCCACCGTTTGAGGGCGGGCAGCACGCGTCTTGCCTGTTCATCGTCTTCTTTGCCGGAAAAGAGCTGCAGGTCTTCCAGAGAGACGTGAAGGTACATCAACAATAAATCCACTGTCATGTTTTCGGAAGCAAACAGCATGTCGGGCCATTTCTGCGCCATGCTCAGCTGGAACTGCGCCAACACCTTGGTGTAGTCCTGGTGACGAGCGTCGAGCATCAAGCTTGGGTTCAGTGACGACATGGTGTTTGGAAATTTCGCCCACGGGTAGATGGACCGGAGCTGGCGATACTCGCAGACCCAGGCCGAGAAGCCATGCAGGAAGATGGAGATGGACAGCTGTGTGTCGAGTTGGTGCGTGTGGGTGCCGAGCACATCCACGTCGCGGAGAATATCGCATAGTGATGGTGGTTGTGCCTGTGAGCCTGCGTATATTCGCAGGTGGTGCATTTTCCATTCCTGGGCGGTTTTGGCGAACCACAATTCTCGAGCCTCGGGTAGCGGCAGTGTCAGTTCTGCATAGCATATGTTGGGGTGGGTCATGGTGTTCATGGATGAGTGGGCGTCGCGCAGAAAGAGGTGGAAGATGAGCCTGGCAAGAAAGTCAGTTTTACTGCTAGATCAACAAGCAGGACTGTTGGGATGTCTACCTTTTCCACGACTCTTGTTGGCACCAAACCTTCCACTTTGTTTCCAAAGCAGGCCCCTCATCTGTGGGGTATACGGGAATGAAGCCATAGTGTGATCGCTTAAATGCACCTCTACCGCGGGTCATGGTAATGGGTATGCTCAAATCTGTTGCAAAGGAATGTATCAGCTTCGAGCCGTTCAGGTGATTTGGCGCCCACAGTTGTCAATGTAAGAGCAACACTTACGGCCCTCTGCAATCTCCATGCGTCTCCTGTTACCGCTCCATAATCCAATGTCTTGGTTCAGCACAAGAGCCTGCACGATACTAATGTCCTGTATTCTCGAATTGTTGTCTTCAAACTAATGGAATGTTGTTAATTTCCGTTCCAGATCTCGCCATATAGCACCATGTAATTGCATAACGCACCTTTGACGGTAAAGTGACTCCTACGATGCGGTTAGTACCCCAGGACCGCATTATACATCGAGCTCGAGAACGGGAGAAAACTTACTGACTGCTTCTTGCAAAGCATACCCAAATTTTCGAAGTGACACATGCGACGACAGAATCGCTCCGGCTGCAGCTGAAGTCGCAAGCCATTCCGGGCACTGTTCGTTCATGGAAAACGACCCAAAGTGGATATACTCGGAAACCTGGCACAGGTGCCAGGCCAGGAAGATGTGGACCAGAGAATCCATCATTTCGGTCGAAGGAAACGACGAAGCCACGCGTGCCGAGACAGCATTGTTCTGGCATGTGTTCAACACAATGGCCAATATCCTATCTCGCCCGGAAGGCTGCATCTTGTCGCTGACAATCTTGTCTGGCTGCAACTGCGAGTTGTTGACATGGAGCAACGGCAAATTGTTGTTCTCGGCTTGAATGTTGTCTCTCCGGCCGTCGGGCACCCATTGCCACGGGGAATTCGCCCACACTGAGGCTAAGCGCTTGCGCATGTCGGAGAGAGAGACATCTATCGTTTCTTCGGGCTGGCTGGGCGTGTAGCCCACCAGGCTGGGGTCTGTTGCAAGGTTGGGAAAGTTGCCTATATTCCAATTGTCGAGCATGCCAAAGTCTATGTCGTCCATTTCGAGGTTGGCATCATCGCGAAAGTCGAGCACAGCCAAGCTCTGCGTCGGAGCCATGCTGAGGGGATCCATTTGCTGGTGGTCTTGTTGATCGTACAGTACGTTTTGTAGGAATTCACCAAGCGGCGGAGGACTGGATGCTGTCAGGAGTGAAGAACCGTGGGGCGGTTGCACTGGGCGGCTGTTGATGTTGCCTTGGGCAATTGCTATTTGTCAACGCCTGAATGGATGAACAAAACAACGAACCACATCATAAGACAAGGGGATGGGGATTGCAGGTAGGAGGCCAGTCTCCCACATGGTTGCAGACTCATGTCAGAGCACACGCAGGAGGCAGGTGGCGCACAGAGATGCAACATATATGCAGCAACAGGCAGCAGAGGGGGGAGGAAAGGTGCGCGAGATATACAAGGGAGAGACCAAAATCACTCACTGTGGCCGAAGACAGTGTCCGAAGTGGGTAGTTGGGCAGTTCCTGGCGCGCTGCGTGCGTGGTGGATAGTCACAACAGTAGGACTGGTGCTGCCAGATGGGGCATGGGCTGGATTTGTCATTACAGGAGTGCTAGATGTGGAGATTGTGCGGCCCAGTTGATCTGACTGGGAGGCCAAGGTACCCGGGCTGAGACTGCTTGATGCTGAGGCTGGCAAGGCGGCAGAAGGAGGCTGGCCATTGGGTGCGTGGGCGCCGTCGCTTCTGTTGGCCTGCGCCGCCGCTGCTGCTGCTGCTGCTGCTGGCACAAAGCCTTGGTGGGCGTCAGGAGGCGGAGCCTCGGCGGAAGCACCCAAAGACAACGGGCTCGCAGCAGGGCGATGCGTGCTGGAGCTGGCGTGGGAGCTGGCGTGGGCTTTGGCCGACAGATGAAGCAGATGCATGGCCGCCGCCGAGCCCGCCTCGGAAGAAGCATACTCGCACACCAGGTTGCGGTTGCGGCACCGCGTGCACGGCTTCATCTCCTCGCACTTGACACGCGCTCTGGCACAGGCCTGGCAAGCGTGCGCGACTCGACCAGCCCCAGGAGAGGAATGCAGACGCCGCCTCTTGGTGCCGGTGCCATCGTCGTTGTGGTTGGTGCGGTGGCGCTTGAGGAGATCCGCGCGCCCAAATGCTTTCCCGCAGATCTAAGGGGGAGCGTGCTACATCAACACACTGGTCAACTGCGTGCGGGCAAGGGGACGCGGCACACTCACATCGCAGACGAAGCGTTTGCCCAAGGTGTGCGTGGCAACATGGCGCTGCAGATGCTCCGGGCGGGAATATCGCTTCAGACAGTCGGCGCACTGGTAGAGACTCGCGTTCTGCGAGTGGCCACGCGACGAGGCTGTGGAGGTCGCAGGCGAGGCAATCGAGGACGTGGCCGAGTGCGCACTTGCTGGCGCCGTCAGGAGAGACGGATGAGCAGCAGCAGCAGCAGCAGCAGCAGGAGGAAAAGGTGGAGGAGCAGGAGCGGGCGCAGCAGCAGGAGCGGGAGGAGCGGGAGCGCGGAGAGAAGGGCGCTGTGGGCTGAACAGGCGCCGTGGGCGAGGCTGCGACGCCGGTGCAGGCAAACGCAATTGTGGGTCTGGTGCTGCAGCATAAGTCGGGTCCTTGTAGAAGGGCGGCGTGGACGGGCTGGCCATGGCGAGTTGCGGGTTGCGGGTTGTGGCGTGTTCTTACGATGTTTGTCGCTGGCTGCCGAGACAGAGGCCCGGCTCTCTGGTACAGGCTGCCCGCGGCGGGGCACAGCCTGGCAGGCCTGTCAACGGCGCTGGGCAGCAGCTATAGGCGGACCGGGCGGCGCTTGGACAGCTGCGAGGCGTGCTGTGATAGGGCTGGAGAGCGGAAAGCTGAGCGAGGAAGGTGCAGCTCAGACAAACACTCCCAAAGTCGCAATAGGCCCCCCCCGTCAACTCACAAGTCACTACAAAGCAAGCTGCCTCGGCAGCGGGCCGAGCCCTGTCGAGCGAATCTCAGTGGACCCAAGGAGGGAAACAGAGGGCGAACTGATCTGGTGAGGGCAGTCACTGGGCAGTCAGGCATGTAAGTCGTGGCGGAAGGAGGGCCTGCAGCCGGGCGCGGGCAGGATCGGAAATGTGGGAGGACAACGGGTGATAAATTCCAGCCAGAAGTGAAGCGACAGAGCCTCCCAGACCGGTGCGGTTCGGTGCGGTCGCGGAAGGGGCGCCGGCCAGGCGGGACAGCAGGGGTGTACGTATGCCCCAGGGCGTGCCACGGGATTAAGCATAAAGTGCTGCGTATTCCAGGGTGGCGGACTAGATTCCAGGCCTCCTTCCCCTGTACCTTGCCCGTGGCACCACTGCAATGCGACCGTGGTAGCTGCCCAGACGGCGTGGTAACACTGGCATTTGCACGGCCTCGATTGCCGAAGCCGTGGGCTTACTACGTACTATGTACATAGTAGTGCTTCGCACCTGCTCTGCTCCGCCATCGAGCTCTGCTGCCGTCTTATCCACCCTCCGCAATCTTCCCGGTGCCGGAGGGTATCGTCATTTTTTCTTGTTTGTTTTTCCTGCGTATTCTCTTCGCGCCATCACTCCACATTGATCCAGTCAGTGCACCCTCTTCTCCAATCCAAAGGGCTGCGTACCGAGGTGGGATTGGCCATCAAGGGCTTGTGCTGCAACGCCCGCCATGCATGCTACGCTATCAGTCAGAAATGGCGAGTGCTTTTCTGACAAGAGCAGGGAGTCCATACCCGTCGCTGTCCCGCCATGACGCGGCCTCAATTTCCAGGTCTGCAATCCTCTATGGCCGCCCCTCTCGAGACAGCGAGGTCTCTGCATGGGACGCGCACTCGGTGCGCGGCTGAGCCATGGCGGAGCATGGCAACAAGCGGCCGCTGTTCTTGAACGAGTCAAGGTCCCGGCTTGGCGCGCCTTTCGCTCGCCCTCACGACGACGCTCGACGACGCTCGACGACGCTCGACGACGCTCGGCTTCGATTGCTGGCAACACAGCCAACGCTGACAACCGCCGATCTACAACGCCTCGCGCAGCAGATTCGCGCCTGTTGAACCAATGTGGTGTACCTCGCACAGGAAGTGCAGGGTTGTCGAACTGCAGCCAAGCCAATCACTCCTTGACCATGGTGAAACGAACTGCAGGGCAGCCCACAGGTCCTCCTATTTTCTGTCGCTATGCCTCATGGGGAAAGTCATGGCTCGGCGTTGTGGCACGGACAGGTGGAGACGTTGAGAAGCTGGCATCTCCAGCAAGTACCACCGTACATGCGTCGCCAACCCAAAACCCGACTATATTATTAGGTACATAGGACGGACGGACCTTGCCAGTGTCTCGAACCCTGAGCTTCACAATCAGAAAGCTACCTTGGCCCACCGACCACGCGTGACCGACCGCCTTTCACGCCTTTTGCAGAGCAGCACCGCGCTCGCTTGGAGGGCTGGCACTGGAAACCGATTTTGGGACAACCACTTGGAGCTGGGCCTGCAGGATGATGAAATTTTCCCAAGAGTGTCTAGAACGGTCCATGGGGTTGTGTGCGTTGTGCGCCTGCATGTGAAACAAGGAGCCTTTGGAATGCAAAATCATCACGATGCATATCTGGGGGTTTACGTACGTGCAAAGGGTTGCCAGATGCAGTCGTTGTTGCAACACATTTTTCAGATCCAACGACTACTATGCAACTAATTCATACATAGTATACCATGTACATAGTAGCTGCACTCTGACAGGCTCTACTCTCTCTGTCCACACACGACACGAGGTCGTCAAGCCCTTTTCTATTAGCGCGCCCCGCTGCCTCGGGGGGCTTGACCAAGCATCACTCACATCCAAGCCACACATTCTATTAAACACAGTGGAGCAGAATTTGTTTGCATCTTGCTGCCCTGTTGTTGATGTTGTTGCTGCTGCTGCTGTTCCCGAAGTTGTTCCGCGACAAATTAGCCTGCATAGGCCCCCTACCCAAGCATTTGACAAGGCGTTGCTTCCTCTGAATGTTTGCATAGCAGCCCTGTGACGCGCCCCGTCCTCAATCTTCCGGGGCTGCAGGCTCGCGTTGCTTGTCCAGCTTCCCAGGCCGTGTTGAGAAGTAAAGAGACTGGCGCAAAGTGTTTCTGAGTGATAGTATTGTATGGTGTGGTGAAACGGAGTCGTGGGCCCGTGACTGATCGGGAAGCCATTCGCTGCTCGATACTCGTACTCTGCAATATCACTTCTCTGGACCACCTCTTCCTCCAGTTCGACCGCGGCCGCTCTCAAATGGGAAGTTTTGTCGTTTGTATTAGGTTGCTGCACAGTACTGCAAGTCCTGTGGTTCGCATCCAATCAGCGACTGGCCGGCGGAGGCTGCCCGAGGGTATTACGCGTACGTCGTCCCCTTGCATACATAACAGCACATGGCACTATGTATAGTATACATAGTACATAGTGGTTGTACTACTAAGATAGTAGTACTATATATCATAGTACTCATCTCTCGCAGGTACACAGTACATGGGGTACCCAGTATACACCACAACGGAGACTCTGTAGTCTGCATGCTTACCATTATTAGGCTCGCCAAGTTGCATCCTTGGACCAATGGCGACCTCCTTGTTTCCCAGGAGCCACTTTTGAAGGGTCGCTGACAGGGCGGAAATAATCTTGCTACAATCCATCCCAACAACACCTTATCAGACCCAAGTTCGCATGGGTAAATGTTCCGACCGCCCCCTCCAAGAGGAACACCCCTGGGGACAGGAGCCCGTTGTACTGTTGATACGTACGTTACTATGATCGTGGATGCTCCGTGGATCGTGAGGGCCCCGCTTCTTCAACGGGCTCTTGGCCGTGTCGTCCAGGATGGCGCCTGAACGCCGGCTTGCCCTCTGCCCAGGGCCCAAGTGAAGGGGGCTCGAGCAGCAACTTCGCAGACTTCAACATCTCGGCGAGCCGCTGGTCACGGATCGCACCACAAGCCATGTGCCGTGCACGATGGAGGAAAGCAAGCCAACGCCAACCTGCACGCTGGGAAACGTCCGTCTGCGCAACGACGAGACGAACGAGATCATTCTGGTCCCCACTCCCTCGGCCGATCCAGACGACCCTTTGAACTGGTAGGTCAGGTCGAGCACCGGATCCTGCCCAGGCGGCCGCGTGCCTTGGACATGCATGGTACTGAAACATCTCACCAGGCCACAATGGTACAAAAAGTGCATCGCCGTGCTGGTCTGCTTTGCCATGCTCTGGTGCAACTTCCTCGCCGCCGGGCCGACGGTGGCCATGGTGCGCACCACGCTCGACTTCTTCCCCGACGCGACGTACGCCACCGACAAGGTTGGCTTCCACCGCAACCTCGCCCGCGTGGCCTTCTTCTTCACGTCCACCGCGCTCTTCCAGGGCGTGGGCAACTTCCTGTGGGTCCCCCTGGCCAACAAGTACGGCCGCCGGCCCACGTATATCCTGAGCTACGCCATCTACTTTGCCTGCGCCATCTGGGCCGCTTTCGAGCGCACCTATGGCGGCTTCCTGGCCGCTCGCATCTTGATGGGCTTCGGCTCTGGCGCGGCCGAGACGCTGGCGCCCGTCACCATCTCGGACTTGTTCTTCCTCCATGAGCGCGGCACCATCATGGCCCTGTACACCTCCTGCCTGTCCGCAGGAGTTGCCTTTGGGATCATCATATCAGGGTAAGCCTGGGGCGAGAGCAAGCTTGCATGTCGTCATTGCATGGACGCAACTAACCTTGGGCCTGCGCGCGGTGCATAGGGTCATTGTCCTGCACCATGACTGGAGGGCCATCTACGAAGTGGCCAGCGCCTTCATCGGCCTCGTGCTGCTCCTTGCATTCTTTGCCTTCCCCGAGACAGCATTTGCACGCGGCAATGTGCCCATGGCAGGCTCTGACACGGCCCAGCCAGCCGCCACGCCGCGAAGCCGCCTGGATTTAGTTTTTGACGTGGAACAGGGCAAGCCAGACGAGACGCAGCTCGGGAGCAACAGTAACAAGACGGTGCCCAAGAAATCCTACCTCCAACGCCTGAAGCTCTTTAGCGGTACGTACACCTCCGAGCCACTGCACACGATGCTCCTGCGCCCGCTAGGCCTCGTTTGCCTCCCGCCGGTGCTGTGGGCCGCGCTCGTGCAGTCCGTCACCATCGGCTTCCTCGTCGGCGTCACCTCGAACGTGGATTCGGCCTTTTGGTCGGCGTACAGCTTTGCGCCGTGGCAGGTCGGGCTGTGCTTCCTCGCTGCGATCGTGGGATCCCTCGTGGGCATCCCGGCCGGCGGGCAACTGGGCGACTGGGTGGCCGACTCCTTGACGAAGCGCAATGGCGGGATCCGAGAGCCCGAGATGCGGCTGCCGGCCATGGTCCCCTGCTTGCTCATGACGCCACTCGGTCTGGTGCTCTACGGTCTGGGAGTGGAGCGGCGCTTGCATTGGATGTGTCCCACGGTTGGGCTTGGCCTTTGTGAGTGCTTGAAAACCCCCGTCCTGCTTGTGTCGTGTTCCATGGCTGGATGGGGCATGCGGTAAAGAAAAGAGACGAGATTCCTGATATTGTGTGCTGTGGTTGTGGTGCATGAACAGTGAACTTTTCCGTCGTGCAAGGCACCAACATCTGCTTGGTCTACGTGATTGATGCGTACCGACCCGTCGCGGGCGAAGTCACCCTGGCCGTCATGGGATTCAAGTGTACGTTTCCGTTTCCGTTTTTGTTGTCGTTTCCGTTTCCGCCCCATCAGACACAGCCTCTCCACTCACCAAGTGCATTCTCGGCGACACAGCTCTCTTCGGCTTCCTCCTCTCCTTCTACGCCAACCCCTGGATCAACCGCGACGGATACCAATGCGCATATGGGTCCATGGCCGGAATCGCCTCGGCCGTCATCCTCCTGTGGGTGCCACTCTATATCTGGGGCAAAAGGATACGCCACGTGACTTGGGCCTGGCCAGTCATGGCGTCGATTCGTTGGTCTGCTGATCGCGAGGTCGGTGAGTAAATGTGCCAATGAGTGGTGGACCAAGTTACTATTGTATGCGTGTCTGTAATACGGCGGCGCCTGGTTGGTTTCCTTTCTATCCAGGCGTGGTAAATAAATCTACTCGAAATGTGACCTGGCTTTCTATGTGAAACATACCGCTCACATAATACATCATTTTCTCTACCCTCCAAACATATATACACTCCAACCAGTGATGTATAAATTGACAACGAGACATGGACGACTAGAAACTCAAGAAACCGCCATCTATAACCGCATTCTGTCCAGAGATGCTCTTGATCTTGACAAAAGCGAGAACCTGCTCAGCAACATCCTAGAGGGAAGGTTAATACATTCGGCGCCACAAACAAAAAGAAGACCAAGAATCGGTTGGTCAGGGGTTTTCAAGTCTTTCATCAGGCCACTACTTACTTCAACGGTAGCAACCCTCTGTAGCTTCGAGCTCTCATGCACTGCGCGAATCTTTTCGGGCGGAAATCTTTCAGCCCATTCCTGTAATGTTTATCGCTTTCGTCAGCATGGTTCATTCAACCGTAAGTATACCGAATGCCTTCAGACATATAAGTAGGTAGACAACAGGAGGAGGGGGAAAAAAGAAAGAAAGAATAAAAAACTTCAAACAACAAAGACACCCACAGTCATCAACAGGCCTGGGCTAACACTATTCACCCTCACTTTCGGCGCCGCAATTTTGGCTAGCGCCCGCGCCAGATGCAACTGCGCCGCCTTGGTCACTGAGTACGCGAGCGAGCTCCCCGAGGGCTGCACACCTGCCAGACTCGCCGTCGTGATAAAAGATGCCGCCCCATCGTGCTGGGTATAGCCGGCCTCAAGGTACGGCCGCGCCGCGTGCATCAGCCACAGGTGGCTCTTGACGTTCATGGTAAAACACCGGTCCCAGTCCTCGTCGTCGAGGTTATCGTCAAGGTCCAGGAGGTCGCGCATGCGGGTCCAGCCGCCGTTGCTGAAGACCACGTCAATGTGCTGCTGCTTCGCACCCCATTCCCCTTCACCTTGGCCTCCTTCTTCTTCGGGAGGGCACATGATAGCGACCGTCTCTTCTACTAGTTGCTGGACTTCTTGGCGCACCGACAGGTCTGCCTTGATGGCGCAGTAATCAGTTCGCCCTGGTTGTGCGGTGAGCGGGCTGGCGGCTTGGAGGGCGGCGACGAGGTCCTCAGCACGTTGGGCATTGCCGTGGTAGTTGATGACGACGCGCATGCCATTGCGTGCAAAGAGGAGGGCAACTGCTGCGCCGAGGCCGGCGGAGCCTGCTGTGATGAGGGCAATGGGCGGCAGGGAGGAAGGCATTGTCGAGAGGAGCTATATATATATATGCCTCTTAATGTACTGTCGCTTGGTTGCTTCTGTTCTGGGTTGAGATTGCTGCTTGATACCACAGTTGGATTCCCAAAGAGGGAATGGTATGCAACAGCCGCCGAGCTTGAAGTCCTGTGTGGTGGCAGAATGGATCAGGCACGAAGAGAGAAAGAGAGAGAAAGGAATGTTGTTGGTTGTTTAGTGTATGCGTTTGTGCGTTCTCTTGCCTCTTCTCTTGAAGGTGCTCGCGGTCAAAATGTACTATGTATGAGTGACGGTGCGGGGAAAGCGTGTTTTCCATTGCTGTATATGTATCTAGTAGTATATCCGGCATGCCAGGTGGAGGTTAGGAGAGAGGTACTTGGGACTTGGATTCTAGTGATGATCTCCCTGAGATGATTGGTATGGCGTACCTCGGGTCTGGGCCCACTTTTCTTGCCTTGTAAGTTACCCCATTCAGTTTACGGCTTGCCACCACTTACATAGTACTTGTTCGACAGGCTTCAGATATAGGATTAGTGAGAACAAGCGATACAGACGGAAGTCACGATAGGTAGAAGTGGGCTGCTAGATAGGTACTACTAGGACTGTCCACAACTGACCATTGAGCACGAGCTCCTCTAGAGGGCCAGGAATTGCGAATTACATTCCCCAACAGGAAACTTCTACTACATAGTATGGCGCATAGGCATTAGCGGCCAGGTACATACTATGTAGTAGAAACCTGCTACCATGGACGTACCCAAGTGCATAATATGATATGCATTTCAGCCATCAAAAGATAGTTCTTTGCTATAGAATGCAACTACTCGACTTATTACTATAAGCAGTAATGATTCTCATTCAGTGTCTTTCCACGTACCAACTCCCTCAAAGTATAGCATTGACCGCGGGCTCAAATATACCGAGTATGGTTGAGTCAATGACCTTGAAGAGGTGTAACGGGCATCAGCATCAAATAAGCGAACAAGATAAATTTGTAGGAGCAAACCACTGGTACAGCCTGATTCTCGGTCCTAGCATGAAGAGACCACAAGTACCTTGAAGAAATTCATACAGTATATGCATATATTTATGTAACGACTAAAGTACAGCAAGCTCGACTTTCCATTGTAGTATTGGAAAAGGGGGTTGGCAAGTGATGGAAAAAGAAAATCGACACACAGACTCAAGTTGCACAGTGTACCACAAAACAGAACCCCCAACTGGCCCAGACAGTCCTTAGAGTTTTGGCTCGCGGGAGTTCCCATGGTCCCACTTGAGTCTGCTGTGCCGCTGACGTCCAGCCACTGAAGGGCAAGTACGCAGGAACCGAGACCCCTCCAGCCTTCCAAGCCTTGTGCTTGTGACTAGACTTACCCAGATACTATGTAGGAGCGGACTTGGCAAAGCAATGCAGACCGCTCTGGCTGATAATTACTTTGCCTTGACCAAGTGTTGTCTACTGTTCTTCTGATTTGCATCATGGTGTCTTTTCCTTCCTCGCTGTTGAAAATCTAGGAAGAATTTTCGGCAAAGACATGTGCTCATCACGTCCTATTCAGCTTGCTCCCAGTCATATCGTGTGTTCTGTGCATTTCACACGTTGCGCGACTGTTACTATTTCATGTACACAGTACATAGCGTGTTCGAGGTGGGCCGCGTGCATTGCTGGATCCCAAGCACTGATAGCGAGATACGCTTATTAGCTTCCCGTCACAGCATTCGCCATAGCAGCACCAGCACCAGCACCCGCCAGCAGCAACCAGCAGCAAGCAGCAGCAGCCCACCATTGCACACGACCCTGCTCATTCCTTCTTATCTACTAACCATTACTTTCGCAACCCCCAAAAACGCCCTGCTCGAGCACGACCATCACCGTTATAGCTGCTTGGCGACCCCGACACTCTTTCTGGCTTTTTGCTGCTTCTATTCTGCTTCTTGCCGCACCAGCCTGAGCCTCGGCTGGCTGCCTTGACGCCGAGAGCCCCAGATGTCGTCGTCCGATTCCTCCTCCTCGTCGTCGGCTCGCTCTTCCCCTCCGCCCTGCCGCTACCAAACACTCCGTTTCCACGACCAGGAGTGCTCGAGATACTTTGACTGTCCGAGCCATATACTTGCAAGAGCGCGAGAAGAGCAGCAGGAGGAGGAAGAGGAGCCCCAAGAAGAGTACGGGGACGACGAGGATGTGGACGTATCCCAACAAGATGTGACAATGCTAGACGCCTCAGACGACGAACAAGCCCCCCTCGATTTAGTGAACCAAGACCCCGAGCCCACCACAAACCGCCCGAGGGCGCCCGCGGGAAAGCAGAGACAAGAGGTTATTGATTTAACAAACTCGCCGCCTCAAACAACCCAGGATGCCCCGATGGTTGCTGGGCCTAGCAGCACCGCCCAACCAGCATCCCGGCACGTCACGGACGTGATCGATTTAACAGGGGATTCTTCGCCGCCACAGATGGCCGTCTTGGACAGGGCCTTGCCTGCGCTACCCGCACTTGATCCGGCTACCTCATCAGACTCATTGCTCGTGGCGCCTACATCAGCGAGCCGCGCCATGTCCCCCTCTGCGCAGAGGAGACCCGCGACTCCTCCGTCCCCACCTCCACCTACGCGCCGAAGAACATCTACGAACCAGTTGAGCGGCGCCCCTGCTTCGACGAGTCGGCAGCCTCAGCAACAAGTCCAACGCAGACCGTCTACTATCCGGCGGCCGTCTGATATCACATTGCCCCGTTGGCAGCCGGATGCCCAAGTCACATTCTGTCCTATTTGTCGCACTCAATTCAGCTTTTTGGTTAGAAAGCATCACTGCAGGTGGGTGTCCCCTTGGGCAAGGGTTCCTGTGTGACGGACTGCTAACCACTCGTGTTCTCCTTCAGAAAATGCGGCAGGGTCGTTTGCAGCAGCTGCTCACCTCACCGCATTACGATCCCATACCAATACATTGTTGTGCCGCCAGGCACGCCGCGGCCTGGCTATGCGCGGTATCCCTCGTCTCTCATCAGTGGCGAAGGGGGGTATGCTGACTTTAGCAGCCTGGGGGGTGGTGAGCGGGTACGGCTGTGCAATCCATGTGTGCCCGATCCCAACACCAACCCTCCGCAAGGCCAGCAGTCGCCGACTTCGATTCGAGGCCATGGCAGGTCCCATAGTACTGTCGGCCCTGGCTCTGGGTATGGCTCCAACATGGCCGGCCTCGCTAGTGACGCTTACAGTAGGAACAGAAGCGCCACCATGGTAAGTTCATCGCTGCCTTGGTATGCCTACCGTCCACTCAATCAAAGAGGAACTGACCATAGCTGCAGCAGCTCCCTAGCCTGTCCCGCCAGCCGTCAGGTAATGTGTCATACCAGTCTACACAAAATAGGATTCTGAGTGGAACGCCGCCTTCATATTACCCGTTTGGCGGGTTGGCGGCGTCGTCGTCGTCAAGTGCTCAGCGTGCGCATAGGCTTCGCTCGCCCCTCGATGCAGGCCATGAGGCAGCGGCATCGTCGTCCTCTTCAGCAACGGCACATAGAAGGCCCCTGCCGCCAGACCCGCCTCAGATTGCGGAAGAGGACGAATGTCCAGTCTGTCACCGAGAGCTGCCGCCTCGCGAGCTTCCGAACTTTGAAGCCTTGAGAGAAGCGCACATTAGTGTTTGCATTACGTCACACAGCACCTATGGAGGCATGCCACCCGGAGAAGGCACCAGCGCGCTGCCAAGGCGGACGGGCATGTTCCCATATCTGGCGACAGAAAAGGATTGCGTCGATAGCGCCGAGTGCACCATCTGCCTAGAAGAGTTCGAGGCGGGCGTTCCGATGGCGCGTCTGGAGTGTCTCTGCCGCTTCCACCGGGACTGCATTGCTAGGTGGTTTGCCAAGAATCCAGGAAGATGCCCTGTGCACTCGCACGACGGCCATGGGTTTTGAAACTTCAGAATCACAAAAGGCGGGGGTGGAAGGCTTCAAGAACGTCCAAATTTTCTCATTGCGTGGTGTCACGGCGTTTGTTATATTCTTCTACTGGCTTTTCCCTCAGGACGATTGTACCGAGTTTTTCTTTGGATGTGTATGTGTTTGACGAGTAGCAGCTTTTCAAGATCAAAGCACCTACTTCCTCCTTGGTTTATTCCCATTTCCTTGGCCCATTGCCCCCTCCTTTTCACTACCTATGTATGTCTACATGTTTGACCACGCTCATCAAGATCTCGATTTTGGAACAAGCACCTGCATACCCAACTCCCATGTGCATGGCTTCAAAACGGCTGGCTGGCTTGTGAGCGTTGCAAAAAGCGGGCAAAAAATAAAAGAAACGAAAAGAAAAAAAAGGCACCTTTGCAGCAACGCAAGCTCCAATCAAGACCAACAAGCTGAGAAGCAAGAAAGGAGCCCGCTGCAAGGCGGTGAAAGCATGTTTGTCACCAATAATGTTTGGCAGCCACGTATTACGTACTTTAAAGCAGAAGCGCCTACATGTTATGGCGACGAACGTGAGGCTGTTCGCAATCGCACAAGTCGGATGTACTACTTCAATGAGCGGACCCTGCAATTGGCGGGACGGCATCGGATGGCGGCACGCGTTCTCACGGGACCTTGCCGGCGGTGCGATTTTCGGGGCCGCGGGTGCGGGGGCTCGGAGCGGCTACCACCGGCAGTAAGTACATATAGTACTCGCTGGACCCTTGCTTATCATCGTGCAGGCACGCGGCACTTGGGCTTGCCGTTCTTTACCTTCAGAACTAAAAGGACAACAAACCATTGTTTGTTGCAGCTCCCGCTTTGCCAACCTCTCCTTATCCTCCTTCACCGTGACTGCTGGTAAGGTCGTCGTGTTCTGTCCTTCTTCCCTACCGCATCCTCGGAGCAACTAGAGCAAAAAGGTGCCATGTCCCGCGCTACCCTCCGCGCCGTGCGGGCGTTGGCGCCGAGATCCCGGCCGGCTTCGATGCCTCGCTTTGACGCCGGACCAGCAACTATGCGCCCGAGCGGCCATGTACGATCGTTCCATAGGTCGTGCCCA
Source organism: Coniella vitis (assembly GCA_011317545.1). Taxonomy (NCBI): domain Eukaryota; kingdom Fungi; phylum Ascomycota; class Sordariomycetes; order Diaporthales; family Schizoparmaceae; genus Coniella; species Coniella vitis. The sequence goes on from WUJK01000003.1 coordinate 1,835,097, forward strand.
AGGTCTCAGGAGATCCTGGCAAGCAAGGCGAAACTGCCAGAGAAGGAACCTATACCCGAAAAGACAGGCCGAGAGCCAGTAACTATCCAAGACATCAAAGACAGACGCGCCAAGGCTGGCAAGCTGGTCGCTGGCACAGCTGCACCGTCAGATAGTGGCATGTTCAAGGCGCCAGTGAGTCTTGTTGATTGGTTTTCCAGGTCTAGTATACCTGTGGTGTACAGGAACATACAATTGACACGCTTCTACAGTCGACCGGCAAGTCCAATGCCAAAAGATGGGATCGTAAGTATATGACCTTTTGTCTGTCTTCCTAGGAAATCACACTCACCTCGATCCAGACCACCTCACTGCAGAGTCATTAGCCCGTAAGCCGTGCAAGCTCAAACAGGCAGCCCGCTTCCTTAAGAAGCCGGGCCTCATCTCCCTTGGCGGAGGGCTACCTTGTCCCGAGTACTTTCCTTTTGAGAGCATCAGTATGAAGGTCCCCACTCCGCCCGACTTTTCTGAAGCGTCAACAAAAACGACTGGCAAAACTCTCACCATTGGCAAACATGACACGGCTGAGATTCCCGAGGCCGAGTACGACTTGGCCATTGGCCTTAACTACGGCCAGGCTATGGGTGCGGCACAGATGCTGCGCTGGGTCACGGAGCACACGGAGCTCGTCAACAACCCACCCTATGCTGACTGGCAGTGCGCCCTTACCGTGGGCAGCACGGGCGCTCTCGAGCAAGCGCTGCGCATGTTTTGCGATCGGACACGCGGTGACTCAATACTCATGGACGAATTTGCGTTTTCGACCGCGCTCGAGACAGCCGAGCCGCTTGGGGCCAAGGTTGTAGGAGTAGCCATGGACGAGCAAGGACTGCTGCCCGAAGCAATGGACGACATTCTCTCAAGCTGGGATCCCAAGCAACACAATGGTGTGCGCAAGCCGCACGTGCTGTACACTGTTCCCTCGGGGCAGAACCCCACGGGAGCGACAATGAGCGCGCAGCGAAGGCGTGATGTTTATACCGTTTGCCAAAAGCACGACGTGTTCATTATCGAGGATGAGCCCTACTACTTCTTGCAAATGGACCCGTATGTGCCAGGAGCGGCAAAGGCTTCCAAGGCAGCGCCCCAACCGCCCCATCCAGAGACAATTCCCGAGTTCCTCTCTTCTCTGGTACCGACGCTCTTGAGCATGGACGTTGACGGGCGTGTGCTCCGCATGGACTCGTTCTCCAAGGTGGTCATCCCGGGATCGCGCATGGGCTGGGTGACTGCATCGGCACAAGTTATTGAGCGGTATATCCGGCACGCTGAGGTGGCAAGCCAGGGCCCGGCGGGCTTGACGCAAGTGGTGCTGCACAAGCTGCTGGATGAGCACTGGGGCCACGAAGGATACTTCAAGTGGCTGATGAACTTGCGGGCCGAGTATACCAAGCGGAGGGACGTGCTCCTGGGTGCATGCGACGACTTTTTGCCGCGTGAGGTGGTGAGTTGGACGCCGCCGGCTGCTGGAATGTTTGTGAGTATTGTGTTTAGTCTTTACTGTTTTTTTTTGTTTTTTTTTTTTGCCTTACACTTTGATTGGCCTTACCTTGTTCACATTTGCGGTCTTATTCCCTCATTTAACCTTTTGGTGTGTGTGGAAAAGCAGAAAGATTGATAGACCCGGTTTGACTAATCTTTGGTCTTCTCCAACAGCAATGGTTCGAAGTCAATTACAGTTTGCACCCCGACGCAGGCAAGCGCAGCATCGCCGAGATAGAAGAGGAGATTTTTGGGCTGTGCATCGAAAAAGGTGCACTGGTCGCCCGGGGGTCATGGTTCGCTGCTGAGCACGACAAGCCGCTCAAGAATCTTTACTTTCGAGCAACATTTGCAGCAGCGGCTCCCGAGCCAATGTGGGAGGCAATTCGGCGGTTTGGCGAGGCTGTCAGGACGAGTTTCCGACTTGAGTGATATTCCACCCCCACCCCCTTTTTTTTGGTTCTTTGAATAAAAAAACATCGTTGCCTTGTCTTGATCACTAGGAGCAAACGGACGTGGAAATGGCTTGAGCAAGTGACGGTCTAAAGTGAGGAACTATGATCAAAACTGTATGGAATACTTCTACACACGCGCCAGTATGGCTTGAAAGGGGGAGACAGGGTTGCTTGGAATTGCCTACGTGGTTCTTGCAGAAGCGATGGTGCATGTGTCCTTGGTGACAGGAAATGGCAGTGTTAGTCACAGCTGCCTAGGAGCATGAATGGATCCAGAAGGATTGGGTCAGCCTTGCAGGCAATTTGCCATCGCTTTTGCGAGGTGTCCTTCGGAGCGACTCCAGGAAACAACAGGTGTTGGCAGATCATATAGATGCATGCATTACAGTACTGAGTAGTCCTACAAGTCATCTTTGCAGCCATATGAGCGCCATCGGCGTAATGCATATCCGCCGTGTTGTTGGTTCGTTTGTTTCTTGGATTTCTCTGCCACTGCGTTGTTCGGTGTCCGGGGTCTTATTTTGAGTCCGGCTGATACGGTTGGAAATGGGTGCAGCGCCACCTAAAGGGACAGGCTTCTGGTTCTGAATATACACAGTACTCTCTGCCACAGCATAGTACTTATATAGTATGGATAGCAACACGCGGCCTCGAGGGCAGTTGCTTCTGTTCTGCTACTACCAGCATTCACAGGACAAACTCTAGTAGAGGCCAAGTGTCTCGTGTGCTCGGCCAAAACCATCCTTCCATCTCCATTTAATTTTATTTTAGGTGCCTCGTTCTGTCATGAAAGAGCTGCCGCAGCACATATATCCCAGGTACTACTTCTACAAGCAAGCGGTGCCTACCACGAATTCTTAGCGCAAGCGTTGCCACATTGCTACACCACCACACCTATTCTTTGCACTGGACGCCACGTATCTTCATCATCATCATCATTAATCAATCACGATATTGATCTGGCCAGCTACTTACTCGTCACATAATTGCGCATGCCCATGCTTTGCCCAATCATCTCTTCCACACGACGACGACACCCGCTGTCGTGATGAGTGCCGCCAGCCAGGTTGGCGCGTCCAACAACAGCTCAGATATCTCCGTCTCCGACGCCAAGAAGCTCGACGGCGACGATGCCCAGGATGGCCGCGCAGCGACACCTGCCGCTGCTGTCACTGAGGAGAGAGAGGCGGGATGGGGCGATTACTTTCGGTGAGCCTGCAGATTGCCGACACCTTGATCGCGCCGTGCCATTATCGTCATCCTCGTCGTCACCAATATCACTGTTCCTTGCCATCATCACACACGACGAGCACGTGGGCAGTCTGACGATGGAAAAGAGAGTTGCTGATGCAGGTCCACCAGGTGCTTTACGTATGCCCAGAAATGGGACTTCTTGCTGCTTGTGAGCGCCGCATTTGCGTCAATAGGCGCTGGAGTTGTACGTCTTGACCGATGGTGAAGCATGGAACAAACGAGCCGTCATGTATGGAAGCGTAAGCGATTCAGTGCTGATACAACCGTCCTTCAACCAGACCATGCCCCTGATGAACGTCGTCTTTGGAAGACTGGTCAACGGCCTGACGGGCTTCGGCGCCGGCACCTCGTCCCAGGTGAGAGACTTGGACTTTACTTGCACCCCATCACAACAACGGACTGCCCTGGGGGGTAGACATGCTGATATGGCGGCTGGCCAAACATGTAGGAAGCACTCAGCGCTAGCATTAACAAGCAATGCCTCTATATATGTAAGTCTCTGGTGCAGCAACAACTGGCAGCGTCTACGGGCGTGTGCTTTGGGAACACTGGCCGTTGCTAATGGTTTTCTGTCCGCGTGTCCTAGTCATCCTGTTCCTCGTTCGCTTCCTCCTCAACTACGTGGCCAAGTTCTCGCTACGTCTGATAGGCATTCGCATCTCGGCCGCCATCCGCATGCACTACCTGTCCAGTCTGCTGGAACAGACCATCCACGTTCTCGACACAATGCCACCCGGCGCGGCAGCCGGGACCATCACCTCGACAGCAAACACGCTGCAAATCGGCATATCCGAGAAGCTCGGCACGGCGGTCGAATACACCTCCACGATCATCACTGCCATCATCGTCGTCTTCACCTATTCCTGGCGTGTCACGCTCGTCACCATGAGTTGCATCATCTTTGTCACGATCGCCGTGGGCATCTTCCTGCCCTTTATCATCAGAGGCACCGCACGCCACACAAAAGCCGAGGCCAAGGCCGGCGCCGTAGCTACCGAAGCCTTTTCGGCCGTGCGCATGATCTACGCCTTTGGAGCCCAAGGCCGGATGACGGACCGATACGCCCGCTTCGTCATGGAGGCAAAGCAGCACGGCGCCGCCACCTCCCCGTTCATGGCTTCGCAGTTTGGCCTCATCTTCTTTGGCCTTTACTGTGCCACGGCCTTGTGTTTTTGGTACGGCACGCGTGCCTATGCCCATGGCCAGTTGAGCGGCGGCATTGGCACCATCATGGTCGTGCTCATGAACATCATGATCATCGCCATGTCGCTGGAGCGCGTCGCGACGCCGCTGGTTGCCGCAAGCAAGGCGACCGTCGCAGCCGCCACCTTTTTCGCTGTCATTGACGTGCCCAAGCCCAATCGTGGCCACCTCAGAGAGCCAGACGTGTCGGGCGACCACGACATTGTCTTTGAGGGTGTGACCTTTGCCTACCCAGGGCGGCCCACAGCCAAGGTCCTGGACGCACTCGACTTGACGATCCAGGCTGGCAAGGTCACTGCCATCGTGGGACCTTCGGGAAGTGGCAAATCGACTATCGTTGGGCTTGTGGAGAAGTGGTACTCGTTACATGATCAAGTTGTCATCCAGAAAGCCGTCGCCAAGGATGAAAACAAGAAAAAGAAGAAGAAGCAGAATGACAAGGCGAAGAAAAACACAGCAGCAGCAGCAGCAGCAGCAACAACAACAATAGAAGGAGAAGAAGAAATTGATGATGGCGTACTCAGCGGGAAGTCATCATTTTGGGCAAAGCTTCAATCCAAGATATCCAAGGCGCAAAGCGGACCTGAGGACGACAGCGACGAGGACGATGCCGCAATACCAGACGAGAACGAGAGCGGGCCTCCGATCAAACTCAGTGGCAAGATCACTACCTGTGGGCAGAGGCTGGACGACATTGACACAAAATGGTGGCGATCTCAAATTGGTCTCGTGCAACAGGAGCCTTTCTTGTTCAACGACTCCATCTACGCAAACGTCTGCCATGGACTAATTGGCACGCAATGGGAGCACGAACCGCTCGAGATCAAGCACAAGCTGGCCGAGGAGGCTTGCAAGGAAGCATTTGCCGATGAATTTGTGCAAAGATTGCCAGGTGTAGGTTCCGTACTCTCTTCTCTCCCCATCTTCTCGTGTGTATAACGTACGAGTGGCTGACGACTAAATACATAGGGATACAACACTCTTGTCGGTGACTCGGGCTTGAAACTGTCTGGCGGACAAAGGCAACGGATTGCTATTGCGAGGAGTATCATCAAGAAGCCCAAGATCCTGTAAGCAAGTGCGGCACTGTTTTTCGTTGAGGTACAGCCTACAAACTAATGGCTTGAATCAATCAGTATCCTGGACGAGGCTACCTCAGCCATCGACGTCCGCAGTGAAAAGATCATTCAAGCGGCTCTGGACCGCGTCTCGAGAGGCAGAACGACCATTGTGATTGCCCATCGGCTTTCTACCATTGCAAAGGCCGACCGAATCGTCGTCCTCTCCAAGGGCAAGCTGATGGAGCAAGGAACGCACGAGGACCTGCTGAGCCACGAATCTGGCGTGTATTCTGGTCTTGTCCGCGCCCAGCGCCTTACCCTTGGCCAGGAAGACGATGGAGAAGACAAGACCGAACCAGAAGCGGCAGAAGTAGAGACAGAAGCCGAAAAGGAGACCCTGCATCCCATTCTCTCGCTGCAAAAGTCTGCCGCTGTCGCTACGACGGATACACTCGACCAAACGGCAGTGGAATCGACGTGGAAGAATCGAGGCCTCTTTGGCAGTTTTGGCCGCTTGCTCTGGGAACAACGAAACCGGCTTCCCTTTTATGCAATCATCACCATCGCGACGGCTGTCATTGGCGCTTCTTTACCCATGCAGGCATACCTCTTTGGCAATGTCATCAACATGTTCACCCTGCCCATCGGGAATGCCTTTCTCAGCAAAGCCGCCTTTTGGTCTCTCATGTGGTTCATTCTGGCTCTCAGCATAGGCTTCGCCTACTTTATCATGGGGTTTGTGTCGACTACCTTGCAGTTCTACATTTGCGCGGTATATCGCCAGCAATACTTCACCGCTCTCGTCCAGCAGCGCATCGCCTTTTACGACGCGGAAGACAACAGTGTCGGGTCCCTCACAGCTCGCGTCCAAGGCGACCCGAAGCAGCTCGAAGAGCTACTTGGCCTCAATCTGGGCATGGCCATGACGTCTGTCTTCCAGCTCGCTGGCGCCCTCATCATTTCCTACGTCTATTATTGGAAGCTGGCCCTGGTGGCCATGTTTGTCACGATTCCTATTGGGCTTGCGTGTGCTTGGTACCGGTTCAAGTACGAGCTCGAGTTCGAAAAGATGTCCTCCAACGTGTTTGCCGAGTCCAGCACGTGGGCAGCGGAAGCCATTGGGGCTTTCCGCTGTGTGTCATCGCTGACGCTCGAGGACGAGATCAACAAGCGCTATCAGGCCCTCCTCCACCGCCATGTGGTCGAGGCCTACCGTCGCGCCCGCTGGTCGACTGTCATTTTTGCGCTCTCGGACTCGCTCTCGCTGGCGTGCAGCGCGCTCATCTTTTGGTACGGGGGCCACTTGCTCGCCCGCGGCGAGGTGGGCCTCCTTCACTTTTTCATCTGCTACATGGCGGCCCTACAGGGCGGCGAGGCTGCGGGTGTGGGATTCTCCTTTGGTCCCAACGCAGCGCAGGCCACCGCCGCATCCAACAGGATCATGAGCATCCGCGAGAGTATAGGCGAGCGAGGCGTCAAGGCTATGGATGCAGCTCTGCATGCGAACGCGTGGGAGCGCGACGACAAGGCGGTAGCCGATATCCCCGACGGCGACGGTGGCGTGCGCATCGAGTTCAGAAATGTCAGCTTCCAGTACCCGACGCGCGACATTTCCATCTTCAAGGACCTCAATATTCGTGTTGAAAAGGGCCAATTTGCAGCTCTGGTCGGCGCTAGTGGCGCTGGCAAATCGAGTATTGTCAATCTGCTGGAGCGCTTTTACGAGGTGCAGTCTGGGAGCATCCTGTGCAATGGTCGGGATATCAAGCAGTTCGATGTCTACAACTATCGCAACATGATATCGTTGGTTGCGCAAGAGGCGACGCTGTTTCAAGGTAAGCGAGTTATTTTTGCTGTCCCTATGTCGTTCATTGATATTGGGCCTCCAAGAGGGTGGTGGCTCTTGGGATGTCTTCGGAACAAAAGGGTGTGGTCCTGAATGACTAACACGGACTCCCTCCCTTCAGGCACCATCAAGGAAAATATCCTCTTGGGAATCGCAGACGACGCCGTCGTAACGGATGCTCAACTCCACCAAGCATGTCGTGATGCGGCCATCCACGAATTCATCGTGTCGCTGCCCGAGGGCTACAACACGAACGTCGGGTCGCGCGGCGTGGCGCTCTCGGGCGGCCAGAAGCAGCGGATTGCCATTGCGCGTGCCATCATCCGCGACCCCAAGATCCTGCTGCTGGACGAGGCCACGTCGTCGCTCGACTCGGAGAGCGAGAAGCAGATTTCGGCGGCGCTGCAAAAGGTGGCGCAGGGCCGCACGACTGTGGCCGTTGCACATCGCCTTTCGACGATTCAGCATGCGGATGTCATCTATGTGCTTGGGGAAGGGCGGGTGCTGGAGAAGGGCAACCATGCTGAGTTGCTCAAGCAAAAGGGGCAGTACTTTAACATGGTACGTTCTCATTCCTTTTGTCGTTGTTGTTGTTCTTGAGTGCTCAGTTGTTGCTGACTGTCCATGATTGTGCTTGTGCAGTGTCAGAGCCAGGCTCTCGATCGGTAGTAATACCTTCAAGAGGATATCCTGCAATCCAGTGCAACATTTGGATTCAGACTAGTAAGAATCTTTTGTAAAATATTTGGACATTGGTAAGAAAGGTTGGGATGCACGCTGCTCATACTCATCATACCCTGCTACATAAATCCTGCTGAATATAGAGGAAGAGAACCCACCCGCCTTTCCAAAATATAAAACGGTTGAAAGAAATGGTTGATTTGTTTTTTTTTTTTTTTTAAAAATATTCTTTCCAAAGAAAAACAAAAGTCCACGTTGATTTAGCCAAATTGTAAAAGAGGTTCCTTGTGTGTCTTGTGTTGCAAGTCTGCCATCCATCCATCCATACACACATGCACAAATCAGCCCCAACCCCAAAACTCCCACATCCGATCCAGTGTCCCTTCAGGATCAACCATGGGGAAATCATGCGCGCCCGCCACAGGCGCCGCCCAAAACACCTCCTCCTCGCCGCCCACCAAGGGCAACGCGTCCACGCGGTAGTCCTGCTCCGAGACGACTGCATCGCCAATGCCAAAGATGAAGCAGACTGTTTTGCGCTGCGGGTGGTGCTTTCGCCGAGCCGTCAGGGTCCGCCAGGCAACGTGCTGGTGGAACATGGGTGCGTGGCGCAGCGTCGACATGAAGGCTGTGGGGAACCCTGCGTGGTGGGCGACTTGCCAGTTTACAAACGCGAGGACAGCTTGTTGGAGGGGGTTCGGCGATGATGATGATGATGATGGTGATGGTGGTTCTTGGGCGCCTGCCACGCCTGCATCCGCTACTTCGCTCGTAATAGCCGCGTCGATCATCGTTTCGCCCGGCAAGATGGACGGTGTCCTGGATTCCAGCGACTCGGCTTTGGTTGAGGTTGGTGTCTTTTGGTTTTCTCTGCTTTCGGCCGTGGCTTTCACGCCACCTGCGTTTGATTGCCGCCTTTTCGCACTCTCAGCAATAGGTCGCTTCAAACGCCAGCGCGTCAGAATCTCCAGTAACCCATCCGGAACCCAGCCCGAGCGAAAGATGAAGCGCGCAGCGAGGCCAAAGTTTTGCTCGCGAATCATGCCCGCGGGCGCGAGCAAGGTGATGCTCCTGACGGCGTCGACTGGTAAGGCGTTGGCGAGATGCACGGCGAGGGCACCGCCTAAGCTGTATCCCACGAGGTGGAAACCTCCTTGGCCATCTTCCGATCCGGTATCCGTACCCATCCAGGCCAGGTCGCTCGAGGCAAGGGCAAGGAGAGCCTGGGCGACGTAGAGGCGTTCATCGTGGGGTACATCCCCGACGCCGTCAGAGTAGCCGCGGCCAAATAGGTCAAAGAGGAGCACGCGGCAACCCCCCCGGCGAACGAGACCGTGGGCAATGTGCGTGAGGGTCATGCATGAGGTGGAGATGCCGTGGATGAGAAGCACGCGGCGGCCTGTCGCGGGGCCAAACTCATAGCATCGGATGGAGCCATACGGGGTGGGGACATCGCGTGCACCTGGGAGATAGTCGGGTGGATAGGGGAGCTTGCGCTGCTGCTCTGCAGAGAGCCGCGGGAGGAGCGTCTTGAGGGGGCTGGGGTAGATCTTGGGGCGTGTCGGGTAGGCCAAACGCTTCACGACGGCCAGGAAAAGGGTCGACAGGGCGAGAGCGAGACTGGTGGTGAGCATGAGCGTCGTTGTGGTGATGATGACGTCGTGGTCGTTGTCGTCGGCGTCGATGATGATGCTGGTACTACCACCATCACCGGCAGCCGCGGATCGTCCGAGTCCATGGATGAGCCAGGCAAGCGCAGCCATTTTGTGCGGGCTGTTGCTGGCCGAATCGGCTGGTAAATGGACGGCCGCAGCTGATTGGGAGACGGTCACAATTAGGTTGCCAAGGTGAACCACCCGATCGCCACAACAAAAGACACGATAAGGAGTCGCAACGACGTGCAGTCTGTGGTTTTGATGCTCTCACATGCTGTGTATACTTCAGGCTTTGGCAGGTACAAGAGCTCTCATCAGCCGATGGACCAATAAGAGTACACACTGCTAGATAGATAGATGAGGAATGCTGCTCTGAGTAAGCGTCGAGGCTGCACGGTGATTGGCAAGAGAAGAGAGCGAGATTTCGTACAAGAGAAGAGTAGGGCGTCTCAGCAGGGCCCAGCACAAACAAGAAAGTCGACGAGCGAGCAAGTCAAGGGGCAGAACAAAGGTGTTAATGGCTCTCCCAAAGAGTGAATCATGAAACCTGTTACAACTGGGCAAAGCTGAAGTGAGCAATACCTGTACGTTGCTGTGGGCGCCGTCAGATGCGCTACGATTGGGATGGAGACCGTTTATCCAATAGGGCTGTGCAGCGAGGCTTGCGCGCCCAACTCTCTGGCTCCTGACAGTCATCATTGCTTTTTCTTCTTCCGTTTCACTCCTCAATTTTCTATACTTGGATAGGATTCATCAGCCCTGACACACCACATAACAGGATCAGCTCTCGCACCGTTTGCTGAACGGGGGAGCTGACCTTCTGGTTACCGTGACACTGCAGATCCTCCTGCAGCTCGACATCGTTCGGCGACAAGCATCTCGTTTCCGGTAGCCTGGATTCCAGACACCATCCCGTGAGCGTTCTTTCCAACAAGATTCCAGCCCTTGCGTTCGATCCTTCTGTTCTTCATTTCCCCTTCACTCACAATTTTGTATTTTGTCATTTGGTATCGTCCTTTTTTTTATATATATGTCTTATGTTACCCCTCATATTTCCTTTTTGGCTACCGGCTCATTCCTTGTTGGGTTCCCAGAACGCCACGTTCACCCCATCTCCCGGAAGAAGGACAATCTCGGCCTTGAGCGTTGGTTTGCCCCCATCTACACTCTGCATCAGGCTCTCCACCCTTTCGTACCGTTGGAACATTCTGGTCAGGACATAGCTCAATTCCGTCAGCGCAAATTGCTGGCCGATGCAGATACGCGGTCCACCGTTGAATGGAATGTATTGCCATGGCTTGGGCTGCCAGTGGAACCACCTCTCTGGACAAAACTGGTCTGGTGGCGGGACGTTGGCTGACGGTGGCGGGTAGAGATCAGACCGGCGGTGCAGCATCAGCGTCGTATAGCCAACGGGCGTGTCCTTGAGCACTGCTAGAGGCTGCGACCCGTCAGGTCCACCACCGCGCGGCAGCGTTGTGTCGTGGAGCGAGAAGCGCACGTTGAAAGGAATCACCGGGTAGAGCCGGAGCGTTTCATTGATGGTGTTTTGGAGATACTTCATGCTCTTGAGGTCTGCGTACGTCGGGGTTCTGTCGGGGCCAACAACGTCCAGAATCTCGGCACGGAGTTTCCTGACCATCTCCGGGTGGCGGCCCAGCTCATAGAGCGCCCACGACAAGGTAGAGGCAGTGGTGTCGCGGCCGGCCAAAAGCACAGCCACGACTTGATCACGGAGCACCTTGGGATCGCGCGTGTACGACGCTAGCTCATGCAGAAAGGTATACGAAAGATCTGACTTGGTCTTGGTCTCGAGTTCGTCTGGCGACAACCTTAACGCTTGCTCAACGTACTGGTACACAAAGGCATTCATGGTGTCTAAACATTTGCGGAAGTGAGCCTTAGAAAGCAGGGTGCTGAAGAGCGGTCCGCAGCGCGTAAATATGTTCTGGAGCCGCTGGACTTCGTTAAAGGCGTATGCAAACTCTTGTTCGGGGTTGCTAGATGGTGCGTCAGCTGGCTATTGCAAGCAGACTCAAGTATACATTGAGGGCAAAGGCGGACCTTAAAGACTTGACGTCTTTTCCCAAAAGGAAATCAGTCGCCACGTCGAGTGTATAACGAAAGAACAAGTCACTGATATCGATCGGCCGTCCATTGACAGCAGCCATGTCAACCTGTTGATCCTCGCCCCGCAGAGCGCCTCCGTTGGCGATGGCTTTGAACAGAGTCTGCAGATGGGACTCGAAGCAATGCAAGTCGCTGATCCTGTCTCTGGAAAACTGTGGGCGCAATAGCTGACGGCTCTTGTGCCATTTCTGCCCATCTGTGGTGAAGATGCTGTCGCCAAGAAACTCGGACCACTCCTTGTGGAAGATTTCGCCCTTGCCAAAGTCCGAGAATTGTGTTGCCAGAATGGCCTTGATATTCTCAGGATCCGCCGTGAAGACGCACCGGCGATTGACAGCGCGCAGCTCGGCGGTGTAAGACGCCGTGCCGTTGATATCGGTACCGCTCTCCTTGAAAAAGGCCAGCCAACGCTCATAGTTTTTATGGTGAATGGTGCTCTGGACAACGCTGTATACGATGTCCAGGGCCCAAGGCAAACGAGAAGGAACCTTTGGAGCCGACGGGCCAATGGCCCTGATACGACGATTCTCCTGGACACGCGAGAGTATGAGCGACACGACCCAGACCCAGACAATGAGCACGACGGCACCCTTGAGGGAGAGATGCCCCCATACGACCTCGAGCAGCCCCATGATGACCGTGTTTGGCGTGTATCCCGAGAGAGTATGTGGCAACGACTCTTGTCGACCAGGAAGCGCAAATGTGGCGGCTACGGATTCCCTTTTGTGGTATGGAACAGGAAAATAGTATGTGACAGTTGCACAACGGCTTTGCCTAGCCTGGAAACACACAGTATGGACCAAGGGGTCAGGTGTACGGACTGTTCAAGTGTCTTATACTACTATGGATGTCAGAAGGCAGCGATGGCGGGTATAGTCGGATTTGGCGCCGGCTGCTGAAACGGCTTTCTGGGATGTGCGGTCGAAGAGCAGGGCAGGCTGGAATGCTGACTGTTGGGCCAACGACGAGCTGGGACGTCATGCACGCACGAGTCTGTGGTAAAAGCAGCACGAGAATCGCCGAGACACGAGAGGAAATCTCGCCACATTCACCGAGAGGATACTGTCGCTGTCTCAAAACGGGCTGCGGAGAAAGACGATGCGAGAGAGAGCTCGCCGAGAGGCAGAAATGGGACGAGCCTGGTTCAGAGTGAACGGCTGTAGTGGTGTGCTGAAACCGGGGGGCCAAAGCGATGGTTAAATATCCAGTAGATACCCAAGCGCGGCGGGGCAGGCCCTTGGTGGGTTCGACTGGGCAAGCTGGTGGCAGGATGGCCTGCAGTTCGGGGAGATGGTGTGTCCCGGCGATCCTGCTGATGGTCTGGGGAAGTGGGTCAACAGAAAAACACACCCCCCCCCCCCAAAAAAACGAAGAAGAGAAAGAGCAGATCACTTCGGCGTAGGGAGAGGTACACAGCATTGTACACACAGTATTTTGCGAAGCCTGTGCGGATGGGGATGTCGTTGGCAAGAGGAAAGACGGACGAGCAGATGAAGCGGCTAGAAAGGGGACGGCGATTCAGAATTGACATGCACAGGTACAGAATACCAGGGTCTAGTACTTGAGTACGAGGCCGTTTTCTCTTACCTCTTGCTGGAATGCGCTCCTTCCAAGGTTTGATATTGACACTGGCATATGCTATTATCGTGCCTTGTCGGGTCGTGGGGGCGGTTACCTGCTACAAAGTACCTCTTCCCCTCAATACCGTGCCTTTGGCGAGTTGAACACCTGCTTTCGGGAACCTCATCGTCCGAGCTTCAGCACACAACCAGGACCTCCATGGATGGCGTGGCCGAGGTCGACGTCAAACTGCCCTACCATGGCGCTTGCACGCGTTAGGAAAGCAGCTCGTCACCCTGTTCGTTTACCCGTACAAGCTCGTACATATCCGCACACCGCAAGCCACGCAACCAGATGTAGACAGAATATACTACTGCATTCCGCTGTCGATCTTTATGATGAGCATACACTGTGTAACCATCAACAGCTGACATAGTATAGCACATGTGCATCCTATGTACTGTGTACATGGTATTGGCTTGAGGTGATGACTGCTGGCTGCTGGCTGCTTACTATGTATACTATAGTACATGGTAATTGTCGCTGCAGATTGATACTAACATTGGGGGCTGCCAGCTAATCAGGCCTCGCTAAGGATGATCTGCAGTGCAATCCAGTGACAGAGCCCGCAGGGGGTCGATTAGCGCTTCGGTCCAGCGAGCCGAGGGAAAACGGCCTGCATTCTCGAATTTTCTAGGCATATGAACGTGCGGACGTGCCAACGTGCGGGGAATCCCGCTTTCCTTTCCAAAACCCACCACTTTTGGTAGAGCGTCCGCCTCGTGAATAACCACCTTCCTAGGCAGGCTGGCAGGGTAGGCCTTCACAAAGCAGATGTCTCGCATAAAAACATGAATAAACTCCAGTCTGTACACTTTTGGCAAGATATCTGCAGCATGAGCTTGACTGGGCTAGCTTCGAAGTGCTGAAGTACTTTCCATAGCTGCTGTGAATTGCAGACGGTTATCAGAAGAACTCTCCTTGATAGGGATCTACTATCCCCAAGAATGCTCCATTCTAGGAAGTGACTACCTAACCAGACATGGCAGCCTGACTTGGGTCGCTCCTTATTCCACCGGGAATGCACTGCAGCAGAAGTTGCTGTAAAAGTAGTAAAACGCGTCGCGACTGCCCAAGTCAACGCGAAACAACAACGACTTGGATACATACATACATAGTAGTACAAAGTAAAATCCAAGCCCCACCAAGATCATTCGTGCACTGGCCCCGTGTAACTATCCACAACCGTAATCACCAAAGTCCGAGACAACCCAATTGACGCTCGAAGCTCAGACACACTCCCAAACCAGCTTGCAACCCGCCATTTACCTCTCGGCTAAACCACTTATCGCCATCACCATCGTCACAATGCCTGCCCCATCGCCACTTGCCATCGCCACTTCCTCCGTCCAGCGGCTTGTCAAGGAAGAGGCCTACTACCACAAGGACCTCGCCAGCCAAGAAGTCCGCGTCCAGAAGCTCGAAAAGGAGGTGGAAGAGGGCGGTGCTGACCAAGACGAGAATGCAGAGTACATGTTGAAGCAGGAGGTCAGTATCTGCATCGTTCAGGCTGGCCTGTGATCAGAAACCTCGCCTTCATACTGACGCCCCACTGCAGAAGAAAGCCCTCGAGGAGACCAAATCTGTCTTTGGGCCTTTGCGCACACGCATCGCTGATGCTGTTGCCAAGCTGGAGGAACAGATTGCTCTAGGTGAAAGCGAGGATGCTCCCGCGGAGGAGTTGTCCAAGGCCAAGGAGGTGCTCAAGCAGGGCCAGCATGCTGTCAACGGTTCGTCGTAGGGTTGCCATGCACCAGTGAGATGGCACCTAACACTATCCCATGGGGTTTGCCTGATAGAGCAAAGGTGAAGCACAACCAAACCCGGTAGACCAAAAGAGATTTGGTTCTTGTCCGTCACTGTAAACGGGGGACACCCACCGCCATCAGTCCCACCACGCCTTAATAGCTCAGGAATAGGACTTCGGAGCCGCTAGAGTCCCGAAGCAGACCCTGTTTCTACATTGTCACGGCACCAAAGAGATAGGGACGTATGGCGGCAGAAAAATGCCCTTTGAGGCACCGATGCATTCAAATAGAGCAAAGGACTATTCTATCACCGTTACAGGGGTATCTTTGTGTGTCCACCTTACTTACACGTGCTATTCCGATATGCTCCTTTGAATGACCTCTCAAGTCTTAAAGCTTGCGTAGAATTATGAAGTGTCCATCTTGTCGTCTGGCGTCTCTCCCTCAACCGGGCCTTGTAATGATGTCACACCCTCTTCCCGAGATTCGCTCATTTCCACATCCTCCCCTTCTTGTCGAGCTGCTGCATCCATGCTCCGCGCTGGCGACGGCTCTCGGCTCCCTGCATGGCTGCCAGCTTGTGACAGAGTGCCCAGTGCATCTGGCGGTGGCTTGAGCCCTCCTTCGCTTGCACTGTTTGCCGGACTGTCATGCATTGGTGTTCTTGTGTCCAAAGAAGATGCTCGGGGCGTGCTGCCTCCATCCTCACCCAGCCCCTTGGGCACCGCAGAGGCAACACTCACGGCACCATCCGGCCGAGGTGTGGCATTCCCACTGGCGCTACCGGGCATCGGCGTGTTTCCATCAGGTGCTGCATCACCCTCTGCGCCAGCTTCACCCGCCTCGGCCCCTTCCCCGCCTTCATCCATGCCCTCCCGCCGCTCCACCTCTTCTTTTTCATCGCGAATCAAACGCCGCAGCCGCATGCTCTCGTCCATAATCCGGCTGAACTGCTCCTTGCGCTCGCGCCACGTAGCCGCATACGTCTCGCTCTCAGCTTCTAGCTGGCGGCACTCTTCCTCAAGCTTGTCGATGCTGGCCAGCGCCTTGGGCCGCTCCTGCAGCGCCTTGTTGTCGATAATGGCCCGCGCCAATCCGTCCCATGCTTGCCGTCGCGCACGTGTCTCTTGTGATGCCGCGAGCTGCACTCGCAACTGGGCTGTGTTCTCGCGCACACGCGCACACGTGTCGAGGATCTGACTGTGCTCCGCGGCGTACCGCTCACGCTGCCCCGCATTGGCCGACTGGAGAAACTGCAAACGGCCAATGGTGTAGTCGAAAGCGGCAAAGTCGAGTGTAATGTCTTCTTTGAGTTGGACAAAGTCTGTCGCCGTGGCTGCGTCGGCGTCTTCGCTGCCCGTTGTTGTGTTGGTCCCGTCTTGCTGCTGCTGCTGCTGCTGCTCGGATCGACTAGACGCGTCTGCGCCGTTGCTTTGAGGTTCGGGTGGTGGTGTGAGAGACTGCCGTATCTTGGTGCTGGCGAGCTGGTTGATGGTTACAAGGCGCTTGGCGATGCGCTTAAAGGGCTTCTCTTCGATGCTAAAGAGGCGCGACTTGTGTAGTTGGTTTTCCTCCTCCGGGTCGAGCAGGCTCCAGGAGGATGCCATGGTGGCCAGCCGTGACTTGTTTGAAGTGGGAGACAGGTTGTTAATACGTTTGTGACGGATAGATCACGGTATTGTGAGAGAGCGTGAGTTTGTAAGGAAGTGGGAGAGTTTTGATATTGGAGGGGGGGGAAAAGGGAGGAGGTGAGCAAAAGGTCAAAGTAAGTACCTGTGTGGTTGCGGCTCTTGATCGTCTGCTGGAAAATCCCCCACTCTAGTTTAGCGCCAAGGTGGTACAAGAGTACCTTTATGAACCGCAACTAACAACACAACGTGGGACCATAAGAGAGCAAAGTACCCTACAGCCTAACAATATTCCGTTACAGGTATCATGAGTCTCCTTGGGGAGGGTTCTATCTGCGCGAACATCATGATATGTACTTTGAGAAGCCGATCACAGGTTTGCCTACGATATCGCAGGATTGATACCTACAGAAGTACCTCCATCAATACCTGGGGAAGCAGCAACCTACCCCTGGACGGCTTGGTGTTACAGCACATGCATCCCTACGGGCCCAATAAACCTTGGTGCAGCAGTCGACCACAAGGCTAGCACTACTTTTTGCTACCCTATAACAAGATATCAGATGCTCGCAAGGCTGCAATTTGTCACAAAGGTTGACCTGTCTGGTGAAACCTGCACCATCTACCTCTCCTAGCGCAGGGCTGGCACTTCGTTATGTGTAGGACCGGTGTGCGCAGAGGATTGCCACCGCTTTCAGCGTCTCATCTCTCCTTCTCTTTGGAAACAATGGGACGCCTTCGACCCGACCTTTAGCACCTCTTGGTCTGCCGCCCTGTCCTTCTTCTCGAGCGATCCCATCGACGACACACGTGATCACACCGCTCACTCAAGTTCGCTCCCTCACCATCCGGCCCGCTAACAGATCACGCTGCCCTCGTCTCTGCGACTCTCAAGGGTCGTTCTTCAAAGCCCTCCGTTAAGCCCAACAAGCTGTCTTCACCACCGAAAGCGTGAACTTGCTGCATTCGAACAATCAAGCGCCGATTCTCAAAGAGAATGTGGCCGTACCAGCAGACCCAAAAGACTAAGGTTCCCACCTTGGGTGCCATCTGTCGGCGCATCGCCAAAGCCCACATCGACCAGATCCAATACATGCCGGAGAATCTGCCCTGGTACAAGGCGAAAGAGTTATTAGTTTTTGTTAAAAAGGCTGAACAGCTGGCATTCATCGAGGATGCGTCGCCTCACTTGGTCCAAGACTCGGATGAATTGTGGGAACCATTTGTCAAAAAGAAATTCAGCAGGAGGTTCCGCCAATTTATGGCTGAACTCTCCAGCGAGCAGCATACGGATCAACCCATTTACGATGGCTCATGGCGCGAATTATATATCGAGTGGTGGGAGGAAGACCGTGAGTCATCCTTACTCTGCCTTTTCTTGAGTCCTTGCACTGTTTGAGTGCTGATATATTGACACTCAACAGAACGGAAAGAAGCACAGGACATAGCATTGCTAGAATTCCAGGCCGACAAGCGACAGCAAGAAATCCAAGCAAAAGGAGCCAACCTCGTCCCCGCGAGGGCAATGCGATCCCTCCACGGCGGCGGCTCCTGGCGACTCGGTAGCTCCTTCTCCCGCAGCTACGCCAATCGCTCGCAGAGCGCCGTGCAAAAGGCCAAGATGGAAGCCAAAGAGGCATCCAGGCGCAGGTCCTTGGCCAAGTCATGGGTACAGGCCACCGGCAGCGCGGGCATATCGCGCCACAGGATGAAGAATGTGCCTCGAGGGCTAGTCGATGAGGTGCGCATTCGCATGCAGCCCAAGTTCGTGCCGAGAGGCCCAGCACCGCCCTATTCCATCCACTCCTCTCTCCCGGTAGATGACGAAACAACGCGGCGCGAGGCGCGACTTCTTGCTCGGAAGAACGGCACCAGTCTCCCTTCTGATAGCAGCAAGGCGGACGGTGGAGCGACGACTACTGTGGTGAACACGAACAAGGGATCAAGTTCAGCTTCCATGCCGACAGTCACATCAGCAACAAGGAGGCCCAAGACGCCGATAACCCGGTCGACGACAAACCTTCTCTTTCCCAGTGGTATAAGAGTCACAAGCCAGCAGAAGGTAGTTACCAAGACTACCGGCGGCTCAGCCGCGACAAAGCATGCACCTCTTTCAACCAGTCCCGAGCGAGACGGCATGAGTCCCGCAGCGACACCATCTAGCTCCAGGCCGTCAACGGTTGCTCCCGCGAAGCGGTTAGCGGCTCAATTTGATACGGTCCCCGAGAGTGTTCCTGCAGTCATTTCACCACCTCCTGAGAACGGGCCAGGCAGTCCACCTGCTCGACCACCTCCGCGCAAGAGGAAGAAAGTCGACGTTTTTATGCCCAAGAAACGCACTTGAAAAATCCATTACTGGTTGAGCAGGCTGAGTCTTTGAGTACACTTGGCGTGGCGGGAAGAGTTTGAAATTCTGGACTTGTGAAGGATACAAAGCATCGTCAGCATCTAGTCTCTTTACGTGCGCACTTATAGACAGACGACGTGCATATCTGCATTCAGGTTTACCATTTGCGATTGAGGCATTTGCGCTGGAGTTGGGGTTTGTGATAATTACCTTATGACAGGAAAACAATGGCGTATAGAGGAAATCAGCCGGTTACTTGCTTCTAGCAGTTTTAGAAGGATACAATGCACACTCAGTCGTCAACAGTAGCAAGTAATGTGCCTGGTCAAGGGCACTTATCTGAAGTATCATGAGCGCACGTCATTCTTCTAAGTGATTATCTGTTTCGAGAAAAGATTCGCTGATGCTGAAGGCCGATTTCACGGACCGCTTGAACCTCATTGTGGCTCGCGCATCCTTAACGCCAACGGGACAGCCCGCTACTCCGATAGTCAATGGCCGTCGCTCCTGCTCTGTCCGGTTCACTCACGTCTTTTCATTGTTTATTCCCAAAATCTATGCCATCGTACATGTCATGTACACTGCCTGCCTCGCCCATTTGTCGTCCAGTGCTTTGCACAGAGTCCGTGTTATCATGACACAATCCACTCAGATGTCGTCGGAGGATGTCTTTTTTTCTTTTTGGCAGATTTATTGGTTGTCCGTTTCACAAACCGCCTCTCAAAGCCAGGACCAAGTGCAAGACATTGCCTCCCTTGAGTTCGTACTCGGATGCCTTCTTCTCGTCGGCCCTACCGTGCGCGCAAAAGAATCAGAAACGCCCCCATTGTATCATTGTATTCACGCACACATACATGGACAAACGCAAATATGTTGCCAAATTGAAAGCCAGAGGTAAACTCACATTTGCTTTCCCTGGTAAATCAACCGCTGCTGCACTGGCGGGATGCCTTCCTTCTCTTCGACCTGTTCCTTTATCTGGGAGATCTAAACCAATCCTTCGGGTTAGCCAGGTTGAGCAGCGGGCGTGTGTGGAAGACTTGGGGGCGAAGCATTCTAGCGTGGTATGTATCTGGTCATTCGAGAAAGACGGGCTGTCCGGAAGGCCAAGCACGTGTTGTTGTTGTCGTAGGAAGGAGGAAGAGGAGGAGGAGGAGGAGGAGTGTGTCGTACCAGGTAGTCGGACTCGATGTCGAGCTCAATCTCCTTGCCGGTGAGCGTTCGCACCCTGTAGAACAGCGAAGCCGAGGCCGTACAAGTCAGCGTTACCGTCTCTCGCTTTTGAAAACTTGAAGTGGCTGGGAGAAGCGTACTTGATCTGCATCTTGGCGGAAGAGGGTTTGATAAAAACAGCAAAGTGGGAGACTGGCGGCGGTGGCGGCGGCGGAATCAAGAAGAGAATGGCTCGTTTTCTCTTTATGCTTCCACTGTGTAAGAATGGTGGAGGACGGCGATGGTATGGCTAGAGTGAAGTCACCAAATAAAATAAGAGCTAATCCGGTCGACGACTGGAAAGAGAATATAGGGAGTATTGTTGCTGTAGTTGGTTGACAGCATGTGGAACTCCGGGGGGGGGGGGATTAAGTCACTGAGGGGCAATTGACAGGCAGTTGGGGGGGGGGGCGGGAAACAGTGGTAGTGGGGGAGGCGGTACCGCAGAACACCCCTGGAGGTTCGGCGGACACCTCTGCTATGTGCATAGTAGCGGCCAAAACATGCCACTTGACCTTGGGCCACCCTTTTACACATGGTCATGACGCTTGCATGGCATGCGGGACATGATGACTACTATGTAGGGCATCTTTGGTGTTTATTGGTGTTATGCATTCGCGTCAGGCCGTTTTGTATAAGGGTCAAAATCACCATCAGCCCACGGCAGAGCAAAAGTCAAGTCATTAATGTACACAGAGAACGTCCTCTAGTTGAAAATGTGGAGTGGGTGTGAGACGATTCGAAAACAGGAGATGAGATTATGCCTGGTGCCGTTCTCCCTATTTCTTCTCATCATCATTCTTCTCATACACATTCAAGCCCAGTCCCTCCGAGTCCAGCAGCAGCCTGTTCTTGCCGCCGTGTTCCTGCATGATCTGCGCAATAGCCCTTGCGTTCTCCAGTTTCTTCAGCTCGACGTACGCCTTGTTCTTCTTGATGGCGTCTCCGATCAGCTCCGCGGAGCGGGCCTCACCCTGGGCCTTGACAACCATGGCCTGCTTCTCCTGGCGAGCCTTGTCGACAACGAAGGCCGCACGTTGCGCCTCCTGTTGTGCGACCTGCTTGGCCTCGACTGCAGCCGTGAACTCGGGCGAGAATGCAAGGTGCTATGAATCCATTAGTGAGACTGAAGACAGCTTCAAAACCGCAAAAATTCAAGAGGTTGGTACATACCGTCAGGGACACGTCATCGAGCAGGATATTGAAGCGTATAGCTCTCCGTGACAGGTTCTCCCGCACTAGCCTGGCAACCATTTCTCTCTGGGTGATCAACTGGCTGGCGTTGAACTGGGCAACCACGCTCTTGAGCACCTCGTTCACAATGGACGGCAGCACTCTCTCGTCATAGTCTTGGCCGAGCGTTCTGTATATCTGGGGCAGAGCACGGATGTCTGGTCTGGACAGGACACGGCAGGTGATGTTGACCATCTGCAAGTCCTTGGTGCCGGTAAGGGAGGAGACGTTCCGGGGCTTCGCTCGCACGTCGTAAATAACTTCTTGCTCAAACCACGGCAGCTTGAGGTGCGTTCCTATTGGGAGTATGTCAGTCGCGGTCTCGTTTGGACTTGGCACCGCCATGCGCGTGGACCGGGACAGCCGGACGCACCTTCACTGTAGATCTCCTTGCCCACACCACTTATCCGCTTGTACTTGATTGCTCTGTGACCACCATCAACGTTGAAGAGCGAGTTGCTGATGAGCATGCTGCCGCCGACAAAGACGGCGAGGAGGCCAAAAGCACCAAGCGTGCGCTTGGGGGGGCCGCCACCGGAAAAGTTGTTGCGGCTGTTCCGCGCAGCCATCTGCAGCCGCTGCATGTACTCCTCCATAGGATTCCGGTTCGACATCTTGGCGGTTGCTCGGCGGTCGATGCGAAACGTATGTGACAGGGCCTCGTCTGGAAGGTGAGAGGAGGTAGTGAGGTAGTTGCTGGTGGGTTGGTGAAATGGGCGGTTGAGGTGTGGAGGGAGTGTCTGCAACTGCAGGCGCAGAGAAGCTTTTGACAGAGCTTTGGGTGGTCAAATCATCGACTTTCTTTGGCTGGCAGGGATCAGCAGGCGGGCAGGGGAGGCTGCAAAAAGTCTGGGGTCAGCCCAAAGAAGGCCCAAGCTCTTGCTACCTAGTGTAGGCTTGTAACACAGCAGGAACTGGGCAGGTACCTACTTTCCCAGATTGTCTACACGGTATTCCATCAGCCTTGTGCACACTCCTCAAAACCCCCAACCTTGCACTCAGAACACCCTCCACCATCCACCATTCTAGCCCTCGCCCCCGACCCCAAATCAGGCCCACCAGTCATCCCAGTGTAAGACCGGCCCTGGCTGCCAGAGAGGCTCTTGCTGGATTGGAAACACGGCTTCTCTGTTCTAGTCGCACTAATATCAGCCATTCCTGCTTGCCAAGTCCTGTCCTTTGCATAGACTCCCTCTGTCACCTATGCCAGTATTATTCACTGCTTCTTCTCACAGCCAACCGTGATTCTTGAGCTGTACTTGTGCTACTGTTGTGGCTTGGGGACACCAGCAAGCTGTACCTGTCCCAGTCCCTCAGTCCATCAGCCTTAACACACCTCAAGGCTAGCCTCAGTCTTTGCTTGCTTCCCTCCCATAGTTGCTTCCACTGCTGCCCACCATGTCATCTAAGCCCCCAACGCGAGTTGTCTTTGTTGGCAACATACCATATGGTTTGTGTCTCCTCAGTCTCCCTTCTACTGGCCATTGGGGAGTGTCATGCTGAAATTTTCCTCTACTCAGGCCTTTCGGAGGAGCAAATAACGGACCTCTTCAGCAGCGCAGGCCAGGTCCTCAACTTCCGCCTTGTTTACGATAGAGAAACCGGCCGGCCCAAGGGTTTCGGCTTTGCAGAATACCCCGATGCAGGTACGAGCCCACTTCCATCCTTCTGGCACAGACATGGGGCGCCTCACTCGTCACCTCCCATCATCTCCACCAAGTATGAGACAGTGAGCGTACCAGCGAGGCGAGCAACTGGCCAGGCAGACAAACGCACACCTACAAATCAACCAGAAGCAAACTGACCATCACCTTACACCTATAGACTCAGCGGCTTCGGCAGTACGCAATCTCAACGACCACGAAGTCATGGGCCGCAAACTACGCGTCGATTTTAGCAATGAGGGTGGAACGGGAGGCAACGACGACGGCACGGGTCATGGGGGTAACCAATCATCCAGCAACTATAACCCCGGCGGGTCTATCAACAGCAGCGATCTCCCTCTTGGCGGTTCTCTCCCACCGCTCCCAGCTGGCGTCACTCTTCCCCAAGGCGTGAGCGTGACGGAGCACATCTCGCGCACCCTCAACACCTTGCCGCCTACTCAGCTCCTCGACATCCTTACTTCTTTCAAACAGCTATGCGCTACCGATCCTGCGCGCGCCACGGAGCTTCTCACACAAGCACCTCAGCTCTCATACGCCATCTTCCAAGCGTTACTGCTGATGGGTCTCGTCAGTCCCGAAGCCATTAACGCAGTCCTCGAGCCCGGATCCGTGCCCCCTCCGGCTGCGGCTGTCTACCCAGGCATGACCCATACGCCGCCTGTCGCGCACGGTGGCTATGCGCCTCCACCTGCTGCCGTCCCCACGCCCGTCGTACAGCAGCCAGTTGCTGTTCCGGCCGCTGCACCGGCCGCTGCTCCAGCCCAAGATTCGGACGCGCTCATCCAACAAGTCTTGTCCCTGCCTGAGGAGGTTATTGCACAACTTCCTGAAGCCGAGAGGGTACAGATCATGCAATTGCGGGCACAGTTTGGTGTTGCGCGGGGCTAGATTGGAGTCTTGTTGTTATGCCCGTCCAAACAGGGACTTCTAATGACGCCCCGTTGTATGGACTCTGCGCCAGAGACTGCTGCTCACAGGTCTCATTATTGAAGCCGAGCAACTCTACAATATCATCGCCCTGCGTATACCACAAGCACCTATTTCCAGCGCAGGAAGACGATCTCCAGCTCATTTTTGATTGTTCATGGAAATCTGCTATAATCACTATACTCGAAGGAATTTATCGTTGCATTAGTCTGAACGTTATTTATACTTCAGCGTCGCATGCGATGAAAGTATGCCGATATGATTTCAACGGATTCAGAGCAAACTATAGCTTTTCAAAAGATGTCGGTCGATCTGGACGATGATCTGGGGTGTAGATATCTTGAAAATTGGTATTGTCAAGAGCAAGCTAGTTGCTAAAGGCTTTCGACGCGAAACAACGAGTGCAGACGCAAGTCGATATCCACAACTTGTCTCATGTTTTTTTTGAAGGCACCATACTGGTTTAGTCGCATCCTCGATATCAAAAGGAGCAAATAACACTGACTAGGTGATCACTATGGGATTCCGAGTCTTTTATATGCCGTGACTTTCAAGCTACATTGACATACCAATTATTCATATACCAGCATGTCTCGTTCATCGCTACAACATATATTCAACTGTGATATCACCTACATATCGAGATATCGCCACGACAGCCCAACCCATATGTTCTGTGTATATAATGTCCCAAACAGCTAGCTCTCTTCCACGTGCCCAGTTTCTGTTCTGTCTTTCCTTTCATAGTCAAGAACTCTCTTGAAGCAGAACATCAAAGATGATGTATTGCCTGTTGAAGTTTCGCCGGTATTCCGCTTCATATTTCGACGGAAGACGTTTGCCAATCCAGTTGGTTTCCCCAATCCAAAACCCCAAGCGCGTCAATCCCGCTCCATGAAGCAAGTAACGGGACGCGACCGAAAGCAACATTAAACAATACGGTACACCCGCTTCGCGATAAGGAAACACACCAAGCCAAAGACAACAAGCCCACCGGTGATCCAAAAGAACCACGTCAGATCGCCTTCATAGTCCTGACCGGGCACCCAGACGTTCATGCCCCACAATCCCGTAATGATATTCATGGGTAACACAATGGTACCAAGCACCGTCAGTTTACCGAGGACGTCATTTGTCTGTTCGGCGCGTTCGTTCATGCGGATGTTGATCTGGGCGAGGTAGTTTTGGTGGGAGCGGGCGAGGATCCTAACGTGAAAAGGATATATCAGTAATTGAACCAGACTTATCTGAGAAGGGCGAGAGAGAAGGGAGAAGTTGTGGCTTAGACATGGTAGGAGTGAAAGGCGCGCCTGCTTACATTTCGTAGTGACTCAAGTTTCCAGTCATGGTCACGATATGGTCCTGGATATCACCAAGATAAATACCAATGTCCGAGCGCGGTGCCACCTCCCATTGCTCATTACATCGCTTCGCAAAGCCCTTGATGACATCTGCCTTGCTGCCGAGGAGACGGTACAGACTCATGACCTTCTTACGACACTCCCCAACACGGCGCAGCATATCAGCGCTACTTTCGGTAATGGAGGAGCTGGCGCTCGATTTCGAGTCGCTCTTTGGCGACTTTTCACTGCGGTTCGTCGGGTCACCTTCGGCATGGAGCTTGACAATGTCGGCATCAATTTCATCGACTTCCTCTTCCACACTCTGAATAAGGGGTAGATAGACGTCCGTGATATCATCGATAATGGCATAGGCGATCCAGTCGGGCGTGAGTATTACATAGTCACGCAGCATGCGGACTCGCCGCCGCACGTTTGCTGGATGGGGTGTGGGAGAGAAGTGGAAGCTGATGATGCCGTCCTTGAGCACGACGAGGTAAAGGTTGATGGGCTCGAGATAGTCGTCGCTCCTGGGGTCCTGATTAAAGGTCCGGTAATGGACGAAATAATAGTGCTGGAACAGCTCAACTTTTTCTCGCGCTTCCTGCATCATAATATCTTCGCTCGTCAAGCCGTGAATACCAAAGGTTCGGGCAAGCACTCTCATTTCGGCATCAGTGGGACTGAGGACGTCCAACCACCATATAGGTCGATCGCCCAGCTTGACTGGCTTTCCTGTCTGCCTTGGAGATGATGACCTCGGACGCGAAGGAGTCACCTCCTGGGAGTCGTGTCTCGAGCCTTGTGCCTCGACCTGTGTGACTCTTGGGGAGAGCCTGCCACCAGGATGCTGAACGTCTGATATCGAGCCTACGACCGAAGGCTGGCGAGTAGAAAGCCTAGAGTTGGTCGTCTGGCCACCAAGGGAACGTCGCATATCAGAGGCTTGTCGTTGAGGTTCTTCGTCTTCGCTCTCCGTATCAGACGAGTCAGAGAGTATAGGTCTGTCTGGAATGAAGAGCTGCTGGAAACTGCTGCCCTGGCCCTCTTGCTGCACCAATTCTGATATTGTCGGACTGTGGATTGTGCTCACGAACTCTTCATTGAAGTAAGTAAATCGATATGGTGCGTCCTCTTCTGGTTGGTACCAGCCCTTGTGGACTGGCCGCAGTCTTCCATTGATCAATTGGGGCTCTGTAATCTTCTTCGTTCTTCTCTCATCACTGCGCCCTTCTTTTTCAACCTGCGCAAAGTCTTCCAGAAATTGCAGCTGTGGTCCTCTGATTTTGCGTCGTCGGGTGCGGATATGGTGATTGCGCTCGGGTCGAATTTCATCATCTGCCAATTCCGACATGCCCTCCTGCGGAAAACAGACGTCCTCCTGGGCCGAAAAGTCAAAGGTACGCCGTCGCTCAAAAGGTGTCGGTGGCGCTTTTGGGCTAGACTGCGAGTCGGAGTGGCCATCATCAGAAAAACCATCATCGTGATGAGATGAGCCTAGGACATCCATCTCATCAATCAACATGGTATCCTCCAACCTCCAGTGCCGATCGATAGCAGTGGTCCTGGGAGAGCCGGGTACGGATGGAGGATAGTTGACATCATAACTTCCATTGGAGGGGTTAAGGAAGTCCTTCTTTGCGCTCGCTCTGCTCGACCCACGACGATTGATGGACACACCTTTGATACCATCATTCGTGCCGAACGTGGGATTGAATGTCATGGCTGGCTCTGATCGCAGCCGGCCTGTCGTGGAAAGGAGCGGTGCCCGTTCGTCTGGAACGTTATCGTCATTGTCCTCTTGTGCACTTGTCCCAGCTTGTATACTCTTCAGCTTGGTCACACTTTGAGACAATCTTTCGACAGCAGGTGATTGGACTGCGTTTGAAGGCCGACGAGGTCGTATAAAGTAGGGCTGGTCTCTGTGTGTAGTAACAAGTCATAAGTCAGTGCGGTCGCAGCAAAGGTAACAACCCATGCATCAAAAGGCGCCGGGAATGCTCATACCTATGGTCCAACAGCGTTTCACTATCGATACTCGTTCCGCTCAGGTTGCGCTGATTGTAGAAGCTCTGGCTCGGGGCAGCCATGCTGGAGCCCATACCTTCTTCGCGATCCATGTCGTCGTTGGTTATAGCAAAGGACTTCCTCCTATTTCTTCGCCTCTTGGCCTTTGAACTACGCTTCTTTTTCTTTTGTGCGCTTTTTGTGCTCGCGGGTGCGACGGGTGTTGCGCCGGAGCTGGACCCGTGCAGGTTGAAGCCTTGGTCAGGAGCAGCCATGCTGGGCTAAAGGAGCAGATATCGGAGTCAAATAGGATATTGAATATTCCTGTTGTGTATATCTGTATGTGTGCTGGCGTTTCAGTAGCCTCGACAGGCTGCGGTCGGTGGCACGGGGCAAGGAGACGGGTTGTATCAATGAGAGGACCCTCGCGATGGGAACTTGTCAATTGTAGAAGGTGATAGGATAGGTCCCGCTTGTTGGAAAAGGAAAACGACGGCCTCGAAAGCACCAATATCCTGAGCCTGAATAATAAACCGTTTGTCCTTGGTGGCGACGCTAGGGACAGCCACCCATCCCCGTTCCTGTGTGTGCGTTTGTGATGGCTGCGTTGTCGCTCGGATGATGGCTTAACGAGGGTCGAGATCAGTCGCCAAGTGGGTGGTGCGACCAGTCGTCGACGGAGAGATGTGTCACCGGTGGGATTGCATGAGACTTGCGAGGCTCTGGAAGTACAATATGGCTAATGGAAAGTAGAGGACGAGAGTGGTTAATAGAACTTGCGACCTAGAAAGATGTTGGTCGCTCTACAAGCAGGTCCCAAAACCGGTCCAAGGCTACGGAAGGCTGGTGTCAGTAGCGCATCCCCCAGCTAAAGCAAAGTGACATCAGCATTTCAAGCCAGGGCCCGACAGTGTCCACCCCAGGTCCCTGCAGCTGTGCCTTAGCGGCTACCTAGCTACTCAGCTACTATATACAACCCCCGTAAGCCTGGCTTGTGCTAACCGTTGTTATTAGGTGCAGTTCGGATCGCTAATAATCACATGAAAAGCGGCAGCGAATCACGGCGTTGACCTTGCATTAGGCGAAGCTGATCGTTGCCTATCGAACCCATTCAACCCCCTTACGTTATTGAGAGATATTTCATTATGAACGTTCTTCTTCAACCGAGGTTGCATAATGATTCGACCAACCAAAGATCTGGAAGCAGAAAATGTATCATGGTATGCAGTGTCATAGTTTGACAGAGATACTAGACACTGGAAGGAGAAATTGTCTTGTTAGAAAGAAGAATCCATTCTTTCTTCTAACAAGAAAAGTAGGAAGAAAAAATAGCAATAAGTCTCATCCTAATTTATATACTACAGCTCAGTATCCACAAAGTACGGTTAAGCCGTTAGTGCATATAACTAAAACGGCCCGCAAAACCTATAGCAGCCTTAACTAATTATTAACTACGCTACCTATATTACCTATAAATTGCAATATTTATATATACTTAACTATTAGTACTTACGCTTATAAGCTTTTTAAATCGCCCGTATTTACTATAAATATTTTTTACTAGTATAATCTATTCTTTAACCTACTATAATTACTAAGTTTATTTCTAAGCCTTTATAAATCTCTATAAATTCCTTGCCTATTATAGCTTTATAAAGTTTATAGTATTATAGGCCTACGGGTAAATGCACGGCTTCGGCATACTAGGGTATAAAGCCTTAGTTAGTATATTCCCTTCTCGTCTAGAGATTAGTATTATATAAGCGCTAAATAAGAGCGTCTTCCGAGTAGCTTATAAGCCGTATAAAAGATTATCGGTAATAGGACTCGTATCGATAGTAAACCTATAGAAAACTCTATCTACGGGTAGATTTTAAACGTAAGAGCTACTTAAGAGCAGCTCTCGCGCCGCTATATAAATACTACCCTTACTTCTCTCCTTAAGTTAGTTAATAATAGAAATTAGGATCGAAACTGCGAACGCTCTCTCGATGCCCGTTGATATATAGTACTAGTTTTATAAAGTTTACGGTGCCTTTATTCGATTCTACCCCTAATACCTCCTCGATAACGCCGTATAAGGCCGGTTCGGTCCTTTAAATCCTCCTTTTATACTATATACCGTTAGTAGTATCCTACTTTGGATTTTCCTTTATAAAGAAACGGCGTACCTTATTTAACTTATAAGTCTTATAAAGATATATAACTCCGATAGTAACTTATAGCTTTTATATAACCGCCGGAACTTTTAATATTACCTAATTTATAGTTATAAAATAAACCCTTTATATAGCTATAAAATAAACCCCTTATATAGTAATAATTATAATCCCGCCGGAGCGGTTTATAGAATTTATAGCTTTTATAAATCGGTAACCCTAAGGGCTAGATTCTAATAATATTAATAGAAACGGAACCTATCTATAATCTAAGAACTATAGATATTATATATAATTATTATAATACTTTATACTAGAGAAACGAATAGCTAGCTATAAGTACTTTATATTAATCGAATACTCTATAAATTCTACTAATATATTTATAATAATTATTATTACGGGATCTTAAGTTTAGTAAATATTATAACTAAGGTAATATTATTCTTCCTCTTTTTATATTAATTTCGAGGTTTTTATTATAACTACTCCGTAGTAATACTTTAGAGTTTATAAACTTTCGGAAGTATATACGAGAATATAATAATACTTTCGCCTTTATATCGATATCTAGGAAAGAAGTACGGTATAATCTATATATTAACTATATCGATTATTAGATTTAGGGTACTCTTTATTACTATTATAGCCCGTTATAACTATAAGAGATCTCTACTCTATAGTTTATATAGCTCTACTTTTATAATCCGCTAATTATTATAGAATTATATAATATATAGAATAAAAACTTAAGGTTTATAGTATTTTAGAATATTATAGAATATTTATAGTATAATAATCGGTTTATTTCGATATATCTTACCGCTTATAAGAGACTATTATAAAGCCGTTATATTTATTAACGGATCTTACTTAATCCGTAAATATAATTAATTATCGAAGAAGGTATTAATCGCCGCCGATTTAACCTACTTATTATAAATAAGATTATTATTATTATTCTTATAAAGCGTAAGGAAGTATCACAGGCCCACCTATATGATATTGCCTTCGCCCGGCGTGCCTGATAAGTTGACTAGATCTTCTGAAACGTATTCAGAAGATTGCGTACCTTTTGCCTTAACCGCCTAAGCGAAAGGTTCCGTACGTCGGAGACGGCCGCAGGAACGCTAGTCAATTCCTGGAGCCCTATAGGGGCTAGCCCGTTATATATCTTCTGAATAAACCCAAGGTCGTAAGTTCGAGCTACGGAGTGCCAAAAGTCTTGGATACCCCTTCCGTATAAACTTCGGCTTATAAAGCAACGTCGCGGGTAAGCTTTAGGGGTCCGACGTTATCAGAGGGAGAGAAGGGAGGTGATATCATAGGCCCACCTGTGTAATATTGCCTTCGCCCGGCGTGCCTGATAAGTTAACTAGATCTTCTAAAACGTGTTTAGAAGATTACGTACCTTTTGCCTTAACCGCCTAAGCGAAAGGTTCCGTACGTCGGAGACGGCCGTAGGAACGCTAGTCAATTCCTAGAGCCCTATAGGGGCCAGCCCGTTATAGGAAGCTTCTTTTTATAATATTATTTTAGCCGAAAGATCTATTATAAGAGTTCTTAACCCTTATTTTACTATTATCTCCTTAACTTATCCAATATATCTACCCCTTATATATCCTCTATTATTCTCTTATAATAATATAGGTTTTTATTAAGCTTTACGGTTATATAATTTACGGGATTAGGGTAGAAAACGGGATAAAATCGGCTAGTAAGATTACTATCGTTATATTTTATATCCTAGGGTATAATAGCCTTATATCCTATTTCGGTCTCGGAAGCTTTTTTAATAGTTTTTAATCGATCTTTAAGCTTATAATAATTAGTAGAAGTTATAATAGTTTAAGTTTAATTAATATAAGATTCGAATAAACTTATATAATAAGCTAATAGATTAATTATAAAATAGTAATAAAGATATTACTAATATTAATAAGCGTATTATTCTTCTTATAATTTATATAAATAGTATTCGGTTTATTTAATAATATTATTAAGACTTAATTATAATTATATAAGTATTTAGCCCTTTAGTTTTCTTTATTATAATAACTATAAATCCTAACTAGCTAGAGATTACTTATAAGCTAAGCGTTAGAGAAAATACTATAAACCGACCCGATATTATAGGTAGGGTTTTTTACTTAAAGTTTATTACCTTAATTAATAAGCTTTATAGCGGTATTTTCGGTAGTTATATAAATATTATATAGATTATAAAGTTCTAAAAAAGAGGGTTATTATATAAGTATATCTTATTATTCCTTTCCGATATTATAGCTTCCTTATATTAATCTCCCGAAAATATTAATCGAATTATTTAAGCTAAGATTTCTACCCTCGATAAGGACCTAGATAGACTTTTATAGGATCTTATTATTATAGTAATAATATATATATCCTATAGTTTATAAAATCCTATTAGTCTTTATATATACCCGCTTATATTAGGAAAAGTACCGAAATATTCGAAACGATTTCTAAAGGCTTTTATTAAAGAAATAACTATACCTAGAGATAGCTATCCGATATATCGATATCGTAATAATAGTATCTCGGTTAAGAAGATTATAAATAGTATTAGACTTTAAGCTAATAACCGTTAGGTTATCCTATATAATTTATATCTTTACCGAAAATATTAGGCTTATATTAATATTAAAATCTATATAAGTATTAAAACTATTAAATATATATATAAATATATTTATAAAGGTATAAATCTAATAATAATCTTACTTTATAATAAAAACGGTAATATTAACGAGATTATATACTATTTATAATACCGGTATATTAATCCCGTAGAGGCTATTATATAATTATTTAAGTTTCCTATTTATAAGGAGTATCCGTTAGTTATTTAGCTATTTATATATTCTGAAAATTAATAACCGGTCTTTTTTCGGACTAATCTAGCGGTATTAGAGCTTAATACTCTTATATAACGGTTAAAGTCGGAGCTTATAAGTTAGTTTAGGTATAATTCGATAAATTCGAGTATTATAAATATTTTCTATATTAATTTCTCCCGGTAATATATTTAGTAGAAAAGTTTATAAAGCTAGAAACCTTATTAACGTAATATAGCTTTAGGTTATATAAATTTTATACCTCCTATTATAGGAGAGATATACTTTCTATATCTACTACTTTATACTTTTCCCGGGCTTAAATCCTTCGAATATACCTATATAATAAATTCGGTAATTTATCCTATTTTTCGAGCCGCTTATATTATTATAAATCTACTTAATAATAATAATTAGTAGATATCCTATTTCTAGGAAGCTTAAAGCTTTAAGAGTAATTACGCTTTATAGTAATTATTTATTATAGCTTTATTATCGGAGGATATTATAAATCCGCTAAAATTATAGATTTATTTTCGAGATAATCTCTATAATAACCTACCTTATCGAATTCGGGAGTATAACGATTTATCTTAACGTTTACGAGATTTATAAACTATTTATTATAATTTCGGTCTTTACTTAGTAAGCGAAATACTCCTTAATAATAATAAAATATTATAATAGTATAGTTTACCTTAGCCTAAATACGATTAATAGTATTTATAAATTAATCGGCTCCTTATTTAAGAAATAATATATATTTTAGCTATTTAATAGGATATTTATAATAATATTATAATTAACTTTAATATTATATAAGCCGAATACTATTCCGAAATTATTATATATATCGAAAGAGATCTAAAGACTATATATTACTTTATTTAAGGAGCCGGAGATACCGGAAAGACCTACCTTTATAAGGGTCTTACTATATATTTTCGGTCTTTATAAAAGGTTATTCTTTATATAATATCCTCCGGTATTATTACTTTACTATTATTAGATAATTATATATTTTATTTTTACCTAAAGATTCCGTTATAAATCTATAAAATATTAACTTATAATATCTATAAGAACTCCGTTTTAGCGGATTTATAAAAATAAACGTTATTAATTATCTAGGATAAAGTTTCTATATAGTATTAATATTATTTTAAGGCTATTAATAGAACTTTATAGGATATTCGGGGGGAAGCCTCTTTTTCGGTAGAATTCCGGTTATTCTAGGTAGTAATTTTACTTAAATCTCCCCTATAATTCCTAAAGCGTTTCGTATAAAGGTTATTTAAGCCTTACTTTCAAGGTTTACGATTTAGAAGAAACTTTATATCTATCGTTTAATTAAAAATATATAGGTATAATCGGCTAATATTATAAATACTAGCTTTATTAAATAGCTATAAAACTTATTATATAAGCTGGAACTCTAAGGATCTATTAAGCCTATAAATAATATTTCTATATACGATTATATTACCGATTTCTTTACTATAGTTTATCTCGAAACTCTCTTATAAGCTAGCCTAACTAATCCTACTATATTTACTAATCGTTATATTCTTATTATAAACGGGTATCGAGAGAGCGTTCGTAGTTACGATCCTAATTTCTATTATTAACTAACTTAAGGAGAGAAGTAAGAGTAGTATCTATATAGTAGCGCGAGAGCTGCTCTTAAGTAGCTCTTATACTTAAGATCTACCTTTAGATAGAGTTTTCTATAGGTCTACCGTCGATATAGGTGCTATTACTAATAGTCTTCTAAGCGGCTTATAAGCGGCTCGGAAGGCGCTCTTATTTAGCGCTTATATAATACTAGTCTCTAAACGGGAAGGGAATATACTAACTAAGGCTTCGTACTCTAGTATACTAAAGCCGTATATTTACCCGTAGGCTTATAATACTTACCTCTCGTAATAATACTATTAACGAACTTAATATAGTAATATTAAATTAGTATCTAGGAGATATTATAATATTACGATCTTCTATAACGATTATAATAAGCTCGGCGAATAAGCCTACTTCTTAGTTACCCCCGGAATATTTATAATCTTTCGAAGTTACCTTACTATTACCTATAAATCTCTATATAAAGCTAGGGGCTCCGATTATTCTACTACGGAACTTTAATCTAAATAGTAGACTTTATAATAATACCTATTTAAGTATTATTAAGATAAAAAAATATTACCTTATTATATATATTCTAACCGGAGAGAATATTAGCTAAGTTTACTTAATCCCCTAAATTAAGCTTATAATAACGCCGTAAGAATCCCTATATCCGATTATAAGATTATAATTCCTTATACGATTATATTTTATAATAATAATTAATAACTTTTAAGGCTAGTCTTTTATAATAATAAGTATTAACCTTAGGGTTCCGGTTTTCTTATACGGTTAATTCTATATAATAATCCTATATATTATTAATATAAACGGCTTATATATATTACGGATTATAAATAAGACCTAGTTATAAAATATTATATATAACGAGTTATTAGTTTATAAGAATATAATATAACTATAAAGCTTAATATAAATATAAAGTTAGTTAATAATATTAATTATTTTATAATTTATATATATATCTACCGAAACTCTTAATAAATTCTTTTATAAAACTCTAATTCTATAGATATTAGAGTATTAACCGGCTTAATATAAAAAACCTATAAAATTAAAATATAGTAAAGCTTATTCCTCCTAATTAATAATTATAATTATATTATTATTGCTATTATTATTATTAGGAATATTATTATTAATAATATCTATTAAGCTTTATAGTATAAGAATTAACGTTTATAATATAGGTATTATACCCTATAAAGTATAAAAGCTATAGTAAATATTATAGATTATAGTATTAGGTATAATAATTAGAGTATAGCCGGTAGGGGTATAGGATTATACTAGGGCTACGGGCGGCTAAATAGGAATCGTAGGCTATAGCTATAGCTATAGGAATAGGAAGAATCTAGGGTATTAAGGAAATCCGTAGGTATTATAGGGAAATTAAATATTAAGCGGGAATATTATAAAGAGCTAAGGTTATTATAGCTATTATATTTACTATAGTAAAGGTATCGATTAAGCGGCGACGGTAGCGATATTTATAGGTAGTTTAATAATAGTTTTAGTCTTAATAATAATAATAATAGCTTTCTTTAATAGAGGTATAATACCCGTTTTAAGAATATACTTTATAATAGTTTTAAACTTAGTAAGCTTAGCCTTATTTACTAACTTTATAAGTATCGGCTAACGAGTATTATAAGCGGGGTTAGATCGAAATCTATATAGATTATTATTATCGTCGGAATTACTCTTATTATTATTATCGTTATTATTATTATTTTTACTATTAATCTTAGTAATCTTTTTATTCTTTTTATTATTAATCTTAATCTTCTTAATCTTCTTTATAACGGGGGCGACGGCGACGGCGGTAGGGGGCTATTATAATTTACGCTTCTTACTAACTTAAGGATTATCTATATATATAGTAGTTAGTATAATAATTAATATAGTATAAATTCTATAAATATTATATATTAAAAGGTAATATATACTAGCGGTAATAGCGAGGGTAGCGGTTTACTATATTTTATAAGTCTTACCTATTTAACTATTATCTATAATAAAAAATTATTAATATATTAATTAATATTATATAGGTTATATAAATAGTAATAGAAGATATATTAGTATTAAGTAAAGCGACTTTAGTAATAGTAATAATAATAACTTTAATATAATAATTATACTTATTACCCTCGGAACTATAATAATAATTACTATAAGTATTAAAAGTAATATTAATAAAGTTAATATATTCGATAAAAGGCCCGCGATTATCCGTATATTTTACGTAAGGAATAAGAGCCGGTTATCCTAATAATTATAATATAAAGCCCTTAATAGTTTAAATACGATTAAATTTAATATAAGTAAGGG
Organism: Coniella vitis; assembly: GCA_011317545.1. NCBI lineage: Eukaryota > Fungi > Ascomycota > Sordariomycetes > Diaporthales > Schizoparmaceae > Coniella > Coniella vitis. The sequence continues at coordinate 1,871,627 of WUJK01000003.1, forward strand.
GCCGGAGAATAATATTACTAGTATTATTATCGTCGGCTTTATAGTATTAATCGAGGATATTAAGGGTTATTGGTAATTTTTTAATACTTCGGCCGAATCGAGCGATAATAATAAGTACTTAGTTACTAGGAATAGTTATAGGCTAGGCGCTAATACTAAATTAAATCGGAGGAATATTAGGAATATCGTTATTATCGTTATTATTATTATTATTACTATCGCTATTACCGTCCGTATTATTATCGTCGTCCTTATTATTATTATTATTACCGTTTATATCGTTATTACCGTCGTTATTATTATTATTATATACGCCCGTATTATTAGCGTTAATATTATCGTTATTATTATTATTATTATTATCGCCGCCGTTATTATTATTATTATTATTATTATTATCGCCGTCCTTATCGTTATTATTATTACCGTTTATATCGTTATCGCTATTATAATTACCGTTACTACCGTTAATAGCATTATAGCTAGCTATAGTAGTAGTAATAATAGTAGTTAAGTTACTAATTCCCCTATATAATATTAGATATACTCTTTTAAAACGTATTTAATATATAGCGGGGGTAGCGGATATAATGGTAATAGATATATTAGGTTCTAATAAGGTACGGAATAGAAGTTCTATAATAAAGATATCTAAAATATTAGTAAAGGCCGTAGATATTAATAAATTTAGATATATAGACTAGGAGATAGTATTCTTATAGATTGAATTAACCGTATTTATACTTATACGTATATTAACGATTATTACTATTATTATAAAAAGTAAATATATATTTAGGCGTAGCGTATACTTCGTTAGAAAGAAGGCGTACTTTTTAAAAGGCACGGTATCTTTAAATATTAATAATAACGGTGCCGTAAGCTTCGCAGTAGGCAGATTTGCATATAGACCAATCAGATACTATAGAATCATCAAAGCCCCATATATTTTTCGATACTAAAAGCTCCCTGCAAGGGTCCCGCCCGTGGGCGGCGAACCGTAGCGAAGCGAAGGTGCTCGTTCAAGATATCCCAGAATGTCGCCTGGCAATTTCCATCATCCTTCAATATCTGGTGCCAAGACTATCAGCTCGGTGTCTGCCCTCCCTTCCCTTCGCCATCAGATTGACTGCTGTGCTAGACTTCTTTCTCAGCGCTCCGGGCTTCAGCCGCCGTGCCATTTGATATGCCCGGTCGAGCTCCGTCTCAATTGCACACCGAATCCGTAGCGCTGATACAGCAGGCCAGACGCTCCGCTCGCCTCGCAAAATCCAGTAGTCTAGCGTCTCCCTTGTTGGCGTCTCCAGTAATCGCACAAAATCACCCGTAGTCACTTCTGGTACGAGCATCACGCTAGGGCCCGGAATCGCTTCGTCTACCAGGAAGCGCCGGATGCTGGTGGGCAAGAGACCAAGCGTGTCCAGCTGACGCAGTCGGTGTCGTATCTCGAGACCAACCATCCTCATCAGAAAAGAAGTCACCGAGTTCGTGGTACTGCGCGTCTCGAAGCGTGAAGGGCCGTGCATGTCGGATTGAAGAAATGGGATGAGATAAGGCCTTGCTTGCGAGACGATAAAGTGATTGACATTGAACAATTCTGCAATACGCATGAGTGGAGATTCGCGCTCCGTGTACGAGGCACGTGTCCAATGTTGGAGCTCAACCTCGTCGGCAGGCGCCCACGGCACAATGTTACCGTCTTGGTCTTTGCAGAGGATGGCGTTCGCTCGGTGTCCGTATAACGAGGGGGTAGATGCGTTCGATGCTACTGCGGCCGTCCAGATGAGCTATGTACACGATAAATCAATACTGCTCGGTCACAATCCGGGGCATGGAAGGCTCCCAAGGGACATACCACGTTTGGCGCCGTCAGGTAGTTTAACAGCGTTGGTACACCTGCACGGCCAGCCGTAGCAACGGTGATGTTCAAGACTCTCTTGCTCCGCACAAATGCCTCCTCAAACGTCAAATCTCCAACATTTGCACGTACACAATTCTCGAGGACCTTGACATCGAGAAAGTAACCCTCGCGGCAGAATCTCACTACCCTACGAAGCAGTGTCTTCCATCGATTTGCATTCCCCTGTTTTGTGTTGTAGAATTCGAAGCCCTTGTCTTTGGTTTTAGCACGGGGCGAAAACGCAGTCAGGTCGATTCCGTCGCCTTTAAGTACTGCTGGCAACTCCTCTTCCTTGTGGATAGCAACTAGTGCGGCAATGAGCGCTCCTGTAGCTGTGCCAGTAATGATACGAGGGAGCAGACCGCGTAGGAACAATGCCTTGACGACACCTAGATGGCATAGACCAAAGATTGCACCGCCCTGCAAGACAAGCGTACTGCGCCCAAAAGCTTGTCGTGTATCATGCACGAAATCAAGCTTCATCTGGGTCGACATTGTCATTGGCACCTTGATGTTTGCATCGGCCGCATCACCTCCAGCACTGGTGGTGCTACCGGCTGTTGCCGACTTGTTTCGAAAGTGGACCGCTGGCGCCTGCGGTTGCGTAGATGATGCTCCGGGCATAGTCAATCCAGTACCGGATGTGTTGTTCGTTGCTGTTGTCGTTCCTGTATCGAAGCCGCCCACTCCACTCGGCGGCACAGCGGGCAGGCCACTGATATCCTCGAGCGCTTCAGCCACTTGAGTGATGTACTCTTCAATGAGGAATTTGGTTCCTGCAAAGCTCCTGTTGTACAGTTTTGTCGCAGTAATGTTTCCCAGATTTCGCACGAGGCCGCATCGCAACAAGTTCACCAAGCCATGGACGTCCTGCTCTTCACGCGCAGTAATTAAGCTGTCCAGTCGTTCGTTGATAAGTCTGTAGTCGTAGTATCTAGAAACCTGATTATAACGCCAGAAATCGAGTCCAAGAAGGTTATCGAGCCGCAGCGCTGCCTCTTCCCATTCTTCGTACAGTTCGGCATGTCGGAGGACATCGAGCCAAAGCTCAGCGGGGGCCTTGCGACGCCACCAGTCGAAGATTCTCTGTAAAGGGCAAGGGAGGAAGTGGCAGTAGCTTGTCAGTCTTTTCTGTTGTTAATCGCTTCTACTGTCGAGGAAGTACAGTGTTTATTGCATTTGAGGACTTACCCTGCGCCAGAAATCAAAGATCTCTATAAGGACGGCCCAAATGCCCAAGATGACTCTGGCCACCGACGCCATAGTGCTTGACTGCACAGCGTGTCGGTATCAGTTCGGGGACTGTGGGCGTGATCGGCATCTCAGCGCCTTAGTTCACAGACTGTAGATGGGTACAAGAAATGCATCGTGGGGAGGAGTAAGATTAGGTCAGGATTGAGGTTTCCGAAATTGTGTTGCGATAGTGTGAAGTACTGGTAGTCTAGCAGTACCTAGCGTCTCAAATGCCAATGATGACAGCCCCCAGCACGGTAGCTACCACGATCCAAGCTACTTATTAGCACCCTGACCCGTGCCTTCCGTTGACATGTGAAAGGCTCCACCAAGCGACTTGAATAATCCACCTCCATGTTGCATGCGAGCAAAGGCAGAGGCGAGAATTCATCAGATATTGCAAATTACAGTCCTTTCGATATGTACAAAACATTCATTATCAAAGCAATGGTTATCTGCTGCTCTCTCTTGCTTGATCGTGTCAAGAGCGGAAACGCTTGGTTGCCCGTTTTTCAACCGCATGTTCACAATCCCAAGGTCAGATCCGTCCACGAGCTCAGTTGAGGAAAGAGAAGATAAAGGCAGTGGTCAAGTGAGTCGGAAACCACTGCCATATCAGATAAAGCCTTCGATGCGCATATCTTCGGAGCTGTTTATTTCGGCGGTAAAACCAGGCCGAGCTGCAAACGAAGGGCACATGAATCACCTGGACTGTCCATCAATCGATTAATTCCATGAGCCTGGCTTTTTAATGATGTCTGCTCAGTTGTTCGGCTTATTGAGCCGCCGCTCAACCGTGACTGGACCCGAAATCCAACTCCTACAGCAAGTATAGAGCGTTTATTCATCCTCGTCATCATCAGACAAAACCCGCCGGACCCGCCGACGCCCGTGGTCTCCAGATGCCGCTGGAGCATCTTCATCATCCGAGTCCTGGGTTCTCTTGCGCTTTGCACGCGGCCGCTCAAATTCGATATCGCCATCGTCCAAGATATCCTCCTCCTCTTCCTCGTTGTCCTCTTCGATGCTTTCCTCGTCATCCGATGCAGCAATGAAGCCGTCGTCCATGTCGTATTGGTTGGTGCGATGTACGCCGTCTCCATCGTCATCATCTGTGTCGTAGTCATCATTTGGTCGTCGCGACCGCTTGGAAGAACCTCCAGGGCCCCTCTTTCGTCCCGACGTCGAGCGCCTAGCACCCTCCAGATCACCAATAGAGAGGCCGCCCTTGCGGTAGCCACCAGCCCCTCCCTCCATGCGTATTTGAGCGTTCTCGCGGCGCCGCTGAGCGCGAGCGCGCTCCTTTTCTGCCATTTCGGCCTGCTTCTTTTGCAACTCAGGATCTTGCGTAGCTGTAATGATCATCTCGCCTTCCTTCAAGCTGCCCTTGGCCTGACCCATCTTTTCCTTGAGACGCTCCGTATCTTCTTCCACGCGCTGCTTGTCCGGGCGAATAGCCCACTCCTCAGTGACATGTCCAACTGTAAGGAGCTGTGCATGGGCCGAGTGCGCAGCAGCAACATAACGGTGGGCGTCGCGGTCAGCCATGTACGCCTTATTTTGTGGCGGAACTTGTGCCTTGACTTGTATATCGTAGTGTTCGAGGCCGACCTGCATAGTCATTGAGCCGTCGCTCCACTTATAAATGTTTGTATTGCTTTCGAGCTCGCCAGTCTCGAGGTTCCGGCGGTAGCGCACAAGATTGATGGGGATGCGGCTTCTGGCGTTCTCGAGCGCCCAAGCAGACGGTTGAAACTCGTCTGCGTCAAATGGCTCAGGTACGAAGCGCAGGAAATTGGGCACTTTGGCGAGTTGCATCTGCGAATTGGTCAGCAGATGAAGACGTAGCAGGATGCATAATATGCCATGAGCAACTCACGTTTCCGTCCTTGAGCTTAGGGAGACCGTGTCGGTATACAACATCTTGCATGATAGTCTCGCTCTTGATTGGGCCCTCGCTTTCTTCTCTCTGGCTGCGATCGTCGCGCTCCGACGCACTGTCTTGCGCGGGAGCTTGCCTGTCACCGTGCTCCGAGGCTAGTTCATCATCGCTTCCAATGGGTGGGTTGTCCTCGATCTGTGACACATCACTGGCTCCATCGTCACCAAAGAGGTCGTCGCCTCCCCCGTCAGAGACGTCGTCGATACGCTCGTCCACGTCCGACATGATCAGAGATGTTTGTATCGGAGTCGATTAGGAATTGGACCTTGGGCTCAGACTGGGTGTGAGATGGTCTTGGGTTCAAAGTTCAACCATAAGATGCGAACCGAGCCTTGGGCGGGTCAATGCAGGTGTATTTCAGGTCGCAAATCTGTAACAATAGAGGCTGAGAGTGGCGGCTTCGCACAGGAGGAGAATGTCTTTGGGTGGGTCTGCGGCTTGGAATATGTCGCCCGTGGAATTGCGCTGCAGGCTCGCCAATCGAGCTCGCCAGGGTTTGGGAGAAAGCTCAGAGGAGAAGGCAAGACAGCAAGGCTGGCCTGCCGGCGGGACGAGGCTAGTTCCCAAAGCAGTTTAGTGCGGACATTCTCGCGCCCCTTGGTGTGATGCAACGGCCTGGCAAAGCTGGCCCGCGCTGAATCCGAGGCTGTTGAACCCCTTATTTTCAACTGCCATGCTCAACTTATACAGCACGCAACCTCACAACCATCTTGAACTTTCCCACCTCTTCGATCCCACCACCGCGAGGCGCAGTACTTGTCCCTCGCAACGCTAGGACCGACAGATTTCCGCTTGCAGCGCAGTGCAGCGACGACCTCGGCCCTGTATCAAGCGGCTTCAGAGCGATTGCTACGTCACAAGCCATGTCCAACCTATTCTCTGGGATGTGAGTCCTCTTACACGCAAGATTTTGTCTTTGTCACCATTTCCTCTGCCGTGGACCAGCAATATCCGTATCATTACTCGTCCCAATGTCCTGTTCTTCCAGGCTTGGGCTGAAGCATCTCGATTTCCGCTCCAGCTCCTCTTCAAAGCTACCTCTGTCAATGCCCCTTCCCTTCAGCACTGAAGTGCACTGCTGGCAGAGGTGAGAGTTCGTGGGCACCGCACTTTGAGTGTCTTGGACTAGGGGCCTGGTTGCCAGGTTGGCTGAGAATTGGGTTGACTTCTGAGCCTCATCATCTGTGCTATTTCGTTCTGTCTCCCGCCTGTCACCTTGCAAGCTGCGTCGATTCTAGCACTGTGGCGACCATTTATCCTCGAAGTTATTGCCTCTTGTCACGTCTGGATTTCTTTGGACATTTCCAGGGTCGTTCTCATTGCAGAACCGCTAATTAAATTGTGTTGTAGCAACGCCCGCTTCCGGGGCTCCAACAGCAAGTCGCCTGGACCGGGCAAGAGTGGCAGTGGTTCCAGCCAGCCGCCACTGTCGCCCTTGAATCTCGACAGGTCGCAAAACAGCCAGTCACCCGCGTCTGCTGGTCTGTCAGCAAACCTCCCACCACTTCCCAAGTCTCCATCCCTGGCCCAGACAATAGGCATGGATGAACAGAGTGGTATGATGGCCACTGGCCAGGATGTTCTCGACACGTATCACTTGCCGCGGGCTCTGCCCCTATGGCTCAACGCCAACTACGCCAAGCACATCGTCAAGGGCAACTTCATGACTCTGAGTGCGAGACCAAAGACGGTCGAGCCTGGAGAGTGGATTGCGCATCAAGGTGGGTGATACGTTTACGGCTCACGGTATTCCATGTTGCGTGCTTGATTGGTCTAACATCCCGTAGTGGTTGAGCACTACCGAAATTTGTGGAATTTCGTACGCGTCATTCACGAGAAGGAAGAGGATGGCGTGTCCATTTGCAATTCAGCCACATGCCCGCGCATGTCAGCAGGACAGTATGTTTTACCTGAGTCACAATCACTGCGCAAAGGCTGACATCCCACTGCAGAAACCACTCTTTCACATGGTTGAACAGCCGAAGAGAACCTGTCGAGCTGCCAGCTTATGAGTACATCACACTTATGTTCGTCGCCTCTAATCTGCCTTTCTATCCCATGAAAAAAATGATTCGCTGCAGCCCTCGTGTACTTGCCTAGTCTTTCAAGGGATGCTAACGAACCTGTCACAAATAGGCAGCGGTGGATATCTGGCAAGATTGACGACACAAAGATCTTTCCCACCGAGGCATCTGGCGTTTCATATGCACACAACCCCAACATAACCACAACTCCTCTATCACACCTCACAAACCCCGGCGAGCCAGACTGGGTTGGCAAGCGCTCCGGCTTCCCGCAAAACTTTGTCGAAGTCTGCCAGACAATCTTTCGCCAAATGTTCCGCGTCTACTCTCACCTCTACTGGGCCCACTATGTTGAGCCCTTCTATCACCTGAACCTGGAGAAGCAGCTGAACAGCTGCTTCAGCCACTTCATCCTAACCGCCACCGCGCTGGATATGCTCCGACCGCACGAGCTCGAGCCAATGCAACCTCTGATCGACCTCTGGGCCGCTAACGGCACCTTCCCTCCAGAGTCCAAGGCCTACGAGTACGCACACCTGAGTGCTGGCCAGAAACTGCTTCAGTTGGCTGGCAACCCTGCTTAAGCCCAAATATACCACACAGGAAGCCTGGAATGGGCGCTATGATCCGCAAACCAAGGGCACCAGGCCCAACGGTTCCTAAGGACAGTGAACGAGCATATTCACATCAATGCTCTGGCATATACCTATGTAATGAGTCCCCTGTTGATTGCTGGCTTACAGAGCTGGACAGGGCATATCAAAAGAGGAGTATGGTCCATGTATGCCTGCTATACGTTGTGGTGGAGAGTTTGGTTCAACGTACACTCCCAATGCATGTATTTGCATGGTTTTGGAGGGAAAGCAGAAAGGTCCAACAAAATTTAGCAATAGTACCCCTAGTTGGGTGTCAGCTGGACTGATGAGAAAATAGCTATATTACGTTATATATGCTGCTAGCTAGAGCACCCTACGCATAACTTGTGTGTCTATGGGTATGAATGATGTATGGCTACCTAGGTATTGCTAGGTCCCAGCATGAACACTTAATCACCTTCTACTGCTAGTACATTTTCACTTGAATGATGAGATCGTTCGGAAATAGAGCCTCCTACTAACATCACTTATTTACAATTTCTACAGGCTGTAACGTTAACATGAACACTATTTCAGCTATGTGCCAATATCCCAATCACGTATTTGGGATTTGTCAGTTCATCAATACTGCGGAGACAGTGAAAAAGTAGAACATATCTTCTCGGAGTCACATTTGTACGGACACGAGCGTTGCCGACATGTATCTGGTAAGTAGCAAGCAAGGAGAAGAAAAGAGGAAGGAAAGATATCGTCACTTCAATACCACCAAATCGACTTTTAGGACTCCCTATTCTTGGTTCATTCAGCCCCGTGCAACCGCCATCGCAAAACCGTAAGTCCCTCTTCCGATAACCTTGTTTATAGTGGCATATAGACACTACTCAACTATTTAACGCTCTGCACTGAATTATAGTCCTCTGAAGTCAGAAGCTGCCAGCAAAGGTGTAGCTTCGTTTTTATGCCAATAGCACCACTGATATTTATACCAGCACATTCAAAAAGTCCATTTTAACTCAAAAGAAAAGAGGATCTGTAGACGGTAAGGGCATCTTTTAATACCCCTCTCCAGCTCCAGCGCCAGTTCCAGGTTGGGCATACATGTAGTTAGCCTCTGCGCCCTCAGCACCTTGACCTGTCAACTCCCCAGCTTGAAAGCTTGCCGAGCCTGCGTTTGACGGACCACCAGCGCCACCTTGACCACCGTAGCCGCCTTGGCTGTCAGGGCGGTTTTGAGGGTTTTCGTTTCGGTTTGTCTGAGATTGCTGTACGATATATTAGCCAACTGCTTATCCATCCTGCGTTGAGGTGCAAAAGTCCTACCTCGCGGTATTTGCTAAGATAGATTTTCAATGCCTCAGAATAATTCTCGAATCCAAGCGACGTCATGGCAAACAGAATATCCTCTCCATTGACAGTCTTTCGCTTTTCTTGGTGGCACTTTTCCGACGCTGTCCGATGTCAGCTTAGAGAGAACGCGGCTGAAGACATGATCCGGGTGCAAACTTTACCTTCACTCGTGATGAAGGAAATAAATTCGCTGACACATTCCTGCATACACTCCTTGGCCTCTTTTGCTATCTTTGCATTCTCTGGAAGGGCATTCTTCATGATCCGGGCGACTGGCGCGAAGTTGCGTATGTTAGCATCATATTGGTCGTACTTGTCAGCCTTGGAGTGAGGACGAGCCGCCTTCGGCGACCTGGAACGCGAGCCGTGGGACATGAGCGAATAGAAAAGCGCACTTCTATGCCCAGAAGACTGGATAGAGGTATGCCACTCATCCAACGCCGACGCAGCCATGCAGCGAAAAGGAGCAAAGAGCAAGCAGCGTCCTCCAAGCAAGAAGCACGGTGAGCACTGTCCAAGGGGTTGAACGCACCGTTTGCGATGGGCAACCATCGGTCCTGCTCCTTGACTTCGAATTCATAGGCGAGGCCAGCGGCCTGTGGGTCTTGAGGGTCGTTCATTTGTGCTTCTTCGTCTGGTGATTGTACACTTTGTTCGACCTCCTTCGGAGGGGATTGGGGGGAATTCGACATATTTGGCTACCTGCAGCGGGTGCGGACTTCTCTGAAATTCCTTGGTTTGAGCGCCCTCGCACAAGAAGCTTGGGGCGGAGGTGATGTGTTCCTGGTACCCTGACACGTTGCAGGGTAGAGTGAGGCTTGCAACTTTTTCCTGGGGTTCTCAATTGAGACTGCAGAGATGTGTTAATCGCGATTTGAGTCGGCAGAGAGTTACTACGCGCCAGTACCTTGCGCAAATGGCATAGGGTGACGAGACGGAGAGATGTACCAGACACGGCTGAACAACAAGCGCGTTAGGGTAAAGAGGGTGCGAGGATCAAGGAGTGTGGGTTCCACAGCTCAGTGGTCGCCTAGTGCTCAAAAGGCTGTCTAGCTGCTGCTGCCAGACCGCCCTGCCGCAGATTCGGTCTTCTAGACCACCGATGCTGGACGGGTGGACAAGAATACGGACCCCAAAGGAAATCGCTTTGGTTCTGCGGGGCGGCACCTCGAGAGGTCCCGAGCCTATACGTCGCTATAAAACGTCGTTGACAGGCGCGTATTCTTCTTGCTGCTGTGTCAAGTAGCTGCCGGTTCCGCTGACGGGGCGTCACACTATGTACCGCTCGGTGAAAATGGGGTTGGCCCGATGCGGACGTGCTGTGAGATGGGCAGTCGAGGGCAAAAGGTACTCGCTAGCTCAACGGCACCTGGTGACAGGGTCAAGTGGTACCGAGTGGGTTGGCCAGGTCGGAAAAGATTGGCTGAGGTAGAACGGGGACCTGGGTGCCTCGTGGGAAAGCTGCAAAATCGCGTCAGAAAGTTGGTCCTCCCTGCACGAGGCAGCTTGTTGGCGGACTACACAGAGCCGCAGGGCCACTGGGTCAAGGCTTCCAGCCATGTAGGTGTGTGCGTGTGCACCAACCAGAGGCCGTCCGCGTCTGAAGCCTTGACTTGGAAGCGAGGTGGTGCGGCACAAGGGACTGGGCAGCTCTTCGGCGCATTTACCGTACATACCTGAGCCGTCAAGAGTTGGTATCTCTTGTCGTGTGTGTGACTGTGTGTGTTGACCTGTGCACAGCAGCACGTTGCGGAGTTGCAGGGTGCAAGTAGGCTCCCGACAGGGACAGGCCTCTGATCGTACGCTAAGGGCTTTTTGCGGGGTCTTCACGCTGAGGGTGTCTGAGCTGGCTTCCGTCCTTGCGCGACTGAGCCTGTGGTCCTGTGGCTCTCGGCCAAGTCGTGCTTATCGTTGCAGTATCGATATCCGAGTAAGTAAATGCTGCAGCAGAAGGGAAGTGCCTTTTGTCGGGTGCAATCTACTGTATCCGAATTCGCTGGCTCGTGTCTATCGAGCTTGTAAAGACGGGGTGCGGGTTGTTTCACGGAGATGCGCGGTGAGGACGCGCCAGAAGTAGACCTGGGAAGCTTGAGACACGCTTGGCACCCAGGCCACCTGTTTGAAGCAAGTAATATCTATGTGAAGGTTGGTTCCTTCCTTGTCTAGTGAGAACTTCTAGCACACCTCTTTCCAAGATTGGGAAAACACCCCAGCAAGCACAGCGGAGCGGAAACGCGGGCGTATTGTGACTGGCAGCTGCCACTGTGCATGGGCTTGTCCAATGATAAGCACCCGCAGGCTGCAGTAATATGTGACGGATTGAGGGCCTCTATTTACCGATCAATTCCCCCGCCTCACTGCTGTGCTCTACTGCGTACTGTATGTAGGTGCAGCCATCTACAGCCCCTCTGACAGCACCCTGATACACGGTTGTATCCAGTCTTATTCTAGTCCCGTCCGTGAGGTGATATTTCGAGTGCGACTCGCATTGAAAAGAACCCTTGCTTATAATGTCGCCATTGTGAGATCAAATCCAGCACTTGGGGGAATCCTCTCCCACGGCTCCAATGAATTCATGCTTGCTTTTGTGATGAAACTTGGTGCCGCGACAAGGGCCTTACGTGTATCGAGACCCATATACAGTAAAGTCTAATAGTTATCATATATACTTAGAGGCGCTTGGTTGGCATCACGCTGCAAGCCTTCTAATCACTCCACTTGGCAAATTCATTTAGTCTTCTTCGCTCTTTACTTGCTGAAGTGACATGGACTCTTTTGCAGTCTGGACTCGAATGCTGGCCACCATACGCCCTGTCACCGCGGCTGCATGAGCTGGTCCGCGACGTTGTGGACAGACCATCGACACCCTATCAGAGATACAGTATGAGGGCATCGAACCAGATTCTATAGCCTTGGAATTGACGCCGGCCGCCGGTTGGTTCTAACGCACCAGTGTCCCCTGCCTCGTTCAATGATAGTGATTGGGGCTTTTCCCGAACAACGCACCTCCGTACTCTTCTCGCACAGTCTGCGTTTGGCAATAGCTGCACGCGCAAGTTGACAACCTATTTGTGAAAGTCACAGCTAATTTGAGCAGCTAGCTCACCGTCCATTCACGCATTAATGCCTGCAATGCAAAGACTGCCAACGCCAGGAGCCTCAAGCTTGGGCTGTGCTGTAGTTGAGATAGCATAAAAGTCAGGCGTCAAATGGCGCGCAACCATGTCTGTACCATATCTGTGCCGATGCCTCGTGGCGCCGCGTCAAATATTCGTCGTCTTTCTTGGTAGTCCATTAACCCCCATGTTTCGGAAACCTGAGTTTGCGTGTTCCGGCAAAGTACCGCCGGCGGCGTCGTCGTCTTGATAATTTTGCACTACTGGACGACTTGCACATTATTCTTCTTCTATAGAGGGGGATGTCTTGGTCAGTATCATACTTGGAAAGGGCAATCGAGGCTTTTGTTCACCTTCCAATCGTCCAACTCTTTCTGCTTCGCTATTAGCTGCTCCTTGAGATCCTTTTCCACCTTCTTCAGACCGTCGGTATTGGTTTCCAACGAAGGGAGCACGTCCTTGACCGTCATCTCCACAAGCACACCGTTGATCATGCGGAAACATTTGCGATCTCCGGACAACGGCTGCAATGTGGCCAAGACGGCTCTGGTTCCGGCCAATGTTAGAATCGATGTGAATCGCGCAAGCCTTCAGGCTTGTTAGCGACAGAAGTGCACGTACGTGTGTTCGTCCTTTTCCTGCTCAACATCGCCCACCTTTTGCGCAAGCTGTTGGATGGTGTTTTTGAATGTGCTATACTGCACTTGAAGATCTGTTCATCACTTTTAGTAAGTGATAGCACAGAAAAGAAGGGGTACGGAGGGGCTCACCCTGCTGCTTCTTAGCAGCTGCTGGTTGCGTTGCCATTTCTGAGGCGGCGACTTTTTCAGTGCAAAGAAAGTCCTGTGTGTGTCTGTGAGCAATTCTAAATGTGGTTGGATGTTCAAGTGAGGTGGTTAATAACAGAAACAGGCGTAGCTTCGCAGTTGAGTTTGGGAAGTGATACTGGAGAAAGCCTGCTTGGTACTTGCCTGTTAGAGCGCCCAGGTGGTCCTAGCTTCTCCGCAGTTGCCGTCGGCGCAAAAAGTTGCCCGACTTGAGAACCTTCACCTTGCACACCACCACCACGCTCAATCACTACCAACCAATTAGGAATTGTGACGATCTCCCTGCCTGCTACTCGACCGATCGCCCAATGCATCCTCATTTGCACACCAAAGACAACACGGGTATGTTGCATACGTCGCTCTCGGGGGTTTCCTTGTACAATGCGTCACTAACGCTTGCATGATCCAGCCTGCGAAGAGCTGATGACGGCTCTCGAGGAATGCCATGACAAAGGCTTTCTTTGGAAGTCTATGGGCATGTGCAATAGCGCCAAGGATGCGCTGAGCGCCTGTCTGCGCGCAGAGAGGAGAAAACGCCAAGACAACAACCGCAGCAAATCCCAAGAGAAACAAGATCTGATCCGACAGAAATGGAAGGAAATTGACGAGAACTCGTAAATCGATAGCAATTCGACGCCGCGTCTACTTCGCCATCTAGAAATACTCAGCGGCGCGCGCTCTACAATTGCCCATAACATGGATAGAAGGGCCGATCGGGGTATCTGATGGACAAGAGATTTTATCACACGAGGGCTGATTGAGGCATACGCTGAAGGCGTAAGGAGAGCTCTGTGAAGCCCTCACAAAGAGGAGGCGTTTCAACACATGCACTGGCAAACAAGAGCACGCATTGGCGATACAAGCTAGATTGTCGTCACATGTTCACCACGGTACATGCTTTCTACGGACCAAGCTCAGCAGCGTATCTCTCATTAGACGTTGCGTTGGTACACAGAGCTTCCAAACAACACCATACCGAAGGTTGCCAATAGAGACAGAACAAATGGCACCGTCTTGCGAAGTCGGATGGCACGCGGAATCGAGGCACCTCCCAACACGATAGAGGCCAACAAACTCAACTCGATGCCATAGGGTTCACCATTCTGAATGCGGTATCCACCCAGAGCATCTAGGATCGTCAGAAAGGAGTTCACTTCACAAGCCATGTAGCAGGAAGAAAGGGTCCTATGGGTCGCTTAACTTACATAGTAGCCCTACTGAACATCCCGCGATGATGGACGGCAAGGAGCCCGTCCGTGCGTATCCTATGATACCCCCAGAAGCCTGGTCCAATGTTTGGATCAGTCAGAACCTTCGTGGACAGCTTTGCACGCAAGAAAAGTTTGGTGGCGTCGGTACGAACGCATGGTGGCCCTGACTTACCGTCAAAGTTGCGAGGATGTATGAAGGATTCTCCAGACCCTTGAGGCAGCAGTCAGCTCGATTGATACTTTCAACAATTTTTGATGGCACTCTTACCATCTTTACTCTGTTTCACTCTCTACCTTGGATATTGCGGATAAGCGGATTTTTGGACACTTGCCGGGCGCTTTCCACGATGGTGCAGTATCGAAGCTTCAACCAAGCTTGCGGCATCGATACGGCTCTGCCTTGAATCACTAAACTGTTACGGTGGGGCCGGCCTCAGCCTCAACTGGCTAGCCCCTGGGTGCTGCAACAGAATGACTCAGCAATTCGTGATTGGTGGGGTGTGAATCAAGCATCTACATATCCCACCGTCTTCACGTAGGACCAAGCACAGCCCACTTGCCCCCTCCCCCCAATGAGACAGCGACCCTTTGCGGGAGTGAGACTGGTCAGCACAGCTTGCTTCATACAGAAGCCCGTGGTTGCCTATAAATGCTGCCTGCAAGCCTTGCGTGAGGGCCTGATATTGCAGCCCGTGGGCATTCGATGCGAGCGGGGCTGTGCCTGCGGTCTTGCAATCCAGGTCCCGTTCTCACTTCGCAAGCACAGCAAACGAAACGTCTGCTGAGACCGTCAGAAAATACCAAAGTCTATCCGGTGTCAAATATGCCATGTGGACATCATGGCAGGCACACTACTTGTGTCAAAGTATCTCTGGCAGTCCTCGCGATCACTGCTTGCGGATGCTGTTGATACATGAGAGACTGTGCCACCGCTTTCGACATCTTTGGATATGTCGTCGGGGTCTGTGCACAGACAGTCGACATTTTCCAGTGTAGCACGTATCTGTCGGCTAGCAAAGCCAAAGCCTGGCTGGCTGGCTGGCTGGCTGGCTGGTCTCTCTGTACTCTCCATCTGTCTGCCTACACCACTGCAAGGGGCTGTAGCCTGCATTTTGGGCCCATACGCTTCCACTACCGCAGTCCATTGCAACCTGATATCACCAGAGGCCCGGTAGTATTGGTGCGAGAGAGCGCAGAGGGAACTGCGCTCATGTCGTGCCAAATACTCTGAGCTATCCGCTCCAGTACATACATAGTAGACACTGCCTGAAAGAGTTGTGGTGTCGATCCTTTGCAGCTGACTGCCTCGTCGTCTATGCATAAACAGAGACATCGTGTCGTCACCTTCAGAGAACACGCGAATCTCCGCACAGCGAATCTGAAGTCGGCCAATTGGCAAACAAACTACTGCACGGCATTGTTCCGGAGAGGAACATGACCTCAACGAGACGAGGGCTTCTGCTTTGCATCTTTCGAAGGCTTGGGCAGGCTTCCCTGGCTCCTTGACGGCGCAGCCCTCAGCCCTGGTCTGTCAAGGCGCATGCTGTGCGGCTTGCTATTGGCACTCCAGCACAACTTGGTACACCAACAGACCTGAATAAGCGCTGTCGCCAAATCTGCCATATACAAGCACCGAGAAACGCTTCGCGCGTGGCCCCCAAGAGACTCCCACCCTCGTTCCCGTTCCTGTCATCTCAGCCTTCTCACTGTCGCCGTTCCACCCTCCTCGTGGCAACCTTTTCCTCCTGCAGCGCTGTCCATACCCACTGCAGTGGCCAAATTCTCTCCTTGTCAAGCACCCTATTAGGACCACAGGCGCGAGGCATTCACGTCTCTGCAGCCTGCATCCTTCATACACCGGCACCGCATCAGACGCTACTTCATTCATGAAAAGGCACGTCCATGCGCCTGCTCTAAAGCGTGACTAAACAAGGCGTTTTCAACCTCTCCTACGTGGCTACAGCCCCGTGGCCCATTAAGTACCTCTACGCTCCAGACTTCCCGTCCCGCCAGCAACGTCGCAATGTCGTCCTCAACGTTCCCAATCCCGCCCTCGTTGCTCGACAAGAACAAGAGCGACGACACAATATGGCCGCCCGTCAACTACGGTCCGGTTGATCAAAGCTACCTGAACTCGCAACCGGCGACAGCGCCATCCTTCACACCTCGTAATCTTTCACCTTACTCGCACGTGTACAGTGACTCGGTATCTCCTCCTCTCGATACACCTGCAGGATCATGGTCCGCTCTGAGCGAGCAGTTCTCTAGTGATTTCAACGACCAAGCCGATCCTCTACTTACATTCGACTTCGACTTCAACAGGGAACCTTGTTTGCCTGCTTTTCTCCAAAACTCTTCGGATGTTCCCGAGGATGGCAGCATCCCAAACGACCAGGTTGATTCAACACAATTTCAGCCCAAAGAATCCGGTTTGACCTCACCTCCGAGTCTCAATTTCGACGAGTCTCCAGCCCGCGCCTTATCGGCCAACATACACGAGGCTACAATATCTGAGAGCCAGACGTCATCTCATCATCACACGCGTGGTGTACAAAACCTGCAGGGCTACGCTTCTGACTACAAACACAGTCAATCTACACTTGACTTGAGCTCAAACTCGAACACAACGCTTGCTAGCGAAGAAGACACGGCATCAAACACGGCACTCAAGCCAAGCCCTAGGGTCACCGTGTCCATGTGGGGAAGGGACCCATCTCAAGAACGCGGCAAGCTACCGGAAACTGTCAAAAGCGCGTCCGCTGAGCGATTCGTCGCCATGAACGCCGGTAATAGCTTCAACTCTGACTTACATCAGGAGTCATATGCTGGCATGGATGGCCTTGAGTATTGGGCTGCTGGCAATGCCGCTAGGCCTGGAGGTTGGGATCCTCACAGTCGACCGCTTGATGAGGCTGCTTCTGTCAACGACATAGATGCGCTGCGAAGAATTGCAGAGCGTAACGTCGATGTGGACGAATGGATCACAATACTCTCCGAGAGTCAACTGCCCCCTGACCACCCTCCTCCTCCACCACCACCCTTTCTTGCCTCGGATAACGAGAGCGATGGTGTCGATCCACGGGATTTACCACTGGGTGATCGCACAGAGAACAAATTCCTGCCTGAGCAGACCTACTATATGGAGGGAAACGGTCCTCTAAAAGAAGACGATCGAAATTTGATGCGGCAGCCCCGCGCGTGGACAGATGCGCCGACGATACATCCAATCACTAAAGAAGGTGCAGAACGTCAACAACCTGAAACCTCGCAGGCTGCAATTGCGCGCTTTGATCAAATGTGCCAGGACAATGGCTCCGTGCTGTCGAGGGCTGCTACATGGGGCACCCGTCGTCGAAGTTTACCCAGTATCACCGACATGGAAGGCATCACTAGTGGCAACTTTCTAAAGAAGCTTTCAATCACTCGAGAAAGAAAACCAAGCATCATACTCAAAGGAGTTCGTGGGCTCATGGGGAAACCCAATGGCCCACCGAAGCGCAACCTCACAGCTCCAGAATGTGAGATTACAGGCGAAAAAGACGTCCAAGCCCCAATGCAATCTCGCAGTACATTCCAACTGAGGTCCCGTACTGGCAGTTGGGCGAGGAAGCCACCGCCATCTCTGAACACCGCTCTTCTTACTATAACGAGCACTGCTACTGCTATACCACAACACACAAGGACCGGCTCTATCGGCACGGTGACCTCGCCAAAGAGCCCCTTCCTGCAGGTGCGGAACCCGTTAAGACGACCCAGGAGTAAGTCCGAACTCACCAAGGCCACTGCAACGGATGAAGAGCCTCACTCAAACTTAGCGGAACTGTGGAAACGGAGTGGCGGCCCGCCTGTGGCGCAATGGCGCACAAAACCTGTAGTTCCCGACTTCGACGACGAGGACGAAGACGAGGAAGACGGCCCTGACGATGGTGATCTAAGGGCTGGAAGCAGCAGCATCATTGATGCCGTTACGCCCAATATTTCTGGCTTTAAGGAGCAAATACTCAAATTGAACCCTAGTCTGGCGGAGCACAACACGTTCCTTGTCGATCGTATTGCTTACCAACAGGTTGTACGTTATAAGCTATTGCTGGGCAACCGAATCAGACATCTTAAGCAGCTCACCTCTCACAGCTGTCTCTCTCGGCACCTGTGCATCGCTTCAGGTGGCTCAACGGTCTATTACGACACAAATGGAGAGACTCGCGGTGTCGGATCCTTAGCCATAACGCATGAAAAGGACGAAGGAGCGGTGACGCAAGTAGAGGGCGCAATCGTAGCCGAGAGCTTCCCTCATGACATTCCCATGCCACCTGCGACTTCTTTGCCAGCCGAGTTCGAATGCCAACTTTGCTACTCAACCAAAAAGATTATCAAGCCATCGGACTGGACCAAACACGTGCATGAAGATGTGCAGCCCTTTACTTGCACTTGGGACCGATGCCGAGAGCCCAAGATATTCAAACGAAAGGCGGACTGGGTGCGACACGAAAATGAGGGTCATCGTGTAAGTTACTCCCTCAACCCCTGATACTTCGTGTTGACGCATGTCTTCTAACTGGGATTTCCAGCACCTGGAGT
Source organism: Coniella vitis (assembly GCA_011317545.1). Taxonomy (NCBI): domain Eukaryota; kingdom Fungi; phylum Ascomycota; class Sordariomycetes; order Diaporthales; family Schizoparmaceae; genus Coniella; species Coniella vitis. The sequence continues at coordinate 1,890,401 of WUJK01000003.1, forward strand.
GGTGGACGTGTGATGTCGAAGACTGCCGACACACTTGTTACCGCAGAGACAATTTTCTCCAGCACCTTGTTCGAGAGCACAAATTTCTTGAGCCAAAGGTGAAAACGAAGGCGGCCTTGAAGCGAGCCGGCGCACAAGATCCCACATGGCAGAAAGTCGAGAAATGCCACAAGGAAACAACGGCAAGGCCACAGGATGAGCCCTGTCGTTTTTGCGGCAAGACCCTTCCGACATGGAAGAAGCTGACAGTTCACTTGGCTAAACACATGGAGGCCTTGAGCCTACCCATCTTGCGATTGGTAGCTCAGAGGGAGCTCCATGCTGATACCATCGTCAGCCCTGTGCAGGATCCACCTCCAAGGACGTTCCCTCCGGTCAAGCAATATATGCAGCAACCCTTCAGTGTGTCATCTGCTCCTGTTCAACCGTCAGCAGCGACGACGAGTGTATCCTCGGCCGTGCTGGATTGTCCAAACCCCCAGCTGTCTTATACCTACAACACCTCATCCAACTTTTCAACATACTACGACCCTACACTGCACGATCTGCAGCAGTCCAGTAGCGTTAATCTCGGGCTTTCCTCTGGCTTCCCGTACTCATCTGCGTACCAAGAATTACCCTTGACGACAAGCTCGTACATGCCAAACTCAGCGTACATGACTGCACCGCCATCTGTAGAACCCTTCCCAGCCTATATCAACGCGCTTGGTCTGCAGGATGAGTGCGTAACCCAGCTCTACGACATGTCAGCCGCTCCCACTCCCAGCGCGGGAGTTGACCAACAGCAGTATCGGTCACAAGGATCATCTCCACCTTATGTTCGGTCTCCCCACCCAGGTCAAGGAGGATTCTTCCATCAACAGCGATGATGAGTGACCTCTTTGGGATCTGCATTCCAATACAATTATTTTTCGCTTTCAAACTTTTAGATACCCTTATATCCTACAGGCTGATTGTTTGAACGAGTCATGCGGATATCACTCGGCAGTGGTTTTTTAACATGTTCAGCACGTGATTTTTGGGCGGCGGCGTTCCTCCAAAGAGGCCTCCGTCTCTTTTTTTTTTGCAGCAGCAGTTTCTCGGTAGACAAAGACGATAATCGTCTACATGAGCTTAATGTGTTACGAAGTGTGGGAAGACAGACGGCTGAAGTCTAGCACGACGTGGTCTTATCGTTAAAACAGTGGACAACATTATTCACAAATGGTCAGCGTATGCAACGAGTCCGTATATGTCATGCATCTTAATACATTAATATTTTTATCTGAGCATCTTTGTCTTTTCTTTCCTATCTTGCGGTTGTTTTCCCGTGATCATTCTCTTTGCGAAATGCATAGCTAGAATGCTGTCTTCTCGGTGTCAGGCAAAACGCTCTTCTCCTGGGCAAATTGTTTTGTGCACACGCATACGGATGCGCGTATAATCTACACATGTACATAGTACGTACATTTGTATTTCCATGGACAAGGAGACCCAGACGCAAACACCCCCCATCGGGTGTCGTCAGTTTACGCTTCACAAATGAGCAGACTCCAGCAAACACATGCTTGTATAAAAGAAATGTGGCAAAGTGAAATAGATGGTCCTTTTGGAATAAAAAGAATTGAAGCTGAACAGCGATGCATCATCAACGAGATTGATGAACAGGACCGAAGTATAGGTTGGGTTGTCATATACCATATACAGTAACCTCGACTATCATGGTATGGACCATGCATAATCATTATATAAAAAGAATTCCGAAACTATAGAGAATATATCGAACATGTAAAAGTAGTATTGTATAAGAATTGGGCTCACGTCCGCTCTTTTTTTCTTTCTGTGCCCCCTTGCTAGTCTATTACAAGTCATTTGAAAGTGACCCTGACGTCTACGTCCCATATAGAAAGCGAAGGGAGAGGAAGTAGCTGGGCGGACTTGGGGAGCGGGATATTTTATTATCACAATTTACATAGTATTCGTTTATTTACAGGCTGGAGGCACTGGATGGCTAAAAGTAGCCAGACCACCCACCCACTCTCAGGCTAGGACGCGCGCATGTCGTAGGCCCTGGGACGCAAGGACAAGGCAGGGCATTTTATTTCATGCTCATCAATCATAATGCTGCAATGCCTCGTGATGGCCCCGGTTTGAAAAATTTCGGAGAGCTCCACGTCATAATAACTGATGCGGTCCCCTGGCTCATCAGAGATACGAGCCTGTTTTCACCAGCCGGCAGGAAAAGCGCTTGTTACGGTTGTCGCAAGTCTATATGATCAAATACAAGGGTACATTCAGGTGTGGCAAGAAGACATCTACAAAAAACCCCACTGCATAGAAATATCAGGGCCAAGGGTAAAAGAAGCTTTTTGATCGTCTAATTCTGGACCATGATTTTCCAAGGGCCTTTTTTTTTTGTTGTTGTTGTTGTCTCTCGGTGATAGTCATCTGTAGTTTTCTGCAGACCTGATCACACAGTCCAGAAGTCTCGTTGCTGCTTGATATTCGCTGGAGAGTGGCTGTGGAGAGAGCAAGAAGAGAAGGCAGCGGGAAAAAGGGGGTGGCTCTGATGGTGCGAGCCAGAGACCCTGGTCCTAGCACCTGGGAAACTTCAGGAACCCAGACCCTGCCATTGGACGGTACCAACGCTTCCCCCCTCAAGAAGCCTGGGAGTAGCCTCGCTTATGCTGACCACGGGGTTTTCTTTAGCTTGCTCCGATCTCTTCAGGGTCGCTATGTTATGTAGGGTGACTCCGTGCGGGTTCGGCGCGGGTGGACGGTGGGCTTGGTCGATTGATTGACTGACTGAGCGACTGACTGACCCATTGATGACTGCAAAAGGCGTAAGCAGTGCCGACGCATGAATGAGGGAAGGGGGCAGGTTCAGGGGTGGGAGGCCGCTGGGAGGAGAAGGAGGAGACGACGAAGAGGAAAAAAGAGGAAGAGGAAGAGCAAAGCTGAGATTCGTGAAGAACAAGCCTTGTGAAACAAAAAGCAAGCTGGCGAAAAAGTAAGAGCGAAAAGAGAAAAGACATGTTCTTCTTCTGGTCTCGTTGTTACGAGTACTTTTCCTTGCGCTTGTCAACTGGGGATTGTTTTTGGTGAACCCGCATGTCACGCTTTCGCAAGCCGCTGCCAGTGTTTCGACGCAGCTACTGCAAGGACGGCCCCTCTCAAAGACGTTTCACAAAAAGTACTAAACAGTAAGTACTAAAGGTAGTGCAGTACTTGTTAGCTCTGCTTCTGCTGCTGCTGGAGGCTGATTGGGGGCTGCTGGAGCCCTGGTGCGTGCAAAACCGACCGGCTGCATGGGCTGTTACTGGCCGTGAGGCATCTTGGGCACCTGGGGGCGGCGTTTCACCGGGGCGTCGAGATAGAGGGCTCCGCCCCTGAGCAGTGGTACATAGTACTTAGTACATAGCACTACTTTAGTATGTACAAGTGGGTAGGTGGGGCGTCGTGGGCGTCTGGACTTGTGGTGGGGTCAGGGGCGGGTCTCTGACTCTTTCTTGATCTTCTGGTTTGCAGCACTCAATAGGCGCACTCGAGGCACAGCCAGCAAGCTGTGTCCGTGTTTCTCCTTAGCACAGCTGGACATGGCGCAGCAGGCAATCGCCCGCGGAACATATTTTACCGTTTTTTCTTTCTTCTTCGTCTGTCCATTTTTTCTCGGACGACCGGCCACAGGAGAGTGGCTAGTGGGACGGGGACGAAGCCCTGGGCGATCAAACTGGTGGAGCCGTTCATCTCAAGAAGCGTGGCAGCGCTCTCACGACCACCAGAGAGAAGACCGCGGCGAATAAGAGAGAAGGTGCACTTGACGAGGTTGATGAGTGGGCCGGGCCGTGTTGCACCCCGGCCCCGGCTGGTCCCCGCTGCGACTGCCACTGCACACGTTTGCCTGCAACCGCGCCTGCCCTGTTCTCTAGCGATTGATTGACTGCTTGATTGCCAGAGGTTGAGACCTTGCCGCCTGTTCCTCCATCCCACCTGTATGGTTGGTACTACTTCAACATAGTACTTTGTACTACGTACTACATAATATACTATGTTATCTATGTTGCTGCTCGATGTACCCAAGTACCCAAGCATCCAGAAACCCCAGTACCTAAACACCTCCTTACTGCAAGTACCGCGTATATCCTGCGAAGATACTGCCCATTAACCCATGCATATATACACTGCGATATTCAGGCCAAAATGAGGAATCCAGACGCGGGACTAACAAGAAAAAACAGAGGACACTTGGAGCAGCATGACGACCGTCGCCACTAATAAGCAATTCACGGTCAGCATGTCGGCTCTGTATTCGTACCCAGTACACGCAAGCTCGAGCCAGGCTAGGCCAGCCAGCACACCACGGGCCCAGGGGCAGTCCAAGGGGCATCCACGACAGCCGGCAGGTGCTGGGCGCTGGTGCATTGAGGCTATACTAGGTTTGTACCATGTACTATGTGGCGCATCGCTGTGCAGGAGGAGGAGCCTGGCAGCCCCATCTCGCCAATGAGACGTCAATTTCTCGCATCGTCCAGGGGAGACACGCAGCACGATGTCTGCTCCAGTGCATAGTATCCTACGTGCTCGAGGGCCCCACACCTCATCCTCTCTGCGTCTCGTCCCCTTTCCCCCTTCGTGTGGTGGCCTCTCCTGTCACCTCTGCTGTTTCCTCCCGTTCCAGCCACTAAACTCTCTCATCTTCTCGCCCAATTCCTCCCAAGCCCTCTTTCTTCCTGGCATCCCGTCTCTTTTCTGGAGTCTGCGCTTGGTCTGGCACGATTGTCCTCACAGCCGCCGTCGGTTGCTGTTGGGATTTGACAACCACTCCCTCCTGACTCTGTACGCTCGTTTCACCACTCTGCCTGTCTCTTGCTGTGCTTCGCCTCGCTGGCTCTCTTGGACCCCTGGTTTATGACTCGTCCTGCCCAGCTTCTCGTCTTCAGTCCGCTCGCTCCAGACCTAGACTCTGTTGTTCTTGTTCTGGCCCCAGCATTGCTCTCACCACCACCAACCTAGGAACAGCCGATCTGTCTCTCGGACCGCCCCCAAGCGCTGGTCTTCAGTCTTGTCAGCCCAAAAGGCAGGGTCCCGGGGCCTTGACTTGGATTTCAGCTCGATTCTTGGCCATCGCCGCCGAAGTTTCTGGTTCCCGGCCAACCTACCTGCTTTCCCTACTCTTCTTTTCCTTCCTGCCGACTGGTATCGACTGCTTCTTTCCAACACAGGCACAGTCTCTGCTAGACAGCTCAGACTCCAACATAGCCGCTTTTAATCACGCCCTGCCCGGGACGAGACCCTTACGCCGACGCATTGTTGCATTTCTTCTGCATTTCCATCTGGATTCCGATATACCCAATAGAACACACGCGGCAGAGCAAGGAAAGCGGAACAAGGAAGATTCACATTGGCGATTTGCAAGACTGGAAAGGAAAAAACTGATAACAGCCTACTGAGAAGATTTACAAGCACGAGGGTTGCACAACACCGTTTCTTGGTGAAACGTTACCCGCCAATTGGATTGCTCCGAAGCACTTCTGAATTACTTTTCCCCCTTTCGATATACTACCTAGATTGGGCTCCTCAACAGTCCCTTCTCCAAACAATGGCCAGGAGTACGATATGGCGAGCTGCAGTCGCTGCTGCAGCTCTAGCAAAGGGCGTCTTCGCAGCAGACGTCCTTTCGACTTCGGGATTCACAAATTGCGAGACAAACTCCTCAATCCGAGTCAACAATGTGGACATCTCATATGACAAGAGTTCCATGACTGTCACCTTTGACGTTTCAGGAACCAGCAGCATCGAGCAAAATGTCACTGCGCAGCTGAACGTCACTGCTTACGGTTACAACGTCTACTCGGATTCTTTCAACCCATGCGAAAGCAGCACCTACGTCGCCGAGCTGTGTCCTGGTAAGTGCTCGCCCCTTTCCAAATAGCCCTGTTATTCTTGTGTGCTGACAGTGCAAAAAAGTACCTGCCGGCACATTTTCAGCAAGCGGCACCCAGAACATCTCGTCGGCATATGCTAGCGAAATCCCGTCAATAGCCTTCAGCATTCCTGATATCGCAGCCTCGGCTACATTGGAGCTCAAGTCTTTGAACACCGGGGAGGATGTCGGGTGTATTGACTCTCAAATTTCCAACGGAAAAACTACTGCTGTCTCTGCCGTCTCATATTCTGCAGCCGCCATTGCAGGCGTTGCATTGGTCATGGGTGGTTTCACGGCCGTCAGCTCAGCCCTGGCTGGGAGCGGAAGTGCCTCGTCTGGCGCGAGTGCTAGCCCTAGCTTCGTGGAGGTCATGACTTGGTTCCAGGGCATGGCTATGAATGGCATGTCTTCTGTCGGTCTTCCTTCGGTTTACCGCCAGTTTTCCAAGAACTTTGCCTTTTCCGTCGGCCTCATCAACTTTGAAAAGATGCAACTCGCGATTGACAACTTCCGTGCCGCGACTGGTGGCAACACCACCGACGATAGCGTTCAATATCTGTCAAACGCGACCCTGGTTTTCGCCGATGGGTCTATGGAAACATTAGGCAGTAGCAAGGCCAAGCGTGCTATGGCTGAGTTTTATGACTTTGTCGCCAGGGAGATCACGACCAGCATCAACACGACTGAGACATCGACCAACAGCACCTCGGACAGCGCCACCAGCAGCATCACGGAAACTGTCAAGGGTATCAAGGCCTATGTTGAGGATCTCAGCATCCCGGACGCCAACACTTTCATGACCGTGCTCCTGATTGTCGCTTGTGTCATGGCTGCCATTATTCTCATCATTCTGTTCATCAAGGTCGTCCTCGAGGGCTGGGCGCTGTTTGGAAAGCTGCCCAAGGGCCTGACGGGCTTCCGCGAGCACTACTGGGTCACAATGGGTCGTCTGCTCACGCAGCTCATCATGCTCCTGTACAGCACCTGGGTTCTGTATTGCATGTATCAGTTTATCCAGGGTGACTCGTGGGCTGCTAAGCTTCTGGCTGGATTGACACTGGCCCTCTTCACTGGTGTGCTTGCTTTCTTCGCTTGGAAGGTCTCGAGCACGGCTAAGAAGCTCCGCGAGACCGAGGGAGACGCCAGTGGCTTGTACGAGAAGAAGGACCTGTGGATCAAGTACAAACTGTTTTACGACAACTACAAGAAGTCCTACTGGTGGATTTTCATTCCCGTCATCTGCTACATGTTTGCCAAGGGTGTCGTCATGGCCGCTGGTGACAACCACCCAATGGGGCAAAGCATTGCCCAATTTATTGTCGAGAGTCTGATGCTTGGTGTCCTTATCTGGAACCGGCCGTTTGAGCGCAAGTCTGGCAACGTCATCAACATAACGATCCAGGTTGTTCGTATCCTCTCCGTTATCTGCATCTTTATTTTTGTCGACGAGCTTGGCGTTTCAGAGACAACTAAGAGCGTTCTTGGCTATGTTCTCCTTGTTATCCAGGCTGCTCTGACAGGTACACTTGCCATTTTGATCGTTTGGAATGCCATCAACTCCATTTTCAAGGAAAACCCCCACCGCAAGCGCAGAAAGGAAATGGGTAAGTCTGCTGCAATTTCTTTTTGGAACATTGCCCAAAAGATGCATCATCATGCTAACAATAAATCCGCAGAGAAAATGCGCGATCTCGACACGCTTACGCCTCTGGATGCTCGCAACTCCCTACTTCTCGATCGCAAGGTGTCGAACCAAGACTCCGACACCTTCTCCTTGGCCAAGACAAACGTCGACGTCAAGGAAACCAGCTACCAGCCTCTTGTGCATCACGCAGCACCACCAGGTCTTGTCAACGACGAGTACGGCCACTCATCGCCTGCTCCGTACGATAATGGTTATGGTCACTATGCTTCTGCGAGCGGTGGCTATGATAGTCGACTAGCCGGTGGCCGTACCCAAGGCTACTACTAGTGGAAGGAAATGGCAGGGGGCGCGGCGCGTCACCCACCCCTACGGAGCGGCGCGTGGTGCACATGATTGTGCTTGAAAGTTATTTTTCTTATGTTGTTTATATCCAGTACGGGCTCAATCACTCCCGTTTGACTTGTCTTCTTTGTTTTAAATCAGTTCCTTCGTCACACAAACCCACGATTGCGATGAATGTGTCAACTTTGTTCTTATTCTGGGGGAAGCATCCTGACCACCAAATACACATCTCTAACCGGGAGCATTTGATCTGGCGCTTATATATTGCGGTAGTCTCAAAAATCGGAGAGAATGGGAAGAGGAGTTTAGCCTTTTGATATCATGTCGGGAGGGTTAGTAGAGAGATATATACCAAGGGCAGAGGGATGTGTGTGTGTGAAATCACAGGATCTGCACACAATCTTGGGTTAGCATTGCAGTACCTTTTCTTCTACAACTTAAAACGTCCTCATACCAGATCCCTGTGTCGTCATTCTTGGCTGAAATTGAGATGAGTTGGTACAAAATCCTAACAAATTGAAAAGAAGTACATATATATACCTTACAAAGATGCTTCTTACGGAAACCAGCTTAAGTATGATGACCACCTAGGTAATACCTTGACCGCGTCAAATAAATAAATAGTAAAGGCAGTACTGCAGTTCACTAAAGACAAGATAAGTACGTGATGTTGTCAACCCGTTGTAGCACAACATTTTAAGATATGGTATGAGAGCACCTCATCCAAAATCGTTTCTGCCCAGACAATGATTGAGTTACTTCAACATCTATGGTACCACAATCATCGTTTCAAACTTCCCCATGTTCCCCTCTTTCTCTTTCTCTTCTGAGAGGAAAAAATGAAATCATTGTCTTGTTGTTTTTTGTTTCTCGTATCTCTGTCTTTTCTTCAACCACCTACGTAATCGTATACCGTCCACTAGCCGGCGCACGACTCTCTGCATCCGCCGCAGCAATTGTTCCCTCCTTGAGCAACCGCGTAAGCTCCGTCAACGCATTGCTGACAACCACCTCGGTATCGCCTTCAATAAGAATATACAATTTCGGTTCCTGGCCCTGCGCGGGTTCTTTACCAGCAGGGTAGAAGTTACCCTTGGTGGTAATCGACGTGCCCGTCGCTTCGAGAATCTTGGCCACATTGGTGCGGTTCGTGACGGCCCAGCGCGCCTTTTGCGGGAAGTCGTTGATTTCCAGCGTCGCGTGGAAGGCACCTGCGTCGGGACCTTTGTTATCGATCGGCTGGCCGGGACGTAGCTGGCCTGCACGCGCAAGACGCGCATTGATGTCGTTGACGGCTTGCGCGGCCTTGTCGAGCGCACCGCCCTTGGCAGGTGCTGCAGCGCTGCCTGGCTTGACACTGCCGTCTGCGCCACCAGCAGTCGAGGAGGAAGGTTTGCCGTTTTCTTCGACGGCGGCAGCAGCGGCGGCCTTTGCTGCTTCGCGCGAGACAATGGCCGAGGCAGCAGAGAGGATGGCGGTGGCGGCTTTGTTTTTCTTTTCGTCGTCAGCGGGCGTGGCTTCTTCCTTTTCATCGTCTTCTTCGCCTTCAGCCTTGTGCGTCTTGCGCTCGCGCAGGCGTGCCGCTTCACGCTCCTTGTCGAGCCGCTCAAGACCTTTGCCTCCAAAGCCGGACTGGTCCTTTGCTTTGCCGGCTTTGACCTTTTCCCGCCAGGCTTTGCGCATCTGATCAAGGCGCTCGGGCACGGGCTGGCCGCTCTGCTCAAGGGCTCTAGCGATACCGGGCGCGCAATTCTCTTGCTCCTCTGTTATAAAGGTGACTGCTGTACCTGTGTTGCCTGCTCGGCCTGTACGACCTGCTCGGTGGACATAATCTTCCAAGTGATTGGGAGCATCGTAGTTGACGACGAGCTTGAGCTGCTTGACGTCAAGACCACGTGCTGCTACCGACGTGGCCACCATGACGGGGCAAACACCGCTTTTGAAGTCTGCAATTGTGGAGTCTCGATCAACCTGGTCTTTGCCACCGTGGATAGACATGCAGCCGTAGCCCTTGCGCAGCAGCTCACGAAGCAAGTCGTCGGCCTTTTCCTGGCGTTCAACGAAGATGAGGGCACGGACATCGTCGTCATCCTTGTAGAGATCACCAAGGAGTTCTAGCAGGCGCAGGAACTTGTCCTTTTCGTCTCGAATTTCCACAATTTGCGTGATCTCGGGAGCGACCACGCTCTTGCCTCCAACAGTAATTTCGACGGGATTCTTGAGAACCTTTTTGACCAAGGCGTCAATGATGCGAGGCATGGTCGCAGAAAAGAGTACAGTCTGGCGATCGGGTCGTACATTAGCAAAGATCTTCATCACTTGAGGCTCGAAACCCATATCGAACATGCGGTCGGCCTCATCCAGTACAATGTACGTTGTGCGCTTGAGATTGACTACTCGACCCTGGTTGGCTGCCAGGAGATCAATGAAACGACCGGTGGTGGCGACGACAATCTCGGCTCCAGCTTTAAGCTGAGCAATCTGATCCTTGATGGGAGGCCCGCCATAAGCACAAACACCACGCAGGTTCAGGGCTGAGAGGAAGGGCTTGCAGTCACGGAAAATCTGCGTTGCGAGTTCTCTTGTCGGCGTGAGAATGAGGCCAATGGGTCCATCGTCATTAACGGGCTCCTGATCCTTGATATGGCGAAACATGGGGAGCAAGAAAGCCATGGTCTTTCCGGAACCCGTCTTTGCGACACCAATGACATCTCGGCCAGACATGATGACGGGTAAAGCCTGCATCTGGATGGGTGTCGGCTTCTCATAGCCCAAGTTGTCAATAACATTGAGCAAAGGCTGCGTCAAGCCGCAGTGCGACCATTTTTGTACCGGCTTCGGCACATCTTTTCCAGAGACCTTGATGCCGTCCAGGTCCAGCCGAAGTTCCTGGACTTCTGCCTCAGTCATTTGACTGAGCTCGTATGGCTCGAACCAGAAGTTCTTGCGAATGGGGTTGAGCTCAATCTTGCTGTAGTCGATGGTGGGTATATCCTTCTTCTTCTTCTTGGCGGCAATAGCGAGAATAGAGCCAGGATTGTCCTCGACCTTGTCCATGTAGTCGAACTCGTCGTCTGAAAAGTAAACCTCGGGTTCCTTTTCTGGCGTAGCCATTGTCTTGTTGCGACCCGTTGACTTCCTAATGGCCGGCTGCTCCACTAGCTCTCCCATGAAGGCATCCAGGGGATCGACGTCTTCATCGAGATCCATGGTGTCGGGCTCCGCTTCAACTACCGCTGTAGCTGATGGAGCAGACTGAGCTTCCTCACCATTGGTTTCTGTGATGGGAGGCTTGTCCTTGGCTTCTTCATCCACCTGCATTGCCATACTCTGTTGCAGGATTCTTTCCTCACGTCGCTCATGGGCTGCGCGAGCAGCCGCTGCGGCCTCTTCCTCTGTTCCCGCAAAATTGTCACCATCCGAATCGGACTCGTCTTCTTCGTTAGCAAAGGGCGCAGCATCTGCTTCTTCCAAAGACATGTCAGGAAGTTTTGCTAACTTTCTCTTCGAAGTTTCCTCATCGTCCAACACCAGCTTCCGCTTGGCGGCTGGCTTATCGCCTTCAGCACCAGTCTTCTGGAAACCAAACTTGTTGATTGCACTGCCGGTACGTAGAGCAGATGCTGTTATGGCGTTGTTAGCACGGTTAATGTAGAATTTGGAGGTCTTGGACGATGATGTAGACTCACCTGTTGAATCAGCCATCCTGACTGGTTTGGCAGATGTTGTGGGTGCGCCTGGGATATCTCCTAAAGCGGTCGTAGAGTGATGGCGAGCCGTGGACTTTTTCGCAATGGCTTTGGGATCAAATTTGCCTGCATATGCCACAGTCGGAGAGTCTTCCTGTGTGTGTTGCGGCGTGCTTGGCGAGGCAATAGCCGAGGTGGCAAGTGGTGAGGCTATGGCGGTTTGGGCGCCGCTAGCTCTGCCATCCATCTCTGCGAGGAGCTTTCGTGTGCTGCTGGCATCGATGTCTTTGGTGGCCTGTTTGGAGGTGAGGGTCTTCTTTTTCCAAGCCTCAAGTTTAGCAAGTCGTTCGGCTTGTTTATCACTCGGCGTTTGAGCTTGGATTTGTGTAGACTTAGCGGCCTGTAAAGTTGAAAAAAAAATAGATTAGCACAACACAACAAGGATAAGGTTTGCGAAAGAGAAACTTAGCAATGTCGAGCAACGCACTTCAGCTTCTTTTGGGATAGTCTTGCTAGCAGATGTTGAGCCACGTTGGCGAGCATCGTCAATCCGGCTGCGAGATGCTGTCGAGTCTACCGTTCCCTCGCGGCGGGAGCGAGCCGGAGACTCGTCCCTTCGAGGACGAGCATCACGTCGCCGTGGCGGAGATCTCTCCCTGGAGCGCCGTCTGTCGCGGTAGGAGCCCCCATCTCTTCGACCGCTTCTCGAGTAGTCATCATCTCGATCTCGCCTGTCGATAGAACGGTCCCTGCGCCGGTGAGAATCTCGGTCCCTGTCGTACGAGTCTCGATATCGGTCTGGGCTGCGACTGCGACGGCGATCTCGAGTGGCGTCCCTCCGGTGGTCACGATCCCGGTCACGGTCACGGTCCCGATCTCGTGCCCGATCTCGTTCGCGGTCCCGGTCCCGGTCGCGTCTGTCGTCAAAGCGGCTTCCTCGACTTCCTGCAGGAGATGGTGAGCGCGATGTTCTGTGGCGAGCCATCTTCGAAAGTGTCTCTCTTCTTTGTTGGCTCAGCACGGTGAGTATCAGTACATTAAAGAGTCTCCTTTGGTCTGATTCAACCCGGACGAGTCAGGAGCGAGCGTGCGCAGCACAGCGCAAGCGCGGCGCAGGAGAGTGTGTGGCTCAAGTCTTTGGGAGACGGAGCCGCTGACAGCCCCGATCGATCAGGACTACGCCAGCCAGCACAACGCGGTGAAGGAAGCTGCACGATGCGCCAACGTCGAAGATGGCTGAAGCGGCAGGGCGACACGCAGGCGCCGATAAGTGAATCTTGTAATGATAAGAAGGCTGCCTTTGGGCTGTGACTGGGTGGCGGTGCAAGAGGGACGTCAAAAGCTCGACGAGGTTTGGTGACAGGGTGAGTAACAGGGTAGACGAGGCTAGACGGGCGGCTAGGCGCCAAGTGGGGCCCAAACGGGGACCGGGGACTTGCAGCTTCTCGCGTTTAGCCTGGCCAATGCAATGATCCGTCGACAATACTATGGTACCTAGGCTACACAGTGTTCTGTACATGTATACACTGTTTTAGTATACTATGTACATAGCATAAGTACATGTCATTCCCTGAGTTCTAGGTAACATACAGGGTCCCTGTTCCAGATTTTGCCCACCACGCTGTCCAGATATCACGACAAGAAGTACTATGTAGCTACATTAGCAATCCAAGACTGGTCTGGGAATCGAAACCCCGCACGAGACCGGCAAGATTCACGATTCCCGGTGCTGTGCTTAGCATACCAATCCTTCCATCTTCATGCCGTCCACCCCCAAGTCCCGAGCTCAGTCGGGGCTTACCGTAGGAAGGGCAGCTAACAGCCTCGGAGAGGAGGGCCAAAGAAGGCCTACCACGGCCCGCCATGCCATCTCTCCGTGAAGGCTCGGAGGCAAGCTTGCAAGATTGCGTGTCGCTCGACTGAGACGCTCAAAGGTACACAAGGGTCACAGGACAATAGGCTACGTGCAGGTCATTTGGGACCTTCCCTTGGGAGGAGGAGAGTAGTACATGCTTCTAAAGACATTGCGGCAGTTAGTCGCAATTACATAGCAGAGTCCAAGATATCCCTCCTTCTATGAACCCACACTACGATGCCTGCAACTATATACCATCTCGCTACACTGCGCCTATAAATACCATTTATATCACTTGTCCATCGCCGTCCTTTCTCACCATTGCACCAACTCCTCCATACCAGATATACCTCCTCACAGATCCCCATATCAAACCCACAATGGCCGTTTCCAAGCCTCTCCATATCGGCGTCTTCCTGCCCAGCCCAGCAGGTATGGCAATGGGCTCCCAACTCCTGTATGTGTTGCTTCCTGGGACAGCCCTCTGGACCCAAATTAACTTAAAGGCCCCATCCTCTACAAACCCTCGTTGCTGATTCCACCCCATCCTCACTTGCATCGCCTGACAGTGACTTGGCCTCCGTCGACTTCTTCTGGAGTCTATCGCGCCCATACCTCGAGGCCATCTCGTACATGCTGCCCTCTCCAAAATTCATCACCAATGCTCCGGATGTCACCATCTCGTACATTGGTGCCGCCGGTCCAGCGGGCACTCTGGTGTCACTCAGCGCTAGCCTCAAGATCCAGCTCACAAACCACTTCTCCGACGCGGCTGTGGCACCAGGCTCTCTGGACATTGTCCATGTGCCAGGTCCTGATCCAAAAGAACAGTGTATGGTTTTCTTCTTTGTTTCTTCTGATCTTCCATGCCCTTGACCACCTCCGGGTGCTTTCCTGCTTGCTCGCTCGCCACCAATCTCGCTTCGACTAAAACAGTCTTTGTCCCACTTCCACCACCATAGGGAGCGAAGAGGCACTTGCCTGGCTAAAGTCCCACGCCGACCACCCAGGCGTCGACATTCTCAGCGTCTGCACCGGCATCTACGTCTGCGGGGAAGCCGGCTTGCTGGTGAACAAAGAGGTGTGTGGACCTATGGGTCTCCAGCAAGACCTCGGCGTGCGCTTTGAGGCGCAAAAGGCTCGCTGGGTCGGTGACTCGTTTAGGTGGACTCGAGATGGCAATCTTTGGAGCAGCGGTGAGCTTTTCTATTCGTTCTTTTTTCCTTTTCTTCTTTTACGTATTCCTCCTCCGCTACCCCCCTCCCCCTTTTCTTGCTTGCTGGTCCAGTTTGAGCGTCCAATTATTAGCTTTTAGGACATGTTTCGGGGCCGATATTGGTCTTTGCTTTCATAACATACCTTCTTCATCACTGCGGTAGTGCGAAAGGTATATAAATAGGGCGCAACTTGGAAGCTAACGGATCGCTGACAATGACATTGACGCATAGGTGGCGTCACCAACGGAAATGATCTGGTTGTTGCATATTGCAAAGAGAGTGGCCGTTTTGACGCGGAAACTGTCGAGCTTATGAGCGTTGTGTTTAACATGGGTGATCGTGCTAAGAAACTTCAGTAGCTTGTCTTGATTTCTTACTCCCAAGATTGGCGCGATGGAACTCTTCCTGAGAAAACAGACCCGGGCAGTGGAGCCCAGTATCCGTCATTCCATGCCGTCAAACTACCGGGACTCTCTGCTGCAGTACACATACTTCTCATTTGCGCGCGAGCTAGTACTCTAATGACTACGCTCAAAATGTAACCAAAAAGATCCAACAAGTATTCCCCGTTTCAACCAATGAATTCAGTTGTCAGCAATGCCTCCCACGGTTGTCTTGTTTCCCATACCCTCTCCATAAGCGCTCTGGCCTTGTCGACCTGTCGAAATCCGCTCCGCCGCATGCTGTCCATACGCTCCCTCACCAGCATCCGCTGCTCCTCATCAGTGGTTTCGCATGCCGCAGTGAAAAGTGGAAATAACATGCTTGCTTCAGCCTTACCCCCAATTGGAACGGTATTGAGACAAGAGAGGATTTTGAGCACGGCGGTTTGAATGTCAGCATGTAAAGGCGGGCGCTGGAGGACGCGCCGGTGCAGATGCACTAATCCGGCCCAATGATGGGCTTCATTCATCGCCGTGATTTCCCGTCGCTCCCAGTGCGCAACGCTGCCCGAGGCGTGAAGGTGTTTGCAGGGCTGCGGAGCCCGAGATATAGAGTCCATGATGTTCTCTTCGAGAGCCCACGCTCGCTGCAGCAAGTCGTTGGGTGGTTGCCAGGTGGCAGCCGCGATACCAGTATTGTTCGCGTGGGCGGTGTCACATTCTTTGGCCAGCTCGGCCACCTGTGCGAGCAAGTAGACGCCACGCGTGGTTATTCCCATGATACAGTCAATCTCGTCCCACTCCTCCTCGTACTCGTCTTGCTGGTACTCGAGAATCCACTTTGTTGAACTCTCGCCCCGACCGCCGCTGAGTGAGCCCAGTACATCCAGATACGCAAGCCAACTCCAGAGGAACGCTCGCACTTGATCTTCTTCCTTCCATTCGCGCGTCCACCGTATCCCATCCTTGCGCGAGTTGATGAGCTCACGTGCAAGACCCAGATGTCGCTGCCAGGGAATGGCCACCCCGAAAGCCGTGGGACTCACAATCTCGAGCGATGCCAGCATGATTCCCGTTGCAACGTTTTCATTCGAGATTGATTGACTAGGGTCATTGAGGGCATTCCGTAAGGCCGGAAAGATATCCTGGACCCAATGCGCAATGCGGGTTGCTGGCTCAGGGTGTCCGAGTAAATGAGCACGATGTGAAGCTGGAAGATTCTGTCAGTCATCAGAGTTAAGAACCAGAAATGACCCCAAAGATAGGCTGGGACCAGCTGTTGTTTCCTTATTACACTTACCTGCGTATGCAAGCATAAGACTGAGAAGTTTGTCGTTCTTCACAGCCATCTGAGGAAGCACATGCCGATAAGGGTTGGATTGTTCATCGTCGTGCGGAACAAGGGCCTTGGCTGTGTAATTCATGAAGTGGTGGAAATAGAGAAGGTTCATCGGATTACCAAGTAACTTCGTAGGTAAAGGTTCCAAGTCGCGCGGGATGCGCACCTGTAATGGCTGTTCGTACAAACCTTTTCGCGCATCTAAATTGTTCGTGCCTTCACTGGCACTCGGGCTGTTTCCAGTGTTGTGGATATTGTGGTCGTTTTCAGACTGCATGTTACCCATTTGCAAATCTAATATCCCGTGAGCGTCATCATTTGGACCTAGATCCAGATCGGGGAAACCCGGGTCGAGGCCATAGTACATGGCGACATCTGACAGACAAAGGTTTTTCTTTGCGTTCACCGTTCTTTGAGATGGTGGAGCGTAGTGCACTGGTCCTGCTGGACCAGGAGGCCCGGATAAGAGCGAGCTGACAGACATTCTGTGTGCATCTGGGGATGAGAATGCCGTCTGTCTGGATCCGGGAGCGCGTATAATCCCATCCTCACTATATGGAGACGATGCTGCTGGTGTCAAGGGAGAATCGGCGGACCCGGTAGAGGCAACAGTAGCATTAGCTGGGAGCAGCCCTGGAGAGCTTGCAACCCCTGGTGGGTTGTCAGTGGCTGTCACTCGAGGTACTACTTGCGGCTTTCCATGGGGCGCATCTAGGTCGACGCTGTATTTCAACCTCTTGGATGGCCGTTGTCGAGCAGCTCCAGCCTGGCTTGCGTCGACGAAGCCCCTTGCTTTCGCATTACTTGGGGGGCGAGGCAAAGAGAAAATAGGGCTGGCCAAGTCAGGTGAGCGCAGGGGCGTTTCGCCTCCGTCCTCTGGATTGCTGATTGATAACAGCCCATTGAATATCACTGGTCTATGAATGGTCTGCACCGAAGTCGTGGCCGGGGGTTCTGAGCGCGGAATGGTGGTGTCTTCGCTTGTGTTGGGGGTGGCCACGGAGAGAGGGGAACGGTGATCTTCTGTGGCGCGTGATGAGTTGCTTCGAGCATCGGACGGCCGGCGGGGAGGCGGAAGTGAGCTTGACGATGATTCTGACGGGCTGTGGGACAATATAGTTTCGAAGCCCGGATTCTTCTTCTTACGGCCTTCCCAGTTGAGGCGGATGCTGTAATCGCAAGCCTCACGGGTCCTTTGGCAGCTATTGTATGGTCAGGCCGGCGATCTCGGGAATGTAATCTTGCTTGCACCCGCAAAGGCTGGATGGATAATGCAGCGACAGAGGACGGACAGGGTCGGTTGCATGTCCAGATAGACAAGCAGGCGATGCAGCCGCTACTTCGCTTGAAGAACCGCCAGGAGGCCAAGCAGTGGTTTAATCAATCAAGATGGGAAAGAGGTTGGCAAGATTACTTTACGCATGTTGGCCGGTTTTCGTCGCATTTAACTTTCCTGGCCTTGCAATTCCTGTTTGTTGCGTTAGCATGCCTATCACGTCTCGTAGCCATGCCCCAAGATTGCTTGTTATTTGGCGGTTACTCTTGGCTACTCACCAGCACCCATTTCTGCTCCTTTTCTTTGGCTCTGGCGCCCCAGGACGCTTAGGTCGAGGCATTGCCTCTGAGCTGAGCTGAGCTGGCCGTGCAGTCTTTGAGCCTGGCCGGCTGCGGACGACCTCGCGTGGGTGCTTGCTGGACCAATAGGAGCGAGGCTGTTGAGGATATGCCTATAATCCACTCACTGGTTGTCGGTACAAGCCAGCACCACTCTGCGAAAAGAGTCTGTGGGGTCTCTCTTCTATAGCGCGTCGACGAAGGTGGGAAGCGAGCGCGACGTTGGGTGTATAGAATTAGATAATGGAATAAGACTCGGCTGTCAGCGGAGATGCAGCGCTCGTTCAACAGATGAGGCTCAGTGCTCCGAGGATTATAGGGCTTCGGCAACAGACTTGAGAAGCCAAGATCCAGCAGTGTAGGCGATCAGACAGAGATAATCCTCCAAGAGCTTCACCCGCAGATAGGATAGGGATTAAGCCACGCACAAATTCAAGCCTTGTCGGAGAGAAACGCGCCCCTAGACGTTTGCTGTGTTGTTGCAATGAGAAAGCATTAGCCACAGCCTTAGAGGAAAGCAACGCAACGCCGGCCCCAAGCAGGCGCAAGTCACCAAATCGGCAGTGGGGTCTACAGCTGATAAGGCTAACCACCTGCATCCATAGGATAGAGATTACCTTAGGTACTTAGGTACTTGCACACATACTTGACCTAGTAACACATTGAGGGACCTGCAAGCACACCTGGCGCTTTCTCACTCATGATCAGCGCTAACCCGATACGACTTTTGCTGCCGGTCGCACCTGCTGCACCGCGCGACTCAGCGCTGGCCGTGCTTGATTGCTTGGGATGAGCTCTGATTTGCGACGTCGGCTGACCTAGGGACGCGGTGACTTCCATTCACGTCTTTGCTAGGGCTGGACCGGTATTGTACTTGTCATAGTGCTCTGTCAATTGATCTACAGCTCGCCTCGCCTCCATTGCCCCTGCTGCCCCATCTTTGAAGGCCGTGTAGCTGTTTGACTTGAGATGAAAGACGATTTGGGAATGGCTGCCACGACCAAGCACGCTGCGCGGCAGGGCGCAAGGGCAGCTATACGATATCAATATTGAGAATCTTGATATCCTCTTCGGGGCGTTCCTTATGGGTTCGCGCATTTTCAATCTTGTGCACCACATCCAGACCCTGCACCGCGCGCCCAAAGATTGTGTGTTTGTTATCCAACCAAGGCTGGATCCCTTCACGTCAGCGTTCTGTCGTCGCAAATGGTGCGCATGGTGGCACTTCAGCAAGAGGCTCTTACCGTTTTCTCGGTTGTAATAAAGAATTGGCTTCCGTTAGTATTAGGCCCGGCGTTGGCCATGCTGATCGTGTACGGCTTGTCGTGTTTAAGGCTGCTGAATTCGTCTTCAAACTCTCTGCCCCAGATACTCTCCCCTCCAGTTCCGTCGCCCAGCGGGTCACCACACTGAATCATGAACTTGCGGATAACCCGATGGAAAATGGTGTTGTTGTAGTACCCTCTTTTGGAGTGTGTGACGAAATTCTCAACTGCTTTGGGAGCAGCGTCTGGAAACAAGCGAATGTGAATGTCACCGTATGTCGTATGTATCACCGCTGCTGTGCCTGTTTCTGCCTTCTTCTCTTGTTCTTTCTTAATTCTCTTCGTGTCCTGTGTCGGTCTTTCATTTTGTATGTCTCTCGAAGATTTGGATATCTCCTCGTCATGGGTAAACATGTAAAACCTTACTTTGTTGACACCAGTAGCGAAAAGAATTGGATCTCTCGTCTCTGATTCCTCAAGCAAAGGATTGCTTGACGCGGCCATTGCCACAGTTGTGACTCCCTTCTTCTGTGGCGCGCCCTGGTAGATAGCCAAGTTAAGGGCGCGAAATGGCTCATCTTTGCCGTACACTCTGACGACCTGGTTGGTGTACGTATTGATCACCTTAATGCCTGAGATTGAACCATACATGATAAAATGGCCTGACTCGTCGAATACCACATTGGCCATGTTCCGAAGCGATGGCGATTCCAGCTCTCGTTCGACAGCAAGTCGTCTTCCGAATTCGACGGGGTCGAGCTTCTGAAGGGCTGTCCCTGCCTGTTGCATTTCCTCGACAACCTGGAGAGACTCGTCGTACGTTCTGTGCATCTTTCCTGTTGCAAATTCGAAAACCCTGATCTTACGATCCGGCATGGACATTGTAGCAAACTGCTTCCCAGATGGTGATATAGTAAGCGATGTTGGTACCGACTTGGATTTCTTAAAGTCAAACAGGTTTGTTGAGCTCTTGAACTGAAAAACGTTGTCTGGCTTCTCGTAGTTTGCACTAGGACTCCAATACTCAACCATGCCCTTCTCATCGGTTGATATCACGCAGTCGTAAGCATCGTTAAACGCTATGATGCTGACTGGGTTCATGTGCAGTTTCCTGACGGTTTGTATAGGTTCTCGCTTTTCTCCTCTGCCATCATATATGTGAATCGCCGGGCTGCTGTCGTCCGAGACAGCGAGAAGCGGCAGACTCGCTCCCTTTTTATGAATCCAGCAGACACTTCGTGGCACGTACTCCAGCGGTAGCATGGCCAGCAAGTCGAAGGTGACCACGTCAAATATCTTGACACTCTTGTCCATGCCTGCTGTTGCGAAGCTGCGTCCATCGGCACTCACTGATACAGCGCGGACTTCACCCTGGTGCGCGCGGAATTCCTTGACGAATTCTATGCCCTCGGCCACCTTTTTCCAGAACTTGGCCACACCGTCGGCGGATGTCGTGATGAGGAAATCGGTGCCAGCAGGCGTCATGGTGATGAAGGACAGCTGCTCCTTGTGCATGAGCGATTTGGAATAACG
This sequence comes from Coniella vitis, assembly GCA_011317545.1. Lineage (NCBI taxonomy): Eukaryota > Fungi > Ascomycota > Sordariomycetes > Diaporthales > Schizoparmaceae > Coniella > Coniella vitis. Next base: position 1,911,188 of record WUJK01000003.1, read on the forward strand.
TGTGGATTTCGGCAGCGCTGAGATGTAGAGTTTCTCGAATGGTAGGACACGACGCTTCTTCTTGGGGGCAGCCGCAGAGGGGAGCTGAGGTCCCATATCGTCGGAAGACGAGTCATCTGTCGGGAGACAATTGTAAGCTTATTTTCAAGGGAAAGAAAGGGAGAGAGAAAAGAGGAAGACTTGTGCGGGACGTACTATCATCTTCAAATTCGGCGCGGTCCCGTTTCTGGGACTTCTCTTCGTTTACTTCGCCTTGTTCCATATCTGCAACTGAATGCTGGATCTCATGGGATCTAGAAACCAGGAGCCTTTTGTCCACCTGCAAAGGCTCGCTGGGGCCCTCGCGGTGAGACAATTCGCCCATGACCGGTGCTTTCTTGGATTTGAAAAGATGAGAAGGAAGCAAGCAAGGTAGAGAATGAGGCACTGTACGTTGGGAGCCACTTTCCATCCCACGTTCTTTCCAAACGAGAACTCCCAGATGTTGCGCGGCGGCAAAGCAACGCGTTCTTATCGATAAGGCTCAGTGTACCGTTGCTATGTACTTGGGTAATCGTATGTAGTAGTATGTGTTTGTCTGCCGGAGCTCAGCTATGTACAAGTACACTGTCCATGGCATGTACCGGCCTGGAAAATCACGGTACCTGAACGGATACGTCTGCCCAGGTACTTACGCCGCATGATATAAACGGCCACGGGAGTACTTCAACTTCATATCCACTAAGGTTCTCCTGACTATTCTAGCATCATAGGGCAGCAAATCGCTCTCTGTCTATTGACCGTTCGCTACGCTACGTGTACATAGTAGGTGTCATGTCAAGTCACCATCGGCATGATCCGGGCTCAACGGAGAATTCGAAACATGCGAAGAATGTCAACGTCACTGGTGCTCGATCGATTTTAACTAACTGTCGACACGTCAAAGTGGCCCGCCATTTCACCTAGGTTTTCCTGTGAAAGTTGGAAGTCAAACTACAACAACCAAAAAAAAAATACCCTTCAAGCGTGGCCGCTTCAATTTGCTCTTCTGAATCTTCTGTTTAAGACCCAAGTCCCTGCTCTGTCTGTACCCAACTTTGCCTTGCGATCCGTGGCCAAATGGCGAGTACCAAGCATCCTCTGCAAAGGCTGGCCTCACCAGCACGATCAGTCTCGGCCATTGTCCACCTTCTTGGGATAGCTTCTTTTACAGCATCCTTTCAATGGCTTTTCAAGTACCCCAACCCTCAACAGGAGCAATTCGGCGGTAATTTTCCCTCTGCCTAGTTTGCTGGGTCCCTTGATAAAGCGGGACTAGATGACCGCGATCTATATTTTGTTTGAGATGTTGACGCCGTTTCCTCACGATAGGCAGCTTTCAATTCCTTACTATCATTGGATTGGCCTTGGCACTCACCAGTATGGTCCTCGGGTTCCTAGCAGACCTGACACTGAACAAGGCTCTTTTCCGTGCCAAGAACATTGTGTCTGTCTGCGCAACACCGTTGGAGGTGTTAATTAGCATACTGTACTGGGGCATAAGTCTGATTGACAAGAGACTCTTGTTTCCGGAGGAGCTGCAACTACCATTGATCCCTGACATAGGGTTTCACGCCATGCCAGCTATTATGCTGGCTTTGGACCTACTGCTCTTTAGTCCGCCTTGGACAATTAAGTTCCAGGGTGCAGTAATGCTTAGCACTGTGATTGCCTTTGCCTACTGGGCCTGGATCGAGTATTGCTTTACATACAACCATTCGTCAGTGACAGCGCCTATGCGACTATACGATGATGCGAGAATTGGCTGACACCTACCTGTTCAGTTATCCATACCCGATCTTCACGGTCCTCAGCACGCCTCAGCGGGTTGCGCTGTTTGCCGGCTCAGGCTTCACCTGCGCCTTGAGTACAATGGGTCTCAAGTGGCTGTACGGCAAAATCAACGCCATTGAGAAGCTACAAAGAGAAGCAGCCAACCCGGTCAAGATGGATTAGACATGCCTGGGGCGAGAGTATGACTACAGATTGAAGCCGCTCTTTGGGTTTATTCAGATCTACCGTACCTTCGCTGGCGGACGGCATACTGAGTAGCTGCTATTGCAAGCCATAGTGGCTCGCCGTTCTTTGTCTACTTTCGAACGACCAGCAACATGCTGAACACACAAGAAATACCTATTATGTACTCCTAGGTAGCTGGAACATAGACCGTGACGGGTACTATATAGGAGAAGAAATGGTGTACTTATAGTACATGATACTATTACTATAGATGTAGTATGGTTGTGTACATTGTACATTTTGACATGTGGAATGGAAAAGTTTTCGGGAGCTCGGGTTGACAGCATTTGAATGCGTAAAACAGCCAGTTTTACATATTGCTTAGCGGGCCGGTTTTGATGGGGTGACATCTGGGTGGGTGGCATGGGAGGGACGTATACTATGTACACTGACATAGTACTATGTAATGGCGGCACCGGCCGTCTGTGACTCAAACCCTTGCTGCACAAGCACAAGAGGCAGACTGGCAGAATAAAAAAGCAAAGGAATGAGCATACGTCAATTCGCGAGCGGCCCCTCCAACTTTGTGCGAATTAGTCCCCTACCTTCAAGTCTATTCACAATCGCCACGTTCTCTCCCGATTCCCTTTCTTGAAAGGCCTTGTTACTTCATTCATTCCCATTCCTTGTTGTGAGCAACTGAGAAAAGTCCGTTGCACCATCTTTTGGCACTCTCTACCTTTGCGGCATTGATCGCGCGTGACAATGTCGGTACGTTACTTGCAGCCCCACCGAGCTTCATGTACAGCGGAGACCGCTTCCTAGAGGCTCTTCTGCTGACTCAACTCGACCTACTGCAGTCCTTCTACATTGAGAACAAGAACGTCGGCAACAAGACCGACAGCGAAGATTGGAGAAGTATGTTGGGACACCTATTTGCCTTACTTCCATCGCTGGTGCTGACAACAGACGACTTTCTCAGTTCGTGGCTACAACCCGCTCACGCCGCCTGACCTGCTCCAACATGAGATTCCACAGACCACAGCATCGAAGCGAACCGTTGTCGACAGTCGCAATGAGGTCGCCGCCGTGGTGCAAGGCGTAGACAAGAAGGAGCGACTTCTCGTCATTATTGGGCCATGCTCGATACACGATCCGAAAGCTGCGCTCGAGTACTGCGACATGTTGCTAAAGGAGAAGGAAAAACACAAGGACGAGCTGTTGATTGTGATGCGCTCTTACCTCGAGAAACCGCGAACGACTGTTGGCTGGAAAGGTCTTATCAACGATCCGGATATCGACAACAGCTTCAACATCAACAAGGGTCTGCGCCTCTCGCGACAGCTCTTCGTCGATCTGACTTCAAAGGGCATGCCCATTGCTAGCGAGATGTTGGACACTATCTCACCTCAGTTTCTGGCAGATGTCCTGTCATGCGGAGCGGTTGGTGCTAGAACAACAGAGAGTCAATTGCACAGAGAACTAGCAAGTGGCCTGTCGTTCCCTGTCGGCTTCAAGAACGGAACAGATGGCTCACTGAGTGTTGCAATCGATGCCATAGGAGCTGTCAGACACCCTCACCACTTCCTTTCGGTCACCAAGCCCGGTGTCGTGGCTATTGTTGGTACTGTTGGCAATGACGATTGCTTCGTGATCTTGCGGGGCGGCACCAAAGGCACAAATTACGATGCAAAGAGCATTGCGGAGGCCAAGGCAGCGTTGCAAAAGGCAGGAGTTCGGGATAGGTTGATGGTGGATTGCAGTCACGGAAATTCGCTGAAGAACCACAAGAACCAACCCAAGGTTGCTGCTACGCTGGCAGAGCAAATCGAAAAGGGTGAAACCAGCATTATGGGAGTTATGATCGAGAGCAATATCAACGAGGGTAAGTCTGCCACCTCCTATTCACATCCACTTGTCGCTAATTTTGCAATCAGGCAGTCAAAAGGTTCCCAAAGAGGGCAAAGAGGGTCTGCAGTACGGTGTGAGCATCACTGATGCTTGCATTGGTTGGCAAGACACCGAGTCCGTCCTGGATCTCCTCGCACAGGCTGTGAAGAAGAGAAGGGCAGTGCTTAGTCAAAATGGTGCAAAGGAAGGTAGTGCCTAGGTCGTACACCTCCCACTTCGTCCTCGGTCAGATGACCCCAAGATCAAGTCAGTTTTATGACTTGCGAGCTAGAGAAGAGTTGTCATATCTTACATTTGCAGTCTTACTTCTTGGCTGGATAAAACCGTGCAGGAGAACTGAAATCAAAACAAGCTAGCGTGATTTTCTTTCGAAACCTTTGCTTGAAAGCAGTTGCCAAATTCCGAATGTCATCTCCAGCAGCATCTCCCTGTATGGGTTCCTAGAGAGACACATCTAATCGGCCGCAGTGTCCTGATTGTAGCATGCAACTGCACATTACCTTCCAAAGACATCATTTAGTTCCTTGTCCTTTGTTGTAGAGACAGGCTGAGAAAAAATTTGTAAACTGTCGATAATTCTGTCTCCATCAGATTGGAATGACCCAGCCATTCGCTTATGGCATGGAGGTTTGCCTGCCAGGCTGCCAAGGCCTGCCGGGGCCGGCGGGAGGGCATATGCGTGGCTTTTGGCCCCTGCTGAGTCAGTAGGCTAAATTAGAGATAGCGCCGCTCTGATTGGTTGGACCAGCAGGTCGGAACTGGCCGGGATTCGAACAACTTTGAAGGAAGCTTGCTGCTGGAACCTCACCAACGTTACCGTCTCTAGCACCTTTTGACGTCCTCCTGCCAGGCATTGGGAGCCGTATCCACCTCAGTCAACACCTTGCGACACCGATTGATCCTGAGCAGTAGATTGCTCAAGATGTTTGCCCGGTCCAGCCTGCGCTCGATGCGCGCCGCCGCCGGGGCAAGAAATGGCGCCATCAACTTCGCCAAGGTACGAGCCAATTTGTCCCTCACTGCCGTCGCTGGTCAAGGAGTATGGGAACCGGGTGGAGACAGATACTGCCCGATGTCTTGTTCATGACTTGATACTTCCTCACAGACGGTATCGCGGTTGGTGTATGAAAGCTAACGCCTGCATTCTTCCTCATCTGTAGCGCGCCGCATCCACATCAACCAACGCGAATGCCGCCCAGAGCCGCGGCCTCAACGTTGCTGCTGCCGCCTCGACTGCTGTGGCTGCCAGCTCTATCGCCTGGTACTACCACCTCTATGGATCGGAGGCTCACGCCATGACGCCTGCTGAAGAAGGGTAAGCCGAACTTGATTGGGAGTTACACGACGCAAAGGACAATTGATGCCTGGATCCTTCTTTCGGAGCTTCCGTGGGCCGTATGCGGAGAATGATGACGGCATATGGGGCTCAATGGAGGACAACCATAATCAAAACATATGGCTAATCTATTATCTTTACAGACTTCATGCCACTAGCTACCCTTGGGTGCATCAGCAGTGGTTCAAGACCTTCGACCACCAGGCGTGAGTATAGCCGAATCGGTTGTGTTCTGGCCATGCGCGCTAATCTTTGCTAGTCTCCGTCGTGGTTTCCAAGTCTACCAGGAAGTTTGCGCTTCTTGCCACTCTCTTAGCAGAGTCCCGTACCGAGCTCTGGTTGGAACCATCCTAACTGTCGACGAGGCCAAGGCCATTGCCGAGGAGAACGAGTACGACAACGAGCCCAACGACCAGGGCGAGATCGAGAAGCGTCCGGGAAAGCTTTCCGACTACCTCCCTGCCCCCTACAAGAACGACGAGGCTGCTCGGTTCGCCAACAATGGTGCCCTGCCCCCAGATCTGTCTCTGATCGTCAAGGCCCGTCACGGTGGCTGCAACTACATCTTCTCCCTGCTGACTGGCTACCCTGAGGAGCCCCCAGCTGGTGCCACCGTCGGTGCTGGTCTGAACTTCAACCCCTACTTTCCCGGAACCGGTATCGCCATGGCTCGTGTCCTCTATGACGGTCTTGTTGAGTACGAGGATGAAACCCCCGCGACGACGTCGCAGATGGCCAAGGACGTTGTCGAGTTCCTCAACTGGGCTGCTGAGCCTGAGATGGACCAACGCAAGAAGTACGGTATGCAGGTGCTGATTGTATCCTCGGTGCTCTTTGCTGCGAGCGTCTGGGTCAAGAAGTACAAGTGGGCTTGGCTCAAGACCCGGAAGATTGCTTACGATCCACCCACCAACACCACTACGCGGCACTAAATTGCGACAGCACAAGGGAGGGCTGGCATTTTCAGTCTACGAGTCCAGCGGAGCAGGGAGTCAAGAGGAGGCCGAACGTATGAAGATGATCAAGCCTAGATTCACACCAGATTCCAGCGTCACTCGCATCGACGAAGTAGAAAAAAGCGGAAGGAAGATTGGACCGGAGTAATCTCAAGTGTTAGTAGAGTGTACATCAAACTTTCAGGTCTCAAATGCAACTTTTTTTTTGTGTGTGTGTTTCTTTGCGAGTTAGGCGGAATCAGCCGTACGGTGGATGCGATGTCATGCTATGCTCACGCCGCATTTAGGAAAGTATAGCTTATGTGTAGGGAGTGAACCGAGGATGCAAAAAAAAAAAAAAAAAAAAAAAAAAAAAAACGAATCTGCAACTACGACATACATACATAGTAGTACATGCGTGCGTCGCACTTCTATTGGTGGTGGTGGTACCGTTGTGTTGCGTCTCGAGCAGGGTCACCTGCAGCAGAATGGCAAAAACTTTGTACATACAGCCAGCTGTCCACGTCCCATCCAAAATAAACCACCACGTGCATCTGCATCATCGTCATCTTCATCATAATACAATTCAAGGCAACCAGAAAAAGCGGAGCCGGCTGAGAGATCCGAACCCAAATAATTCTGTTTGCGCATATGTTAACGAAGAAGAGAAATCTATGTAGTCATGATATTTCAAAGTCAGCTGTCTGTCTGTCTGCCCATTCCAATAGCGGTAGACTCACTAGGTTCAAAGCATGAGAACGTTCCAGATACGGGGTAAACAGTTTGTTAGCGGCGCTGCTGTGCTGCTGCTGCGGGGAGGGCGGGAGCGCCTGGTTGGCAAACGACCGCCCGCAAGACGCGCCTATATCCACACAAGGTTTTCGATCGTCACCGGGCTAGCCTGGCGCAGCCTGCCTCACCCGGGTAGGCACGCAGGCAAGGCAGGGTACGTACCTTTTAGAGCCGGGCGGCCCGTGCGACACGGGCAGTGACTACATGCCCAAAATGCCACAACGCCCACGTCCACGCTTTAGTGTCCAACATCCCAACAATCGCACTTGGCACCTTTCACCAGCCGTCAACACAGCCAATTCACCGAACCGACAGCCAATTCAATGATACTACTGCACGTCCTCTCATCCAATTTCACTTTGAACTATGGGCCACTGAAGCAGGCTGTTTGAGGCGATATCGGGGCCGTGGATATGGAAAACGCAGACACGTACGACGCGCTTCGGTCCGCGGGCGACGAGAAGGTGACGCCATGGCCCGAACTGCTCCCCCAAATCCTGGACGACGAGGCAAGCAAGCAGCTTGATGATGCCCTGTCCAGTGTCCAGTCATCAAAGGAGCCTTCTGCAACGCCTTCAAAGCCCAGCCCTGCCTCCATGGAGGGGTACAAACGCCGCTTCCAGCACTTCCTTTCAGTCCTCAAGGAAATGCAAAAGAAAGACACCACCACCACCACCACCACCAAGAACAGCAACAACGGCAACAACGACAACAACGACAACAGCAGCATCAAGGAACCTCCACTGGCTCTTCTCATACAAACACTCAACCAGCTTATGCCCACTCTGCCACCTACCCCAGATGGTGAAGATGGCGATCCCAAAGACCTACTTCATCCTCCCCCAGCTTTGCCTGAGAAAGACCTCAGGCTCATGTTCATTGCAATGGGCGCCGCCGGCTATCCACGCGAGATGATCAGGACTGCCTACAATTCCACCAGCTTGGCCGGCACTGAGAACTTTGACTCACTCATGAACAGTGGCACAGCACTTGGGGCGAAGCACCCATGCCCGGACCGTGCCGCGGCCAACCCTATCAGCGCCGCCGACCATCATGCAGAGAGAATCAAGCGTGAGCAGCAGATCATGGCTCTCCAGCAAAGTTTGGCGGCAGCGGCACCAGAAGATAGCCAATTGCAGGCGGCCTACCGCCTGCAGGACTACGCACACCAATCATCCTTTACTTCAGCGACTTTCCCAACCCACGATCACACTCATCTTCAGTTCGGAATGCCTTCTCACTTTGGACAACAGGCCGCCGTGAATCACTACATTGTTCCCGCATCGCTGGCTCAATCTACTTCTACGGCTAATGGGGACCTCGGTCTTGTTTCGGCTATTTCACCCGCAGCCCTGGTTCCAAACAATGCCAACTCTGCCAGTGTTGAACAGAACAACGGTCTCCCGTCGCCCATTACGCAAACATCCTCAAACCATTCCGAGGCGCCGTCGCCACCCAGTATGGGCGGTGGAGCAGAGGTGATCTGCCCCCTCCACGATAACGAGGGAAGGCCCTGCGGTAAACGATGCAGTGGTGCTAAACCCTACCGCTCGATACAGGAGCATATACGGCGTGCCCATCCAGATCGTTACATTGCTGGGTTGCCGGCAAATGAGGAGAGCTTCCAGTCAATGGTCAATACCGAGGGCGTCATTTGTCCTATTCCCCGCGCTGATGGAACTGCATGCGGGACGCGTTGTACGGGCTCGAAGCCGTTTCGCTCCATTCAAGATCATATCCGGGATCTCCACCCTGAGCACTTCGTGCCTGCTCTTCCCGCTAATGAGGCAAGCTTTCGCATAAGTAAGTGTCATGTCTCTCACAAGTCTCTCTCCATTCGGGCCTGGGTTACCACACTTGGCCTTGTTTGTCATGGCAGTTTCTCAGCCAAGCGGGGAAACGTATCATGAAGCGGCCTAGGCCGTGGTGCTGCTTAAGATAGGAGGCTGTTCACCTTATTGACAGGTTGGATCCTTGCTAACGACATGTGACATCCAAGTGGTTGAGAAACCGGAGACCATCTCATGTCCCTTGCTGATGCCGGACGGGTCTGTCTGCACCAAACGCTGCTTTGGCGATAAACGATACCGTTCGATACAGGAGCACATCAGGCGAGCACATCCTGAGCGGTACATCTCCGGACTCTCTGCCAACGAGGAGAGCTTCTTGCGGATGACTAATGGTCTTGCCACGGCGAAGCCTGTTAGCCAACAGAATGTGGCTTCAGCTGCAGCCCCCGTTGGCGGTGATCTTGTCCGGCAAGACTCGAGTCACAGTTCTCAAGGCCAGAAGCAAGCCGAGTTGAGCCCTGCGCGGCCAGGAAGGGCTGATTCACTGACTGAGGCTTTTGAAGCATCCACATTGATATCTAGCCAGCCCGATCTTAGTCCATCATTTGAACAGCAAGTGTGGTCTGCCCCAGTACAGACTGCAGGGACTGTGGCTCCAGAGATGTTGATGGCGAATGAACTCCAGCATGCGCCTACAGATTACACATCTTACTCTTTCAACCCACAGCCTTTGCAGCAGGTACCGGCTTTCCAGCAAGCCCACTTTCCAAACCCATCCTACAGCGCCATGTCACACACGACAGCATCTTTGCTAGACTCTGACCCGACGTTGAGCCGTGATCTTTTTGATTCGCAGCCCCTTCTAGGGGCGATGCAGACAGTCTACGGTAATAATGCTTTTTTCTTCGGTCTACAACACCAGGGTCAGCAGCACGTCGGGCTCCAGTCTTCTCAGCATGACGCTGCACACGTCGAGCAACAACTAATTGATTTTCAGGCATCGACGCAGGGCTCAAGCGATTGGCCAATGAGCAGCCATCAGGTGCCGACGCCAGAACCAAACGACAGATCATTTCAAGCCTGTAGCACATCTTCAAAGCGAAAAAGAGGTTCTCAGGGCGGTTTGTCGCAGAGTCCCACCGAAAAGCGCGCAAAGAACTCAGATTGATGGGGCAGGATGCTTAAAGGCATGGCCACCGAGTTTGGGAATGGATTGAAGGGCACAGTCGGAGTTGGATCTCTGGGTTGGGTTCGATATCATGGGACACGGGGTTGGTAACAGGAAAACAAAATGGGAGGTGGGCTGGCAATTCCACAAAAGGAGGGTTTTCTGGGATGGTGCAACGGCGTGGCATACTACAAAAGTGATATCGAATAGTGATCGCAACAATATTGTAATGCTGAAGGGGGATGTGCAGCTATGGCTCGTGTTGCAATTGCTTTCTGGTCGTCTTCCAGGACCAACCACGCTCTAGTGCAATTGAGGCTATCTGCGAGATTTCTGCGTGTTGATGAAAGAGACTGCACGGGGTGACTTAATGCGTAGTTAATAATTCAGCGACCATAGTCGTCGGAGGATCCAGGCCGCGTTTAATCTATGTAGGCAGTGATGTGGATGACTGATGCTGAAGAGGGATACAATTGCTATGTATTTCTATCGTACTGCGTCGATACTTGCTGGAGGCTACTTGAGGGAGTATGAACAGCCTCCAGATTGTATTCCTGCAAAGAAGAATCACGATCGATCGGGGACGGCGCCTTGTAAAGTAGTTGGCTACCTAAGCCGCCTCGATGGCCTCGCCAACATGGAATGTTCGTCGGAATGCTCTGTCGGCTTCTTTCAACGTCATGGTGAATATATGTATGCTGATGAGAGATTAGGACAGTGGGGTGATGCGGAGATACACCGCAGAACTTCAAGATGACGTCGTGATGCGCTTGGCCGTTGGGCGCTCATGGCGTCATGGATGAGGCAGGCGCGGCCGGCGCCCTTCCACACTGACATTTTGTAGATAAAGAAGCAAATCCACCGTCAAAAAAAATGGCACAAATCTTGAAACAAACAGAAAGCTTGCACGCCAGATTCTCATCGTTGCATTGCAAAACCCTCTGCATCGCGACACCGACTTACTACTTACCAACAACCTCGCCAAGAGATTTGACATCAACCACACCAAGATGGCTGAGTCCGATCAGTTCAAGCGGGGTGAGTTTTGGACGCAGCGCAGGCTGGTTGTATTATGGTAACACTAACATGGAAGTCTAGGACACAGCATTCCTGTGACCGACCAGAAGTTCCCTGGCAAGGAACACGACATGCCGGACCCTGACCCCCAGAGAACCTTTCTTCCGGGACCTAAGGAGGGAGAAAAGGTACCGTACCTAGCAGCCGGCAAGCTCAAGGGCAAGAAAGCTGTAATTACAGGTGGTGACTCGGGTATTGGCAGGGCTACTGCGCTGCTGTTTGCTGAAGAGGGCGCAGATGTCTTGATCGCATACCTACCCGACGAGGAGGAAGACGCGCAACAGACCAAGAAGAGTGTCGAGAGTCGCGGCCGCAAGTGCCATCTCTTCTCAACGGACCTTTCCAAACAGGATGGCTGCAAGAAACTTGCCGACGAGGCGGTCAAGATTTTCGATGGTCACATCGACATACTGTTCAACAATGCTGCTTTCCAGATGATGGTGGAGGACATCAAGGATCTCCCAGAGTAAGTGAAGATTGATTGCATGTCCTACACGAGCTCAGACCGTGGCTCAACTAACATGCTTGGACGCTTTCTAGGGACCAATGGGTGCATACTTTTAATACAAACATCCACAGCATGTTTTACCTGTCCAAATATCTTCTTCCTCACATGTCATATGGAAGCACCATCATCAACAACGCATCCATCAACGCTTACATTGGCCGGCCTGACCTCTTGGACTATACCTCCACCAAGGGTGCTATTGTCTCTTTCACCCGCGGCCTATCCAACCAATATCTCGGCCGTGGCATTCGTGTCAACGCCGTGGCTCCTGGGCCTGTCTGGACGCCTCTGATTCCGTCAACCATGAACGAAAAGGCACAAAAGGAGTTCACTTCGCCCATGGGACGACCAGCGCAGCCCAGTGAGATTGCAACCTGCGTGGTCTTTTTGGCAAGCGCGGACAGCAGCTGCATCAGCGGACAGACGATACACTGCAACGGTGGTGTTATCGTGAATGGCTAACGGGTTGGAATATGTACGGGGTGTTCCGGCCGGTGCTACAGCATGTCGCCGTCGGGTTGGCTTTGAGTCATGCATTCTCTTTCGGATGATTGTTCTGTTGGAGCGTTTGCTGAAAGACGAATAATTTAATTGCATTGTACCTGTCTGACTTTTGTGTCTCTTTGCGTGGAAGCATCATGGTGTGATAACACAATGTTTTTGTTCGTCAAATGGCCAAGTCTGCCTAAATATCCAAGAACAATGACCGAACTGTTCAAGTACTATTCTGCCAATTTGACATGTCGATTCTAAAACGAAGGTATTCATTAGGCATTCCTGGCTTCACAGGGCTGATGGCTGACGTATGACGGATGGCTGCAGTATGTTGGTACCCGCTGCCCTTTGGAATTTGGCTCCTGTTGGCCAGTCAAAACACCCCTACTAGTCCTGCTGTGCGCAGGGGCGAAACGCTCTGCCAATCCCGGAGCTTCAGCCTTGTTACCTGTGCACGGCTCGGTCTGGCCCTGGAGTTTGCTCGCTCACCTCTCACCGACGGCCTCTTCGCAAACAACGTCCCCTCCGACATCCTGTGCATCCGTGCTGGTGTGCAATACCTAGGCACTGTTGGCATAGTGCCCGTGACAGTTTGCGCGCAAGCTTGGAGCTGTACAGAAACTGCTCACAGCTTTCCCTTTCATCAACCGGTCCGGCAGCCTTGGAGCGCCAGGTCTTCTCTTCCTCTTTTCTGCACGCTTCCCGTTGCTCAAATCAGCCAGCTCGCATTCCTCACCCAGCACTAGAACATCGAGTGCATCGGATCGTTAAGCCACCGCGGGATTGCCAGTCCGCAAGGGTTTATCGGGTGCCAGATGACGGTGCATAATGATCTAAAGGCGGCGGTGGCTGGGGTGCAGGTCGTCCTCTTGGCGGCTCTCACTGTTCCCGCCGCTGTGCATTTGGGCGCCAGGACGAGGCTCCGGAAGGCGAGGGGCTACAGTACGGTGACAGGCTTCTACCAAGACCTGGACGGCGCAGCGACCGAAGAGTCCACTCAAGCATACTCTGACCTGCCTTCCCGGGTTGCCGCATGGCTCAGCTCCACTCTGGGCCTTGTAGCTGCAATTGTGGCTGCTGTGGTATCGCAGCAGCAGACAGAATCTCCAGCCGGAACGGGTTCCGCCATCTTTCGCTTCCTGGATACATGGACGGATGTTATTGCTTGGGTGGGTACTGCCTTGACGATAGAACCCCAACTCGTCTCATGATTCGCTGACCGGAAAGCATAGGGTTTCCTGTTCTTTCAATGCATCTTTCTGCCGCCTAGAGGCGATTACACGGCCAAATACCGTCTTGCAAACTGCGCGCTTGTCTGCTCCGTATTGACGTTTGCGTCTCTGCTCTACAGAGGCAGGCTTGGCGATCTGCTAGATACCTCTCGAGCGTCACATCACTTTGCTCAGGCATTATGTTGGGCTTTCCAGGTCGTTGCCACTCTCGTGGTCTTCTTTGCTCTGGGACTGATTCCTCGAAGACCTGATGTCTACCATAATGGAACCCTAGTCGACCAGCAATTCACAGTCTCGCTGCTATCCAAGGTCTCCTTTACATGGAATCGACTTGTCTTTGACATAGCAAAGCAGCGGCGGATAGAAATGGAAGACTTGCCTCAGCTCGACTACTTGAATCGATCCTCGAACCTACACCGTATGTTCAACGAGCAGAAGGTTGAGGGTCGCCTTTGGTGGAGGCTTCTCAAGTTCCATTGGGTCGAGTTGGCACAACAGTGGTGCTTAGTCTTCATCGATGCCACTCTGTCCTTGTTTCCGCAATACATGATGTACAACCTCCTCCAGAAGCTGGAACAAGCAAGTACACCAGAGTCTGGGTTATTGTCTAACATCGCATGGGTTTTTGCTCTGTTCCTCAGTCTTGTCCTGGATAACATCGTCGGTAGCGTTATGACTTGGTGGACTAATAGTCGGCTTGTCACGCCCATGTCTCTGGTTCTCCAGACCTTGGTATTCAACAAGGCCCTCAATGAGCACGAAACGGCGATGCCACCACCCAAGGCCGAAGACGAGAAACGCGATGGTGCAGATGCCGACAAGGTTGGGGACGGCAAGGGCAAGAAGAGCAAATCCGAGGTGAAGCCGAACGACCCCCAGAAGTTGAATGAAATTCGGCAGTCCGTCATCAACCATATGAAGCTGGACTCGAACCGGGTGACAATGTTTTGTACCTTCAATGTTGGTTCTCCTTGCTTGTGCCAAACGGGCGTGCCCTTTCGCCTTTCCTTTTCTCTTCTTCGTGATGCCTGATAAAGCTCTTCCTCCCTCTCCTTGATTGTGATTCTAACGCATACTAGTACTACCTCCCCGAAGCTATTGTTAAGCTTGTACTTGCTGGTGGCGCCCTCATTATTTTGCTCGGTTGGAAAGCCGTGGTTGCAGGCCTTGCTTCGGCAGCACTTGCCGCGCCTCTGAATTCGTGGATCTCCAAGAAATACGCCGCGGTCCAATTGCAAGTGTCCCATTGTGTTGTCACATTCGTGGTTGCTTTGACTCCCAATGATCAACTTCAACCTTGGCCTCATTCTAATTCATTTCATTTCTGATAGTGGCCTTATGAAATACCGAGATGGCAAGATCCACCATCTCACCGAGGCGCTGCAAGGCATGCGGCAAATCAAGTATTCTGCTCTTGAGAAGTATTGGGAAAACAGAATCATGGAAAGCCGAAAAGCTGAGCTGGGTCAATTCTGGAAAGCGTCTTTATTCATGTGCGCTGTCATACTTGCTGTCAATCTCGGCCCCCTCTTACTTGCTTGCGTTGCACAGTCCGTCTATGCATGGGAACAAGGCGGCAACATCAAGGCCTCTGTCATCTTCGCGTCGCTCGGCCTTTTTGACCAGCTCTCCTCGGCAACTGCGCTATTGCCCTTACTTCAGGTCTACATGATGGAGGCCTGGACGAGCTGTGTCAGACTTGAAAAGTATTTTAATCAGCCTGACAAGGAGCCTGTCTCCGTGCCGGGCGACGTAATAGCCCTTGAAGAGGCGACAGTGGCCTGGCCCCGAAAAGAGGACGCAGACGGAGAGAGCCCCCCTCAGCCTTTCGAGGCACGTTCCATGCTGCATGAGATCTCACTCCGCTTCCCTGGAGGCAAATTGTCCGTCATTGCCGGCAAAACCGGGTCTGGCAAGTCTTTGCTTTTGGCAGCTATCCTAGGTGAAGTGCAGCTCATCTCAGGATCTATCAGGGTGCCAACGCCGCCACCTGAGGAGGAATTCGACGGTGTCAGTTACATTCCCGAAAATAAGTGGCTCATACCTTCGCTCACAGCCTTTGTCTCCCAAACACCGTGGATTGAAACAGGAACGGTCCAAGATAACATTACTTTTGGCCTCCCGTTTGACGTGTCACGCTATCAAAAAGTCCTCCTTGCCTGTTCACTTGAGAAGGACGTTGAGCTTTTGGTTGACGGAGATCAGACTGAAGTTGGACCAAAAGGTGTCACTTTGAGTGGTGGTCAACGCTGGCGGATTGCGCTTGCAAGAGCACTGTATTCACGCGCAGGCATCCTTATTTTGGACGACGTGCTCTCTGCCGTCGATGCACACGTCGGCCGAATCATGGTTGACCGCGCATTGACTGGAGAGTTAGCAGACGGGCGGACCAGAATACTAGCTACGCATCATGCAGAGCTATGCCTGCCCAAGGCTAGTTATGTTGTCCGCCTTCATGAAGGCAGGGTCCAGAGTACCGAAGTCCTCAATTCCTCTGACGCAACTATCGCCGGCGCAAATGGTGCCAAAAGCTCTTCGGTTCAGGGCGCCAGCGACGCTCAAAGCACAGCCGGATCTCAAGGCCAAAGCTCTTCTGGACAGAGTACACTTGCTCAAGATGGCAAGGCTCTATCAGGCCAGCAAAAGTCCCAAGGCCAAGCTGATGAGGAGAAGCGCGAGAGTGGCCGCGTCAAGTGGAACGTCTACAAGACTTACCTCAAGGCTGGTAGGACCCCCTTCCTTTGGCTGGTTGTCTTACTATGCATTGCATCTGGCGGCCTTGCTGGCCTAGGCAGAGTTTGGAGCTTCAAGTCTCTCACTGAGAGTATTTCCACCGAGGAAGTACCGAACTCGACTCTCTTCTCTCCTCAACAACACCACCAGCTCTTCGTGCAGTCCTCCCATCATGAACTGCCCTACCTTGGAATTGAGCACTCCAATGTACCGTTCCACGCTGTGGTTGTCCAAGGGCATTCGGTTGCGTTCTGGATTGGGTTGTCGGTCCTTTTCTATATTTTGCAGCTCCTCGCAATGGTAAGTGGGACTTCGTCTTCAAGCCACCCAAATCCCGTTCTTTGTCAATCGTTGACTGGACCATACTTATTGATATTTGACCAGGTGTCACAATCTATAAGCATGACTGCTATCGGCTTGAAAACGTCTCAGGTCCTTTTCGAGAGAATGACACATGCTATCCTCAGGGCACCACTAAGCTGGGTTGATACCAATCCTTCGGGCCGAATCCTCAACCGCTTTACTACGGACGTGTTCATGGTCGATCGCCGCCTTCCAAGCGAGCTTGGAGGTTTTATGATGAGCATATTCTCATTGATAGTGACGATTACCGCGACTTTATCGGTTTCTGGCTATGTGATTATTGCCGGGGTTACTCTCCTACTTTTCTACGGGCGCATAGCCAATACTTATATTCATGTTGCGAGAGAGGTCAAGAGGATCAATGCCATCTCCAATTCACCCATATACGATCAGTTCAGCTCTGTCCTTTCTGGACTCTCAACGATTCGAGCATTCCAACGCACCACATTCTACATGAATCGCATGTAAGTTCCGATTCCCGTCTCCTGGCAACTATTGGTGATAATACTGAAGCTGACACCCTTACTCCAGGTATACGCTTATCGACAACTCCAACAAGGCTTCCTGGGCTCAAAGCTTGTCTAGTAGATGGATGAGCTTCAGGTTGTCAATGATTGGTGCTATTTTTGTTGCGGTTGTTGCCATGGTTGCCGTCAGTGGCCATGTCGATGCGTCTCTCGCCGGGTTCAGTCTCATTTTTGCACTGAGATACTCGTCAGGCCTTTCAAGTTTTCTGCAAAGCATGACTGCGATTGAACTAAGCTTCAATGCAGCGGAGCGTGTGGTCGAGTACGCTGAAATTGAGACGGAGCCACAGGACGGTAAAGACGCTCCAGCTGCATGGCCAACCGAGGGTCGGATTGAGGTTGATGATCTATCTGTCGCCTACAAAGAGACCTTACCACCGGTCCTGAAGAGCCTCAACTTTACGGTTAATCCTGGAGAGCGCATTGGAATCATTGGCCGTACAGGCGCCGGAAAGAGCACTCTGGCTTCCATCTTCTTTCGACTACTAAAGCCACGAACAGGCTCCGTTCGGATTGACAACATCGACATCGCTGAATTAAAGCTGACGCATTTACGGAGCCGCCTTGCCATCATTCCTCAAGATCCGTTCCTATTCTCTGGATCTTTGCGTTCGAATCTGGATATGGAGGGTGTTCGAGACGATGATGAGATACAAACAACGCTTCAGCGCGTACACCTTGCAAAGCCACAGCCATCGAGTCCCGGAACCCCTGTCGGCATTACTACGCATGAAGAGATCGTTGTCTCGACCGATACCGCACTGGCGCCCCCAAGTGTAACTGGAGCGGCAGTCCCGGCCCCTGTGGTTGAGATACCAGAGGCTGCTGTGCCCTCGGCAGCCATCGTGACGACACTTGTCGCAGATGAGCAAGCCGGCTGTGATCCGTCCTCTGGCGACAGCACCGACATCTTCAACAACTTGTCCATGGAAATTTCTGCAGGCGGTGGCAACCTTTCGCAGGGCCAGCGGCAACTCGTGTGTCTTGCGCGAGCCCTCCTGACGCGACCCAAGATTGTCATCATGGACGAAGCCACATCAGCCGTCGACCGCGCAACCGACGCTGCGATTCAAGCAAGCCTTCGTGACTCATTTGCCGCTGCTGGCTGCACTGTGCTTGTCATTGCACACCGATTGAGCACTGTAGCAGACTTTGACAAGATCCTTGTGCTGGACAAGGGCCGGATGGCTGAGATAGGCACGCCCAAGGAGTTGCTTGAGCGAGGAATGGCTCGAGATGAGAAGAGAGCTGCCAGTGGTGAAGAGGAAAATGGTAATGGCAACGGGAAAAAGAGGGTATTCGCTAACGATGATGGCCGTGAGGGTGTTGAAGCGGATCAGGAGGAAGAGGAAGAGTTTGACGGTACAGGCGCTTTCTGGAGTCTCGTGCAGAGCAGTGCCGAGAAGGAAAAGGTGATTGAGATGGTACTAGGGGTGGGCCACGCCTGAAGTGTAGGAATGTCATGCGAGGCCTTTGGAGTCTTCGCACCTGGTCAGGAATATCCATGTACCGACCGTGGGCAAAATTTGGGGACCAAAGTGCGCAAGGAAGGATTACAGCTAAGTCAGTCCAGTACCATTTTGGCTGCTAGTGTTCTCTTCCTCACATACGAAAAACTTTGCCGCGAATGCGTTTTTGCTTTTCTGCTGTCTGATTTTCTTCTACGTTCAGTACTTAAGTTTGCCTGTTCTAGCTGACCTTGAGTGCACACTAGCTCGGCTACCAAACATTCTCTCCATCTTCATCATGTTGTGACACTGCCGTGGCTCGCTCTCTGTATTTGCCGATCTTTAGGGTAAATGTCCTATCACCTTGGCCAAATCGACCTGATCCCAGTGCAGGCGCTGCGAATTCTACCTCAGGAGGTAAGTGAAAGCTGTCGTGAAGCCTGATCATTAGCACCTTGAGCCCATACAGTAGTTTCATGATTACAAAAGAAAAAGAAATGTAGGCTGACCTCATATCTCCAGGTTCTCAGGTGAATCTCTGACTTGCCCAAACGCTGAATATTCCCCTAATAAGGAATCCCACCGTTGGCCGCAGGTCACACAGGTTTGCCGGTTTGTCGTTTCAGCAATAGGAACCGCTTTGCTCACCGCCATCTAGGAACTGCCTTGAGCTCCCTCCTGCGAGGACATGCTCAGGAGCGTGGCGGCGGCCTCCAAGGTCTCGCTGTCGTGCTCGGGGGCAGATCCAGCATCGGCGTGAGCAATGTCATCGTCACTACCAGAATCCTCCGATTCCGTGTCCGAGGATCCCTTGACAGTATCCGTAGCATCATCGCTGTCATACTCCTCTGGCTGAGCTGTGAACGAGGCCTGGAGCGCAGCAGCAGCAAGCTGGCGTAGGCGCACGATCGAAATATCGTCGTGCTCGGCTGTGCATGAAGTGGAAGAAGTTCGGCGCTTCTTGCGGGAGCCGCCCAGAGTGACGTCCTCGGTCATCATGGAAGCCGACGCGTCTTCTCCTTCCTCTTCAGCTGCAGCAGCCTCAACAGCAGCTCTCTTCTTGCCTTTATCCTTGGGACCGACTCGGACAACCTTGTCGCCGTTGTTGTTGTTGTTGTTGTTGTTGTTGTTGTTGTTGTTGTTGTTGTTGTTGTTGTTGTTGTTGTTGTTGTTGTTGTTGTTGTTGTTGTTGTTGTTGTTGTTGTTGTTGTTGTTGTTGTTGTTGTTGTTGTTGTTGTTGTTGACTCGGTCAATTCCCTCGGGCTGGTGTTGGTGGTGAGCCTGGGGGTTGAGAGCAGCTGGACCACCAAGGTGTTCAGGGGGTCCAGGGAGAAGCAGTCCGTCGGAAAACTGGGTGGCTGCTCCTCCTCCTCCTCCTCCTCCTCCTCCTCCTCCTCCAATATAGAGGCGAGGGTTCTGCTGGAGAGTCTGGTGAGTGTGTCCAACAGGATTGTACAGGGAAGAATAACTGTGAGGGGCCGCTGCTGGGTGGGCTGCCATGCTGCCCTGATTCTGCATGTACTGCTTAATGGAGTGGTTGCCATTTCCAGAGGCCAGGGGCATCATGTGAGTACGATTGCTCGAGGCATCATCAGGCCTGTATCCTAGCAGCATAGACAGCTGCATATGCTGGGTGTGCTGCTGCTGGGTGTACTGCTGCTGAGGCTGGCGATAGTACATGCCATGGTTGTTTTGGTTGTAAATCTCAGCCTGTGAAGCATTCTGCGGCATGCCGATGTTGCTGGGCAGCTTCTCCATTCCAGGAGCCCAGATAGGGCCGACAGGGGCAATGGGGATGTTAGGGTGGACAGGATTGGGGCTGTTAAGAAAGGGAGCCATGGAAGGCTGCATGGGCGCACCAGAAACAAAACCAATGTTGGTGGTGTTGGTGGTGGTGGGCGACTCCCCCATTCCGGGGTTCCAAGTGGGCGCATCAGGAGCGAGACCGACCACGTTGGTGTCGGTGTCGGTGTCGGTGTCGGTGTCGTTGGTATCGGCGTTTTCTGAACAGTAATCGTTGAGCAAGGTTGAAGCAGTGCCATAAGCAAAAATGACTTGACCAAGTTCTTGTCGGAGCATGTCAAGCTGGTCAGCCATCTCCTTCAAAGTGAGCTTCCGCTGCTGCTTCGGCACAGCACGGTCCTTTGCGTTTGGCTGGTCTTCATTATGCTCCACGGAAGACGAGGCGCCTTGGGGCTTCTCGGCAATGTTCTTGGTCTGGCTCTTAGTCGCGTACGTGGCCTTGGCCTTGGTCTTATGATCGGCATTGGCATTGACATTGGCATTGGCATTGGCATTGTCTTTGCATTTGCCTTTGTTGTGGGCTTTGGCCGTCACATCGTCGATGGTCCAGTCAAATTCGTCCACCGAGGCTGGCATGACCTGGTGCCGGGCATTGTGCTCAAGGGCGCCCGCCAGCATGCAGCCCTTGCAAACATTGATGTAGCAGTCCTTGCAGGTCTGGAGGGGGCGCTTCTTGAGGTTGCAGAAGTCGCACTTGGCCGTGGCCTGGGTGTTGCGCACCCAGTTCAGGTGGAGGGGAGGGTTGGCAGACATGGTGTGTGGATGTGGATGAATGCCTGTGGTTGGGACTGGCGAGAGACGCGTCGAGAGGAGTTAGAAGAAAGTGTGCTTTGCGGGGGTTGCTGGGGACGCGTTTGAAAACAAGGGGAACAAAAAGGGGGTAATGTTTGAGAGAGAGAGAAAATAAGAGAGAGTTACCTGTGGTCGAATCCAGATTCACGTCGAGACCGAAAGGTATGGTCGAGATCAAGGTAAAGGCGGGGAGGGTGTGAAGCTCCAAGCATGCACAACGGAGGTTCGTCGGTGGTGCGAAAGGGGGGTGGAGGAAGAAAGAAGAAGAGAGGAAGCTGGTAGGGCAGAAGCCTGAAGGGTGAAAGGGTGAGAGGGTGTGAAAGGGTCAAGTAGAAAAGAAGCAGAGCAGGGTGGGGGTGGGAAGCCTGGCCAAGTTGGGCATGTAGCTATTCACACTTTGCAGTGAATTGGTGCCATCTTTTTTTTTTTTTTTTCCTTTTTGCAGGCAGCCGTCCATTCACTCAGGGACACACATTGTATTGCAATTGAACCAACCTTCTAGATGAAGGAGCTAGCACCAACCACATTGCCCTTGGGATGATTGCAAGTCAGTGGAAAATCAGTATCATATTGCAATCTACTGATTCGGTGAGTTGGTGAGTTGTGCTTGTGTAATACTGATTATGGGTGTTTCCTAGCATAATGTTTGGCATTTCTTTTTTAAGGCATATAAGACGCTCAACAAGCGGCCTGATATACATATCAGATGCTACCAGCTCTATGGGACTGATTCTATTGACACCACGCAGATAGTATTTGCAGCAATCGTTTGGATGGACCAACGCAATATACCAGACCAGGCATCCGTGTGGATGGATCTACACAAGAGGATGGACTGTAGCGCTCAGGTAGCAATCAGCATTGACTTGGAGAACAATATGGTGATATTTCAACCAGCGCCCTTTCGTATCACAATCAAAAAGCAATCCTGGTAATCAGTGGCAAGCTTCCAAACTGGTGTGGGTATCATCAATGCCTCTCCAGCTTTGGAGTACAGGTTGACGAAGGCTTGAGGTAAATTGCCCTTCTCAGCCTCTACTCCTGTGGCACAGTCCGGTATATCAGCATTCACTTCGGAGCAGATTCGCTATACAGCCGGTGAGTGGGCTGAATATCTTGCAAGTATGCCAAAGTGACAAGGTGCATATATCTTTGCAGCTGGAAGCTGGGATTCGATTCCATGATTGCCGTCACTGGCACAAATACACAAGACCTAGACTCTTGTTGAACGATTTGTGCAAAACGAGCAAAACGAGCATTTGGCCTGATGTGTGCCATTTCACACCGTCGCTTGCATGACATGACGATAATTCAAACCACCTACCATGTGTCAAAGGCTCCTTTGTGCTTCTCGAAAGCTGGAGCGATCTAACAGTGAAGTTAACTAGGCTCGTATCTTGGAAAAACCGTCATTCGTAGCTATGGCAATACAATCATGTTGTCAAGTCACCAACCCAATTGCAATGGCCCAAGGGCGAGAGGACTCTTGCAAAATACTCGCAGCAGTTTGGGGTCCCATGTTTCTGGATGATGATAGTTTCTCATTCTATTGTAACCGCTCCCATGTCCGTTTTCCGTCCTCGCTCAACCGGTCGTTGAAATTCCCTTTGAGACTATCTCATCCTCTCGAGACTGAGGAGAGACGGAAATGGTGGGTCACAAGTACTTACCTTCAAACCAAAAGAGCTTCTGCGGAAACTTCCCACAACCACAGGCCCGGACGTTCAGTTCGGCTAAACAACGGCAAAAGGAAACAGAAGAGTACGTTTCTGAACACATAAGAACGAAGTCTGAAACAGCGCACACTACCATGCATAGTTGAGAAAGAGAGGGGGCTGGGGCTGGGGCTGGGGATGGGAGAAAGACGACTAGAAGTTCGGCCCAACACAATACCCATTATGCCTACTCTTTGTACGTGCGTTTGCCGCCCCTTTGGTATCTGGCTTGTTCCAGATCCATAGTATTGTGCGCACGCACCCATTGATCTATGGAGCGTCCATTGATTAGGTCAGAACGGAATATGAGGTGCCATGTATGTAGGGAGCTGAGTTGGGCCAGCACTAACTCATTCTGCATTCCTCAACTTTTTCGAATGATGAACTGGTGATTGTGACTGACTGAAGAAGATATTGCACAAGAACACAAACGTAATAGTTGCGGGAAGATGCAAGAAGAACAGGAATGTGTACATGTTACTATGAGCAAATATGGGGTTCTCTGCGTTCTTGCTGGCAATAAGTAGGCATGTTTTTACCAAGCTCATCTTGAAGTATAGAAGACCAATGCCTGGCGCTTGGAGCTTTCGATACTAACTCATGGAATCCCTATCCTGGACAGCTGGGCTGAGTTTCCTCAAAAGTAACAAGCAGGTACCTGAATAGTTGCAGAAACTCCTCCACGCCACACGCACCTGTACTGTGTTGTTGTATCGCCGGATCTTCCTGCAAGATGGGCCACTGCAAGAAAGCGGGCAAACCGTACTTGTGCTGAGCCACAGACAAAACATGAAGGCCCACATTGATCTCCCCGTGTCATACATAGTACATCATCAAGAGGTGGTGGTATTGCTGCTGTCGCTGATATATTATGTAAGGAAGACTTTTATAATTGTACTTGGTACTAGTGCCGTATACAATCTTGGTCGGGGCGATCCGTGGGCCGAAGCTAGTAGATGATCTGAGGCTGAGGCGTGCTAGTCCCTACAAAGAAGGGTCCCTGAATCTGCTCATCATCCATCTCCCTTGCCGCCCTAGCGGTGGTCCCAAGAACCCTGACACACGCGCAAAGTATGCTATGCAGAATATATCTCTGAAGGCCAGGAATGAAATGGCGAGCGAAATTGAGCAAGACTAAAATTAGAGGCAATAGTGTGCAATGGTAGATACTCTCAGGGGCTCAAACGGGCAACAATGACTCCTCTCTTCAAGTACTTGGATACTATGTAGTCAAAACAGTGTATACTGCACAGTTTGGCGGGATAAAATGATTTGACATACAAGTACATAGTACGCACTCGAGCACAAAAAGACACATGGGCGATACATACATAGTAATATCGACAAAAGCAGCAAGATGACCCAATACACACGTAGCAGGGTATGCATCTGGAAACGTAGAAACCAGGGAAAAACGGTCATGTGAGCTAGGGGCGTGACGTGACTTGCTTGACTGTATAAGTCACAGTTGACATTATTGGTCCTGTTGTACTGGTGCACACTTCCCCGTCTCTCAAAAAACTGCGCATTGCTTTTATTGCAACTCGATCGTTGGAACTTGTTGTCTAAAAAGGGAATAAGACAACTGTCAAATCGCCCATGACACCAGGTGCAAAGGATGGCAGAGTTCAGGGCCGCAAAAGAAGGGCAACAGAACACTAGGAACAGACCCACCCACCACCGCAGCTCCAGACAGCGCAGATACCCTCCGGCTTCTGAGAATAGACTGAATAGAAAGGCAGAGAGCTACATAATAGTATAAATTCTAAGTCCTAGCGAGATAGCCGATGGAAAGGCAGATGAGCCTCCTCGTATGGCCCTCTTGGTGGGGCCCGCAGTGGATAGCAGGCATCCAAAAGTGGCCTGGTGGAGGTGATGGAGGGGCTGCGACTAAGTGACTTTGGTAGCCGTGGCGTTCCGTGTGTTTACTTCCAAAGGGCAGGGCTGACACGGAGGAAGTAGAACAAGAAGAAACGGCTAGCAATGCCACATGCCCACCTTGCCGACGTGGCCGGTTGACCATGGCCAATGACTCTGCGTGGCAGGGCCCTGGGCGGCGACACTGACCCCGGTCATCTTTCTCTTCTCGCTGAGTGTGGCGTGCAGGCCCTTCAAAAGTTGCTTCTCACAGGGGCTATTCCTGAATTCGAGCCAGGCTGCGGTAGCCCAAAGTGACGGTGTTGATCAGGATGATGATAACGATGACAATGATGTTGTCGATAGCATCGATGGCGGTGACCACAGCAGTGACTGCTCATCTCAACTCCGCATTTGGGCACCCCTCTCACCGCTGCTGCCCTGCTCATTCCATACAAACGGCTTGTACCGACAGAGGACTCGCTGGTCTTGGGCTTGGCTGCGGCTTTCTCCCACAGCCTTGCAACAACAACAACAACAACAACAACACCACCACCACCACCACCACCACCGCCACAGAACGAGCACTCGGCGCTCCCGAATTCGAAACTCGAAGCTGCAGAGGCCGAAAAGGCTGCTACGAGAGGCTGCATCATGCTGTGGCTGTCTTGCACAACAATAATAACAATAACAACAACAACAACAACAACAATCCAACACCGCAGAAACACGAGATGTAGAAGTCATCTCAACAAACCCAAAGAGAGCTCGGCACGTCTCGTCACGGGCCGCGTTGGCTGGGCGGGGGGAGCTCATGAGGGGGGCCCTGGGGCCAAAGTGGGGCCAGCGCGTGTCTTGGCCCTAGCGCGCCCCGCTATAGTGCCGCCCTCAATGCAGCGCCATACGTCATGCGATTGGCCAGTCGCGCTTTCCCAAGCTGCCGTGTCGCGCCCGTCACGCGCTCGCCACGCGCCTGTGGAGACGCGTTTTGGGCGCACTATGACGCGTCACCCTTCAACCACACACAACTCGAGCATCCGTCCCCAGGCTGCCCCCCCCCAACTTGTCGTTCACAATGTGTTCCATGCCGCTCGCTCTTCTTTCCTTTTTTCCTCCGAGGACATGGCAGTTATTCGGGGTGACACAAGGGACACGAGTAACACAAGTAAGCGCAAGCAACATACAGAGTAATCCGCCAACCAGTTGGCCTGCTCCTCTAAAAGCCCATGTCTCTTTCCCTATTCTGTCTCTACTCTGTGCTATGTACATGGCCTCTACCCCCTCACCCCTTTTTTTCCTTTTCTATTCTCCCCCCCTTGTCTGTTGTATGCTTTTTCTTTTCTCTGATAGTACATGGTACTTACTTTTTGCTGTTCATTTACGTGATTCCACACTTAGAGAGTGCACGTAGCGGTGAAGTTTTGGGTGTAATTTCTGGCTGTACCGCTGGAAGGCCAGTGCAGCATTCTTCAAAGGTCAGAACGGCGGCCGGGTCCTTCTTG
This sequence comes from Coniella vitis, assembly GCA_011317545.1. NCBI lineage: Eukaryota > Fungi > Ascomycota > Sordariomycetes > Diaporthales > Schizoparmaceae > Coniella > Coniella vitis. The sequence goes on from WUJK01000003.1 coordinate 1,937,149, forward strand.
ACGAAAGCAATCTGATGTTACAGAATCATGTGTGCACGCCTTGCCCGGGCCAATTGCACTCGTTGCATTCCCCATGCAGGCGGTTGTGGCACCGCCAGAACAGCCCAATCACCACGGTCGTAGATTCACTTCCCAGAGTTAAACTGGTGGCTGGGTATCGGACATGTGATATGTGCAAGAGACCACATACCAATGAGCATGTGAGTGAGCGTGCATTTACGTGAATCAATGCGAGCAATCCAGGCCTCTTTGACCCCAGGCTATGTGCACGATGCCATATACTATGTACGTAGCATAGTACATGAACTCCAACAGGCTACATAGTACAAGAGACTTGTTGCGCTCTCGAGCGAGTAGACAGGACACATAGCAGGGCTTCTGAGGCTCTGTGTCCGATCTATTCTTGACTCGGTTTCACTGAGAGAGTGCTGTCGACAATGACAGCGACAGTCAAGCATCACAACGACGGGCAGATATCGATAAGCACTGCATTGTCGAGGCGACTGACGGTCGGGTACTCAAGTCATGGTGGTATCCGTGTCTACTGTGCCGAAACGATGATATTTCAATGGCTAGATACTTACAATAGTACACAGCCAAGCCAACCCGACAGCACGATGGATGTGATTGGGGAAGGGTCGCGAGCATCGAAATCAAGGCAGTTTCGGGGAGGGTCACCCAAGAGATGCTGCACGAGGTCGTCATGCCGTTCCGACAGAGAAGGAATTGAGAGACCGGGTTCAATGGGCAGCCTCTACTATGTAGTGTGCAATAGCCCGCCGCCCATCCCGTTCAAGTCCCACGCTGCCAATTCTGCTGCGACTCTTTTCTCTCTCTCTCTCTCTCTCTCTCTCTCGTCAGCCGGGGTGGCCGGCGTAGCGGTATCGGGGCCATTCGCAAAACCCCCTCTCTTGCCTTTGGATACCCTTTGGCCTTAGCACATGTCGATAGTCTGAGAAGGGCGCAGCGGATGGGGCGGGACGGCACAAGCTCTGGTCTCTGGTCTGACAGATGAGCAAAGGGGCAGTCAACCAGGTCTAGGAATGTGCCGAGCTGAATACATAGTAGCGCAGAGGGTCGACCTCTCAAACATGGCCGAGGCTGTTGTCAGAGACGCATTCCAGACCTCGACTCTATGCCAGCACACGTGGGAGCGCACCGCACAGTCCCGTATCTAGTATGCATCGAGTAATCTGGGATGGAGGGGGGAAAGCAAGTAATCACCTAGACTTGAGTGCTTGCATGCAACGATTCGACAGGGAGGGCAGCCAAGTCCCGAGCCATGCAAGGAGCTGGCAGGCCAGAGAGGCAAGGCACACAGCACAGCCGCTCTGCGTCACAAACCCCGACTTGTCTGTTCTAGATGGCCACGCGAGGCGTGAGAGGCAGGCGGCTGCAGCGATATGATCAAGTGCGTGAGTGAGAGAGTGCGCCAAAGAGCGGAGTCGCGAGGGCCGCGAGGGCGCCAGGTGCCAGGTGCCAAGCGGTGTTGCTGGACCTTGGTGGGCAGGCAAGTGCAGAGGTCAACTGCAAGGTACTCTGGCTGTCTGGGTACCGAGATACACCATGCAAGTTCCATTGTTGATGTAGCGTCGTCCTGCTTCCCGGTACTGATGCAAGTGACTTGGGCGCAATGGCAGGCGTTGATTCAGCAGGTACGGTACAGGGCAAGTGAACGGCAGTACTTGTCAAGCATTATCCCTGTTCAAATCAGGCCCCCCTTGCGCCCATCACGGTGGCTCCACCTTTGGGCGCAGGTACAAAGATACCTTGGGTGCTGGCCGCTGTTGCGGTCCTGCAACGGGCGGGTGCCCTACTAGCCCCCAGGCCTGGAGAGAGAGAGAGGGGGGGGGGGGGAACAGAGTCCCATGGGCGACATTAATGCCCACCCCCCAGCGCAAGCCTCTCCCGCCCATCCCCAAGTCCTCCTTTCTCGCTCACTCGCCCGCTTTCCTCGCATCTCCTACCATTCCACCGCAAACCAGAACAATCACTGTTTACTGCCACCACAACCGATTTCCACCGGATCAACTTGCGCAACTTGCTCGCACCACCTTGCGACTGCTCTACCCACATTTTACGAGCCTTGTCTGCGCCGCGCAACCTTCTACCGCCCGGCGCATCCCGTCCACACCCTGCTCCCGCCCATACCCGTTAGTCGCAACAGCCGCCGCGCCGCTGTCGCGCCTCGCCTTGCGTCCATCGCTGTCCATCGCAGCTCAAATTGCTGCATTCAACAGACCAAACAAAACCACGTATAAGCACAGCTCACTGAAGCGCATTGCATTGCATTGTATCGAATCGAATCGCACCGCAAGCGCAATCGCATAGCCACAATGCTACTGCCGTCCGCTTTCTCTTGCGACACGTCGCAACCGCGGCTACTGTCTGCGCCTTTCATCATCTCTCCTCCTACAAGCCCCCAGGGCTTCTCGACACAGAGCGCGATCGGAAACCTCCTCAACTCTTGCCGCAATCTGCATAGCCTGCTGTCGAGCCCGACCTCGCACTTGCCATCGCCGCCGCTCGCCCACATGCCTAGCCCAGTCCCGAGACTGCGACGGCGCGAGGCCAAGCCCGCTGGTGCCTCTCTAAGCCAAACCGAAGGACCGCGGTATAGGATCAAGAAGCGCGCCCCGCCGCCCCGTGGAATCAACAAGAGAAGGAGAGCGGCTGACGATGACCCTGAAATGAGCGAGGAGGAGGATGTTCATGGCACAACAGAGGGCAAGGAAGACAACATGACCGATGTCAGCGGACCCAACATGTTTGGCCACAGCCACCAAGATGCCGAGAACGGGGTCTTCATCTTCCGGGGTGCGCAACCTGAAGAACTCAAGTCACCGGCTGCTGGCCCTTCCACACCAAAGAGACAGCGCATCGCCCCGCCGGACGTCCCTCGGGGACTGACCAGAGAAGACTTCCACAAAATTGGTGCGTCACCACTGAGGAGGACAGCCATGATCAGAGCCAACGAGGCACCCAAACCAGCACGCAACGACCGATGGAGCCACGAGGACGACTCCAAACTGGTCGAGGTTGTGCTTGAGAAGGTCAAAAATATGGACTTGTCCAAAGAGGTGTGGGAGGATTGTATAAGAAATCTACCCGGCAAGGACTACAATAGCGTGAGCTCACGGTGGAAGAACCTGATCAACAATGAGAGGATAGGGGTACGGAGCAGGACGAGGAGTGGCAAGGTGCATGGAACATGGTGATGGGTGTGGAGGATTTATTTTATTACTCAAGGCTCCGTTGTTGTCGGTGGCTTCACTTTCTTTTGTTCTTGTTCTCGTCTGCTGTTGTGGCTACCACCCACACCACTACTTGGCTCTATCTACTTCTGCCACATGCATACTCTCTATATTTGGATGGCGGCTACTAGGTTCACGGCGTTATTCTTGGATTCTACGAAGCATGATAGTCTGCTCTTTTGCGCATTGATAGATACTCCCGTGCCACAGCGCGCTTGCACTGCTTGCTGCATTTGATACTGGGGCTGCTTCTCAGCACGGTCTTTTGCAACCCACTCACTTCTATACAATACTCATTGTCTTCTTCGACTCCCAAGGTTCCCAAAACACTCGGTGCGAACTTCTGTGCCCATTGCCGTCCCGTGCGTCTCACTCTGCGGCTGCGCTAACCACAACCTCGCCGTCTCCTGTTGGGCTAGTGGAAATAGGCGGCGGCGACCTCTCGCGGGGACGTTACTTCCCAATTACAATACAACCTGAACTATCAGCAGTCATTCGCTTGATGAAGCAGGAGCTACTCAACAGAGCCTTGCCTGCCTCGAGCTCCATAGTGTTCCTTCCAACTAGCTCAATGTTTGATACCGTACTTGCAAGTACTAGCGTACTGACGCCCTGGAGTCCTGACGGTCACGCTATCAAGAAGATCGAACGATTGGGATGTGCGCTTTCTTCCAGGCCCCTGGCCCAAACTCGTCGATGCTGCACGATAGCTTGGCTCTTCCAAACCCAAACACACCGAGGGACTCGTACCACCGTACCACCGCACCACCATACCCAACCTACCTACCTGGCTGCGACAACACCCCAGACGGGGGGTTAGAGCAGCAGATGGCTTGCATGATTGTCCTGTTCCTGCGCCATCAGAGACCTGCATCGGCAATCGAGGGATGAAGAAGTCGACAACTCAAGATGCCGGCACAGTTGAGCTGCAAGACGATGGAAAACTGTCGCCTGAGCGCCGCCCGTCTGGAGGGGGCCGGGGAAGGGGGGATTCTTCTGCTATGAAGGGAGGAAGGGCAGATCACCTGCAGGTCTCATCGTTTTCTGCCCTGTTCCGCTGCGAACTTGTCTCCTTCCCAAGAGGTACAAAGCACTATACGCAGGGCCACGTCTCTCGTTGGCCCTTCTTTCCCGCCTGCCGCCCTATTGCCAGACATGGACGGCACGATATGGCAAAAGCAATGGGCCCGGGCCTCGAGTCTTCCCCAATCTGAATTCTGTAAGAAAATACATAGTATTGCAGTATCTTCTGTCTCTGCGTGACTATTTCCAGTTTGTTGCACAGATGTTCGACAGAGAGCCATTACCTACTCTTGCCAAAGGGCACATTCGATGGATGACACCGATCTTTCAACTGATCGAATATCAGCAGAAGGGCACGTTGCGCACCTCCGATTTGCCCAGCCCTGCTGGTCGGTTATACATGTTTTTCAGCGTGTGAAACATTAACAAATCCTCCAGCCAACTACTGCATTAGCATATGCCACCGAATCAATAGCAAGTCGCGAGATCTGGCTGGAGGCCAAAGCACACGAACTTGTCTGTGAACAGTCCCAGTAGACGGGAGACGACCGCAGCCACATGCAGCTGTCCGCTTCAATTGTCCTCGGTCAATACATATGCATCCCTCATTAATAAGGGGTCCAAAGTGGAAGAGATGCGCTGTTGAGCAGGAACAGGTGACCTGCAGCCGTTCGCAGGCTGGGAGGTTCGCGGCAGAGGAGGACCAAGCGCAGACAATACATAGTACAAGCCACAGTACCTTGGTGGATCTGGTAGACTCGGAAAGTTTGGCCCTCGAAACTCAGGGGGTGGTAGGAGGGGGAGGTCAGTCATACGTAGATTCTAGATGCCTTGCACCAAAAGAGGCTTGTGCCTGCCAGGCAGGAGAAGCTGATGATGTTAATATGTAGACACGATTGCGCAAAGATGAACCTTGTACGATGCAGCGGCCTGCCTTCTGTAGGTATGAGTGGCACGCACGCCTACAGATTACACCCTCGTAAATTTCACATTCCAATCTCTAAAGGGACCAGCGCAATATCTAACGTCAGGCAGGGAGACAGGCACGCAGCGCACATTCAACACGAGAAGAAACCCGAGTGAGCGGTTCGGAGCTTTTTTCTCCATCTGAGCCACAACCAAAAGTATCTGGGTTGTGCTCGGGCGCTGGACACCACTATCAGAAATGAGAATATCACGGATTTGGGAAGATGAAGCGTTTGCCTTCTGCCAAAAAAAAAAAAAAAAAAGAACTGCTCACAGATGCTGCATCTGACAGGCAGTATTCTCGCAACCTCACTTTGTGCTATTGTGGGAGAATGAAGCATGGAAGCCGTAATGATATATGGCGGACAGAACTACCAACCGTCCAAAACCTTGACCTTTACATGCATTCCATTGGCCGGCCTCTGTGTGACGCCACCCTTGATCTCGAGCCTGTCTTCGTCCGCCTCTTCAGGATTCTTCAACGTGAACTCGAGCCTGCCAACCCAGGCGGCAAGCAGGCACGCAAACTCAGCTTTTGCAAAACTCGAGCCAATACAACTGCGAGGGCCGTGCAAAAAGGTCAGAAAGGCATAGTTGCTGGTCGCACCGCCGCTCGCCGCGTTCTTGTCGCCATCGTGCTTGGGCAGCCACCTATCCGGGTTGAAGTGATTCGCATCGGGGCCCCAGAGCGAGGGATCTCTGTTGGTTCCGCTGGCTGCCATGACAAGTCTGGTGCCTCTGGGCACTTTGACGCCTTGGATCGTTGTGTCGACAGCCGCTTCGCGCATCGTCATGGGCACTGGGGAAAAGTAACGCAACACCTCTGAGCACACCGCGTTGAGGTAAGGCATGCGGTCAATGTCCACACTGGTGATTGTGGCGCCGGTGTCGTCGATGCTCGGCAGACGTTCGCGGACTTCTTGTCTAAGTCTGGATTGCACCTCGGGGAACCGGCACAGCATGTAGATTGCCCACGTCATGCTGCTCGCTGTCGTCTCGTGGCCCGCAGCCAGGAAGGTCATGAGCTGGTCCACCAAGTTCTCGTCGGTGAACCCGCCGCTCTCGAGAGCGACACTGAGGATATCGACATCGGTGAGTTCCTTGCGAGCGAGCTTTTGTTTCTTTTCGCGGATAAGCTCGGCGCAGGTGGCGCGGATGGTCTGCGCCGCGCCCTTGACGTCGGCGTTGCGCTGGACGGGCAGGCGGCTGACTACCCAGTTGGGGAGGAAGAGACCCAGCGTACCGAGCAGCTGCGCCTGGCGCGAGGGCTTGAAGATGATGTTGTACGTCTGGAACAGGGGGTTGGTAGGGTCGGCAATGGCGCCAAAGTCACGGCCCAAGCCAGCCACGCCGATGATGTCGAGCGTGGTGCGGGAGGCCCAGCCTCCAACCTCGAGCTCGCCTGTCCATTCTCCCACACTGCTTGTCGTCTGCGCATCGGGGCCACGCAACGATGTTTTCTCTTGCTGCCAGGGCGTAGTCGCGGGTGCCGCGGGTGCCGTGGGGATCTCGTTTGCGGCATCGAGCCGGAGCTGCCTCGACATGGCCTGCACACCCTCGGCAGCCTTGGTCCAGAAGATGGGGTACAAGTCCTTGACATGGCGAAAGGCAAAAGCGGGCATCAAATTGCGGCGCTGAATCTTGTGGTTCTCACCTTCTGTGATGAGGATGCCGTAGCCGAGGATGCGCGCCAGCCCGAAGCGCACCAAGGCGGGCTTTTGGAAGTCGTAGTTTCTGGTGACGAGAACTTCGGCGAGGGCTTTGGGGGAGGTGATGAGGAGGCGCTCTTGGTTGAGCATGCCGAGATAGCGGATGAGGCCGTTGTTTGGAATTGTTGCGATCCTGTTTTGGTTGGGCTGTGTGAGCTGGGTGAGGAATCATTTACTTGTATTCTCGCGATCCCGTGAGTGAGAAGCGATTTACTCTCCCCCTGCCCCCAACCCCCGACCAAGAAGAAGAAGAAGAAGAAGCAAGTGAAATAAATACCATTGTTGCATGGGGACGCCATTGGGCAACGTTCTAATCTTTTTCCATTGTCCATTAAAGAAGGATTCATTCTCGGGTTCTGGCAGGCCTCGAAGTGGCGAGAAGACCTTGGGCCAGAGAATGACTTTCCAAAAGCACCAGGCGACGAAGGCGAGGATCCAGGTGCCTGCAAAGTAGCCCGAGAAGGCGGTTGAAGACCATGGCGGGCTCAAGGCCGATACTGCTGTGTAGGCGGCTATGCTGGAGGCGACCGTCATGGTCTTCCAGGGCAGCCCGGTCTCCATGGTGGGTGGTATTGTATTGGACGGTGTTGCTGGATCCCAAGAGAGCGAATGAATGAAGGATGGTGGTGAATCTGGCGTTCGGTGCGTTGAAAGGATGAAGAAGCTGGCCTCTTGGAATCACCGAGAGGTGGTTGCGCCCCAGTATTTCGGTCTTGAAGGTGACGACATCCAAGTTCGCTGCGCTTTATGAGAGGTACCGAAAAGCTGGAATGCGACTTTGGCCACGAGGACTCAGGGAGAGATTCTTTGTTTGATTGGTTTCTGGTGGGGATATATAACACACACACACACACACACACACTGTAAATGTTCAAAAATGGTGTGTTGTTCTTTTTTGTCCAACCACGTTGGCAAGTACCTCGGAAGCTGTTTCAAGTCGGACTTGAAGCGATGGACAGAACATGGGAATTGGGATGATTATGATGTGCATACGTCTTCCGCCCTTCTTTTTTTTTGGTGGGCACTGGCTGGTGGCTTTGCTGCTACAGTAGGTATTGACTCGCAGGACGGAGTCGGGAACGGAGTTCAGACAACAAAAATCAGGCCGCGAGCCTCTCACCAGCCTGTCTCGTCTCAGTCAGGGCCAACGAGATGTGATGGATAGATGGATGCGCCGGCGCTGTGCTTGGTAATAAAGAGGCCGGAATTGGTTGGCTATAAGACGGAGATAGAGGCGAATCGCACACAAAAGGGGTTGAGAGGACTGATGGATTTGTTCTTTGGCACCAAATACCAGAATGGCCATGTAACTATGTATATGAAGTGTCAAAGGCCAACGGAACGGGTTTGACGGTCTCACGGAGAGAGAGAGTCACCCGCTGGGGTTATTTATACAATACCTACGGACATCAATTCTTGCGGCGGCTTTAGACTCTTCCGAGCAACCACACCACACCACGGCCACGCCGTTGTTCGTTTCTTGTAATCTTCTTCTCTTGCCTGCAGATCCGACTTGTGCCAACAAGAAAAGAAAAGAAAAGAACAAAAAGGAAGAAAATCAGGGGAAGCCGGGGTACGAGAAGTGCTAGAGGCCCAGGGCGGTGGCACTTGCATGCAAGATCCAACAACAAGACAAACAGCCTTTGGCCAAGCCCACCACCAGCCATCCAGCCATCCAGCCAACCAACAGAGCTAGCCGACTTGGGGTGCTAAATAACTCATCTCAGCGTCGTGCATTCAGCACTTGCACTCACTGGCAGTTGGGTTGTGCTGCTGTACTGAGACCTGGCCAAGACTGTCCGACTTGAAGGTTGTTAATAGGTACGTAGTACTGAACTGGAGGTTATCAACAAAGTAAGCCAGTAGCATCTGTCCATTTGGCCTCGGATTGGACCCACAAGCATTTTGTATGCATAGTATGTATAGCAGATTGATCTTCTATTGGATAGCATTTTAGCATTTTGCAGCAATATCCGTGCATTCCATGGATGGTTGGTCCAAACATGAAGATCCTCAAACTGATTGGGGCCTGACTTGTCCGCCTGCGCTCTTTTGGTATTGTTCTTCTGTGTTTTCCTCGCCGTGTATCTGGACAAGGAACACGAGCTGGCTATTGATAGCTCTTGTTATGTAAGTGTCAGTATCTGAAAACCTCAAACCCTTGCTTACATAGATGGCGTGCTGTGGAGGAGACTCAAGCTCCGCTTACTCAACAACACAGACATGCAGGTGATTGATCCGTCATTGACCAGGCAGTGCCTCTATATCAAACGAATACCTGATGAATCTCACCAAGGTAGCAGTCAAAAGTACAAAGTCGACAATCTTCAGACCAGACCGAACAAAACGAGAACTCTAACCTTGAGGACAGGTGGCTAGCTCCAGGCAAATCACGATACAATAAGCCTTCTAGACGACTACCGAGACTTGTGATTGGATCTCTGCTTGTTCAGTATCATAGAGGTTATTCACACATTGTGCATAGCAAAGTTGCCTGTTGAGGCCAACGCATCGACCGGGGCTGCTGAGCAAGACGGGCAGCAACGACCGGCTGCTCAGTCCTGCCGCACCCTGTCCAATGATGGAAGGCAGGCAGTGGTGGGGCCAAAAGCAATTGACCTAGGCGCGGTGGTTCACTGGGGACGAGCCTCTTCGCATCCAAACCAATGTCCTGTCCTCTCGGACCAGAACACATAACTTCTCGCTGACGGCCGGGGTTCCAAAGCAAGTGGCTTCCGCCCGCCCACCGCCACACCAAAGAACCCAACGCGCCATGAGCCGAACCCCAGTGCACGCCGCCGTGTTCGGTGCTCTGGCTGACACCGTGGGAGCAGCGCCCCCGGGCAGCACGTCCCCGCCGTCCACCTTCCGCGAGAAATGGGATGAGATTGCCGCGTCCCAAGACATCAAGCCCGGGACCCAGGCCTTCAGTGACTGGTCGCAACAACGCACGCAAGCAGGCCACGAGCGCCTCGAAGAGCTCTTTTTCCAGGGCCGCAGCGACCTCCACGGCTTCCAGGCCATCTGCGAGCGGATCGGGATCCAGACACGCCCCGGCACGGTTGCTGCCTGTCGCCGGGCTATCAAAGAGAACCTCATCAACATCTTCGACCTGATCGACGCCGCTGAGCGGGGGACTGAGGTCTTGGTTTGGCCGATGGAGCAGTGGGGCGACTTTGGGGCATACACACTGGAAAAGGACAATTGCTATGATCTGGGAATTGCAAAGAGCAGTCGGATCCTGCGTTGCTTTCTGCAGAAGCTTCGGGGAAGGAAGCCAGCCCAGCTGGGAGGTCCATTCAGCCTGCGTGGACTGCCCCGGGTCTATCTGCCACCAAAGGCAACTGTTGGAAAGCCCCGTATGCACCCACGGTCGAGGATCATCTGGAGACCGCTTGTTGCAGACCAGCCACCAACCCTTGTCCATAACAATGTTAAAGAAGAAGAAATGGACCAGGAGGAATCACAAGACTACTCCGACGAGGAGGAAGATGAGGACAACGAAGACGACAGCGACAACGACAGCGACAACAAGAATGCTACTGAAAGACGAACTATCAACAACCCCATCATAATCTTAGATCCAGACCCAAGTGACGCCAAAAGCAGCCACTCGGCATCTCCTTCCGACCAAGAATCCATCGAACTGTCAGCCATCGAGCCTTCTCCTCCGGCCCGCACCCCTTGCCCAATAGAAGAGCCTCGCAAGAAGCGTCAACGCACCGTCGTCGAATGGCTCCTCCCAGCGCCCAAACCAAAGCGCATGACAATATGGAATACGCCCTCGACTCCGACCCAGGCGAAGAAGACATCAGACTTGGCTTCTCGACCACCGTTACCACCATCACCACCACCACCAACTACAACAACGACGACGACTGTTATAGCAGATAACGAGGCCAGCGTATGTGGCAAACGATGGCTCCGAACACAGACAAATCCGAGGAGGACTACAGAGACCCAATCAATGTCTTCTCCTGCGGTCAGTTCTAGTTTGAGGACTGTGATGAGCTTCGTGGTTGACCCGGATGATGATCAAATTCCGCCGCCTTCAGCTCAGCCTTTTTGATATGCCCGTACCTGATTAATGGACAAAGAGATCCACACATCTATAACCTTGAATGGAAGAGACTTTTTATGTACAGACTCTGGGCCAGTCAGTCTATACGAATGAGTGCCATTTTGATTTGTACAAGTATAGGTATGCATATTGTGTGATTTACCACCAAGTACGAAGATGGGTAGTACTGGCACCGAACATGGCATTCACCAATATGCCACAAGTACAAAAGACCAAAGATAGGCTAGCAGGAGCCACATGTACGACTCTCATGCACAAAACACGCCCGGGGACCCGGGTAACTCGAATATATCATCATTGGTGTGCATGAAAATGCTAATGATTATGACAATTACAGTACTATCCTTTTGTTCTTATGTTTTTCTTCTTCATTCCAAGAGCCATGAATGGACATACATCGCTTTGTCTTTTCTGGGTCTGCCTGCTGTTGCTTTACTCCCCTTGCCCAGCGGTTGGCCGAGTATACCTAGGTTGTTCTGCCAGGCTAGCCTTGAACAAGCAGACAGCAAAGGCTGCGTCGCCACTTCTGGACCCCAAGAAAGACACAAAGGAGAAAACAAGAACCAATGATTTCTATGCCTTCCCCATCCCTCGCAATGCTGGAAAAGAAACCCCCCCCAAAAGTGTCCCAAATATGTTGCTTAGTTTGGCGTCGATTGCTCATTTCATCATGATAGCCATGAAAACAGAATGCCGTCGACTTGAAATTGAAAACTCCCCAAGAAAAATGATGACTCGATATAACATGCCAATGGCGTCGAGAAAAGCTCCAGACTCACCAAACAATGCGCTGTGCAGGGGAATGGTGGGATGGATATTGGCGGTGATGGACCGCGTGTAAGCCAGTACAGGGCAGTCGTGAAAGGAGAAGCAAGAGAGAGATAAGGTATATGACCGCCAGATCGCACCATGTCACGGCGGTGTGAAGATCGTCCAGATCACGGTTGGTATATTAGCGAGCGACAAATGGTCAGGTAAGTCATTTACTCAGTGACAGAGAACATCCCGTCACATCCCAGGCTTCCCCTGCCACTCGATCCCGATGTTGCATTGGGCGTTGTTTGTGCACTGGCGCTTGTGTCACTGGGAGTACTGGGTTCGACCACGCTTCGGCGAATCGTCATGATCCATTCATGTTGGAGCAACTCGGCAGCAGTCGCTCGCCTCCTGCTGTCCCTGAGGAAGCAGCGCTTCAGAAAGTCAATACCCTCAGGGGAAAGCTGGTCAGGTGTCGGCAACTGTGGCGGGTTACCCTGTGCAATGTTGTACATGATTGCCCACTCATTGTCCAGGTTCGCCCAAGGCCGACGTCCGGTAGCCATTTCAAGGATCACGCAGCCAAGAGACCAGATGTCAACTGCTCCAAAATGGCCGGGGTTCTCGCCCTTGATGACTTCTGGCGACATGTACATTGGGGTGCCCGTCATAGATTTGTTGGGTTTCGTTGCGGTCATGTCCTGCATGAGGGTGCGACCCTGGCGCGCAATGACCTTGGCGGCACCGAAATCGACATACTTGATAATACCATTGTGGTCGAGGAGGATGTCTGGCGTTACCGGGTTAGCTAAGGCAGGATGATGGAGAAAATCAGGGCAAGATACTCACTCTCTGGTTTAATATCGCGGTGGGCAATCTTGACTTCGTGAAGGTAAGCGAGACCTTCCAAAAGCTGCAGCGCGTAAACCATGATGACTTGCTCGTCCTCAATGCGACCATGTTCGAGCAGGTTGGCCAGGGAACCACCTGAACAGAATTCCATAAAGATGTACACTCTGTCTCTGTGGACCTCGATGCCGAAGTAGGACACAACATTCGGGTGGTCGACTGATTCCAGCACCCGCATTTCGTCCTTGATTTGCCCAGCGATTGTGGGAATCAGCTTTGGATCTTGCAGTCGGATTTCCTTGACGGCCATCAAGTGTCCGGTGTCCAGGTTCATCGCGGCGTAAACATTGCCAAAGGTTCCGCCACCAACAAAGTGACCCTGCTGCCATCTCATTGTGAAATTCGTGGCAGTAGACGAGAGATAGGCCAGAGATCTGTCGACTTCGTTGGACGCTTCTAGGACACGACCGAGAGCAGAGCGTTCAAGCATAATCTGTTTCCTGGCCTCGTCGATCTTGGCGAGCTCTTGCATCCGATGGTCAAGCACAAACTGAGAAGCGGTCTGGTCATCCACATTCTTGCCCTTGTCGAGCCTCCTGAACTGGCCAACAAGGGCCTCCAGTCTTTGCTTCTCGGCCTGAGCTGCAACCGTCGACCGCGCACCCATGATGTCGAAATGGGAAATGAGCAGAGACATGCAGCCAGCGACCTTTTCCCGCAGTTTCGCGTACTCGTCGTCTCCGAGCGCCAGGATATGTCTTCCACGGGTCATGCCCATGGCGAACTCCAGGGCTACAACGGCCCATCGAAAGGTTTTGCGGTCTGAGGAGACACAGTCGTCGCAAATGAAACTGACCCAATCCAGCGCAAGCTTAGTCAGCTTGATGTTGTTCATTTGTCGGCGGTTACTGTCCATAAAGAGCAATGAGCGTTGGCCGAATTCCGTCGCAAAGATAAAGCATGTCTGAATGAGGTCCTGCACATCCATGCCCTGTGTTTGTGCGCGAATGGTCTCGACACTGTCCATGAACGTGTTTGAGAGCTTGTAGGCCACCCTCTTGATATCGCCAAGTTTCTGGTTCACTTTTTTGAGATTCGACCGCTGTTCCACAACGAGGTCGAGATGCATGTCGATCAGATCTATAAGTGATCTTCTTGCAGCCATGAGTCGATTTTGCGACCCGCCAGCAATCATCCTCAAATGACCCATCTTGAGGTCCAAGGGCTCTTCTCGCACCGTCATTGATACCTTGGGTCCGTACCAATGTGGCGCGTTTTCGGCTCGGATTATGAGGATGTAAGGGTTCGTCGGATCTTCTATAGCATGCTCGTATGAAGCGGTGCCAATGATGGACTGGATCTCTTCTGGACGACCGTGTAGGGATGGCGAAGCAACCATGATGATGCCTTCGTGCTCAATGCTTGCCGTATAAATTTGAAAATGGCCGGATTCGACGAGTCGTGCAAAAAGATCATGCAGCCGATCAGGACTGAACGCTATGCTGAAGTCGGATGCGTTTTCGTAGTTCCCGCTAAGCATCCTGGAGAAACGCTGAAGCATTCTCTGGCGCACACGCACCGAGTCAAGAATCTGTTTGTATCGCTTGCTCATTTCTGCTGGGGTTTCTCGCGGCTTTCTCTGCAATTCTCTTTCGAATGTGTCGCTTAGTCGTCTGAAGGCTTTGAATGTAAGGTTACTGAACTGCTCGGCAACTTCCACATCTCCGTGGTCTAGGTGGCTTCCAATCTCGTTGATAAACTCCCACTCTTGGAACAGGAGTTCTGCTTCCTTGAATGTGTTCTTGTTACCGCTTAGCTTCCAATTAAGCATCTTGAAGTAATACTTCAAGGCTTCCAGAACCGTCTGGTCAAAAGCTTCGTCGATACAGGGCGGCAGCTCCCAGCCAGGTTCGGGCTGTGAGATTTCGAGATATTCGGCCTTGATGCTGATGGCGAGGTTCAGCAAAACCTGGAATTGCCCAATCATCTGGTCCTGCAACATAGGGTTCTGTTGAGCTGACTCTTTCATCTTCTTGGAGTAGGCTAGTCGCATCTTGATGATTTCTTCGATGAGCCGGGAAGGGAAGCTGATCAAGGTGAGAAGATCCTCAATATAGGGAGGCAAATGCCGTTTCTTGAATGACTCGGCATTGAGGATCAGAGTTTCCTTTGCCTTCAAAATCGTATTGGTGATAGCTGTCAACATGCTTTCGCGTTTGCTTTTATTGCCGCCCACGTCTTCCTCCCAGTGTGTGTGCAGGGACTTGAGACCATCTTCCTTCAGTAACTTATCGAGGAAAGATGCCTCGTCACCGATGCCATTCGAAATCGAAGACCGCTCTTTGGTGTGGTAAAAGTCGAGCTCGTCATTCCCAACCCATCTTCTCAATACCAACAATTCGGTGTTGATCAGCTCGTTGATATTATACCACGATATGATGGAATCGCAGGCGTCTGTAAATAGTGCTGACCTGGCCGAGCTGTGTGCCTGTAGCATTGTCTCTCTTGACGGATAGAGGCTTTCGAGCTTGTCGATTTTGGCGACCATATCGCGAACCTGCTCAGCTGGCGGTTTGCCAGCCTCGCTCTCCCCGGCAATCTGGAAATTAATGATGTCTTCAATGACGCGCTCCATGGTTCCTCGCGCATCCTCAACCATCCTACGCTGCACAGGGAGATGTCGTCCACAAATGCGCGACCGTATGCCAAGCCAGAGCTCTGCTTTTTGCGCATTCTTTCCGACCTCTTGCTCCGAGGAGCCAATCAAACGTTTCTTCTCCTGTCGGAAAACATCGCCAGTGAGCACAGCGGCGAGCATCCCATGCCACTCTAGCCTTTCTCGACTATCGGGATCCTGTATATCCTCCTCGGTGGGATCGACGTCCTCTTCCTCGTCTCCTTCAAACAGCCTCCTCGCATCGTCATCGTCATTGTCTGGTTCGGCGCTGTAGGGAGCTTCGGAGCCTGGGGTTTCTCCCTCGGAATCACTGTCGGGGTCACCACTGGTTGTGAAGCTGGTGGGGTCGTATTCGAGAGGAAATGAGTAATCTTGCTTCCGCGCATTGTTCAGCCGCTGCACGTAGGCCCTCTCTTGCCGTGCAAATGTCGAATTGGAGGGCATAGGCCGCGTTCGTGAGCCAGAGCGGGGGTCATTGTAGCCAGCGGGGGTGGGCTGCGGCCTTCTGATGGGACGGTAGGTATTCGAGGGCTGTCGTGCAGGGCCGGTGGGCCGCTGAGGCCTCGCGACGGAGCCGTTGCTGTGAGCGGGGACGACTTCCGAGGTCCCAGTCCGATGCCTGCTGGAGAGGCCATTGCTCATGCCGTCTGAGTGCAGCGAGGCGATGGATCCGGGGTGAGTAGCGGGGTCTGCGTAGCGATTCAGGGAGCCGATTTCGTCTTGACGCTCGTAGTCGTGAATGAAGCCGTTGGCATCGTGGACGCTGTCGCCCGAAGAGCCGGACTCGCCTGAGTCGGCGGTCATGGCCATGGGGCGAAAAGGCTTGATCTTCTCAGGGCGCGGTAGGTCGTCGTCGCCATTGGAGAAGCGCACAGCCCGTGGTGAGGTTTCTCCCGACATGATGGAGCGATAGCAGTCGCGGCAGAGACTTCTTGGATGTAGATATGCTCGTGGAATCGGCCGAGGCTGAGCCGTCCCCTTGGACGCCGCCGGGTGGGATCAACGCCGATCCAGGACCAGAACAGAGAGCGGCCGAGAGGGAAACGAGGAGCAGGCCTGCAGAGCGGCACGAGATCTGCCTTTTCCGAGGGTGGCGACGGGGGGTTGCGTCGCGTCCCTTATCGAGGCGGGCGCAGGCGGGCCAAGTCGCATGCGAATTGGGGGAAGTGAGCGCTGGTCGTCAGGCGTGAAAGTGGCTCCCGAGCGGTAGGATGATGGAACGTGCGCCTTGTTAGTGTCCGGCAAGACAGCATCTGGGCCTGGCTGGCAGGCTGGCAAGGCTAGCGGTTACTGCCGGCGCTGCTGGGGGCTTGTGAGGTGTGGCGAGAGCTGGCCAGAAGGTGGGACTTTGTATGGTGAATCCGTACGGCGAGGTAAAGAGGGTGAGGCAAGGTATTAAGAGCCGAGCCACGCGGGTGCAGCTAGGTGCACTCAGTATGCTCACAGGGATTCTCGTGTTGTGCCTGGACCTGGTTTCCCTCTTCTGTCTCTCTCTTTTTTGCTGCTCGTTGTCTTTTTTCCTTGTCACCCCTGCTTTGGGCAGCGAGGCAGTGGGTGAGTGCTGCGCGGCTGTGATTTCCGGAATCGTAATGGAGCAAATTGGCTTTTGACAGACAGACAAGGGCGGCAACGGGCCTTGTCTAGAATAGCTCAGAGCATATTGGGAAGTCTGGCCGCAGGGCAGACGGGGAGAAAAGAAAGAATCGGAGACTGGCGCCGCGAAACAGCCGATGGAATCTGAGATGCACCTATGGTATTTTCTCTCTCTGCTTTTCTCTTCTCAGCTTCTGCTCTGGCCCCGGCGGATCAAGTGATCCGGCAGCTAGCAGAGCATAATAGAGCATGGCAGAGCATGGCACAGCATGGGCTGTGATGGCCAAATCTCGATGACCGCCACGAGGCTCGATGGGCAGGTGCTAGCCATGTGCGCTCCCCAGCTGTAGCAGCAGCAGCTCCTGCCGTCCACCATC
This sequence comes from Coniella vitis, assembly GCA_011317545.1. Taxonomy (NCBI): domain Eukaryota; kingdom Fungi; phylum Ascomycota; class Sordariomycetes; order Diaporthales; family Schizoparmaceae; genus Coniella; species Coniella vitis. The sequence goes on from WUJK01000003.1 coordinate 1,954,434, forward strand.
GGCCCTAAGCCCGCTAGCTCACTCGTGCTCCCAGCCCGCCAGGCCTGCCTTGGCCTGCCAATCTCGAGACAAGAAGCGAAGGATGGCCCCGTGGGTGGGCGTGCTCGACGGCCTGGGCAATATTGGGCAACAATGGCTGTCTGGTTCTGAGATTATTTGCACAACATTGCCCAACCGACCGTCTATTTGTTTCGGACATTTGCGAACCTATGGTGCATTTGTTGAAGAGCAGCCCCTTAGCAATCACTTCCAGCACATGTAACTATTGTATTCAGGTACTGATTGCGTTGTTGTAGGATTGCAGGGATTCGTACTGAAGTATACTATGTTAGGGTAGATGCTACTATGTACTTCGAAAAACAGTGAGTCTGCCAGCCCCATAGTAAGTGGCAACTCAAGCGCCCCCCCCCCCTCCAGGCACTGTGCCACAGCGGGCACCCTCACTGCAGCCACGCCTAGAACCCTGAACGCACCCGAATCAAAAACCCTTCAACGCGAAGTCCCAGCAAGGGTTAGGCTTAGACGGACAGCCGCGTCTTTAGGTACGCGTGCCTCGTCACTCATCGCGCAACTTGGCTGCTGCGCATAGATTTGCCCTGGCTGACCCATTCATGGTTGGCGCAGTAACAGGTCTACTATCATTTCGGTCCAGGGCTGGATAGTGAGCAACGAACTGGCCCGCACCTCACCCTCTCCTCTCCTTACTTGATGTCCTTCATGGCGACAGCCCGCCATGGTGGTTCGAGGAAGGGACGCGTCGCGTCCTCCTTCGAGATCATCCACCAAACACACCGTCCACTTTGAGCCATCTCCAGATCCGCTGAACCCCGGCCTATCATGTCAGCCGCAAGCTCAACCTTCCAGCATAACAGATGCCACTATCCTACCCGACAGCCACAGCTCAGCGATCAAGCATGGCTCCGCTGCAGTTTCACTTGAACATCTCCTCAAGCCGTATATCACCATCAGAGTTAGCCATCCTCGAGTCCTGATTCGTTCAAGGACGCTGATACTAACTGCTGGACAGCCCGAATTTTGCCCTGTCGGCAAGTCCCATAAGCCAGTTGTGTTGAAGCCTCTGATGCTCTTGTCTCGTGAACATCTCTCCTTGTCCAGCTTGGATCTAGCGAGTCCATTGGGAGAGTTCCCCACCGGCCCAGGTCGCTTTTTCGAGTCCCATATCCGCATTCTGGAACTAGAAGGACGCCTGCGCCAAACACCAAGCGTCCTTGTCGCCCGCTCCGATGCCACCGGATATGTTTACGCCATTGAACGTGCGCAAGCAGGCCGCCATGTCGTCTGCAAGCTTGGAAATTGGGTGCGTATCGAAAAGCTTGGCCAGCTGGCAGAAGCATGCCACGAGCCCAGATGTTCCGTGACGCGCAGTTCCGAGGCAGTGGAAGCCGAAGCGCCAGTCATAACCCCCCAGCTGCACAAGCAAAATAAGAAGAAGCGGGAAGCAATCGAGCAGTTGCGATCTCTCGTGTCCAAACGTCCCAGGGCGGCATCCATTGCTTCACCGAATATCCCAACATCACAGAGCCAGTTGCCCGATATATCCTCAGCTGCAACCCAGCAAGTCCCTGAGCCGACGCAGACGGCAGCCCCGGGTCATACTGATGGACCAAGACGGCAGCCGGGCCTTGCGGACTCCATCATTGATGCGCAGGCCTCTCTTGAAGACATTCTGCAGACTGTCAGGGCTCAATATGCACAAGCTCTATATCATTCCAAGGGATCTCTGGCATACTTTGCAAAAGGACCACTTTCACGAGCACGATCAGCCTTCCAGTTCGACTGTGACTCGAACCTGGATATGGGCGACCTTGTACAGTTTTTGAAAAGTCTTGTGGTGGGCATCCCACAAATCGATAAGAAGTACAAGGAGACACTGCCAAAACTGGTCGACGAAATGAAGGTGCTCGGGGATAGTGACAATGAACCGGACCCGAAACCCAGACGGCGCAAGGCCAAAAGTATGAAGCTCGGCAAGGATGGTCTGTGGACTAACGAAATCAATCACGTAAAGAAATGGTGGAAGTCCAACAAGCCTGAAGTCCGAGAAGATGCTACATCGGTTTGCCCACAGGAAATCCAGTATCACATTACGTTGCTGCGCACTCGGGAGACGCAACTGCAGATGATCCTCCTCCTTGAGATATTGGCTTTAGAAGCCATACGTCCGGCTCCCGATGGCCAGGACGACCTACTCCCTGGTATAGCAGACGAGCCATCCACCTATAAAAGAACAGCAGGCGAAGCTGCAGCTAAAAAGAAGGACAAACATGATTATCCTCTATTAGTGAACTTGCATGCAGACCGGATGAGCATCTGGCAGTCAACCACGTTGGATGAATTGCGAATGATTGCGGCAGAAACACAAGCAAAAAGCTACCAAGATTCGCAAAGCAATGCTACTATAGATTCGGACCCGTTGAAGGAGTTCTGTGTCGATATAATTGTTCCATTGTAGGTGAACCTTGGCACTCATCTGCAGGCTCAAGATCGCTGACTTCCATAGCTTCGCGGGTCGACTACCTGAGATGTGCGCCGACCTCAATCAGAAGTTGGGAGGGCCAGTCGCGGCACCTCCGCCCCGTACGAAAATGTCAGCGACAACATCTCACACAGTCGCGACAGCAGCAGCAGCAGCAGCAGCAGCAGCAGCAGCAGCAGCAGCAGCAGCAGCAGCAGCAGCAACAACAACAACAACAACAACCACTACTCTAGTTAAGCCCGGCACGGCTGCTAAACGACCTGGAACGATGCCTTCCCGCAAGTCTCTTGACAAGATATTCGAGAGCGATCAGCAAAAGAGGAAAGCATCGCGCAGGCCAGTCGATGTGTTGGCGAGGATGCGATCTGCCACCCCTGCTGTGATTCCTGGCTTGAAGCGAGAAGGTAGCGAACCTCTCAGTCTAGACCGCATTCCCTCATTGAATGAGAAATCGCGCAATATGCTTGCAAGAAGCGTGTCCAATGCTGGGGTAGACGAGCTCAAAACGCAGAGGAAACTCAAAGTGGAAGCGGAGCTTAAGGAGGCCATTTCGGCTCTAAAGAAGCCAAACAGGCAATTAGTTGGCAAGTCCATAGCGGACGAATTGGAGCAACGCGCGGCCTCGTCTCATCCACGAAGTGAGTTTTACCTTCAAACCGGGTTTCTACCTTTGTTTGCTGACTTGAAGCGCAGAACAAAAGAAGCCCATTCGCAACGCGGCGACTATCAACAGAGTCCAGGTCAAGGCCACGCCCGCGAACAACCGCTTCAGGGATGCCATAGCCGGAGACAGCAGAAGCCACGATAGCCTCAACTACATCAAAAGCATAACGCACGATGTGCAATCCTCCCCAATTCCAGGCACGGCTCCTAGGCGAGGCAACGTTCGGGATGAACTTACAACTGGCACCCCGGACAAGGTGCTCGCGACGCCTGTTGGACCTCGAACAAGCACTCTACATCCTCAGGTTCTACCAGAACCATCTTCTGCACGACCAAACAACAACGACTTCATCCCTCCATCATCACCAATCATGTCGCGGAAGAATGCAACACCGCCTCGGAATTACACCCCCATTTCCCATGCCATAGCAGAAGAAGACGAAGAGAAAGAACTCTACGACCGCCGCGTCTCTGAATCCACTTCTCCAGCCTTGCCATGTATCTTCGTCACGACCCCCCGCGCCAAACCACGACCACCATCACCGCCGCCGCCGCTACCACCAAAATTCACCTCGTCTAGCGCGTACACTGGTGCTACTGATGAAAACAATATACTTTCATCTCCTCCCGCACCATCTTTATCACGATTCTCGGGCTCCCAGAGCAAAGTCCTCTTCGAGACACCCCCAAGAAGGAAAAGCACCACGACTTCTGCCGCTTTTCTCTCCGCGACGGTGACCGAGACAGTCGTCGAGGTCAACCCCATCAGGCCCATTACGAGCAACAACAACAATAGCTTCAGTACCGGCCAGGACCCCATGCCGGAGCCCGCGCCTACCCTTTATGATCAGATGGGCTGGAGTAACGACTATGATGGTTTATTTTAATATTGCAGGATGTATATGCTGTACGTGGTATTTGTAATTGCTGTTTGTAGCTCACACTCGCCGAATATCTACCAACCAATCCATCCAGGCTTTGGTGTGCAACCGTGTGTCTAAAGAATTGTATGGGAGACATGCGATACAGATACCCCGAGCGAATGGGGATGAGGTATTACATACATTTGCATACATCGACGTATGTGACTAAATATGCTTTTGTAGAGTAGCTTATGAAACGCTAAGAAAAGAAATAAATAACGCGACAGAAAGAAAACTCAGGCACTAGCCGTGGAGCTGGGCCATTTTCTCATACGCTGCTAACTGTATACTTTTGAAGATTCGGAAAAATGATTGAGAAGTCATAATGATGTCGACGATTGAACAAATGGCATTTCGCTCTCTGCAATTATAATGAAATCTACTTAACAATCTTTTAGCTCTCATGTTTTGCTAAGCTATAACTTAGCTTTGGATTAGTGTCTGATATAAATATATGAACGCGCCTCATCTTCACCCCCCTCGCCTAGCCACAACCATAACCGGCAACTCCCTTATATCCACATGCTCCTGATTTCCCAAATCCACCACCCGTACGCACTCAATTCCGACAATGCCCTCCTTGAGCGCCAAAAACCGCATCTCTACCACATGACATGCGTTGGGCGCCAGCGGACCGACGCGTAAATCCGCCGACAGACAGACCACATCCGTGCTGTCGACAAGACTGCTATGTTGCATAGCGTGCACAATGTTTTCATCCAGGACCGCATCTGCAACTTCAAGAGAGGCATTGTCCGCATCGACAAATTGCCCGTGGCCGTGATGTGTGTTGCCGTGTGATACGGCAGCGACGGATTTACGTCGTGCTCCAGCTGTCGAGGGTGGTCGCATGACGCGCATATCGTTGCGCCGTCGTTTGGGGATCGCTACGAGAGCTAGTTTACGAGGTAATGGAGGGGGAAGAGTGTTGGGCCCTGTTGTTGCTGCGACAGCGGCCGTGCGGTTCACCACGTATATCGTCCACACAAATTCGTCGCCAGGGTAGATTGGGCCGGGCTGGGATGTGAATGTCATGGTGATTCCGAATTCTGGAATGCCAATATCGGTGCCCAGCGAGCGGTCAGCCGCGGCCTCTAGGCTCGGAATCGAGTCTGGACGGGCGACGGAAGGTAGAACAAAGCTTGCGCCATCACCGATGGAGAGCTGTGTCGGACGATGTGATCTTTGGAAAGGTTTGGTCAATCCAGAACCGAAACCTGGGTTCACGGGAAGCGTAAAATCCAAAATGGTAGACCAGGCCATGCGGAATTTCGGCTTGCAAGCTTCCGGCTGTGCCAGCGCCGTGCACTCGATCGAAATGAAAAGCTCGCGATTGGAGTTCTTTGAAGGTATGTCGCTTCCTCTGGGAGTAAGGCGGTACATCAGGGTCAGATGGTCGTGAGCAACACACTGTAGAGGAAGGTTGAGGCTAGTACTGTCGTTTAGATTCTCCACTTGACCGTCTGGTATATTCAGCTCGATCTTGTCCACCGTGACAATGCAGTCAAAATAGGGAGTGAAATCTATTTCGAGAAGTGCTATTATTGCCAGACTGGGTGGGAGAGAATTAGGCCGCGAAAACCGTACTCGCGTGTGAACAGCTGGATAAATCTTCTTGGACAGGTTCTGCAAACCCCTGAGCATGGGAAAGGAGTCCTTGGTGATTTGAGTAGCCGGCGCAACCCGCGATACGCGGACTGCTGATAGTCGTGGCTTGACACCACCAAGCCATGGATCTCGGGCGAATGATTGGAGCAGATTAAGCCCGGTAGGTACGCCGCTTTCGAGATAGCCGTCTTGCTGTTCGCCAAAATGCGCAGGATCCGGTCTAAGACTTGCTACTGCTGTGAACATGATTGATGGCCCAAAGAGCCGCAATCTGGGACGCGCCAAGAATACTGAGGCTTTCCAGATGGTATATTTTGTTGAACCTGCCTCTGCCACGTCTCCTCCCCCGTGAACGGTTGCTACGGGGTGTTGTACATCCTCGAGCTCGCCATTGTAAACCACTTCGGACAGAGGCGTTGAACTAGCTCTCTCTGGCGAGGGCGAGTTGAAGACCTGAGCTTGAATAGAGAGCAGGAGCCGGTTCGAGTAGTACTGCAACTTGTCGTCGCTCAAGCCGTGGGTTTTGAGTACCAAGAAGATGTCAACGGTTTCATCTGGCATCTGGGAATGAGTATTGTAAGACCAGAGAACTTCAGGGGCGGAGCAGTGTGCCAGGAGGGCTTCTTACCGAAGAGGAGCCATGGTCTTGACTCTATGTCGGCCAGAGGACGGCTACTGGCAATAGCATTCTCAACCTCGGCTTTGATGTCGACACTGGTGCTGAAGGGAATGATGTACGTGAGGTACGACTGCCCCAAAAAGGCCGAGTCCCCAGAGTCGGCGGCAGCATCTTCAAGCTGAGAGGGCACTGCCATCTTGCAGTTTTCCCAGATGCTTTTGGTCTAGACCATGATAAACTGACGGCTCGCGGAAGTGGCTTCGTGCTTCTCGAGTGTCAGGCTGTTTGGGAATCAATGAAGGAAGTCGTGAGCACAGTGACGACAAGTGTTGTCGCAGGAGCACTGTTGGAATCCGCATCGCATCATTGGCATCGCCTGGCCAGGGGTGGCCGAGCTTCTAGCGGGGCCGACCTAGGGACTGTTTAGAAGGGGAACCTGGCTTGTCGCGTACCGTAGCTGGCGGTACGGCGGTACTTACATACTACAGCAGGACAGACGCGGGCAGCTTCCTAAACTATCAGGCCCGTGCACGCGCTTTCGACATTTGCAGCCAGCCTCGAACTTTTCCTCTCTAAACACTTTGCTGGTCCACGTCGCCTGGACGGATTCATCGCCATCTCCTTTGCGCCAGCATTCTTGTTGCCGGCTTTCCATCATATCATTTGATCGGATTGCTCATAGATCATACATAATGAATGGCATGCACGCGCCATTCCCCGGGCCTGGGACTACCTCCTGGCAGGAACACCGAACGCCCGACGGACGCGTTTATTATTACAACTCGATTTCGAAGCAAACGCAATGGACCAAACCAGAGGATATGATGACGCCAGCCGAGGTAAGCTTGAGATGCCGAACACTTGCTCTTCAGAAGTGCGCACCTTTGCTAATACTGCACATAGCGCGCCCTTGCAAACCAGCCATGGAAAGAGTACACTGCGGAAGGCGGTCGCAAGTACTGGTACAACTCGGAGACCAAGATGAGCTCGTGGGAGATGCCAGATGTCTATAAGCGAGCTCTTGGTGCTACAGACACGCCAAAGAATTCTGCGCCGAACAGCTTCTCTGCCCCAGGAGGTTCTAGTGGCCATGGCTACGACCGATACCGGGACCAGCGAGACCAGCGGGACCAGCGGGACCAGCGGGACCAGCGAGACCAGCGAGACCAGCGCGAGCCTCTTGGTGAATCGAGGCAGCTGGGTTTTGGAAATGAAGTAAGAGCCCAGCACTTTGTGCCGGCCAGCGACGAGCCCGAGTATGCTTCAGCTGAGGAAGCCGAAGCTGCCTTCGTCAAGCTCCTCCGCCGCAGCGGCATTCAGCCCGATTGGACTTGGGAACAGACGCTTCGTGCCATCGTGAAGGATCCGCAATATAGGGCTATCAAGGACCCCCGTGAGAGGAAGCTTGCATTTGAGAGGTACTGCAGCGATGTGATCGCTCAGGACAAAGAGAAGGCTAAAGAGAGACTGGCAAAGCTTCGTGCTGATTTCGCCACGATGTTGAGAAGCCATTCCGAAATCAAGCATTACACCCGATGGAAGACGGCTCGGCCTATGATTGAAGGCGAGACCATTTTCCGGTCGACCAACGACGAGGGAGAGCGCCGTCAGCTTTTTGAGGATTACATTATCGATCTCAAAAAAACTCACAGGGAGCAAAAAGCATCTTTGCGCAAGAGCGCTATGGACGGCTTGATCGAACTCTTGCCCAAGCTCAATCTGGAACCATACACACGCTGGTCCGAAGCGCAGGACATCATTTCTAACACACAGCCGTTCCAGAGTGACGACAAATACAAGTCCCTGAGCCGTTTTGACATTTTGACAGTCTTCCAGAACCACATGAAGGCTGTCGAGCGCACCTTTAATGACACTCGACAAGCCCAGAAGGCTAAAAAGCAACGAAAGGAGCGTCAGAATCGTGATGGCTTCCTGAGCCTCCTGAAGGAATTGAAAAATGATGGCAAGATCAAAGCAGGTTCCAAATGGAGCGTCATCTTGCCACTCATTGAAACAGATTCCCGCTATGCAGCCATGATAGGCCAAAATGGCTCAACGCCACAGGAACTGTTCTGGGATCTGGTTGAAGAAGAAGAACGAGGCCTTCGAGGCACTCGCAACGACGTCATGGATGCTCTTCATGTAAGTACATCGAGAAACTGCTCTCCGTCATGCGCGCTAAAACTCTACAGGACAAACGCATCGAAGTTTCACCGCAGACGGACTTTCAAGACTTCATGAAAGTCATGAAGGAGGATCGCCGAACTGCCAATGTAGACCCGGATATCCTAAAATTCATTTTTGAGAAGGTAAGTGGCATGGGTTTTTCTCGGATTGCAAAGAGACACGCTGACAACGAACCTTAGCTTCAAGAGAAGAAGACGAGACCTGAAGACGACCGCCAAGCTGAACGTCAGCAACGACGTGCTATTGACGACCTGAGATCATATATGAAACGTCTGGATCCCCCAATTACCTTGAAAGACACTTACGATAGAGTCAGGACTCGCCTTGAGAAAGTTCCAGAATTCCAGGCAGTGCGTTCAGATGATGCGCGTCGTACAGCATTCGATAAATATATGCGTCGTTTGCGCGAGAAGGAGGATGAAGTCGAAAAGGAGAAGGACCGCCAGCGGCGACGCGATCGCTCACGTGACCGCTACAGAGAAAGAGAGAGAGAGCGTGACAGAGATCGAGGTGAGCGATCTCATCGCAGAGGACACACCAGGTCCCGCAGCCCTGAACCAGATCTCTACGAGGCCGACCGCCGCAAGGCTATAGCCGAACGTGAACGAAACTACCGCAAGTCTAGCATGGCCGAAACCCTACTTTCTGACCCTAGGTCATCAGGTGGACATGATGACCGTGATTACCGGGACAGAGAGCGAGACCGTGACCGCCACCGTGAACGTGAACGTGACCGAGAACGCGATCGCGATCGCGAGCGCGAGCGCGACCGTGAGAGGGAGCGGGACCGAGATCGCGATCGTGACTACGACCGCCCACCTCGCTCTCGGCGAGACGAGCCGCTGAGTCACTATGAGCGTGAACGGCGGGACCGTGAAGAGGAGCGTGAGCGCTCTTATCGCCGCCGTGTGGTCGAAACACGGGATGTCGATGGCCTCAATTATGGTGACGAAAAGCCGAGCCTGACGAGAAGGCGTCGTGCTGATGAGGACGAGGAACGCCGGCCTAACTCTAGAGACTCAAAGGTCAGTGGTTTTGACCACTTTGTGTTTCTCACTAGGACAGATGCTAACCTCTTATATCCACAGAGATTGAAGACTGATTTATCACCTCGTGAGCGTACCCCCCGTCGTGATGGTCGTTTGAGAACTAGTTCTCCCCAAGCGCCGCCAAAGGAAGAGCCTTCTGGCGTTCACTCTGGCAGTGAGGAGGGTGAGATTGAGGAGGACTAAGAGCCCATTCACTTACGGCACGGAACAACAATGCGGTCAACATGGCGCTAGCCACTCTACCGCTCTAGCAGAAGACCGACATACAAAGCCGACCTCAGGTGCTTGATACTCTTATCCCGCGATCTCAGCGGCCTACTCACTACCCAAGCAAACACCATTAGACCTGGGCCGAATCACGACAAAAGCTCACAGAGCATGTGGCACGGCGTCTCTTGTGAGGGAAGTGCTCTTGTCGCCGCGTCGCGACTTGAGATTGATGGACATGCGGCGACGCATCCATACTTCAAGGCATTATTGTCGCCAATAGTACGTACGGCAATCACTTCCGACTTACTGTTGTAGTGGCAAGATGACACTGCGGATCAAACAGAAATTGTCACTCGGCTCAACCCGCATCACCAACGACGTGGTGGACGTTCTGGCCTCAGCCAGCCCCTCCTTGCGACCGACCTTTTCCTCCCTTTTCCTTCTTTTTTTTGTACCTAATTTCTCAACAACAAACACCATCAGCAACAAACGCATGAGACCAGCCAACATGCCTCAAGTCATTGGATAATCACAGAAGTAGTCTTCGTTGCAGCTCCTCGGTTCCTCGTCTCTCTCTCTGTTGAGGCTCAATCTTAGAGAAGAAGCATGCCAGAGCCACTAAACATGGAGACCGACACTGACACTTGGTTGTGTGTGTGTGTGTGTGTACGTGTGCACCCGCTTACCCTACCACTCCTCACTCAAAGCTAGCAGCCCAGCAGGTCATGGTCGCATTCTTGTACTGTATGCAGTAGATTTGCTTATACGCAGATCTTTGTTGCATACGCAAAACACCAGTAGATAGCTTTAGTCTTATGCCAAGCGAAGGAAAAATTGATATCACATTGCACAGGATGGTGTAACCTGGCTATCAGTGCTGCGTGAATGAAAGTGAGTTGGGTGTGAAGTGTTTGGCAAAAGCCAACGTCGTAAATTAAATCAGTCACGTCGTCGTCATAAGGGTTGCACTGGGGAAGGTCAGGGTTAGAACGGGGTGTAAAAGGACTGGTAAGTAGTAGAGTATGAAGCAGTTCAGTCTGTCTTGGGCAGTTGGACTTGTACGGGGCTCGTGTGTAATTTGACTTCAAGTAATATATATGTTTTGGTATGTTATAAGCACATTTGATCTCTGGTCACTCGTGCTTGTTATTGCCATGAAGTCTTATTCTCCGCGTAGTTTTGAATTTGCCCCCTTGTACATCACATCGTGTCTGCAAATTTTTAGCCTCGTGCGCCGTGAATCCCGACGGCGGTCACCCTCTTGACCCATTGCCCCTCAATCTACGGAGGAATCTTCTTTCCAGAAATGTTGGCTCTCACAACCTGAGCAATGCCCGACTGCCGGCTAGGACGTCGTTCAGCTCTTTGTCGCGACTGAGTGTCTTTCCTAGGACACGTCTTCCAGTTCTCCCATAGGACCAGGCAACAGGGGATAGACCGCCATCGCCATTGTTAAATGTCGGGATCGTCGTCCTCGTTTAAATCACCATCCTCCAACTCGAGTCTGCTGTGACTGCTCCTGCCTTGTGGACCTGCACCCTTGTTTTGGACACCTAAAACGCCTTGAACCCGTGATGCATTATAGCGGTTATGGTGATGATTGGGCGGAGGAAAAGAGTCCTTGTCGCCCTTATTGAAGAAGAATACTGCTTCAGGCACTGGCCTTCTCGGGATCTTCGAGGAAGAAGTAGTTTCCGCTGAGCTTCTGCTCTTGATCGAGTTGAGAACCTCCCTTGTTGATACGCGGACGGTAGTTGACGGGGTCGCGACGGAAGGTAACGTCGAGGTTCTTGAGGAAGGTGTTGCAGCCGGTCAAGAGCGACTCGGGCTTGTTGGCGTGGGACTCGATACCCGGCTTGCCGTCAAAGACAATGACACGGTCGGCCAAGTATGTTGCCATGATGAAATCGTGCTCGACAATGAAGGCGGTCTTCTTGGCGTGCATGATGAAGCGCTTAATAACACGGGCAGCAATGATACGCTGCTCGGAGTCGAGGTAAGCCGATGGCTCGTCAATAACATAGATATCGGCGGGAAGACCCAAGGCCAGGACAATGGCGACACGCTGCAATTCACCACCAGACAAGTGCTTGACTTCTTGGTCAATAAAGTCATCGAGCTTCAAGGGCTTGACGACATCAGTCTGGAATTGAGGCGACAAGACTGAAGACAAGTCAGTAAGACGCTCACAATAGAAGGTGAAGTGGCTGCTGAACTACTCACATGAGGCACGAATCTTCTTGAAGAACAACTGGCGCACGGTACCCTCAAACTTAGGAGTAATGGTCTGGGGCTTCATGCTAATCTTCATCTCTGGTACCTTTGCGGATCCGTCGGGCTTGAGAGCGCCAGCAAGCATGCGACAGAAGGTAGTCTTTCCGGTACCGTTCTCACCCATCATGACGAGAATCCTGGCGGCATATCATTAGCATAAGTGCGCGATTCTCCAGGGAGAACGAATGTTTGACATACTCAGAGTCAGTGAAGTTTCCAGCATCGATTTGGAGGTGGAAGTCACCCAAGGTCTTTTCCATGCGCGGGTAAGTGAAAGCACGAGTCTGGTCGTTGTCGAACTGGTCGGCGGCCTCGGCGATGCGGAAAGTAAGGGATTCGTCACGGAATCGCAAGTTTTCTGTCGGGATATGGCCATCAAGGAAGATGTTGATACCCTCGCGAACACTGTGCGGCAGAGAGACGACACCGTATACGGCAGGTTGACCGTAGAGAACGCAGACATAGTCAGAGAGGTAGTCCAAAACACTAAGATCGTGCTCAACAACTAGATCGCAGGTCAGTCAAGGGGCTGTTGCAAAGAGCTAAGACAGTACGTTTCACATACCAATGATGTAGTTGTTGTGCTTTGACAATGACCTGATCATACGAGCTGCTGCGAGACGCTGCTTGACGTCAAGGTAGGAAGAAGGCTCGTCGAACATGTACACATCTTTGTCTTGGACCTGAATGCATACTTGATATCAGTAACTTGCTTCATGACTCTTTGGAATGGCGCAAGAAAACCTACACAGGTCAAGCCAATAGCAAATCGCTGAAGCTCTCCACCAGACAGCTTTGTAACCTCTCGCTCGTAAATGTGACGAAGCTCGAGGACATCAAGAACGTCTTCCATGTTGTCAAGCTGCTTCTGCTTGGAAATGAGGGCATTGACCGTTTTCTCAGGGCCCTTGATAGCGCGGGGCAGCTGGTCAACATATTGAGGCTTGACCACAGACGTAAGATCGTCTTCGAGCAGCTTGGTGAAGTAATTCTGCAACTCGGATCCTCTGAAGTACTTGATGACATCTTCCCAATCCGGCGGGTTGTCATATCTGCCCAGATTGGGCTTCAGCTTGCCGCTGAGAATCTTGAGCGCAGTACTCTTTCCTATACCATTGGTTCCGACGAGGCCCAGCACATTTCCTGGCCTCGGCATAGGCCTACATCTTGTTAGCCCGGATACAGTGGACTTGTGAGTTTGAGATCAAACTCACAATCTATGGAGCTTGAAGCTGTTGGCAGAGTATCGGTGGGTGACCTGGGTCTCAAGGTTCGTAGGAAGGTTGATGATGGTGATGGCGCCAAAGGGGCACTTCTTGGGGCAGATACCACATCCTATACATAGCGACTCGGACAGGAAGGCAAGGCGGGATTCGGGGGAGACCTCAATGCCTGGCAATTCAGGTCAGCAATTTGGAGAAATAGTGAGTATTACGCTTAGAGGAGACTGACAGAGCTTGCCGCTACGCACGACGGGACACGACTTCTTGCATTCTTGCCGACATTTCTGCGATGACCATTGTCAGCATCCAGCGGCTCGGCTACTGTTGAGGCGCAGCTGTATCAGGGGGTCGGCACACACCTTTGGCTTACACTGCTCGCGGAAAACGTGTCATGATCGTTAGCCGTGTCTTCTTCTTACCATCAAGCACGGCGGGGTAGCGGAAGTGTGAGGGTGTACCTTGTCGCTGTTCACGATCGCGATACTGTAAAGAAACTATTAGCACATCGTCTGAGAGGGCCTAGCGTGGGAGAGGGACAGGCCACGTACCGAGTGAGCTTGTCGGCCATGGTGACGGCGACGCTGTGGATAGCGTTGGTTGCTGGCGGCGGCGGCGGCGGCGACGGTAGTGGTGGAGGTGGTGGCGGCGGTGGTGCAGGAGGAGAGCTGGACAGATTTGACTCGGCGAAATCAAGGAATGCGACTTGTAGTCAGCGTCTGCAGACCGGGGGGGCACCTTCTAGCGTTTTGGTAATGGACCAGAAGCAATAGGCCAGTATCTACCAAGGGTTGGGAAGCTAGAGCTGGACGGGGGTTACAGTGTGAGGGCGGATCAAAGAGTTGGATCTTTTTTTTGGCCTGTCGTCAGTCTTCTGCTTTCGGGCTGCGAAGTAATTTGTGGCCCTCACAATTTGCGTGGGCCTGCCCGTGCAGCGCGGGGCAGGTGGCCTAGCAAGCCTGGGTCATCCAAACAGGCGCTCACTGATAGGCTGGTAACGCTGGGTGGGGTGGTACTTTCGTCTTCCGTCGCGAAAATGGACTACAAAGTACCAGCTGCATATCAAGGTAGTGCCCCAATGTAGGTACTTCTGTACTTCTGTACTTACTGTGATACGGCATATGTCCATACGTCTGGGGTTGGCAACGCAAGTACCTAGCCCAGCTTATTACGCCTGACAGATACTCCTCATATGGCTGTATCTGCAGTACATGAGTACTAAGGTATGTACTTGATCGCTCACAAAAAACAAAAGAGATCCTCTTCTCCGTCGCGACGATACTCACGCCTGCAGCACAGCTCGACAATTTAGCCTCACTACCACCAAAAACCTCGAGACGGCAACCTCAACTCTACTGCCCAGTGGCTGTGGCGGAACCCAAGTGAGGCGATACTACGTCTGGCAGCCACAGTGCCATCATGATCCCACCAAGCCTCATGGCGGTTCCTATTGTAAGCGCCGCAGGTAGGACGTCTCTGGTGACGCTCACGCTGGTCACGAGAGGCGCAGAGGTTGACAGAACGAAGAGTGCTGGGACCGGGATTCCGTATTCCAGGAGCTGGTCCTTTGCCTAATCACAATGAGCCTTTTGGCAAGTGCAATTCTGTTGCAGTACAGTAAGTACAATACGTAAGCATCAATGGGGCGGATTTGGGGCTGGTGGCACTACATTTGGAAACCAATACCCAGGGACCGAACTGGAGCCCAATATAATCTACACAAATCTATAACGAAAGGGTGTCTGTTAGTGGTGCTTGTGAAATTTGCTCAGTCCTGCTCCCGTGTTGTTTAGAAGCTGTCCAAGGCGATTCTTTAAACCGACTTCTTGACCCAAGAGCAGCTTTGAAGAGGGCTAGAAATTCATACTGCCAACCTACCACGCAGCCGTGATTGTGGGATGTTGTACCGAAAGCAAGCAACACAGAAGAAGAGTCTGACCTGCGGATTCAAAGAAGAAAGAGTCCTCTACAAAAGAGTCCTCTGCAGTATCTCTAATTGCTTCGTTTCATTCCCCCTTGTATACGCAACAAGGCTGAATGCGTTCTTTTGGCAGCTGTGGATTCCTTTTCAGAGAGACAAACTTCACTGCGTATCGTAGAACTTGCTGAAGCTGTCCAAAAATCCCATGTGCGACCTTCCTAGGGAGTCTTGACATTTGAAAGCCAAAACAGAAGACTTGTTGGCTGCTATTGGCTAGTTTGCGGGGTCAACAGCAAAGCGCATCTCTACCGGCTTGAATCTAGCTTATCCCATGATTGCCTTCATTCATAGGCGTGCGTATACACTCATATTCGTATACGTTTTTGTTCAGCAATGTTCATGTAAAGTTCTTAAAGACAAGCACTCCTGCAGACAAAGATCAATTTTGTGCATGTGCATTGTGAAAGCATTGAGGGGGAAATATTGCAGAGGCAGTGAGGAGCATGATAGTACTCTGTCGTACAGGCCGCTCTTACTAACAGAAGCAGTCCCGTCAGCTGTGCAAGCGTGTTAGTCCTGGCAGCCGTGCTGCCCCTGCAAGCCTGCAAGCCTACTAGCCTACTAGCCTGCCCAGCTCAGACCATATTTGACCCGGACCCCTTGCGCCTACAACCCACTGGCCTCCACTGGTTCTGCGTTTTGCCCACCACTGGCTGCACTTGTACTCTCTCAAATTTACCTGGCTTTCTGCCTTCCTTTCCTCATCCACCCGCAAGTGACATCCAGAACTCGATACTGCACCCAACCCACATCACCACCACCCAACCACTTCCGCCTATTCAAAGGCTACTGGATCACTGCTCTCCCTCCTCGCTGCCTGGAGCCCGGCAAATTTTATGAATGACTTGTGAGTGCCCCTGCTGTTCTTCCCTCTGCCCGAGCAAGGTTGCTGCGCGTGCCTGTCGTATGCCTCGTGCTCGGCCATCGAGTCCCCATCGAAAACGATCCTATACCTTGGTAATCCAGTCATATATCCAAGGGAAATGCTGTTTGAACGCGTCTTTTCGATGAATCTGCACCATGCCGATGACGCCGAGGCTTCTACGAGCCTGCCAGCGCTGTCAAGCCCC
Organism: Coniella vitis; assembly: GCA_011317545.1. Taxonomy (NCBI): domain Eukaryota; kingdom Fungi; phylum Ascomycota; class Sordariomycetes; order Diaporthales; family Schizoparmaceae; genus Coniella; species Coniella vitis. The sequence continues at coordinate 1,970,735 of WUJK01000003.1, forward strand.
GAGCTCAATCTCAATTGACTGTCATCGCCCAACGGCCTCGTGCCCATCGCGAGCACCGGGGGGATGCGACAAGCTTGATATCTGGCTGATTCCTAGCTGTTGTTTGCTTGTTTGCTTCTTTTCCGGATCGCCCATGCCGTCTGCAACGTGTCCTTTAACTGCGTGCTCTTCCGTCAAGAGGTTCCTCACTGACATCGCCGTCTTCACAGCAGGCAGCCTCGCCAGCCTCGGTGACCATGTCTACCTCACCGGAACCCAGTCCGGTCAACGGGCATCTTTCGCCGACTCCGACCAATGTGTCCGTGCAACTACCTGACCCCGAACCCAGCGACAGCGACCTGTCGGATGCCCCCGCTCCTGATTTGGGTTCTCCCTCTGCTTCCCAAGACGAGCTCGACGATCCCGCCGCGAACGGGCACGTTGATGATTTTGAGGATCCGCAGACGTCAAGTGAAGAAGAAGACGCTCCAAATGACGGCGACTTTGATGATGCAGGGGATGCTGCCTCCCTTGCCAGCAACGGAGACGGTGACCAAGTCGAGGCTGTCTCTTCAGATAACTCTTCCACGAGGTCGAAACGCAAGCTAGCCGTCAACCTCGAGGACGAGTACATGCGAGAGAACCCCGAGCTATATGGTCTGAGGAGAAGCGTAAGTTGCCGACGCTCCACGCCCCGCTAGAACTCTGCGCTAATCTGTCTCTCCAGTCTCGCCCACAACAGCGTCGGAAAATCGTAGGCCCTCCCTCAACACCGCTCGTCTTGTTGTCAGCAGACCGCTTACCAGCTGTGTACACAGATCGAAGACGATGATTCCTCGCAATCCGACGCCGTTTTTACCAATAGACGTGCGACTAAGAAGCGACGTACGGAGCGCTCCATGCCTTGTAAGCTCTTTATACCTCGTTGGAACTTGTGTGGGCTTGGCTAACAAATTGTTGCGGCAGCCTCCAAGCGAGATACTCCCATCCGCCAGACACCAGATGATGATTCCGATAGCGATACATATGGTGGTGCTCGAGCCAAGAGCTTCCAGAAGAAGGCTCGCCGGCAAGCAGAAGCCCAACCTGCTGTTGCGATGGCCGAGAAACGATGGAATAGCCGCAGAGCTGCTCGGGTTTCGGCAGGTGCATACCAAGAAAGTGATTTTGAGCGAGAGGACGACTCTGATGCCACCCCAGATCAATGGGCAGCAGCTGAGTACGAAGACACGTCGCCCTACATTGAGAAAATCATTCGTCATCGGCTCAAGCCCGACACAGAGATGGGCCTTGATACAGGTCGACATGACTTTGAATACCTGGTCAAATGGCAAGGCAAGTCTCACATGCATAACAGCTGGGAGACCATAGAATCCGTAGCCGGATTCCGAGGTACTCGTCGGCTTGATAATTACTACAAGAAGGTGGTGTTGTTTGAGATCAGTCTTCACATTGACGATGAGGACATCACACCCGAGCAAAAAGAAGAGTACCTCCTCGATCGTGAGCGGCAATTGGAAGCGGTCGAAGACTACACTAAAGTCGAACGTGTGGTGGCTGTTCGCGACGGCGAAGATGGCGATGAATACCTGGTGAAGTGGAAGGGACTGTCCTACGACGAATGCACCTGGGAGGCTGCCAGTCTCATTAGCGAGCGCGACCAAGACAAGATTGATCTCTTTTTGGACCGGTCTTCACGTTCCTGGCAGTCAAATCGAACCGAGGCCGACCCAAACACCCGCAGCCCGATGCGCAAAATTGAGCAACAGCCTTCCTACATCAAGAATGGAGAATTACGCGAATTCCAGATGAAGGGACTGAACTTCCTTGCTCTCAATTGGACCCGGGCCAACAACGTCATCTTGGCAGACGAAATGGGTCTGGGCAAGACGGTACAGAGTGTTTCGTTTCTCAGCTGGTTGCGTAACGATCGTGGCCAGGAGGGACCTTTTCTCGTCGTGGCGCCTCTTAGTGTCATTCCAGCTTGGTGTGATACTTTCAATCATTGGGCGCCAGATCTCAACTACGTTGTCTACCTTGGCCCCGAATCTGCGCGTTCAACCATTCGCGAGCATGAATTGCTTGCCAACAACAACCCCCGAAAACCAAAATTCAATGTTCTAATCACCTCCTACGAATACATTCTCCTAGACGCAGACTTTCTGAGAACCATCAAGTGGCAGGTTCTCGCGGTTGACGAAGCCCACCGACTCAAGAATCGCGAATCTCAGCTATACGGTAAACTCTTCAGCTTCAACGTTCCCTGTAAAGTGCTTATCACTGGCACTCCGATCCAAAATAACCTGGCTGAGCTGTCAGCTCTGCTCGATTTCCTCAATCCCGGGAAAGTGCTCATCGATGAGGAGCTCGAACACCTTGCGCAATCCGACAAGAACGAGCAATATGACCAGGAGAAGGATGAGGAGCAGCGCCGAGCCACCCAAGAAAAACTTGGCCACTTGCATACTGCCATTGCGCCCTTCATCATCCGTCGCACCAAGGAGACTGTCGAATCCGATTTGCCTCCAAAGACGGAGAAGATTATCCGGGTAGAGCTGTCTGATGTACAGCTGGAGTACTACAAGAACATTCTGACCCGCAATTACGCGGCTTTGAAGGACGCGAATGGCCAAAAGCAATCGCTCCTGAACATCATGATGGAGCTGAAGAAGATCAGCAACCACCCATACATGTTTCATGGTGTTGAGGAAAGAGTTCTTAACGGAAGTACGCGTCGCGAAGATGCCATTAAAGGCCTCATCACGAGCAGCGGCAAGATGATGCTGCTTGATCAGCTTCTCACTAAGCTCAGAAAAGACGGCCACCGCGTGTTGATCTTCAGTCAGATGGTCAAGATGCTCGATATCCTCGGAGATTACCTTCGCGTACGCGGCTACCAGTTTCAGAGACTGGACGGCACAATACCTGCGGGCCCTCGACGTATGGCCATCAATCATTTCAATGCTGAAGGCAGTGACGACTTCTGCTTCTTATTATCAACCCGTGCCGGTGGTCTCGGCATTAACCTGATGACTGCTGACACGGTAATTATTTACGATTCAGACTGGAACCCGCAGGCTGACCTCCAAGCCATGGCACGTGCTCATCGAATTGGCCAAAAGAAGCCAGTCAGCGTCTACCGCCTCGTTGCAAAACAGACTATTGAAGAAGAAGTCGTCAAGAGAGCACGGAATAAGTTGTTTCTTGAGTACTTGACAATCCAAGCTGGCGTAACAGACGAGGGCAAAGCGCTGCGCGAAGAGTTCAAGGATCGAGGTCTCAAGGTTGACGAGGCCAAGACGGCTGAAGATATCCAGATGATTCTGAAGATGCGCTCACAGAACCTGTTTGAACAATCAGGCAACCAGGAAAAGCTTGAGCAGCTTGATATCGACACGATTTTGGAGCAAGCCGAGGAGACTAAGACGTCTGTGGACGACAAGCTCAATCTCAGCACAGGTGGCATTGACTGGGACAACTGGATGCATGTCACCGATGTCAAGGTCGACGAAACCGCTCTCGACTGGGATCAGATCATTCCTCCTGACCAATTAGCTGTTGTCAAGGCCGAGGAAGAGAAGAAGCAGCATGAGGCGTTCCTTGCTAAAGCCCGAGAAGAGAATGCGCCACGGAAGGCCACGCTGAAGAACTTGAAGAGTAATGATAACGATAGAGCCGATCGCCTGGCGAAGAAGCGTGAGAGAGAAAGTCGAGAACAAGCTGAGGTAGAAGAGCGGCGAGCCTTGCTAAGTGATCCCAGACGACCTCTTAATGAGAAGGAGACTCGGAACCTCATTCGCGCTTTCTTTCGCTATGGCTCCATGCGGGAACGCGGAGAGGAGGTCGTTCACGAATCTCGTCTGACTGATCGTGATATCGATTACCTTCAGGATATCCTCGATCGGCTGGTGGCCAAGAGTCAGGCGGCTGTTGATGCCAGCAACGCAAAGGTTCGTGTTGAAGAAGAACGGACAGGCAAGCAACTCGCCAAGAAGGACAAGAAAGCAGTCCTTGTCGATTTCGAGATGGTCAAGAAAGTCAATGCTGAGACTGTCTTGGAAAGACCTGCTCAAATGAGGCTGCTTCGCGAAGTACTGCACAAAGATGGAAACCCTCTGGCGTTTCGTCTTCCAGACGCCGCCAAATCAGCACATTACACGTGTGAATGGGGCCACCGTGAGGATGCAATGCTCCTGGTTGGTATAGACAGGTATGGTTTCGGTGCTTGGACCAATATCAAAGAAGACATGGATCTGAACATGGCCGACAAATTTTTCTTGGAAGAACATCGTGTGGATAAGAAGGAAGAGCGCCGGAACGCTTCTGAAAAGAACATTCAGTCTCCGGGTGCAGTCCATCTTGTGCGACGTGCGGAATACCTTTTGTCGGTGTTGATGGCCAAGCACTCGGGCGATGCTGCATACAAGAAGGCTGTGGAAAACCACCACCGCAGCAAAAAGAATCTTGTCAATGGCCATCGCCGTGGGGAGGGTAATTCAGCTTCTGCGTCTCCGGCTCCCGGATATGGTAAGAAATCCGGCCAAGCAAGAGAGCGCAACCGGGAGCGCGTCGGCGGACATCACAGTGACCCGTACAGGTCTCGAAGCATGGCGGATGACCGGGGAACACCGCGGCCGGAACAAAAGAGAAAGCACACCGATGATCACCAAGATCGCCACGGCAAGCATCGACGCACCGAGCACGGGCACAGCGACAGTCGCCACAAGGATGACAAAGCACGTTCAAAGTTGGGCCCTGATGCTCTCGACCGCCTCAGACAAGCCCGGGAGGATTCTGTGCGACGTTTCAACCGTCTCATGGAATTGGATGATGGTAAACTGGACATGGGCAATAACGAGCATCTCATCTGGTCGCTTTTGAAGCCCGTTCGAGGCAATTTCCAACGCATCATGCAGACGACGGCTGAACACATGCCTTCGGCCAAAGAGCGAGCGAGAACTATGGGCACCGAGCTCCGACAGATTGGCAATCATCTCAATGTCCTTCAGGACGCTGGGCTTCCTCGTGAGCAGCTAGACGGTCTCATGCCACAATTTTGGTAAGCACACCTTCTTCAGCTCTTTTTGAGACATGGGTACTAATGCAGTCTAGGGATTTTCTTGCCACCGTATGGCCAATTGGTGAGGTCGAAGTCACCGGCAAGAGGCTCTCGCGCATGTATCGTGATCTTCGAGAGAAAGATAAGAAGGCGGACGAAGACAAGGTACAAGCTAGGAGACGCGAAGACTTGGAAGATGGAGAAATCGATGTCGAAGAAGACAGACGTCGTCGAGAACGGAGAGAAGCTCGTCGTGAACCGAGCGAAGACACACGCCGGGAATACCGCCGCGATGACAGGCACCGCGCCTACGAAAATGGCGACCGGCTCAGCTTCCGTCGGGATCGCGACCGCGGTCCATCATTGGTTGATCGCGCAAGGCCATCATGGAGTCCTAGCACACAACAGCACCGTCACAGTCCCTACTAGACGGCACAATTCTTTTCTAAACGCATAAAGGCATACTTTAGTCTATGTGTGCACCTACTATCAACAACCTCTTCGGGCTGCTTTGTCTACAAAACTCAAACCAACCAGTACCCCCTGTGTTTTTTTTCCGACTACAGCCTAAGTACGTGAGAGAATCGCTTGATCGACAATATTCATCTTTACTTGTCTTGCATGCTATGCCAAGCAAATGACACTTGACCTGGGTGGACGGTGAGCAGCATTGTTCTGGCGTCCTGGGATTGTCTGACGGCGTTACCTGGCTGTGATTCACAAGTTCATTACCCTGATTGTCACGTGGATCGGTGTTTGGGTTTGATTACGGCGGCTTTTTCAAACTTTTTTCTGCTTTTATCACTGCTTCAGGACGGGGATTGGCTTCTCGCATACAAGAGGGGGGGGGGGAGGGAGAACTGGCCACCGCATCAATTTGGCGAACAAAACGCCCATGGAGATTACAATTTTTATTATTTTTCTGCTTTTTACACATGCAGTATTTAGAACTGGGTCATGGAAGCAATGGCACCGGCGGGCATGGCTTTATTCAGTGTCAGAGCCAAGAATCTGGCTGTGGAAGGTTCTTCAACATTGTTATAGCGCATGTCTCGCCTGGAAATGCAACCGGTTATGGCGGCGTCTCCACTGGAGGCCAAGCCACATTGTGTTTGGCAGCCTGATATTGATCCATTGGTTCATTGATACCACTCCGTTTACTATTTGAGTGAACAGCCAAATAACGAGAAGCAAGGTCCCCCCCCCCCGGCTTTCTTTGGTCAGCTAGCTCTGTCAACTGGTCTGAGTGCTTGCTTTTTGTGGATACGGCAGGCTCGGCCATGTGTCTGCTTAGCCTGCATTATGCAGAGCTTGCCTGTGTTCTACTACATATGATGGATGGGACATAGTAGAACCAACAGAGCCACAAAGATGAATCGTTTGGGTCTTTGTTTTTTTTGTTTTTATCCCCGTTTTTTCTTTGCTTCCCAGATATATATGGTGATATGCCTGTAATTGCCCAAGTCTACTGTACCGAGTCGGTCAGTCTTGGCCATCCAAAAGCCATGATTCGGATACTGAACAGGTAATACCAGTGCCTAGGTAGGTATCTGTTTTTTGTGTACATATTACTATAGTACAAAGGCAGATACCCAGGTATTTATTGTGTGTGACAGCATCACGTGTACGTGGTAGAAGAGGGCAGGGCAGGGCAACCGGCGGGTTCCATTAGTAACCTAACCATCCCACTTGCGGCCCATATGGCTCGAGACTTTGGGGTATGTTGAGCGTGAAACGAGGTGGCACACACAGAGAGAGAGAGGAGAGCAGAAGATGGTACCACGGTACTTTTTTGAGTACGCGAATCGGTTGGTATTGTGACCGCCCTTGTTCAGGTGTATGCCACACCATCATATATGTCTACTACATACTCAAGATATCCTTGGCCCGATCAAGGAAGGTTGAGTGACTATGAATACATCTCTTCTTTTTTCCATTTCATAAGCGCCTGCCAATCCTTCTGTTTATTGGTGATGACGACCATAGTGCCCGGCGACACTTGGCCAACATTTCTGACTCGTCTTCTTCGGCTCGTAACCAATTCTCGAAAATACACACTGTACTCAAATGCTCAAAGGTCTTTTTCTCTTCATGCCAGACAACGCTACTGTACGCGCATAAATCCAAGTGCATGCCAGCCAGTAAAAACAGCTCGGCCGCTGTAGATGTTCATCAAGTGATCAATGTTGAAGTGCAAGAACAAGTACGTTGTCAAGGTACAATCATCTGGTCTTTGAAAGCGCTGGTCCTTCTGGACATGGTGCCGTGTCTCCATGGATGCCCTTCTCGCCCGAGGTGACTTGGAACATCGGATCCATTGGAGAAGCGCGTCGGTACGTGAAGTGATCTTCGTCGTCGGTCTCGGGTCGGAGAGAGGGCAGTGATTTAAGTTTGGTGTTTGCTTTGAATGATGACATAGATTTGAAAGGGTCGGCTTCGTTCTTGATTCTCTCAAGCGGCTTCTTGGTCGATTCAACTGCCTTGGGGGCCACTTTTGTCGCCTTGAATAATTTGGTAATCTCGTTCTTGGGTTTGATTTCCTTCTTTGGTCGTCCCGACTTCTTCTTGGCTGGCTTAGATGTGCTGGGTTCCGTTCCGTTACTGCTCATGCTAAAGTCAAGTGTGCTCTGTTTTGTCTTTCTTTGTGGGAGTGCCTTGCGAGGTAATGGTGAGCCATGACGAGGACTGGCACTAGGAGTAGGCAAAGCCTCTTCAATGACTTTTTCCACAATCTTGGATTTGACGTCAAGCGAAGAAACAGGGTTGTCCTGGGCGCCGTCAAAGTCGTCGTAAAACCGCTTCTTGCTATCAATGAGGACGTCAAGCTTGTCACGAATTAGACGTTGCTCGTAGCGCTCTTCCTTCTCACGAGAACCCGAAACCATGTACTCCTCTTTGTTGGGCCCGACGTCCTCGCAGTCCCACTGAGGAAGGTTCAACAGACTGGCAATATCATCTGATTTCCCCCGAACGACGAGGTCCCATATATCCTTCACATCTGGGGCTTGGGGCTCGGGATCCAGGTTGATCCAGGCGGTAAAACCATCGCGTGTGGCCCGAGTTGCTCGACACAAAACCTGGACAAGTCGCTTCACGCCGGGGATCTTAAGGCTCGTGCCTACAACAATGACAGCGTCGGGAACACGTTTAAGGTCGGCCTCTGAAACGCTTCCAATAGCTTCGCTGTCGGGATTGTATTCGTTGTAAAGAACCATGCGTGGCCTGAGTCGTCCAACGCCATGGCTTCGCTTTCCAGCAAATTTGGTGCGCACATCATCTTGCTCCTTGCACAGTCCACACAGGGGCGGCTCCGGACCCTGAAAGAGATCTCCGTCAAATTTTGATACATGGTTACACTTGGTGCACTGCATCTTTTCGAGACCGCCATGAACCTGGATGGTGATGGGCCAAGGCTTCTTGGCGGGTAGTGGTATGGTTGTTGCTAATGGAGCGAGCGAGGTGTCGAGACAATCCACGTTTTGGGAGTACAATCGTAGCAGCCGGCCTTCATGGGCGATGGTAGCCAGCATGTGGTGGAAAGCAGTGGGCTTGGCCTCCTTTGTCATGCGTGACAGATCGCGAACCATGTTGTGGAATTCGGCAGTAGACTTGTCATCCTTGTAGACGGAGGCATCAAAGAGAGCTTTGCCGCCACCCTTGATCTTGTGTTTGTCCTGGAGAGTTCGGAAGAGACCTTGGCTTGATCGAAAGTCGGGAACTAGGGGCAATTGACGCGTTAGCAGAGTGCGAACGGGCTCAGACACCGTGTTGGTGGCATAGACTTACTGCCTGCCGAAACCGAGATGCCAGCGCCAGCAATCACGACAATCTTCTTCTTCGTGCGGAGAACATGTAATAGCCGATCGAGGTGGGCTTCACCCGCGTCATCACGGTTGTCAAGATCGAGATGCTCGGTGGAGCGCGGTTTGCGCGCCGTGACTTTGCGCCGCTTGGCTGGAGGCGGGCCATCGGTACGAACTTGGATCTCGGCCACGTCGAGGCAGTCGGGCAACTTGAGAGGCGATGCGCAGCCGGATTGAAGGGCGGAGGAGGAGGAGGAGGAGGATGGAGAAGGATAGCGGCTTGATACATCCATTGCGGTGATGGTAGGAGTGGAAGTCGTGGTACGAGAGCTGGTCTGTGGCGGCAGCGAAGGGGATCGCGAAAGGGCCGACAGTGGAGAGGATGGAGACAGCATGGACGGAGTAGAGGATAAGTCGGAGAGCGGCGAGGACGGGGCAGTCGCGGGAGAGATCCGGACAGGTGTGGCCATCATCCTGCCCACCGGAGGCGGTTTAGCGGGTTGGCGAGCGCGAGGTGACTCTGGGCGCGGCGCACAAGGGCTTGATGCGGCAGCAGGTTCAAAGGTGGTAGGTAGTACAAGGGCGCGATGGCGTTCGGCCCCGGCCGAGCCTGGACAAAGTACCTCGACTTTCCGTCAAGAATTCATGCAGAGAAAGGCAGGATGGGAGGTGATTGATCCAAGAATAGAGCAGGGGCTGGTGTGCAAGGCGTGGAAGGACAGGATAGAGCAAGAGCGAAAAGAGAGGAGCAGCAAGAAAAAAGAGACAAGAGGGTGCGAGTGCCGGAGGGCGCGTCAGCAGCAGCGCCCGATAGTTTGCGAGTCTTGTCTCCCCCTCGCTCAGGCCATTGTGCACGCGTTGGACAATGCTTTTGCGTTGAATGACAGCAGCGCAGGAGTGCTTGTACGGGCAGACAAACATGTGGCACAGGGTAATGGCTGCGCGCGGCAGTGGTGAGACGTTTGCAAAGCAAAGAGCAAAAAGCCTAAAAGGCAAAAGGGGACTCGAGGACTTGGAGCCAACCTTTCTGCCCAAAAGATGGGATGGGCGGGCTGCAAAAGCAGGAAAGCAGCAAAGGCGAGCTTGTAGGCCCGCAGGGCAGGGTCCAGGTACATGGTACGGTGCGCAAAAGTTGAGAAGCAGGAGGTACTGGGTACATAATACCGACTGCAGCAGCTGCTTCAGCGTCTTTATTCACCCAACGGGGTTCATTTTTAGGGCATCCCGAGGCTTCAACTGTTCAGTAGAGCACGCTGGTCGCTTTAATATCAACCAATCTTCAAGCCATTCCAGATGCGATTGATTCAATTTTCTGCTTCACGCACACGCCCCTTCGAACTTGTGATATGTAACAGCCTTGCACAAGAGCGTGCTTGGTGCTGCAGCACACTACCTCATTGCGCATGGCCGGACGATGATCCCGAAGCGCAATCTGCTGCAGCTGACTAAGGTAGAAGTGCTTGCACGCTAGGAAGACGCTATACATAGTACAGAACTGGGGTACATACACAGTACATCCCATTTCCCCTCTGACCTCACACTTTCCACCCTCATGTACTTTTGAAGAAGCTGAAGACATGCTGCGCTGGATGCAATCATAGGTGTATTGTTTCTTGAATATTTGCTCCAAGCACAAAGGCTCCACTGCAAGTAAAGATTCTGTGTCATTTTTTATCGGTACTTTGACGATTGCCGGGGTAACGCCCCATTGAAGGGCCCACTGCTCAGTACTATGTATACAGTGCCAAGTACTATGTCCGCCCCAAGACGGTAAAGTACGTACTCAACAACATCACACATTGATTGTCACTCTGCGCCCCTTGGTTGGTGTCAACACGTTTGACGAGACAAACACTTCACCAGATCATGAGCCCCGCACCCTGACCCGCACTGGGAACCCGTCCTTGATATGGCCAGTGATGTGGCCAACATCCATCACCTGGTATGCCTTCTCCCCATCCACTTCAACCGCATCCGCTGCATACGCCGGTTCGAAGTCGAATTCCCGCAGCGTCATGGCCAAGATAGCCCGTAGCTCAAGCAAAGCCAGCTCTTGGCCGATGCAGTTGCGCGGACCGAGCTCAAACGGCCGCCATGCATTCTTGCGCACCTGTAGGCCCTCACTACCGTCCTTGGCGAGCCACCGCTCGGGGACGAACTCGTCTGCTCTCTCCCAATAGTCTGCACGCCGCTGCATGGCGCTGCTGACACTATACACGTCGAATCCTTCTGTTGGGTACACTTTTCTAGTGTCTGGGTGGGTCAACACGAACCCAACAAGACCTGTTCGCAGTGTGGCAGCTGGTGGATACATTCGCAGCGTTTCCTTGACTATGGCTTGGGTATAGGGCAGCGCGTTGAGAAGACTAGGGTTTTCTGCCAACCGTGTCGCAGCCTGCGCCGGGTCAGGACCAAGGACTTTGTCGTGCTCGGCACGAGCCTTGGCTAGCACGGTAGCGTCGCGACAGAGCCGGCTGTATGCAAAGGACAAGGTTGAGGCCGTGGTGTCATGTCCGGCAAAGATGAAGATTTTGAGCTGTGCTATGGCAGTATTGAGGTATACCGAGTCTATACTGTCTGCTGTTCCTGCAGTCGTTGCCTGCGGGCGGACTTCGCTTCTGTATGCTTGGGCGGCGAGGCTGTTGATCGTCTTGATGTTCGAGATATCGTCGCTATCAGCCTGGGCTACACCTTGCTCGACGAGTGGAGCAAGGAAGTTCCTCATTTTTCGATTGTTATTCCACAGAATCAAGGGCCGGAGAGGAAATATTTCCTTGAGTCTATTAGAGATGCTGTAATCGCAAGTGAGCCACCAAACCTGGACACACATGGATGATCAGTTTTGTCTTTCACATTGACCATCAGGAAGGCGTTTCGAATTTTCTGACCTGGTTATTCAATACGTCGATAAAGTCGATTGGTCGTGTCTGGCTGTGCAGGCGTATGCCGCTGGTATATCCAGTACCACATCAGCGAGGTCAAATCTATGGCGATTCATAAAAAAGGGACTTACAGAACAGCACGGCAGATTATGTCGACGGTCAGCTTCCGCGCCGTCTCCTCCATAGTGATGATCTCGCCCGATACGCCAGCCTTGAACAGGGCATCCTTGAGGACCTGGATTTCTTCAAGAAAAGCAGGAAGCAGCGCAGTCACGTTTCTATTCGAGAAACCCTTCGTTGTCATCATTAACATTGATAATCATGGTGCAGTTTCCTGACACGTAGCTAATCCAGGGGTCGCGAAAGAGGGCTGGGCACCTACAGGATTGAAAACAGATCGCCAAGTCTTCCACTCGGTGTCCTCCATTGTCACCAAATTGCGCCCTTCAGTGAGCGGGCTCAGCTCTCTGTCTATCATGGCGGCCTTTCGGAGGCTCTTATCCTGCGTGAACTGTGTGGCCAGCTCTGGGTGAGTGACAAAGATCATCAAGGTGCCAAACGGCCAAGTATCCAAGTAAAATAGACCAGGAGCGGTGATTTCCGGATACGCCCGCTCCAGGACTATAGAGAGGTTCAATTTGGAGCTAAGTGACTTGGAATATTAGTGGAATATGCTCTGCTAGAGTAAAAACACACCAAATACTGCGGAATTACTCACTAATCGCCGGGGTAGGAAGACAGTGCCTTGCCAACGGGTATCAAATGGCCGAAGAGAAATGAGTGCGGCAGGATTGGCTATTACAACAAATCAGTACATCGAGACGGTAGAAAGTAGTGGATTGCTTGGACACGCACAATATCATTTTGTTTCACGACCTTGCGAAAGTGTGTCCTAACTTGAACAAGACGGACTAGAAAAGCCAACACGGCCGCAATGCCGATGGCTTGGAGTGACCAGCTCGTGAGCGCTGCCAAAGAGTCGGGCTTGCCGTTCGACAGGAATTCCATGGCAGCAACGATTACCACTGCCAACACTGGAGAATTGAACGAAGTGATTCTGGTTTCGAGAATTGCTCTGAAGGTGAACAGAAGTCAAAAGCTCCCAGCTAACCCGTAGTTGAGCCTCCAAGTACCCTTACAGACGATTCTCGTGATCGTCCGAGTAGCTCGATGCTCAGCGATATAGCTCAAGTCGTCCCTGCGTTGACGTTTGGAGGCGAAGTCTTGGAACTTCTTTGCCTATGCGTAAATGAAAACAGACAGAATCTTGGGAAAGAATAGAGATTGTCTCTTTATACTTCACGGAGGTGCTTGTTGGCAATTACAATCTTACATAAAAGCGGAGCCCTTTTTAGATATTCGCACCAACGTGCTTGTTGGTAATTACAATCCTACATAAAAGCTATGCCCTTTTTGAATATTCGCACCAACGTGCTTGAGAAGAAAGGACCGTGCATATATTGAACGGTTGGAGCCTACTATGTAGATCAGCACGTGTCTGGGCTGAAGTAGGTAGCTACTTGGGTAGGTATCTCAGTAGTCCGAAATCGTATGGTTGTATGGCTGTCTTCCGGATTGTATGCAGGAGCGAGAGTGTACTCCAAACCGCAATTACTCTTTCCGGGAGCATTTTGGAATTGTAGATAGTCTGTACTATATACATAGTATGCAGCAATGTACTTACTACTAGTAGTACTATGTACTACTATGTATGTATCCAAAACCCCATGACCCCACTGCCCACAACGTATGCCTTACTCAGCAAGTCCCACTTTCCCAGACGTCCCCAGCCCTGTCGCTTGTATTGATCTCTCATAAACTCGGCGGGTCCCTCTGGCCCGTCCTTTACTTTCCCGCAACACATGAATCTGTGTTTTGCGGTCAAGCACAAGCAGTCCAATCATCGCACGCTCAACTTTTGAAACATCATTTGAGGAACGATACTCGGGAATTACGGTCATCATCAATCACACCGTCGCGCGGAAATAGTGGTACATTCAACTGATAACGCTGCACCCGCCGTCATCCAAGAGCCGTAAAGACTGGTCAGGCCAACGAGAATTATCACAGACGCGATTTTTTGGTGTTTTTTTTTGGTGTCTTTTTTCTTGGAAGCGATGGAGTAGATCTTCTCCGCCCTCTCTAATTGGCAGCAGCAGATAGCTCCACCGGCTCATGACGGGTCCTTGGCTCTTCCACCAATGACTTCGTCCAAAATGCCTCTAATGCTAGAGGAACATATCGATGCCCTGGGAGGCGGCATCCCGAATATGGACGACGACTTGTTTGGAGACGATGTTCTGCCAATGACCTCTCGACCACCCAGCAAGCAACTACAACAACGTCTGGACGAGATGCGAAGCCGTGGGTGCTGCCGGTACTTCAAACCTTACCCCTAGCACCTCTTTTGACCTTGTCCACGACAGCTAACCATCGATTCCCAGCACCATTGCCTTCTCCAAGCACGGTATAATCGCTTCTGTCACACCAGATGGCACCAATGTCAACCTGCAGTGTCCTCGTGCCAAGCCCAAGGATGGCTCCTGGGAGCTGAACGAGCCAATGCAGTGCTCCATGCTTCCTACGCCTCTACCCGGAGGACCTATCGTGCATCTGGCCTGGGCTCCCACTTCGATACCAGAGCTGGCTGTCATAGATGCCTTTGGCCGGATATGTTTGCTAAGCTTCCCTGTGCATCTCAACAAGGCCGCGCTCATCAGAAAGTGGGATGTGGATTCTCAGGATGACTTGCACTCCGTCGTCGGCTGCTACTGGTTACCCATCATGAGAGGAACAGTGAGTCAAAATCACACCTGCCTGCCTAGTTTAAGAACTGTATTTGACCTACTCGATTAGTACAATCTCTGCACTGCACCGGCTGTCAAGGAAAATGACAAGTATCAGTTCATCACCAATGTTCATCAGAACTTTGGCCCCTGCCACCCTAATTCTCAAAAGAGCGCCTTAGTTTGCGTGACTGCAAGCGGGTTGCTCAAGCTTCTCTTCTCGCAAAATAATAACCAGCTACAAGAAATCCATTTGGAAATGGAGAGTGTGGCGTCCTCGGATGACCTGATCACTCACGCGGCCATCTGTTCTGAGCGAGGTACGTCTTCCGCCTTCCGGACTTTCAGAAACCAAACTCGTGCTAACTCACAACCAGGAAAGCTCCTAATTGTGCTTGCCACTGTATCTAAGCAGCTGAAAGTGGTCATCGCCGAGATCAACTGGGGCGTCTCACAGCCGCAGGATAAACAGGTCCCTCCCGGGAGCCTCCCACTCAGGCCCTCCCTCAAAATCGACCATATACATACAGCGAACTTGCTACAGCAAGATTCTGTCGATTCCCACCTGGACTCGTCAATGGACCTGCTGTCGTTCTTGGAAGTCCTCCCTCCAATCTTGGACGTCAGAAACAAGTCTATGACGCCGGCCATGATATTGGCAGGCAGGTCGCATCTTCCCCTGCCACAGTCACACTACAACCTTGACCATGAGAGCATCATAGACCGTTGGGATATTGCCTTGGATCAACCTCAGAAATTGCACCCCGCTTTTGAGCAACGCGGCTCGAAAGGTGGCGCCGTATCGTCGCCGGGCAATATTGCAGCCCTGCGCAAGCGCGATTCGACTGTTTTGAACAAGATCATCGTGTCTGTCGAGACTACACTGAGCGGCAAGATTATCTGCCTTGGTTTCAGCGACGGTACCGTTCAGTATCGAGACCGGATGACCATGAGTGAAATATCACAAGAAGAGAACGTGAAGCACATGTTGATCATGCAGCAGGCTGGCTTTCATTTTGCGGATGAAAAGCCGAGCTTGCAGATTTCCTTCTCGCCCAATAACTGCTCTTATGCGCAATTATGTGAGAATGGCAAGGTGAGGTGGCACAGCCTCTCATATGCAATGGAACAAATCGACGAACCAACGACAGATGCTCGCTATGAGGCGGTGCTTGCCAGTGTCATCATGGCCTTTGCCAACTCTGGTCATCAGCTTAATAACTTTGACGATGTTCTCGCTGTTGCAAGGCCTTTTGTGGACAAGTATCCGCGGTTCCTTCATGATCTCCTCATAAAAGTGGTCTTCATGCTCAACGTGACTGTTGACTACTCGGAGGCTGGCTCACAAGATCAGCTTCCCCGCAACGCGCAATTGCATTATGTGATGAGTATCATCAACCACTTTGCTTTCCGCGGCGATTTCAAGCCGAAGACGTTTGGCGGAAAGTTCATCTCACTGGGTATGAGCCTTCGGAATATTTGTATCCTCCTTGTCATGGCAAGTAGTGCGATTAATGAGCGCATGAGAGAAAA
The DNA here is from genome assembly GCA_011317545.1 of Coniella vitis. Classification (NCBI taxonomy): domain Eukaryota; kingdom Fungi; phylum Ascomycota; class Sordariomycetes; order Diaporthales; family Schizoparmaceae; genus Coniella; species Coniella vitis. Next base: position 1,986,777 of record WUJK01000003.1, read on the forward strand.
GATCAACCCTCTCGATGACCCTGGTAAGTAACTTACACCATTTATTTGTTGCCTATCCGTTCGAAAGATACAACGCTAACAGTCTATCAGAGGCCGTCATAGTGCTGTCCAGCAGCATTAAGTGGGTCATTGACCTAATGTCCTGGATGACTGATGGTCTTTTCCTCCTTCGCGATGACACGCAATTCACTGCATTGCTAGAGGACCCTCGGAGCTTTGCTGAAATGACGGAATATCTCAAAAGCAAGCAAAATGTGTCTCTGCATCTGTTGTTGTGTTCATCAACAAGATGGTTGCTTGCCGCAGTCATCCGACGGTTCCCTTTCCTCTTAAGCATATGTCACAAGGCCATGCAGGTGCTAGACAATAGGCCTTCTGGGGACACAACCGAATCATCATCCACAGCTACTAGTCAGTCTCTGCACCGAGCCTACGCAAGATTGCAGTATTGCATTACGTCGGATCTCATTAAAATCGAAGAGTTCGACAAGCTGTTAGCTTTTGTATCCGAACAAGTCAAGCAGACATACCAAGCTTCGCTGGTCAACTTGCAACAAAACAAACCACAACCGCCCGGTCAGCAGAAACCCGGCCAGCCGAGCCCGGCGGAGCAAGCAGCAAAAAAGGCACAGGCACACTGTGAATTGTCGATTCTTCTTGCCGAACAGCCACCGCAGAGCTTCCAGAACTTGGTCAAGAAATTGTTCGAAGTAGACCTCCAAAATATCATGGGGTCGACAAATCGCTCCAAACTTTTCTTCACAGACTTTCCGCTGCTGGAAGTCGCTGATAGTCTTAGCATATTAGCCAAGCGCAAACGCGAAGGCAAATATGTTGACGTCTTTAGGCGAATAGAACACCGAGCGCCACAGCTAGCCCGTGAGTTGGCCAATGCAACACAAGGCGATGGCTTCATGGACGCAAAAACCCTTCACCAGCCCGAACAGGGGCTTCACCATAACGGAGAGGCATCTGGTGGCTCCTCGGATCAACCTGGATTCCGTAGGTGTACAAGGTGTTGCAGCGTCATGGAAGAACTTCAGACTGGACGGCCGGGCTTTAATATCCTCGTGAGCCTGCAAAGGAAGTGTTCTTGTGGAGGAAGCTGGGCTGTCGCGGCGTAATGGTCGGGTTCCAACTGCATCTAGGTTGAGGGGCCCCTGTGCTTCCTTCTTCTTTGCATGTGCTTATGCGTTTTGAGACCAAGCTGTGAGAGCGGATACGGCTTGAATGCCGAACAACCTTAGTTGCTGTATTGGATAGCAATGATCGAATTGGAATATCAGTGCCAGAAGCGTGTACCGAATATACTCTGCACATGTCTTGGATGCGAATCCTTTATTTCCGTGAAGCCATCTGAGGCATTTTTACGAATGCGATACAATGTGCATGCACTTTGCTTGCCCCATATCAGCCGTAATTTGACTTCGTCTTCATGTAGCAACGTCCAGGAATGGTCTCTGACGCGAATGTTAAAGCCTGTATATGTGATCGTTACAAAACAACCAAGATACGACCTTTTGGTCATCTATCTTCAATGGCACTTACATGTAAAGTCCCATGTTTGTGTGCTTCGTCAATGCGGCTGTCATCGCATGCATATTTCTCCTCTGATCCGGAAAATCTTATGCATATTCGGTACCACTTCACCCGGCTAAGCTGAACACATCGACATTCACATTATTCCATCACTCATCAGAGAGATCTCCACGACCCAAACTGTTAGCTCTGAAGTCCATTTCTTTCGATTCCGGGAGCCGAGTGAGTCTACCCACATTCTTGCGGCATATCGATACTGAAGCAGCCGGCAGACCATAACCTAACTGCAGTGCATTTCGCATCATGAGAGGTATGCTACTCGCGCCTCTTTTTCTGGCGCTCCTCGCAACAGCAGCGAGCAGCCACCCCCTTTTCTCCTCATCCCCATCCTCCTCACCACCAGCACCACCACTACTACCAGCAGAAAGCGACATCCGCGACATTGCCATCACCCGCAACGGCTCCTCGCTCTTCCTCGGCTCGACGCAATGGCACGCCGTGGGCCCAAACATTTACTGGCTCGGCCTCGACGAGAACGTCGTCCCACCACCCGACTCATCCACACCATTCTACGCCCCTCTGGAGGCATCGTACCCGACAAAGGGCCGCATAACGGAAATCATGGCAACGGTGAAAGCGCTGGGTGGGACAATGGTGCGCGCGCACACGTTGGGTGTGAGTACCGGGAATCCGCTGAGTATTTGGCCTGTGAGGGGTGAGGTGAATGAGGAGGCGTTTGAGAGTGTGGATTGGGCGGTTGCGCAGGCGAGGGCATATGGAATTAGATTGTTGGTGCCATTGACAGATAACTATGTGAGTTTTTGGATCCCCCCCCCCCTTTTTTTTTTTCCCCCTTCCTCTCTTTTGTTTTCTTCTTGGCTTGTAGGTTATGATTTCCTCGTGCTTTTGTACCTGCTTCATCATGTTTGAATCAAAGTAAATACTGATTGGCTGGCCACCTAGGACTACTATCACGGCGGGAAATACAATTTCCTCCGCTGGGCAGGCTTCAACCTCACCCAAACCGCCAACTCCACCAGCCCCGTCATCCAGCAATTCTACACAAACGAGACCATCATATCCTCCTTCAAATCCTACATCCACACACTGGTCACGCACGTCAACCGATACACGAACCTGACCTATGCCCAAGACCCGACCATTTTCGCCTACGAGAGCGGCAATGAGCTCGCCGGTCCTGTATGGGGCGACATGGACGTGCCTGTTGACTGGGTGCGCGAAATTGGCTCCTACGTGAAGCAGTTGGCCCCGGACAAGTTGTTTGTCGATGGCACGTATGGGGTGAACAGCAGTCATTTTGCGGTTGAGGAGGTGGACCTGTTTTCGGATCATTTCTATCCAATCAATATCACCAAGTTGGAGGACGATTTGGAGCTAGGCAAGTTTCCAGAAGCCTCGGCCTTGAGGGATACCTTGAAGCTAACACCTGCGATCCGATTTTCCGTTTTTTGGTCTGTCTGGTCGCTGATGTGATGACTTCTATCCGCACAGTTGCTTCCGCAGACAAGGCTTATTTTGCGGGTGAGTTCGATTGGGTGGGCTCGACGGACGGTGGCGCCACACCTGACGGCGACTCGTTGGCAGAGTGGTTCTCCATCATTCGCAGGAGTCCCGTAGCTGCAGGTGACGCCTTCTGGAGCATCTTTGGACATGATGTGCCGAACTGCCATGTAAGTGTTGTTGGTTGTCAATCCATTCCAACATTTGCTATGAATGTTGCTTTTCAGACCGTGGACAGTGACGGAGTTTACTGAACCGGGTTTTCATAGGTCTTTGTAAACCATTCTGATGGCTATACGATGCAATACAACAACCCAGAGAACTCTGCCTACACCACGAGCCGTATTGAGCTAGTCCGACAGCACTTTGTTGAGATGAGCGCTGGGTTGAACATCAGCGTCAACTCCTCGCTCCCGGTTGTGGCTTGTCCTTCGTCGCCAAAAGGCGATTTCAGCAGCGTTAGATATCAAGAACTAGATAGGCCGGCTAGTGTGTCGTAGCCTCCGAGGCAGTGACGGCTGGCATGACAATATAAGCCAGGTATGATCTCAGGACTTGAAGACAGATCAGAGAGCACCTGTGAGACGCAAGCAGTTGTGATCACCGTGCAATTTCATGCCATGTGCATGGGGACGTGAAGCTGGATGTCTTGTCACAGTGGAAGTTCTGTCTCCGTCTCCACCGTATCATCATTAGCATGCCATTCACCGACTCAATTCGCGCCAAAGCCCACCCACTCAGAGCCTTATCTACACCCACGGCCAATTATCATAGTATAACCTATTGTCCCTGTAAAGCGTGCTGCTTTGGATCCCACACCATCGCATACAAGAATGTCACCGCTTCATCTCCTTCTACCTGCACAGCGACCGTCCCCAGCTCTATAAATCCAAGACGCGGGTATATATTCCGAGCCAGCGGCGCAGCCAGCAGAGTGGCCGCCACGCCATCTTGTACAGCGCGATTCATGCCCCAGCGCACGAGTGCTCCGGCCATGCCCCGACGCGCAAAGGATGGGTGTGTGCCCAACGCCTGGAGATGAATCTGCTCCGTCCCGTATACAGCATCCAGATACTGCGCCCGACCCTCGTGAGCCGCGTGTGTGTGTTGGGCAGCATGTGCTGGGTGGACGTCCCGCCGTGTCGCTGCGCCATGGGCTTGAAGATACTCGGCAACTAAGACAAAGGACACATGTTTTGTATTAGGGTCACGCCGATACGGACTTTGAAAGGCAGAAGAGGCTCTTTTGATTTACCACTATGAGGCTGGTAGTTGTTGCCTTTCCCCGATTTCCGAAAATTGACATATGACACATCCCACGCAGCATACGCACCGGTCTGCCACGCATTGCTCGCTTCATCGTATACCTCTGCGACTAGAACGGCCCAGTCCTGGCTGTATGGAGCCGTCAACCAGGCTTCCACCAGCACGCGGAAGTACTTTCTGTGGTCGTCTGCGTGCTCGAGGCGATGGGCAAAGCGGTAATCCCACCACTCCTTGTCCCCCGGCATTGCAGCAATCAAGACATCCGTGACGGCATCCACGGCATCGAGGCCAGCCTGACGCACACGTATGCGGCTGTCTTCGCTGAGGGCCATTGCAAAGAGGTTATCGAGTCTTGGGTGCTTGACTCCTCGGTCGTAAAATAGCCGTCGAAAGCGTCCCACAAGTGTGTCGAAGGAGAAATTCGATACGGAATTCTGCAGGTGGCAGATCGCTCTACGTGGATATGGCGATAATCGTCGGGCCCCATTGAAATAATTCAGCTTGTGATAATAAGTAAGCTGCCACCCTGCACCGGCGTGAGTCACTTGAGCAAACGATGCTCATGCTTGGAAATACAGGAACTACCTGCAACTAGGGGCAAAGGCGGTGTAAGGTGTTGCCAAATGTTGATCATGCTGCTTGGCGTTCCTCATATTGGGCTCTCGTCATCTTGATGGGGAAGGAGGCGCTAACATACGTGCGATGGTTTTGATGGTTTTTCTCTCTCTTTTTTTTCTTCTTTTTTTTCTTCTGGGCAAGAGCTGGACTTGCTAGGCCATGCTGGCTACGAGACGCTTTCCTCAACGTTGATCCAAGCCGCTTGATGCCTTCGGACCCTTGCATTCCAAGCCTGCGTACGTATTGTGTACGTATTGGAAGCTTGTCCTTGACAAACTTTGGGAAAGTGCAAACGTACATAGTAAAGCAGGTGCGATTAAAACGCAGACGGCAAAGCTCAAGGTATATCAATGTGATAAACGTATAAGTATAGCTTAACAGATGCCGCTCAACAAGTGCCCAGGGAAGCTTTTCCTTTCCTTTCTGCGATACAATCAATAAGCTCACCACAGTCACGGGTGAGATTGCCCCAGATCGTCCGCGAAACCACAAAGAAAATAGAGACGAAAAAAAGAGAGACCCTTTCTATCCCAAAGCAAAGATCTCTTCAAGCACAATCAGGAAGCCACCCACAAACAAACCCTCCTCTTCTTCGAACTCTTCGAGCAGAGCACACCAGAATCAGAAGCAAACATCCTCCTCATCCACGAGCCCAAGCTCTGATAGCCAGTTTGTGCCCCAAACCAACCACCACATCATCAAGGACGGCTGGGGCGACAGGCGCACTTTCCAGGCCTCCTACGGTCTATCCATGACGCCACAGGGCATTGAGGAGGGCAACGCGATTCTAGACGCCATGCGCCAGGCTGACCTTGACGCGCACAATACTCGCAATAACGGAAAGTAAAAGTGCATCGGGTGGGATGTCTCTCTGCCTTTTGGAGCCATCGGTTCTTTGGAAGCAAGATTATTGCTGACTAGGACATCGGGGGAGAAGACGGCCGGTGCAAAATGGACGAATAGTGGTAATCATGGAGGCTAGGGATCACGGTCGAGTTTGTACCTTGAGGCAGTTTTGGAAAAAGCACTGATTATCGTGTACGACAGAAGACACTTGATGAATAAATCCCACAACGCTCAACTTTAACTATTCTATGCCGTGCCTTGCCGCTTGAGCCAGTCCTCGTGCAACTTCTTCTGCCTCTGCCAATCCTTTTGCAGCTTCTTTTGCCTGCTCTTGGTGAGCTCCTCACCACTGGCATCCTTGGTAGGCAGGCCATTCTCATCCCAGGCCGAGAATTCTGCCGTCTTGAACATCTCGAGATGGCTCACCTTGGCCTTTTCGTCTGCCTGGCGCTTCTTCTCCGCCTCTTCGGCCTCTCTCTTCGCCTTAGCCGCAGCCTTCTCAGCAACAGCACGCTCGCGCTCTAGACGAGCCTCCTTGACCAACTTATCCACCGGCCGAACCAGCGCAGGCTGTCTGTCGCGGTCCTCCAAGTAAATGTCGAGATCCCAAAGCCGGATGTCGCGAAGTTGATCGCAGAGAGCGAGGATATCCTTGGCAGGCGCCTTCTCACTTGCAAGCTTCTTGACATCTGTTTGGAATTGCGTAAACACCTTCTCGTACTTTTCCACGCTGCCATCCGTGGACGCGGATGCGGAAGGCTTCACCTTGTCTACTATTTCTAGTAATTGCGCGTGGTCCAGTGGACCGGATCGGGCCTTTTCGCGGACCTCGTCCCGCAGCTGCGAGACAGGGTAAATGAAGGGTTGCGCCTCCGAGGGAATGTCCACTCCAGACCAAGCCACGCGACTGGTGTCCTTGAAGTCACCCTTCTGATCCAGCCCAAGGATTGTCAATATTCTTGTTATCCAGCGGGCAATCGTGAGGGTGGCGTCGTCAGGTACATCGCTCATGACGTTGTACTTGGAGACCAGCTCGGAAATGGCGCGCATTGCTGCAGGCGTGTTGAAAGAATCCCGGAAGGCCGTGTCAACTTCCTCCTCCGCGTTCTTGTGGGCTTCGAGAATTTGTTGCCTTGCAGCCTCAGCCTTGCTCTTGGCTTCTTCGATCTTTTCGTCGGTATCGGCCCCAACAGCATTGTAAGTGGCCTCGGAACCCTTTTGTTTCGAAATTCTTGCCGCGTCGGAGGTCTTGTAGAAAAAGTTGTTCATCTTGTCTTCAAATGATGTCGTCGCGCGTATAATTTCGTCTGTGACCTCTATACCGCTCTCCCAGGCTCCAAGCAAGAAAGCAATGCGAATGCTGCGGTAGGTCCACTCTTCTCTTTCCAGCGCTTTCCGAATGGTCGTAAAGTTCTTGAGGGACTTGCTCATCTTGGCCCCTGCGATGCTCAAATGCCCCATGTGCAGAAAGTAATTTGTCCATTGCTCTTTGCTGCCCCAATATGCCTCGGACTGGGCCAATTCATTATCGTGGTGCGGGAAGCGCAAGTCAACGCCTCCAGAGTGTATATCAAGCTTCTCACCCAGGACTTCAGAAGCCATGACTGAGCACTCAATGTGCCAGCCGGGCCGGCCTTCGCCCCAGGGGCTGGGCCAGGACGGCTCACCTGCCTTGCTTGCCTTCCAAAGTGCGAAATCTGCATCGTTCCGTTTTGTGGTCGTCTTGCTGGCGAGTGAGCCTTCTCCATCGGCCTGCAGAGCCTTGTCGTTCCTGCTCCAAGGCTCAAGGCGAGCGTAGGCACTGTTTGCGTATGTTAGCAAGTAATGCGGCCAATAACTGCCACTGGATTAAGGGGTGTCACAGACTGGCCAGCCTTCTCGAAAGAGGCGATGTCAAAATACACAGAACCGTCTGCAGTTGCATAGGCAAAACCGTTGTCGATAATCTTCTGGATAAAGCTGACAATCTCTGGCACATACTCTGTGACCCTAGTGAGAACGTCAGGGTCGAGAACGTTGAGGGCGTGCATGTCGTCAAAGAAGCGTTGCTCAAACTTTTGCGTCAGTTTTGTGAAGATGGTGTAGTCTTTCGAGTCGACAGTCGCGCCATGTTGCACATCCAGGTATGGCAAAAGTATGTCTTCGGCGGCAGACCAAAACTGATCACCTCCTCCAGGCGCTTGCAGAGCAGTAGCTGCAGAGCCAGCCGTGTTCATGTGCATCTTCAGCTTGGCCTCTTTGTCGCCGGGCGTTTCGTTATCTCCTTCCAGGGCTTTCCCCTCCAACACCCTGGCGTACGCTTTGTTCTTCTCCACTTCGTAGACCTCGGGGGCCGTGTCCTCTGGTATTAATGGTAGGTTCTTCTTGAGGTAGTTCTTGAAAGCAACTTTCGCAGTGGAGAGGACGGTGTCGTCAACCTGGGGATGTTCGGTGCGGAAGCCCGCGAGAAGATGCTGCTGCCTTGCTCGGAGAATGATCTTGTCGTCGATATCCGTGATGTTCATGACGAACTTGACGTTGAATCCAAAATAAAATTGGACGATTCGCCGGACAACGTCTGTTGAGACATAGTTGCGAGCACTGTATGAACCATTGTTAGCAACCAACCAGTGTTGGGCAGCCCATATGCGCACGCTTGCTCGCTTGTCCCGCGTTGAAACCGCAATATGGCCGCGATTATATAGGCCGTATCCAGTCTGCACACAGGAGCTGTAGAGGAGCCAAAGAACTCACTGGCCAAGATGCGCATCGTCGTAAACGGTAGGGCCGCAAGTATACCACAGAACCGTCTTGCCATCCGCACTGATAGGCACAAACTTGTCCTTTCTCCGGGTCAGAGAGTTGTAGACGGAGAGGTCTGGCAGGGCGACATCGTCGGGGAGGGGCTTAGGCGCAACCCAAGTGGGCTGCTGGCGGCTGGTGGAAGCCATTCTGAAGGAGGAGGCTCTGGAAATGAGTGTGGTGCTGGCGGGTTTAAGTCGAGATGCGCATTGCCAGCTGGCTCTTTACAGATTAGTTGTCGGGGCAAAAGTTGTATGGTGCTGGCGGGGTAAAGCAGGCCTTACCAGTGGAAAGGAAGTCTACGGCTGGACCATCTGAGAAGGTGATTCATCCGTGGCTTGGAACTTTTGAGTCACAGGATGGGTAGCGAGAGTGATGCTTTGGAGGGAGTTTTAGGGTGGGGTGGTTTTCTTTGCTGCTGGCCTGTACTAGTACTTGCTACCTAGGTAGGTATGTACTACGGTACAGCGCCAATTCTACGTACCGCGATAAGTACTTGCTGGGGGCTCTAATTTTGCCCCTCCCCTATGTATCACTTGCGCCCTTTACTTCGTCCGCTGTGCATGCGACTTGACGGTACAGACGGTCCGCACTTGCCTCATTTAGCTGCAGTTGGAATACTTTGATGTCGTGCCGGCAGGTGCTGCTCTTTTCTTTGGTGGGGAAGGGGGGATTGACGACATACCGCTGCCTCTTTGTGCCCGATGTACTAGTAGCGGTCTGGCGAGCTTGTGCTGGTGATGTGCCGTGCTAGGTACATAGTACTCGCAACAGTAGTCTCTCTCAGTAAGATGTTATGAAAGTTACATTCACGGAATTTGTGTCAATCCTTTTATATCTCCCAGTTGTTCGTCTGCAATCTTGGACGGGCATGGCCTGGCAGCCTGGATCGCTCGAGTGACGATACATAGTACATGCCTCCAGAGTCTCCCAAAAAAAGGCTGCCGAGGCCGGCTCCGGAGCAGCTGGGAGGACCCTGGGAATTTAACAGCAGCGGGTGCTACGGGGAACTTTGGATACTTCAGGTTGTGCCTGATATTAGAACATCCGCGTCTTGAAGATCTTCACCATTAATTCAGTACCTTTTGAGTCATCACCACGTTCTATTATCTACCCAGACATCAATTGTCATCTTTAACTGGACCTACACCAATATCTTGCGCTTTAAACGCAGTCTGCAAAACACAGCTTCCTCCAACATGTTTACCGGAATCGTTGAAGAAATAGGAGGCATGTTCAGCAAATCTCATCCTCATAATTCGAACCCTTCACAATCTTCTCACTCATCAAATCCCCTGACCTGCTAACCATTTCCACAGTCGTCGCGGAACTCAACGCTTCCGACGCAACCGGGGGCACCTCTTTGACCATCACCCTCCCATCCACCTCCTCCCTTCTGTCAGACTGCCACGAAGGCGACTCCATTGCCGTCAACGGCGTCTGCCTCACCGTCGTCACCTTCACCACAACTCCATCCCCATCCTTTACCGTAGGTGTCGCCCCGGAAACCCTTCGCATTACCGACTTGGGCCAGCTCAAGGCCTCCTCCCGGGTGAACCTCGAGCGCGCCGTCCGTGCCGATACCCGCATGGGCGGCCACTTTGTGCAAGGCCACGTCGACACCACCGCCACAATTGTCAAGCGTGAACCCGATGGTAACGCCGTGACGCTGCGCTTCTCTCCCACCAAGCGGGATGTCCTGCGCTACATTGTCTACAAGGGCTATGTGGCGCTCGACGGCACCAGTCTGACGGTCACAAAGGTGAATGATGATGAGGGGTGGTGGGAGGTCATGCTTATTGCGTACACGCAGGAGCGAGTTGTGGTTGCAGCCAAGGAGGTGGGCGAGACGGTCAATGTCGAGGTTGATATGATGGCCAAGTATGCTGAAAAGAGCATGTTGTGGATGGGTGAGGGCGGTTCGTTGCCATTTGCAAAGGAGGTTGAGAAGCAGGTGCAGAAGATTGTGGCACAGGGGCTGGGTGGCCATACTGCATGAATGATGATGTACAAAAGGGTTATATAAAATATCGCAGGCTGTGAAGTACTTTTGTTTTGGCCAGAATGTTCGTGATATGGAGTGACTAGGTATCGAGAAAACATCACCCATCGCCCTCATTGCTCACGCATCACCCCATATCTCTGCAATTTTGATACTCAGAGCCTTGCCTACTTGTTGGCTCTTCACCTTGTTTCCCAGTCGGCCAAACACCATTTCTTGCCTCTTTTTCTTGCCTTCTTCTCCAGTCCCACAGCGTTGAAACGCCTCAACAAACTCATTTGGCGTCTTCCAGATCTTTTGTATTTGGAGCGCCTTCTCACCTGTGAGGCCTCTGGTGCACATGAGCATCTTGAGGTATAAGTCTCGCAGCGTCAACACATCTGATTTCGAGACGAGCGATGCAAAGGCTGGATATGTAATGTAATAATCCGACCCAGGCTGAGTCTCCCGAAGATGGCGAAGAAGGGGGAGGTAATTTTGCGCGGTAATCACTCTGGTGGGAATCACTTTGAGAGGTCGACTCTCGTACTTCTTTTTGAGAAGCTCCGTCATCCTTGCCAGATAACGTATCGAATCATCCATCTTCTGCGTTCTCTTTACAGTGAATCCATGGACGACCTGTGTGGAAGCAATGGCGGACTGGACGGCCTCTTCGTATTTTTGGAAGTATTGTTGGTCAAGGGAAATCTCCTCGACTAGGTAAGTGACATGCTTGACACCAGACCTCCTCAAACGGAACTTTTGTTCGTTGAAGCGGCCATCCTTGATACTGCCAATCAGATCGTCAAGCCTTTTACGTTCAATAATGTAGTCCAACACAATCTCTTCACCTTCGGCACCTGCTTCGGACAAGAAGCCCTTGTCATTGCATTTGGCAATCCATTGCACATCGCCAAGTTCCAAAGCCCGCATGATGGGCCGGACGCCTCTCTTGGCCAGTTCTTCTTGCATGTAGTCTCGATCGGTTTTGGCTCGTACTTCACGGACGTCTAGCACGAGGTGCACCGTGAAAGACCCAGGTTGTAGAATAATGGGTGCAAAAGTTGGTAGCACTGTGTCGCCCGAATTGGCTGCGCCATTCGAGACAATATTGCCATATTTTGAAGCGACGTCCGTGGTCTCAGCTTCCAATCCATTGTCAAGCCCAGTCAGGTCCAGGTGCTGAGATTTCAACGCCGACCCTGTATCTGTTGTAGAGGTCTTGTCTAAGTGTGCTCTAGTAGTCTGCATCACCTCGCCACTGGCGGCTCTCGTGTCTTGGATCTGCCTCGCAAGTTCCCAGCCCTCGTCAGTCAACGCATACCGCTTGGTTGGTCTTCCACGCTCGTAGACAAGTTCGCGCTGCACAAGCGTTTTCATGGAGTCCCAGGCTGTATAGAATTTGCCAGGTTCGCTTGGAGCGCTAAAGGAAGAGTCGCAATAGGGCTGCGCCGCTTGGATCAGAACTTGCTTCGTCATACCAACAGGCGCATTCGGATCTATCTCTGACAGAGCCACTACGAGAGCATATGCGCCAGTCCGATAGTTGGGGACATATCGCTTGGCGACCTTGAGCTTCTTTGGCCCCGCGCTAGGCGCGCCAGCTGCGACGTTATCGTTACTGTTAGCGGTAGCATCCGCTTTGCGCTTCCTGGACGAGTTCGGATGCGCTGGCATTGGTAGTCCATTTGCGTTGCAGTATTCTTGCAGTTTAGTGGTGAGCCTGTCGCACAACTTGGGGCCGAAGCCTCGAAGTTGCTGGAGCTGTGAGGGGTGCTCGAAAGGAAGGGGACACGCCTTGAGACTGTTGTAAGCATGTCTGTAGGTGGTGACGCCCATCGTGTTGTGCTCCCTTGCTTTGTCGAGCCATTCCTTCACCCACGACAGATAAAGCGGGTTGGCGCAATCGTCGTCATCTTTGGCTGGCATGGCTTTTTTGATATGTTGTCACATCCAGGGTAGAGCAAGCTGCAAGTAGGCTAAGTATGTGAATACCGACGAGCAATGGAGCGACAGAGTGACAAACTTGGCCAGTGACTGTGAGGGCGATGACCAACGAGGGCCGGCTTTGGCGAGGATACAACGATACAACGCGTCTGACCGCGTCAATCAGTTGACATCGGTACTGTACAATATTACATGCATACAAAGTAGGGGCAGAGCCCCGCTACCATGTACTTGGTAACCTTAAAATACGCTGGCTTGGCTGGGCAATAGCAGAGGGTTCATTGTCTGCTATGGGGGCACTATCGGGTCTCGCCTGCCGCTCTAGCAGGCTGGCAGGGTCCACCACACCGATTTAGCGGGATCCCTCAGGCCCTACGTCAGGGTCAATGCAACCTCGCCGGGGCAGCCATCAATTTCTGATCGATATATCATGTACTAATACATAGTACTATGTAGACAGCCCTGTGCTACTACGTATGTAGTACCCATAGTATAGGTGATACCAACCTGTCGGTTATGATGTACGATTAATGCACATTTTGGTGAGCCGAGAATGCAATCGGATCTTCTTCCGGCACAAGTGTCCATAACCTGCTGCTGGTGAATTCTTCGAGGCGCAAAAGTGGAAAATGCACACATGCACAGCCAGAACAAAGAAAACAAAATGTGGGGCGTACGGGATAGGCAGCGGGATATTTCCAGAAACGGCGGGGTAGCTTTGCTCGGGGCCAGCGACGCTGTGCTATGTAGCACGGTACTGTAGCACAAGCGCCGCAACGCCTGGATGCAACCAACAGATGGTGGCTCAGGGGTCGAGGCCACACCACATGCCGGCTGGGCCTGGACAGCTCAGCAATCTCCCAGCTTCAGCTGGCCAAGTCGTATAAATACCGCTGCCACTCCCATTGCTCCTTGTCGCCCCGTCTCCCATCCCCTTCTCGTTGCCATCCCACCTTTTGTTGGTTCCCTGACACCACAAACCCACCTCCATCTATCCCACCATGGCCTCCGCCAACGACGACAAGATCCTCGCCGCCTCGGCCAAGCACCCCATTGTGCCTCTGCCCGCTGGCAGCGTCTACAAGTATGGAACCGCCGGCTTCCGCATGTCCTCGGACCTCCTCGACGGCGTCACCTTTCGCGTCGGCCTGATTGCTGCGCTGCGCAGCCGTAAGCTCGGCGGCGCAACCATTGGCGTCATGATCACGGCCAGCCACAACCCGGCCCAGGACAATGGCGTCAAGGTTGTCGACCCAATGGGTGAAATGCTTGAGCAGGAGTGGGAGGCCCATGCCACCAGGCTCGTCAACGCCACCTCGGACAAGGAGCTCCTTGAGCAGTACCATGCCCTCGCTACCCAGCTCAAGATCGATCTCAAGGCTCCCGCCAAGGTTGTCTACGGCCGCGACACTCGCCCCTCAGGCCACACCCTCGTGGCAGCCCTCGCCGACGCTTTCGAGGCCACCACCACCGAATATGTCGACTACAAGATTCTGACCACGCCCCAGCTCCACTACCTAACCAGAGCCACCAACACCGAGGGCACACCCGAAGCCTATGGGGAGGTCAGCGAGGCTGGATATTACAAGAAGTTTGCCAATGCCTTTGTGCACGCTCTCAAGGGCCGGAAGATCAAGGGCACCTTGACTGTCGACGCGGCCAACGGAGTGGGAGGCCCAAAGTTGACAGAGTTTCTCAAGTACATCCCCAAGGACAAAGTGTCCTTTGACGTCAAGGTCGTTAACGATGATGTCCTACGGCCTGAGGTGTTGAACTTGGACGTAAGGACAACTGAAAAATTACTGACCCATTGCAGACCATATGCTGACTTTGTTTAAACCCTCCAGTCCGGTGCCGATTTTGTTAAGACCAAGCAGCGAGCTCCTCCACACCCCAAGCCCGAGGCTGGCGCACGATGCTGCTCCTTGGATGGTGACGCGGACCGCCTCATCTACTACTGGACCGACGCTGAGACGGGCTTTTTCATGCTCGACGGCGACCGCATTGCAACGCTGGCAGCATCTTTCATTGCCGACCTCGCTCGCTCAGCCGGCATCGAGAATGAGCTGCGCATTGGCGTCGTCCAGACTGCCTATGCCAACGGCGCCAGCACAAAATACATCCAGGGGAACCTGCGCCTGCCCGTTGTATGCACGCCTACCGGTGTCAAGCACCTGCACCACGCTGCTTGCAGCTTCGATGTTGGCGTCTACTTTGAGGCCAACGGCCATGGTACCGTGCTCTTCTCAAATGACGCCATGGCTACCTTCCGCAACAAGGAGCCCCAGTCCCCGGCGCAAAAGGACGCACTCGAGACACTCGCTGCCGTCGGCGACCTCATCAACCAAACTGTCGGCGACGCCATCTCCGACATGCTTCTTGTCGAGGTCATTCTCGCCCACAAGGACTGGACCCTCAAGGACTGGGCCAGCACGTACTCAGACCTGCCGAACCGTCTGGTGCGCGTCGAGGTTGGCGACAAGGACCTCTTTGAGACCACGGACGCAGAGCGCCGTCTCTCTAAGCCCCCTGGCGCCCAGACCGAAATCGATGCTCTGGTCAAGAAGTACACCAATGCTCGCTCCTTTGCGCGCGCATCTGGCACCGAGAACGCATGCCGCGTGTATGCCGAGGCGGCAACGCGTGCCGAGGCCGACGAGCTGGCCAAGAAGGTTGCAGTGGTGGTGGAGAACTACGGAGGCGGACGTGTTTCGGCTGCGGTGTCGTCGGCGTAGAGCAACGACGGCTCGATTGCTGCGATTCTCCCACCACGTTCGTCGTCCTCCTCATCATTAGGTATCATCTCTTCTACAGACTGTGCCGTGATGACTATTGCCAATGCCCTTGCGCCACGAGACGAGCAGCGACAACAGTATGTTCAAGTGCCCATTTTCCACCTTGACTTGGAAGCGGACGCGGAAAAGCCGCTGGAGGAAACACAAGAAGCCACACAGGGGTCCCAGAGGTTGTTTCCCATGCCGCCACAGGACTTGAAGGATGGGATTCGTCAAGGCGGATTGGGGAAGCCCCATCTCTCCCCCTCAGTGTGTTTGCTTCCCATGCATGCTAGCCCCTCCAGCGATGAAGATGCGGAACCCAGAATGTTCACAATGGACGCTGCTTGAGAGAGCGGAGCGTTCCCCAGGTTGCATTATCAATTCTCTCCATTCCCAAACAGAGGAGCATGGCCGGAAATTTGGAAGGACAATCAGCTCTCCACAATCGGAAACAAGGGGCATGGAAAAGAAGACTCACAAAAGAAAGCACCCCAACAAAAATAGGCCAAAAAAAACCGATGAAAGTATTGAGTGGTTCTCTGAACTTCTCATAAAGATCAAAAAGAAATATCATATAAAGGCGAGAGATGCCAATGACGAAATGACAGTTTGATTTTCAGTACATCAGCTTGAAAGCGCAAAAAGATAGAGTAAACTAGAGACAATTTTAGCACGGACAACATTCATCTGAACACTCTGTAGCATATATATGGTTATGGTTGGATTCGTAAACATCAATGCATTGTGTCCTGAGGATCATGTATTTCCTAGTCTTTTCCTGTTCTCTCTCCTACAGACCTTTTTGCGCTGTATGGTATCTCGTAAGGAATACACAAAGTAAAGCCTTGTACCCTGGATTTCACTCCGCTGGATCGCTTATAGTCCATGCGCTTCTGATAACTGTTGACACTGCTCTTCGAGAAAGCAAAAACCCCGCCCTGGACGCCCAGTTCCTCTCGATCCGTCCATTTGTGGACTTGAGGCGATCCCCAAGTTTGCCATTCCGCCTTTTGTGTTGATCTCTTAAGTCATCTCTATTTTCGTCTTCCAGAAGTCTGACACGGACTTCCAGATAAGCCATGTGAATTACACATGGCTGGTCTGGCCTGTGATTTGCGCGGTATACATGAGTGCAACTGCGGGCTCAATGAACATTATCCACAATAGATACTTAGGCGAGGAGGTGGTCAAGTTGGTGACGGCTTGCCCACATCTCTGTTCGTGGGCCGCGCACAGTATCTTTTGTTGATTGAGGTCGCTTATTACCAAGATTGTCAGTGCTGCGAAGGGACCTCTAGCACATCTTGTACACACAGACGCCCTCTCCAGTTCTGTTAGGGTCCGTGGTCTCTAGCTTGTACTCAATCTTGATGTCCAGGTCGCGGCGGTTTTTGTCGTTGGGTCCGCTGGTCAGGCTGCCACTGAGCTTCTCGCCAGCCTGCACCGTCAAAGCATCCTTAATGTAGAAGACAGTCTGCTTCCAATGAGTGTACTTGGTGTGGGGTCCAGTGGAGAAGGCGACTGTCTTGTGGCAAGCGGTGAACTCAATGTCGAACCACGCGACCAGCGCATGAATGAAGTCGTCACGGCGAGCGGTGAGTTCAAAGGGTATGCTGTAGGCCAGGTCGGCGGTTGTGCACTTGTAGAGATCCAAAGTCAAAACGCTGGCTGGGTCAGTGACGACGGCCTTCATCTCAACAGTGTCGACGAGTGGCTCGGAAAGAGCGGTTGCCTTGAGAGGGCTGTAGTTGAATCCGTAGACATTGTCCCAAACTGGAGACGATTAGCAAGTGCAGGGGGACAATTGGTCAGGCGGCAGAGCCTCGACTCGAACATCACTCACATCCGATCTTCTCGTCCTTGTAATCACCATCCTCAATACCGGCAACGAAGATAGTGGCCTTGTCAGGGAAGATGAGACCGTCCTCGACCAAGTACCTGTCGCGGGCGTAGAGCACTGTGTCAAGCATGGATTCGTAGAGAAGGAAGTAGCCCATCCACTCAGAAATGATGATGTCAACCTTGGGGAAGGGGAGCTGGATCTCCTCCATCTTGCCCTGGATGAGGGTGATCTTGTCGGCCATGCCGTTGACTGCCACAATCTCACGGGCCTTGAAGATGATGGTGGACATGTCGACACCAATGACGTGCTTGGCACCGGCCTTTACGGCAAACCTGCAAAGTTGAGATGGCTCATTAGCACTAGGCAACAGAGAGGGTTGGGAGGCCGCAAGACCCGGGGTGAGCTTGTGCCTACATGGACAGGATACCAGTGCCACAACCAACATCAAGCACCACCTTGTCCTTGAACAGGTGCTTGTTCTGGACAATGGCGTTCATGTAAGAACGCGTGCGGACCTCATCTTTCTGTAATCGGAAAAATAAAGCAGGTCAGCACAATGTGTTGCTGCAGTAAAGAGAAGAAGAGAGAAGAAGGGGGGGGGGTTGTGTTAGGGGGGAGATGCGGTGCATCTCTGTTCAGCTCACGCAGCACATACCAGCATTTCCTCGTGGATGCCTTTTCATGAGAAACACGTCGGTCAGTAAGGTTTTCGTGTCATTAAATCCGTGCCCTTGCAAAGTGCTGATTGACATACCATGGTGGTTGTAGCTGTATTGATTGCCAGGTCAGCGTTCAGCGCGGCTGGTTGGACGGCAGAAAGGGAGTCAAGGTGTTGTTGCATGTGATATAGAAGGAGACTCACCTGTTGAAGTAGTGCTGCTCGGAGTGAGCCATCTCCTTGAGCTGCAGCTCAGCCTGCTCGACATCCATCTTGTCTCCTGACATGGTGTAAGGCTACTTGACGGTTGAAAGGGCCAAGAGGGTGGGAAAGAGGGAGGAGAGATTGGGAAAGCAACTGGACAAGTTGGGCCGTGACGGTTGATGGGCGGCGAACACTGCGGTTGGAGTTTTGGAAGCGGCTTTTTGTCAGGGTCCGAATTTTTTCTCACAGCGGGAAGCAGCGGGAAACAGTGGGATCCCTGTCGCTTGCCTCTCTGCCCATCTGCCTCTCTACTATGTACCGCCTTGCCGTAATGTACATAGTACATAGTACTTGCGCTAGTCAAAGATTGCGATTGCAGGGCTGGGACCACTGGGACCCTACATAATACACCAAGAATTGACCCCTGCTGTCGCTTGCCTCGTAGTATACACATAGCAAGTACCAGAGTACGATGTATGCCGAAGCAAGGCCGTCACAACATAGATCTGGTTTGACGGTATTGTGTTGTGTCTCTCTGCGCTTTTTGCTCAACGACGGATCCGCTGCCGGCCTACTCGTCACTGCTACACAGCAGTCTTATTCCACAGGATGCCGCGCCCAGTTCTTATATGAGCCTCAGGAGCAACTTCTCTTCCATTCGATGTGTGATGCGACTTGCAAACACTTGAATAGTGCTCCGATGGGTTCTGGCACCAACTACTGCCTGCTCGTGACTCGTCTACGTATACAATGTAAGCGTGGGCTCCAGTCTGCTTGGAAAATATTCTTCTTTTCCCCTTTTCCTTTCGAGTCAGGTGGAAGGGGAAAACGTTTCCGTTGACGTATACATAAAAGCCACCATGAACCTGTGCTCACTTGATCATCCGCCAGGAATAAGGTGCTTGATGGCAAGATTCTGTGCCCTGGCTGAAACGTCAAAAGTTGACCAGAGGCCTAGAGACTAGGCAAGTCGAAGCTGGAGTTGGCGGTCTGGTCTTTGCATCTGGAGTCGAAGTGGCCTGTGTAGTGGTCCTTGGTGCATGATCAATCCATAAGTACTTGGCAGAATCTTTGATGAATCAAGTGCTCGTCTCCAACAGTAGTAAGACAGACACCAGTTTTGAGAATTCCGACGATACGTCAGGCTGGGTGGGCTGTTACTGTTACTAATCCTAGACTCGCTGTGACTTGCCCTGGACGCCGCAAGTCGCGAAGCGCTCTACCTAGAAGTACTACGTATTTCTCCTTCCTTCCCCGCTCGCTCGCTCGCTCGCTCACTGGCTGGCTGGCGCTCCCAGCAAGCTTGCACATAACAGCTACATAGTACATAGTAGAAGTCGAGCACAACGGAGACAAGTATTTGATTCGTACCTTGTGCTGTGGCAAGCACGTGAGACGACCGCCATCTATCGTACCCCATCTTCCATCAACAGAGAACGCGGCGTCTGGAGAGGGTATTTTGCTATGCCCTTGCTCTATTGCTCGAGAATGTAGCGCCGTTTTGTGCGGGCTGGTGCTGGTGCGCGGTCGCCCGGGGCCGAAAGCCTGCGAATTTCCATTACGTTTCTGCTTGCGTTTCGAGCCAAGCAGAGCCAGTGCCTCGGCGGCCCTGTGCGCCTCCAGAATTTGCAGCAGCCGCGCCTTCTGCACACAATAAGTCGGAAGGGCTGTTGGCCAGGCGCTTTCGCATGGCTGGCATGAGCATGCCGTGGGACCCATTTTCCCCAGACTCTACATAGTATTATGGGATCGGGGCTCCGTCGCAATGTGATCAGGTGGGCAGCGCCATGAAACTTGGCAAGGTCTTGATGGCAAAGCCTGCGATGGCGACACACCAGCGAAGAGTCATATAAAACTCTTCACCTTCCCTGGAAAAACCCTGACAGGCGGTAACCATTGCCTCCAGGTTTCTTTTGCTTTATTACGCTCACATTGCAAACAAAGTATTGTGCGCGCAAACACCACTGATAAGCTGCAAAGCATCGACGTCCAAGGATCAGCAACGCCAGCCTTGCCAAGCGCAGACTAAAAAGACGCAGCCCGGATTCCGTCTATCCTTTGTCTCATCAGCGAGGAGAAGATAACGGTTGACACCCGCGACTCGTCCAACGCCAATCCATACCGTGGCACCCGACATCCTCTTCTTCTGTCCTCTTGCAAAGTCACACAGACGCAGAGCTTGACATCCAGCTGCTGTTGCATCATCGTTTTGCTTGATTTCCTGCCGGGCTCCCTTCTCTCCCACCAGACACCAGGCTTCGACTAGTTCTTGTCTTTGCTCCACCAGCGTGGTGCAGGCTCTCAAGAAATGGGCGGAGGCGCACAATTTGCGAGCAGTGGGCGTGGCGGCGCGGGCAACTTTGTCGACAGCGCCAACTCGCCCAAACTGCAACCCCAGGACCTGCAGACGCCCACGCTGAAGACGAATATGGTCACCACAGGGCGTGGAGGATCAGGCAATATGGCCCCGAACAATGACCCGGTTGAGACGCGGGCTAGACAGGACGTTGAGCCGTAAGTCCACCTTCTCATGTGTTTGCGCGGCTTCTCCCTGGCGCCCAAACGGTCACTTTGTCAGGCACTCAAGCTAATCATCGGTCGCGGGGCAGTGTCAAGCGCCGAGAAAGCCAAGGAGCACAGCATAGCGGACGAGGCGGCGCCGGCAACGTATTCAAGGGCGACGAGGCGGAACAGGCCAAGAAGGCAGTGAACGACAGCGCCATAGTCGAAGAGCAGGACAAGGACAAGGATAGCGACAAGGAGAAGCCCAAGCCCAAGGACGAGCCCAAGGGCCTGGCCGCCAAAGGAAAAGCTTTCCTGGGCCTCGGGAAGAAAGACTAGTGGTTTTGCGGGACGTGACGGCACGGCCACCAACAATCTGTGCGTGGTGATGTGGAAAGGGCGACGCGGATGGAAAGTTGCAAAAGAGACAAGGAGATGAAAATACCCTGTTGCGATTTTTTTCTTTGTTCTTTATTTTTATTTTTACTTTTATTTTTTATTCCCTCTTCCTTGCTCTCTTTCGGTTGGGACTGGCGTCTTGGACAAAGCTATTAGAACTTCTAGGCTCCTAAGCTGTAATGGCGATTGCTGCAAGTGGGCTACTTTGGGACTGGTAGACTGTCAAAATCGGCTTCTGGATTATGAGTGTTTTGTTTGACTTCGCATAGGAGTCATACTTCAATATGGATCAATGAGTATTTGTCATCTGACCTTCGTCCAGACTTTGAACATGCCTACATAGCAGTGCAGAGTTCCCTTCGGCAAAGGCTCTGAAGTTCTGAACGTTGATATCGCACATGGCGGAAATAAAAATCTACTGAATGTAGCCTCCTATACTGCTTGTGTTAGGTCTTTTTGACACGGAGAAAAATAAAGCACAACTAATTCTGCCCACATTATCCTGTTGCCCGTCTCTCAGCTGACTTGTGTAAGTCTTTGCTGGCTCTTACATTTTGCTTATGCGTCTTTGGCAATTGTACAATATTGTGCAATGGAGCAAGTGTGAGGATTCCCCGGACATGGCATGTAACAGAGGGCTCCGTGATAGGACGCAATGACCCACCATTCTTATGACTCTATATAGGGCCCAGGCACGGCCTGATATCGTCTGCCATCTGGTATCAACATACAAATCCTCGACGTTTTGCAACAACGTTGAGGCAAGCACGGTTCGATTTCTTGAAGAGGCGGAACTCAACTTGCAACAACAACCATACACGCCCAAATACAACAAAAAAAAAATCCAAAAAAATCCAGGATATCAAGCACCATGGCGATAGAGGTGGCAGACACAAAAGGGCCCGCGCCGCTGCCTTTGCTCGCCCTTCTCCAGGAACACCTGCCATATTCCTACTCTGTCCTGCGGCGTGGGCAATTCTCGCAGCTAGAGACCCAAGATGCCTTTGAGCCCCAGCACGCTCATTTCCTCTTGGCAACAGGAGACGAGCATGGGCAGGATGGTGATAGTAAAAGTCAACAAGAGCAGCTGCCAGAAACAACAGCTGCGGCGGGCGCAACATCTCCGACCAAGCACTTTGCCGCCGCCTATGTCGACCTCTCCCAACACCCCAGCACAACAATGTTCTTTTACTCCACCCTCCAAGACCACCAGGACCCAGCTTCTGCCCTTGACGACGCAGCACTAAACCAGACCCTCGACCTCGCCGTGGCCATCTTCCAACGCGTGCGTGATATTGCCCGTGCCGCTATCGCCACAAACGCATACCCCGTCGGCCGCCCGGGGGCCGTCATGTGCGGCGGCCTGCAAGAAGCCACGTACCGACTTCTCGTCGAGCGTCGGGGGTTCACAAGTAGCTACTACAACCCGCACGACCAGTGGCTGTTTCGCATCGAGGACTTGCCTGTGTTGCCGGCTGAGCTGATGGCGCTGGAGACGCCTGATTGCGCGAGATTTGGGTTGCACTGGGCCCCAATCAAGAGGGAGGATGTGCCGCTTATTGCGTCGCGGACAAAGATCCCAAAAGTAGCAGATCACTTGATGAGTGAACCGAGTGTTGGGGTGAGGGATCGCGAGGGGGCGCTGGTGGCGTGGGCGTTTATGGGCGTGGCGGGAACGTTGAGTACGTTGCATGTCGAGGTGAGTTATTGTGTTATTGCTTGCTTGCGCGATAGAGAGGCAGAGGCTACTTGTTTTGAGGGGAATGGATCGGTACACGATGACTGAGATGAAGCTGACGATGGACAGGAGCCGTACCGGGGAAAGGGTATCGCCAAGGCTATTGCGACGAAGGTATTGCAGGAGCATACATTTGGCGATGACTCTTGGGGTGAGTATCCGTCGGCCTTGTCTGCTTTCACCGTGTTTACTGGGTGCGTTAGCCGACGAGAATGCTAACATTCGTCCTTGGACAGGCTCTGCTGATGTTCATATTGACAATGTTCAGAGCCAAGGAGTATGCAAGAGCCTTGGTGGCTGGAGGGGGTTGCGTGTCTGTTGGTGAGTTGAACAGATCTGCTTGCTTTGTTGAAATCTGGTCATCCAACTGACCGTTGACGCAACAGGACGGCAATCAATTATGACAGTATACCCGAGACTCAACCATAGCACAACTCGTGGTTGTCCAACATCAGTAGATCCAGCACACTATCTTCACTTAGACCGCTTCGCCTGTCTCACACCGACCTTGAAGCGCGGACTGCATATCGGGGAAAGACAGAGGCAAGCACAAGAGCGTATGGCACGCTGACTGCAACCTGTATGTACAATCTTTAGACTTTTATGTACAATATGCAGTAGTCATACTTGAGAACAACTAAGCACCCAGCGTCTGGCGGTGTATTTCTTGCAAAAAGAACCTCAAGTCATCTGGGTTGACAAACGGCGTGATGCCGTGGCCCAGGTTAACAATCCAACCCTTCTTCTTCTCAGCCCATCCAAAGCCCTTGACCATGTTCTCGACAACCTTTGTGATGGACTCGTGCGAGCCATACAAGACGCCTGGGTCAGCATTGCCTTGCAGAACAGTATCCCTGTCGCCGCGCACTTTGGACGCTTCAGCCGGGTCATATAGCCAGTCCAGACCGACAATGTTGTAGTCCGAGTCACACATGGCATCGAGAGCATACCAGGCGCCCTTGGGGAAGACAACCATGGGCACCGGCTCGAGCTGCATCGACTTGAGCTTCTTGGGCAAGTTCTCGGCGATGTATCGCAGATATGGCTCAGAAAACTCCTTGAACGAAGCGGGAGATAGCTCGCCAGCCCATGAGTCGAAGACTTGGACAATCTACTGTAGGTTAGTTATGGAGCTCAAGACGCGCACACGTACATTATTTTGGCAGCCATGGCAGTGAAATGGACAAGGGCACATACCTGAGCGCCCGCCTCGACCTGCAAAGCAAGGTAATCTACGCAAAGCTCCGCAATCTTTTGTAGTAGAGCCTTGGCCTGCTCAGGGTACTTGTACACCCACGTCTTGCTGTGAACAAACAGCTTTGTGCCGCCGCCTTCGACCATGTAACACAGCAACGTCCAGGGCGCGCCACAGAACCCAAACAGAGGAACCCGTCCCTGGAGCTTCTTGCGTGTCAGAGTAATGGCCTTGTACACATAGTCGAGTTCCTTGGCGACATCGACATCACGCTCCATGATCTCCTTGTACTGCTTGTCCTCAGGCGTCTTGAGGGGGTCCGGGAAATGCGGGCCCTTCTTGTCGACCATTTCCACCGTCATGCCCATTGCCTGCGGTATGACCAGGATGTCCGAGAAAATGATGGCGGCATCAAGAAGGCCTGCGAAGCGTTCAATGGGCTGCAAAGTCAGCGTCGAAGCGACTTCAGGGTCGCGGCAGCACTCGAAGAAATCGCGGTTGCCCTTGGCCTGGTGGTATTCCGGGAGATAGCGACCGGCTGATTTGGTGTAATTGATTTATAGAGATCAGCCAGCGAGCGGTCAGTTGGGAGCAGGGGCGGGCTCAGCAGCTCGCCGAGATCGTGTATTCAAAAAAATGTACCTTGGCGCATCACCCAGATGGGCGGCCGTTCAACTTTCTGGCCTGGAGTTTTGGCTGTCAGCATACACAGTATAGGTGATGATGTGAGCCATGACAGGTGTGAATTTACCCCATGCTGCTCTGAGGAGCAGATCATTCTGCAAAGGCTCAAATTGACCCATGTTGCTACTGTTGTGGCCTTTATTGTCGGATTGAAGGTTGCGAGGAGAACGAACCGCAACTCATCAATGAATGATGCCAAAGTTCCAGCCCACTAAGCTGCAAGGTGGGGTTACTATGTAAACATAAGTCACTGCCGTCGGCATAGGAGCATGGAATGGGCCCGTTCCTGCCGTTCAAAGACCCTGAACGCTGGGTGCCCATGGAGGGATCCAGGCGCCCAATAGCTGCTTACGTAGTGCTGATTACAGCGGGTAGTGGGGCACGCAACGCCAGACGCAACGAGGTTAGGACTTGCGGCTGCAGCTCGCGCGCATCTTTTCCAAGGGCTTCGAGTACAAGTTCCGCAACGACACACGCGTCTGGCCCCGGCCCCCTCACCAATTACGCCACGCCATACGCCCAATTTGTCGATGCCGACACAGCTGAAATATCACCACACACGGTTCTGGCTGCAGGAGGCTCCTGCTGGAAGGGTGGAATGACTTGCTCGAACCAGGCGCCTACCCTCCATGCCTCCTCTACGACCTGCCGCAAGATGCTGCCAAGCTCTGAAAAGCCCGAAAGACGCGGCTCTTGAAGCTGTCTGGGTCACCGATGATGTTCTCAGCCGAGCCTTTCAACGCTACCTCGATGTTTCTCGATCCAAGAGTCGATCGGTCAGTTCGGCCCCCGGGCCGCTGTACCACCGCAAGCGGTTCGGCCGTCGACAGATGACGGAGCTCAATTCCTTCCAGACGATGGGGTCGCTGCCCGTATGGGCATTGCCAAATGCTCCAGACATGACGAATTGGACATGGCAACCGCCCAGAGCAGACCTTTGGGCACAAACCCCGTTACCCGCGGTCAAGCCTCTGAAGAAGGCGCCTGCATGGCATGAGGAAGCTGTCCGGGAAGCCGTCAAGCATGTCGAACAGGAAGACGTCTCGCGTGAAGAAACAATCAAGATGGCGCTGCGGATAGACTTCAACCCACAACCTGTTCTGCCTTTTATAAAAGAGCTGAAAAGGATACACGAGGACAGCTTTACATGCGCGGACGAATATAATGCTGCTTTCATGAATATCATCTCCAGGGTTGCGACAGTAACGTCCAGAGGCAAGGTTACGAGTACTGGTGCTGGAGAGGTCTATTTTGCCGCCCTTCAGCATTTGCAAACAGCATGTCGCAATTTCCCAGAGTTACAAAACTTATTTCTGCCCACCATGCAGAGCGCCGCCAGAGCCATAGAAGCCGCAACCGCTTTGGACCAGGAATTTCTCATAACAGCGCCCAAATTTTGGGAGAAGTGGTTGGAACTCTTGAAGGCTTCGGAAATCAATATGGGAACGACGGAAATGCTAGCCTATGTCATGAGTAAGCTGCGACCACGGCATATTCGGCGATCCAGTCAGCTACTGCTCTCCGTTTTTGAGAGATATTTCGCTCTGTGGGATAGCTGCGATGCGCACGGAGAGCCGCTACACTGGAACCAGGTTGCGATAACAGAAGCGATTCATCGGGCTTCTATGTGGTCTGGACGTGTTGACCAGTTACTAAAGACTGTGGAATCGGACTTGGCCCGCGGCAAAACCCAACGAGCAGTCTCTCGACTGCCCGTCATCGGGCGGTGTGTCGCCAGAGTCCAACGTTTGACACAAAAAGTGGCTCAGCTGCAATCCGATGATCTGCAGCTGATTGACTCACTTGCCAAGGCTTTGAGCAAAACCGACCCTGTTACTCACAGATATCTTCTCATGAGATTGACGGCGCTTACAGGAGAAGGCAATAAGTGGTCCAGGGCGCGCTACAACTGGATGCAGATCCTGACACGGTTGCCCAATATACGAACGAGCAACTTCAAGCGCCTGCTGTGTCTATTTGCACACAACGGCGCTGGCGCTCTATCCTTTATGGAACTGTGCGATCTCTTGTTGGTCCATTGGACCGCCCAGCGGAAGCTGAGCAACCCAGATGAGACTCGTCGCATGTGGGACGCCATTCGAGGCAGTGACGAAGGGTCTGCGATAGCAGCTTTGGCGCTTGCAGTCAACAAAACAAACACTCCGGGCCAAACCTGTGCCGTCTTCTGGAATCTCTGGGACGTCCTGCGAGTTCGAGGCGGGCAGAAGCGGCTCTTGCGCCAGGTGAATCTGCTGTCTTACAACCATAAGCTTAGCAGTGGATTTCTTCAGAGACTGGCGTGGACCTCGCATGAACTGCCTGTCGCTTTGCTGCTCTCGTGGATACTCATGAGACAATCACCTACCATACGCAACTCCTGGTGGCCCCCATTTTGGGACAAGTTTGCTGGTATGCAATTGAAGAATTGGAAATATCCAACTATCGACCCTATCCTCATCGCTAGAAAGATGATTATTGTGAGAGATGAGCCATATAGAGCGACACCCGAACCTCCAGTCGACCAAGTGCCCATTCGAGACGTGGAGCGCTTCTACGATGAGCGATTGAACATTGTTGAAACCGAAAGTCCTCAACAGCAACTGATATCATATACACCATCTCAAGATGAAGATAACTCTCAGCAGCAAGCCCAAATTCGCCAAATACAAAGAATCAAATGGAGCCTCCAGATTCTGTGCCGCGCTCAATCTATCACGGATCGACAGGCTTTACACTACGTGTCAGCTTTCACCTCTATGCTCGCAAAGAAGCAAGGACATCTTACCGCTCGAGACTTGGCGACCTTGACTTCAGTCATAATGCGGACGCTGGACCAAGGCCAAAACGGCAGCACGCAACGCTTGAAGTGGTATCTCGGCGTCATTTACAGACACCTCGGTGCAGAAACCTGCGTCAGGCTGGGCCGTCTTTTGCAGCGCCGACGTGAAGCCAATTGGTTAGTTTGGCAAAGATATCTGCGGCGTCACATTACCCACTCCCACAACCCCTCGTGGGAGGTCGAGGAGAAGGAAGGTGAGGATGCGCAGACAGCACGGCAGCCTTTGCTGGCGCCCGCTACAAAACGCATCAGTGAAGATGATCCGCATCTGATGAAGTTGCGAACGCTATGGAGCAAGTATATCAAGTCCACGTCTCGGAGACGCGACAAGTTGGGGCGGAGACCGAAACGGTTTGCTACAAAGTCTAAGACGGCGGCCACACCAGAGCTGGACGGAGTGATGCAACCGGATCAGTTTGAGCAGCTGTTTCGCCAGCAAGAAGAGCTGCAGGAGGGATTACAGCCGAGGCCGCGTGAAGAAGGATTTGGAAGTATGGAAGCTGGAGGCTAGAGGTGGCGGTACCCAATGGTAACCGTGATCTTGAAAGTGCGACATGAGCCCAAGGCAATCCGACCCTATAGAATATAAGACTTGACCAGATAGAAAGTCAAAATATGATACCAACTTTACCAGAGATCACGTTAAAAGAATTAGTCCATTTGGCCCTCCATGACTATAATATCCATTTGTGAGTAAACATGATTCCACAATGTTGGTGCAAGCTGTTACAACTACAAGGCAATTAAGCAGCATTATGCCATCAAAACGAGATGCAACGACAACATATGCTGTAGGCAGACTGACTGCTATCATTGTATCATATCATATCAACCAGGAACTCATCGAGTATGGTTGTTGATTGTTTGTCTTGTCTTTATCGTAAATATGATATCCAACTTTTTCACTTTATCCACTCCTTGAAATAGTGGTATCAAGTTGTCTCATTCTCAAATAACACAAGCAAAAAATCACAAAATATCTCAAGAGCACACAATGGAGCAACCAATCATCGAACACCAAAAATTGAAGACTAGAAAATCGGATATCTTTGAGCAGGAGAACAGAACACCCCCAATAGAATATGCACGACTTGCCCCCAGAAAGAAAAGGTGGAATAGAATAGTGCTCATCTTGTCATTCGTTATGTCGGCCGTCACGGCTTGCGCCGGGTGAATATCCCTCCCTATGCGCAAACAATGTAGAAACTTCGTATGTTCTCTTTCCCAATTGATCAAATAGTAAGCCCAAGATACGAAAAACGAGAAGAACCAATTTTAGTTTAGAAACAAAAAAAAAAAAGTCATAAAAGTCGTTAAAAACCTCCCTCAATGTACTCTGCCGATTGCATGCTCACATTACTTTTATTAGGCGCTGTCGACGGGCTGGTACCGCGCAACACACTGACCCCGCCTGCATCAGACGAAGTCGCCCTCATGGACCGCCTACTGGCGCTCCTCGGCTTGGCAACAATGACTTGGGCGGGGCAAACAACCACCTCGTCGTCGCCCTTACCGTCGTCATCTCCCTTCTTGACGACAAGCGGGAACAGCACAGCACGCACAATGGCGCCCTCTGCTTGCAAATCGTCGTCGTCTACGCCGGCCTGCTTGGTCCCAGACCGCTCGCTCATGAGCGCCGCGTTGAAAAGGTGCGGCTCCGCCAGGTCACCGTTGGCGTCGTACTCTGGCTGCAGGGGTGGGAGCATGACGTATTCGGCGCGCTGTGTGCGCATCTGGATCGACAGGTCCACGGCTTCGCGCATAACCTTGCGCAGCTGGTTGAGAATCTGCTCCTCCAGGTTGGATGGCGGAGGGAGGATCATGGAGAGGGTCTGGAAGACAGCCTGCACCACTGCTTCAGTGTCCTGCTCGCGTTGATCCTCAAAGGCCTCTCTTCTGGCAAGCAGTGTCAGTGTTACGGCGCGCCATTGGCGCACTGCGTGCGGGGGTCCGACCTCGAGCAAGAGCTTCTCGAGCGCCTTGAGCTTTTGTCTCTGCTCGCGGTCCATGCCAAAAAGGTAGCGAGTAAAGACAAATTCCCAGATCATGGTCATTGTCACCGACATGAAAATGTCGCGGCGGCCGACCCGGTCGTTGAGATAACGGTCGACGTTGGATCCATCGAGAACAGCATTGTCCAGGCGGTCGATGATCTTTTCGTCGTTCAACTCGCTTGTCAAGCGGCAGGCGCGCATGTCCGAGAACTTGGAGAAGCGCAGAACCCACTGCTGCACGTGGGAGCAGAGTTGCTGACAGCGGTGGTCAAAGTAGTCGACGTCCTTGATTTGCAGGAAGTCGCTGTCTGCCGACTTTGACGCGAGAATCTGCCTCTGCATCTCACGTATCTGCTCTTTGGTTGCCTCGAGCTGTTCGCGCAGGCTTCTGATTTCTGCGTCCTTCTCCTCCAGGGTCCTTCCGTGGACGTTATGGTGACCTCGGACATTGTCGAGTTCCTTTGTGGTCTGAGCATGCTGGGTCTCGAGGAGGCGGTACCTGCTTTCGTGCTGGACAGCAGACTGCGCAATGGCGCTATTGAGGCCCTCATTGACTTCGGTCAATCGCTGCACCTCCTTGCGCATGAACGCGAGAGATTGTTTGAGGGTCTCGATCTCATTGTTTCGCTCCGCAATGGCGCTCGTGGTGCGGTTGTTCGAGTGCTGCTCGGCTTGGTCCTTCGCCGCGTTGAGTGCACGGTTTTCTGCAATCAACTGCTCGACGCGGGACTCGAGCTCGAGGACTTGCATGCTCTGGCGGCGGCGCATGCTGTGTGGGCGGGTTGGCGAGCGCGGAGAGCCCATACGACCCTCACCGAAGCCGTCCTGTACGGAAAAAGCAAGGTCGTTGTCAGTGGAAGCGGACAAATCAAATAGCAAAGGCGTAAGCACTGCAAAGGAGTGGAGTCGGTCAAGAAAAGGCAGAAAGGCAGTTGCTTACGTAGACATCGGCCATGTCCTTGGAGCGAACACGGCCTTCATTGGCAACCGGGTTGCTGCTCTTGTTGACGGTGGAGGAGGAGGAGGAGGAAGAGGAGGAGGTGTTGTTATTTTTCGGTGGATGATGGCCACCCGCAGCCGACGACGATGGCGAGGAGGCGGTTGGCGCTGCTGCCGCTGCCGTCTTGCGCAGGTCGCTGATGGAGGACACTGAGGCTGGGACGGGGGGGGTTGGGGGTGCTGCGGCCGGGGTGGGAGATCGACTTAATGGGGCTGGGGAGCGCTGTCGGGAGGGGGCGCCAGGGCCCCCTGGGGAGCTGGCAGTGGCGCCCGCGTCGCTTTGCGAGTGCTGACTCGATTGGCTCAGCGTCCTCAAGTCTCCACTTCTGGAGCGGCGGGAGCGCAGTGGTGGTGCTCCAATGGCCACGCCCGGGTACCGCAGCAGGCCCGGGCTCTCTGGCCGCAAGTGCAGCGGCTCAGGCGTCCTGGCCCGAGACACGCCAGTGTTGGACAGCACCCGCCGCTGTGTCGGCTGCGTTTCCTGTGTTTCCTCAGGCGATGGAGGATTGAAGTCTGTAGGATCGGGCGGAAACGTCGGCGAAATGGACCGCCGGCCAACCAGCAATGCAGCCAACGCAGCCCCCCCCGTAAGTGCTGCCGTGTCTGGACTTACGTCTGGGTATTTGCGCACACGGCCTCTGGCCTTGAGGCTCTTTAGTGGTTCTAGGGCTGCTGGCTGCTCGCGAGCGGCGAGCACATAGGGATTGTCGAGGAAAAAGTTTCGCGCATCATTGACGGAACGGGGTGATTGCTTGCCATGCTCGTCCACCTTGGAGTCGCCTTCAATGCTGGTGGGTGACAACCGCTGAGATCCAGGACTGTGCCTTGGTGATGGCGCAGGATCATCTCGCATTTGTACTCCACTATCTCTCTGCTGTGCATCAGTGAGCCGCCGCGCCCAAGATGCAAGAGGGGACTCGGCTCCCATTCCGCTGTCGCGGTTGAGTTCTGGTGATCGTCGGCCCGCCGTCAGTCTCATCATAGGCTTTTCGAACCCAGCCTCTTCCTCCTGCGGCTCCTCCCGGACCGGAGGCAGACCTCGTGAAAGCGAGCGTGGAAGACTAGTGAACATGCCTCGTGGCTCCTCGTCTTGTGTTGCCGCGGCTGGCAGGGCAGACTCGTCGAGTCGGTGGTGCCAGCTTCCTGAATCCGACGCAGGACTCAAAGATCGAGGAGTGGCCAAGTCTTGCGATTGGGGCTCATCAATGTCCGTAGTGGTGATGATTGGTACATCGCTGAGTAGTCTGATGTCCTCATCAGTGTCCTCGTCCGGAAGATTCACTGTTGGCAGTGTCTGTGTTGCGAGTCCTCCCGACACAACTTCGGAGCCGAGGTGCGCGCCTGCTCCTAAGACCACAGGCTCCAGCGAGACTTTTTCTTGTCCTGCTGCTTGTCCTGGAGTTTGAGGCGTAAATTCTTCGGTGTCTTGATCTGGCTGTGAGTTTGTGGCACTCACATTGTCGTCGCCGACCTGCGCCTGGCCGTCCGGTGCCATTGACGTCGGTCTCGGGACTATATTCAAGTCAGATACTCAGGTCTTGCTCAGAAATGTGTGACGTGCACAAGTCGTGGAACCATTCGCGCCCAATGCTGTTGGCATCTCCATCAAGAGCTGGCACCGAATGACTGGAGACATGCTTAAACCGTCGAGGACTCGACTACCGGAACACATCATATGTGTGCATCGAGGAACAAGGCAAAGTTCATGTTCTTACCATTACCCTTTTTAGCACCTCCAAACTTTTCGGCAAGCAAAGCAACGCTGCTCTTTTGGCTCAATTGGCTGGCTGTGGCAGAAGCGGGCTGCTCTTTGCCATCGTCAGGCGAGGATCTGGGCGACTCCCACGATCTTTCGAAAGCTATATCTCGGAAAAGGGTCAGCATCTTGCACTTCAATCTCGTCGCAGGGGCTAAGGTGCTTCTCGAGCCAACATCGGATTGCAAAGAAAAGGAGGTCCACGAGGGTCATCGGAATTTTGCTGCGCATTTAAGGCATTGTCTTTCTGTTGCGGACGCACCTGACTGTGGGGTACCCAGTGGCTTCACTTCGTTCGCGGCCATGGACTCCACGGATACACTATCGAGGCCCATGGTAAGAAGCTTTGGTGTGTGTCGGTCGTCTTCCTGGAAAATGGACGAGTGCCGATGGATGAGTCCCAGTCCCACAAGAGGTCGCTCGTCCTTGCTGCGCTCGTCTAGACTCTGGTCAAGCTCCGATCTGAAGGCAGGCTGCAACTCAACTCTGCCAGTGGGCATGTTGGGGGAAGCAGCACCAGAAGCGACTACCCTTGGCTTGAAGTACTCGTCGTCATCCCAGATATCGGGGGTGGCGGCCCGGAACTTTTTGTTATTCAACTCTGTGCCTGGAATCGCCAGTGAACTCTGACCAGCTTCAATTGTCTCTTCACCTCCAGAGTCTCCTGCTGATGCCCGTGAAGGGGCTTCGGTGATGTCACCAAATTTGTCCTTGTCCAGCTCGGGGTAGTCAACAGACGTGATTGTGGCGTTGTCCCGGCTCTCGCCTTGCATATCTTGGTACAGAGGAAGCTCTTTTCTTTCGAGCATCGGCACTTCAGTGGCTTTGCCCTTTCCATTCTCGTCTTTATTCAATTCTTGGTAGGAAAGGGGCGAACTCCATGTATCATCAGCTGCAACGTCAGTTGTTGGTGGGCTGTCGGCTCCTCGAGGCTCTTCATCCTGATACAATCCCGTTGATGAGTTCTCGCGCGCTTGGTCTTGGAAAGAGTCTTCAACTGTGATTCCTGTCGAGGGCACCGGCGCGTCCTCGTCTGGAGTGCTGTGCATAGCTTTGATTTGCTCCTCAGCCACTGTGGGATCTTGGTCCTCCCACGCGGACGTTGCTGCCTTCTTCTCAGCCTCTCTCTTCTCTTTCTGGGACATTTTGCGAGCCAGGGTTGGTGAATCTAGTGTGATGTGTTCTTGTGGAAGCATTGGGTCTGGGTGGAAATTGTCTTGCGGTTCCACAAATTCAGTCACCTCGCGCAGATGATCTTCTGTATCAGGCGAATTCATTTGCAAGATTTGCCGTCCATTTTGGCCAAAAGGTAAGTGGTCTGTTTCGTGATGGCCGGGTGGCATGGCAACATCGCTGTGGTGCATTGCAGGCTCGATATCCATGTCCACTTCCCCGCTGAGATCGCCCTGGCCTTCCTGAGCCTCGTAACCTTGCTGCCCAATTTCTTCTTCGAATGCTGGAGCCTCACCAGTTGGTGTAGTTGGAGTAGATCCAAAGTCGACAGACAGACTGCTGCTACCACCGCCGTGCCGCTTCTTTTGTTCGTCCTTCTTGGAATTCCTCCGAGCCACGGATGCGATAGGTTCTTGCCATTGGCTGACTCCTGCCAATGCCACAGGGATCGACGACTCTAAATAAGCTGACGGCTCTTCTTCTGGGGTGATAAAAGTCGACGCGGGCACCTCTTCAGCTGGAGTGACAAACGTCTCGTCTGCGGGAGTCGCAAGAGTTGATGTGTGGTCTTCCCAGGGGACTGGGGACTCAGGCCTCATGGCGGTTCGTTGGACGCTCAAGAAGTCGTTTTCTTTGTCGGACGACGGCCTGTCACCCACCTCCGTCGGCACAGGCGATCCGGAAGATGCGCGGTGGTGCTCGATGGGCGATTCAATTTGCTGATCCAACCCTTCAGTATCGTCAGGAACCCCAGCAGAGCCACCATGCCATGATGAATCTGATTTGATGGACACAGCTGTGTTGTCTTGAAGTTCTGCGCCAGGATCCGACTCTGCGACTGCCTCATTGTGCTTGGTCGCTTCAAAAGCCCAAGGCTCCGATACCTCATTTGCCCATTGCTTGTCGTCAAACTGTGGATGCTGCAGGTCATCAGCAACGCTCGGCTCATTCTCCAAGTTTGGGTTTCTCTTGTTATTCTCTGCACTGGCGATTACGTCTTCGTCATCTTCGTCGTCAATGGTGGCTTGCAGCTCTGGTCCAGTGGCTGACGCGTCAGGAGCCACCTCTTCAAGGGTAGTCGATCGGAGAGTACCTGTCGGCGAGGGTGAAGATCGGACCCATCCGGGCTCTTGACTTTCAACGGCAACAGCCTGGTCAGACGTCAAGTTGTTGTCAGCAAAGACAGGACTTTGTGGCGGTCTCGCCGCTGCTTCGATAAGAGGTGTTCCATATTCCACATTGTGTATTTCTCTGGCATCCTCGAGGGCACATGGCATATCATCGTCTCCGTCGCTTTTGATCGAGGGAGAAGGAGGCCAGCCATCGTCAGATCCTAAGCGTGAAGATTGAGGGTTTTCTTCATTTCCTGATGGTACTGGAACGGACCAAGGCATTGGCGCAGATGAGACGTCCTCCCGAGGAGACTGTGAGGCCTCCTGTGCTTGAATATCTTCGTGGCTAGGAGTCTCGAAAGCACCAAGGTCGGCTACAGGTGTACTCCACGGTTCGGGTTCATTGCGAGCTTGTGTGGAGAGTGCTTCATTTTCTGATGCTTCCGCGTCTGGAAATGTGTCGTGCGGTAGAGGGATTTCCAATGCTGGCGTGAGATCCTCGCCATCTGTAGATGAGCGAACAGGCATCACGTCTGCTGGCAAGGAATAGGAGGCCCAAGCGACGTCCGTGGCTTCTGGAAGAGCATACTCGATTACTGGAGACTGCGTGGATCTTGGCACATCCTGAGTAACTGGCTCGGTCGCGAGATCGCCAAAACCGTTGTAGCTAGGTGTAGGCATATCATGTACCGGCTTAGACCAGTGGCTGTCAATGTGTTGTTCCCCTCTTTCTTGCGTAGTTTCCGATGGCATTCCAGATAGGGATTTGTCGTTGATCTGAGACACATCTTCTGTAGTTGGCGAAGAATGGTCTCCCTCGAGATCATTGTCCCTGCTTGTGATCGTCACGTCGTCAATGTCACCGCCCCGGGTTGGCTCCAGAGGTACGCTCGGTGTTTGGAACTCATCAAGCACGTCGTCTGGTACTGGGGAAGAACTCGAACCATGTGCATGGGTAGTAGTCTCAAACACGAGATTGTTGCCCAAGTCATCGTTGACTTGTCGTTGATGCGCTGATAGTACGTGTGCTTCCACAGGTGCACTCAGGTCTGACTGCTCGTCATCATCCATGCTTCTTGTCAGCCATTCCGGGGAAGACGTCTGCTCAGCTGCGATCTCCGCCGGTACATCGGCGGCGGCAGATTCTTCGACATAGTCAGAGGTCGTTGTCTTGCCTGATTCGGCAACGATGGGGTGTCTGCTGTCTTCTGGCGCGCTGACAGGTGGCTCAGCTGATTTGGGTTCAGAAATTTCTTCATCAGACAATCTGCTAGACTCGAAATCGACCGTAAGCGGCTCCTCCTCAGGCACTGTCAATCCGAGTTGGTCTTCAGTAACTGTGATATTCGCCGGTGCATCGGCGATGGCAAATTGTTCATCAGAGTCAGAGGTTGTA
The DNA here is from genome assembly GCA_011317545.1 of Coniella vitis. Classification (NCBI taxonomy): domain Eukaryota; kingdom Fungi; phylum Ascomycota; class Sordariomycetes; order Diaporthales; family Schizoparmaceae; genus Coniella; species Coniella vitis. The sequence continues at coordinate 2,022,545 of WUJK01000003.1, forward strand.
GTCTTGTCTGTACCAGCAACGATAGAGTGTCTGCTGCCTTCTGGCATGCTGAAATCAGGTTCAGTTGAAGTAACTTCAAAAATTCGCTCGTCAGACAATCTGCTAGACCCAATATCGACCGTAAGTGGCTCCTGTTCAAGCAGCTTATTTGCGGGTAAACCCTCAGAGATTGTGATTTTGTTGTCGTCACTGTTATCTTCAACAGGCGTCTGGTGGCGAGGTCGCTGCCGGAGGTTAAGAGGTGCCTCAACCTCAGTGTCCTCTTCGAACACACTGTCTTGCGGCTGGCTTGACACGTCCTTCAACTCATGGAGATCCTCTGAGACTGGCATCGTGTCGACTGGAGTTGCCTCGGTGGCCGCGTGTTGGCTTTTAGGATCAGCCTGGTCTGCCATTTGAATATGTGATTCCGAAGATTCTCCGTAGTCTTCTTCATTAGATACTTGGAGAACGTTGAGTTTTCGAGGTTCATCACTAAAGGTTATTTGGCTTTGCCCATATGTTGATTCTGGCAGACGATAGCTGTGCTCAACAGGATGCATCTCAAACTTTCCAGTTGAAAGGGTCTGAAGCTCGTCTCGACCAGTGACATCAGGACTCTCGACGTGACTTTCAGGAGCTTCGGCAACTGCAGCCTCGGTGTCTGATGCGGGAACAGCCCTGGGCTCAATTTGCACTGCAATCTCAGGCTCCTCAATCGAGCGCTCAATATTTACGACCGAAGAAGAGCCGACATCTGTACTTTGGACCGAAGAAACCTCGAATTTGTCTTGTGCCACGACCTGGGGCTCTTCGACGTAGCGATCTTCACGTTGTTTTCTGGCATCCTCATTTGGAGACTGAGCAACATCAGCTGCTTCGGTCGAGAGGAACTGCTCAAGCCCACTGTGTGAGGGCTCCTCAGCAACCTGATAGCTAATCGACTCCACAATGTCGGTGGCTCCGGATCGAGGTGATATTGATGCGATCGCATGAGGCTCGTTGCGACCTGCAAAGTGTGTGGGATCAACGTCAGCGACTTCAAGTACTTCAGCAGAAGCTTCATTCTCGGTTCCAGTCTGGACGATGACATCAGGCTGTTGCATCTCAGAAGTAGCGCGCTCCCCGCCTGCCTGAGCGCCCGCAGCGGCTACAGCTTCAGCGTCGCGTGCTCTTTGTGCAGCATTGCGTTCCAGAGCCTTGATACGATTTTTGACGTTCTTGCTCTTGCTCTTTCTGCGCTTCAAATTGGCTAGCTCGATCTCCTCATCTCTAAAGAGCTCTGCATTGGCCTCAGCAGCGGTGACGTCCGCGGGAGCCTCAAGTTCTTGTGGTTCATGCTGCTGGTTCGCAGATCCAGCTACGGCTGTGACGGGCTGGTCGACCAAAAAAGAACTCTCATTCGTCGCTTGTCCCTGATATTCATTTTCCAAAGCCACATGAGTCTGTAGCCCTTCTACTTGCTCTTCTGAGATTTCGGGGTCTTCTTGAGTTGCCCGCGAAGGGACGAAAGGTACCGATTCTGTTGATGCTGCGTGTTCCACACTTTGCCGTGCATTGGCTGTCAAATCTTGAGGCAGCGTGTCACCAGCGGCTTGTTGGAGGGAAGGCTCGGGCACATCTTCCTGGAACTCTGCAATCTCTGGACCGTGAACAATTTCGACATCTTGGGCGCTTATATTGTGCTGGGCCTCCTGCCACTCAACAACATCATCACCAGTAGGCTCAAACGCAGCTGCATCATCCTGCTCCGAAGGCATTTCCGGAACAGACAAGGGAGCGCTGGGGAGGTGTGTGATTGCCGCATGGAATGCTGGTTGGTAAGTCTTGGGTTGCAAGTACTCGACTTCCTCCTCGAATTCTTGGCTTTCCGGGATATTGGATTCACGGTCAGGGGCGACAGCATTCTCCGGAGGTCGATGCACGGCATGCTCCAGGCTGATACCATCTTGCTCATGTGAGGTCAATGTTTGATGGAGAGAAGAGTCTGCTGGTGATAGTACTGCTTCCTCAAATGGCAACTTTTCTTGTGATGAGAACATTCCGTAAGCTGAAAGCTGTTCTTGTGGTAGTTGTTCATCCACGGGTATGTGGAATTCAGACGCCTCGGGTGCAGATGGTGTCGCTTGGGCGAAGACAGCCTGTTGCGCCGATGTAGCATCATGCGGTGAGCGTTCCTCATGAAGGGGAGCTTCATTGATTGAAGGTTCGAAAGTAAGACGATCAGCTGCAGAGAAATCTCGTGATGCTGGAGCCCCGCGCGAGTCCAGTTCCTCGCTCAAAGGCTCAAAAGTGTCGACCGCCGGGACTGCAAATGCATTTTGCACAGTGTGAGCTTCTTGCGGCGATATGTTCTCATGTAGAGACTCTGCGTCTACTGAAGGAGCATGTGGCTCAACGGTCTCAGCTGTAGTAGGCTCCTCTCGTGAAGGCACAGCTTCTGGTGATAGCTGCGCCTCTTCAAAACAATCTTCGGAGTCAATGACATTTGTTGGCAAAGATGCATTGACTTGGACACCTAGAGCAGGTCCAAGTTCTTCGGCGGCCTGAAAAGCGAGGTCGAGCCCTGTCGTTTCCGAAGGAAAGACTCCAGGTTGTTCATCCTGCTGTGCCAGGAAGACATCGTCAAGGGGTGTATCTGTGCCCTCTTGTGCCTCAACAGGTCCAGCGGATGACGAGGGTCCCGTTGGCTGAGCATCTTCGACGATAGCTATACTGCCCTTGCGTTTCTTCTTGTTCTTTTTAGACTTCTTTGAGGCTTTGCGTGAAAGTAATCCTGTTGGCACTGGCTCCTCGGGCGGCGAAGAAGCCCCGGGTTCCTGCTCAGTGGAAGCAGGCTCCGTGTTGGAGACGATCTCGGCGAGAATTTCTTCTTTAGGAATAACTTTAATGGAAGCATGCTCGACAGGAAGGCCCTCGACAGGAAGGCTCTCGACAGGCAGGTTCTCGATAGGCAGGCTCTCGACAGGCAGGCCCTCGACAGGCAGTCCCTCGACAGGCAGGCTTTCGACAGGCAGGCCCTCGACAGGATATCTCTCGACAGGATGGCCCTCGACAGGTAGGCTCTCAATAGGCAGGCTCTCGACAGGAAGGTCCTCGACAGGCAGACTCTCTACAGGCAAACTTTCCTTAGACTCTTCTTCAACAGGAACGCTTTCGACAAGAACGTTTTTGACAGGTGAACTCTCCATCGAAACTTCTTCAACAAAAGAATCGTCAGATCTAGGCGTATCAGCACTAAACTCTTCAGGAGTGTGCGCCGCAGGAGTGTGCGCCGCAAGAGCGTGCTCTTCAGGAATGAGCTCATCATTAATAGGCCTGTCGGCAGCGAGCTCCTCGTAAGTAGACGAGGCTTTAGTAAGCTCATTTACGGTAGGTTCGTCCAGCGCGGTCTCGATAAACACTGGCTTGTCGCGGATGGTCTCTGAGAAGACAGGCTTATTCACGACTGCCTCTCCCATAATTGGCTTGTTGGAAGCATCCTCTGCAATATTGGAGTCATCAACAGCAGCACTTTCAGTAGCAACTTCCTCCAAGCTGGGTTCCTCGATGGCAACCTCGAGCATAGCAGGCCCGTCGACAACAGGCTCATCTATAGTAGGCTGGATAAGAGCATTGTGGTCGAGGGTATTTTCTGCAAGAATAGGTTTGAAGACGTTAGGCTCGTCGGGAAGAAGCTTACTGATAGTCGCCTGTTCAGTAGCGATTATCTCAGGAGTAGCTTCGTCCTCGTCCAAAGACTGATCGGTGCTTGTCTCCCCAACAAAAGGCTCATGGACAATAGGCTCGTCCACCACAGGCTCATATATAATAGGCTGGATGATAGCAATGTGGTCGAGTATACTTTCTGCAGGAACAGGCTCAACAACGGGAGGCTCATCAGAAAGAGACTGATCAAAAGTGGTCTGCTCGGCAGCAAACATCTCAGAAGTAGCCTTGTCTAAAGCATACTGATCTGTGGCGGTCTCCCCAGCAGGAGGCTCAATGACGGTAGGCTTAGCAGAGAGAGACTTATCAGCAGTGGCCTGCTCAGCAGCGAATGTCTTTGAAGAAGCCTCGTCCAAAGCATCCTTATCTGTCGCGGTTTCCCCAACAGAAGGCTCAAGGACAGAAGGCTCGTCCATAGGCTCGTAAACAGCGGCCTCGAGGATAGAAGGCTCGAGGAAAGAAGGCACGAGGACAGAAGGCTTGTCCATAGGCTCGTAAACAGCGGCCTCGAGGATAGAAGGCTCGTCCACAGGCTCGTGAACAGCGGCCTCGAGGATAGACGGCTCGTCCATAGGCTCGTGAACAGCGGCCTCGAGGACAGAAGGCTTGTCCATAGGCTCGAGGACAGAAGGCTCGAGGACAGAAGGCTCAAGGACAGAAGGCTCGTCCACAGGCTCGAGAACAGCGGCCTCGAGAACGACAGGCTCATCGATGACAGGCTCATCGATAACAAGCTCTTCTGCAGCAGCGTCATCGAAAAAAGGCTGGTCTACAGCAGGCTCGTCGATGAACTGCTCATCAATCGCAGGCCCGTCGTCTGCGGGTTCGGCAAAAGCATGTTCTCTGGCAAAAGGCGCATCAGCAATGGCCTTTTCAGTGGAGACCTCCTCGAAAGTAGGCTCCTCGAAACCAGGTGCGTCTATAGCGGGTGCAAGAAAAGCAGTCTCGACAGGACCGAGCTCATTAAAAGCAGGCTCTTCGATGACAGACTCTGCGAGAACAGGTTCATCGGGGACCTGGTCATTTGAACCCTCCTCCTCCGGCTCGAGAATAGGGTCAACGGTATAAGGCTCGTCAGGAATAGGCTCATCAACGATGGTCTTGTCCCCAGTGGCATCTTGGTTTGGGTCGAAGGTAGACTCAGCAGCAACAGACTCAGCTTCCCACCCCTTCCCATCCTCCAAAGGAAGTGGCGTCTCCTGTGCAGCCTTTGTGTACTCATCAGAATCATCGTTGTTTGCATTGTCTCTCAAAGAAAGGGCAAGAGGCAACGTGGGCTCTTCAGTCAAGCCTGGAGTGTCAACCTGACTGAGCTGTTCTTGAAGAGGGTCGTTTTCTATGGGCTGTATGACAGATGGTGCCGACGTTTCTTGTACCTCATCTGTACCTGCAACCTCACGTGACGTTCCGGGAACAGCACCAGACTCATCACCAGGTTGCTGCCCTGCCGGTATCGCATCAGCGGTTACCTCGTCTTTTCCTCGGTTGTTGTCGTTCAGTCTCTCATCTGCCAATGAACCGATTGCGATAGCGGCGGCGGCGGAGGCGGCGCCAGCAGCAGCGAGAGCGCTATGATCTACACTGCCCTTGGATAAATTTGAACTCTGTCGCTTATTCTTCTTCCGTTTATTCTTTTTGCTGTTCTTGCCTGGGGGCGCAGTCATCCACTCATCGGCGTCGTTGGAAGTGGCTGGTGCCTTGTCAACCTCCCGGGCTGCGTCGGGTTGCGCTTGGCTGAGTGGGGTAACTGTTTCTTGGGCGATAGTATCGACGACTGGATCGACAGTAGTGTCTGCTGGTCTTGAGTCTATCGTCTCGGCAAATTCCGACTCGCGAGGAGCATCGTTACCAGCAGCCGCTATCTGCGACGGCTCACCGACTAGGACAGACTGGGTTGGATCGAAACTTCCGACAAAGCTTTCCAACGGCGTTGTGAACTCCTCCGCAGAAGCAGGTAACTCGGCTTCAGACCCAGGTTGTACACTCTCAATGTCTCCCTCAGCCGGCAAACCTGATTGCTGCTTCTGCCCAAGATACTTGGATGCGTCTTCGAAGTCGACGTCAGCAGGAACCTCCTCCACCGATGTGGCCGCCGGCGTCTCTTCACTTTGCCGTTGCCGCATTGCGGCAAATTCAGCTATCGATACGATTTCGTCAAACTGCAGTGGGGCGGTCTGAGGTGGCGTGGCAGCGGAAACGCTGCCCTTCTTGCTCTTCTTCTTCTTCTTTCCTTTTTTGCCCTTGGATGGAGCAGGCTCCATAGCCCAGTTAACGGTATCGGTCGGAATTCCTGGTATTGGTTGGGAAGTATCGGTCTCTGCTATATGGATTGGCTCGGATGGACCAGCTGTAGGTTCGAGGGATGTCTGAAGTGGAAGCGGTGACACTTCAGTTGGTTCAACGACTTCTGGGTCGTGAACCGCACGCTCCGGAGCTTCATTGTCGATAGGCTCGCTTGGGCTCAAAGTCTCAGACTCAACATGAGCTCGAGGTTCTTCGAGTGGAAGCGGTGACTCCTCAGTTAGTTCAACGACTTCTGGGTCGTTATACGCACGCTCCGGAGCTTCATTGTCGATAGGTTCGCTTGGGCTCAAAGTCTCAGACTCAATATGAGCTCGAGGTTCTTCAAGTGGAAGCGTTGACTCCTCAAGTAGTTCAGCGACTTCTGGGTCGTGCACTGTGCTATCCGGCGCTTCATTATCGATAGGCTCGCTTCGACTCACACCCTCAGACTCGACATAAGCTCGCGATTCATCAAGCGGAAGCGGTGACTCCTTGATTAATTCATCGACTTCTGGATTGTAAACCGCACGCTCCGGAGCTTCAATGGCGATAGGCTCGCTTGGGCTCGCAGTCTCAGACTCGATATGGGCTCGAGATTCTTCAAATGGCAGAGCTGGCTGATCAGGTGCTTCATCATCGATAGGCTCGCTTGGGCTCACACCCTCAGACTCGACATAAGCTCGCGATTCATCAAGTGGAAGCGGTGACTCCTTGATTAATTCATCGACTTCTGGATTGTAAACCGCACGCTCCGGAGCTTCAATAGCGACAGGCTCGCTTGGGCTCGCAGTCTCAGACTCGAAATGGGCTCGAGATTCTTCAAGTGGCAGAGCTGGCTGATCAGGCGCTTCATCATCGATGACTGCGTCGCGAAGCTCTTTATCTGTCACATCTTTGGGGTGGCCGGCGATTTCACGGCCAAGAAGCACACCGGCTCCAAGCATGGCTGCGGCTGGGAGGAAATCAAGGGCTGAGGAGCGATGGCGCTCAGTGTTCACTTCCTCGGGCATTCTGGGGTCGTCTGACAGGGAGGTTAAGAAATGAGGGCTTGTCGGTTCCTCGGCAGCCTCAGACGTTCCGGGCAGATGATAAGGCTCGGCAGGATATGCAAAAACATCATCCTGTGTGGCTTGCTGTGGCAGAGCCAAATCCTGAAGCTCGGCTGATGGTAACTGATTGTCGTTCTGCTCTGTTGTTTTAGTTGCGGCCACTTCATCCAAAAAGGTCAGATCTTCATCCTCAGTTTCAATTGGCAATGGAATATCCTCCGGCTGAGCTGGTAATGATCTGCTCTCCTTCTCAACTTCCACGAATGCCGGCAAACTGCTCGGCTCCACTGACGAGGCATAACCGGACGGTATCTCGACTTCAGGAAGCACTACCGGTGCATCAGGCAGCGCGGACAGAGGATTATACTCCTCATCCCTCTGTGATGCCATTGATTTGGCTTTGTCAAGATCTTCAGTTGGAGGCGACTGGTTAATGTTCTCGTGATGAAATGTCTCAGAGACGGGCAGAATGCCTAGTCCAGTGAGCTCGGAATGAGGTCCTGTGTGCTCTTCCGCTTCTCGTTGGATGACACCCTTGATTGGCTCAATGAATGAGGGAAACATCTCTGCCTCCTTCTCTTCGAATGGCTCAGACTCGACAGGCGATGGGCTATTTTGTGGTTCCGCGTATGCGACTGAAGGATCAGATGATTGCCTTGGCTCAACAGGTACGGGCAAGTCGGTGGCCTCGACAGTTGACGGATAGAAATCCTCCTCCGGTGGGGAATAAGTGGTAGGATAAGATGGTTCAGCAGATAAGAAATCGTCCTCAGCATCTCTACCAGGGCTAACCGTTGAATCGCTTCCCTGAAGAGCCAGATGCTGAACATCGACTATCTCTCCAGCAGGAATATATTCCGGCGCATCTTGCCCTTCAAGCACAGGTTGAGGTGTAACAAACATGTCAAGTTCCTCATTGCTCTCTTCCAAAACCTGCTCCCGCTGTTCTTCAAGGGGTGCTAGGCTGGGAGATTCAACAGGCGTGGCATAGTTGGACTCTGGCAAGGAGCTCGAGCTGGCCAAAGCGAGCTCATTTTGTACAGCAATAACCGGCTCTGCAGAAATTGGCGAATCCTGCTCAATGAAGCTCAAACTCGGGATGGTGTCATCGTTGGGGGGTTGGTTCTCGACTGGAGAAGGGCGAGAAGCATGCTCGCCTGCTCGTGAATGTGCAACTGTGTCTTCCTGGCCCTCGACAGGTTCGTACTCAACAAAGTTCGTGTCCAATGTCAACGGTTCAGTGTATGACTGAGATGGTGCGCTTTCAGGCTCGGGCTTCTGCTCTGACACAGAGTTCAATGGGTATGCTTGTCTTTCCTCAGCTTCAGCCTCGACAGGAGAAAACTCCCTCTTGTCCAAAGCCACAGCTGCTGCGGCGGTTGTTGCAGCAGCAGCAGCAGTGCTATCACTACCAGCGTCCTCAAGTTCCAGCTCGGCCCTCTTTGCGCCGCCCCTAGCCTGTTCCAACAAGTACAGCGGCTTATACTCTCGACTATTGTCCCATGACGTAGGCCTTGTCTGCGACTTTCTCAGAGGCGGTGACAACTCTGGCGATGCACTCGAAGGGGGACTCTGAATCACGGGCGAGGAACGAGTGCCAAACGTGGTGGGTAAAGATCTGTGGTAGCTCATGCGGAACTGGAGAGGAATCGCAGTGTGGCTGGGTGAGCGAGGCGCCATCTCCAAACTACTAATACGACGCGAATGCGCAATGCTGCTGGTGCGCTTGAGACTGTCGTCACGCTTACGCAGAGCTACACGCTCGACACCGGGCGGCGAACCCGGGCGACTGTCGGGAAGGGCCGGAAGGTCCTCGTGGTCCTCGTAGTCGACGAAGATGCGAGAGGTCGTTGGTGCGCCTGGGCTAGGTGGTAAGGGAAGCAGGTCGCCAAATTGGGGGTCGATGGCTGGTTTGATCTGTCGAGGAGCGACTTCGGGGTCTTCCAGGAGGTTTGAGTCCCGTCGGAAACTGCTAGGCTCGTCGTTGCGGTCGTCAATAGACCGTCCAGAAAGGCCCCAGTGGGAGTCGTGCGGCTCCTCTTCATGCTTTCGGGGAGCTTCGGCGGCGTCGTCGGAGAGCGTGAGGGCCGCAATGGCCGCAGCGGCTCCTGCTATGCCGGCACCCGCGCCAAGAGTACCGGCACTATCTTTTTTTGACAATGGCTTGTCGTCGCCGTTGGAGTTGGAGGACGATCCCATCAGACGGCCCCAGATGCTGCCACCTTCGCTGCTTCGCTTCTCTGATCTGGTGTTCTTTGCGGTGGCAGCACTGCTGGGAGCGGATATCGTAGAAGATGCGTCTTTGTAACTGCTCACAGTGGAGTAGTCGTCCCCTCGAGAGTCGGCAACTGATGAGGCGGCATCTTTGTCAGTGGCCTCCTCGTTGTCGTAGCTCTTGGAACTGCGCTTTGATTTTCTCGTCTTTTTCGGTGCTTCCCAGTCGTCCGAAGTCTCCTGAGCATGTATAGAATCCTCGCTGCGCGCAGACACAAGACTGTCGTTGGTTGGTGACTCTGTATCTCCCAACGTTACACTAGCCCGCTTCGACTTCTTGCCTTTGGACTTTTTGGACTTGTGCGAGCTTGGTGCAGAAGCCCACTCGTCCTCTTCGGCATCCACAGGCGGCGATTCAGCTTGCGTCTTCTCGGCAGCCCGCTTTCCCTTCTTGCTGCGTCTGGGTGACGTAGTGGACACGGGCTCAGGCCATTCAGCCTCGAGGACAGGATCCGTCAGAGGCGCGTGCCTCTCGTCGATCGGCGTACCAGCGACCTCGCCAATGACATAGCCCGGCTCGCTGACTGGCCTCGAGCTGTCGTCGAAACTAATCACGCCGAGGTCGGACACTGTTTCTGCAAAAGGGTGCATGTAGGATACTTGTGAGAAATCCTCGTTTGACCCTGGCGGCGAGTCGCGTCTGCGATAAGCCGGATTCTCAATGACGATTTCGGGGTCGAAGCCGGAATGCTCGAGGCCTGCCGCCAGCGTTGCAGCGAAATCGATATCTTCGTCGAAAGCCCCTGGCATGTACGAGTTGCGAGGTGGGCTGGGAGGCTTTGTGCTAGGCATTGGGGGAGGTTCCTCGGGCTCCTCAGTAGGTATGCGGGACGATGTTCCTGCAGGTAGGATGGGTCGTTCTTTGGGAGGTGAACGGGTTCCAGAAGAGCGTTCATGATACCTCGCCGTCGGCTCTTCCTCGACATGCTGCTCTACGTGCTTCTGTGTATCTGAGCTATAATCGCTAGTAACTGCAGCGGCAGTTGAAGCGCCCACGATGGCAGCAGCGATGGTTCCCCAGCCTCCTCCGCTGCTCTTCTCGACAGTGCTCTTGAAGCGGCCGTCAGGAGAAGGCTCGCGCGAAACTTCGTCGGCGCTTTCCACCACATAACTCTGAGTTTCGCTTGGCCCCCAGGAAACTCTCTTGGGAATAGTGGGCGACTCAATCACCTCAATCGTTTCGACAACCTCTCCAGCTGGCTGCATGACACCCGATGAAGCTGCGGCCTGTGGCGCTCTCGTGGTGACCTTGGCAGTAGCAAGGACTTGCTTCTCCGGGGTCGGCGTGGGCACAGGCGTGGGCATAACCAGATTGAGTATCGGCCTATCCCTCTGCGCGCTAGGATCCCGCACAGGCGCCTGCTGGGGCCAGTACTGGAGGAGTTGTCGAGGCACCATCTTGTTGTCAAAGGTGACATCTGCGTCAGGCTCGCTGTACTTGTTCTTTTTGGCACGGCCAGCCATCTCTGGCGGCGTGATGATTCGCGGTATTGTTCTTCCCCTGTTGTCTTCATCATCCCGGTAACTGTCGACGACAGACGGATCGGAATCAACAGACTTGCTGCGGCTGCGAGACTGCTGTTCGCGCTCGGCAATGCGCCGTGCGTGGTAGTACTGGTTTGCTGCTTCCTGGATGTGATCGGCTGTGCGAGTAGAAGAGCGGCCACGCTCTTCTTCCTCGTGGTGATGCCAGTGAGAGTGCTCTGTAGCAGCAATGGCTGCTGCCATGGCAGCCTCGGGGATGGGAGCGGTGGAATGTCTTGCCTCTTTGTAGATGTGCCGGGCCTCTTGTTCCTCTTCGTCCATGTGGCTGTGCCGGCTGCTGCTGCTTTGCCCTGGTGCCGGCGAGGGTGATGGTGTGACGTCAATGATCATGGGCGAGGATGCCCTCAGCGCTTCGCTATGCGACTGGAACGACTCATCAGGCACTTGGTATTGAAACACATCAAAATCCTCCGGTGGCTCATGTTCCCTCCTCCTCGAGTCCTCGCCGCGGCCCTCTCGGGCATATTCAACATCATTTTGATGCCGTCTTGGTTCGTCAGACCGTCGACTATATCTAGACGATTTACTGCGCCTTATCCTGTCACGCTCGTCTTCAACACGGGGATCCGCATCAGCCACAATGAATGTATGGTCGTCTTCAGGCAGCTCTCTAGGCTGGCCACCGCTGTCCCGCTTCGAGTCACGCTTCCGCTGTTCACGCGCCTTATCGGTCCGCCCCAGCGCACGCTCGAGTCTCTCAATCTCTTTCAACAGCGCGAGCTCCTGAACTGTGTTGGCGTCATCCAATTTGGTTCCGTCCGCACGCTTGTCTTCGTGGCCATACCGCTCGGCCCGCCCGTGGCCGACTTCCTCGAGCTCTTTTTCTTTGGTCTTCTTACGACCCGCAAGCAAGGCCGCGCCGAGTGCTGCAACGCCTGCGCCGACCAGGGCCGTCTCGACAAACGTCGGATTGTCCTTGAATGACTCATGGTGGCGTACTTCTTTTTCTAGAGAAGGTTCCGAAGGCTCGGCATGGTCTCGAAGACGCTCTTCCTCAAACATGCGGCTGGGTACTGGCACAATGGGCACAGGTGCTTGGATAGGAATTGGCTCTGGGCGAGGCGACGCAAACGATAATGCAGAATATGCTGTTGATTGCTGTTGGCTGTGGTGGTATTGCTGTTGTTGTTGTTGAGCAGACATCGGGGAAGGAGAGCTGCGGGCAGCCTCGACTAGGTTGGGATCCGAGGTCGACAAGGGAAACACTCGCTGCATAGGCCTTGCTTCGAGCGAGGCGCTTTCTGTCGAGCCTGCATACTTGACACCAAGAGGACCAGGTGCTATGTGGGAATCCCCGCCATCTTTGAAGCCACAGGGGGTGTTGACAAAGTCATGGAGTGAATTGGAAGGACCAAACAGCTTCGGGTCCACGGCGGTCGACTTCCTTGCTTCGTACTCGCGCGGATCTGGTGATGGGGCGTTTCTACCGCCCATCGAGGACGAGACAGGCTGAGGCGTCTGCAGCTCAGTATGGCCATAGGCGAGCGCAGAATTCGAGTCGCTCTCGATACTACTATCATCCTCCTCGTCGGACGCTGACTCCCAGTCCTCCCAATCAGACGGATCCTCGCGACGGTGACGGTGGTGAAGGTCTGATACCGTGGCCGCGTTCCTCTGGTTGGAGCCTTCGATGGCACTGTTGCTCTCCCGATGATACCGCTCCCACACTCCAGCGGCAGCCATCAAGTGCGATGGCGTCCTTTTGCCTGATGCACGGAGATCCTCGCGATTCTGCTTCCTGGCCACCTCGGCGAGCTTTCGTCCAATCTCGAGTATTTCCTCGTCTGTTTGTCGTCTTTGCAGCGTTGCGGGTCTGCCATCTGATGTTTGCCTCCGGTTGCCCGCCGTCGTTGCGGAAGCAGCACCACTACCATGACTGCGATTCCCACCACTCCGGGTCTTGTTTTTCCTGAGGAATCCCATGCCATATGCCATGTCCGAATTGACACTACTCGACGATGAGTTGTTGCCGAAGCCGAAGATGGTGGGCTTGGCCTTTCTGGGTTTGCGCCGCCCACTGCCGCGGCGCCGTGGCCTGTGTTCAGACGGCGTCTGGAAAAAAGCCCTAATGACCCCGCCAGAACGTCGGTAACTCGGGTACCATCGTGAAATATCCAGGTAAGAGGAGGACGAGGACGAGCCATTCGACGACGAGTATAGGCGCTCAGAGCTCGACCCAGAACCGCGGCGATGCTTTGGACGGTGCGGTCGGTTGAGGTCTGCGGGGATGGGCACCGGCATAGACCGAGTTGACGGCAGATTCGGCGTGTGGTCATTGCTGCGCATCGAGATGGGTGCAAGGTCGTCTGGGTGTTGGTGTTCGGGTCGTGGAGAGGAAGACGGCTGCCGCTGCTCGTGGCTCGCGTAGGGGGAATCTGGCGCGCTCGTGGTACTCGGTACCACGGCTGCGTACTCGCCACGCTGGTCGAGGATGGAGCAAGCAGCGTCGTCGTTGACCACGGACTGTCCTCTCGAGTCTCGCCGAGCCTTGCGCCTGCGCCGGGAGCTCTCGGGGCTCCGGCGGCGAGGATGGCTCATCATCTTGACATGGACGGATAGAAACGTTGGCGCGTTGCTGGCATCAGGTGGATACGGTTGCTGGCGAGGCTTCGTTGTGGTGTGATCGTGTTGTATATTGGGTTGTATGTTTAGAATGGATACTCGTCGGTGAGGATGTTGCGACAAGTTGCGGAAAGCAACGTTCAGTGTGGCGATGGCGTACGGGCCTGTGGGGTGTACGACTGAAAGTACTGAACCAAACAATAAACAAAGCGCATTCCCAAGAGCATACAACGCAGCGAGTACATAGTATCACGAGCAAACCCCCAGGACTGCCTAGGATATCTTTCTGGTGGAGCAAAAAGAAGGCTGGGGTGGCCGGGCGGTGGCAGGGTGGCAGGATGGCAGGGTGGCACCCTCAAGGCCAGCTGGGCCTGCTACATAGTACATCGTAGGCGAAGCTCTGGCGCTCTGGCGACCTGAGCAAACCCTAGCCCAGCCCGGCCGAATCCCAGCAGGTCAAAGCTTAGTTGCCCGTGCAGGTGGCTGGTCCTGACCTTAACACCGGGCGCTAAAACATCAGACCAACCACCAAGCGGCCACTGTGCCCCCAACCAACTGATGCGCGGAGGGACAACTAGAGACACCCTGCTCTATACGATGCATGGCAAGTATACTGCATAGCATAGCTGCAGGTCGCTTTGCCGAGACCCAATGGGTATAAATGAGGCGAAGATGGCCTTGCACCGACGCGCCAAATGTCAAAGTGCCAGGGACCAACCCGATCTCGTGGCTTATGTATATGAAGCAGACTGACTGTTGAGAAAATACAAACCCGCCGTCCGCAAAATCTGTGATATGTAGTCCAGAAAATGTTCAAGATTTTGATCAGTTATGTTTAGATTCACCATCTGCTATACTATGTATACAGCAGCCCCGTATCTCTCGGGAAACGGCACCTGTAGTTTCTACATGTCTACCACCTAGGTATGTAATAGGTAATAATGGTTGATGGACATCGTGTGCCTAAATTCAGTTTATGTAATCAAAGTACCCAGGCCTTTGACTAGCTAGGTTAGGCTGCTAGACAGACCGCTGGGGTCCAACGTGGCCCTGAGAATCAAATAAGAATAGTCTACATAGTACTGTGTACGGCCCGCTCCGGCTGTTCTGTCGTCAATCTTGCAAAGCAAGGAAGACCAGAAATGCCCCCTGTCTGTCAGTTCAATCTATTTTAGTAGTTGTAAGGTTTAGAACCTCGCGCTTTACTATACATACTATGTATTGCCCGCAGAACTTGGCGCAAAACAATCCGCATCCTATCATTGGTTCCTGGAATTCATGAGGGTTCAAAAGACAAAGACTCAGCTGTAAAATCGTGGCATTCTCAGAATGACCCTCAATTTAACATCAATGATTCCGGAAAAACCGAAAAGAAATGCGCGTGTTCAGAAGGTGTACTATGTAACAGAGTCCCGCAGGCCTAGTGCCAGTGATTTTGACTGTTGTTGGATCATTTTCCAGTTGCCGCCGTTGGTCAGCTTCTTTCTAGCGCCTAATAAACCTGGCCTCTTTTTCGTGACACGTTTAATTACAAGTCCTGATGTCCTTTGTATTCTCCTTGGACACCAAAATATACAATTGGTCCTTCTCCCATCTTGTTTCATTCACACTTTTCCTGTCCAATGAAAGCCTAATAAGCACCCATCATTCGGATTTTGCGCAGAGATTCGGCGGGAGAGAATTCAAATGTTATTGCGTGTTGATTCGACAAATAGATCCAGGAGGCATATAATATAACCACAAAAAATAATAAGACGTTCAATCTTAAACTATAAAGACGCCCAAACTCCTTGAGTGTGTGTGTCATGTGTGAATTTTCCCTTGCCCGGACGCCTTGACCCGGACGCCTAAACCCGTCGCGTAATTCGATCGAAGCTCGATTTCCAGATGGACGCTATTAGAGAGCGTCGTCTGGTCAAAAGTCCCTCGCGGAGAGGAACGAAGA
Organism: Coniella vitis; assembly: GCA_011317545.1. Lineage (NCBI taxonomy): Eukaryota > Fungi > Ascomycota > Sordariomycetes > Diaporthales > Schizoparmaceae > Coniella > Coniella vitis. The sequence goes on from WUJK01000003.1 coordinate 2,037,890, forward strand.
CCAAGAGTATATACTACAAGTGCACTTTTCACACAAAACATATTATGCCAATCGACGGTCTGCTATCTTGTCGGCCTGCAACAGGGCGCTAATTCCGTCCAGCCCCGTTTCGCCCTTCCTGCTGGGCTGTGGTGCGGGTAACGACACTGGACTGAAACCCAGTGGTGGAGCCGTAACGGAAGGCAAGCTTGGTCTACTTTCATGGTAGCTCACTGGAAAACCAGGCCGGGTAGGTGGAACAGCAGAGATGTGTTTAGAGGCTGGAGGATGGCCGTGGTAGTAGCCTGCTAGCACAACAATTAGTGGCATGGAAACAAAAGAAAGACACAATTCTTTTGAGTATTCAATGCTTACCACTGTTGACGTGCGGCAGTGTGTGACCGGCTGTTCCTGGATCACTGGGATGGCGCTCTGGAAGAGGAGCGAATGGTGGTAATGCCCTGTCATCTGGAGACATCGACCGATACATAGAAGAAGCCATGCCGAAGGACTGGTCAGAAGGGGTGAACTGCTTACCACCCGTCAAAAGGGCATGGATTGGCATGGGACCTTCGACAGGGGTCCTAGGATAGCTGTTGTACGAGCTTCCAGAAGACAGGCTCCCAGCTGATGATTGTTCTTGCTTCAACGAAGGAGGTCGTGATTCATAGGCCGACATCGGTGTACTCGAGGGGCTTCCGGTAAGACGCCCAATCGGCAGCATTGACGTACTGGGTGCTGGTGCTTCGGCGGGATGGTGGGCACTGCTCTGAGCAGGGCGCCCGTCAAACATGTCTGAAAAGGAAGGCAAGTGGCGGTGGGAAGCTGTCGTGTCATGATGCGCTGCGTCCGAGTATCGAGGACCTCTTCGCGCGGACAAGGTGAGAGGTTGGGACGAGCTATCCCTGGGGCTGACGGCGAAGCTGGGCGAGTGCTCCCGAAGGCGCTCGAAATAGTCAGTGTTGGGCGAGGCCATCGTGGAATCCTCGCCAGGAGTTCGCTGGGACGCAGACACAACGGATGGGGCATAGTAGGACTCCCCGTTCGACACAAGCGAGTCAATCCGGTGCCGTCTTGCTGGCGGCTCGTCTCCAAGGCTTCCACTCCTCCCGTTGCATGAGATGTGGCCTGGTATGCCGTTGAGCTCTCCGCCAGCTGGTCCAGAGAGTCTAACCCTCTTGGTACTTTCTTTATCTGTTGTGACATGTGTAAGTCATGAGCGTAACAGGAGACGAGTTGGCTAAAAGAGTGAACAGGGGCGCGCACCGTGCGAGTGAGTTGCATGCTTGGCTTTAAATTCCTGTAGGTACTGCATGTACTTCTTGTATTCGGGCGTCTTCTTGTACTGGGCAAGATCGTGATTGTACTTTTCCTTGGCACTTTGCGCCTGGCGCTCATATGGCTCTTTTTCAGTCTGAGTCAAACCTTGCCAGTTCTCTCCAACGAGCTTGGCGATCTCCGTAAAGGTCAGGTTTTGACCCTTGAGGTCTTCCCGCATTTCTAGAAACAACGGATGGTGTCAATACTGTTGGAGCTATTGCATAGCACTGAGACGCTGGGGAGAGCGTGCACGGGATAGTCACAGATTGACAGTATTACTAATAGGAGGCGGCGGCGGACTTACTATTGGAGAATAAAACATATGCAGAAGGGGGCCGTTCGGGTGCATTTTCGTCCGGCTTTAACGACGTGTTAGTCAAATGGTTTCCTGGTATACCACAACAAAGACAGAATATCTCCTTTCTGGGATAGAAATGTTGCTTTGTGCTAGACCACTACCGTTTGGCGTGCACGTTCTCACCCTGACCCGGGAGGGCCTCCCTCCCCCAAAAGGACTTCCTCACCTTTGGATGCCGCCGATATTTTCGCTTCTGCACAACCGGTGTTACGCCCTCCTGGCTGTGAGTCGCTGAACTCGCAAGCGTGTCCGGCCGGTGCACGTCATTGCGGGTTTCTTCGACGGTTGGTCGAGTTGGCGAAACAAGGGTGGCGGTAGGCGCTATGCCTCTCGCATTGGCGATCCGCCTTTGCAGTTTCTGATCATCCGTGTCAGTATCGATACGATACACCACACAGCCCACGCGGCCGTTCGCAACGACAAACTTACCCGTCGGTGGCCAAGTTTCACACCAAGCGCATCTCTGAACCAAGGACAATTATTAGCATGAACACGTTTTTTAAGCATTGGACGCTTTGGCCAGGGTGACGGCCAACAAATACTCACAAGTCCGATTCGGTAATGTCCAAAATCGTGTCCCACGAGTCGAAGCCCTGAGCTACAAAGGCATCGAGATACTGCGTGATCCCTAACTCCCCAAAGATACCCGCGAGTCTCGAAGACATGCAGACGACTTGTACACGGCCGTGTGTGGGGTAAAGGTTTTATGCAAGTCGGTTGTTCGACGGCTCCTGGGCTCGTCTCGAACTCCTCTGCCTGCACCGCGCAAGCCTAGCCGGGAGTCGACTCGCTCTCCAAACGAGTTCTGCGTCAGACTACACGCTGCGGCTGCCCCGCGAATAGCCCGATAGATCAAGGGACAAATGACACTTCTTCGAAGACCTCTGCCTAGGCCAATGCAGATGCTCACGTTATGGCGAGTGAGCTGCCCTAAAAGAGGGAGCGGTCGGACAGTCGTGAGATTGTTGCGACCGGAGGTTGTGATGATTGTGCTCGATTCGCAATGTCCGGCAAAACCCAGTTACATGCATGAACAACTCGGTCGTTTGCGGTGGTAGATGCCCAAAGAAGAAAAAAAAAAAAAAAGGCGAGAAAGTTGTCAGTCAGGCTGCCAAACCACGTCTCAAGCAGTCGTAGCAGAGCGTATTCAGTTCAGAATCTTTCAGCGCCCTGATGAAGGTCGTGATTTGGGCGGCGGTGGTAATGGTGGTGGTAATGGCGGCGGCGGCGGCAGCGGTTGAGCAGGTGGAGGCGAGTAGGCATACCAGTTCTTTGAAGAGAAGCAGTTGGCTGTGCCAGCCGATGAATGGGTGTCGGCGGAATGGGGATCTTTGAAGTGCAGCAGTAGTAGTTTAGACTCGGGTGGATCAACAAGAGTCTCGTTGACTGGCTGGAACCCGGGAGGGTGGCCAAGTGAAAAACAGCTCGAGCTGAAGCCGCGAGATATGGGCAAGAGTGAACTGCGCGTCTACACCAAAACCCCAAGAGGCCTTCCCCGCCGGCGCAACTTGGGCCTCGCGTGTGTGTGTATGTACTTGCTGGCCTTGGGTGCTGCGGCGTGGCTCACGTACCGTACAACCGAGTGCAAGACTGCCAGGGCCTCGCACCTTTGCCAAACGGACCAAGGATCTTCTCCAAGTTCGTGAAGCTCCCTGCTTTTTGGGGGGCGCGGGAACCTAGGCCTGTGGGGACTGGGAACGGACAGATCAGGGCCAGAAGGAAGCTTGTGGAGCAGAGGAAAGCGATGAGGTTGAGCCGGGCAGATCAAGTGCAAATAGGGCGATGGAGGTTACCGGGAATTATGTCACGTCTCACAAGGGGGGTGCGGATTGGAGTCGTCGCTGGGCGCTCGTCAGGAAAAAGTGCAGATACGGTCCGGCACGGGGGTGCCATGTGCGTGTGTGCCTCGTCGAAATTCTGGAAGATGGCCGTCGACGGAGGTGAATGGGCCTAATAGCCGCGCTTCGAAGAGCGGTTCTCCTGGGTCGGTCTTGGTTGGGTCGGTCTTGGTTGGGTCGATGACAAGAAGAGACAAGACCTTCTTCAAGCTAGGGCAAGCCGGCTCGGCGCAAGCAAGAACATGCCCATGCGCAAGGGCAACCGATTCGTGCAGCAACAGCTGGTGAATGGGCGGTACTGCGGTTCGGTTGGGGTTGGGTGCTTGCTCCGGGATGGGGAGCCGCAAACACGGGTTGATTTTTTTTCCCTATATTTTTTGGGTTTGGGAGGAGGCGGCTGCTGGTGCTGGTTGTGCTTGGAAGGAGAGGAACGATATGTCGTAGTACTATGTAGCGGGCTCTCCACCTTGGCACTTTGCGTGTGGTCGATGCGCCAACAATGTCGACCAACTTAACAGCGCGCGCCCAGGCATTGGAAAGCCCAGGCCAGCCGGGATTGGAGACGTACTATGGTGGAAGGGGTGGCCCATCGCGATCCTGCGCAGGAAAATTGGACGACTAGGTACGGCCAAGAAAGCTACCAGGGGCGGGTTACGCTTGACCTAAAGAGGCAGTATCTGGGAGTCTTGGCGCTCGACGCCCGGCCAGCCATCCTCGCCCACTTGTAACGGCCTTCCTTGGTGACGGGATCAACGAGCTAGCCTGTCTCGAGAGGCGTTCTGGTCGACCGAGTATTGAACAGACAGACAGACAAGACAGACAGACAGAGAGAGACAGACACACACGAACCGAACAGCAAAGGCATACAAGCAAACAGCGACAGTGGAAGCCAGCCACTGGATTGAGGAAGAGAAAAGAGATACTTGGCTATATGCTGGAAATTGTACGGTGCTGTTTCTTGCATTGTGTTGCGCTGTGTTGCGTTGTGCTATGCTGCGGTTGGCCGTTAGAGCAAAGTGTGACTACTGGCCTTGGAATGCCTACCATACCTATTGTTTGCTGTCCGATGGGCTGCCCTCTCGTTCCCAGACGTACATAGGGACCTATCGCAGCCCCTATCATCATTACTATCGTCATCAGGCATTTGAAGTGCTTCTCGCACGTCGCGCTAGGCCCTAGCGAGACGTTGGGAATTGTGGAAAGGCCGTCGTCATGGCCTCGGTCCTTGAAGAAATGGCCTGCCTCGAGATGCCCCTGCAGCCAGTTGCCAGCGCAATTAGCATGTTATTTGGCCCAGTATACTTTATAACTTGACTTGACGGTGCTAGCTGATGCCTATCGAGACTTGAATCATTGCAGAAAAGAGTGTTCCAGCGGTCGAGAGGTTCCAAAAGCCGCGCAGGCCATCGCAGCGTCGAGCGAGGAGAAGAGCTGAGGCGAGGGGCAGAGCGCGCGTGGGTAACGGCCGCTGGCACAGCCGTCTGTTTGCTCGCTGGAGATGACCCTGAGTTTTTGGTGGTGTTGGACGTTTCGACACGGGCTCCTCCACCCAGCCCAGGCGGAATGATGATATACCTGCTCCACGCATCAGGGTCGAGAAGGGCGTGTGACGTCGCGGATACCTGGCAGTGACCCAAAGCATGGCAAAGTGGGCAACAAAGCACGCTTTTTGCCAGATCTCGATCCACGGCCGGCGTCCAGCCAGGGCGCAAGAAAACGTATGATGGAGCTGGGATTGCGGTGGTGAGCCATGGGATTGGTGATGAACCATTGCTGGGCTCGCTGGCTGGCTGGCTGCTGGCTGGCTGCTGGCTTGTCCTGATGCCGCTGGGCTAAGGATGGGGTTCTGAGGGCGGCTTTGACGTCGTTGTCTATCTCAAGCGGAGGTTCAGTTCTCTACATTGGTAGTCCTCCATCCACGTACTATGTACTATGTACACGGTACATGTCAGCTGTCAGGGATCTACATCAATAACATCCAGTAAGTGGGCACCCTCCCCACCGTCGCACTGGAAAAGGGCTTCTAATGCTCCCTTGCACAGGCGACTTTTAGCGCATCCGCCTGTGAGCGTAGCAGGGCGCTGACATGACCACCGACAGCAGGTTTCCCAGAAGCTTTTGTAAGTTTTGTCGATTTCGTCCCGATGCTTTGGTGATTCACTGCGACGGGCGGCGCAGGAGCATGCTTCAAATCGGGTATTGGCAGAGCGATCGGGGATGGTGGGGGTCGGCCCACATGTCTCCTGAGGGAGGGCCGTTGGTAAATTACCCCAACAGGCTAGTCATCATAATGAGCTTTTCCTTGGCCAGCCACCCAGAAAACTAGGCGTCCTGCTGATGTAATATATGAGGGGATGTACTATGTACGATGTAGATAGGTACGTACACAGCACAGTCCTTCTCCACACCAGGCTCTTCCTGTGCAGCTAACGTTATGCGGAGTACCTGAGACTGGCCGTCTGCCTGCAGCCAGCATATGCTTTGACAAAGTACTGTGTACATCCAGAACGCACTGTAAGGCTACACTGTAAATCGAAAAGTACTATGTAGTACGTTCATGGCGCGAGGCACCATGTATCCAGTATCTGCTGACTTCCCACTCTGGCAGATGCTAGTATGTGCCCTGCAAGTTGAGTTTTCCTTGCCGTGGGTTGTTGGCACGCCTGCAAGGTCCTGTTCCATCATCAGCCCAGCAAAAGGCATCGGTACTTCGTTATGCACGTCCGCGTACTATGACAGTTCGGCAACATTTCCACCGTCGTTCCATTCCCCAACCCTCAACATGAACGCACAAGCATTCCTACTTCCACTCCATCGGGACCCTTAGTGGGCGAAGGGGCATCAAGACCAGTTTCAGCACCCATCGAGATGGCGACCCACAGACGGACAACAGGTCGACAACACAAAGGGCCGCTGTTATGGGCCTCATCCAATCGACATAGTGCAGCCTTTCCAAGTTTGGGGGAATGCTACCACGCACATCCTTGCAATACAGAGTGCGCTATCGCGATGAGATTCCAGCAAAATGGTGTGCTTGACAAATATCAAAATCTGGGTCATCAGCCTGGCAGATTTGCGTGTCGCAGTCCTATTACTATATACAGTACCTCGGTAGTTTGCCTTGACTCTTGTGCATCAGACAGAACTCTGGTGCCACTTGCATTCTCAGGGGTTTTGGCGGCAGGCAGACCGCATCCGCATCCGCGCAAGCTACCCTCACAATGCAGGAGAGAGGAAAAGCGAAGGAGCTCTTTCTGTTTGGACTTTCTCATATCAGTGACTGCTCCATCATTACAGAAGTCGGAAGGGACTCTGTCTATGACACTATGTACATACTTCCGTACTTGATGCCAAAAGAGATGACCACCCTTGCTTCGTATTGGCCGGCGCAGCAAAAGCACGAAACGGCAGTACATCGTAGTGAATACATAGTACTTAGTAAGTATCTAGATACATACTTGCAGCACCCAGTCATGCATTATACATAGTAGGGCTCAGTGGCACCAGCAGTTGGCCTCGCTGAGCGTACCGCGACTCAGGGATCGAAACGCACTGGATACTTTGTACATCAAAGCAAACGGCTCAGTACAGCACCCAACCCCCCGGTGGAGGTCCGTGATAGCAAAGAGCATCGGCATCAGCAATGCCTATTCTCCCCGTCCAGCCCTAATGTGTAGATCAATACATAGTAATCGTCATCCTAAAGATGGGAAAGACAGCCAGAATGCCATCTCCCAGATCTCGATGTTCCCGCCACGGGCCATGTGCGGCCAATCAGGCAACTGCGCCTGCCGGCAGAGTGCATACCTGAAAGCGGCGCTAATCCCAAGCAGGGACGTTAAGGCTCACCCAAGCAGCCCAAGCAGCCCCAGCCCTCTCGCCCTTTCTCCTGCCGTTGTCGGTCGTCGCAGGCGCTGTTACAAGATCATCAACCACCACCATCAGACGGGATCGATATCCCAGCCCAACTGCGATCTGGCGCACCCTGCTCACACGTCGGCCGCATCGCCCCCCACTTGATGCAGATTCTTGGATTTGTCGCGTGGTTGCAAGGCTAGTAGTAACGACGCTACATAGCAGAGCCTGTCGCTGCTTGACTGTCAAAAATCGTGCAAAGTACCTCTGTACTTTCATCTCTTCGCGCCTCTTGTTGCCTCCCGGACCGACGTTGCCATCTGCTTCGCTTCCCCAAGGGTCCAGCTACCATGTCTCCATCTGCACAGCCGCACGAGCATTGCGATGGTGGATCATCTGCCCCATCCTCGTCGTCGATGCCGTCTCATGCTTCCTCGGACGCTGCAAGCACAAGAAACCTCCTCTCGCAGCCACAGACAACGACCACGGCGCCCCGAAGCGATCAGGAGCTTGCACAGGTGAGCCAAAATTGACCTCTTCTCCATCTTGTCCCCCACGTGTCGTGCATGCCGGGCCGCGTTTCGTGTGAGCAACATCTGGGGTAATCGGCCATCTTCAGCTCCGTCAGTTTCACACAAACAAAAAATAGAGGCTTTTTGCCTAGTTCCCCGCCTCTAGTTCGTTTCTGTGCTCGTGGGCACCGCCTGCCTCGGGTCTAGAGCATCCTCTGGCCGTCGCTACGCTGGCAGGCAGGCTGGCTGGGCTGGGCTTCTTCCTGTTGTGCTAGGCTATTTGGGTTTTTCTTTTCTTGCCACTTGGCCCCCTTGATGCTTTGCTGTTAATGGCTGGAATCCGACATCTGACACTCACTAACAACCGGTGTTCTAGGCCTTTAGAGACCTCGCTCGGTAGGCCCAGAGACCCAATTTCTTCAGATTCCGCTACTCTGCCCAATGGCGAAGTCGCCCAAAACCCCATATGACAGTCCATGCATTTTCTGCCACATCAAATCTCCCACCCCAAGAATGGCTCGCTGCAGCCCGCACAACAGATGCGGTAGCTTCTCCCCTTGCCGCCTCCGTTGTTAAGCGACACAACACTGCTCAACACTTGGCAAATCCGTCGAAAGGAAGCAATGCTCCGGTTGCCGCTCCAGCAGCAGCCAGCCCGCAATGGGCCGAGACTACAGCCCAGCTTTGGACAACCTTGCAAACATCTGCCAGGCCAGTGCCTTCGTGACCGGACGGACTACGCCGTAGCCGCATGGCTTTTGAGGATACACGGTCTAGACCACCAAATGTCGCCTGAGCTCGAGACGCGAAAGACATTTTGGCATTGAGGGCTCCCTGCTTTCCTTGGCGAAACCGACCAGAACAACACATGGGCAGTTTGCGTGCCTTTGCCACGTCGCATCCTCGACGACGTAGCAAAAACCAGTCCAGGACGTGATAGTGTACCGAGGTGGGCAGGTGCACGTTATCGCAACGTTCTGCATGTCATTTGGTCTAGACCTTCGGGTGGGCAGATGGATGGTTGAATGCGGGTATCCAGAGTCTGGAGCATCCCGGAGAAGGAGTGATATTTCGACGGGACGGGCCACACGGTACAGCGCGACCAGGTCCATACACGAAATATTCAATAGTTCAACTCGCCGACGTTGGATGCCTGATCTCGTTCCCCTGCTTGTCAATGGTCCACGGTTGGTGCGATTGCTGCGAGGCGTTGCATTTTACCATGTGGTTCTCGTGCTGTGTTGGCATACAATCCTCTTGTCGTGGCTCTTAGCCCTCGTTTATAAGCCATGCTGGACTTTCGATGTGGATCTTGGCTAACCGGACCTCCTTTTCCAGAGGCGAACAGACTGCCGCAGCGCTCGAGGCCAACTTGTCGAATTTGGAGAGCAAATTGGATGAGCTTCTGGCTGCCTTTGAGGACATAACAGGCGATTCACCAGCCCCGCTTGCTAATGGTACCAGGCAACAAGAGGATTCGGACCCAAAGCACCAGACGGATAGCACAGCCGACAGATTCAATTGAAACTGTCGGCGATCAGCAATATGGCATTAGAAAAACATGGTGGGTATCTTTCAATAGTACGCGATTTTGCACAGTTCCACAATCAATCGATGGCGCGATTCAATGTTCGTTCGAATTCAAAAGAAACACATCTCGAGAAATGCCAGCCTCATTGCTCAACAATATGCAATGCTCCTCCACAAAGCACAGAGATGCAGGCAGACACATCAACACGCATTTATGCACGTGCACACAGTACTACTATGATGTACTGTATTGTCATCTCGGGTCCTCCAGTATGTGTACGAGCAGTACTTTCCACTCCCCTTCCCCATTCCCCCACTTCTGCTTCTTTCTCTTCATAGGCTCCGTAGAAAGAGATGAGACGCGAGGGATCGAGATGGGAGGATGGGGACTCAACATATGCCACAAATTATGTCTCACTGAGGGCCCCCCCCCGGGGGGGGGCGGGCTGGGGTTGGGTGGGTTGGTTGGTTTGCCAGGCTACGTAGGAAAATAGATTATCGCAAAAGGAGCTCATATGGATAAGAGGAACAAAACCCCGTTCATTCATTGCACGAGCAAGGTGACGGCCAGACAAGTGACGCAGAACAATAGCACACGCAATGGTTTTTAGTCTTATTTCATCTCATTCTCAGTATATTTCTCGACATTGCAGAATTATTCACTCGCACACGCAAAATCCATGTCCGACCTGGGATTTGGTCAAGCATCTGGACGCGCGGAAGGTCGGGGAAGAAAAAAAATTAATAAACAAAACAGCACAAGGGGGAAGCGTAATTATGGTGTTCGTCATGGCCCCAAGCCCGGCCTTCGGATCCGAACTGAATGAGAGACCAACATGTCTGTGATCTTCCGTAGCAATGCATTCTTTCAGCTGACAAACCCGGCGTTCCAGCCATCTCGATGACGAGTTTGTGTGCGAATCCACTGGTCCAGCGACCAGCGAATGGACGGAAGAAGAAGAGAGAAATGGAGGGAAGGGAAAAGAGGAATCAAATGGCAAATGCTCTTTTTGCCCACCAAAAGCAGCCAAGATATCCATCCACCTCGGCTTGTTCACCCTGTCTGCCTCTTTCAATCTCCCATCTGGGTGTGCGATGCGTTGATCGTGGTCTGGAGATGCATCTTTTCTTCTTCTTGAAACTCGAGGGGAGGGGAAAAGGGGCCCGGCGGAAAGGGGTGGTTGGTGACAAAAAGCAGAGGTGGTCGTTTGTTAGATTTCATCGAGATTCATCAATCACTGCACATAGTAGGAACAAGAAAATTAATAAGTCCGCAGACCGATAAGCACCACCTCCAGACAAAAAAGACAGTGGATACGTATGATGCACCCGCAAAACAGGCAACCCCCCCCTTTCTCTCTCCCCGGCTCTCTTCCTTCTTGAATATTTGCCAAGTAGACGTCGGGTTTATTCAATATCCTCAATGCTCTGGGAATCGGGGGATGATTCCAAGATTCCAAAACATAAGGGTGCATCTTTTGAGCCATCGAAGGATCGTCCACAGTGTTGGGCTCCATGACTAACAAATCTGCCAAATCTGCCGAGCTCGTGATACACGGCATGCTCCATAATATTAATCTGTCCCAATTATATCTGACTCCCTTGTCGATATCCAGCTTGAGGACTGTGATCCATTCGGTGAAGGCCGGACAGGCTTTTCGATCGTATGTGTATTGGTAAAATATGTGTAGCGCATTGGAAAAGCTCCAAGAGATTGCTTCTGTGCATTGTCATTGTTACCATGATCGTCATTATTGTTGAAACTCAAATGAGTGCGTGTACGTATCAAATTCCATTCAATTGACCGACAGTGTGCTCTTTGTCCACTGTCGGTCTCTCGTAGACTGTGCCTGGTATTTTCATCATCAAGAACCCGTATCAAAACTCCCGTATTTGCCCCTGAACCAATCAAGGAAACATCCCAAACCCTTACTCATACTAGCGTAGTGATGCGGTACAGAAGAAGCCCAGACCGGGCCCTTCAGCCCCAAGCTCCCCGACCGTCCGTTACATATGCAGACAAGGACATATACATGGCTAGGCCACGAATTCAGCCCGTGCCCTTTTTCCTTTTGGATGACCCCTCTGAAACGTAGATGACATCCCAGAACCCTCAGTCCTGCCGCTTGTAGTAGATACACATGCCATACTAGAGGGAGTATGCGGCATGTTGTCAGATGTTGCTGACCGCTCGTCACCATAACATCATGTGTTTGAGCTGCTTCTTTGCTTGTACGCCTTGATGCGACGTACAGGGAAGCTGCTTCATGCGTCGCCCTCGGTGATCTCTGCTGTCCAATCCTTGCGAATAGTTAAATCCGTTAGCTGCTCCGTATTCTCAATCAGGAGACCTTTTTCATTGGCCAAATGCAGCACGCAAATGAAGCAGAAACTGGTTGATATATCGTCCATGACTGGTTTGGGATAGACTTTTTGCAGGTCATTGACGATGTTGGTGAACTTGAGTGTCGGATTGTTGTCGGACGGGGGCAATGGCTCGTCGCTTCCATTCTCTGGTGCTGCTGGAGGCGGTACCTGTGTGGGCATATGTTAATACAAATTCATGATTCTCTTGCCGATGAACGCCAATAGAGGACATACCGAATCAAGCTTCTCCATATCCATGCCCTGCCATATCGACTCCTTGAGTTTTCTGATGTCCACCTTCTTGGCCACACGCGCGTAATTGACGTACTCGGGCCGAGCACGTCGGTTCATCATCATGGTACCAAATACGTCCGTAGGATTCGTAACCGTCAGACCATTGAAAGCGCCTGTAGCACCCATAGTGTCCATAGCACCTGCATCCGCTCCAGGTGAGAAGTGGTCGCGAGCATCTGCAAACTCATCATCATCGTCGTCAAGCCCACCAGGAAAGCCCGGGTTGTCGTCTTGGAAGAAATTGGCATCGTAATCACCCTGCGGACGGGCGTCGTCTCCGTTGCCTTCAATACTCTGCATGGGCTTCTGGGAAGCCCAGAATGCCTGGTCCATTTCACCTTCTGGCACATTCTGGCGCGAGTCTGCATTGCCAAAGACACCTCGTTTGCCGAAGCCTCTTCTGCGACTCATCCGAGCTTTTGGTTTGAGGAACAGGCTCAGTAGTTGTTTTGAGTTGAAATGTTTATCGTCTGGCAGTAAATTGCGGGTCTTGGACTTCCAGTCCTTCTTCTGTAGCGATATCGCGCTGTTGGAGGTAGCCTGTGTGTAAAGAACCTCGCCAAGCGCAGGCGTCATGGACGCTGCAAAGTCGATTTCAAAAGGCTCCTTTTCCTTGCGCTGCTTCGTCTGTGTGGGTTTATTAACGTCCTTGATCTTCTTGATCCGCCAATGTTCGGCATTGCTCCAATTCTTTTGTAGCGCTTGGTCAAAGTACGCCAGAATGTCCTCATGCATCCTGTCGGGCTTTTGTGCGTGCATCATGGAGACGTTGACAAAGTCATCGTCTGGCGAGGCGTCCATTTCATCCCCGTCGCGTTCGCCCTCGGCGCCATCTTCGCCCAGGCCAGCATTAAAGACACGCATTTGTGGTTCCAGTGCCGCTTCTTTGGCCCACGCCTCACCTCCTTCGCCAAATGCGACGTCGCCACCTATTGAAAAGTCTCCGAGGCCTTCTCCGTCATCGAAGCCCAAGAGGTTATCATCGACTTCTAAACCTGACTTGCTACCAAGACCTTGCTGAGCGTCCTGCTCTTGGTCTTGTCGCCAGTCTTCAGGTGCTCGCAGGAAAGGAATGTCGAGAGATCCAGAAGGATCGCCAATTTCAAATTCCTTGAGCGAAGGGCAGACATCCATAGCATCTAGTCGCGTCAGATCTGGAAAGAACATGGCACCAAGGGTATTGAGGTCAATCTCGACGTCATCTTCCTGCTCCTTTTCCCGATTGCGAGCGAGCAGAGATTTGACACTCTCAGTGTCCGACTCGTCGTCTTCGTCCTCCTCGTCCTCCCCGTCTTCCTCGTCTTCTTCGCCACGCTTGCGCTTCTTGTTGAGATCATTCATACCCGCCGAGTCGTCACTGCTGTCAAAGACGATGCGTCCTTTGGGGTCGATCATGAGGTGGTTGAGCAAAAGGCCTTTGGCACCCCCTTCGTCGAAGTCTGCCGATGCCTTCTTAAACAAGGGATCAACTGCAAATTCTAATTCGAATCTCTTCAGTTGCAGTGCCGCAAAGGAAGGCGCTAGAGTGGCTTCGGATGATCGTTGGGTCTAGCCTGGTGGTTAGAATATCTGAAGATAGTGAAAGGGAAGGTTCTATCACGAGAAAGAGCACTGACCTTGCGCTTTGGTTTCTTTCTGACGTTTCCATCTTCGTCAACTTCTTCTTCGCTCTCTTCCCCCTCTCCTCCCTCACCATCATCTCTCTTCTTTCTGCTGTCTCTACTATCTGCCAGACCACTAAGAAGTTTTCCGGTTTCGGTCGCAACACTGTCAACACGGCTCGTATAAATCTTGACACAACCGTCCAGTGTGCAACTGGCCTTTTGAAAATTGACACCATCTCCTTCTTTAAGTAATGACATGTCATGAAAGTAGTCAATCAGGGCAAAATTCCACGAGTTGGTCGCGTTAATCTTGTTGTCTGTCGCCATTTTCATCCACTCTTCGAAGTTGGCCAGGATAGGGACACGCTTCATAGGCGTGACCGCAGACCCTGACACGACAAGATCGTCATCATCGGGAATCAGGCTGGAGCGAGGGCGGGGCGTCTTTTGGCGGGGTCCAACAGATGCAGGAGAATCGTTTTCGAGGTCGCTTTGGTTGGCACCTCCCGCCTTGCGTAATGGTGTGGTGGCAGCGACCTTGAGCTTGTTGACGTGCGCCTCCTGGAGGGCTTGGCGCGAATGTAATCTTCTCGCTTTCTCTTCGGCATCGTCGTTGAGGGGTATCCTGAACGCAGCCTGTAAGCTTCCTAGCCACGTTTCTCGCGCCTGACGCGCGTAGGGCTTCCCTCCGACCCGTCAAACTCACTTCACTGGGGATGGCTTGAAGGGCGAGTTTGTCCTTGAGCCAGAGACAACTCTGCTCCCCGCGCGACTGACGCTGCTCGCACGGTTTACGCTGGCCGCGCGCTGGGCGCTCTCGGGGCGCGGGGGTTGAGAGCCGCGCGCCATTATATTAGTCGATGCCGACGTTCGCGGTCCGGAGCGATTCGTGACTGGCTATAACACAACGTTGAATCTACCGTCAGCCTGCGCGCAGGCCGGACATACAGCATCAACACCAAGAGTCTGAGAGTTTGGTTGTTGTTGTTTGTTGTCTGAGGAACGCGTTTGTATCCATTTGCTTAGTCAGTACCGCGTTACCTAAGGCTTAAGTGACTTGATGACTCAGCCTGAAAACGTCGTACGTATGTACAGCAGCCAGTGGGACGCGGGCTGCGAGCCTGCCAGCAAGGCATTACTAGCTAGTTGGCTAGGTACCTTGATACTTTTGCTACGTAGCACTATGACAGAAGGTACAGGTCGCCCAAGCTTATCATTGTCCGCTAATGCATTAGACCCGATGAAGCCCGCCCTGGTGACGAGACAGGGCTTTGGCTGCCTCTTTCTCAGACAGAAGACTGCAGTCCAGTAACGCTTGCTTCCCAGCCGCTCGACGTGGTCGCCAAGATGCAAGTGGACAATGCTGCGCCTGATATCGCCACGAGCTTTCCAAACCCACGACGGCCGCCTGTTCTGTTCAACGCCAGAACCCTTGGAAAATTAGTCTCAGTGTTTAGCGAGCGGATGCCGATGTGCCATAATTGAGTGGGCCGGGCCGCGACTGAGAAAGGCCATGAATCATCTGTCACTTGATGCCGAGCATTTTATCATTTCTATTTCCAACTCTTCCCGCCCAGACACTGGCTCCTTTTTCTGCTTTCCCTCTTAAAGTGTCGACCCTCGTTTCTCTCTCTGTGCTAGCGCTGCGGCTGATCTCGCGTGTGTCATCCTTGGGCTTGTCCACGGCTGGACTGCGCGCTGCCGGTTTTATTTTTTAGTCCGACTCAAAATAGCCTCACAGGCATTTAAGAATTTGACGGCGGCGCATCGACCTGCACCTGGTTAAACCCCGCGGTTCTTGCCATCAAGCCCGCCTCAAGTGTTTTGGATACCGTGGCTGTAGCCAATCGGCTCGGCAGCGCCAGACATCGACAATCGCAAATCTCGTTGCCACTATTTGTCTCAGCGTCACCGTGTCGCAGTGTCTCCCCAATATACATTCAGACGTCCGTGCTGTACCCTGGCGCACGAGCTCTCTGTGCAAGGGCAACATGTTATCCGAACACCAGCCTCTATCAGCATGGCTAGACTCAACATCAAACAGACGCGCTCCACGTCGGGCAGGTTCTACCTAACAGTCGTGTTACTGTCCTTAATAGCCGCTTATGCTCTCGTGGTCAAGGGCCAACAACAGCCGCCAAGCACAAGCACTTCGCAAAACCGTCTCGCAGCGAGAGCCGCTGAACCTGTCTGCAACGATGTTCACCTAGCCGGGGACCAGTGCGCCTTTGTACGGCAGTACTGC
Source organism: Coniella vitis (assembly GCA_011317545.1). NCBI lineage: Eukaryota > Fungi > Ascomycota > Sordariomycetes > Diaporthales > Schizoparmaceae > Coniella > Coniella vitis. The sequence continues at coordinate 2,053,792 of WUJK01000003.1, forward strand.
GTCGATGACGAACCAGGACTGGTGTCATACCTAGGATTCTACTACTGCGGCCTCCCCAATGTGAAGCCCATTGCTTTTGCACTTCTCGCCTTCTGGCTGGGTCTGCTCTTTTCTACAATCGGTATCGCAGCGAGCGACTTTTTCAGCGTCAACCTAAGCACCATTGCCAGCGTGCTGAGAATGCCCGAAAGTCTGGCTGGCGTTACTTTTCTCGCGTTGGGAAATGGATCTCCCGACGTTTTTAGCACCTTCGCAGCCATGGGCTCTAATAGTGGGAGTATGGCCGTTGGCGAACTTATCGGCGCAGCGGGCTTCATTACGGCCGTTGTGGCTGGCTCGATGGCGCTTGTTCGCGAATTCAAGGTCAGCAAAAAGACCTTTGTGCGAGACATTGTCTTCTTCATCCTGGCTGTCACCTTTACTATGCTCTTTCTGTTGGATGGAAAAATTCGCTTGTGGGAATGCAGCTTGATGATCGGCTTCTATGTCTTTTATGTCTCGTTTGTCGTTGCGTGGCACTGGTACGCGTCAAGAAGGAAAAGAAGACGGAGCAAACAGGCCGCATCTCGAAGCCACTTCTCCGTGGTGTCAAGTCCCACACACGACGATATTGAGCCGTACCAGGACGCCCAGGACGAGAATGCAGAGGATAATGGAACAGTGGGTCAACGGCGCAGATTGGATAGCTTGGCAGACTTTGATGCCTTGGAATCCGGTCTTCTGATCCATGTCGAGGATGCCTCTCGGGAAGAGGAAGACGATGAAGAGGACGAGGATAACAAGCGGATCGTGGCTTCCGAGATGGCAAGCAGCATGCGTGTCAATCGTCCGCGCTGGAGGAGGGCTCACAGTACTGTAGCGCCCATCCGGCCCAGCTTGATTGGAGCGCTTGAATTCCGGTCAGTCCTGGCTTCGTTGGCGAAATCTAGGAACATGCGCTTGGCTCCTTTGCAACGAGGATATTCGGACCACAACTCGGCAGGACTGTTATCTGGGACAAGTTCAGAACAAGATCCGGAGGAGCCATACATTGATGACCCGGATTTTGCCGTTCTGGCAGCATCGCACTCCGCTTCAAGGAACAGAGCATTGTCTTCTGGCGATGCTCCCCGCCATTTGTCTCAAGGCAACGTTCCAGATCCAGCACTACTATTGCAACCTTCCAAAGCAATCACCAACCAGGAATCCGATAGCGCAACCGCACATATGCAAGACAATGATCGTTCAGCGGCTCGACAGGCAGTCGGACAGCGAAGCAAGGCGCCAGGTCTGTCTACTGCCTCAACTGTGGGTGGCCATCTTGCGCCGCCCCCAGACCTTCTACGTCTTGGCCTGTCCCCCGATTCGGTAGCCGAGCCAACACAACGCGCTCTTCCCGCATTGTCACTCAATATACCGAACGCCAACCTGCATCCAAGTCAGAACTCGTCGCCTTCGCTGTCTCCTTTTCCAAGCTATGAATCACCGGTGTCTCCTGGGTATGCCTTATCCAGGCAGCCATACTTACAGCTACCGTCCCCAGCAGTACAAGAATATGACCATATTCCTGGACTAGACCCGCCTGATGCGCCTAAACCAATCAAGTGGTGGCCATACAACATTCTACCGCCACCGCACATCTTGTGGCGGACTTTGGTTCCTACATTGCAAAGCTGGAGAGAAAAGAATATTTGGGACAAGATCTTTAGCATCTTATCGGTACCGAGCGTCTTCTTGCTGGTCATCACCTTGCCTGTTGTGGAGACGGAGCCTCTAGAAGGTGAAGAAGACGAAGATGGACAGAACCAACCAGCGCATCTTGGCGCTAGCGGACTGGAAATTCCTGGCACTGCCATCGCTAGCGAAAGCCAAGCAGCTTTGATTCCAGAAACCGAGTGGCAAGAGTACCGAAGACGGTCAAACTCGTTCAGATCGCGGTCATCAAGTGCCTCTCGTCCTAGGCTTAGTGCTTTAAATACACCTGCAGAGGCTGTCAATAGCGAACGATTTCCATTTCCAGAACAAAACAGCCCCAATCCGGGTCTCAACCCAGGCCCCTACGCGGAACAGCCGCTGTCGATCGCTACAGCTGCCTCAGAACCGTCCACAGAGCAGGAGGCCAGCTCCTGGAAAAGATGGCTGGTGGCCGTCCAGATCTTTACCGGTCCCCTTTTCACTGTCTTTATTGTGTGGTCAAAGTACATGGATCAGCCTACAAGTGTCCTTGTCAAAATGATCCTGTGGTCGCTCGCTGGATCTCTGGTACTCCTTGCCCTTTTGTTGGTTGCTACCTCTCCGGAAACGAAACCAGAGTACCACTTCCTCTTTTGCTTCTTTGGCTTTGTTATCAGCGTGGCCTGGATCTCGACTATCGCAGAGGAAGTTGTTGGGGTTCTGAAAGCCGTTGGCGTCATCCTAGGCATGTCGGAGGCCATTCTTGGTCTTACAGTGTTTGCGGTGGGAAATTCGGTCGGCGACTTGGTGGCTGATATCACGGTTGCGCGACTAGGGTTTCCTGTCATGGCATTGTAAGTTGTTCATCTTACCTTTTCTTCTTCTTTGTCTTCTTTTTTTTTTTTCCCAACGTTATATGTGATGGCTAACAGTTCCGTCCAGATCTGCATGTTTCGGTGGCCCCATGCTCAACATCCTCTTGGGCATCGGCCTGGGAGGAACATATATGACCATCAAGTCTGCCAATGACAAGCACTCTGCGCACCCGGACGTACCACTGCACTACAGGTCCTACCATCTTGACCTCCCTGGCACGCTTTTTATTTCTGCAATGACGGTGCTGGTCACCCTGCTCATGCTGCTGATTCTGGTCCCCAGCAACGACTGGATGATGACGAGAAAGATTGGGCTGACGTTGATTGCATTGTGGGCTGTAGGCACAATTGCCAACGTGGTGGTGGAAGTTACAGGTGTTTGGGAGGCGGTTCAATGATGGAGCTGAAGGCTGCCACTCTATCACGAGCTTTTGTACTTGTCCAGAGCGTACCTTGAATTGTATACAGTCAATATTTTACCGTATTCATGACTTGCAGCGATGCTGGGTAAACGACGCTGAAGTATTGTGATGCCTGTTCTCGTCGCTAGCATCGAGAACATTTTGCTTGGTTGACTCGCCTGAAATGTCTCTGCAGATGCGACAAAGATGGCACCCGTTGTTCCAGCAAGCGGACATCAGAGTCAAAAGAAAAGAGAAAAGATGCTAAAGTTGGATGTCAAAAGTCCAACCAAGAGTCTGGCGTATGCCGAGCCGTGTCAAAACGGCAATCGCCAACAACTAGCGAATCCCAATGCGCTCTCCCGGTCGGGTGGCCGAGCTCCGCACGGCACGGCACGGCGGGCAAAGGCAAGCGGAGACTGGACGATGAGTCCGTCCTATGTATCATTTCATACCCACCCGCAATGCTCCCTTTTCTGCCTGCACCACCAATTGTTCTCCTGGAACAAACACCGTGGAACACACAAGCCATCACACATACACAGATCATCTCCTGTTATAGATCTATCTCCAGAGTTTCACTGTCTCTTTTGGCCCCTTGTTACTTTCTCCTGGACTCGGATTCTTCTCACCGCCCACACGGGTGCAGACCGCCACCAAAAAGTGTACAGCTACCACACTCTCCACAAAAGCTGCGCACCTTTCTCCTCTCTTTCGCAAACGCCCACACCACCACCACCACCAAAAAAAAGAAAAAAAAAAAAAAAAAAAAAAAAAAAAAAAAAAAAAAGGAACATGTCCCTACGAAGCCTCTGGACCGTTCGCCAGGCTGCCGGCGAGCCCCTGGCAGTCGTCCGCGTCCGCGACCTGCACACCGCCGCGGTCGGCCCACGCGACGCCTGGGGCCGCAAGCACGCCACCCAGCCCGTCGTCATTTCCGCCGAGCTACACTTTTCCCGCCCCTTTGAGGCTTCCGTGGCAGGCGACAACGTCACGGCAGGCGATACCGTCCACTACGGCACTTTGAGCAAGCTCATCCTCGCGTGCGTCGAGCGCTCCAACGAGCACGTGCAGACGAGGATAGCGGCTGGGGCGGGTGCTGCAAGTGGCACCAGCGGCAGTACCGAGGAAACAGTGGACTTGCGCGTGCTGCTCGAGATGATATGGATTGTCCTGACGGGCCGCAATGTGAACGGCGAGGATGCGGCGCCCGAGGCGAAGCCGCTGCTCGACCTGGCGCGGTTGCGCTTCATGTCGCTGACGGTGACGCTGCCCAAGGCTTCTCTACTGGGCGAGGGCGTCAGTCTGACGGCGGCAAACGTCTTTCCGCCTCATCTAGCGTCGCTGTCCATGTATGGCTTGTCTCTCAAGGTTCACAAGCTGCGCGTGCCGACGCTGATTGGCGTGAATGCCAATGAGCGGACGGCCAAGCAGTTTGTAGTGACGGATGTCGAGATTGACAGGTTTGACTACTACCCTGATCTATTCTGCGAGCTAGAAAGGATTGTTGTCAAGGTAATGTTCTTGTCTTCTCTGACAGCACTTCCTTTCCTTGTTCTCCTTCTCCCCAAATCAACTATCATCAATACTATTGTCTAGACATTTCATACTAACCAAAGCCTAAGGCCATGGAAAAATCGGCCTTTGATACGCTTGAGGCTCTCGGAGATTATCTAGCCAAGGCCATCAGGAGGGAGTTCAAGCCAAACCCCAAAGAACTCGTTGCTGGAGATGAGGGCTGGCAAATGCTGATCAGCATGGCAAAGCCCACCGCCGTACCGTTCGCTGAAAACCCAATCGTTGAAATGCGCGTCGCCGCGCTTCCCTAATGAATGGCGGGGCATCAGGCTACCGACAACACGTAACCTGCTCTCTTGGATTGCCTTGCTTTGGGGGGCAAAGTTTTGGATACAGATCTCTCCGCGCACGCTTCACTAGACAGACAGGTTGATAAGCCATGGGCGACGGGTCTGCTCCCTGAGGGCTAAGCCTGCAAGTCGTCCTGCTAGGATGCCAACGTCATTCTTACCACATTACCTGTCCACGGATAAGGTGACAATCACATTGAGGCCCGTGCCGTAGATTTCATGTAGCCGCCGCCGTTCTTTACTCGGCCTTGGCGACGATGTCCAATAGGGTCGACGAGAAGCTGCCCTTGCGGTCTATCTCCATTGGTGAGCCGGTCGATGGCATCCGCATCCGGGTCAAACAGCATCACATGGATGTGTTCAACTGCATGAATCGACTTGAGGCTTGGGGGATTCTTGAACCAGATGAGCTGTTTTCATTTTGGTGTGCTCTCCTTGTCAGTGAAAGGCATTTCAAGGACGCCTCAGGGTTTCTTTTCAGGAACAAAAAAAAAAAGACAGATATATCTAGGATATACAGGGAAAGGAAGACTAACCTGGTCCTCTGGCACAACAGACAGAAACGTCCTCTCTATAAACCGCTCAACTTCATCCTCTGTCTGCGCATCATCCTGGAGCTCAAACTTGGTCCACACAACCAAGTGGGCAATGCGCCGGTCAATGCCATACGGCCAATCGTTCCAAAGAATTTTGTAATCGTCGGGGCGTGCAAACGGCGAACTGCGGCTGTGAAGTTTCGATGCAGCAGCCATAACAAGGTCCTCCTCAGTCCAGTGAAGCCTATTCCGCAATATGTGCGCCATCACACCACCACACCCTCCCTGCAGCCCTGCTCCTTCAAGCTGGTCTTGCTTGCTGTTGTCTAACCGCCACACAAACTCGCGGTACCGCCTCAACTCAGTCGGCCACCGTCGGAAATCCTCCAGTCTCCCTGTGCGCACAATATCCACAACTTCGGCCCAGCTTTGCACGTGGTAGTCCTCGTCGCGCATGCCAATGAGGCGCACGTCCTTTGCGCTCAAGTGGCGCAGCGGTTCGGGGCATTCGGCTTGCCGCTCTGAGGGTGGGATGTTGAAGTGCCAAAAGGGAAGGAGGGAGGAAGAGGTTGGGGGCTCGAGATCTGGATTGCTTCCCATTGTCGGTTTGGTGGTGGGGGCTGGCTTTGCTGTTGTCGTTGATGATATTGTTGCTCTTGTTTTTGGTTTGATTTAGGTTTTGTGTGGTTGGCTTTTAGTCGGAAGGCACATGCATCGGGCAAATAGGGTGTGATAGTGGATGCATCCAAAAGGACGTCACTGTCCGGTTTGCCTGGGTGTCTATGTGGGTGGGACTCTGTACAAGTGTGTCCATGTAATATGATCTGGTTTGCAAAAGAAAAGAGGAAAAGAATGAAAGAGTCCTGCCAATGAATGCAAGATCGGAGGGATATTGTTGGGAAACATCATCCAAGTGGGAAGGTGATCAGCGGTTGTTTACATAGTTCAGTATTCGCTACTTGATAAGAAGTCGTCGCGGAAGGCCAAGGGCAGCTCCATGCCGCGTTTCCGCACCCAGCTGACCGGATTGGCAATAGCCCTATTGGCATGAATTTAAAATGTAGAGTTAAAAAGAAAGATGGAGAGAGAGATATATGTATTTCCTCCCAAAGCCAACCCCCCCTCCCTCCAAACCCCCAATTCAATGCCGAAATACAAACAAGATGGACAAGTACAAATGGTACATTATACCTTGTTCAGTCTCTCCACCCTGCGTGCGTCCATTCAATCTGCGCAAATCGACGGAAGCATACGTGGATGTACATACTCTCGTGCTCACCTAAACATAAGTACTCACCTAATAATACACTTATACATACCGTGTGCATAGTACGTGCCCGGAAATCGTTGCGATCCCACTTTTTTGGTTGCATGGGATAGCTACCCTGCTGCACATCTTAAGTATATATGACATTCATAAATCGCATTCGTCAAACCTGTCGATCTCGGCCCAGAGGAAACAACTATCATGTATTGAGGTTCCAGAAAGCCAAGAAACAATCTTAGCCAGCTAGCCGGCTTAGAAGTATGTTGAAGACTCTGTCAGCATGACAAGCAATACTGCCAGTAGTACCAATTCCTCTACACAACAGCCACAGACTGAAGGGGGAGAGCGTTTGCAATTGGTAGATACATATATGTATATAGTATCTGACGCAATGGGGACGGCAACTCTTTTTTGGAACAGCGGCCTCTCTTTGGCATGTGTGAAATGGATTCCGGCGGGGTCTTTTACAACATATGAGACAAGCGTGTGTGCGACACCTGGCTACTTTACTCTGTATAAGGCGTTGTCCTGTGGTATTCAAGTGACCAATTGGCCAATCAACTAGGTCAAGCTACAGGTACAATATATAAAAAAGAGGGGACAGTCTCACATTCCTCTCAACGAACCAATCTGGCCATACCTACAAGCTAGACACTCTTCAGATCTGGAGGCTTATATAGAACACTGGACACCGTTGGACCCAGCAAAGGCCACGCTCTTGTACTTTTGGTCTCAAACAAACTCGAGTCCAGTTCTCGCCTCAAGAGCTCCGCTCGAAGGCGGTGACTGGTATCGCTCGACACGTCTAATATACGTTGCGCAAAGGCATCGAAAGGCCCCTCTTTAAGCGCACTTGGACCCCTATTTCTTGTGAAGAGCTCGGACTGCCGTTGAGCGCGTTGTCGCCCGTGGTCTGCTCAGCTGGGCCTATTGGATTTTAGAAGCAGGTTGACCGGGGGATCACATAGTGGAGATCAAACCTGTGCAAAAGAAGTAGGGCGACACTGAAAAGATGCAAACCCAAAAGAGCATGCACAGCGATAGTTCGCATACATAGTAGGCACAGCGCAAGGTTTCATAGTATTCGCATCCAAGATGCTAGAGGCAAACCCGCCCCCCACGGCCCTGACACGAGCTCGGGACAGGATGGCAGACCGGGTGGGAAACGAACACAAGTCAAGAGATGCCGTTTTCACAATAAAATAGTGGGTTCTGCTTCTCGCTCGCCCGGGTTGGGAAAAGAGTGGCCCAGCACTCTGGGAAGGATGAACAAGGAAAAGAAGGGAGACGGAAAGGAGTGAGGATGTTCTAGAAGCCGAGAGTGCTCTATTACTATGGCAACCGAGCGGAGCCAACATCTGACAGGGCGTTACATAATACCGAAATGCCGCTCAAAGCAAAGCAGGCAGTGGCAGTTGTGCGGTACGTACCGCGTACCTGCCCAAAAGCGACGTTTCGTCCACCCCGCTACTACTACTGTGTATGTACATTGTATACTACTGTACTTTCCTTGTCCCTTGTCATGTGCAAAACAGCAGAGATACTCCCCCCCCTTTGCTGAATTGCGTGAGCCCCACGTGGGTTCCTCAAAGGACAGCTCTGCATTTATCTGCGTACAAATACGGATAGCTGGCAGTGTTTATATTGATTGATTGGGCAACATGACCCAAGTGCGCGTTTTATGTTGTCCTCGTTGGCGAGCAATTTGATAGGGCAGTGCACCTCCCTTGGGCTCACCACAGTCGACTTGTTTTTATTCCAAGGAATCGAGAGCTGCCTGGGAGGAAATCTTGACGTTTCAGCCGTCGTGTAACCAGCCCAAAGCTGCACGGCAACGCCATCTGCTGTGCTCCACGGGCGGCCAGGACAACCCCACTCGAAAACCACATCTTAAGTTGTTGAATGCTATACATAGTAGTAGATGGCTCTGCACCATTGACCAAGTTCAACAAGCATTTGAGCTAATTGCTGGGTTGATAACGGGTCAAAGTGCATTTGTCCCAAGACAGCATCGATCCGAGCTAGAATAATGAGCCGCAATTTGTTGGACCCAGTCAAGACAAACAAAGCTGGCACTATAGCACCACCCCAGTTATTGTGCACAACGGCTAGCTCTTATACGAAGTCGCGACCAGCAGCACACTGATTCATCAAATTTCGCATGTCCCACTATGAGGTCTGGAGGTTGCGGTTCAATATTGCCAGCCGATTTTAGCTCCCGTAGGGTGTCCCGGGGAGGGGGGGGGAGAGGGGCGGGCGCGGCTTGCCCCTCCACAGCTGTTAAGACCACCTGTACCTGTTGTCCCAAAGGGGGGAGGGTGTGAGATGTTGGTGCTCTTATCATGCATGGAGCAACCAAAGCTGCAACAGGACCGTCTCGCAATCGTTGATAGTTATCTTTTCTTTCCATTCTCCCGGGTTCTGACTACCGCTATGGTTGCTGGATTGACACAAGCAGAAAAGAGACTTGTTGTTGGAATGGTTTGATCGGGCAGCTGCGGCAGTATTCTGCCATTCCGTAATCCTCTCGTCATTTTCTCGAGCCGCTCCACGGTGCACATCCAAGCTGTCAAAACCGGCGAGGCCGTTGGGAGAAGATAGAGCAAGCAGAGCAAAAACGAGCGACAATCGGGCATTGCACTTTGGAATTTGCCTCCATGCACAATCCGTCAATAGTCGCTGCTGCAGCTTTGCACTAGCCCTGCGGTATGAAGCAGTTTGGCAGTCTATCCTCTTGCTTTTGCCTCCCTCCCACTTGTCTGTACAGGACCAATGGCGAAATGGCGTCCAAACAAGGGGTGTGATGCGCATCTTTCGGAGGCGGCCGCTGCATCTTGCCTGGCAGCCAGCAGGATTGTGGGTGGTAAATTGTTCAAACGCGGCAGCCGGCTGTAGTTTTCTGGCCAAGATCAGCTGGTTTACATCTTTTTTTGCCTTTCGCTTTTCGTGCAGCAGGGTGAGGGGCGTAACTCACTTATGACCTGGCTGAAGGGGTTGCATGTGTTGTACATAGTATACGTGGGTGGCGCGAGTGACAAGCCAGACAACTCGCAGTGGTGGTGCAGCACAAGCGCAAGGTGCGTCAAGGCCAACCGACCCCCCATCCCTGAGTACGCCAGGCCAGCAACAGCCAGCAACACCAGCAACAGCCAGGGCAGCGAAGCACCGGTAGGTACCTAGATAGGCCGAGAGTAGTACTTGGCCGCTAACACGACTCCTTGAATACGCGGGTACACAGACAACACCTCCCCCCTCCCCAACCCTCTAGACCCATTGCACGGTACGCCCAGCTGGAGTTCTACCTCAGGAGAAGGCTGATTCTCCTGTCTCCTGAACAGCACCTCGACCACGGCCCCCCTGGAAGCCAGAGCCATTGCGTCTCCACCAGAATCTCATCTTTAAAGTCGTCCTCGTCCGCTGCTGCCCACCTTCTCGCCATCTTGTTCTGCTCCTCACCTTCTCACGCTCCCTTCTCTCTTCCCTTCTCTCCAGCTTCCCTGGATCCGTACCTTCTTCTGTAAGTACTGACTCAAGCAGCTTCTGCTTGCTCTCAGCAAACTTTGCTCGCATTGCTGTCGACAGCTACCTACCCAGCCATCCTTCTTTGTCCCTCGCTTTTGCAGACAACGCACGGCACGGCACGCTTCAGCATCCAGCACCTCGGGCGGCAGTTACTGCTGGCTTCTGCACTGCGTAACTTGACAGACCGGCGGCAGGTGGCCTAACACCCTGTTCTGTCAAGAGCCGCAGCAGCAGGAGGAAGAAGAAGCTGCGCTCACTGCCCCCCCCCCGTCCCGGGCCATGTTCAGCCCACTACGTCAAAAAACCAGCGCTAATCCCTCATGCTTTCATCCAGTCTTAGTGCAAATTAGCATTCCAGTCTGGTCGCGTCTCCTCGATCATTCAAAGGCCACCCGAAATCCTACAATCCACACGCCAGGAACCAAAGAAACATACAAGCAGGCAAAATGGCAGCGGAAGCAATCAAGAGTGCCATTCCCACTCACCTCAAGCCTGGCAATGGCGACACGGAGGCTGAATTCGCCAACAAGCACCATGGCAAGACTAGATCTCACATGGTTAGTATTTCTCCTGCCTTTCTAAAAGTTTACCTTTTCCTCCCTTCGTGTTGCACTGGATCCCTCGCTCTGCTCGCTTCTCCGCCAAGTCCCGATTGTGGCCGCCTCTCATACCCTCGACACGAGCGCGCAGCGCCCGCGCCTCCATTTGTTTGCTGGGCCGGACCTTGGTGGCCAGGCCCACACTCGTCGGCACAGTGTTACGCATCCTGGACGACAGCCCGCCAGTGGGGCTTCTTGCAATTTCCCGACCAAGACGTCCAGTACTTTGCATCATCGGGATCCACTAGCTACCACAAGCGCAATATGTTTCCAAGTACTATGTACTGGGTCTTTGAAGGAGATACCTGGCTCGTAGCCAGTGCCGATCGTATTCAAGCGCTTCAGCATGGCATTGGCCCTCTAATGCTATTCTGGTTGCCGAATTTGGCTTTTCGATTTGTGGTGCGCCCGCCTCCACTGGCCGAATCGACGGCAGAGCACTACACTCGTGGGAGCAGCTGGCTTGACTCCAGGGCACGAAAGGCGACTCGACCAAGATGATGGAATGCCACAAGAGATTTTTCTGGATTCACAGAAGCACCCGTTCCAATCATGTACCATTTGCTAACTTGGTTTCCTTGATAGGCTTTCGAGAACACCAGCACCAACATTGCCGCTGCCCAGATGCGGAACTCCCTTACCGCCTTGAGCGAGACGGTCAAGGACCCCGAGCAGAAGAAGGCAAGAGATATCCGTTATTCCAAACTTGGCTGGTGGAAATACGTGCTAATCGGCAAATATAGCTCTTCGAGACTGAGATGGACAACTTCTTCTCTCTGTTCCGGCGGTACCTGAACGACAAGGCCAAGGGCAACGCCGTGTAAGTTTTGCCAAAACTTCGCATTGCTGATACCAAAAAAAAAGGGAAAAAAAAAGACACTAATATATGGTTGATTGAATAGTGACTGGGACCGCATTGCTCCCCCCGCTCAAGGCCAGGTTGTTGACTACGATGACCTCGCTAACTCGGAGGCTGTCGGTTTCCTGAACAAGCTGGCTGTTCTGAAGCTCAACGGTGGTCTCGGTACCTCCATGGGTTGCGTTGGTCCCAAGTCCGTCATTGAGGTCCGTGATGGCATGTCCTTCCTCGACCTTTCCGTCCGTCAGGTCGAGTACCTGAACCGCACCTACAACACGAACGTGCCTTTCATCCTCATGAACTCGTTCAACACCAACGACGACACTGCTGCCATCATCAAGAAGTACGAGGGCCACAACGTCGATATCCTCACATTCAACCAGTCTCGCTACCCAAGAATCTACAAGGACTCGCTCCTACCCGTGCCAAAGGACTTTGAGTCGCCTATCAACGAGTGGTACCCTCCCGGACACGGTGACGTTTTCGAGTCCTTGTACAACTCCGGAATTCTCGACAAGCTGCTGGAGCGTGGCATCGAGGTCATCTTCCTGTCCAACGTTGACAACCTGGGCGCTGTTGTTGACCTGCGCATCCTGCAGCACATGATGGAGACCAACTCTGAGTACATCATGGAGCTGACCAACAAGACCAAGGCTGACGTCAAGGGTGGTACCATCATTGACTACGAGGGCTCCGTGCGCCTGCTGGAAATTGCCCAGGTCCCCAAGGAGCACGTCAACGAGTTCAAGTCTATCAAGAAGTTCAAGTACTTCAACACCAACAACATCTGGATGAACGTCAAGGCCATCAAGCGCGTTGTCGAGAACAACGAGCTCGAAATGGAGATCATCCCCAACGGCAAGACCATCCCTGGTGACAAGAAGGGCGAGAGCGACATCAGCATCATTCAGCTGGAAACTGCTGTCGGTGCTGCGATTCGTCACTTCAACAACGCCCACGGTGTCAACGTGCCCCGTCGCCGTTTCTTGCCCGTCAAGACTTGCTCCGACCTCATGCTCGTCAAGTCTGACCTGTACGGTCTCAAGCACGGCCAGCTGCAGATGAACACGGCTCGCTTTGGCGATGCCCCTCTTATCAAGCTCGGTGGCGACTTCAAGAAGGTTTCTGACTTCCAGAAGCGCATCCCCTCCATTCCCAAGATCATTGAGCTTGACCACCTTACCATCACTGGCGCTGTCAACCTTGGTCGTGGTGTGACGCTGAAGGGAACCGTTATCATTGTGGCAACAGAGGGCAGCACGATCGACGTGCCTCCAGGATCCATTCTGGAGAACGTTGTCGTCCAGGGAAGTCTGCGTCTGCTTGAGCACTAGAGAAGTGGCCGTTTATTGTGACAAGTTCCTATATCCTTGATTTGTTGTTGTTGCGCACACGGTGTCTCTCTCATGTGGATTATGCGAGCAAAATTATTTGGGCTAATTGGGTCGGCCATCAATGGGATGACAATGCGTTTTTGTCTTTGGGAGTTTTTGTGTGAGCCACGCGTTAATAAGCATACATGCTCTTGAGCAGTAGAACAAAACAACCAGACCTAACTAGGTAATGCAAAGAGAGTAAAACCACTTTGTGCTGATTATGTTGTGTGGGTTTGTTGTAGCCCGAGCGTGACATCATGTGGTGATTTGAAATATCCTGAGTGTAATAACAAAATGTATTTGGCAGGATGTTCACCTGCGCGTCTCAGCATGAAAATATGAGCATTTGTTTTAGGTTTGGCATCTTGAGTATATTGTTTGCGCATATGCCGTTCGTGAATCCATCTTGGCTTCGTTATACCACGGTTCTACATGCTCCTCATCACACCTCATATGATTCGCTATGCATAGTATCCGCGCATATATATGCTTATAGTTGTCCCGTTTGCCCTTCTCCCTTCCTCTGGTCTCTTTTCCGGTCCTCGTCTTCTCACTTGCCCTTCTTCATACTTGCCGTACACACAGGACAAAACCATTTACCACCCTGGGGCTCACTCTTGAGACCCACACAGGTCCAGTGGAACCACTCATACGGACAGTCTTCGTTGTCGCATGCAATCATGTCGCCAAAGCTAACCTTTTGGCAAATGCAGTATTTTTTGTCGTCGCTACCTTCGTCTTCCTCAACGTAGCTATGATCCTCGTCGTGCTCTCGTTTGGTCCGTGGTGCGCCGCCATGGCCAGGCGGGCCGCCTTCGTGATGATGGTGAGGAGGATGCGAGCTGGGATGATGCAAGCCTGGCCCGCTGCCGCCCCCATTCCCGCTGCCACCGCCCCCGCCACCGTTGCCGCTCCCGCCCCCGCTACTCCGTGCTGCTGGGGTCACGCGCCCGCCCGCTCGGGGTCCATCTGACTCATCACCGCTGACGATGCTGCTATCAGCGTCAGAAAGTTCGCTGTCGGCATTGGATGAAGGTGAGGTTTTGGCTGTCTTGCGCACGCGGTGTAGTCCGCTCTTGGGCCCGCCGGGTGTGCCCTTCTTAATGGTACGCCCGCCGACACTACTCGATGGTGTGCCCTTGCGACCCACACCGGAAGCACCCTTGACGCCTGTTCGCGGGCCAGCGCTACCAGCCCTTTGTACACCAATTGCAGTGTGGCCCTTGGGCGTGCCAGGGCCAAGCGACGAGTGGCGCGCAAGCCCGCTAGATGTGGTGGGAGCTGCGTTGAGGCCAATCGCCGAACGAGGGCCCCGCTGAAGGTTGCTCGTGGTTGGTCCGGCTGAGCTTTCCCGCACACTGCGCTTCAGCATCATATTTGCGGCTGGTGATGTAGGCGCGGAGGAGGAGATGTGGTTGGTCGTTTGAATGCTTCGGACTTGGGGGTTTGCGCCCTTTGGGCCGAGGGGATGTGAAGGGTTGGCGAGCGGGCTGAGAGCTGCCGTGACGGGGTTGGCCGATGGATTGATGGCGCGGACGGATGGCGCGGAGGTGTTGGCGGCGCTGGCGCGAAGAAGCGAGGGAACCTCGTCGGGGTCGGTGAAGCCAGGCTCATTACGATCGTAGAGCATCTTGATCTGCACGTCGAGGTGACGGATGTGCTTGTCGATGATGCTCTGCAGGCGCTGGGTGAGGGCAATCTTTTCGCTCGACAGCTGCTCGGCTTTGTTGAAGTTGTCGCGAATGAGCTGGCGGTAGGCATCTTCGCGCGGGTTGTGCGTGTGGCTGCCATTGGCCTTGATCCATTTCTGGATGCGGGCGTCGCGGTCTTCTATGAGCTTGAGGCATTCTGCGACCTGGCGGTCCTTTTCGGTGATTTCATCCTGGATGAACTTGATTTCCTCGGGCAGGTTGGAGACGCGGTTCGTCCAGTCGTCGAGGATAAGGGCGGGGTCGAGGGACTCGATGGGAGGCATGTTCTTTTTGACAAAGTCAATGGAGAGGTCGTCTCTGGGCATGATGTCAACCGGGTTGGGCGCGAACGGACGCGAGTCGACACGGTGGGGTTGGGGGTGCTTGTGTGTGCTTTGTGTGCTTTGTGCGGATGGGCGACTGCAGAGGACAAGCGAGCAACGACTCCGAACAGGTACAGGCGCAAGCAAGCAGACTGGGAGCAGTACGCGAAAAGGCAAGCAGGTGAGGGCAAGAGCAAGCGATAGAGAGAGAGAGAGAGTGAGTGAGAGAGATTGAGATCGAGAGACGGAGTGGGCTGAACTGCGGTGGAAGTGAACGGA
This sequence comes from Coniella vitis, assembly GCA_011317545.1. NCBI lineage: Eukaryota > Fungi > Ascomycota > Sordariomycetes > Diaporthales > Schizoparmaceae > Coniella > Coniella vitis. Next base: position 2,069,041 of record WUJK01000003.1, read on the forward strand.
TGAGGACGATGACAAGAATTGTCGTGGCCAGTGACTGGGAGGGAAGAAGTTCCAGCAGGCTCACCTCTGGAGGAGTTGGGTTGATGATGAGTAGTAGTGTCACGCGCAATGAATAGCCTGCCCTGCCCCGTTCGCTGGACTTTTCGATCGGTTTGCGATGGAGCCAGAAATGGGCTGGATGGAACTGATGAAAACAGACCCACGAGAGGGGGCCCCGTTGCCGTTGCCGACGAGAGAGAGAGAGAGAGAGCAAAGACCACCCGAGGCTGAAGATTTTATGGAGAAAGACGCCGACTTGCCAGCCAAGGGCAACCCATGTGCTACCGAGAGTACCTAGATACCTAGGTAGTTTCTCTACTGTACTATCGGTACCTTCCACTGATACAATTGCTTCTATACAGGCATTACAATTTAATTTGCACTCTCATCCAACCGCTGTCTTCGTTCACACAGAATGTTTTGAGCCATCAAACACTGCTTCCACTCTCTCGCGTCTAGAAGTAGGACCTCGAACAATACTTTGAGGTACTTGTGGTGGAGAGGCAGTCCCAGTCCCGGCTTGCCTGCGCTAGGCCGCGGACAAGGCCTAGCTTCTTTGCATACAGGGTACATAGTGACCTGGGTACCTGCACTGCAGTACATACATGGTAGTACATAGTACTTACTGTTCTAGATCAGGCGAGGTCCGTGCTGCATTTCAAGATTCACCTTCACCTATTCCACACCTTTACCAGCCCTTGTCCTGATCCGTCTCACAACGACAACGACAACACCACCCACACCAACAGTATTCAATCAGCTGCAAGAGGCTTGCTTTCGGGTCCGGATAACCTACACCCTCAAATCTACTGGCTTCAGTTCTGGATATTCAGTACACTTAGCGATTTCCTACCACAGCACGCTGCCAACTCTCGCCCCATCGCAAATAGGACACTCGCCCAGATAGATTTCCGGCTCAACAATCTTCTCGATTCTGCTCATCGCACTTTCTCCCCAGTACAACATCCAAGCGCTGTTGAGCTATCATTGTAACCAGAGTCGCGGCTCCTCTGCCCACAACCTCTTGCGTGGCATCGCATCGCATCCCTCCAAGGCACATGGACAATCCTTACGCGTGGCGGCCGCCAAAGTCAAATTACCTCCCACACAAGAAGATCGAGGACCACAACGAGCTCGTCGTCCAGGAGTATGAGCCTCTCGGTGGGCCCGAGCAACTCGAAGATGCGGTCTTCCTCAGCAAGTGCCGGCGGGCGGCGCAGAACTACAACATTACGAGGCCAAAGGGCCATACCGTGTCGTTCCATGTCAACCCCGAGATGGAAAAATACCACTTTGGACTCACCCATCCCATGAAACCCTGGCGCTTGACCCTAGCCAAGAGCCTCATCATGTCTTACGGCATGAATTTTGCAATGGACAACTACTTGGCCCGAGCAGCCACGTACGAAGAGCTCAACTCGTTCCATTCCGAAGACTACCTTGACTTCCTGGCCACCGTCGCCCCAGAACCTGTGCCCCGCGATATCGATAACCCCGGTACCGAGCTCAAGTTCAACCTGGGTGGCTCGGACTGTCCGCTCTTTGAGGGCCTGTACGACTACTGTTCCATGTCGGCCGGAAGTTCCCTGGATGCTGCGCGAAAGATCTGCTCTGGCCAGTCCGACATTGCGATAGCCTGGGGTGGCGGCCTGCACCACGCCAAGAAGACGGAGGCGTCGGGCTTTTGCTACATCAACGACATCGTTGTTGCCATATTGCAGCTCCTTCGATGCTTCCCGCGTGTGCTGTACATTGATATTGACGTTCACCACGGCGACGGTGTGGAAGAAGCGTTCCTGTCGACGGACCGTGTCATGACTGTGTCTTTTCACAAGTACGACCCGCAAAACTTCTTCCCAGGAACGGGTGCCCTTACCGACAACGGACCGCAAAGCGAACAGAACCCCGGCGCACACCACGCGCTCAACGTGCCGTTACAGGATGGCATCACGGATGAGCAGTATGGCATGCTCTTTCGCAATGTGATTGGTGAGGTGATTCAGAAATTCAGACCCTCTGCGATCGCTCTCCAATGTGGTGCAGATTCCCTCGCGGGTGACCGCCTGGGTAAATTCAACCTACAAGTACAGGGCCACGGACAGTGTGTAGAGTTTTGCAAGGCACAAAACATCCCCATGATTCTGTTTGGCGGCGGCGGCTACACGCCTCGCAATGTGGCCCGCGCGTGGACCCACGAAACATCCATCGCAATCGATGCAGCTGACAAGATTGATGCGACCCTACCAATGCATGCGCCCTGGCGCGACCATTTCAGGCAAGACACGCTCTTTCCGACGCTGGAGCAAATTCTCGAAGCCCCCAAGCCAAATCGCAACACGCCCAAGCGTATCGAAGAGATTAGAATGCACATCAGCGAGCAGCTGCGCTTCGTCAATGCCGCTCCCAGCGTGCAGATGAGCACGATACCTCCGGATTTGGGTGCTATTCGGGACGAGGTTGAGGCAAGAATCAAGGAGGAAAGGGCCGAGAGAGACGACGCGCTACGAAAACTACACGAGGAAGCGGTGGGCATGCCGATGGAATTTTGATGAGAGGCGTACTTAATATATTATGTGAATATAATGAGCATTGACAGAGTGTGTCGGTGCGTGCTTTGTGTGCGCTCTGAGCATCTGGAACTCGTTCCTAGGCCCGGAATTCCTAGCGATGATGATCTGAGAGAAGGAGCATTCGGAGTTCCGTTCCTGCTAATCGTGTTGGGAGCCTACAAAAGACGAAGCAGCAATGCCTTCGAGTACCTTCCTCACCATGTGTCACCACTCTCGCACTCAACAGTCTCTCTGCTCCCGCAACCACTTGACATAACTCTTTGTTGTGGCAAAAAAAAAAAAAAAAAAAAAAAAAAAAAGAACACGTTCGCCTCATCTCAAGCTTCATGTTATTTTGATTGTTCCCGTCCACTCATTTCCCTGATCCCTTTGTTCTGAATCTATGCCAACGCGCATTGTAATATCGTCCTTCACCATCCTCAATTATCTTGCCTCACAGAGTAACCATCTTTACTGCTAACATGGCTTCTAAACAGCAGTCGCGCGTTTGCCCGTCTTGCACAGAGCATCTCCCCGAGAGCAGTTTCCCCGCTACAGGCGGAGAAGCCTGCAACTGCAGATCCATCCAATGCACCATGTGTTAGAGGCAGTGGATCAATCTCATGTTCGATGTCAAGGGGCCCTCGCAGATTGGCTGCGTCGGTCAGGACTGCTCCTGCGTCCTCGGGTATTGGGACCTTCGCCAGCTTCTTGACCAGGAATCGTTTGCCCGGTAAGAGTACTTCGCCATCTCTACAAGTCAATCAATATATAGTTAACTTTGGCTCGCCTTGCAAATTGCAGATATGAACGCCTCCTGCTGTGTCAAACACTCTCGCGAGACGAAAAGTTTCGGTGGTGTCTGAACCCACACTGTGGCTCTGGACAATTCTTTGAGACGAGCAGCGTTGACAAGGCCAAGGAATGCAACAGCTTCCAATGTCACCACTGCAAGGCTGTCAATTGCCTCAGGCATGAGCGCATACACGATGACGGGACTTGTGGTCTTTTTGAGAGCAGTACAGATGCTTGTAACATATTAGAAGCCGAGAAGCACTGTCAACGGACAATTGCAAAGACCACCAAGATCTGTCCTGGTTGCAGTAAGCGGTTTGAACGTGCAGGCGGCTGTCTGCACATGGTCTGTAAGTACTTGGCCGCTTGAACAAGAATCACCTTGCCATTGTCTTGTTCTGATATTGTTCGCACTCGGCAGGTGAATGTGGCCAGCACTTTTGCTACATGTGCTTGACCAAATATACGACGCTCACAGAGGCCATCATCTTCGACGGCGCCAAAGTGCCCAAGGGCTTCAATATGTCTGGGGAAACGGTGATGCCTCGTCACGGTAGCCAATGCCCTCTCTTTGGCGAGGCGTCCGTCAAGTTTCCCGACATACAGCATCTCACGGAAGCCTTTGTTGATGCATATGTTCGTGAGATCGAGACGAGGTTGGCAAATCAAGCGCCTCATCTCGAGCTGCAGCCAGGTTATATCGAAGCGCTCCCCCACGTCATCTTTGACCGGATTTCATCCATCACTCAGCCTGAAATGCAATTCCCCCAACTAGCAAGGGACTTGTCACTGGCAATCGAAAAGTCTCTTGAGCAACTTCCACCGACACAGCGACCGGTGTTGGAACAAGGAACTTGCTTGGATCCAGCACTGGTTGTGAACGACAGTAGTTCCGCTAGTTCGATAGGATACTCATCAAAACGAGGGATGGTCAAGATTCTGCAGGGTGTCGAACGAACTCTTGGTGGTATTACGCACGCTCTAGAAGTTGTTGAGCGATGCTTAAGAAGTCATCGTTTTGGAGCAGCAATACACAACCTCATTCGGTAATGGGTGACAGGTGTATTCAAAGTCACTTTGCAGCGTTGAGGACGAGTTGGGCACTGAATTTCCAAGGTCAAAGCAGTACATTCTGTGTTATTAGATAATAGCGGTCGAGGTTTCATAGCCATAATCATACAATTCAAAACAGCGCTGAAAGCAACGTATGAAAGCAATGTATGAACGTGTCAACCCTTCTTGCGCTTTCGAGGAATTATCAAAAGTCGAAGAATCCAATGCAAGATTCCCAAAGCCTTGACCGCGCACACTAGAGGTGAACAAAAATAAATAACTGAGAAAATGACGGCTTCCAAACACATGGCCAAGCACAAGGAAAGACGTTATCCAAAACTCCACGGCCCCCAAAATCGCCCCTATATCTCACTTATTCCGCATCCTGTGAAGAATGAATTGTAAAACAAGATGTCAACGAAATGAACAGTTCAACCAGACACAGTCTTCCAAGTATTGTATCCACAAAATACCACATTTCATACACATTCCCTCTCTTTTCTGTCCCCCGTCATCTCAACATGGCAAATGGATCAATGAAAAGATCAATGCCCAAACTCCAAATGCGGCACAATGACAGGCCCATACTTGGTCGGTGTCGGCATATGCCCATCCCCTTGCACGACAAAATCTACCGCAAGACTCAACTTGCTCAAACCATTCAACGACCCACCGGCGCCGCCACTACCGCTTCCGCCACTCGCAATACTGTGCGCATATGTACTACCCGCGACAGTCGTACCGCCCCCGTTCAACTGATCAGGGTCGTAGACGACACATGCGGCATAGTTGCGGCGGCCCATGAGTTTCTTCATTTCGCGCGTGGCGCCCGAGGCATCCGTGTGGAAAATTTCCATCATGTCTTCTTTGGTGTCTGAGACTTCGTGTGTAGACTTGTGGCCGTTGAGGGGAACATATAAGAGGCGATTGTTGTGTAACATCTTGAGAATGTAGTTGCCGGCTGGGGCGGCAACAATGGGCGATGTGATGATTTGGTACATGGTTTTGTGGTCTGAGGGGTGTGAAGGGTCGTGGACGAGGCCAGCGCCGGCACAGTTGACGTCTGATTTTTGGTTGCGGTTAGTATTTATAGTTTGCAACTTATAGTTTTGTTGTTTTGCTGAAAGCATGGTGAAGGAGAGAAGAAAAGTTGCGTACCCCCTGACAAGAATGTCATACGTATGCCCTTTTGTTGCGAGATGCCTTGCAAGGTCCGGATCAAGTACGTCCTCTCCAGATCCTTAGACTCGTGTGTCCAGAGATCCTTGAGCTCCTCGGCAATATCAAAGTCGCCAAATTGGTTCAACACATTGCCCATGAGACCCGACTTGCCCACCGCCTTCTTGACCTGTGAAAAGCCTTGCTGTACAACCTCTTTGCCGCCTATGATTCCTGCTACTGATGAGGTCGCCTTGCCCAAGAGATTGTAGGTCGTGTTGACAGCCTTCTTGCCCGTAGCAAATGTGTTGGCAAGCGTCTCTACCGTGTCAAGGCGTGGGTAAATGACTGGGACTGAAAGCATCCATATGCAATGCTGTACAGATGGTGGCAGCATGGCTACCTTGGGGAAGATGCCTTGGTAGGTGGGGCCAGCCATTACACGATGCTGGTTCCTCTCGGACCGCAAATCCGGACCGACGACGACAACAGAAGGACCGAGATACTTTACAAAATGCCAGCCAGTTCCTGTGATGGTGAAGAGATCCATGTCTGTGTTGACGTTGCGCAACATCTCGACAGTCGTGTGATGTTGAAAGAGCAGGTACATCTCAATCGCTATACGGCCAATGTTCTTGAAAATGGCCGACTGTTGCATATAATCGGGATACGAGCCGAAACCGTCAAATCTGAGTTCCCAGCCAGTCAGCAAATCCATCCATAGCTCGAAAAACGAACAAAGCCTTGTTCACTCACATATCATGATCATTGATTTGCAATATGTGAGGAATCTGCGCAAAGGCCTCACGAAGGAAGGGCTGGTCAAAGTGGCTTGTGTAGTAATGAAAGTAGGCATGTGACACATCTTCCTCATGGCGTGCTGTCCACTGTGTATTCTTTCGGTTCTCTCTGCCTTGCATAGACAGCCATTGCCTCAATAAAGGCACTTCCCTCCAGAGCCGGTCGCCGTATATCTGACCGCCCAAGCCCAGTTGTGCGTGGAAGCCCCCACACTCAACATTCTTTTGTAATACGTCTTTCCACATGAGGCCCGCATTTCCGACTTTGGCGCGGTCGTTTTGTGAGGTGCTCACAGAAAAGTCGTTACCGGAATGCGCTATGAAGCGCCATCCATTCTCATAGCGGCCTGCAACGACAAATTCATATCTGGTGCAGCCCAAATGCGACGTTACGGCATATGTCCACCGCTCTGTACCACCGTCTCCCATCCTGAGGTCCATACTGTACTTGTAGAACGTCCATCTCTGATGCGTATAAATTGCCTGCGGTATAAGCTGTCGTGGGTTGGGAGATAGGTCGACACTCAAGTGGATGTGGATGGTTGGAGGCTGCGGCGCATCTGTCACAATCATGATACTGCCCAACCAAAGTCCCTTCTCAACGTCCATATTGGCATAACGAAGATAGGGCCCAAAATATACGCCGTTGGTAGGCGTAACTCTGTACATGTCGACACCAGCACTGGGTGGTGGCCCGGTGAAACCGGCTGCGGAAGGTGTGGCGGTGGCAACGCTCATGATGCTTTCGGCGTACCCAGGTGTGGAGGGAGGGTAGAGGGGCGAAGCGAGGGATTGTTTGCCAGTCAAGAAGGGGGATGCCAGTGGGTTTCCGTAGGTTGAACCAACAGGAGATAGTGGTGTTGCTTCGTGCTGCATAGGCGTAGGGCCCTTGGGGAATTCCCACTGGGTAGCTTGTGTGGCTAGATGTATGTAGTAATATTGACCAGAGTTCTGGTCGAGATGGGCAATCCAGCCCTCTGGTAGTGGAGGTGGGGACTGAGCCTGGCTAAGCACAGAGGGCGTATGTTGTAGTACTGGGTGGCCATTGAGTCTGGGGTCATTTGCAAATGCTGGATGAATGGCATTATGTGGCCCAAGACCCGGCGAAGAGAGTCCCAGTCCAGCAGTGGTTATGGCCGCGATCGCTGGCTTCTTTGAGTTGGGATCTGCGCTACTATTCGAAGATGGGCCTGCGACAGCAGACTGCTGTTGTACAGGTGTAGAACTGGCGCTGTGTTGAGCCGCAGCCGCAGCTGCTGCAGCCGGGGCGCCTGTTGTAGAAGGGCCCGGAGCCGAGACCGAAGCAGCGGCAGGTCGTTGCTTTTCTCTCGGATAGCCTGAAGACCCATCGCCATTCACGGTGGTATACGCAGGAGGAGGCGTTGAGGCCTGCATGCGCTGGAAGTCTTGCTCCAGGACACTGACCTGCAGAGCCGAATCGCGATTCGACACCGTCGGTCGAGACGATGTCTGGACACTGCTGGGGCCCGGACTGGCCAGAGGAGCAGCGCCCTGATAGACGGTAGGAGGAGAGTGGGTCCTTCCGTCATCAGTGGGTGTCCATGGCCGTGAAGGCTGTGGCTGCTGCGGCGGCTGACCGCCATAGTGAGCCAAGCGTTGCGATGCTGCAGCACTTTGCGCCTGCAGGCTCGTCAAGGTTGCTGTTCCCGAGATACCAGCAGCCGCGTAACGTGCTTCGATACCGCCACCAGGTGTGACTCCAGGCTCGACAATTGGTGTCTCTGGAGGAGGCGGCGAGCCCCTGCTAGCCCTCGTTGTAGAGTTGGAAGCAGTAGAAGGGAAGCGATTCACATTTTCATTTACTGCGAGGCTGGCTGGCTCAGGTGGTGGGCGATAATGCGCAGTCATACCATTTGCGCCTGAGCTTGATGAGGTTGCACCAGCGGGTGGAGGATAGTAGGACTTGTTCTGGTAGGTCGTAGAGACCTTTTGCTGCTGCTGCTGCTGCTGCTGCTTTTGCAATGGCTTGGCAAACAGCTCATCTCTGTCGACATTCGGGCTCGTAGGGCTGACAATAGGCTTCGGCGCTGTACCTCTCCTCTCAGCAAGACCAGGGCGAGGGCTATCGACAGGGCTCATGTTCAGGCGAGGGGAGGTGTCATTGTAGCCGCCCGACGCGGAGCTTGCTGGACTGCCGGTGCGGTAAATCCTGGCCGAGGTGTTCGAAGACTTGCGGCTGTCTCCGGTGTAGGCGGGGCGGACGGCGGGCGCAGAGGGGACACGGTAGTCATCTTCGTCGGGGTACGGCAAAACGGCGGCGGAACTGGATGCGCCAGGCGGAAGCGGGAAGGCAAGTTTAGACGAGGACGAGGACGCCGCGGCGGCGGCGGAAGAAGAAGAAGAAGCCGGCACGGGGTACGAGTACTGTGATCGGCTGGAAGGCGGTGGACTTTGCGGCTTGAATATCCTCAGAGGTTCGATGGTCGGGCTGTCATCCTCTCTCTGAGCTGGCCGGCTCATGAAGAGCTCCTCTTCAGAAATACCCCGCGTCCTGTCGGCCATGGTGACCGGCGTGTCGTGGCCAGCGCGCACACAGCAGGGTCGAGCTCAAATACTGCTCTTGGCGTCGTATCGCACAGGCTGCGATAGGGCTCTGGAGGGCTGCTTCGTCGGGGCCGACGCTGCTATCCTGCTTGTGTTATGTCTTGCTCGGGTTGCGTCTCTGATGTTTCGCGCAGATGCTGGCGGAAAAGAGCGACGTCAGAGCAAAGAGGCCGCAGATGCGGTCGACCTGCAGGGCTCTGGAGAAGTGTCGGTTTGGGGTGCTGAAGCCAGTGGTGGGCTGAGCATACAATATGAGCAAATAGTCAAGAAGGAAAGTAGTCGGGAGGCAGCAGCAAGTAGGAGGGGAGAAAAGACAGCCAGGGGAAAGGCGGCCAACCAGCCAAGCGCCGTGAGCAACGCGACTGGGGACCAAGCGGAGGAAGAGTACGTAGTATGCGCAATCAACTTTTAGATGGGGCCCAGCCAGTCACAAGCCAAGCAGAGCCAAACGGTGGGTGCAGATAAAGCCTGACAGCAGCTTCTATCACGCGGTCGCACGCAGGCGCATGCAGGATAATACAGCGACTCACTTAGGGCCAGGGACAGCCCAACGCCTCGACGCCCAGGGTGGGCCCGCCAAGGTACTGAACGCACTTGCCATATCGGCCAAGGAAAGGGGAGCGCAACAGCAAGAGCAGGTACGTTGCGTTGCGTTGCGTGGAAGCAGGACTACAAGCTTTCGTTCCTGCCCAGCGGCGCAACTTACGGAAGGAGGGGTCGAGTTCCCTCGCATCGCCTTTGCCTTGCCCCCGCATACAGGGGGGCCCCGCTCTGCGACCATAGCGGGCCTTCCCGATGATTGGTGCAGGCCACCGGGCGCTTATATGCTGGGCAGCTCTGCCGTAGCAAATGAAAAGTGCCAGGAGGGCCAAGCGCCCAACGTAACCGCTGTCGTTCCCGTGGTGATGCCCTGTCAAGATCCCGAATTGACCGGGTTCAAGCCTTGAAAAAGTCGGGTAGCAAATGTGCGTAGACTTTCAAGCAGCAATTGGCAAGCGGTGTTCTGTACTATGTACTAGTTGCCCATTGTCTTGCAGACTTTGGCAATATTCGTTATGCTCTCCAGAAATAGCTACCCCGATACCATGTAGGTGCAAGGGCGGATGCAGTGTGAATGGACTCTTGGCGACTCTACCTGATATGGACTTGAATACTTTAAGAAGCACCTTTTCCCTGCCCCCTGCTCTCCTGCCGAGTCGTCACAGCGATAGCCTCATGCACCAGCGACGGCAACTGAACACCCGCACAACGACAAGAATAGCATCTTGCTGTTCTCCCAAGCGAGTTACCGTCCTCCAACCTCCAAAACGCTCTTGTTCTAGGCTGATTTGCCACCAATAAAACAAGCGTTGCGAAAACCCAGCCACCATATCGGCCGGGTAAAAGATTTGGTGGGCAGTGAAGCAATCAAGTGTATTTTAGAGGTACGTATCATTTGGGATGATCTCGCTAGGCTACTATGTACATGCAGGTCGTTTAAAGAGAGGAATTACCAGGTAGGGTCGGCAAAGGCCTCATTCCTTCTTTAAGCGTTGAGGATTCGGCCGAGTGGGGCTTTTGTCTGTTCCGGATCGGCGCAGGCCCTTCCCCCCCGGGTGCCGTCTGCTGTGAGTTGAGGCGCGGCATCACGGCGAACCCCGCTCCGCTTTCCGGAATGCTTACATAGTATTCGTCATTAGAACAACTACCTGTGCAAAGCGGCCAACCACACCACCGAACTTGAGACTATGGGTTTCGTTGTAACAAGGACAGAATAAGGCGCTACCGCAGTGCAGTCAGAGCTAGCAATGTCTGGTTTATATTAAAAAAAAAAAAAAAAAAAAAAAAAAAAAGCCATGGATCTAATCTTATCCTGGCGATATGATACTACGTACGTATCATGAGTTCTGTGTAATAGAGTTGGCTTGGTTGAAGATGCAAACCCTTCATCTAGACTCGTGTGCTCAGCAAATCCATCTGAACAGGCAAGAGCAACCACAACATAGGCAACCGGAACAGCAGACCAGATGGTGAGGCATCATGACGAATTGGCTAATCAGGGCTGGTTCGGGCTGGTCCACCAGCAAAACCCCGCCCCCACTTATTACGTCTCTGTATGTCCTAGTCCGGCCACAGCCCCCGTCAGTTGACCACGGCAGCCAAGCTCTGGTGCACTGGGGATTTGTGCCCATGATTCTTCCTTCTCGGAGAAGTCGATGGAGGGGCTCGTTGGCGAATATCTGATCTGCATATGCTGGGCAAAGGGCGGGCGTTGGTGAGGGAATCAAGATCTGTTTCCCCTCCCTCAAGTACAAGAACTCCTGTCGACGGCCTTATCTTGTTATTTTACCATCTCTTGGGTGACGCTTCGCGTTTCTTCTTCCTCTTTCTCGTCCTTCTTGCACCTTGCCTACCTAGGCAGTGAGCAGGCCGCGAAACACAGAAAGATCCTCGCGTCATGTCTCTCCACCGTGTCGCGTCTCTCGAGACGTTTTCCCATCTTTCCAGCCGCGGCACCTCAAGGGATCCCTCGCCCAGCAGCCGAGACAGGCGCCTGACTTTCAATCCTCTGCCGGAGTCATGGGACTCGCACGCTGGGAAACCGGGCTACATCGACTCGGTTGGTGCCTTTGAGGTGCCAAAGTGGAAGAGAAGCTGTGAGTTCCAGAGCCTGGCCAAAGACGGCCTTTCACAGCCTTGTAACTGTCATTCGCTAATCTCCTTGTGCAGTACAAGTTTTGGCAACCGTTATCTACTGCCTCTGTTCAGCAGGCGTTGTCTTTGGCTATGCAGCGCTCAAGCCCGTCCTCAAGGCCGAGGGCGCCTACCAAGATGTCTGCCGCAGCTCCTCCTCGTCGTCCTTGTCCACTGATCCCGGCTCAGATTCCGACGCAGACGTTGACACATGCGTCGAGATTCACCTCAACTTCATGTTCACCGTGGCCGCCGTCTCCACCAACGTGGCAGCACTCCCGATTGGCACTCTCCTCGATCACTCTGGCCCCCGCGTTTGCGGCCTCCTTGGCGCCTTCTTCCTGGCTATTGGATCTCTTCTGATGGCCTTTGAGCACAGCATCCCCTTTGACGCCCTGCTCGCTGGCTACTTCTTCCTGGCCCTCGGCGGTCCCTTCATCTACATATCATCCTTCCAGCTGTCAAATACTTTCCCGCGCCACTCGGGCCTCATCCTCGCTCTGCTGACGGGCGCCTTTGACGCTTCTTCGGCCCTCTTCCTGATTTACCGCGTTGTCTTTGAGCACACAAACGGCGCTTTTGGCCACCGCCGCTTCTTCCTTGCTTACCTTGTCGTGCCAGCCATCATTGCTGTGCTGCAGGTCACGCTGTTGCCCAAGCAGTCATACAAGACGGTTGGTGAAATGATTGAGCAGGTGGAAAACCCGCTATTTACCAACCATCCGTCCTCGTCTTCAACGTCGCTGCTAGGATCAGCGGGACACCACAACCGGCAGCGTGATGACCAAGTCGACGAGAACACAGCGCTGCTAGAACAGGAGCGCCGCGCGCACCGAGAGAGCATCGTAGCGGATTTGGAAGACTTGCTGGGCTCTGCACGGGCAGACGACCAGGCGCGTAACGAGGAGCAAAAGAACGAGACGTCCGGAGTGTGGGGTGTCAAGCACAAGAATACGGCGTGGGAGCAGATTCGGTCGCCCTGGTTCATCCTGATTTGTCTATTCACAAGTGCGTGCCCCTTTGTGAGATTCCATTTGTCCATTCTCTCTGTAGGCTCAGGAGGAGTCGTTCCCAACGGACAAAACAGATGCACGCACATATTCATGACTCTAACCAATTCTCAGTGATCCAAATGACACGCATAAACTACTTCGTCGCCACCATCCGCCCCCAATACGAAGCCCTCCTGCACTCGCGGCCCCTCGCCATCTGCATCAACAACTTCTTCGACCTTGCCTTGCCCATAGGCGGCATCCTCTCGATCCCCTTCATCGGCCTTTTGCTAGACCATACCTCCACCCCCGTCGTCCTTCTATGGCTCGTCACGGTCACCACCGTCATCGGCATACTGGGAATCCTCCCGGATATGCTATGGGCCGCCTATGCGAACGTCTGTCTATTCGTCCTCTATCGTCCCTTTTATTACACCGCCGTTTCTGATTACACGGCCAAAGTGTTTGGCTTCAAGACGTTTGGGACCGTGTATGGGACGATTATTGCCTTGTCGGGCGTCTTCAATTTCTCGCAGAGCGGGTTGGATTATCTGTTTTTGGAGGTCTGTGGCGGGAACCCGGTCCCGGTTAATGGCGCACTCTGTGCACTGGGGGCGGTAGTAGGTTTGGCAATGGTAGTGTATGTTGGGTATCAAGCAAGAGGGCTCAAGAGGAGAATGTTGGAGATGGAGGCTGAGAGAGCGGTAGGGATGCTGGAGTGAATCTTGGATTGCGTTGGTTTTCCTTTGGCGATTGAAAGGGTGGGATTTTGTATAGCGATTCTTTTTTTTGTAAAAAAAAAAATGCATGGTTCAGCGAACATTAGCTTGGAAAGTTTCTTGAAATCAATATTGTACTCGTCGTCACTGGAATCATATCAGGGCGCTAGCTCATGATGAGTGTATGCATGTAACAAGGTGGGATTAGCTCAAACCAAACGATTGATCAGGCTTGGTTTCGTCACAGCCAAAGTGCGTATCGAGCGATGATATTGATTTAGACAATAGTATAATACCGTCATGGGCAAAGAAGCAACACTCCAAAATGATTGACAGTCAAGCACCCGCTATTACCAACATGAACATTTGCAGTCATAAAACCATGGGGCCAGCCCTTCTTCCAGATGTTAGTGTTGTACCGTCATGAAGTGATCATGAAATAAGAGCATTCTGACCACGTGTTGAGTGACGAAGAGACGGAAAGAGTCTTGCTTACCGTTAATAGATGTATCAATCGATATGCATGCCCTGCACGATTCCAAGTTTACAAATCCAGAGGGACAAGTCGGCCTTGCCGATGCAATGAGTATGGTAATCTCGATTACCCCGAATCATCCATCCATCCATCCATCCATCGGTCTATTCCACTCACACTGAGCGAGGCAAGTAAGCGAAGGAGATAGACGAGCCGTCTTGACCTTGTCGAGCAACAAGAAATCGATCCATGGAAGTGGAGAGTAAGAATAGAAGACGTGAAAGAGAGAAGGAGAAAAGACTCCTGCGTGCCCTGTTTTGGTTTCATTTACACACCTCCACAGTCTTCCATCCTCCTCCTCAAAAAGTACTCGAGCGCACAATCGCCACGCTTCTTCTCAACCGCCCGGACCAGGTACCGCTGCAGGACTTCCACGTCCTCCACCACACATTCATCTGCAGGCAGAACCTCTTCGTCTGTCGAGTCACCATCGTCGCTATCGGGACTCCGCGATGTCAGCATCGTCATCTTGCTGTTCTTGTTGTTGTTATTGTTGTTGTTGACACTCGACGACGATGAGACAGGCAGCCGGCCGATACTGTACTTCAGTCTGCGAAAATCCTCGGGGGAGCGGTAAATGGTGCAGGCGCGGTTGTGGTCGTAGTAAAGGAGAATTTCGTAACAGAGAGCGCTATCGGTGGTGTTGTAGGAAGCCTCCCCCTGAGAGTAGTCGTCATTATTGGTTTGCTTGTTATCGTTGATGATGCTGTCGAGGTCGAAGCGCAGAGAGCGGATCCAGATGGCTCGTGGCAGCGTGCGGGTGGCGTTGTAGGTATGGTGGCATGATCGCGAGTGGACTTGCGGCTTAGCGAGCGCCGGACCGCGGGACTGGGGAGTTTTCAGTTGCATTGTGGGTGTCTGATAATAATGGGCTGAAGGTTGAGCAGAAGATGACGATCAAGAACTCGCAGAGATGGGACGTCGTGGTCCGAGATGGCTGGTACAGAGCCTGATTTTCACAGAGCTAAGTATGTACAGGGGTAACCGGTTGTCGAGAGGAAGCGAGTGTCCGCTGTCGACGTGATTTCTTATGGTTCTTCTTGTTGTTATTGTTGTTGCACGAGAAGAGGAGAGCGAGGACAAGTCGATTGGTGGTGTAGATGGATGCAGGTGAGAGTGAGGATAACAATTAGAACTTGGAGATAACGATGGTTGGTATGAAAGAGTCTATGCAAGCCAGTGCATCTGAGTACGTGCTGTCTCGTCAAGAGACCAATGATAAGGAGAGTTAGCCGTGAGTAATTAATCAAACACGAACCAAATAGGATATCTTCTTTGGGAAGTTCAGGTGAGGGAAATCGCAGCGCTGCCACGGTGCGAGAGCCTCATGACGCCCGATTGGGACAACAATACTTGCCACACCGCGGTCCTGGCTGTTGTACCATGCAAGTGTTTTTCTTTTTAGCTTTCAGAAACCCACCCACTTGGCCAGCAGCGATAGGGTTTGCTTGTGCTGTTTGAGCTTGTAGTTACACCGCTTGGCGACGGCGAGAGAGGCTCGACTGAGGAGTCTTGAATCGTGATGGACAAGAAATGGCATGACGTCGGCCCGCTCAGCAGCCTTGGCGTTCTTTATGGTGATGATTTACGTCGGTTGTCATATCTCGATCTCCCAACCCGCGAAAAGGCAGGACGCCGTCACTACAGCAGGCCTCGCTGAGCGGCGCCAGGCAGAAGAGAGACCGGGACTCTTTCTTTGAGCAGAACCATACATATGCCCACGATGGTGGCAGCAGCAACGAAGGCGAGCGGGTAGCAAGGCAGCGTGCTGATGCGGTTGCAGGCAGTCGCCCGAAGGCAGTAAACAATGACTCCCAAGGCTGCTCGATGTCACCCAAGCAAAGCCAGAATGTAGCTTCCTCTCTTCTCAGCGGACGGCCTGTCCTCACCTGAAACGCATAGGGGGTCGATTCTCGGGTGGGTGTGCTGACGGTGTGTCGATATGGAGACGCAAGGGCCAACCAAATAAATGAGCAGTGTCATTGTATCACAAGGAGGCCTGATGGCACTGCTGGCTAGGCTGCCTTTTTGGTACCTAGTGCACTGGAGCCCAGCCCTCAGCTGCCCGCTCAGCCACCATGCCGCAGGTGGTACGCTATAACTCAGGGTCCTGCAACGCTAAACCTAAATACTTGTGGGCTGCTACTGTACATACAAGTAGTAGGTAGGACTATGGCCGTGCCACCTCCTCCTCCTCCTTCTGCCACCATCGTCAAACTATGGCTTCTCACCCACGCCCACGCCCACGCCATCTCCACTCGGCATTGCGGTGCAGCAGATGCTCCTTGCTTGCCAGCGCCGTCCACGATCCCCATAGCCCGCCAATCGGCCAGTATCCCTTGAGCCACGCATACCTGCCGGCCTGCTTGCGCGCCGCAGCCTCGTGCGCCTCCTTGTCCTCCTCCTTGACGTGCACCTTGTCATAGACACTCGGCAAGCCCGACGCTCTGTACTTGGCCCGCAGCTTGTCGTACCACCCTCGTCCACCGTAGCCTGCCCAGAAATCGTCTTCGCCCTCGTATACATGTGCGTACAGCCACTTCTTACCCCCAAGATCGCGCACCTTGTCTTCGAGCGCTCGGTTCTTGCCCACAAACGAGGGTGGGTGAAAGGTGCCCTCATGACCCCACACGCCGATATTGAGCATCGTCTGGCTCTGTTGTTGTCCTTGGGCCGCCGTGCTTCCCTGTGAAGGAGGGGTAGTGAACGGATGGAAGGTTGGGGGGCTGCGTCTCTGCATCGGGCAGAGCCACAGCGGCCAGATGGGGTGCTGCTCGTCGAGGTAGTTCACCAGGTCCTCGGCAGTCTCCCACGGCATCACGATATCCTGGATCGTGAAGGTGTTGTTCTCGCCCGTGTCCCGTGCCCGGTACAGCATGCGCGTGTGCAGCAGGTCGTCAAGCAGCCAGCGACTGAAACGGTTCAAGGGCATGAGCCAGTACATGATGACGAAGCGCCCAATCCAATAGGCACCGCGGTCGTAGCGGAACAGATACTCGGCAAGAGGTATGTACTCCTCCACCGCACCGTCGTCGTCTGGAGTAGCAGTGCGCTCCTGGACGTGTAGGTAGAACCATGGGTCCCACGCTCCGCTGAATGTTTGCGCTTTCGCATCTGCCGGCTTTTCGTCCGTCAGCGAGCCAGATATGATGACCCCGTGGTCCATGGAAAAGAGTACGCCGTCCACGTATTCATTCTCCGGCTTGGCAATCTCCCGCTGCACAGCTTGGACGGCCTCAGCGACCGTCTTGGTCCGGTAGTAACGCGCGTGGACGTATTTCTTGGCTGGCATCAGATTGACTTCCAGCATGGTGACAATCCCCAGCGTGCCCACTGCCCCAGGTGCCGCAGCAAACAAATCAGGCCGCTCCGTTCTACTAGCCATAACCACTTCTCCATCAGCCAGCACCATTTCCACCCTACGCACCGTATCGTCAAAGAAGCCGTGGCGAAAACTCGAGCTCTCGCCGCCCGTGCCCGCGAACCCTCCACCGACCGTGATGCCAGGAAACTCCATCACCACAGGTGGCACCAGTCCGTGGCGCAGCGTAGCTTCCACCAATGCGTCCATGGGCACGTTGGGCTCCACGAGGATTGTCCGCGCGTCTGTGTCGACAGCAAGGACATGCGAGAGCGCGGAAATGTCAACGGTCCGGAGGGAGCCCTTGGGACGCGTGCTGTTGGTGCTGCCATGGGAAATGCGGTGTGGTTCTTTGCGGTCGTAGAAGACACGGACCGACGCTGCGACCTCTTGGACTGCTGCGTGGTGTCTGTTCATGCCAGTCGATGGAGTTGTTGCAGCTGTGGATGCCATGTTGTCGACGCGAATGTGCCGATGAAACTGCGGTGTAGGCTGTTGTTGCGTACTGTCTCCGACGGCTAGTGAATCACAGCCGTAGTATTGCAGCCTTTGCAAAAGTGAAGGATTGACAGAGAGCATTGGTAATGGTTTGTGCTGCAATGATATGAACATAAAACCAGGCCCAAGAGGTAGGTATAAGATATTCGAGCCAGTAGTGCTCAAAAGTACCGGTCACGTTTGCTATTGTTCCTTTGACCAACCTTGGTATTGTCCTCTTCATGGACGGCCTCCTAGCGTTCTGGAACGTAGTCGTCATATTGGGGTCAATTCGGCGTATATCCACGCAGACAAATTGCTGAACAGTCAATAACGCCTCGAAATGCAGACAGGAACTCTTGAAACAGCTCATTATAATTTAGCAAGCCCGCCGAGTTCCAGTATTGAAGTCGAGAGAATATCAGACAGTCCTCGAGCACGGTTGGTTGACTCATCTCCATCCACACCAGACGACACCAGAGCAGAGCCTTCTCAAGGGACTCAACCTCGTCAGAGAAGCCAAAGACATCTTTGACAACCCCGCATCATGATATCAAGTCCGTCTTATCTGATTAATAATTTATGACAGAGGAAGCGTGCAGCGTTCTCCTCACTGATTGTTACCCAGATCATCAGATGGAGACACGAGGCCTGACCCTGGGAGAGCGTCTTCAATCTCGTCAGATATTATCGCAACTTCACACGCATGGCTGCGGTAGAACGAGAGAAAGACGGCTTGATCCACAACGCCAAACACTTACAGGAGAATGTGAGCATAGATCTTCATTATCCATTATTTACACACAGCAAATGGTAATGGGCAGCCCAGAGAACCGATTGGCCTCTATGATATTTCCTGATCACCAAACGCCGTCTTCTCATATATTTGTTTTGTAATTTGTGTTTGTAAACTTTGGCTCTCAATAGCCTACTTTATGAGATATGCTCGGTTCCTGGATGAGCTTATAGTAACTGGGTGTTTGTGTTAGATCTCCACCCTGCTTTTAGTGGATCCTGTCATTCCAGGTGTGCCTAATCAACAGCATGAAACCCGTCCTTGTTCCATTTCCGAATGCAACCATGGCTGATTACGCTGGCGTAGGCCTTGCAACTCTATCCAAGGGTATGGCCAGCGTTCTTTGAGCAAGACAGAATGTGAGATGCTGTACTTGTATGAGAGAGCGTACGATGTAGAGATTAATTTGGGAATTGCTTGAATAACCCAGCAACCACCAGAGTGAGGCCAGAGCTTTTCAACCCCGGATTTGCTGCATACTTACTACGAGCCGATACTGGAGCTGCTGTGGGCTGGGACTAGCCGGCTAAACTCAGGCAGCCAAGGCTGAACCCCAGAAGACTGCGACATCTCCAAAGGCACTCACTTACTTCTACAGGAGTGTCTGCAGAAGGGGCCCAGTAAGCAGCAGCTTGGCGCGCCCCTGTGCAGGGCCTGCCTTCCTGCTGCAGCTGTACATAGTATTCCTGCGTTGCTTATAGCAGGATCCCTGTCGTGTCAAGATTATGAGTTCCGCCGGGCCCTCTTCGACCTGCCGCATAATAAGAATTCCCACGGCCCCAGGACGGTCCTCCTTCGCCTTTCTTGCCTGAAACACCAAACACCCATACGCGCACACTCCCACCACCTCTCGGCGCGCTGTAAACACCCTGCCACGCTGCACACGGTTTTCTCGCGCGTGCCAGCCAACACTGTCAAGCTCAGAATCGCGTCCCCGTCCCCGGCCCCTACCACAACGTCCATCATGGCGCTGCACGCCGTGTACAAGCAGTTCTTGTCTGCGCCCAGCTCCGCCGCGTTGGCTCCAAACGCGGTCCTGCACTACATCACCACAACGACCAGCTTCTACGGTCCCACCGATATTCTCAAGCACCTCAACGCTCAGCGGAACCAGATCAAGAAGGAGAAAGACGAAATAATCACCGTCGTCGAGGGCCAGGACGCCCTCGCTGTGCAGACTGAGCTCTCACTCGAGTTTCAAGACAACGGCGGTGCTTACCTGCCCGGCCTAGACGACCAATTCCTCTACGACCGTACTGTTCACATTCCTGTTGTGAGTGCCCCGCTACTTGGCTACATCTGCCATTGTGTCCTGTCACTTGTGGTTGAGAAGCTTGCAAGAGTGACATTGTGACTGACTGTGAGTCGCTTCGGCTCCAAATTCTTAGCTACACATTGTCAAGTTTGATAGCGATGGCAGAATCACCTCCATGCAACAAAGCTGGGATCAAGGAGCGCTCCTTAAGCAGCTCGATGTGATTGGCAAGACGGGACGCAACTGGCCCATTCGCGACAGCAAAGATCAGATCAAGCTGATTACCAGCTCGGGCGAGAAATCCGCAGGCAGTGCGACACCACAGGCCGCTCAGCGATCCCGCGAGAACTCGACACACGTCATGCGCGATCCGCACGCGACTCTCCACAATTTCAGCCCACGCAGCCAAGAGCCCGCTCCTACCGTGTCTCCCTACTCGGGCTCGCGGCCCCGTCAGCGAACTTTCGAAGAAATCCTTGGAGACGAGCCGCACCCCGATTCACCGGAACATCAATCGCCTGGCAAGGCTGTCGCTCCCAAGATTGGCGCTGGAAAGAACTTCCAGCCCTCGCGGCTATTTGACAAGCCCGACGATGCGCCACCCGAGCCCGACAGCCCGCCGGACGTCAAGTCGCCTCCGCGCTACATGAAGCCGCACCCGACAAAGTACAACCATTTTGAATTTGTTGATGGCTCCGACCCTAACGACGCACCACAGCCGGGTATTGCGTTCGAATCTATCCAATCAAAGCACCGGAGCCAGTGGGATCTCGGAGACTTGGTGACACCCGAGAAGGCTAAACCAAGCAAGACCATACGCCACCGGAATACGAGCAACTGGGCGTTCGACGACGAGGACGACAGTCAGCCCCCTGTCAAGCCGATTGCTCTTGGCAGATCGCGCCCGGATGTCGGATCACAGATTGGATTCCAAGACGACGGATCGGAGCCCCCGGCACTCGGCAACATCACCAACATGAAGCAAAGAAACAAGGCCCATGCCTCCCAATTCGATACCACAGACGAACCGTCCACGCCCTCGCCGCGCGCCGGGAAACGTGCGTCGCCCGTGCCGCAAAAGGAGAATAACAAGCCATCCTTGCAGGAGTCTGCTATGGACCTGCGAGAGAATGGCCCAAACCACCGCATTAAATTGGGCGGAGATGGCATGGGCAACCCCAAGGGCGGCCGTGGATGGTCACTGGGCGACGACAGCGACTAGCAGCAGCAGCAGCAGCAGCAGCAGCAGCAGCAGCAGCCCCCCGCTTATGCCTCATACCGGAAAGCCACCGTTTAGAGGGCGGCCAATAACTTCTGGGGATTCGAATGAGATTCACGAAGCGACCAAGGGAGTCTACGGCCACACAGGGATAGAAGAGGTATTTTTCTTTAGAGAGACAGAGAGAGAAGGTGGTGTAGAAGGCGGTCGACGTTGTAATTATGCCCATTTCCTTGATCTGAAAGAGCGTGGTGTATGCGAAGGATCCGGATTACAGTGGAAAGGTATGATATCAAAATCCCCAAGCCCAATAGCTGTTTGTGTGGGAGACCTGTGGGTATGGTAGCAACGAGCGACCATTGGTACACAGCAAAGGTACTACACATACAATGAATAGGTGAAACAAGAATGTCTATCATGGCCCCTATTGTCCTCTTTCAGATTGCTGCAGACTCTACTATCGTTAGTAGAACGGGCCATGCGTGGCTCCCACGTTGCCAAGATGCAGGGTTGCTGCACGCCATGCCCTGCAGCTCTACTTGCAACGCTCCGGGACAGAATGAACAAGACAGGGCTGCAGATATGATTGGAACCTCGGGGACGCTGGCTGGCTGGCTATCTGCTGGAGGGCCACGCCATGAAGTCCAGCGCTGTTTAGGGAGCCGAGCCTTGATCAGTCCTGACTCGGTGCGGTGGCGGCATGGTTTGGGGCTTCTAATAGTAGCCCCGGTGTGTGCAGGCCCCCGAGTGAGAATATGCGAAGGGCTACTGTGGTATACTATGAACTATGTAGTACCGGTACTGTACCTCTACGTAGTGCTATGCATACGTCAATAAGTAGATGCAGAGAAAGCAGATGCCAAGCAGGCAGGTCAACTAACCGGGGAGTCCCAAGTAACTACAACCTGTGGAGAAGCAACGGCCACCTGAATATGTCACTGCAAGTACTATGTATGACTACATCTGAGCGACAGCAGGCGTACATAGTACACAGTACATAGTCCCAGGAGCAGGACCCAATAGCGATGGCTGGATAAGCTGTTTCCGGGGGGTGGTTCAATACTATGGGCAGGCGCGAACATCTTCATTTCAAGACCGTCTATTGCCTTATTTTGCCTTGGCTGCTTGGACACCCTTCGCTGCCCCGACTCTTGGAAAGCAACAGTCAGCCCGCCTGGAAACATCCGTTTCTTCTTGCTGCTTCGATGTCAATCTCCCCATTCCAAGTGCCCAACCAATCCTGTGGACTTTCGCTCCGCCAGAGTTCCCGAGCGAAACCCCCGTCAACGTCACTGCTCACAAGCATTGACCCGATAGCACAGCCCTTGTGCGCGCCCCCCAAAACTAGACTGCCTGGGTCGACCGTCTCTTCCCATCCAAAGCCGTCGATATTCGCCTTACACCTCTCCTCTACAAAACAACGACCCGTTTCAACTGTGCACTGGCATCGTGCCTCGGGAGCGGCCCGTTCCTCTGCAATACCTGCGGTGGCGATACTCAACTCCCGGCGCTGCAGCCATCGCTGCCATGGAGACTGGGTGATCGACTTGCAAGGCCCAGCTGAACCCCTGCCATCTTGACATTGCAGTACTTGTACCAGCTGCGTTTGGCACCAACACTCTGGCCTTGAGTTTGGACTCGACGATATCAACGACGGCGCCGTCATCGCTAGGGCTGTTCGACCACCGATCACACTGCTGAGTGGCACGTTCCTATCCTGCATTATGTTGCGCTATGGCCTCGGACCACTCTGATCTCGAACACAACCAAACCCTTGGCTTCAAGGACGACCTGCACTCACTGGACGCGAGCGAGGCCGACATGCTGCGCGCAAGCGAGTCCATGTACAGTCGCGCTCGCTACAGCCACAATCAGCGGAGGAGGCGGATCGTGAGCGGCAAACTACACGCCTGGGCTGACTCGTTTCGCCGCGATCCCGAGGGGCGCATGACCTCACTGAGCTCCTTCAATGCCAACAAGGAGCTAGATGGGCGTAATTACTTTGATGTTCGGGCGGCTAACTACCGCACCGCGCACCCGCTGTTGGCCAGGGAGCTTAAGGGCAGACATTTGCAAATGATAGCCATCGGGGGCTCAATTGGTCGGTTTGTTGGTTCAACCCATCGCTTACTTGGGCAATAGCTAAAATTGACGACAGGTACTGGCTTGTTCATCTCATCTGGCAATGCCCTTAACAGTGGCGGGCCGGCTACGCTGTTATTAGCGTACCTGCTTGTTGGCGCTATGCTATACTGCGTTATGCAAGCACTGGGCGAGCTGGCTGTCGTATACCCAATCGCGGGCGCATTCTCTGCATATTCTACACGCTTTCTTGATCCGGCATGGGGGTTTGCCATGGGGTGGAAGTAAGCCAAACTCTTCACATGGGGTTTTCTGGAGTTCGCTGGCGATATGCTAACTCGGCTGCGTAGTTACGCCCTTCAATGGCTCATCGTCCTGCCTCTAGAGATCATAGGCGCTTCCATTACCATATCCTACTGGGACAATTCTGTGAACAGGGCTATATTCGTCACCGTTTTCATCGCAATTATCATGACGATCAATCTGTGTGGAGTTCGGGGTTATGGCGAGGCTGAGTTCGTCTTTGCCATTGTGAAAGTAATAGCTGTGATAGGCTTCATGTACGCTCGCCCCTTCATATTTACTCAAGCCCAGGTTTCTCTGCCCGGTAGCACGAAGCTGACTAGAGACTATTTCACAGATTGCTCGGCATCGTCATCAACATTGCCGGCGGCCAACACTCTGGTTACATTGGTGGGAGGTATTGGCAAAATCCAGGCGCATTCAACAACGGCTTCAAGGGGCTGTGCAATGCGTTTGTGAGCGCTGCCTTTGCCTTTGCCGGTACGGAAATGGTGGGACTCGCTGCTGCAGAGACATCCAATCCTCGAAAGTCCCTGCCAACCGCCATCAAACAGGTCTTTTGGCGCATAAGTCTATTCTACATTGTCGCATTGACTCTGGTGGGCCTGTTGGTGCCGTACAACGATGTGCGTCTGCTCGGCTCCAAGTCTAGGAACAATTCGAGCGCAAGTCCCTTTGTGATTGCCATTGAAGATGCTGGCATCAAGGTTTTGCCCAGCATCATGAACGGTGTCATTCTCATGGCGTGTATGTCGGTCGGAAACTCGGCCGTCTTTGGCTCCAGCCGTACGCTCGCCGCGCTCGCCGATCAAGGACAGGCACCTGCCATCCTCTCCTACATTGACCGGCGCGGCCGTCCGCTTGTGGCAATCATGATTGCTGGGATGTTTGGGCTTCTAGCCTACCTTGCAGATCTGGAGGATCAAGAGGCAGTGCTCAACTGGCTGCTTTCCATCTCGGCCCTGTCCGAGATTTTCACATGGGGAAGCATTTGCCTCGCGCACATTCGATTCCGTAGAGCATGGCGCTACAAGCGCCGCTCGGTACACGACTTGGCCTTTACCGCACAGGCTGGCGTTTGGGGCTCCTGGCTCGGCCTACTACTCACCAGCCTTATCTTGGTGGCGCAGTTCTGGGTCGGTGCTTGGCCCATCGATTCGTACGAGTATAGCGCCGTGCAAAATGTGCGAAGCTTCTTCCTGACTTACACGGCTGCCCCTGTTATTCTCATCATGTACATTGGGTATAAATTATGGTTCCGCACGAGTATAGTGCGAACCGCGAATGTGGACCTTGACACGGGGAGGAGAGGCTTTAACCTGTCCGTTGTGTTGGACCAGGAGCGCGACGAGAGGAGATCCTGGCCGAAGTGGAAGAAATGGTACCGGTTTTTTTGTTGATATTCTTGTTCTATGCGCTCTTCTGGGGTTGTAGATATATATTGTACGAAACGCTTATCCGAAGCCAGGAGGCTTCCAGGACCATGAATCACAGGTTTGGCGTTGATTCGGATTTGAAGTCGTTGACCAGCCAAAGTTTGCCTTTTGTGAGCACTGCTTCGTTCGTGACTATGGTAACAGGAGGAGGCAATGATCACAGGATGACAATATCTGCCATATGAAACAGCCAGCATTTTTAAAAGGAAATGCTATACAACATTGACAAGGGATCAAGTACCCTTTTGGTCTGTGTTAGCATGACGATAAAGACTCCATTTGAATGCTTTAGCAGGTGAGAAATGGAACATCCGCAGCGGCCGCCCATATTCCTTCCAAGACCACAACAATATACACCAAAAAAATAAATAAAAAAATAGCCCGCTTACATCCCTTTACCCTCACCCAGACTACTTGTTTTTCTCTATTCGGTCTTGTCTTCATCGTGCTAATATCCTTTGTTATAATTCTTCTTCTTCTTTCTTTCTTTTTCATCACTCGCTCGCCAAAACAACCGGTTCAGTGGCCTTATACTCCTCGTGCGCCTCCTCTTCAGTGGTTTTGCCCTGCGCATCCCGCGCTTTCCGCGTCCAACCTGTCGAAAACAATGGACCCATGTCAAACCTTGGGAACGGGTGTGCCTCAGTGTTGATGACAATCTTGTCGAGCGGCAAGAGGTCTGACGGGGAAAACAAGAGGTAAAAGTACTTGAGCGTCTCGGCTAGCCAGAAGGACTCCATGTTGTCGCGCTGTACCGGTGGGATCTTGTTGGCATTGGACAGCGAGGTGAACCCACCGCCGTCCTCGACGGCCGTGTAGTTCATAAAGGACTTGAACATTTCCCAGCCCCATTCGCGGTACTTGACGTCACCCGTGATGCGCCACATGTAGAAGAGCGACTCGACGGTCTCGGGGCGTTGGAGGTTATGCTGGTCCGAAGACTTGACGATGAAATCTTTGCGCCATTCGGCGTCCGGGGACGGGTCGAACTCGGCGGGCGCCTGGTGCTTGGCGCCCTCGGGAGGCTGTGGGAAGGGGATGTTGAAAAAGGTAATCTCGGCGGCGAGCCCGGTGGCCATGTACTTGTACATGCCCCAGCAGGTCTGGGTGAGCTCGTGCGCGAGCTGCATGTCGCGCTCCTTCTGCGCGCTCCACGAGGGCAGCTTGCGGGCTTCCGCCTCGGTGAGACCGCCCGTGACGGCAAGGGCAATGGTGCCCGGCATGAAGCAGACGAGATGGTCCATCTTGGGGCTCAGCTCGCCCGAGAGGCCGTTTACTTTTTCGCCAATGATTGTGAACTGCGAGTGCTCCGTGTAGGTGACGAGGTGCTTGCGCACGCCGCGCAGCGCCTCGTCCCACATGTCGAGGTAGACGGGCTCGGCTTTGTTGGTCTGCAGGTATTGCTTGATGAGGTATTCATAGTACGAGTCGCCGCGGCTGCCGAGGCGGATGTTGGAGCCGCGGAACTTGCCATTGTGCGCGTGCACGTAGATGGGCACCAGGCCGTCTTGGGCGCCATTGTCGTCGATGACTTGCATGACCTTCTCGACCTTGTCCCAAAAGTTCTTTTCGCCAGTGAGTTTGGCGAGGTACTTGAACTCGAGCTGTAGGGTTGTCGCCTCGGCTGTGGAAGAAGCGCCACCGTCGTCGTGGGACGCGATGCCTTGGTACTTGCCTAGGTTCACGCTAGCATAGGGCACGCCGGATTCCGAGTCAAAGGCTGCGAGCAGTCGGTCAGCCAGGTCTTTGGCCTTTTCGAGGTACAGGTCTTCCCCAGCCGCCCCTGGATCGTCGTCGGTCTGGGGCGCCATGTCTGGATACGTGTTGGAAAGATAGTGTGCCGATAGTAGGCCACCCAGCATGCGGATGGTGGTTTCGAACGTGTTGACGTCCTGATCCTGATCATATGTGAGGGACTGGGAAATCCACTCGCGCGCGTGGGCGACCCGGCTTGTCAGGTTCATGATCATCATTGTGTCGAGAGCGTCTACAATGATCCATCCAAGGCCTTGCTTGGCCATGAACTTTCCTGACTTTGTGGTCGGGTGGAATACATCTTGACCTAAAAAGCACAAAAACAAAAAAAAACAAAAACAGAAGAGTTAGTCGGTGCGCTCCCATCTTTACCCTTTGGGTATGGTGTTTTTAAGGGCTGCGGAAAACATACCCCAAGCGTATCGTGCATACGCATCCCAACTCAACTCAAAGGCCTCCACCACTCGCTCCCTCCTATCCAGCCAGTTGATGTTGTCCTTGGGCATGGCCTCCTCGCCCTTGAGCCAATTGGCCGTCTTCAATGACGGCATCTTCTGATAGCCCTCATCGCCGAACATACCCAGCCAATAGGCCACTCCCAGTACTATGATCAGGAACCACGCCATGTAGCGCTTGCGCCGGTAAAACGGCCGTGATCGCGAACTCAAGGGGTATGCGTACGGCTTGTCCTTGTACATGGGCAGGGTGCCCCGATTTGGATTCAAAAAGTCGCCAACCTTGTCGAAGCCCTCGCCTAATATCCCCGCGCCTGGGCCGCCGCCGCCGCCTCCTCCTCCTCCTCCTCCTCCACGACTTGATCGCGCCGTAACGCCCGACGATGTCCACAGACGGTCTTCTATCGCTCGCTGGGGGTTTGAAAAAGAAGGCACATTTTTTGGGACCGTGAACGACATGTCCTTTTCTTGCGCGCCGCCGTCTCCGCTGCGCTCTTGCTCTTGGTTCTGTCTGGCCGGAGTGCCGAGATTGTAGTCGTCGTCCTTCTTTTCCCTGCCTCGCTCGCGCTGCTCGCGCAGATTCTGGTTCAGATCCTCGACGGCCTGCTTGCCTCGTTCAAGGGCTTCGGCGGCGGTTTCGGCAACCCGCTCGGTCACCTGGGTGGCGACGTGGGATGCGGTCGCGCGCAAAAGATGGAACTGCGTGAGGGCGTCTGCCGCACCACCACCACCTCCTCCTCCTCCAGGGACGCGATTGCTGGCGGTAGGGAAGAGTAGGTTTCTGCGCAGGTTGAAAGGGTCGCGGAGAGGGTTGTTCATGGGCGTGGCAAACGTCCACGGGTGCGCGTGCGCGTGTGCTCTCTGCTGGGGCCCCCGTTCACTCTGGCCTCATGGCAGGACCACCCAGGAAGTTGGCTGCTTGCTGTCTGTGCCTGTGTACTTGAGGACTATATGTCTCTGGCAGGACGCAAGAGTTGCGCAAGGGATACTTTGCTGGCTGGTGGAGACAAACTACTTCGGGCTCTTTGCGGGAGGAAAGTCCGCGCAAGAGATGTGAGACTCTGTCCCGGCCGTGTGCAGCCAGCCAGTGGGCCGCTGCAGACAGAGCGTGTTGCGTATGTGTAGTAGCAAAAAATGCAAGCAAGGTGAAGCAATTACTTGAAGTTGTTGTGATTCCTCGAAAACACACGTGATCAGCAAAGACGACAAGGCTGAGGACAGCAAGGCCAGAATTGTCGGGGTTACGTGCTAGATCGCCAAAATTGCAATCAGCAGATCTGAGAAGTGGTAGGTTTGACTGCTGAGGCGTCGTCGTCAGTGTACTTTTGTACCGTATAATTCATTACTTACCTGCCCTGCATGCTTCTACCATAGTACTGCTATGTATAGTACGCATACATAGCAGTGACCGAACAGCAGGGTCAAAAGGGCCAGGCTGTCCCTGGCAGAGTCCCCACCCCGCCTAAGTTGGGCTTGACGGGTTCCAGCAAGTGTTGTATGTGGGGGCCCAGCAGCAGTTACTACCTGGCAGCCTGGGTACCTAGCAGCCTGGGTACCTAGCAGCCTTGGTAGGTGTTATGTAGTACTATGTACAGCGCTGGGCCCCTACCCAGCTGCCAATTGCAATGCTGCTTGCCTATTTGGTCCTTCGCTTCCAGTATGCAATTCATTCATTCAAAGAGCATCGGAAATCAACTTGACGAGCCAACCGCCTGCGTGGATCAAAGTAGCAATGGAGGCTGCGCGGAAACACAGCAATGCATTTACGAATTATCCCTTCCTCACCGCAGATGAGTTCGCAGAAGTCTGCCACCAGCTTGACCGGCGCTACTCCCAAGCAACTCTCGGCCCGTTGCGGCGCCGGTGGAAGTTGAGAGTCTGCAGGTCGCTCGACATATCCCTTCTAACTTCACTCGAGTACATCACCTATGTTCAGATCATTCGGCCACTAGATGGAGAGCTCGACGACGGGGACCTTTCAGCCTGCCTGGACAACTTCTCTTTCGATCGAGAAGCCCCAGAGACAGCAGACACCAGTGATAGTGACATGATGGAGACGGAAACCGATCCGGTACGATTCCACCCTATATGGCCTGTGTATATGCGTTGCCTCGCCGCCTAAAAGTGCATCTTGACACTCAAACTCACATCACTCGGTATAGGCGGCCATTGTACAGACGCGGCAGCCACCAGACTTTGGATACGTAACATACGAGATCCATCTCCATCCAACGTACCAATCTCCGTGTCTCTGGTTCTCTCTCCATGGATTGCCAGTGGATGAGCCAGCATTCAACATTGACACCGTCTTTCGCCGTCTTGTGCCAGATCAGTACAAGGACGGTCTCCGCAAGGTTGGCAATATCGGCGGCATTTCAGCAGACGTAGGTGATTTTGCTCTCGCAAGGCTTCTTGTGCTGTGAAATCAAGTCAATTATGGCCCATTTTCTTCCCAGTGTCTGCATTGTGCAGGTCTAGACTAACACACCGAGGAACGCAGCATCACCCTGTTACAGGTGTTCCCAGCTTCTTTGTCCATCCATGTCTCCTTGGAGACGCCATGTCGAACTTCGACTGCTCCAAGGAAGACTATCTCATGGTATGGCTGGGCTTGGTCGGCGGGTGCGTGGGGCTGTGGGTACCCAAAGAAATGGCAATGTGAGAGGCCAATAGCGGAGAATCGTGATACCCCATGGCGTGTTTCGTTGCCGTACATGCATTCCAATATAGGCGATTCAGCGCGGTCCATCATTCGTCGTCACTGTCCTCCTCCATAGCTACATCACTGTCTTCGTCCTCATCCTCTTCTTCCTCCCGAGGCCGCTTCTGGCCTCTATTCTCCAGAGTCTCGGCGCTCGGCGGTGCAGCAGCGGGTTTGGAGGGCAGGCCGGACGGGGCCGAAGGGACTGCTGTAGTCGACGACCCAGGTACAGGCGCGTTGAAGATTTGTTGTTTGAGATCCGTCATCTCTGCGGCCTGCGACGGCGCGGTTGTGGTGGGCATCTTGAAGACGCCATCGAGTTTGGTGAGAACATTGGACCTGGACTTTGCGTACGATACTTTCTACGCCATGCATCAGCTTGCCTAGATTTCCACGAGTGTCACAAGGACTAGTGGTGAAGCTCACCATTTGTTGGCCCAGAAATTCGAGCCCATCCAGCGCTCGCATAGCCTGTGTCGCCGTTTGTATGTCGCGATAGACAATATGCGCCTGGCCTCTCATCTTTGCAGTCTTGAGTGCAACGACATCCAGGACCACACCATAGGTGGAGAAGAGCATGTAAAGTGCCGTTCGCAAGTCATCTTTCTTAACGTGGGCTGACGGTAGGCCGCGTACGTAGAGAGTCTGGTTGGGGGGAATCGATTGGGGCTTGGCCGGAATGCCGCCAGGAGGAGGCCCTTTAGGAGGAGCTGGAGGCATCTTTGCCGGATTGAAAAGGGCAAATGCTAAGAGCGAAGAAGAATAGACTCCAACAGTCAGGGCGCGTGCTTCATTCAGAGTTTTGCGGTTGTTCAGTCGATGGTAGATACAGAGGTGAGCAGGTGGTAGCTTTCTAATGCCGCGTCGCGTCAAGTCCTCCCAGCCCGGCACCTTTTTTCCAAGTGATGAAGCTGCCACTGCCGCCTTCCCCCAACTACCCCAGCCTCACCTCTATTACAGGGGTTCGCATGCTTGTAGTGGGGCTGACGTAATTGCTGTTTCCCCTGCCTCGGAGAGCTACCCCATGAACGCACCCACTGCCCATGCCCAGCACAACTTCCCCTGATGCCTATCTGAAGTCGCAACATCACCTCCTCCAGCAGCTTTCCTCTCTATGCCACGCACATAGACAATCAACAGATACGCCCCTTGCTGTGATAGTAGAGAGCTACTCCTATCACGAATTTCGCAGACCCCGATATTCAAGATGGCCGCGCCAGAAGTTCACCACCTCTTCCACAACCCTATTGCCGACCACTCGTTCTCGGCCGACCGATCCACGCTGGCAATTGCGCGAGACTCAACTGTTGAGCTATACGGCAAGGCTGGCAATGCCTTCAAGCTGCAAGATGAGCTCAAGGGACACGACAAACTCATCACCAGCATTGACATTGCACCCAACTCTGGCCGCATCGTCTCTTGTTCGCAGGGTTTGTGTCACCCAAACCCCTGCCCGTCCGACGGACTGTCTTGAGGCGACTGGCTAACACACAATGAACACAGACCGCAATGCTCTAGTTTGGGAACCCTCTCCCCAAGGATATAAGCCAACCCTTGTCCTCCTTCGAATCAACCGCGCTGCTACCTTTGTCCGCTGGTCGCCCTCCGAGACCAAGTTCGCTGTGGGATCCGGCGACCGCGTGATTGCCGTCTGCTACTTTGAAGAAGAAAACGACTGGTGGGTGTCCAAGCATCTCAAGAAGCCGATTCGCAGCACCATTACCACGGTCGCCTGGCACCCCAACTCCGTGCTCCTTGCTGCTGGCTCCACCGACGCCCATGCCCGTGTCTTCTCCAGTTTCATCAAGTCAGTCGATACTCGTCCGGAGCCTAGCCCATGGGGGGAGAGACTGCCTTTCAACACGGTCTGCGGCGAGTTCCTGAACAACTCTGCTGGTTGGGTACACTCGGTGGCCTTCTCGCCCAGTGGTGATGCCTTGGCATTTGCTTCTCACGACAGCAGCATCACTGTTGTCTACCCTAGCGCCCCGGAGCAGCCACCTAAGGCTGTGATCAGTGTCTCGACCCAGTTGCTGCCTTTCATGAGCCTTTTCTGGTCTAGCGAGACGGAGATTATCGCCGCTGGCTATGACTGCGAGGCTTTCCGCTTCCAGGGCGGCGACGCTGGCTGGCAGCTGGCTGGAACGCTGGAGGCAAAGAGTGGCGCTGGATTGGCAGGAGAGAGGGAGGAGTCTGCTTTGAACATGTTTAGGCAGATGGATCTAAAGGGCAAGGTCAAGGACGACACAAAGCTCTCCACCGTCCACCAGAACACCATTACAATGATCCGGCCGTATGAGACGTCTGGGTCGTCTGTCACCAAGTTCAGCTGTGAGTTCTCGCCCCCCCCCCCCCCAAGCACTTTTTTTTTTTTTTGGAGGGCAAGTTTCCATGCTAACCCCCGCCAAGCCACTGGAGTCGATGGAAGAGTTGTCATATGGAACATCTAACCTATCTATCATGGTCCACAATGAAAAATTATATGGCTTTTGACCTGGTTCCTTTGACTGGGGTTTCGAAACAGCCTCTCATCGTCTCACATCATTGCACCCCAGTGACATTTCCCTGGCTTCAGGTTCTCCAAAGCTATGGTTCCTTCTGCTGTTGTTTTGTCTTTGCAGTCAAGTTTGTACTTATAAGCCCTTGCTTCTCTGGTTGTTATGTTAAACAAAGTTTCCTGGCTTCCAAAAGTTCCTGGCATGTTTTTCCTTTCTCTTTTCGCTTCATCTGCAATTGAATTGTACCTTCCGACCCAAAGATGGACCGTCAGGAGCAGTCCCCTAGCGCGCGGTTTTACGCTGAGCGTAGAACTACGTCCCCAGCTGAAGTAGAACAGGTTTTGCAAAGCAAGGACATATTCCACCACGAGCCGCCTCTCGCTGACCTGTTCGGGGCATTCCGCGGCTTCGAGCCATCGAATACTACCGCCCACAATCCCCTCTACAACCCATATGGATTCCACCGGAACTCTGGAAGCCTGTTTTCGCCACGCATGCCAACCTTGTCTCGCGCTTTTTATCATCATCACAAGGACCCGAGGCAGAACCTATCCAATGGCCAATCCTATCATGATCAGACTGAAGCGCCGAATCACGTATTCTCTGAACATTGCGCAGATAGGATTAATGATGCTACCTGGCAGCGGCAAGGTCCGCCTTCCACATGGCTCCACGGGCGAGCACATGCAGCAACACGACACCCTCTCTTTCATCCTGTCTCGGTCACACAGCCCGCTATCAATAGAGGTCTTCCCCTACCAGCGCTTAGCAGCATCCCGCCACATATGAATCACTTCAACGATGTTCGCAGCTCTCGTTCTCCAACCATTTCAGAGGATCATAGAGCCGCCTTCAGCTTGCGCACCCTTCCAGATGACCTCAGGGATTGTAATGGGTCTATGTCATCTCTACGTCCTTCCGACAGCGCCAGCAACCAGTTGCCTAACCGTAGTTCAGCACAACAGCATGCTCCAATACGTGGAGGAGGATTAGAACAGGGAGAAGATGGCGGCAACGAGCTCAGGCATAGTATAGAGGACGACCATGATCATTCCATGATACTCGCTGTGCAAGGCATTTGCCTCACGGTGACGCAATGGCATCTCGAGCGACTGCGCGTGAATTGGCGTGTGAGAAATGGTGAGGAGGTCTTTTCACGCTGGCAAAATACCAATGAGCGGTTCGCTGCTGTGCAGGGTTACGGCGGCGACAGTGGCAATGGTGATGGCAGGGGCAGGATCAGGGGCAGAGATATACACAGAAAAGGCGGTCTTGAGAAGACGAGACAACGGCCGCACTACCGTGGCCGTGTTTATGCTTCTCCTTTCTCTTCTTCTGACAACAGCAGCAACAATCACCGCCGACTTGGACGAAAGCTTGCACAGAGACGGGCGTATGTACGGACGTACAGGCAGAGGGGGAGGGATTTGCGAAAGAATGGCGAAAGCAGCAGCAGCATCAAGGATGATGACAGCAGCAAAAGCCGAAACAATGGCAATATGCTCACTGAAGATGGCGACGATAATGCTTACAACGCCGACAGCGACGAGGAGGACGGATATTTCTGTCTCAAGGACCACCACAAGAAGCATAATACTCCTCGATCCCATTGTTTGTGTCCTCGTCACGAGTATCGCCCAAGAGCAGAGGTAGAGAACGCATCCAGGCAGCAGAACCCGATCCCTGCACCAACGACATCACTACTCAACAATATCAGGCACATTTGCACGCTCATCTGGCGGCGTGCCCAGCGGGACCGCGAGGATGTGCTTGATGCCGAAGCTCGCGCGTGTCGGGATATGAGTGTCTTGTTTGACTGTGGAGGTGTGATTGCTACGTATTGTACAACGGTGGCTGCTGTTGGGCAGTCTTTCGAGGAAGAAGACAACGATAGCGAGCAAGAGGACGAGAGAGGTGGTGGAGAGGGCTGTAATTACCACCACCACCACCACCACCACCACCAGCAGCAGCAGCAGCAGCAGCAGCACAAGCCAGGTTTTGATATGCATGGGGTGTTGGAGCGGGTACTAGAGGCTGGCAAGGCTATCTGTCGTGCCCTTGGGGACCGGGACGGACTACAGGAGTTGGCACAACTAGAGCAGACTGGATATCGAAGATGATAAACATGCATATGGAGGTGTTTGGATACACTGCAAGAGGACAATACAATGCTGAGAATATGTCGGGGGCACATTTTCGGAAGTGCACGAAGCGATACAAATATTTAGGGAGCATACAAGGAGCAGCAGGCGCAGTGAAATGGTTCTCAAATGGGGAGTGTCTGTACCGCCGAGAAGAAGAGACCGTCAGGGGCCATAGATGGTTCCAATGGTCTGATGGAGGGAACAGAGCCCCAAGTGAAGAGTCCCGAGGGCGAACAATACGAAGACTCTGACAGGGCCCCATCCGTCAACACTGTGAAGCTATCGCAATATACGACACAACTGCAAGTACACTCTTGCGTTGATCAAGTCCATTCAAACTCTACGTTGGAGGCTATTATACTTATGAACCAGATATTTGATTGTATTTCAACTGACTAGCTAGTCGCATACACCCTTTCCTGAAATTACGAGCTCCACACGGCTAACTAAGTTGGCTGATTACTAGCTATTCTCTCAGGTTGCACTTCCGTCCTTTCTGGGCTTCGTCTCCGTGGCACAAGTCGTCTCATTCTGTCCTTTTCCGATCTGACCATCTGACTGATTGCAAGGAACCCCTTTCTTTCCTTTTCTCTTCTTTTCTTTCCCCTCCCCCTCTCTTCTCTTCCTCTTTTCAGGGTCCTATGCATGACAGTCGGTGCTAAAATCCAGTAGCATCAACTTGGTTAGTGTGACTTGCAAATCAACCGATAGTTTTTGAGCAAAGTCTCTAGTCTCTTATTGCCCAACATCAATGTTCCCCCCGAGACTGACAATCCTTTGGCATGTGCCTCAAGGAGAAATGGCTGATCCTAATCTGGTGACAACACGACCATCTGTCTTGGCTTGCTCCTCAAGTTGGTCTTGAGAGCCATTGAATAGAAAATGGTCGCCTAGATGGATCTGGATCATCTGTGTACTCTCCCCGAACTTCCCAAGGCATTCATCTATCTTCCTGGTATAAAAGTATGTTTTGGACAGCTATGAGTTGCAATCCATTACCACTTCTCGCTTTCCCCCCGAAAGCGACCACGCAGGACAAGCCCGTCTTCGTCAGCCTCTTCTTCTTGGTCACAAAAAGAATACGACTTTCACTGTTCCATCTCTCCGTTCTCTGAGACGTTGCAATATCGCGTACTTAAGGCGGCAGCCACTTAATTATGCTTCTCCGTTCGTAAAGTGACTCGCGCTGGAAGCTAAGCCGCACGTAGCGTCGAGCGCACAGCCTCTCTTCCCCCCCCCCCCTCTCCTCTCACAACATTCGGACTGGGGAGAAGCTGTGTGTGAATGAAAGTAATTCATGCTCTCAAACCGAACCATTGAGCTAATAGCTAACATGCTTCGCAGCCTCGTACCACTAACAACGTGGACCAATCCAGTTCCCAGGCCAGGTTACGGCAAACTCTTTAGACGCGTTGGACTCTTTATCCAAGTCAGTCAACCGGATGGCTACATAGTAACCATAGTACACGTATGAAAAGACTAGACAGGTCACACGAAACCCACATACTCGTCTTGTACATAGTGTTCCAGACATCTTCCGCAGACGCTTGCTCTTATTAGGCATGCTGTAGGGTATTTTGCAGGTGGGATGTAACCCGATTCGTAATTGGGATCCTGCGCAAGTATTCCCTAGCGCTGCAATGCGACGATGCATGGAACAAGGCGTTTTGTTGCTCTCGAACGCACAATGGCAGTAAGAGCCGAGGTCGTGCTCACTCCCGCCCTTTTTTTTTTTTTTGTTCCCTCTTTCTTTCACAAAATAGGGTCTTCAACAACAAGGGATGCACGTGGAAACTAAAAAGCCACGCTAGAACAGTGCCAGCTCTTTTCTACTCCATCGACAGCCTTGCTTGGCACTGCGTAGCTCTTGGAACTTGACCGATCCGGCCTTTTTTTTGCGGCTCCGCCCGGTGGGAGTTGTGAAAATGTGGATGAGCGCTGCATGACTGATTCAGTGCGTGCATTCGATCTATTGCTATTGCTCGAGATACTGCTGCAACGTGTCTTGCGGTTAAAATGCGTTCGAAGCACCATGCCGAGATAGAATCGCTTATTAGCGTTAGTAGAGCTGCAATAGAAGAATGCTCGAGAAATGGATACCACCAGCCTTCATCGCAGCTGTCGGCTTCACAAGTAGGACTTTTGGGGGGGGGTCGTCAACACGCTGTCGGGGTGACCAGAGGCGCTGAACAAAGAAGCAAAGGCTCTGGATTGGCTGCCGTGTCCGGGTGCCTGCTCTTTTGAGCGCAACGAGGCGTCTCTTCCGTGATACATCTCGCGCACGTGTGAATAGCACTTTACATGGCCAAACTCGCAACAGCTTCGCTTGCACAGAGCAAGGAACATGGGGCTCAGCGCATCGAGATAATTTATATTGGCCACGCCGATCAGGACGGTGTTACTTGTATGTACAAATACCAGAGCACCGTGCAAGATGATGTCATGTTTGACGAGAAGCTCGATAACGCGTGGTTTGGAATAGAGTGCCCAAAGCAGCTCCCACGCGAACCATAACGTTTTGCGGCTTTCAGAGTCCCAGAGATCGATGGTCAGGGTTTCGTGCTCTTGATTGAATCAATGTACGTAAGTCAGCCTGTGGCCAACAAAAAGGTGACGCAAGAAACAGAAAGAAAAAAAATGAAAATGAAAATGAAGAAAAGAAGAAGAAAGAGAAAGCTGGATCACCACAAATTGGAAAACAAGCGAGCAAAGTCGAACCGAGGATTGACCAGGAGGGGGAGGCCAGGTGGTGCACCGTACTGTGCTGGTGAGGCAACCGACAACGAAGGCTTCACGCACTGCTTGATTGGGTAATAAAAGTCATGTTGGTGTCTGGTAAGCGAGGTGAGTCGGCTCGTCGACGGTTTCCATCGACAACCTAGCAAGATCGGCTTGGTAGACGTGATGTGAAACACGTGAAAACGTGAAGAAGGTGCAGATCGGCAGGCTGCTTCCGTTTCCAGACCTGCCAGAGTACCGTCGACAAGCAGAACCTTGGCTCTTTCTTTTTTAAAATCCATCCTTTCCGAGGGAGCCTTCCATGCGGCCCACCGCACCATGCCACCCTCCTGCCCTGCTTGCCCTGCCTGCCCGCTGCCAGCCTACCACCCACAGCGCTGGGCGGCCAGCAGCTGTTAGTTTGACGTGCGGGATAGCGCTTGTGCTGTGTTGGGATACTCCCTGGAGAGAGACCGCTTCACCCCTTTTCTGCTTTTCTCTCGATCAGATGAACGAGAGCCCCTGGAAGCAAGCCAGTCCTTGCCAGATCGGGATGGGCTTGCGTTATAGAGCACTATGAGATCTGCAATAGCATTTTCCAGAACCATTCGAACCCTTTCCCCGCAGAGGACTGCGCAAGCATCAACTGTTTTTGGTATGGGAATGGAGGCAGAATTCGTGGATGCACCAGAGGGTTCTGCTCGCTTTAGGCCCTCACTGCTGTCCTCCTGCCCCACCAATCATGGCCTCGAGCGATTGTGCGTGTCTGCATAGTACATAGTAGTATGTACGCAGAAAAAAGTAATCGTTTCGCGGGGAGGGGACTCCACCTGAACACACGGCTTTTTGCGTTTTTTTTGTATGAAGAAAAAAAGCTGAGCCGCGGCTTTTTTTATTACCTTTGTCGTTGTCCGTCCAAGGACTAACGGCTTTTGGGGGGGCATGGATTTTTGTTCGGAGCGACTTTCCATTTGTTCGGTAATCCTTACTATATACATAGTACTGAGGAGCCCATCCCTGCGAGGACGACGGACGGGTCACTACCCATAGTGCCAATGTACCAAAGCCACCAAGGCTCCCGCAGCAACGGTGGATCCTCCTCGGCTTGCCCTCCTTGGTGTCTCTTTTGGCCTTGACTAAGTACGGGCAGACGGGATACCATGTCCCTGGAATGTCTGAACCGTCACGGCAGCATTGAGCATAGTGCTTGCTGAGCACACACACACAGCCTGGACACGGATACGTGGTAACCCGCCAGTTCGCGTGCTATGTACACGCAGTTTGACAGTGTCCTTGCACGGACAAAGCTTCAGGTTCGCACCCGACATGTGGGCTGGCCTTTCCTATCACACAAAGAAGCGCTTTGTTGGGGAACGTCAGCGGCTTTTTATGTCCGAGATTCAGGACGGTGGCGTGTGTCCGTCCATAGCAGTCAAAAAAAAAAAAAAAAAAAAAAAAAAAAAAAGAATAGGGGCTCGTGCGCTAACCAAAGAGCTTGCTGTCACTTTTCGGCTGCGTGGCTGTGGTATCAATCATAGTACTCTATCAGGACGAAGCCAGTGAGGGGTCTGGGGGTTCATTCAGACATCACGGTACTATGTACATAGTACGGGAAGCCGCGTTGCGCCGTTGATCTCCTTTCCACACACTTGTATGGTGAAAAGAGGGTGTCAAGAAGGTAGATCCTCCTTCCGCCCAGGCCCATCTTTACATACATAGTAATAACAGAGAGTGCCAGTGCTCGAGTATGATGGCCAGGAGTTGGTGGCGTTGGGCGACCTGTTGAACATGGGCGACGATCAGAACGCATGAAACGGGCCAATGGGGTCTGCTGCCTTCGTTTCCTGTGAGCCGCGCTAGGCTGAGCGAACTGAGGATCCTGTGCCTCCCAGGATCCCAGGCGCCAGGTGCCAGGTGCCAGGCCACCCTCTCCTCTAGATCTTTGAAAGCAGAGCGATTGTGGCGATCTGGGATGAGGGTCGGGCTCCAAAAAAAAAAAAAAAAAAAAAAAAAAAAAAAAAAAAAAAAAAAAAGAGGGCGAGGCAAACCCAACATGAAAAGTGTA
This sequence comes from Coniella vitis, assembly GCA_011317545.1. Lineage (NCBI taxonomy): Eukaryota > Fungi > Ascomycota > Sordariomycetes > Diaporthales > Schizoparmaceae > Coniella > Coniella vitis. The sequence goes on from WUJK01000003.1 coordinate 2,108,184, forward strand.
TGTCAAAATGTATACAAACAAGGCTGTATGGAACAGAGCTCTCACCAGTCCCATTGCCTTATTTATAGGCGGCTTCTACATAGTATATGCGGACTGGCAATCAACTAATCAGCCTGGCTGAATAACGACAACAATGCATAACCCAGCCTTGCACGCACTATGTACATGCTATGCTATGCTCGGCTAGGCTATGCTAGGCTATGCTATGCCATGCTATGTAGTACTATGATGCCTTCGTCCGGCTTGACCGAGGGCGCGCATTGCCTGGAGCCTTGGAAACGTCACACCCGGGAACATTGTCTCCGGACATATTCACTGGAGCAACTGCAACACGAGAGCAAGCAAAAGACAATTGTAGCAAGATCCTGCTGGCAGTACACACATGGTATGGTACTTTTGGTGCTTTCTACCCCAAACGCCGTCCACGCTTCCGTTACAGAGAGTTGAGAGCAGTGAGTGCTGTTGCTGTTTCGGCCCCGTGGTGACCCGTACGTGACTCGCCACGGAAGACGGCACCCAAAAAAAGAAGTGCATGCACACCCACCCGGCAGCAGGACAGGGCCAATGCAGCTATTATTTTCCCGTGGGTTGCGACTGGCTGCTGTATACTCTGTGCTGCTTTGCTCTGCCGCTGTTGCGGAATGTCGTTTGGATTTCAGACGCCATCTTGGATTGATAGAGTTCGAGACCAACGAGCCATTGATGTACTGCTCTGCAAGTACTTATGTAGTCGCACGCTTACATAGGACACGGCACACACTGGGCAGAGGAGAAGGGAGATACGATGTCCTTTCCTCTTGCTGAACATGGCACGCTCTCAACCGCCCCCCCCCCCCAGTATCATGGTCATGATGATCTTTATATGCACCCTACCTCGCGCCTTTCCTGTCGTGTTTCTGGGGGGCGGTTGGGACATATCTTTCTGGAGAATGACAACAAAGCCACGTACGACATTGGCTAGTGCACAAGTGCTGAGAAATATCACTGGACGCCAGGCCAAGGATGGGGGTCTTTCCCTAGCACCCGCGTCGCTTTCCCTCATCGCAGCAGCCCCCTCCAAAATCGTCGCTGCCCAAGTCATCACGTTGCAAAAAGTATCGACAGGTTGCTTCAGTGTCTCTGCTGCAGAACGCCTTGTTGCCTGAAGGGCATCACCACGTCACAGGACTATGAGCAAAGAGGAGTGTTAGTGCACATAGTACTCTTAGGGAGCAGTAAAAGAACCACGGATACGGTGGTGTGCAGGGACGCTGTAGACCTGATTGTCCCCCACCCACGCAACCAGCAATGCGGGGGCGTCGTCCTTCGCTTGTCAAGACTTCCCTTTGGCTTCAAGTCGAGGCAGAGAGGCGATTCGCGGTCCGCCTGTAGGATTCAACCACCCAGGGTCTTTCCTGTGTACCAGCATATCTCACTAGAGAGACACATACCATGGTGCAGCATGTATACTACGTACAGACACCATCACTCCTCTCTTATAATACGTAGAACAAAGTAAGTAGTTTTCGCACTTTTGCACATTCAATGACAGACGCAAAAGGAAAAGGAAAAAAGCACTCTGATCACCCAGAAGGTCAGGTCCGGTTGGTGGGCCCTCGTGCTAAGGCCGCCGCCAAGCAAGAACGAAGAGAGGCGGGCAGGCGACCAGGCGGGCACCGGCCCAACTGGATACCATAATAGTACATAGTACATGGCACCCCCCGTTCCAACTGCTGGCCGCCTACTGAGCTCGGCCGTATCCAGTGGGATCCGAGCCCGAAGAACAGGGGGAGCCGCTGATCAGATACGACCCCCCCATGATCACCTGGACCCCCCACCCAGCACTCGTGGCCAAAGCCAAACGCCCTGTTCCACTCGTCTGGCAAGCACACCCCAGCCAGCCCTTGGCCCACCCAGCGAACCCCATCCCCTCGCCCACCGTCCAGCCGTTGTCGTCTTTGGCGCCACTCTTTTTCGACCATCCCGTCGACTTGTGTGAACTGAGGCCCAGTCCCCTCCAAAACCCATCAGTCGACTGACCACAGCACGAACGGAAACCGTGCTTCGAGCAACTCGGCTGCTTCACGACCACGTCTGCGAGATCCTGCTGCACATCGCCGTTTTCTTGGACACAAGCCGCCAGAGACGACAAGCATAGCAGTAAGTGTACCCCCCTCGCGTGTCTTGCTCCGCCTTGCCTTGCCTCGCCTCCGCGGGCTTGCCTGGGTTCCGACTCTGGGCTTTTCCGCGTCCATCCATCCCTTCCTCTCCTGTGAATTTTGCGCTATCTCGGCGGCTACTCCTGCTCCACTTTCTGTCGTTGCCGCCATCTTTTTGTGTCTTCTTTCGCTCCCCTTGGGAGCCCATTCCGTCGCCTTGTTGGTTGGGTTCTTGACCGTCACTCATTGACCACCACGCGGTTTTTTTCTTTTTTCCTTTTTTTTTTTCCTTTTGCAGGACCCTACCCCGTTGCTACCCATGAAGTCGTCCCCAAGAACCTAATACACGTTCGCCAATCTTGATACGATCCTTATAGTCATTCCTTCAAGCCAAGCAGTGATCCGACCTCGCATTACTCTCCCAACGACCTTCTGATGGCCGAACAGTCGGCCTTGGTAGCCGCGGCTACCATTGTCAAAAGCTTTGCTGCGGACGCGAGCGCTACAGGGCCGACCTTTCGCACCAGCAGCTATGACAAGCCCATTCGCCTGCCGGGCCCCGAGACGTCAGAGAAGCTCTCTCTAGAGCGGGAACTTATTGCTCTCGCGCTGAGGATACACCACCTTGAGACGAAAGCACTTGCGCCCGGTACCACCACCTTTCCCGACACACCGAACGAGACCACTGATTCGGTATTTGGTGACGAAGCTACCTCATCGTCGCCTTTAGGAGTGAGCCGTGATGGTACCAAGCCACGACCCATCAGCGTCAGCCGCAATGGCAGCACTCTCGACCACCAAATCGTCAAGCCCGGCGTGCCGATTTCCGATGAGGCACTTGAGGGCCTCCGGGAACACGTTGATGATCAGAGCAAGCTGCTGGACAGCCAGCGACAAGAGCTCCTGGGCGTCAAGGCGCAACTCCTCGAGCAGGAGCAGCTCCAGGAGAAAGCGCTGGCAATAATGGAACAGGAGCGTGTTGCGACCCTCGAAAGAGAGCTCTGGAAACACCAAAAGGCCAACGAAGCATTCCAAAAAGCACTGCGAGAAATTGGCGACATCTTGACTGCTGTGGCTCGCGGAGACCTCTCCAAGAGAGTGCGGCTGAACAACGTGGAAATGGACCCTGAAATCACGACATTCAAACGTACTATCAACACCATGATGGATCAGTTGGGCGACTTTTCTTCTGAGGTGTCTCGGGTAGCAAGAGAAGTCGGCACAGAAGGTATTCTTGGCGGCCAGGCACAAATCGAAGGGGTAGACGGTATATGGAAGGAATTGACGGACAACGGTTGGTGTTGCTCGACCCTTGTTCTCCACCTTGAGGCCCATTACTGACTGTAATACTTGCCTGCAGTCAACATCATGGCACAAAATCTCACAGATCAAGGTATGTCTCCAGGTCAATGAAAGGGACGGCAGGACGAACGGGCCATGGCTAATTGGTGACAATAGTGAGAGAAATCGCAACCGTCACCACTAGTGTCGCGCATGGCGACCTCACCAAGAAGATTGAACGACCGGCAAGAGGTGAAATATTCCAGCTCCAACAAACTATCAATACCATGGTGGACCAATTGCGCACCTTCGCTTCAGAAGTTACCCGGGTCGCCAAGGACGTCGGCACAGAGGGCAAACTTGGCGGTCAGGCCGATGTAAACGGGGTCAAGGGCATGTGGAATGATCTAACCGTCAACGTCAACGCCATGGCCGACAACCTCACAACTCAAGTGCGCGACATCATCAAGGTCACGACCGCCATTGCCAAGGGAGACCTCACGCAAAAGATTGAGGCCCAGTGCAAGGGAGAGATTTTTGAGCTCAAGAACACAATCAACTCCATGGTGGAGCAACTACAGCAGTTCGCCCGCGAAGTCACCAAGATTGCCAAGGAAGTCGGCACCGAGGGACGCCTCGGAGGCCAAGCAACAGTCCACGATGTGGAAGGCACGTGGAAAGACCTCACGCAAAATGTCAACGGTATGGCCATGAACCTCACAACTCAGGTGAGGGAAATCGCGAATGTCACGACAGCCGTCGCCCGTGGTGATCTCAGCAAGAGAATTGGCGTCGAGGCACAGGGTGAAATTCTGGACCTTAAGAACACGATCAACACCATGGTGGATCGTCTGTCGACCTTCGCATTCGAGGTATCCAAGGTTGCAAGAGAAGTCGGAACCGACGGTACTCTGGGTGGACAAGCCCAAGTCGAAAACCTGGAAGGCAAATGGAAAGACCTCACCGAAAATGTCAACGTCATGGCTCTGAACTTGACGATTCAAGTAAGTGACCCCTGTAGTGAGACGAACAAGGCATGCTCTCTGCAATGATCGGAGAGACACCAATTAACACAATGCAGGTGCGTGGTATTTCGAGCGTTACACAGGCCATTGCCAATGGAGATATGAGCCGCAAGATCGATGTTGAGGCTAGTGGGGAGATCCTCATACTCAAGGACACTATCAACGACATGGTGGACAGACTGAACAGCTTCTGTGACCAAGTGCAAAGAGTAGCAAGAGATGTCGGAATCGAAGGTATCCTTGGGGGACAAGCAGATGTTGAAGGTCTCAAGGGCCGGTGGAAGGAAATCACCACAGACGTCAACACCATGGCCAACAACTTGGTAAGCCACTTTTTCTACGCTCCGTGTCTCTCACCTGCGTTCCAGCAGGCAATCAAGCCTTTGGTTTTACTTCATCTACTAATAATCTCACAGACTGCCCAAGTTCGCGCGTTCGGTGACATTACGAACGCTGCTACGGACGGCAACTTCACCAAGATTGTCGAAGTCGAAGCGTCCGGCGAGATGGATCAGCTCAAGAGGAAGATCAATCAGATGGTCTTCAACCTTAGAGACAGTATCCAAAGAAACACCCAAGCCAGAGAAGCTGCCGAGCTTGCTAACAAGACCAAGTCTGAATTCCTGGCCAACATGTCCCACGAAATTCGCACGCCCATGAACGGTATCATCGGCATGACGCAACTTACCCTTGACACCGATCTCACACAATACCAGCGTGAGATGCTGAACATTGTCAACAGTCTGGCCAACAGCTTACTCATCATCATCGATGACATCCTCGATTTGTCCAAAATTGAGGCTAGGAGAATGGTCATCGAAGAGATCCCTTACACTCTCAGAGGCACCGTCTTCAACGCCCTCAAAACCTTGGCAGTCAAGGCAACTGAGAAGAACCTCGAATTGACATATCAGGTCGACAGCACTGTCCCTGATCACGTTGTTGGTGACTCGTTCAGATTGCGGCAGATCATTCTCAACCTGGTTGGAAACGCCATCAAGTTCACCGAGCATGGCAAGGTCAGCCTGCAGATCAAGAAGTCCGAACTTCGTGTCAAGAGGGACGAGTATGCTATTGAGTTTGTCGTCAGTGACACCGGTATTGGTATTCCAGAGGACAAGCTTGACCTCATTTTCGACACATTCCAGCAAGCCGATGGTTCCATGACGCGCAAATTTGGTGGTACTGGTCTCGGTCTCTCCATTTCCAAGAGACTCGTCAATCTGATGGGCGGTGACATCCGCGTAGAGAGTTCACTGGGCAGTGGAAGTGCATTCTTTTTCACGTGTGTCGTCCGATCAGCCGACGATGACATCTCGCAAATTGCCAAGTCTCTGCATCCCTACAAGGGCCACCAAGTCCTGTTCATCGACAAGGGCAACACCGGTACTGGCTCCTCCATCACCACAATGCTTCAAGGTCTGAACTTGTTGCCCTTTGTGGTCAGCTCTGAGCGCGACCCCACACTCACTGAGCAGCGCGAGAAGGGCAAGTGTCCCTATGATGTGATCATTGTCGACGATCTCGACACGGCTCGTCGGTTGCGATCCATTGACGACTTCAAGTACCTTCCGATTGTGCTGCTGGCCCCCGTCGTGCATGTGAATCTCAAGTCGTGTCTTGATTTGGGCATCACATCGTACATGACAACTCCATGCAAGCTGATAGATCTTGGCAATGGAATGATCCCGGCTCTTGAGAATAGGGCTGCGCCATCTCTTACTGACAACACCAAATCTTTCGATATTCTGTTGGCAGAGGATAACGCCGTCAACCAGAAGCTGGCAGTCAAGATCTTGCAGAAGTACCACCACGTGGTGACCGTCGTCTCCAACGGTCTTGAGGCAGTGGAGATGGTCAAGAATAAGAAGTTTGATGTCATCCTGATGGATGTACAGATGCCAGTCATGGTAAGTTCATTTTCCACATTTGGTCACACACTTTCGCCCCTATCACATGATACTAATCTCTCCAATAGGGTGGTTTCGAAGCCACAAGCAAGATCCGAGAATATGAGCGTAGCCTCGACACACAGAGAACGCCAATCATTGCTCTTACGGCCCATGCTATGATGGGCGATCGCGAACGATGCATGCAAGCTCAGATGGATGAGTACTTGTCGAAGCCTCTTCAGCAGAATCACCTCATCCAAACCATTCTCAAATGCGCGACCTTGGGCAGCGCAATGTCGACAACAGCAAACCGTGATCGTGATATTTCCCGGCAGGTCGATGCGAAAGCTGTGGGCCAGCGCATCACAACGGATCACAGCCAATTTTTGCGGCCAACCAGACCAAGTATGCAAATGCATGGCTCGGATATTGTGAAAAGCAGCGTAGAAAGTCCTGCTTTGGCCTCAGCTGATCAGGAGGACCCATTGTCAAGGGCACGTACCTCAAGTAGCCTCTCTGCTCCTCCTACTGGGCAAAAGCGGAAGCGTTAGCTAACATTTTTGTTTTGCTGTCAGCAGCTCATTTTCCGAGCCAACAGCCAGTAGCGTAGCACTGTCACAGATTGTTTTGACATGACATTTGTTCTGTTTACGCGAGATACTCTACACCCACTCTACACTACACTGTCCTACGCATCCGTCTTGCAACTTGATTTTGGTCAGGAAGCGCAGTTTCGCAGACTTGTCTTTTGATTTGTGTGGATGAAGACGGCGGGGAAAAAAAAACAACAGCAACAACCAAGGTGAAAAGAAAGAGAAGAGAAAGAGAAAGAGAGGGGAGAGAGCGAGAGAGCGAGCACAACAGGTTGGGTCGTCCTGCCAGCAGCTATGATACCACGGAGGTTCTCGCCGAGATTCTTCACGCACCAACGCACGCCATGTCGGTTTCAGGGGTCTGTCTCGAACTTTTTTTTTTTGTTGTCAATTTTTTCATTATATCTCCGATATGGGCATCTTCATCGTGGCGTTTCAGTCTTGGTTTTCTTGTTTCTTATTTCTTTAAGGAGGGGGAGAAATCGTTGCATACTATCGTACTGGCTTCTTGTTATAGGAACAATTTGGACCACCACGACTGCCTACAAGAAGCAGGTTTTGGTAGGAAAAGGGTTGTTTACATGCTTCGCTTCACATTCATTGTTTCACTCAAACAAAGAATCATAAGTAACACTTATATATATCAGGAACTAAGAGGAAGGTTTTGTTGTTTTTTTATTTTTATTTTTATTATTTTTTCCTGGGCTAGCAGCAATCTAACCCAATGAAACCATTTGGTATTGGCTTCAGTTCTATCGTGTGTGTGTGTGTCTGTGTGTGCGTGTGTGCATGTGATGGACTCAAAAAGTGAAGAATATTTGTCTGTTCTACCACTTTTAGGTAGTATGTATTGCCTATGATCATCATACTCATCCTTGCAACATAGGCGGTAGCTACTATGGTCCATTTTTATGCTGCCTGACCTCCAAACCTTGAAATGAGAATACTGCCCATTAGAAGTCATTTGGTGACCTGGATAGGATCATATGCAGAAAGGCCAAGAAGAAGACTTTTTGGAAGTCTCTTACAGTCCCTGCCAAATTGAGCAAATGTCGTTCGTATGCAAGTGATAATGTAGGGCCAAATAGTGCAAGAACATTTTCTCAGATGTAGCATGTGTGCACTATTTTCATTCTTTAAAGGACTTGGCTGACCTCCCGAAAAGAATTTCAAGCTTGAGTTTATCGGTCACCCAAGGATGCTGGAATACTATTGAGGACACTGTGTTATCGAAGGTCACAATAATCGAAAAATTTCCAGAAAAGACCGACCATATCAGATGCAAAATTAACGGAGAGAAGTGACTGCTGTACCTTCCCCGTGACAATTAGACATCAACTTACAAACCCCTGTCACTGGCTTGGGGCCCCTGAATTTCAGTGCTTTGACCCTGCTGCCACTCTCCCTGCCTGAAGCTGAACCTCGCCAATTGTCCCACCAACCCCTCCAAGAGCCTGAGCTTCGGTGACCTCGACATTCTTCAACCTTTGGCAAGAACCCAATTCGCCAAGGTGAACATCACTACTGCCACCTCGACTTCTTCTTTTCGATTTTTGCCCTTTTACTTTTCAATCAGAAACAGCCCGACGAAATGGCTGCCACATACCCTCCTCTGGGCGAGCGTCCCATCAAGAACACCATCTGCCTCTTTGATGTGGATGGCACTCTGACTCCTGCCCGCCTGGTACGTCTCCTCTTCCACTACCTCTTCTCCTGGCCTCGAGACAAGTTCAAACAAGAATCACACCCGTGAAAAGGACCAAGGCTGACCTGAGAACATGGCTAGAGTGTTTCCCCCGAGATGCTGGACCTGCTTGCCCGTCTGCGCCAAAAGGTTGCCATTGGTTTTGTCGGTGGAAGTGACCTTGTCAAGCAGCAAGAACAGCTGGGCACATCAGAAATTGATGTCAAGACGCTGTTTGACTTTTGCTTTGCTGAGAATGGTCTGACAGCCTACAGTATGTTACGTTGGTCAAGAATTCCCCATCATATTGAAGGCTTTGGGAAAACTGTCATATATGGCTCATCAGCGCTTTTGGTGGTCTTTCATAATTTGTGCTCTTATTCTCAGGCCAAGGGCCACCTTGCAAACCACAGAACCCACTTCTCCTTCCACATAAAAGTCCCCGGCTCGTTCACACTCGCTGTCAAATCACACAAACTCACAAGAAGCCCAAACAGAAAACGGCGAGGCACTCCCCTCCAACAGTTTTATCAAGTGGATTGGCGAGGACCAGTACAAGGAACTCGTCAACTTTTGCCTGCACTACATTGCCGACCTCGACATCCCCGTCAAGCGCGGCACCTTTATCGAGTTCCGCAACGGCATGATCAACGTGAGCCCCGTGGGTCGCAACGCCTCGACGCAGGAGCGCAACGACTACGAGGCCTATGACAAGGTGCACAAGGTGCGCGAGCAGTTTGTCGCCAAGCTGCGTGAGCGCTTTGGTCACCTCGGCTTGACATTTTCCATTGGCGGCCAGATCTCGTTTGACGTCTTCCCCACGGGCTGGGACAAGACCTACTGCCTGCGCCACCTTGAAAACGAGGCCAAGAAAGCTGGCGGTGTTGCCTACACGACGGTCCACTTTTTTGGCGACAAGACGTTCCAGGGCGGCAATGACTACGAAATTTACAGTGACCCGCGCACCGAGGGCCACACTGTTGTTGGGCCCCAGGATACCATGGAGCAGCTCAAGAAGTTGTTTGACCTGTAAACAGACGCGACAGGATGGATGACTGCGCCGTCTTCATCGTACGGGACACCGAGATACCACAAAAATCCAAAAAAGATTTCTAGCCTGAATTGACCCGAGCAAGTCCATCCATCATGGTCTTCCAAGCAACAAGCAATCAATGAATAAATGGTCGCTCAAGAATGATACGTGATTACATGTGGCTCGTTGGGCCAGTAAAGCCACTGTCAAGGCGTAAAGGAGATGCAACTCATGTGCGTTCCTCGACCTTGTGTATTTGAACCACCATTTCCAAGTTTCTTGTATTTCCGTTTCGGAACCGGGTATCAGTTATATATGTATACCGCCCAGTCCCTTCTGGTCTATACCCTTCTGCTTTTACAGCGTGCTACTTCTTTTTATTTTATATTTTCCCCTGTCCCACTGCCTGGCTTAGTTCCAGCGGGGTGCCTCCGCGCCTCAATTCAATCTAACCCACACGGGAATTGTGAATATCCAACACCAGAATATCCGTCGCGCCGACCTTGACCAGCTCGTCCATGGCCGGGGCAATGCGCTTCTTCTCCACCATGGAACTTACTGCCACCCATCCCTCCTCGTCGAGCTGCGTCACGGTTGCGGCGCGCTTGCCGGGCGTGATGGAGGTGGCGTCGTGGAGACGGCTGCGGGGCACGTTGTACTGGCAGAGGACGTATTTCTGCGCAGTGATTACACCGCGGATGCGCGATGCAATCAGGTCGACCATGTCCGGGTGGGCGGGCGCTTTGGACTTGATGAGGATGGACGAGGTCTCGACGACAGTGTCTATTGCCTTGAGGCCGGCGGCGCGCATGGTTTCGCCGGATTCTAGTGCGGTTTTGGATTTCATCGATCAGTACCATGCAGTTGCACACCGGGGCAGAAAAGACCTCAAAGATCGCGAAATCATAAACGAAGAAGAACGCAAAAGAAAAAACTGTAAAGTACAGCAGCAGGAAAGGTTTTCTTCTTCTTCTTCTTTTTTTTTTCCTCTTTCTTTTTCAACTTACCAACAAGGTCAACAATACCATCCGCAACACCCAGCGCACATGCAGCCTCCACACTCCCGCTCAGCTCAATAATCTTGGTCTTGAGCTTGCGCGGGGTCGCAGGAGTCGCATCACCGCCAGCCTGCTCCGCCTCCAGCCTGGCAAAGTACTGTTCGGCGAGGTGGACAAAGCTGGTGCCGATATTCTTGCCAATGAGGTCTGCGCCCTGCGTGTAGACGCCATTCACGGGAACCTGGACCTGCAGCTTGCAGGCGCCAAAGCCAAGATCGAGGACCGTCTCGCAGCCGCGGGGCTTGCCGTCAACCGGTGTGACATCGCCCGACAGGGAGTTGGACCGCGCGCGGATCTGGGAGCGCACGCCGGCCTCGTACTCTTGGACTTGGTCGTAGCCTGTGATGCCCAGATCGACCTGGCCTTCGCCCACAAAGGTGGGGATGTCGGCGGCGGGCAGGAAGACGAGGGCGATGGGGAGGTTCTTGACGAGGGCGATGTCCAGGCGGTTCTCGCGGCGGAATTGTATGTCGGCGCCCTCGAGGAGGTTGAGTGTAGCTTGTTGCAGGCGGCCCTCTGCAAGGAGAGGTCAGTGTCTTCTTCTTTTCTTGCTTTGTCATGTTCTGGTCCTGGGTTCCGCTGGACTTTTGTCTGCTCTTGAGCGCGTATTGCGACGGCGTCAAAGAGGAGGAGGAAGGAGGAAAAGGACGTGAGGGTCGGGGCGCGAGAGCTTACTCTTGGGCACGGCGAAGAGTAGCCGGCCTTCTAGGCTGTTGCGCAAGCGTTAGCTGGTCCATCGTGATGCGCGCACGCGGTGCGGAGGGAGAGGAAGAATAGTCCGAGAAGGGGGCGGCGAGACGACGTCAGCAACTTACTGGTTGACCAAATCCATGGCGCAGGAATATCTGTTGACTGACTGGGTGGAATAAATGTCTGGGGCGACGACAACAACGTTTCGTAGGATTGTGCTGAATGTTACTGTGGGAGAGGGACGTGTCCGGGCTCAATTAGGCGAGCTCGGCAGGGAAAATGGGGAGCCAGCGATATTGCGAAAGACGGTCAATGAGTCAATGTGCGGCGTCGTCAGGCCCAGCCAAGGCCCATCAGGAAGTTCTGGCAATTCTTCCCGGCCAAGGTTTTGGCTTTCTTTTTACGGCATACATGGATGGAGGGGCATTTTAGCTCGGTTGACGTGGGGCATCAGTTGCGGGACTTTGACGCCCGACTTGCCGGCCGATTGGTCAGTCACTGCTTTGCACTTTGGTTTACATAAGCGGGCCTCTGCAGGGAGACATTCTACACACTATACTAGTAAATAGTATGAGTGTGCAAGCATTCGTGATCTTCACTCTCTTATGACTCAAAAAGACAGATTGGAACGCAACTGAAGCGCCCCTTGTCTTTTATCTTGGTGGTATAGTATGCTTGCGACCCAAAAGAGAAATGCGCACTACTATGTACATAGTAGGAGAATCGAGTTTTTGGACTCCTGCGGCAGGCACTTTCCTGTGATGGAGGCTCGGCCAGGTATCCCAGATCTGCAGCACTTGAGTGCCGCTAGACTGCATCAAGTTTAGCCAGGTACACCCGTCCTGTACATAGTACTACTATTCATAGTATTCATAGTACCGTCAACCATGCGGGCTGTACCCTTCTAGGATGCAGATGGATGGTTAGGACTATGTAGATGGGAGAGACTTGAAGGGTACATAGGTACATTGGCTTTAGAAATGCCATGGCCCTCGTACGGCGTGCGATATAACAAACCCTATAGCGCTGGGTACGTCTGTGCAAGTCAATAATACACAGGCTTGTGCTGCTAACAGTCCATCCATCCATGGCCTTCCTGGCGTGTCAGCTACGGGCTGGTCGACAAGATTCGAGTTTTGCCTGATTACAGTGTCTTTGGCCAAGCTTTTGGCTGGTATCAGCCATGATTCAGTCACACACCAAAAATCGAGAACAGAGGCGCCATGTCAGTGGGTGGTAATCAAGCCAGGATGGTTGATATCTAGAGGTCAATATCAACGCATGTTGCGTCATATCGTCGTGGTCTCGAGTAGTCATCACAGTGGGGGGTCAGGGAGATACTTAAGTATAGATAAATCATCAAGTCACAGACTTTGTTGGAATACTATCTGCAAGACACTCTTCCTTGGCCAGCAATTTGGTTCTGCAATAAGATAGATTTCGAAGTACGGTCTCGTATCCCTACGAGCCTTGACGGCAAGATGTCCGTCTCTGGAGACAGGCTTTGGGGACGGCTGTGTCCTTGTCAGAGGCATCTAGTACTGTTAGGCATATATTGACCTCCATCCTTGATCTGCTTCTACGCAACATTATGAGGATTCTCAGGTCTCCGCACTTTCCGTGAAGTAGGCTGATAATTCTTCCGGAGACACGCCTGGCTCAACATTGTACTCGTGCTGTTATTACAACAGGAAAGCACCACCTGCGATGGCTGGCTTCGTTTTAGTTCCCGGCAGCAGCGCTACGTAAGAAGCGGGACAAGCACTCTAGACCACACGGACCAGCCCGGACCCCTGGAAATAGTGGGTTCTGGGCTTCTAGCGCAGGCTCAGTAGGGTACGATGTCTGGATGTGTGCTTGTAGCTGCGTGAGACAGGGCTGACAGCTCGCTTAATATAGGGCATGTAGGGGACCCTTGGCCTGCCCTATGTACCATAGTATGGGGGTCCTACTTGGGGTGCACGTCAACACGACAACGTCTCCCTGAGCCTCCATCGTGGAGATTGCCCATTGCGTCCACACTCATTCTTGCCACGTCCGCGCCATTCTTGACTCTTTTTCACGTCCAAGGTCCTTGCCTGTAAGACAGTCTGCATCCTCAGACGCGCTACCGAATACACTCTTTCTGCCTCCCTTGCTTCGAAGGGAAAACGCATCGAGAAACCACACTATGTAAGTCACCGGCCCCCGGCGGCGATGCTATCGTCCCTGCAGCCCACCCCTGATTTCCCCATCGACGTCGCGGTGCTCGGCAGCAATCGCCTGTTTTGAATTTTTGATGCCACAAAAGGAGTGGGGAGTAGAGCAGGAGTGCTCATCTTTCCAAATGCCCGGGCTCGAGAATTACGCCCCGTGCTGGGCGCCCCTTGCTTCGATGGCCACGCCCATTGACCGTGCTGCCGCTCCTCTAGATACGTCCTGCACCTCTACCAAGACCTTCCCCCGCCAGGCCAGACCGACAGTCGGCATCCCAGGCAGCCCAGCTGCGGTGCGATCCCCGCTCGAACGAAGCGACCTCTACGAGCCCTGCAGCAAGCAGTGGGATCGCAGCTACGACAGCGCAAGCACCTGGACCGACGGCTCGGCCGACGACGCTACCACCTGCTGCTTCACTGAAGACGACGAGAGCGACGGAGATAACTGCGACCAGTGCGATTCCGAGGGCGTTGTACGCTTTGATGAGCCAGTCCTTCGCGAAATGATATCTTCTTGGTCGGGGCAGCCCGCCATCAAGGGCCGCTCTGAATGTGAGCAATGCTCCTGGCTTCAAGGCTGGGTTGGCCTGATGCTCCACATTGACAAAGAAATCCGAGAGAGGCTAATCAAGGAATTGCTACACTATAGGGATGCGCATGATGCTCCTATGTGCCGTCCACTTCGGTATCACCTTTACCTGGGGCGTCGAAATGACCTACTGTACTCCCTACCTCCTCAATCTAGGTCTGACGAAAAGCCAGACATCATTGGTCTGGATCGCCGGCCCTTTGTCCGGACTCATCACACAGCCCATAGTAGGGGCGCTAGCTGACTCCACGCGGTCGAGATGGGGCCGCAGGAGGCCGTACATTGTCGTGGGGTCCATCATTGTCGCCGGAGGACTCATTACGCTTGGCTGGACCAGGCAAATCATCTCGTTGTTTATGCCGGCAGGTTCGGATTCTGCAAAGCTTCTTACCATTGCACTGGCAGTCCTGGCCCTCTATGTGACCGACTTTGCTATCAATGCAGGTGAGTGAGCGGTTCTTGCATCTGTTCTGGATTGGCGTCGTCTTTTGTCCCCTAGATCCTGCCAACAATCTTACAGCTGCCTATACTTCGCGCTAACCACGGCCACAGTCATGTCATGTTCCCGAAGTCTCCTGGTAGACACTTTACCCATTTCAAAACAACAGACTGGCGCAGCCTGGGCGGGCAGAATGGGTTCGCTCGGTCATATCATCGGCTACGGCATGGGCGCGATCGATCTTCCGGGCACGTTTGGCACGTGGTTCGGCGCCACACAATTTCAACAGCTTACTCTCATTGCTGCGCTGGGAATTCTCGGGACCTCTTTTACTACATGCTGGGCTGTGACAGAACGCGTGCTCATCAGCCCACGGCGCGACCCACGCGACCGCGATGGCAGCAATACTACGAGTAGCCTCAAAGTCTTCCGCCAGATCTGGTCCACCTTTCTCGATCTACCACCTCGTATCCAAGGTATTTGCTGGGCCGTCTTCTGGGGTTGGATCGGTTGGTTCCCTTTCAATGTCTACGGCAGTACCTGGGTCGGCGAGACGTATTTTCGCTACGACGTACCAGCCATGGGCGAAGGAGCGAAAACGTCGACGGATGCGCTAGGTGATATGGGCCGTATTGGTAGCTACACGCTGACGATTTACTCCTTCATGACCTTTACGGGCGCCTGGCTTCTACCGCTGTTTGTGCGAGCCCCAGAGGACGAGGCATACACGGCACGGCCGCCGCGGAGGATTGCACGGGCGGCTGAGCGCTTCAGCAAGGCCAAGCCGGAATTACTGAGCATTTGGGTCGTCGGGCATATATTGTTCGCGAGCGCCATGTGCTTTGCGCCTTTTGCGAGGAGCTTTCGCTTTGCTACTGCCTTGGTTGTATTCTGTGGAATACGTGAGTGATATACCCTCTTTTCTCTCAACAGGCTGCTGAGCCAAAGGATGACTGACTGTTTCGAAACACAAAACTACAGCGTGGAGTATTGTCTCTTGGGCTCCTGTCGCCATCATGGGCATCGAAGTCAACAAAATCTCTAGCGATCCGGCATCATACCGTCGTCTTTCCGACCCACCGGATAGCATCGAACTCCGCGGTGGTGGCGGTATCAACAATCCATCATCAACAAACCTCTCCGACCCCGACCACATTCACGTCGAGCACGGCCTCTTGTCCTCAGACGATAGTCACAACAATAGCAGCTCGACAGGAGAGCTTTCAGGCATCTATTTCGGTATTCTCAACATTTACCAGACAATCCCGCAGTTCATCGGCACCTTCATCTCAACAGTCGTGTTTGCGGTGCTCGAACCGGGCAAATCACCTGAATTAGCGACAGATGCGCACCCAAGCGAACACCATGGCACCGATGGACCAAACGCGATTGCCGTGTGTTTGTGTATTGGCGCTGGCGCCGCAGCAATTGCGGCGGTTGTGACGAGAAGGCTTAAACATATCCCGTGAGAGTCTTGAAGAAAAGAAACAAGCTGGTCATTTCCTTCATTCTCGATCTCAAAAAGTCCTTTTGTAAGGAGAGTTGAAACGAAGCAGGCCTGTTTCCACTTCAGACTTGCTTCATTTGACCCTCATTGCAACCAACTTTGGGAGAGAATGAAGAGGGAATCGTCAATTGGCATGGGGCGTAACTAGCGAGCATGTAGGTTTCGCGGCGCTTTTATTTGTTTCCTCGTCCGGTTCTATACTTTTCGCTGTACTGTATATTCCTATTTTGTGCTGTATAAGATACCCTCTAGGCGTTCTAGGCGGATAGATAGATCGATAGATACTTGAGACAGGCGGACGGTTTTGGTTTATTTCATTCAAATACAGTGGTTTTATTTTTCACGCGCTTGCCATTTTCCCCCTAGCCCAGTCTTTGCATGTAGGAGTCTGATGATAAAAGAGAATCCCTTAAGAATGCAACGATGCTTGTTGTTTTTTATTGTATTAGGTTGAGTGAAAATGTTGGTTCGACTGATATATTCTTGACTCGTTACCTAGCTAGCTATATAGATTCTGCTCCAAGGAAAAACGGTTCTTCAATCCAAATCGCGACTCCCACTGTTCCAGTCCAATCAGTACTACTTGATGGCCTTCGCGTTGCCTCTTTGGGGCCAAGATTCAAAAAAGATAGCAGCATATCAACTGTCCAGCAGCAAGCGCGAGCAGCGTGCATGTCTCTTGTGTCAACCAACCGCAGACACACCATGATCATCATTCATTCACCTTTACATATAGGAGGTAGATACTACATAGCAATCCCCATGGCCTTTGCTGCGGTAAGTATGGCCGAAACGAGTGGGCAGCATTGTAGACACCACAGACCATCCCGTCCACATTCAGTTTCTTAATAATCGTCTAAGCCTTCATCTTTCCAGGCTTCAGGAATTGTGGATTTGAAGGTTTGTTAAGCACGAGGTGTCAAAGTGGTGAGAACAACGATGTTCCGGTAGTGAAAATGAGACGAAAAAGGAAAGAGAACCATTGATATCAACTTGAAAACGCCGTTTGCTGGTGACCCTTTGGCTTTCCAGCCCGGTCCAGCTCCTTCTTCACGCTCTTCTTGATCTTCGCGCTTGTTGGCTGTGAAGAGAAAGCCTCACTAGTGGACAAATGATTTGAAAAAGAAGGAAACCCGCCTGAATAGTCATGCGAAAAAGGATAAATGAAACAAAATAAGACAGGTACAAAATCAGACAGCCTCCCAGAATAGTTGAAGAAGAACAAAGTGTCAACCAGGTCCCGGCAAAGACCGGGCAGTGAATCAAGACACCACGACCGCCCGGGCCACCAGTGCAGTCGAACTCATCCACAATGAGGCCATCTCAATAAAATGGTCTTGAGCCAGGCTCTTCCCACTGCGTATGAAGACCCGGTGCCCGCTCCACAGCTCCGTACTCGCTTCCGCCACCAGAAGCATAAGCAATGCGTCTGCGCCGCGCACCGGGTTCACCCGCCCCACTAGGACCGATCCATTCCCACGCGCGACCAACCTCCCCATTCTTGCCCTCGCGTTGTCCCGTCCGCACGTTGGTGTTTTGCTCAACGACAGCTCGGACCCGCTGCCAAATGCGCTCACGCTCCGCAAGGCGGTGCACTGACCTCAATACGTCGTCCCTCATGTTGGGCAAGAATAGGAACGGGTCATCTCCATCCCCTTCTTCGTATGCCAGCTCCTTTTGCGTCGCGAGACGGTCCAGCACGAGGTCGACCAGAGCGGGGATCTGAGCTGCGATGGCGCGGTTTGCGCGGTAGCGCGAGCGACCGTATAGGAGCATCAAGAGAGACGTGATTACTGAAACAATGCTGAGTTTATGTCGTTCCAGACCGAGGATGACGGAGCGTCGGACTGCACACGAGAGCGGAAGGCGAGCGAGAGAGGCTGACGAAAGATACGTGTCCGAGACGCCTCGAGGGCTGGAATCGTCTCTGGATCGAAGACAAGTCTGGTTAGTTGTGCTGATGTGTTAGAATTGTCATTGTCACGACATTGTTTTTCGGACTTCCGCAAACAAGGACAAAATGTATGCAAAAAGAATCCAGACTTCAGACCAAAGCAAAACGCAAGAAAGGACATGCGGGAAAGAACTTACGACTCTTGTGATTTCGCATCTTCTCTTTGCTCGACCTGAATCTCATCTCTGGATTCAATCTCTCCTAGAGCTGCGCTCCAAAGATCATCAAATTCCTTCTTGCTCAGCTTCTTGCTTCTCTGTTCGCTCACGACCTCTTTCAGCTCCTCCACGGTAATAGCAGGAGTTGCGGGGTGGTGGCCGCGGTCATCAACAAGCTCACCACATTCAAATTTGGCTCTGCGCTCTCGAAGCTCCTCCACAGCCTTGTCGGCAACAGCCTTGACGCGGCGTGCCTTTTCGCCGTCGGGCTCGCAAGTCGGAGGAAGGGGAATGAGGCCACCTGCAGACAGCGGATGAGGCTTGAGAATGTAGTCGTCTTCACAGCGGACTGAGTTGTCGCGGTAACAGTAGGCGTGGGGTGGGCAAGGCTCGCATTCCGGCTCGGCAAGCTTGATAGCCCACTCTGGGACCTCAAAGTCAAAGTCTTTGTAATTGATATGCCGGGGGACGATCTCTTGTTCTGGGCGGCCAATACCGCAGTATCCCACAGCGATCTTCTCCTGTCGGTACCATGCGCCATACGCACCAAGGAGGGCAAGCAGCAAGACGCGGAGTGGCGTTTGCAGACCGCTTGGTTTCTTTTCATGAGTATTCGGCACCACGGCCGTCTGTGCTCGAGCCGCGTCTTCCAGAGACAAAGCGAGCTGCTCCTCCGGCGTAAACTCTTCTCCAGCCTCCACTTGCCCTACTTGCGCGATAGGCTCAGGGGCTGGAGGGCTTGGAGATTTTGGAAGACTTGGAGGCGATCGCGGCCTGGGTGTTGCGCTCGATATCGCGCTCGAAGGAGGCTGGGGCGACTTGGCGTGCCCGTCTGATGCTGGCACAAGAGCTTTCGGCGTCTCCGACCATCCGCGTGATGACGAGCTAAGCGGTCGCTTAATTGCCGATTCCACACCAGGTGTTCTCCTGCGAGAGACTGGAGTCACCATAGAGCTGGGTGAGCTGCCACCCTGGAAAGGGTTATCATTCGAAAAGACATTGTCGCGTTCGTACTCTGTCTCTTCGATCTTGATCTCGGGCTGCGGCGTCATATCTGCTCGCCGGGGAGTTTTGCGCGGCGATCGGTGCGAATCGTAATGACTATCATTGTCCATATCGGAGTAGCCAAGCTGCTGGGCAGCTGGACGCGCCGCGCGCTTTCTTGGGCTCGGCTGACGCCGGGCAGGTGTCTGTTGTTGCTCGGGCTCTTCAGATTGCGTCTTGAAACTGCTCGCAGCGCTTCCTGATGTCTTCTTGGGTCGACCTCGGGGCCGTGATGCGCTCGCGGGAGGAGGGACGTCATCGTTGTTCACCGAATAGCCATCTGAATTGTCGATGTTGGTGATGCCCATGCTGGAGCGCTTGGCACGGGCGCGTCGTTCCAGAATCTTTTTGGCTTGTGGCACAACTTGCGCGTTGAAAATCTCGACTAGTTGAGCCTTTTTTGCGGTCGCGGGATAGGGAATGTTGTGGCTGACGAGGATGGAGCGCAGGCGCGGCATGGTGACTGACGCAGGGTCGAAGTCGGGTTGGAGGTAATCCACCTCGGAGTCGGACATTTTGACGGCTCTTGCGCTGTTCGCAGGGAGAAGAGTTGCCCGTGGTGTTGGTTAATGGCAGAGCGCGGGCGTAGACGACACACACGCGGTGCAATTGTTCGCAAAATGCGAGGCTTGTATAAGCGATGAGAGCAAGCTGGGTAAGCAAACAGGCAAGGCAGGCGGGTGCTGCTCAACAGCTTTTTAGCGGGCCCAGTGACGGCATCAACACAACAGCTTGGTGCTGCCTGTTGATAAGGCTACAATAGTAGCCAAAGACTTCGCCTGCGTATTGTTCCGCCGCAAGCAATGATATGAATCTTGAACGATGATCGGAGAAAAGTTTGGGAAAAGCAACAAGAGACGGGGAGTCGCAAAAGTGTGGAGCTGGTGGTAAATATTGGAATATCGGGTCATTGTTCCAGGGAGAGAAGATAGTGGCCGGAGGCAGCTGGCCCCGTCGGTTACCAGTGGCAACGCGATAAAAGTGGGCACTGACTGCTGCGCCACAGATGCTGCCACACGCAAAAGCCTACTAAGCGCATCTTCCACCAGCCACGATCCCCTCGCTTCACATGCAACTATGACGTACCCACCGTCAGCAGCGACACTGCGTGAAGCCTACCTATGTACGTACATAGTAAGTACCTTTTTAGCTAGATGCTTGAGCAAAGCGTTTGAAGTCAATTTCACATGACACTTGGCATATATTTTGGTATATATAACTGACATAGTACTTAGTAACTTGAAATTTGTGGGTATTGACTTGTCACATTTCATTATAGTTTGACAATAAATCACAAATAGATATGGGATGTAGTGTTTTGAATTTTTTTCTTTTCTTTTTGCCTTGGCGGCTCTTTTTTATTGATGGTTTTTTTTTCTTTCTTTTAAGCAATAGTAAACAAATGGCACAATGCGCCACTTCATCCTCCTGAACACCGAAACCGGGATGTTTTGTAATAAAGGCAGAATATGAAAGGCCAAAAGGCAGTCGAGCTGATCCATCAAAATATGCAGAACGCCATCCTTCACAAAATCGAACTGTATCGCGAAATTATTTAGACATATAAATAAGAGAAAACAACGCGTACCATGCACTCCTATAGCCAGGACGCCCTAGACCAAAGAATGTCTATGCAATCTCAACGCGCTTCACCTCAGTCCAGTCTTTGGCGAGCTTAGGGACTGTGATGAACAAGATGCCATCCTCCATCTTCGCCTCAATACCTTCGCTGTCAACCTCCTCTCTGCTTCTCTGGCTGCTGTGGCCCTCCGCCAGAGGAGGAAGGCGGACCTCGCGCGAGAACAAGCCCACGCTTCGCTCGCTTGTCATCAATCCCTGCAGGAACTCTTCGTCACCAGGTCGGTGAATGACACCGCCAATGCTCAGCACAGAGCGGTCTGCATCCCAGTTGATGCCAATGTCCGCTTTCTTGGCGCCAGGTACGGCAAGGTGCAAGATCCATTTGTCGTCTTGTTCAAAGAGATCCATGGGAGGCGTAAAGGAGCCCTCCGCCATATCGTCTCCCACGCTGCTGTCGGGCGTCATGGCGCGGTCGTAGGTCGTCGTATGCTCGTCATTGTTATTCTCATCGTTGTTGTTGTTGTTATTTTGCTGCTGCGCTTGATCAAGGAAATCGCGCATCTGCTGTGCATATGGGTGACTGGCAAAAGCGCTCATCATTTCCCGGAAATCGAAGGGACCAAAAGGCGGACCAGGTGGACCACCACGGCGAGGATGGTGGGGAGGTCCTCGTCCATCAAATCCACGCGGGCCAAAGAATGCAGCCTCGAACAATGGGTGTACTCCATGGGGGCGTGGTCCATGGTGGCGACACCAGCGTCCTCCGCGACCTCCTCTCATACCGGGGCCGCCCATTCTTTCAAAGCCCTCAGCGCCGTGGCGAGGCCCACGAGAGCCGTGTCGACCACCATGGCCTCCTGCGGCGCGCTCAAATCCGCCGCGGCCACCACGTCTGTGGTGTCGTCCGCCTCTGCGGCGAGGCGAGCCGCCGTCTTCTGGTGCGGTAAGAATGTCCTCGGGTGCCTCTTCTGGAGGATCCTCTGTCTCGTCGCGCATCGTTGCGTCGTCGGGGATTGGTTCTTTCTCGGCCATGCCCCGCTCTTGATTCAGATCGGTGGCCTCCGCTGTGCCCTCCTCGGGTTGATCGCGGTCACGGCCATGGCCAGATCCATGTCTATGTCCATGGCCTCGGGTACGAGCATGAGGACCACCATGGCGGTGATGAGGCCTAGAGCCGAAATCTCTATCACGACCTGCAAAAGCATCCCAGCCGCCTTGACGACCCCAAGGGCCCCAGGAGCCTCGGCCCATGAAAGGAGGGAACTCGGGCGGCGGCGGCGGCGGTGGTGGTGGTGGTGGAGGGGGAGCGTGGTCGACGCCCTGGCCGGTGGGATTGTGGACATCGGGTCCGTAGGCTGCTTGCCAAAAGGCATTCCAATCGCTGTGCGGCCAAGCCATGTTGCGCTGGTGAAATTGTTTATTGTTGATTCAGTTGCAATACGTTGCAGAAAAGATTATGTAGTGGTGTTGGTTTGGTGTGTGTGTGTATGTGTATAAGAGAATGGAACTCGAGTCCTAGAGGTGCTGGGAAGGTAGGGTGATGAGAAAAGAATAGAAGAAACCGAAATGACGACAAGACAGCTGAGAAAACCGACGATTTTATACTTTTCTCGCCGATCCGAACTTCGGTTTGGAGACCTCTCGCCGCGTATGTACTATAGTAGTTGCCTCAAATCATGTCGGTGTTGTCCACCATGCATGCACTTACACGGCAGGGCAGGGATCTACCTGTCAGTCCCGGGGGGCCTCCTTCCTTCACTCCCCACTACAAACAAAGCATATTGGACAGCGCGTAACCTCCGCAACCTCCGCCAGCAAGCACAATGCCGAATGCACAACCCAATAGACGACCAATGGGGGCGTCTGGGCCACCTCTACTACCTGGTGTCTACGTACAGTCATAGCGAAAACATCAGATGATCCTAGCAAAACAACCAGGCAAGTCATTAAGCATACGTACGCCTGCTGGCATGCCACACCATTCATTCATACAAACACTACCACGTAGCCAGTCGGAATTACTCAACCCTGTCAACCCACATCAGAACGCCACAGGCTAGGTTATCTGTTTGCACATACAGTGGTACAGCGCTCCAAAAACAAGCTCTCCTCCCTAGGAACTGCCACGCGCCTCTTTCGCCACACGCCCCCCGCTTTCCATACTCGACACTTACGCGTTGCCTTTTGCCCTTTAAAGTGACTCATAGTTCTCAGCTCTCTGGGGGGGGCGCTTGAGGGCCGAGACTTGACACCGTAAAGTCGCATGGGTTCCGCAAGGCTCGGCCGACAACGACCAAGAACGAAATGGCCAAAAAAGAACAAAAGGAGGCAGCCAATTCTTCTTGTTGAATGACAAGATAAGTTGCATGGGCAAGTGTCAAGGCAAATGTCCGGTAGCATTGCGGAGTTTGCCAACGATCTAGCCAAAAAGCCCGACTCAGCCACAGTACTAGGCATGTATTATGTAGGCCAGCTTAGCTCACAGGCTCGGCACAATTACCCGAGCTCGGCTCCGAGGCGCCACTTTCTCGGGTCAGCCTGGCATCGCACAGCCACACGTCATATGTCAGCTACGAGCTCTCGGGGCATTCGGACTTCTCGGTGCATTCAACAACGAGACGACATCATGCACGATACTATCATCTCTCTATCTCTTTCCAAAAAAAAAAAAAAAAAAAAAAAGCACAAACACTTATCGATTCATAAATGAGTAATCGATCGTCAACCCGTGTTGCTTAAAAGCATTAAGGGAGAATTATAAAAAGGGTATATACTGTTATGCAAAAGCCGCCCTTTGTCTCCATGGCATATGCTTTGTCCAACTCGCCCCCGACCCCGAGAATAGGAAATCCAAGGCTCAATGATACCAATCCATGCCTCCCATAGTTTCTTTCACTTTTCCCCATGCCACAGTTGTTCAATGCCTCCCATGCTTCCTTCCGTCCTGCCAATATTATTCTTGTATTTGCGCGTATGTGCCGTACATAGTAACATACGAACGAACCTGCTCTTTGCAACACCAGCCGAACAAGAAATAGACGTCGACTAGTTGCACCCAATGCCTCAAGAAGCAGACACCCCTTCTTTGTCTTTTAGCTTCTTTTCCGCCTCTTCTGCGCGCTTGTTGGCTTCGGCAACCTCCTGCTTGAGCTGCTTGATGTATTCAATTGCCATCTCCACCGTACTAGCCTTGCTACTCGGCGTTCCTCCATTCTTGGAATCCTTCTTGTCGCCACTCTCCGCCTCACTGTCTTTGCCATCCAAGAGCGCTCCTCCAGGTAGCAAGGTAGCGATTTCTTGTAGTGCTGAGTTGATACGATTCCGACGCCCCTGCTCGGCAATCTTGTGCGACGTACGTTTAGAAGTCAGATTGGTAGACAGCTCACTCGGATATGATACGCCAGGTACCAGATTTCCTTCCAAAATGTTCTGGTAGTTCGATTTCGATGCCAATAGTCGTGACGCTGTATCCTCGGCTGTCACACCTCCTGGCAGGAGCGGCTTGATGTTGGGTGAAATTTTCGGCCGTAAGGCTGGTGAGACGTGTGAAGAGCTGATGCTTGCTCTCTTCTTACTCGTCCTTGGTGCGAGCTGAGGTGTTTTTCTGAGGTTGGGCGTGTTCGTCGCCGACGAGTTTGCTATTATTTGAGGGCTGCCACTCACAGAAGCTGCTTGGCCAGGCTTTGCAAATACAGGAGATGGCAGTGGCTGGAATGCCGAGCTCCTGCTCGCGGTCGACTCAAGAGCTGGGGAGCGTAGACTAGGGGACTGGGTGAGCAGCGGACTAAGGGCCGGCTTCCGGAACGTGTTGGAGCTGACTGCTTCGGGAAGTTCAAACTGCTCGATGTTTTCTGCAGCCACTGCGTCAGATTCTGCCATTTGATCCGGCCTGTTGGCGTTGCTTGGGGAGGGCAGTTTCATAAGCGAGGCTGGCGTCGCTGGCGAGTGCTTCCCAGTCCGGGCAATCAGGTGCGGGCCCATGGTAGGGGTAGCCATGTTGTGAGGATGAATCGCGGGGGAAGGCCTGGCCGACCGAGACAAGGGCAATGGTGGAGGAGGCATGTCTGACAAAGTCTCGGGCGAGACTGAGCTGTTCTCAGAATCCGTGATTCCCGCCGCAGAAGAACTTGAAGCATTGCTGCTCGGTTCTGGCAGACGCGATGCTTTGGGTGGTTGAGGCTGTTGTTCTACCGTCTCTGCCAAGTCGCTCAAGGCCTGTGCATTCATGAGTGGTGTCGACCCCGTCTTCTTGCGCTGGGGTTTCGTAATGGGAGACTTTCCCACGCTTGCCTTCCCTCTGCTTTTTGATGTGCTTCCTTTGCGCAGCTTCTTGGTCAGATCAACAACATTTTGCGGCTGTGTCTGTACTTGTGGTGGAGGGATTGCTTCCAAATCCATATCTTCGGGGGAACTCGTATTGGTTCCCATGGTTCTACGGTCCAGCATCGTCACTGGATCACACTGTGCATGTAACGCGGGCGAGGTGAGCGGACTAAAGTATGCGCTAGGCACTGCGAAAGCTTGATCAATGGGGAATTGGTTTTCCAGAGGAGTGACTGCAGGCGAGACCAGAGGGGTAAAAGACATCTATGAGAAGCACAGAGTAAGTCTAAGGTTTTGTGACCTTGCCGATTCGAAAACCAGGGCAGGATTCCTTACGTCTATTTGCTCCTTCATGTGAAAGTGCTCATATATGTCCACCTGATGCTGGGGAGTGTGATCTGGCGCAAAAGTATACGGCCCATCTCCCGCCCGCATCTCGAGACTTTGAGGAGTGGCTGGCACGATGCGACTCTGTTGTTGTGCAAAGAAGGCAGCCTGCTGTTGTTCCAGCTGCCTTCTTTGTTGTTCATGCTGTTGTTGCTGCTGTTCCAATTGTCGTTGTTGTTCCTGGATCTTCTGCGCCTGGAGAAATTGAATCTGGGCGTCAATCTCGGAGATGGCATCGCCAGGCGTGGGCTGGGACGGGAGCAGGCTCGAGGCTATTGCAGTGTGCAGAGGCGCACTGGTCAAGGCTGGTAATTGATCGTGTATGCTCGTTGCCATTATGACGCCGGCCTCTGTCCCAGACATGGGCGTGTCGAGTGTCTCGCGTTGCAACAGGTGCGAGGCGCCGTTGTTCTGGGGTTGGAAGCCAAAGTCGAAATGTAGGCCGTCTGGGAACGCACTCATGCTGTTCATGTCCAGGAATTGTTGGATGTCATCGTCGGCGCTGTGGTGCAAGCCATGGTCCTGCTCGTTCCATGCTGTCGCGTCCATCTTGGCCGCTATCGAGGATCGCGACCTCTATATGCCGACAGCAAGCCGTTGCGCACCGAGGCCGTCGTGCGAAATTGCTGGCGGTATTGTGCCGTCAGGGGAACACAAAGAGCGGGCAAGGCGGCGGGTGGGTGCTGTGTTGCTCGGCGCTGATTGGTGGTACTGCGTGAAAAAGTGACTCCAAGGCTGTCGACCTCATTGGACTGTCCGCACATGCATGTCTTATCGGCTCAATGAAGCAGGCTGAACTGTATCCGTCGCGAGGTCACGACGAGGGAGCACTCGGTCAGGAACCAGCAGACTTGCTTGCCGACAAAGTGTAGCGAGGTGTGTCGAGAAATGTGCAACTGGAAAGAAGCGTTCGCGGTCTTTCAGATTGGTGGGAGAAAAAGGGCGGGGGAAAAAGACGGCAGCGAGGCGCGATCTGGTGCGGCAAGCGGGATTCGGAAGGTGTGTGCCTAGTACATAGTAGCACTATGTACATGCTATGTACTATAGTAGTGCTGTGACGGTATAGAGTATAGTGTGTGGGCCCCCAGAGCCCTTCGCTGCCAGGAAGTGCCATAGTGCTATGTATTAACTGAGGCGAGCGCTGGGCCAGGCCCAGCCTGCCCGCCCAGGTTGCCAAGGGTACGGATTCGCTAACGTAAAAACTTTTGAGTGTGTGGTCTTGGGGCCCCGGGGGGCCTCAAGTTTGGCTTGACTGGCAGGCTGGGCCGCTGTACATAGTGCTCGCAGTCTGGGGGCGTGTTGGGGGTGCCCGCGGAGCAGTCTGGTGGGTGGGCCCCGGCTGCACGCTGCAGAAGCCCCGGGGCTGCCCATTCTACACAGTAATTAAGTAGTACTTCAATCTCCGTACACCACTACCGTAGGCTACAACTTCCAAGGTGTTGCGCTGTGCATCTGATCACGTAGCCCGCCAACCAGCCAGCCACTTTGGTGTGTGTATTTGTATGGCTCCATTCCTCTCTTTGGTCAAACAGCCACAGAGGGTGGTCAGCTTGAAGTTCTTTGAAGCCCTTGCCACTGGCACGAGCGCCGTAAAAGGTGCTGTGGACAGTGCCATGTAGTATGTATATCCGCCCGAAGCTAACGGAACCTTGCATGTGGCCCTCGAGAATCCTTCATCTCCTATTACTCTGTGCTCTTGATTATAATTCTGCGTAGTATGGTGCTAGTTGCTAATGCGTACAGCAAGTGTTTGTGAGGCTTATGGGTCCCGGGATAGCATCCAGGTCCGTTGCAGAATTTGCTACTGGTGCTGAAACGCTAAAGTTGGACTAACCGGGCAGCAGACGATTGCTGGTTTAGTAAATGGTGCAGGTCACCAACGTCCACTGCAACACTGTGTCGAGCTAGTCTTTTCCTTGGATGGTTGAGCATGCGAAGAGCTGTCCAGAGTCCTCTGTGGCGGTTGAAGAGAGGCAATCATGGGATGCTACACCATCCGGTTCCCCGGGCAAATCTTCGCACATTTCAGGCTCGTACCCTTCCTTCTCTGTCAGTCGTTGTACACAAACTACTTTCCCAATGATTCCTTCAGCTTCGAACCGAAGTAATATCAGACGACATGGTTCGACTCCTGTTGCCATGCCGTGGCGAAGTTGGCCGGTTGGCAAAAGGCAAGCGATGAGCCATCTATTTTCCTTTCCTATACGGGTGATCTTTTGGGTTCTTTGGGGGTTTTTTATTTTTCCTCGAAACACCGCAAGAAGGTTTGCATCACGCGAGAAGTGACCGTGTGTGGACATGTACAGTACAAAGAAGCAAAAGATTACAAGCAACCGGCGACCCCCAGAACACTAGAAGTTCACAACGCGTCTCCTGTACCCCTTATTGGTTAGCCATATACTACTAGTACATAGGATAAATCCCCACAACAAGTTGCTCGAATCATGGGGATGGAAAAGGGAGGGTCCGTCAGTGCTACGCTACTAGGCCTACAAACGATCATAGTCATGTTGCAGAAAAGCTTGGCTACCATGGTGAGCCTTCCGCGGGGTTTTTTATTTTCTTTTCTTTTCTTTTCTTTTTCCTTTTTTTATTGATTTCTTTTTTTTCCCACAGGAGTACTCCGTACGTAATTCGTAATTTGACAGTTGACCTCGGCATCAGTTCCGCTCATTACATAGTACATGCAAGAACTAATATTCGGCAATTCGCGGATCATAGTCCAGACGCTCGCCCGGTGAAACACGTGTTGTACACACGACAGTTTGCTCAAAGAGGCCGAATCCAGTTCCTGCTTGACAAACTTCGCTCATGGATCTGGCTCGAGTATACGATTCAGGCATAATAGCCTACGCAAATGATTTTCCGGGTTCCCACTTTGGACGTATTGTTACACAAAGATTGCAAAACCTCGTTCTTTTGATGGGAACGGGTAGCCACGCGGATTTTGCAGGGATCCTTGCATCTGTTACTTGCGTCGATAATCACATGCCAATCATTGTAGAAGTATGCGGCAAGCAATCCATTTGTAGACAGTGTGAATGTGCAGTTAGTTACCTGTTCCTTCTCGTAGCACTTACAGCTCGAATATTATGAAATACAGCACTTGAACACATGGTGTACACCCACAAGACCTTGTTGTTGATTCGTGTGAGTTTCTTGCTCTCATGGCTATATATTCTTCCCAACACCAAACGCCAGACGCCTAGCGGCAGTTCTGGTACAATAGCCACATATACGCAGATGACCACGCGTTTAGAATTGTACCATGATACTTCACGCGCGGAACATAATCGCGTCTGCTTTTTATCCGTAAACCAACATCCTCTGATCCACAACTCCAATGTTGTACAAGCCCTCATTCAGGGTGCTTCTCCGAGTTCTACTCATAATCACTCTCTTCAACGACGGCTGGTCTCCTTCTTTTCCCAGCGGGTCGTGCCCGAACTAGATCTTCATCCTCATCCTCATTATCACTTTTGTCAGAAGTATATCGTCTTGGCTTGCCCCCTGGTTCTCCAGTCCGCACCCCACCGAGCTGGCTCACACTCGACATATCGTCATCGCTCAACTCGCATTGTGCTGGGTTGGGCTTGTGATAACGGTTGCTTTTCACCGCGCTGCCGGCTGTCCTACTCGTAACAGGTGAAGATGAGATCAACGTTGGAGTCGACGGCACATCCTGAATGCTCGACCGCGGCCCATCGTCAATAAAGCCCACAAGGTCAGCCCCATCATCCGAGTCGTCACTCTCGACAAGCTGGCTTGTTCTAGTACAATCATCGCCATAATCCTCTACCAAGTCACTGCTGTGCTTTGATTTCGCTTTAATCTGCCTGGGCTTGGGTTTCGACTTTGTTCGTCCTGCTGCAGGACGCTGCTTTTCGGTGTCCGTGCTCTGTTCAGGAGCCGACACATCTTCATCTTCGTTAATGCTAGTATCCACCAACAACTCCTTTCTTTGCATCCGCCGTGCGGTGGTCCCGATATTTGAGTTAGGCTTTCGTCGTTTTGACTGGGGTTCGCCGTTCTTGTCTCGATTTGTAAGAAAAGATCGAGGTCTTTTCGTTGATGTCGAGCCAAAAACGTCACTAAGGCTCCCGCCCGGATCGTCGCCATCAGGATCTGGGGCAAACATAGGTAGTGGCAGATCCTCGTAAGAAAGTCGCTCACCGTCATCGTACGGGCGCAGATGCCTCTCTAGAGGCGACTGGGCGTCAGCCAGTGTTTTGAACAGCTTGACACATCGTTTCGTGTGTGCTCCATGTCTGAGCTTGACAACCGGTCGCAACTTCCTTTGTGCCTGTGGCTGCGCCCCAAGATCAGGGCCTGTGATCTCTTCTTGAGATGTGCGATGGGAGGGGTAATTGCGATAAGTGCGATCCAATTGTGCTATTTGACTCTGGTCGAGAAGCACGGTGTCAAGAAGAGGAATTTCTGCCAATGTTGCCGCTTCCAGTGGTTTCATCGATTTCTTCTTGCCGGTCGTAGTGCTACCCTGCCCGAAATCAGACGCCTTCATGAAGCCAGTGATGACACCATCTGGCATATGGAATTTTTTCTGTGTTGCCTTTTTCCGCGCGGTATTCTTTCTCGAGGGTTCAGGTAGTGATTTATCCTGCGTATTCTCAATGGGTATCTCAACCCTGCGCTTGTCGACTTCGGGTCTGGCGTCTTTAGGAACAATTCTGGTCGACAGGTCGTTGCGAAAGTTGAAGCGCGTACCTTCGCAAATAAAACGCTGCATCTTTTCGTAGTTGTCTTTGGCCTTTCTGTATTGTTCTTCTTCTCTGCCTTTCATCAGAAGCAGGGTTATGTTGCCGGCCCTCTTTCTGCCAGTACGGCCCATGCGTTGCAACATGCGAATAGGTGAAGCTGAAGCGTCGTAACATATGATTAAATCAACCTGTCCAATGTCCAATCCTTCTTCACCAATTGAAGTGGCTACAAGAACATTGAATTCGCCAGCTGTGAACTTCTTAATTGTTTCAACCTGCTGCTTCTGCTTCATGCCCTCGCTCCTCTTTGAGTCTGCCTGACCAACGAATATTGAGGCGTTGATCATTGGCTTGTGCTTGTTCAAAGTTCGTACAATCTCTTCGGCACTGTCTCTGTACTCACTGAATACAATAGCTCGAGTATTTGAACCTGGCCCAGCATCCATAAAGTGATTCAGTAAATTCTCGCATAGGTAGGACAATTTCGGATGGCCAACAAAACCATCCAGTCTTTGCCATTTAGTAATGGTGTCCATCATTTCCTGAAAATTTGAGTCCTCAATTATGTTTTTCTTGTTTTTCGAGCCTTTACTACCTTGTTTCTCGACTTCGGCCCTGAAGTCGAGCATCTTGTGGTAGAATGGCGCAATTCCATGGTAGTTGAGCAGTTTGATCGCATGAGCTATACTTTGCAGAATCGCAAAGACTGACATCACCATACCCTTGGTGGCTTGATTGGCATGTCTTCCGGCGCCCAATGCCCACTGGCGCTGTGCCTCTCGCAAGCCCATCACTGTTAACGTCATGGGGTCCCGAGCCAACCATTTATTGACTTGGGCAAGCTTGTTACAGAGTGGCCGAAGGGTCTTTGAGAACAGATCTTGGACTTTCAACATTTCGTCCGAGGGCTCGAGGATGACCTGGTCGATTTCACGGCCATGGACATATGAGCGGATGTCGATGGATTCCTCCGTCCGAATCTCGACGGTTGAAATACCAAGGCTATCTATGACAGCCTGCACACCCTCCACCGTGGAACCAGGTGTTGCGGTGAGGGCAAGCACGCGAAAACTCGGGTTGAAGCGTCGGATGAATTCAACGACTTTGACGTAAGCGTAATCTCCAGTGGCCCGGTGGGCCTCGTCGATGACAAGAAGCACGATGGACTTGGGGTCTGCATAACCTTTTGACAAATCATTTTGTAGTGTCTGTGGAGTCATGAAGAACAGCCGTCTCTTTTCCCACTCTCCTTCGCGGAGAGAAGGTGAGATTTCGCCAGTCAATAGAGTTGCTTGTGATCGAGGAATGCCAGCCACGTTCAAACATGCATCAACCTGTTGAGAAGCAAGGGGCTTGGTTGGGGTAACGAAAATGATTTTGGCATCCCTTGTCCAGCGGAAGTAGTTGAGCATGACCGCAGCGGCGATGAATGTCTTGCCTAGTCCAGTCGGCAGCGCAACCAAGGTGTTGTTGAAGAGCCCGTTTTTAACGATGCTAAACTGGTAGTCACGTATAGGACCAAGATTGGTTGGGTAGATCCAAGTTCTTAGAGCGTCGTGGTTTAATTTGTGGTGAGTAGGTGGTTCCTGGGCTGAGTCGGATCGGTACGCTCGCCGCGGCTGAGTCTGCGGCCCAGTTTGTTGCTCCTCGATGAGAGCTTCACCCCATAACGTCGTCTGGCGCAGATTTTGAGACGGGTTGCTTCTGTGCGGTATATCTGACGATCTGGGAATGCGGTTCACAGTGTTTCGCGCCTGCGGCGGAGAGCTGTCAAAGGCATTTGAAGGCAAATCTTGCAGATCATCCAGTGGCCGAGCGTGTGATTGCGCGATACTCCTAGCCATATTACACTGATCGCCATATTCACTGCCAGCGGTCAAAGACCGTGACTTGCTGACCTCGCGCCGAGTGTTCTGGGTGAGAGCATTTAAAAGATCTTCGTCGGCAAGACCGTCGTCCCAATCATCAGAATCCATGTTGTCTGGAGCGTTCGACGTGTTGCGATCGAGGATACATCAGGATCCAGTTGCGCAAAGACTCTAAGGTCGCATCATTAAGGCCGGGAAAGAATTGCTTTGGGACCTTCATTGGCTTTGGAACAGGCGTGATGCCCAGTGCATCCTGGGAAGTTTCGAAAATGTCCCCGACACATATTACAGCAGCGCGACGCGTATCCTTGTCGAGTCCAGGGTGCAGGGCAAGCACGACTGCAACGCCTAATCACACGCTTCTTGCCTGACAAAGCAAGCATCGCAGGGATGCCAAGCCACTCACGTACCTGCTGCCTGGCACAAAGGTGCCCACATTGAATATGACTAATCGGCTGAGCTGTTCCAAAAAGTGGGTCACCGCAGCCGACTTGCAACTACAAACGCCTTGCCGTTTTCTTGGTCAAATCCACCTTATAACTCCCCAACTCTCTACTCGGCCGTCGTTTGACACAGAGCACAATAGACCTCGCGCCCCCCTTCCGAACACACATCCAGGTGCAGAGCCTTGCACTGACTCTTGTCTCTGCCATCTCGAACAGCCAATCCAGCAGACTCGTTCGCATACTCGAGCTCCGCATCAACCAAGAACTGAGGTCGGGACAGCCATCAAAACCTCCTTGCGACCAGTGCCGCTTAGTCGTGCTTGACCAACTTTCTTTGTTCGTCAGCAGGCCGAGACTCACCGCGCGCTACCTGCCTACCGATTTTGCACTTCGTATCAGTATCGAGCTGCGCGACTACTTTCGCAATTCCAAGGGTCGCAACACTTGCGCATCCGCATTCGACCCAGTCAGCAGCGATTCCCGCCATGGCACCACCTACCGGTACACGAGCTGGTACAAATGCCAAATCGAGTCGAAATCCTCGGGACACGACTGCTTCTCGTGGTGGCGCTCGTGGTGGGTCTCGTGGTGGCATCGCGAAGCGTGGGCGCTCGTCCGCGGTAAAGATTGATCGTGATGGCGATCTTGACATGGACACTGCCGCAGCTGGCACAAGATCTGGCAGTGGTGCAAGTAAACCCCTCGACAGAACCGCTCGACGCGGGGTACGAGCCAGTGCACCGAGCAAGGCGACATCAAGATTACAACAAAACATCACCCGACACCTTGGTGGAGATATTTCACAGACGCCGCGCGCTGCACGAGTTTCGGGCAACAACACGACTCTAAAAGTTCTGGGGTTGAAGGCCAGCAGAGCCGCTAGTAACTCAGACGGTGGCGTGAGAAGCCTACTCGAATTCCTGGAAAAGAAAGCAACGCATGTCAAAACGACTGGCAGCGAGCGCGGCCGTCGCGTGCGCCCTGTTGCGATTAAGAAGGTATGTCAAGGTATCCAGTCATGGGTACGGGAGGGTACACAGCGTCAACAACAGTCCAATCTCGTTATCTTGCCATGCTTCTCGCAAAACGAGCAGACAATCGCATCCGCCATCGCCGCTTCGACCTTTCCCGTGAACCCAGTACACCGCTCAAGGTTTCTTTTGACCTTGCTAACTTCCCCGTAGTCACTTGTCGAAGGTGACTTTGTCTTCATTTTGGCCAATGAGCAAGATGCGGACGAACTACTAAAAATCCACGGCTTCACCTTTGCTGGCGCTGCGCTCGATATTAAGAAGCATGACGCTGGCTGGCCGGGCGCGGAAAATGCACAAAATGGAGACTCGGGCCTGTCTACAGCAGCCCAAGATACCAAGATGCGTTTGCAACAAGTCCTCGAGCGCCGTTACAACGTCGAGACAAAACTTCTTGACTTATCTGCTCTAGGCCAGGATCCAGTACTTGTCGAGATGGGACTCCATTCATCCTCGCCGGAGACGGCTGAGAAGACTTTCCAGGTGCTCATGAAGCTCTGTCAAGATTTGTTCAAGACCCCTCAACAGAAGCGGGAGGCAATGGAAAGCGTTTCCCTTGCAGCCAACGCCCTCGCCTCGGTCAATCCTGTCTTCTCACTTGCGGAGACGTTTCCCGATTTAAAGCACCTTGACCTCAGCAATAACCAATTTTCGAGCCTGAAGCAACTGAACAAGTGGCGCGGTCGGTTCCGACGGTTAGAAACACTACTTTTGCTCAACAACCCTATCATGCAGACGGAGCCAGGCCACGCAACTGAAGTCGTAGAGTGGTTTCCGTTCCTGCAGAACCTCAGCAATGTGGTAGTCCGAACTCCAGAGCAAATCGCTCTCGCATTAGAGAAGGCCAAGGTCAAAGATATACCTCAGAGCGGCAACGATTTTCGTGATGTCAACAACCTTGGACAAAACTTCATTGTCGAGTTCTTCCCGTTATTCGACACCAATCGAGACTTACTGCTGCAAACCTTTTACGACGAGCACAGTGCTTTTACAGTATCTGTGGTCAACGGTGTTCCGAAGGAGAAGGACAGCGCCGTCCTCCCATGGGCTCCATATCTGAGCTTTTCGCGCAATCACCAGCGCATCACCACCGAGGGGGCGCGTTTGCAGCGACACATGAAAGGTGCGCGCATACAGGACATGTGGAAGCAACTACCTGCAACCCAGCATCCATCCTTCGACAGCAACAAGTACATTGTCGATTGCCACCCCTTGAAAGGTCTGCGGGATCCGGTCAATCGATCGCCCGACGGTGAACTCGGCATGATTATAACGATGCACGGAGAGTTCACCGAGACGCAGAGCAATGGCAGTAGTGGCCTCCGCAGCTTCACCCGCACCTTTGTGCTTGGCCCCAGCCTCACAGGACGCGGTCCTATACGTGTCGTCAGCGACATGCTCTCCCTGCACGCATACAACCCCCTTCCTACTATTACCGGACCTACGCAGACTATAGTGCCCGCCCCCGCCGCCCCGGCCCCAGCCGCCGTCCCATCCCTCTCGCCTGAAGAACAACAACAAATGATGCTGATTGAGCTTACAAAACGCACCAATATGACGCTCGAATACAGCAAGATGTGCCTAGAGGGGGCTGAATGGAACTTTGATCGGGCCCTGGCCATCTTTGAAGAAAAGAGGGTAAGTCAGCTGCCCAGTCCCACGATTTTCATTATAACGGGCCCACTAACCAAACTTTATCATCAGGCCGCACTACCTGCTGAAGCTTTTATTCAAGCTTGATCTTTCACACCACCAACCGGCATAACCACCTCGAAGACTTTTGCCAGAAGTACATTACGAGCAATCAGCGTAATCAAATACCGGTGGTCACTCCTCAATTACCATTGCAGGGACGTGGGTCTCGAAGAAAGATTGGAGCCTAGACGGCTGGTGGGATGGAAAACGCAGATTGATCCTGTCTTGACACTTCTACTCCAGGATGGAAATTGATTGACTTGGATTTGGCATTAGCGATTGAGCAGGAGTCTTGTCCACTTTGCAATATGGCAATAATGCCCACTAGCCGTTGTCCACGCACGTGGGAAGGTGGCACGGCCAAGACTGTAATTATGGGTTACTTGACCTCGAAGATTGTCTTGAGTAGGATGGATCCAGACGGTGGTGGAGCAAAAAAGCTCGTATTGAGACAGTAAGACAGCTCAAGTGCCGGGCGGCCCATGCACCAGGATCAGCCAAAGAAACAGTCTGCTCTTCACCACAATCTTGGACGAGTCTACACACGTGGGGGGGGGGGGTTTCTTGAAAAAAAAAAAAAAGATTGAAAGGGAAGGAATGGCGATATGAGGCGATGAATTGAAAATGCTCTTGTACTACGAGACTCAACATGTTTCTCGGACCCTTGAAAGAAACGGCAGACGCATTTTGTGCATGTGAATGAAGAAAGATGTTCAGGTTATGTTGTGCGCGCGTGCATGTGTCTTCATGATCCCACATGACGGTCAAACGGGGACGCGTATAGTGGTACCAGTACTTGATCGTGGATTTTTTGAGTTGATGTATTGTAAGGCGCTAGAGTGCGTATGTGTGCATATGCTTGTCGATCACTTGCAGGCGCCCATCTTGCAGGCGGTTCGCTGCGTTGATTGAATGTGATTGATGGACAAGGTTGTAGTGGGATAGTGAAGAAGGCCAAGACTAAATGTCACCGCTTGATTGGTTACAATGCCAACCACGACAGCGTCTTTTGCTGTACTATGTACATAGTACACCGATTGGGCAGTCATACGTGGTATATTGGGTGAAAGCCCGAATAGGGGGTGGAGCGGGATCGCAACGGAGAAAGATTTTCAGGAATATTACTATGATGCATCATGTATGATTGGACTAATGTGGAGTGGAAGGCTGACGAATCACGCGAAATATACATAAGAATTCATGGGATGAAGAGCAAAGAAACTGCGTACTCATCCGAGACGGATATAGAAGCGCCATGAAACAGACGGCTTGCGATGTGCGATCCAACGATAAAAATCCAGGAAGATCGATTCTATTTTCTTTTTTTGGGGAGTGGGGGGGGGGGGGCGAGGAGGCAGAGCATAGATTATGTTTTGTTTGCAGCAATGTTTCCAAAGAGCGCAAGAAATGTGTAACATTGCATACATAATCTGGTTTCATGTTTTACATTGCACTGCGCTTCCACCGGTGAGATGATCTAGAAGCTCGGAGCGAGCATTGGCCGGTGGGGTCTGAAAGGCAGAAGGGAGAAAGGGAAGAGGGCCCGCTGCCGACACACACAAGATTCATGAAGAGGTTGAAGATGGCTCTGAGATGGTGGTTGTTCACTATATACCTGCTATGTACTATGAAAAGAAAGAGTGACGTCTCACAAAAAGGGGCTGTTGCGGTACACTATGTAGAGGGGCACCTGGGAAGCTTGGTTAAAGACGGACCAGGCTCGGTTTGTCTCAACCTGGCTGCACTGCGATGATGATTACTGCATCCAGCGACGCCTGGAAGCATCCTCAGACTGCAGATTTTGGAGTAAGCGGTCCCCGCTTGTTACTATACTACTACTATGTAGTACCAGTCTATGTCGCCATCGTAATCAAAACCCTGGTCACCGTTCCAGCCTTGTACATAGTAAGCAGCTCCGGATCTCGGCTCAATAGTGAGCCATGAGATTCGTATTCTTGCTCACTCCGTGGATTGTGCACATTCGGTTTTCAATAAGTAGCTGGCCAAGAAGGCTGCTGTGTGGAGGTTTACTATATATGATTTTACATGCAGGACAACATGAACGTGTGAGCATGACTGTTGTGGGCAGCATTGGCAGGATCGACCGGGTGCCTTCCCTTTTGCGCATGGCGCTGCCGCTTTGCCGCTCCGCTTTCTCAGTGCAAGGGGCCGTCCTTACAGGCCCCCCCCCCCAGCTGGCACTTTGTTTCAAGCGATGCCTTAGTAGGACTAGGGCGTGCAACAGAGAAACGAGCAACGCTCTTGCTTGCAGTTGCGCCTGCCAATTTGCCAGGGCCGCTCCCGGCTCCGAAGGAGTGTCTACTTTCGTCATTCCTGTGCATAGTAATACCATTAAAGTAATAGTACAGTACTATGTACATCCTGGGTGTGCTAATAAGCAAAATGGGCTGATATGCTGAGAGCTGTGACGGTCGGCTCCACCAGTCTGGACGCGCTGCCTTCTTGGCAGACAGTTGTGCTTATAATAAGCTAATCGAGTCATAATAGAGTTGTAGGAGTGCGGCCGTAGTCGGGATCGCCCTCAGGCACAGGCACAGGCACAGGCACGTTGCTATGGCACATCTACGAAATACTCTACCACGTCCCACCCAGAGTCTCGCCTCGCAAAGCCAACATGGAGCATAGAAGGAGAAAGAGACGAGGCGGCAGCCCATGTGCGCACGGGCTCGCAGATTCAACCCCGACTCACCGCACAGGTAGCACTCTGCAGTACGACGTCTGCCACTGTTTTGTTCGGACTAGTGGTTGCTGTCGTCGTACATAGGACTGCCAGTGGAATCTGCTGGTGGCGCAATGGGACGAGATGGGGATGACGGCAAGAAGCGCAAATCTCTGCTAATTTGACAGGGCGTTGCCCCCTTTCTCTCCCAAGGCTGCAAGCAGGGATGCTGGGATGATCGACGGACGGGTGGTCCAGGTTCCTGCAGGTCACGTCAAGTAGCTGCAAGGCACGAGTACGACAGCCCCACGCCTGATACGCAGGCGAGAGGAGTCGCTTTTGAGGTAAGCGACTATGTACTTCAGTACTTCTTGTGGCCGAGCAGTTAGTGCTGCTCTGACAGTGCCCTCTCCTCCTAGGCACCGCATTGACTGCGCCATCTTTCTGTCTCTTGTCTCCTTCGTTTCTCACCATCGGCAACAGCGAGCCCACGACAAGACCTGCCATGCATGTTGGCGTCCACTCTCTTCAACGGCGCCTCTGTCACTGTCTTGTGCAGCTTGGTCGCGACACCTGCCTCGGCGTGCTTGTCTCTCTTTGGTCTGGCCCTGGCATTTGCAGATGATTAGCCAGGACCCTCGTCCGGAACAGGCGACTCCCTCGGCGCGCACCCAAACGTTCAGCATAAGTGGAGTACATAGTAGATACGAACCCCCGCCCGCACCCCCCCTCGTCCCAAGGCGGATCGCGGGGGTCGTGCCCAACTGAGCAAGCGCCGTGATTCCCTCTGCTCCGCGCCCCGACTTGACTCGACTCGACTCGATTCGACGCTTGTCTTGCTAGCCCTCCCCATTTTGATCTTCCTTCTCTGCCTTTTTGTCTCTGTTTTGCTTGCTCGTCTTCGACTTGGGAGGTTATTCAGACTCTGTTCACTAGTAGATCCTTCACATTCTGGAACGGGGACAGGTCCTCACTTCCACCACGTTTCGACCAGAATACTTTATTTTTCTTCTTCTTCTTTTCCCAGCCACCATACGGTGTTTTCTAGCTCGATTCGATCCTGTGCGGCCGAGAACGAACACACGTCCACTTTGAGTGCAGATCTCGACTTGCTTCCTCGCTTCGCAACCGCCTTCGTGTCTGGTCGTGTCGAAACTATTATCGGTATCTGCCAGCCAGCTCCGGATACACCTGGATACAACAACCTGTGTCGAGCTGCTGTGCATACCGCAGCCATTGCGCTTTCTTTCGAATGTACGTTGTCCCTGACTGCTGGACGCCGCCAAATCACTCAGCTCTTTGGCGTCTTCTGTTTCCGTCTCCTTGCACAATTCACCCATGACTCGGGAACACGCCTGCTAATCACTCGACTCAGACACAATTCTCTTTCCATCTACTCCATTTCGTCATGCAAACTCGTTGATGACCTCTCCCGGTGCTGAGGTTTCCCATTCGGTGGTATAGACTTAATCAACCTGGTGGAAAAGGGCTCTCGGCCTTGCGGCGCCTCGTTCATCCCTCGCCATGTCAGGTCAACCCAAGCCAAAGGTCGCACTCAACAATGAGTGCTCCGCTGTATACAACAACACTCTTTACACTTACCAGGAGTCTGCTTTTCAGTCTCTCGAGTTGGTAAAGGGTGCAGAATGGAAGCTGCTTGATCAAGGTGAAGCCTTGTCAGGGGCGGCTTGCGTCAATGTCGACTCTACCGATGCCGGTCAGGCAGCCCTCTGGATCGTTGGAGGAACTGGAGGCAGCACTGGGTATGAGGGATTGCAAAAGTACACGTACGCAACCGATACGTGGGAGTCGATCACGCCCGTGACCGCTGTCACCGAGAACCGGACAGACCATGCTGCCGTCTACCTGTCGGGCTGGAACGCCATTGTCGTCTATGCTGGAAGCCAGGATGGGAGCACGAGTCTGTCGACCCAGACATTCAGCATTAGTCTGACCGAACCCTACTCGGTCCTTGCATACGAGTCAGACGGAGCACCCCCGACGTCGAACCCGATCCTTCTGCCTTGGTCAGACACAGAGGCTGTCATGCTTGGCGGTAGCAGTGACAATACCGCCGTCATGCTATTCGAAGTCGGTGCTGGTTGGTCCAACTCTGGGGCAACCCTGGCATCACCCTTGAAGACTGGCAGCAATGGGTGGCATGCCTCGCTTGTTGAAGGCAGCGATGGATCAAAGAGTCTCTACACCTTCGACATGACTGTTTCCCCGAATGTCGCCAACAGAACTCTGCTGGTAGACGGACACGGTGCCCCAGTGTCCAACGCTGTTGCAATCACCAAGCGCTGGGGCGACAATGTCCAACCTGAGCAGAGGGACACCAACGTCCT
The DNA here is from genome assembly GCA_011317545.1 of Coniella vitis. Taxonomy (NCBI): domain Eukaryota; kingdom Fungi; phylum Ascomycota; class Sordariomycetes; order Diaporthales; family Schizoparmaceae; genus Coniella; species Coniella vitis. The sequence continues at coordinate 2,148,541 of WUJK01000003.1, forward strand.
TACGGCAACTACTTGGCCAACGTACAACGATACATATGCATCGTCTGCCACTCGTACCGATTCTTCAGCCGCTGTTTCCAGTGATGGCACAGTTGTACTTTCGGGCGGTAATATGGATGATGTCATCTGCCTGTTCGATCAAAGCGCAAACAGCTGGATCAATGCGACCGAGTTGCTGGCTGTCACTGACGATTACCAGAAGCCAGTGGTCATATCGTCATCTTCGGTTTCCTCATCAGCCACGTCAACAGCTACTGCCTCGTCTACTGCCTCCTCCACAGCATCCAGCAGCACTCTGTCTGCCACAGCTGCGGCAGAGACCACCGCAGCCGTGATAGCGTCGTCTTCTAGCTCCTCTTCTGGTTCGTCCTCAGGATCATCATCGTCGCTAGGCACAAACCAAATACTCGGAGTGGTGCTTGGATCCATGGGTGGCGCAATAGTTCTTTTGCTCCTTGTATATTGTCAGATTCGTGGCCGCAAGAGGAGAATCGACTTTATCCAAGCTGGCCATGCCCGAAGAGCTAGCGGCGACGCTGCCGAACCAGAAAAGGACGGGATGGCTATAGCAACCGAAAGTTTCCCGCGGTCCCCCACGAACCCGACGTTCATGCGTGGTCACCAGCCTAAAGGTTCGACAGGCTCCTTCTCCTCATTAGCAATCATGATGGGTAAGAGCCCCAGCAAGTCGGCCACGGAAGGCGTTTCGAAGCCGCCTTTCGGCAAGCCAACCATGGACAACAGCAATAGCAAGTTCATCAGCGGCCCAATGCCAGCTATTGCCGGGCCACCGCTCGTAGGGCGAGGGCCGGCTATGCGTGATGAAAAGGGAGTCTCTTTTAGTGCCGACACCTTGGAGCCCGCTACCACCCTACGCGTTCCAGCCAATCAGCAAGATGGGACGCGACGTAGCTCTGGATGGAACCGCTATTGGTCTGGCGAGAGCGGTGCCCTGAACATTCTTGGATACGGAAATGATGCTGCCAATCGCAACACTGTCGCTTCTGAAGGATCCCGATACTCTACTAATGACCCTGGCGTCAACTTGCACAACCGGAGAACACAAGACTCGGCTACGGTGCCGCCGCTAAGTGTGGTTGACGGACCGCCTCGCTTTGGACGTGTCAACTCGGGGTCGCCAACCACAAGCAACTATCCTTCGGGTGTCAGTGCAGGCATAGCAGCGCGTATCGGCAACCGGCCTCACAGCCAGGAATCGGCGCTTTCGGGCTACTCAAGCGGAATACCGGCCAGCGTTCATGACTCTTGGGATCCCACTGCGCTCACAAGCCGGCCCTTTACTGGTACACGAGCCACAAGTAGCATGTACAGTACAGGATTCCCGCTGCCGCCGTCCTCACCGGGGCAGCAACCTCCCATGCCTCGCTACACTGGGAACGGTATCAGCCAGCAGCCTCAGCTAGCCGAAGCACACACCTCTGACATGAGCTGGTTGAACCTTGGAAACAATCAAAACCGCTTATAATCCTCTAAATCGATAGGTACAAAATGGTGGCGATATCAGCTGTACTTTAGTGTCCTTCCTTGTAACTTAGCGCTTCACGATTGATATTTGACACTTTTTTTTATACCCAAGGAATCTTATCATTTTATTTTTCTTTACTCTCTTTTGGTCGGAGCGACTGCATCTCGCCTATAATTCATTTTTATGTCTATTTATATAAGAAAATAGAAAGTGGAGCTGTACGCAACAATATGATAGCCTTTCAAATCCGTCGTCAATGATATGTCTGCCTCCATATGACGGCCGCGGGCGTATATTGCAATGGTACGACCACGAATAAGGCGGTCATCCATGATGCAGTCAAAGAGACATGTCAAGTTCAGTTTCTGGTGTATTGACTCTCTCACGGTATGCCAAAGCCTTTTCTTTTCTTTTTCCTCACCGGGGATTTTGAATGACTCATAGGCTGGTCTACAAGCTTCATAAGCCGATTTTCACCATCAGTCAAGCTAGGATGACTTTCGCCAAATGTGATAAAAAATAATAAGAAGCGTCCTAGGACTGTCTGGTGTCGAACTTTGTTCCATATGGATTTGTTATAAGAATGACGGTCAAAATCCGCCGGCAGCTGCTTCAGGCTATTTTGTGTTTTTACGTCCTGGGGGGGAGTGGGTTCAAGGTTCAAGGTCGTACGCATTCAATAATCCAAGATCAACATCTCATTCGGTAACGAGACACATGTACAATCCAAATTCTACTGTCATCGACCCATATCCCCTTTTATGACTTTTGTGTACGAGAATGGATTCAGGAAACTTTGCGTTGCTTCAACCATCTTCCCTCTACACACGTGTATATAGTGATCCGGTTGAGCTTCTTCTTACAGGTAGTAGTGGAAGTATGTAACATTTGTAGCTTCACAGCTCATGTTTCCTTTCCTTCTCTTTTGCTTCTCTCTTATATATATATATATATATATATATATATATATATATATATATTTAATTAATATCGCTGGCATTTCTTTACGACTTGTTATGATTGGCAATACCACTTACTACTTACTATACGCTTATCCACTCTGTGGATAGTCTGATGCTATGTAGACTCAGAACACGCGCGTTGACATTTGTTTTGCCCAGCATCATCAGATTCAGCCTTTCTGGCCCTCGCGTGAGCAAAGCACACGAGAGTAAGAAGATACGTCCATGTCCCGTTTCATAGTTCCTTTTTTCTTGTTTTGTTTTTTCCTTTTCTTTTTTTCACCTTCGTTTTGGAGGAATAGGGGGGGGGGGGTTGGCGGTCCATGATAAAGGTCTTGAAACGACAAAACAATGGATGACGACAGTAGTATTATATGGATTGTGAGAAACCGCCTAGGTGACTGACTGGTTGGATGTTTCAATTTAATTTCCCACATGGCAGTCACTTTTATCCTGTTTATAAGAGAAGAAAAAAAAGGGCTTGTTCGCGGCGCGTCGAGGCTTCCTACATGATGATCTACGCACGAATGCTTTGTGGAAGACTTTCGGTACTACGTACGCTCGCAGGTTGCCAACCAAAAAAAAAAAAAAAAAAAAAAAAAAAAAAAACGCGGACTCCAAAGTACTACAGATCCCGCTATTGGAGTTCGCGTTATTTTGTTGGCAACCTGGCTCGGCAAGACGAATGAATGTAAGAGTCCTAAAAATAGGAACAGATGGCTTTAGAGTCGCCGATGTGGAAGAACGTCATGTTAAACTGATACAAGCTTACAGACTTGTCGCGAGCAACAGAGCACGAGCAAGTAGAGGCACTCAAGGGATCAAATGCTTAATCTTTCTTCTTTGTGTAGGGATTGGATGTGTACTACATACATCTATTTCTGGTATAGATAGCGATTGAGGAGTTGTGAGGACAATGTCTACTGCCTTGCAAATAAAGCACGGTCGCAAGATTGCTGTTCGACGGTTGGCTCACTTGAGCCAGTATCAACAGACCCACCTACGTCTTGTTTGTGAAACCCATTCATCAGCAAATGACCATGTGGCTTTGGCGACAGTCTGCCACCACTGATGGTCTTGTGTCAGGTACAATTAGATATGCGAAGCGTGAATGGGGATGCCAGCTCGCCCGGCACAAGCGGGCAGCCACCTCACAGCCTGGAACTCTGGCCAAAGGGAACCGTCAGTACAGCAGAAGCAACTCGGTAGCTCACACAGCGTCCAAAACGCGATCATGCATATGCTCAAGATCACTGGACCGCTAAGCAAAAAGGATATCCTCTTCTCCAGTTTGAGCACACCTCAAGCCCGTGAGTAAACCCTCCGCGTGAGCCGTGGCAGAACGTACTGCTTCGGCGCAATTGAAGACGTCGTCGGGGTTCCTGATGTAGCGGCATGATCAACATGTTCTCTGTGATGGTCTTGCGTTAGCCATGGCTACACATCCTATAAATGCCAGCCATCAAACACATAAGCCCAAAATCTTCTGCTTCTCCACGCTCCGCTCTCCTCTCTTCAGAGATAGTGAACGCAAACGCGCGTTGAAAAAGAAGATAGACACCAATAACATCAGAAACCCAGATTTCAAAGCACTACCACCTCCACCCCCTTTACCCCGATACCCCCGACCCCGCAAGCACATGACGGTGCAAGCGTTCTCCCCTTGTTTTGGAGGGGAGAGCGGCTCGAGGCAATCCAGCCAGGCAAAGGCGGCCAAAAGGGAAGCAAAAAGCTTTTTACGGCTTTCTTTTTCCGAAGGTGGTCTCATACGGCTCTTCCTATGAGAATGTAAGGGTTGAAAGGAAAGTCATCATTGTATATTGTGAAATTGATTGATTGCTTTTGCAAAGAAACGGTGGCCAAGTGTTTAGAGATGGTTGGAAAATTTCCGAACTTACAAGTATTGGAGACAAGGAGAGCTCGATGCCGTGTCTGAGCGAAAAAGTGTCTGCTTCATAGCATGGCGATAGCCTTAGTAACCGGTCCGTTGCAGTAGAGAGCATCTGTGTACAGTCGCTTCACCCAGGGGAAAGCGACGTGTTCGATTCTTCAGAGGAGCAGTCAGCGGTCGTCCTGCTAACTCCTCAAAGATAGGCGTCATATTTTCATATTTGAGACTGGCAAGTGCTGCAGATACATGATGCATGCGTTACTTGCGTCTCATCCAAGGTGTGTCGGTGGGGTTGAAGTCGAGAGAGTTTTTTTGTAGTGGAGAGTGAAAAGGAGCGCGGAAAAGAGAAGGAAAAGCTTTTGGCGTGCAAAGCTATCACGTGGGGCATGGGTTGAGCCTCACGGAAAAGCGGGGCTGGGTTAGCGCCAATGGCCACTCCCCAGCCAGAGTTTGCTATGCAGACCACCGGCAACGGACCTTCCACACCATATATGGTCAGAATACTCTCTTATGTGCTGCCTCGCCGGTTCCATGCTGACCAACTGCCAGCGCAGAGTGCGAGATGACATCATTTTTGTCTAACTCAGGGTCAAATGATCGACTGCCATTCACTTACACATTTAATCAGTTGGCTCTTTCTTTGATACATCAATGTACATTGTAGGAGGCTAGTCTACCTGGCAAACAAATGGAGCAGCAATGGCTGTCTCGATTACCCTAAAATCCCAATACAGAATCTGAACAAAAACGCTATTCTCCTTCGCTAACTGGCGTAAAAGCTTTGCTGGCCCATCGCGGGCACAGTGAAATGATTAGCTGAGAAAGGGATCATGATATCTCAGAAGTGGAAAAGAACAAATCAACACCTCGCAATCTGTCCCGTTGCGTTCCTACTGCCCCAAAGCGTCAACATTCACGCCCGTAACACGGCAATGACCACGTTGGACGATGTGGCGCTATCCCCATATTTCTTCCCTTTGACAGAAGCTGTTATCAAATCTTAAAATCATTGTAAAGTCGATACATTGCTTAGTGGTGCTGATTGTAGTTAAGCCCATTGAGGTTGTTTGACCAGTCAACGCCCCAAATTTCCTGTGAGTTGGGTTGTGAGTAGCCTGCAACAACTGAAGGCATCTCGTTGCAGAACAAGGGTTGTTGCTGCGGGAAAAGAGGCTTGCCCTCGGTTGGTGGGAAGAGCATGAAGTCAGCACCGCCACGGATATCGGCAATGGCAACATCATCGAAGCTGTCGTCAACCTCTGCCAGAGAATGAGGAGTAAAGAGCATGGCATTGCCCTGTCCGATCGGTGAAAGTTGCGGAGCCATTTGGGTCTTGGACATCTCGGCCTCGGAGAAGGCGAGAAAGTTCTCGGCGAGCTCTCGCGGGAAATTTGGACCCTGCAATTGCACTTGGTTGGCACTGTATATATCATCCCAGTGGTAGTTGGTGGCCACCGAAGGATCCTGGAAGACGACTGATGAAGCATCCAAACCAGGATCAGTGAGAGGTGTGGGGTTGTCGGCAGGAGGCGAGTACTCGGGAGAGTAGCTCATGTGATCCATGGGATCCATGTGAATCTCCTGCGGTAAAGTGTTGAAGTCAAAAGGCGTTGTCTCAGGAATGTAAGCAGGGAAGTCGATGCTCGTCGAGTGGAAGGGAAGTGGCTCGCGTGGAGGAGTAGCCATGCCAATGCTTGGCGGGTTGCTGATGGGAGTTGGCAAGCCACGCATGGATGGAGTCTGGTGTGTAATGCTGCCGGCTTTGCTGTCGGCCTTCTTACCACCATTCGTCTTGGTGCGGACATATTCCCAACCGTGGGCCTTCTCCATGTGCTGCTTGCAGTTGGACTCTCTCTTTGACTTGTAAGGGCAAGGAGGATACAGGCACTTGTACATGGGCGGTGCGGTGTTGTGCTTATCGTTGCAATGACGGTCCATTTCCTTTTCGGTGGGCCACCCATAGTCGTGGTACTTGCAGGTGTCCACAGGGCACTTCCAGGGACGGGAATGCGTCTTCTCGTGCTTGGTCAGGTCGCAGGGTCGCTTGAACTCCTTGTTGCAGCCAGGCTCTCGGCATCTCTTTGGCGCCAGCTCCTCGGGGCTGGCATTCTTCTTTCTGCGCGCCATGGACCGCATGATTTCATCTTCATCAGCGAGCTCCTCACTAGCAGATCTCTTGATCTTGATCTCTCCTGCTGGTTCTTCATCCATGTCGACCTCCAAGCCTGTGGCGAGGGAGAATGCTTTTCCGTTCTTGTTCACGCGCACAAGTTCAGCGGGCCGACCGTTGATGTGGATACCTCCGTGCAACTTGATTGCATCAGCCCTGTTCGACTGGTTAGTACTGTTTCTGGCCCAGGCCATGCCGAAGGAAGCCACAACATACGCGTCAAACTCCATGTCTTCTCCAGGAGAGTTCTTGTCCTTGACCTCGGAAAGCTGCTTTGCATAGAGTTGGATCTGGTCCACAAGGTCGATAAAGTAGCCGCTGGTGTAGACAGGGTCGCGAGGGCGCGTCTGCTCTCGGTCGGTCAAGTACTCAACAGTTGCTTGAATGCAGTGGACTGTGGTAAGGCAAAAGTCGAGATACAGGCCACGAGATTTGGTGGTCTCCTTTAAGCACAAAATTTGGTAAGTAGGCATCCAGGTGTCAAGGTCTTTGTCCAGGCCACTTACTGGAGCGATAAGAAGAAGGGTCTTCTCGAGGTCTCGAAGACAAAGGACCTCTTTCTCCTGAATCCTCCTGGGGCAGTCAATGACAAGAGGGTGAAAAGGCTTGAGCTCTGGCTTGGAAAGCAGTGGTTTCAGAATGTGCTCGCAGATCTTGCTGGTCGCGCGCGCGCTCAGACCAGGGAGGGCGGCAGTCGAGGCAGCGGCGGATCGCGTAACACTGGATGCTTTGACGGAAGATGTCTGGTCTTTGTTTGCAGGTGCTTCGGTGTTGATCTTTTCTATGGATGAGACAATGGAAGATCCAAGACCACTGTCAGAGTTGTGGTGTCGTGCAGTGCGGCGGGGAGTAGAGCGTGGGCGAAGTATACGCCGCTCCTTGCCCGGTTCGTCGAGCATGGCGATGGAATGCTTTTGTACACTCTCGGGGAAGGGGAAGCTTCTGTCCACAGGCGTCTTGGACGGGGCCGCGTCCTGGGACTGAGACTCAGATGCGGAGGAGAGGGCCAGGTCGATGGTCTCGAGGGTCATGCGAATGCGGCGACGGTGAGCATCGATAACATCATCCAGGCTGGTCTGTGAGCGCCGGGGTAGCGAGGGAGGTCTGAAGGCAGGACGGTCTGCTTCAGAAGATGGGCTGGTAGGAGAGTGAAAGGTGGCACCCTTGCGGAGGCCCAAGTTGGTCTTAAGGCCCAGAGCCGGGCCAGAGCCGTCCCGGGAAGTAGCCGGAGTCCTGCGTGGGTTCGTCATGGTGAACCGGGGAAGACAGTGTGGTTTGGAAGAGAAACTTTTTGAACTCTTAATGGTTGAGGAACTAAAGTGTACCGGTCAGTCAGTCAGCCAGCCAGTCAAACAGTCACTGTCTGGCATGCAAATAAGGCTGAGGATGGAGCACACAGTGCACAATAGAGTCGACGTCGTGGGGGTTGTGAAGTGTGAGTCACAGTGATGGCTAGTCTGGAGTGGGTGTGGCGGCAAGTGTGCGAGCGCAGACCCGAGGACAGGTGTGAGATAAAAGAAATGGCGGAAGAAAGAAAGCAGACAGGGGCTGGTATGCTTCCTCGCCGACAGTGTATTCGCTGTGAGGCCGAGAAAGAACAAGCCAAAGACCGGTCATGCAGCTTGGCCTCGAGTGAGAAGTGGAGGCGAGTCAAAAGGAAAACACTGCGTCAAAAGAGGCAGATCTAGGCAGTCGATAGGACAGAAGGAGAGCAGCTTCTTACTTGATGGGATACGCTTGGGCCGGTGCCACGGGCCTCTGCTAGATTCGTCGAAACGGACGGAGAAGGAGAAGTTGAGGATGGGGCAGAGGGGAGACAGAGAAAGAGAGGAGAACTGCTGGGGCGCTGGGGTGTCGATGACTATGGCTGCGCGAAAAGGTCCTGTTCTCTCCTGGCGGGCGGTGGACTGGGCTGGAAGCAGAGGGAAGCGGGCGACAAGAGCAATAGTAAGCAGGAAGGGTGAGACGACCACGGCGCGGATTCAGGTCGGCGCGACGTCAGTGCAAACAGCGTCTGTCGGCCTTTGCTTTGGGCAACTTTGCAGCTTGCAATTGCAGTGCGCCCAGCGTGTAAATGGCGACGGTGCGGTGGTGACACGGGTGTTTGAGTCAAGCGATCTCTTTTGAAGTTCACGATGGAGAAAGTGGGCAGGAGCAGCATGAAGTGCAAGAGAGGGGGAGGAATGTTGGAAGGCGCGTCCAGTTGAATTGGATGTCGAGGCGACGCGGGCGGTCCGTGCGCAATTCTAGGCAGCAGCGCTCGACCGACTCCAACTCTAACTGAAGGCGGCAGCGGCTGTCCAGGGTTGAGCCTCCTTGCGCCTCCACCAGTGTCCCATTGAAGGATCGCGCTACCACCACATATTACATAGTACATAGTACCATATACTATGTACTACCCCGGTGCTCCCTGCACTGCGCTTGCTCGCGCCCCCAAAACGCCGTACAGCGCCCCCTTCAAGCCTGTGCCCGTCTCTCTCTGCTCTTGTCTCGTCTCGTCTCGCCGACTGACAAGGCATTATGGCTGCTGTCGAAAAGTAAGCATTTAGCCGCGAGTCAAAATCGACACTTGGCAATGGTTGTCGCTTGCTGTACAGTAAAAAGATGGGGGCTGTTCCTTGCTATTTCGATGAGCTGCTGTTGCAGCTGCGGATGCACTTTCGTCTTGTCATCTACATTGGACAGGATGGCGCTATCAGAACATGGCTCTCCAAGCAGATACTGCGTTCCCGAGGGCCTGCAAATGATCGTCAAAGCCAAGAAATTTGTCGTGCCCGATTCGGCCCCTCTTGCCAAAAGTCCGGCCTGGAGCGTTGGCTCATCTTTTGGTTTGGGGCAGACTGAGAACCGGCGCTCCCTCATTCCACTAGGTAGTGTATATGGTGTACAGAGGGCACAGAAGCCATCCCACGACAAAACAGGTAGACTCTTTGGACAATTTCACACTCTGCCCGCCAAAGAAATGTGTTCTACGTAATCAGACACTGCTGCGACACTTTGTCCGGCCCAGTGGTGCACATGATGCCAACTGCCACTACATCACTGGCACACCTTCCTGAAGCAGGGTGGCATTGCTTGTTGGTTGTTGATTCATTTCCCAGGACTGCAGTCAGCTGGAGCCGGCAAGACCCTGACTTCGAGCCAGCAAGGATGTGTACCATTAAAGCCGGAGTGGTTTTTTGGCAAAGTCCGGCCCCCGCATATCTACATAGTACTAGGTACCTCGTTACTTAGCCGTTGACGACTCCCACAAGGCATGCTTACTGCAAGCCCAAACTTGCCTTCTCATGGTTATCGGGCTGGAGATCAAGAACTAAGGAACACGCCTGAGAAACAGGACCGTCCAGAATTCTCCAGTGGCCAGAATTTACTATCCAGCGGCAGAAACAGGCGCGGTTCGGATGGGCTCGACAACTACAGTACATACTATGTAGTCCTGGAGCGCAACAAAAGTGCTCAGCCAGGCCGTTTTTGGTGACCGCTGCATGGGGCTGAGCCGTGGCCAGGGAGCGAGCCAGCCAATCAACGCAGCCCATAGACTGACCATGACATGCTGGTCAAACCAGGTCAAACGGCTCAGCAAGACGTTTTTCCTTCTGAATGTAATATGTAGGACAACAGGGCGTGGGGGGGGGACTGGGGGAGAAGCAGAACTGGCCACCTGCCACGGAATGGTTCGGAAGCGGAACACGAGAAGTTGTGGGAGTCACCAAACAGTGCCCCCAGGTGGTTGGATCGAAGATCGCCCGACTGGCGAAGATGCTTACTGTACGCACTGTGCCGCTGAGCAACATGCCTGGGTGTTTCTCATGAAGATGGCAGCATGCTCCGAAGCATTTGGTATACAATACCTTGTTCATAGTATTGCGCAGACCTCACGAGATGGCTGTTTGGCGTTGGCGCCATCTTCCGTACTCAATATCATCTTCGTGCCGTCGACGTGTCTATCCTCGCAAGTGTGTGCCTACGAGTCCTCGCCATCTTTCTTGGCGCTCTTTGTACTTCTTGCACTGTATCGGGGGAAGTCAGCCCGTCCTACAGTACTTGGTACACATATCGGCCTCCTCGTAGGGCTGCGCTGTTGCAGTTCCCAAGGGGGGCAAGGGAGCAGGCGCTTGCACAGGTCTCGCGAACCCGGGGTAAGAGGGTGTGGCCACATTGCATCCAACCCATCCAGCTCGAGTACATAGTATGCCCGAAGGACAAGAGCATTGTTATGACGGGCCGAGCCTGGTCAGCCAATATGTCACTAGGTATCTAGGTATCTAGGTATCTAGGTATCCAGGTCAGGTCCACACCCCTAACCCCCATTTGACGATACCAAGCCCCCAAGGCCTCAAACGCCAGCCTGTGCAGCCCTACGCAACCTTAAACCATCTCACCAATCACCATCCTAGACGGCTGCAGCGCACGCGGCAATGTAGATGTCCTGTTTGATCTTGCTCCTCCACCGCAGAATGTATTGATTTCAAGCAAGGGTTGCATGAGGGATTAAGGACGGCAAGAAACTCTGCACTGCATCCAGGCTGCGATAGCTGTTGTGAGTCGTGATTTATGTTGTCTTGGAAGGGACTGCGCCGTCTTGGCGGTGTCCATTTCTTGTCAGCAGTGCATATTCGTCGTATCATGAACCGCTCGTACACGCGTTCTGAGTGGTCGTGTACGAATGTACTATGTATGGACAGCACACCACAGCCTGGCAAAGCAAGATAGCTGCACCGACCGGCCAGGACGTCGTCTCAGGTGAAGCAGAGTTGAGAAGCATCCATGAATACGTCTCAGCCGTAGCGACTGCGCTTTGCAGATCGCACACGGCTTTGACAATGGGCCTCAGCAGTCTTCTTGCTCGGTCCCTTTCCCCCTTTTTTCCTTCTTCCATCATTTCCCGCGCCCATTGCTCTGCCGACGGACCGGTCGCTTCAAGCGGTCGATTATCAAACCTCGTCTGCTTACATCTGACGTCGGCAGTGCCCCAAGACCTCTCTTACTTAGCTAAGCCGTCCCCATGTCTTTGCTCCCTCATCCCCAACCACCGCGATTGCAACTCTTTGTTCGTTTGGTGCCCGGTACTGTTTCACTGGCCGCTGCAACAAAAAGCATAGCCTACATGGTCTTTATTACAGTCCGCTGGCCCAAACATCGCTGTGGCCAGTCGTCTCGCTTTGTTTCATTCAGAGCTCGCTAACCCCCCAGACCTTCCAGACCTTCGTCACTACGTAGCCCTCCGGGACAATGGCCGTCAGAACAACGTCAATTGCGACCTCTTGTCAAAGGTTCACAACCGCGATTTGGCGAATGGGGAGGCCCGGAACGCCCTGTTCACATTATCTGTCTCCACTAGGGCTGGCCCAGCGATGTGATGAGTATGCGGGACTCGGAACACTACGTGGGAGAGCCTAGTCTGGCTTAGCAAACTTGCTCTTCTCAACTCGAGCCCAAGTCACGGCGGCTGTTGAGTCTATTTCTGCTTTGGGAAGATACCCATCAACATTCAGTCACTGGTCAGCCAACAATCAAGCTTACCCGCGTTAGTGCTAGGGCTCAGTCCCGCAAATCACCATGGTTGTGGCATTTGCTACGGCCAATCTTGATTTGCTCGGTGCTCAGAATGAGTGTCCACTAGTCAGTCAGTCAGTCCTTGCTATCTGGGTTTGTTGGATATTTCACACGAGGGCATAGTACATACATGTGTGCTGTGTTGTTTTCTCCATTCCGCCGGATGACTTTCTCAGATAGTATACATGGCTGCTATGAACCTCGAATTTTGATTCGTTGCATTCTGGATGTCTGAGTCTCAACTACTGCAGCACCGTAGATTTGTTCACATGAACTCCATGATACGCCGGCTCTTTATGACCAAATACCACAATAGCTTTGTCAAGACCTATTCATGTAAAAGCCTACGTAGGGCACATATCCGAACAACGGCATTGTGAATCTTTCGTTGTCTTGACAGGTAAACGAACAATAGCCCTTGTTTTCCGGATCGTCTTTGATCATATGCTAGCAAAGGTCCTAGTAGTTGTTGAGCTCATGTGCAAGACCCGGCATCAAAGGGCAGTCAATGCGCTTCCAGGTCGGCCTCGCCCATCTTGAATACATTTGGCGATAGAATCCATCTTCAAAGGCATTAAACAGTGTCTGGCATGACACAACAATGACTTCCAGGAAACGAGATTCGACGAGTCCTTTCAAGAGCCATCAGCACTCAATCCGCAAACACTGACATGAAAGTTAAGAACGTGCCTCAGCTACGTTTGAAGATTCTTCAGCCATTCCATTGTGTTTCCTGTTTAACGAATCACTCTGTAGAACTGCAGAGACTAAAAGTAAGGCCAGCCACTACAATCCCTTCGAGCAACGTCTCCATTCTTTGCACGATCAACTCTCACAAAGGCACTCTCACTTGATTGAACGCGCAGTTCAACCCCTTCCCACATCGATACAAACCCTTTCAAACCCACCGCCATGCCTCTCTCCTTCCTCAAGGCCTTTGGGCTGGGGCACAACAACGCCAACAACAAGAAGCCGTCGTACCGTAAACCCAGAGCTGCTCCCATCCAGGTCAACGGTAAGCCCATCAGCTCACCCATGCTAATTGGCTCTTCGACAGGTCCCTTTCTGGCCTCTTCTAATGAGCAGGAACAGAGACAACAGCACCAAATGGTCAACACGCCGCCACCTCCAAGCTCATCGCTAACCCTCGAGCTGCACGAAGTCATGTGCATCCTGGAACTCAAGTCGCCGCTATCGCCAGAGGAGCAGCGTCAACGGATCCTCGCTGCTGTCAAGCGCCACGAGGAGCAGCCTTTGCCCACACTCCCGCTAGTACTGCCGCTGCCGCTGCCACTCCTCCAGTCGCTAGAGGACTTAAACCCGGCTTCTTCTTCGTCCTCGTCGGCTTCCTCGTCGTCTGCTCCCTCATTTTTGTTTGGCCCCGAGGATCTCATCTCTCCTCCTTCTCTTTATGATTCTTCCTCCTCCTCCTCTTTTGCATCCTCGTCAGAACAAGACTCACCCCTGTCCCGCTCGTCGACGCACTTCCAGACCCTTGAGGACCTCCCTCAGACCTCCCCCTCGCCACCCTTTGAAATCTGTATGCAGTGCGTAATCAGCATGGAACAGTGCCTATCCTGCTTTCGCGCCGCCCAAGTCACCCTGCCCCACGGCGGCGACCCAGCGTGCGACGGGTGCCGCCGGGGCTTGTGCGCCTCTGCGCCCAAATCTACGCCCACGCCCACGCCCACGGTGCCGCTCGTTGTTGCTCTTGCCGCTGCGCATTCGCCTCAGTTTGGCAGTGATACTGACTCCTTGTCTTGCTTTCCCTCCTCCTCGTCTTCTTGTTTTGTCGACTGTGCCGCTTCCGGAACGCATTGGCCCGGTGATTGTGTGGCTGATGATGACCTTGACGGCGGCACGACCGGCATCTCATTTCAAGCAACAGAGTATCTTCAACCTATGGTTTACAATGCCGCAGCTGTTGCAATGTATAGTGAAAGCGAGGCGGATGCCAGCGGTGATCGCTGTATTGAAGCTAGTCTTTTCAATCATGTTGATGAAGACGACGATGATGTTGACGGGTGGGTCGTCTCGGATCCTTTCTCGCCTTGGCGTTATTTGGCGCTTGATTTGGATTTCGTAGAGATTCATGTGGTTGACAATACTGTTGTTGCCTCTGGCAGAGCTAAACTCGTTTCGATTGAACGCACGAGACCCTCGGGCTGATACACCAGGTTGATGGCAGACTTCTCTTGATGATGAAATGTGGCATACACCAATTCAGACTGTAATTACTAAAACACTGTATTTTTGTGCCCGTGAGTAATGTGAATATTCGGAACCTATATCTCGAAATGAATCATTCACTATGGGACACTGAAGCTAAGTTTCGCTTTGTCAAGGATCCAACGTGTCAGCACTTTTGTGAAGTTTCTCAAAACCGCTCGCAACCAAGACCCTTACCCTCGTTCCAAGAAAATGATGAGTTCAGCAAAGTTGACGAGCCAATAAGGTCCCTTTTTGGTCATTGAAAATCTTTCCCAACCCTTGAACTACTCGTAAATACAGATTTCGCCCCCTTTCCCCATCAATCTCCCATATGTGCTTCAAAGTGGTGCATGTGCAATTGAAGCGTGTGTGATTTACTTCGCAAAGTGAAGATCGTAGCCGAGCCACTTACGCGCACGGACTTGTTCGACACTCAGACCGGGGTAACCGTACGTCAGAGGGAGGAAGAACCACCAGCCAGCGGCGGCCAACAGCAGAATGACAACACAAGCAATCCAGGCCGGCACCATGCTCTGGCCTGCAAACCGCTCGCGAGCCGAGACGTGTCTTTTAGGTCCAGCCGCCACCTTCTTGCCATGTTTGTTGTAAGAAGTTTCGCTCTCTTGCGTGTCGGCGTTAAAGACAAATTCAAGAAGTGATCCTGTTACGAGAGTCGAGGCTAGATGAGCTGGGAGATAATGGTGCAAGAAGAGCTGACGACCCATGACATAGAATGGGAAATAGTGAGTAGCCCAAGCCAGGAAAAAGAAGCCAGTCGAGTTGTAGAGACGAGATCGGGTTCCTTTCGGATATGTTAGCAAGGATATCTAGCACATGACGCGGGAAATTGTACTTACTGTGGTCCAGAGCGTCGACACCACGGCGCAGTGAGAACTGATCGGCCGCCACAATACCAGCGTAGACAGCAAGCAAACTGCTAGCAATCCACCAGCCAATGGGATTGCCAAGGAAGTATATTTGCTGGCGAGTGTCGCTCTGCGTCCAGAAGCTAACACCACGCAGGAGAAATGGCCACTGGAAGGGCTGAGAAGCGTACGGGTGACTGCTTGTCAACTGGTTGTTGTGCCAGAACATCGAGCGCTGGAGCTCCAGGTATTTGCTCATGAAAGGCAGAGACCTAATTTGGCGCTCCGGTTTCTCCCGTCTCTTGTCGTCAAGAGGCAGTGAGGGAACGTCTTCAACATACCACACATTGGAGCTAGGAGCAATCTGCTTGTTGCCATTGATCTCTTGTTGCTTGTGACCCCATTCAGGAAGAGGCGTGGTGTGCGTCCACATGGCAACCTTGCTTGGGTTGTGAATAAACTTGAAGTGGCTGGAAATACTCTTGAAGTCCTGACCCTTCTTGCCACTTTCGATGCGAACCTCAAACAACGTGTCCTGATACCGGTCGGCAACAGCCTCTTCAAGCGGAACCGTAGTAAATTCCTGGTTAGTCGGGTAGTATGGCGAAGCAACATCGTGAGACAGAAGCATGGTGTCTGTCACAATGTGGCGCAGTCGAACAAGATCTTGGTGCTTGACATTACGGCCAAGCGTCTGGTCATTGTTTGCTGGGAGAATCTGCCAAAAGTTGTTGGTATCATTATATGGGTAGCCAGTAACCTGTTGTCCCTGGCTAGAGACACGTCCATCATCGTAACGAAGCGGGTAATGATCTTCGTGACTGTGGAGATATGTCTTGGTTTCCTTGTGTCTGATGCTGATCGTGTCATAGTATTGAATGTTCACGGCGTTTGCCAGCATAATGTTGTCGCTCAAAGTCTCTTGGAACTCGGGGCTCATGAACTCGTCTCCAGGTCCAGAGCGGTTAAGCACAGCGAAATGGACCTGGAACCAGAACAGGTAGAACATGAAAGGCATGAAGATCAGCCCAAAAGCACGTGCAGCGAAATGCTTTCCAAAGTCGACCAAGTTCAGAGCTCCGCCAGGGCGCTTGATGTCCAGCAAATCCCAAAGGTCGATCGCCACCGCAGAGCCAATGGTGACGAAGGCGAACAGACCAACGTATTTGGTAGAAATGTCACAAGAAAGCGCGAAACCGGTGAGAATAAGCCACTTCCACCACTTTCGGGAGAAGGGTTCGTGCCTCAGCTTGTAGAACTTAATGTAAGCCAGTAAGCTGCAGGCCATGGCAAGAACAAGCGTGGCGTCCAACAGAATCAGTCGAGTTTGGCCAATGTGGGCATTGTCAAGCAAGACCAGACCAGCAGCGACAATGCAAGCCGGCAGGCTGTAGCCAGATTCCCACATGATCAAGTATGTGACAGAAACAGTGAGCGCACCGAGAAGCGCTGGAAGAGAGCGGAAGGCGACATAGGGCACCTTGTTTGCAATGTACGAATCACCAATGTTTTCGAAGTGGAAGTGTCCATCGTAACCAACCAGCCATCCAACAAGACCGAAGAGGAGCTTGCCGAATGGAGGGTGCACGTCGAAGAAGTATGTCCGTTGAATGTAGTACGAAGCAAACTATGCCGTATGTCTGTCAGCATCTCAAAGATCGCACCGCGCCTGTGGTATGGATGTCGCACCTTGCCAAAGTGAACTTCGTCGAAAACGACCTCGTCAGGGTGGCTGATGCCCCAGAACCGAGTAACAAAAGCCAGGGCTGTGATCAACAAGAGCCCAATCTTGTACTCGAGGTCGTTGCCAGTGGAAGGCTTGGGTTTTGCGAGCTTATCGAGTTCGTCATCGAAGGTCGACCCGTTAGTGGCTTTCTTAGAGCCAGCAACGTTGCGCTGGCGCAAGCCGTCCTTTTGGGTCGGATTGGAGGCCATGGTGGGCCAGTGGAAGGAAAAGCTAGAACAGAACAGGTTGAATCAGCTTCATAGGATTCCTTAAACTCGATGTAGTTCTGGCGATTTCGCCGCAGAATGTCAGGATTGGATGAATGCGGAAGGTGAACAGACGCTGTCGAATACAGCTCCAAAGAACGCAAACCAGCGCATATCACACCCTGCGCATCTCTGGGTAGCGGAGAGGAGTACTTACAGGTCGATAGAGGCGTGATTGTCGGCAAGAAACCTGTGCGAAGATAGAAAGTGATCGAAAGAGTGTAAGAAAGAAGGGGGTAACAGTCTAATAAGGAAGAAATTGCCTGAGACGAACGTCAGCTTCTCCCTGACTTTTTTTTAGATGTTCAAGGCTGAAGGCGTTGCTGCAGGTGAAGACGACACCTTGGCATCTGGACGCTGACGGTGCATGCTACTGTGGCACAGTGGAGCTCACTTTGATTCAGGGATCATTCTGGCTGGGCAACTGGGTTCCAATGTGGGGTCCACTTTCCCAGTTTGATGTATCCAGCTCCCTTACTTTGGTGCACCCTGTTCCCGTAGGATGGCAGCCTATGGAAAGACCAGCACATCACCAAGGTGTTCAGACAAACTTGAGAACTTGAGTAAGCCTTGCTTCCTATATACGTACATCTCTAGGCTTCATTATACTTGAATGTACTCAAAATAGCAAACGCATGCAAGGTTATCGACCTGATTGTATGCTTTGTATCATCAAATTTAGAAGCCCCAGAACAACTCTGGAACCCAGGCAGGACAACTATATCGTATGCGAATGCGCAAGACGATGGCCGTTTCTACCTTGCCATGCAAATCCCCATCTAAATAACCTTGCAAGAAGAAAAGAACAAGAACAATTACATTACGACATCATTCAAGGAAGCATACCAGATTCCACGTCTCTGCCCGTTTCAGAACCCTTCCATTTACGATCTACCGTACAGTAAGCGGACTTTCCGCCCCACCGTAAATGGTACGGAGTAACGGAAGGCACGCACAGGGCTGACAGGGGGGAGCTCCGATTCAGCAGCTTCCGATATGCGGAGCATGGAGTGGACAACCGCATGCCGGTGCGGATTCAACGTCACAAATCATAGCTTTAGAAAAACAAAGCTCTTGCCATCTCGCAACACTGCTTGTGCTTGTCCGCAAATGCTCCCTATCCAAAGATCTACAAGGCTCGTTTCGAGATCGTTCTCTGTGAGGTCCTTGACAGCTGTATCGCGTCCTGTTCCGCTTTACGCATTGAATTCCATTCGCTGTTTGTCAACGTCCAAATCCACAATGGAGCCCGTTTACTCCAAGGAAGCTGCCCCTCGTAGGTGCTGTCCTGGCTGATATAGAGGCCAATTGCTAACTTGCGACTGAAAACAAGCTGCCGGTCCTTATGTATGAATGATCACTATGATCCCTATGTTGCAAAGCTTGTTCTAACCAAGGTATTGCTACCTTACAGTCCCAGGCCATCAAGACCCCCACCGCAATCTACTGTTCCGGCCAAATCCCCTGTGATGCTGAGGGCAACTTGGTCGAAGGCACAATCCAGGAGAAGACGGCTGCTTGCATCAAGAATCTTAAGGCTGTCCTGACCGCTGCTGGATCCGGCATCGAGAAGGTTGTCAAGGTCAACATCTTCATTACTGACATGGCCAACTTTGCTGTAAGACAGACCGATCATCATCAGATACTTTCTTCATGCAGTGCTGATTCAAAATGTTGTCACAGTCCATGAACGAGGAATACTCCAAGTGGTTCACACACAAGCCTGCCCGGAGTTGCGTTGCGGTCAAGACGCTGCCCAAGAACGTCGATGTCGAGATCGAGTGTATTGCTCTGCCTTGAGGATATCACTGATCGAATCTAGTGCTATCAAAGGTCAAAGACAATGAGGTGAGGCTCCAGGCCAGTCCAGATAAGACTAGATAGCAATGGAATGACCAGGACACTTCCCAGCTTAGCTGAAGCCCTCACAGTCGACGCCCCTGGGCGCTGTCTGCTGCTGCTGGCTTTGACCCCCCTCCCCTGGGCCCCACACCCCTGCCACCTCACAACTATGGCTTTATAAACCCCAACAAACCGTCACATTCACAATTGGCCTCCATTACACGACTCCGATGGTGTAGTGGTAACTTTCCGCGCTTTACTTCGGTTTGGCGTGGGGAGGGGCCCTGTTCGAGTCCTGCAAAGGTTGCAAGAGGCAATGGTTTGAGCTAACGCGGGACCGCCTTCCTGGCTTGAGACTCGAGCGAAATGTACAGTAGCGGACTCTGAGACTGTACAAATCGTCTTTTTTGCTCTTTTTCTGTAAACGATGTGGCCTGATTGTGGCTTGTCTTGCGGCCTCGTGAGGCTTTCTCTCCATACCCTCTTGGTGTTGAGCGCCAGACCTTCTTCGTCTCCGCCACCCCGACCAGGATGACATGTCCCCGCTTGGCTTTGATTTGTGGCACTGGGTTATAGGAGCTCACGCGTTGCATTTTCTTGCTTTGCAAATGTAATTGCACGGTGATGGATGTTCTCAGAAGCCTGGACACGTGCGATGGGTGGGTGAAACTCCCGCGATATTGTATGTATCTTTTGAACCAAATCCTCCCCACTCATGGTCCCGTCTACAACGACACAAGGAGCTACCATCTCACTTTCCTTCCCTCAAACTCTCATGGGATATATTAGAATGGATATATTCTAAGCAGCAGCCGTTATTCTCAAGACATGAACTGGAGCAGACTGTACAGTCTCCTCCTAGTACGCATGCAAATTGTGAAAAATGGTATGCCAACTCTATCAGTGTTTTACAAAGCTTTCCTTCGGTAGCAGTGTTCATGATGAACGAACGAATGAAACATGCTAGGCTGATCATCCCTCTGCTGACTTCGAGAATAATCATTACAGACCTCATCAGAGCAGTATGGGGAAAAAAGTATTTACAAGGGCACAAGTCGAACTTCGAAGAGGAACATAAATATCCTCTGCTGATCAGTATAATAAGAAATAGCAGAACTTGAGATACAGTTTCTCGTTGCGTTTATACAAATGGAGACCTTCCAACCGTACTCATGTCTCGTTTGCCACTCGGGCAGGTCACAGACTCCCCGGTAGGCAATATCGCTTCATGCTCCTTTCGCTCACTGGCCTTCGCATTCTGGTGGTGACGTTGTGTGTCAGGTACTAGACAGACCACAATCCGAGGCCTTGCGGTGCTATTGCGAAAAGTGATATCCACCACGCATGCATCTGCTTCAGTCGACTTTTTGGCCTGACCTTGATGAATTCGACTTCTCATTTTCATCTGTGTCGCCCACTTTGCAAAATGCTCAATGCTGGACAAGCAAGGGCATCTCCGAGGCATATGTCGCCGTCAAACCAGCCCAGGCCCAGGAGCAGGCTTGCCACACCGCCCAGACTCCCACCATGACCAGAACCCCTAGCACTGCCACCACGGAGCCGCGCATTTCAAACGCATCGTTGACCTCCATTCTCATCAGCTTGCGCTGTTTGCTGTGGTAGTACTCGCGGTAGACGATGTGGTGAAGCCATTGTGGCATCCGTCGTCGTGCGCTGGAATGGAGATGGGATCTCGTAAGGGTGTAGCGCAAGTCCACCCATGCTAGAGACAGGAGGAACGAAACGAAGATGATGGGTGTTATTAAAGCCTGGGAATAGAGTTAACTGGGCTCGTGGTACTGTAAGGTTGAGGGCAGCATGGCGCAAGAGGCCACTGCTGTCAACGAACATTGTATATAGCAGTCAGTCGTGTTGTTGAGGCATCGCTGCGGCTCGGTGGCGGTGATGTTGATGATAAGGATGACGACATAGTATGGAGACGGGGCGCTGAACTTGAGGAAGGCAACAAGATGAAAAGACGATGGGCTTCAGAAAGGCGCAGTTGTTGCCGGTAAGGCTATCGGATAGCACGGGAAATACAGGGTTGACGACTAAGCGGCCTCTGATGACAGCCAGCAAGCTTCTCTCCGGTTGGGCTGCGGCTCATGGCGAAGCACGGCGATGCTCGGATGGCGGCGCCCACGGTGGGACTGAAATGTCTCGATAGCGTTTGTACAGTACAGTATATGTTTTTTTCTTATCTAACACAAAGCTCTTATGCTGTCACCATATCTCTTCGCTTAATAACCTTTTCCCAAAGCCCCAGCAAATGAGATTGAAAATAGTCTTCTCCTTGCAGTCAAGAAAGGCGCTCGTCGTTGGGCGACCATAAGGCTGTGCAGTCATGGTGACCAGAAGGCCCCGGGTGGGCTAACAAGCATACTGCAAATCTGGGCCCGACCCAGTTAGTGTCTGGATGACGTTGGATCACGCGTTTACACCACGCGCGGCTCGCGGCTCTCGTCTGGCTAGCCGCTGCATCCGACATCACCCCCACTAATGATTGTTACATAGTACATAGTACAGACACAGGCTCATGCTATTTATGTGTAGCAGGGGATATACTCATGAGACAAGCCCAGAGGGTTGGATAGGTAACTAATAATAAAGAAACTATACTATGTAATGGCAAAAAGCTGTTTCATACATATCGAGCAAGCATGCCCACCACTATCTGGGAATATGCGGCCCACTCGTGGTCTCTAGAGTCGTGGTTGCAAATGAGCACTGCCACTGCTAGAGCGCGACTGATCATGGCAACCCCCCATATCTGACACATGCTGAGCAAAGCCGTTTCAATGCTCATGGAGCCAAGTGCCCATGTTCAAGCATCATCACATTCATGGCCGCCTGTCCTCAGAGTGTTTCCAATTCGTGCTGGATGATGTTGGATAAGCAAGAAGAACAAACAGAAACACTTGGTCTGCCAATTCCCAGGGCTGATATGGCAATCTCAAAACTAGGTATCGCGTTATTTTGAAGAAATGCTATGGGAAATAACCAGGAGCAAGGGTATGGAATGAGCGTTTGGCTTGCGGGTGTGTGTTTAGCATTGACGCTGACCGTTGCAGGGCCTGGCGTGGTGCGGCTGCCCCCCCTGCATTTCTGACTAACTGCTAACGAGCAAGCGTGCGCTACTTCAACACCAAGTACTTCCGGCGTCAAAGCATCTCGGACGTTCTTTCTGGTTGTGCATTTGCATTGGTTGAGTTGCCAGTGCATGTTGTGTAGCTTTTGCTCTGGTCCTTCACCCTCTCCTTTTGCCTTGAATCATGCTAGCTGGCAGGCTGGCACTGCAGCAACAGACGTTGTATTGTGCTCAGTGCCGTCTTGTGGCCCTGTTCTGCATTCCAACGGGCATTCATCCGCAACAAAGACACCTTGAACGCGTTGCTCAGCCCGCGCTTTGCTTTGCGGAAACCTTTGTTGCGAGGGTGTTCAACGCGAGCACTGCATTGAACCGAGATTTTCCATCGGCACTCAGACGCGGACATGTACGTGCTCCAGTATACTAGTATACTATGTGGGAGGAAGTACGCACGACGTACTGTACTATGAGTACCATGTACACTGTCTCATGCATGAGTACTCTATTCAAGCCCCACCCCTTACGACCCTGTCAGTTGCACGGGCTCCACCTCGTGTCATTTAGCAGCAGATCCCCCTGGAATCTGTTGACTTTCCATCTTCAGGTCCCCCAGGTCCATGCTGGCAGGCCAGGCCAGGACAGGACAACATCCAGCCCCCAAAACACCACCACGTTGCCCATCATGAGAAAACTCATGTTCTCGCCCAAGTCGACCAAGCTGACTCGCAGCAAAGAGTCAAACAGCCGTCCTGGCACCGCCGATTCCACTGCTTCTCGTGCTTCCGAAGACTCGTCGCGTTCCCCGAGGCCCAGCCTGAGTTCCGCTTCCCCTGGAACCGTCAACTCGAGAAGCGGCGGTCCAACCAGCATGCCATTGCTGGATGCAAAACTGCAACAACCCCATCTCCTCGCCGAGCGGCCCTCCACATCCCAACCCAACGGCACCAACGGCTCTGCTCCCAAACGAATGGCTTCCATACGACCAGTCAGCAGCTTTGACGACGGCCCTTTCTTCTCCAACAATACCTCCCTCGAGGCCTCCCCTTCACAAACAAACGGCCGCTCCGACTCGGCCCTGTCGAGCTCCCCTCAAAGTCAAGCAAGCGTCGGGTTACCACCGCTCGAGAAGCGCTCCTCTGACCAGAGCGGCACGGACAAAGTGTCGGCAGGTCGCCTGAGACCCAAGATCTCATCACAGTACCTCCGTAGCGTCAGCAGCGATGCTCGGGACAGATCACTGAGCCCAAACGCACAACCTCGCCCTATAAACTACGATAGACCATCGGAAACATCCCAAAGAGAAGGTAGCTTCGCAAACAAGATGGTGGACGGCGCGGATGACACTGTCGATCCCTCTGCAGCCAAGGCTGGGCTGGGAAAGACGGGCCGCGTAATGAACCGGCTGATATCTGAAAATGAGGCATTGAAACGCGACCTCCAAATCGAAAAGCTCAACTCGGAAGAGTCTAAGCGCGAAGCAAAGCTACTACAAGACAAGATGGAAAGAATGATTGCAGACTATGAGAGCCGGCTGCTGGAGGCCAGCGTCACCAAAACACTCTTGGCACGCAAAGAGCGCCAGGTCGAGAGCTTACAGGCCGCCGTAGACCTCGAGAAGAAGCGAACCACAGACGCCCAAAGCAAAGAGCGCACCTGGAGAGATGAGATGGAGAAGACACGGGACGAGTCAACGCGCAAGGTGGAGGAGGCCACGACCCTCGCCGCTTTGCTGGAAGGGCGCTACAACGCAATCAGTAGCCACTGGAAAGACCAGGGTGAAGAAGTTAAGCGTGCCATGACCAAAATGGGCAAAGAGATTTCTGAACTTCTCGACGCGAGAAGGAAAGACGATGAGAAGATCACCACTTTGCGAGATCTTTGCGATCAACAAGACGGAAACATCAAGGAACTGCTCCAACAAAAGGAAACGTTGTGGCGACAATTTGAACAGTACAAGAATGACCAAGAGAGTGCTCTATCCCACATTAAATCCAGCGCTACAGAGAGGGAGGCACAACAACAAAAGATGCTTAGCGAAGCAAAGGAGGTGGTGGACAAGCTGAAATGGGCACTCAATGTTAAAAACAAGATTGAATGGGCTCAATAAGCTTGCAACGCACCGGCACGGCTTGTCCCTGGCACGATCACAAAATGCACACTCAATATAGACGGGCACCATATCGACACATTTCAAGCTTTGCAAGCTTTTGATCTTCCTTACCATCGAAATGCCACTGCAGCCATTCTCGCAGCATCTTGATGGCAGATACCCTAGCATTTGGCAAATATCAGACCACAGACGGTCCTACCTTTCGGCAACCTTTTTCTCAGTTAGCAACAATACTCGATACCACTTCAGCGCTCACGGCTTCTTTCAATTACCGGGAGGAAGCGTTTAAGTCAGGAACACATACTTGAGATCTGGATATGATACACCATCTATACGACACCGGGGCTCCGGGTCAATCCACGCTTAGCGGAGTTCCACCGGGTCAGAAAGTGTATAGCGTCGAGAGAACGGACGTGGAAATACAAATGGGTAGAAACTATGTACCCTCCTTTCGTGAAGACGGAGTTTTGAAATAAAGGATCTTTCTCCTGTTGCATCCTTGAAGGGCCCTCTACCTTATTTGTTTGATAAAATATGTTGATATCTTTGTGTTGAATCGTTTCCTGACCTGATTGTTCGAGGGCTATTTTGCCGCCTATACTATTGAGAGTCCGATTCATTCTTGCGAAATCTTGGCCTGAAAGAACAAGGAGCTACACGGGCTACACCTGATACTTACCGAAAGCTAGAATGTTCAACGCCTCCAGGAAGATGGTTCCTGGTTGTCAAGTCTTACTTTCAACCTGGTCCCTATTTGCCTGCGATAACGACCGCTGGACTTGGCGCGAAGGGTACTGATTGCCTTATGAGTTTATGCCTGTAGCTGCAGACTGCAAGGGGACTACATGCCTTTGGTGGTGAGCTACCTGCTCCATGTGCTCTTGTAGCCTTAGTGTCGACACCTTGCTATAGCTACTGACGTTGCTCTTGAACTTGAAACTATAACCACATTCATGGCGTACCTAGGTACCTTTTTTCGACACCCTGCTCAAAGACTTTCTAATACTTCCAAGGTTGTGGGTTAATAGGTGTGGAAGCTATTTCAGGCAACTGCCCTCCTTCCTCCTCGACGCCTCACCTCCAAATTTTCCTCCTCCACCAAATTTCATTCTCTCATCACCGCCCACCGCAGTTCCATCTTTTCACGGTTGGAAGAGTGCTTGTTGAATCAATTCTTGTACGCTTACCATTTTGTATGTGCAACATTCCTTTTTTTTGCCTTGCTTTGCCGGCCATTCTTTGATAGCACTGCAGTTTGAAACTCCTGTAGATGTGTACACCACATCTAACGCGTCTTGGACAGCTCGGAGATCTGACCAATTCTTCCTGGCAGCTTCGCGTTGTGGGGCTCCAGTGCCCATCACACTCCGAGTGATGCCCTCTTGCCCGCGTCGCCCATAGCATACAGACTTCTTCTCTGCAGCACAACCCTGGATGTTGCTAGACTCTGCTGGGTTCCATCGACAACTCTTGAACCATCAGCTCGTCGCCTACTCAGAATAACACATACTTCCAGCAACGAAGGCGAGCCCCTTCCACAAACGGTCATGGCCTGGCGACCTCCCAATCGAGCCGCAACGTCAGTGGCTCATACGAGTAGGACGATGAGGTCGCAGGTACCCAGCCTTACTGCTTCGTCAATGAATATCCCAGGTCGCACAACCGCTTTTGAAGCCAGCCGCGATTGGATCGACTTCTACCTGGTGGGCATATATGACTGGACTGCCCTTGGAGCTGCGAAGGCCATTGAGGCCCTGGAGAACCTAAACGCAGTAAGTATCAAGATAAGAAAGAGCACATCAACCATTTCACGAAAACCCCAAGTCTTCTTTCACACTCAACTTCCTGCTCGTGAACTGAGACCATAGGCTAATCAAGCGTCGGCAGCATGGTGCGACTTACTCGTACGACAACGAATATGGTCTCTTCGCCGTTCGCTGTCGCAGAAGCGACCAGCACCTCATACAGTCAACTTTTCGTAACTTGCAAAATCGAATCACGGGAGAGATTGAGTCCGAGGAAAAGACAAGCCTGGATATCGAGCTGTCCGAACGCCACCATCCTTTTGTGGTTCAGTCCCATTGTCGCAATTCAGAATCCAAGGCTACTACAGCCGACGTAGCTCAAGGTGCTCCAGGCGTTGAGTGCATGAGGTTGGAGGTCCCGAACGAATTGGCCGAGTGCGCTTCTCTTTGCGTTTGGCAAGATCTTCAAGCCATCAACCTGCCATTCGATACACTCTTCATCTCCGAGCATGACCGCAGGCTTGTGGAAGAGGCGTCTGGGGTGATGTTGGTGTTCGATGCCGCGCAAAAGGTCATCTTTATCGGTGCATCGTCTGACCACGTGCTCGATAGTGTCAAGGTCAGATTGACAATATTGCTGCAAGACTACCGCGCCGACAAGAACCAGGCAGTTGCCCACGATTTCTTCAGCCAATTGGACGGCCGCTGGAATGTTGAATTTCGAAGCATTCTGCATGTCAACCCTCAAATTGCGCGATCGATTCTTTGGGATCCTTGGCAGCCATCGTACAGCGGGTACGACCTGTGCATTGTCCGCACTTGCACTCAGAAAGTGAATGCTGATCATGAATGGCACTCCGTTTTCCAGGGCCAGCGGCCCTACTACCAGGCTCGGATCTTTCAAGGCCTCAAGCTTCCTTCGCGTCTGGGCACGATGCGTCAACCGCACAATCCAATTGACGGGTGGCTCACTGGGGTTGTGGACCCCGAAGCAGCATCGCCAAAGCTCAATAAGCTCCTCCTGACCGGGAAAACCCTACTAGACATCGACATCCCAGATGAAGACAAAACAATTGTCGACGAGGAGGGGACCATGAGCCACCTTGAGAATATTGCCTCAAGTCTTTCAGCCGGATATGAAGGAGAAGACCTCATTCTGCTAGATATGAACGAACTCACGATTAGTGAAGACCCGGAGCCCAACCTGCTTGATCAGTCTGATGATGAGTTGATGGATCAACCAACCCTACAGAGGGCCATGCGACCTGCAACAAAGACAATCCTCGTTCCAAAGCCTAGCCTCACCGCTCAATCAGCGACAGTCGGACCTGTCAATAGAGCAAGGGCACCCACTGGAGAGATTGGAAATTTTCTCACTACTGTCAAACAAATCATGCAGCCTTTCCAACGGAGACGCGGCATTGTCGGCTTGCATTTCGAGATTGGTCGCTACTTTGTATCTGGTGTTGACTGCGAGGCGACCTCAAGCTCGAATGTACCAGGCCTTTCTGATGGAAGACGATTCAGAGTCCGGAACAGACAACAAAGCATTGATACGGCGTGTGAAGATCTGCAAGGTCATTCATACTTTTTCACCAAGGTACTTACATACTGGGGTAACGACATTGATTTCATGAGGTCCATGAAGATGCCGGGCACGAGCGAGAACATGTGGAATCCTGTCAAGCGAACCACCTTTCTGGACTTTCGATTCATGCCAGGAGCCGATCAGGGAGAGGAGCTTGCCGATACGGACTATATCCCCACGATGGTCCTCGAAGTGGATTGTGAGGATTTCTCCTGGACGGTGCGTGAATGGGACAACACACGTGGCAAAATGTACATTCACTGTCTCGACCAGAACTGGGATCTCGATGCTGGAATCACACATGATCGCGACTATGAACTGAATCTGCAATATCAATCATTCGCTCAAGGCCTGATTGAAAGTCTCAGTACTCACAGCCCCGAGATTGAGTTCCAGCACGTGTTTGAGAGAACCCCTATTGCAAACCGGCCCGTGCCTGTCGGTATCACCAATGTTAGAGTTCGGCAAGTTGCTCGTTTGCAACACCAGGATGGAAAGACCTTTTTGGATCTCACACGCGTCATGTCTACCAAGACCGTCCATCGAGACGAAAAGACATGGAGATTGTCATACTTTGCAAACGATGATCTGCCAGGCCGCTACGCTACAAGGCCCGGTAGTTTGTCGCAGTGGTACCAAGCCTCCGTTTCCTCGGTCCGCCTAGAAGAGTTGCTGAAGCGCAATGAAACTGTAATTCCAGGAGATGAGGCTGGATGGACTGTGGAGCAACTTGAAGATGAGGGTGTTTTGAGCGACCTTTACCATCGTGCCATTGATGTAGTGAGCAGGATCGATGGTGTCGGCGTGGCATGCGACGATGGCCGCTACAAGCAGACACAACAACCCGTGCCATCTCATCGGGAGCAGGGCACCGCGAAGTCGTACCGGTTCTAAAGCCCTCTGCTGCATGTGTTTCTGGTTGCACGGGGGCGCAGCTGATGGATGTGGACAAAGACATTTTCATTGTGGTTGTTTGATCCGTCAAAAAGACTCGGCGATGACAGATGTAGACGAGTATTGTTGTTTTTCTCTTTTCTTTTCATTTCATTTTTAATTCATCCAAGCATCGGACAATGTCTGCGCGTCGGCAGATGGGATGCATAGTACAGCCGTGTCTCAACAGCAGAGTGCCGAAAGGATCGAAGCAAGGCATTTGGGTGTTTGTGGGTCAACATAGTCATGGATAGAATTTGGCAGAAGAGGCTTTTCATCTTTGTGGCTAGCTAGGTTACGGCATCTGAGACCTTTAAAAGGGCCCAAGATCGCCTCGAGACAGATGCAATACGATACAGCCTCCAGTAGACACATTGAAGCACACCCACGTTTATTACCGTGAAGATTTTCCAATCGCTCGCTAAATGGGGGAGGGGTTCTTGGAGCATCACAGTAATGAAGAAAATTGACCTGGCATCAGCAGGGATCCTCACTGTTGTTTTGCCCCCCCAAAAAGGGTCACACCCAGGGGTTTGCGGCGCACGCGCAGTGGTGCGATTTTCGCGACGCGGCGTCGCCGCACATACACACTTGTCGTACACAGGCTATTGGTTGATCCGGCTGTACAAACTCAAGCAGCAAATGGGGACACCCGGGGGAGGGGGGGAAGGTTTCCGCGATACTACGACAAAATAAGCAAAACAAAGAACTCGTAACCTTGATTTATTTGATGGGGAGATGCGCTGATCGCTGAGAGTTTAGCTAGGTCAAGTGAAAGTAAAGTAAAGTAAAAGTAGAGTTCATTATACCGTGATCCATCAAGTAGTTGTGCGCCCAAGCAACAATGCGACCAGGACATATACGTGGCAATGAGGAGGGAACTGCAGCATCGACGAGCAAGCACTCTTGAGAAAGCAAACCAAACAAATGCCACATGCTACGATTGCGCGGGGCGAAGAATAGCCAAGGCACAACCGTCGCACTATTTGACGCTCGGGTCCTTTTTTGGTGGTTTTGGACGTAATCTACTACCACCGCCACCACTACTACTACTACTATACCTCTGGCTAGCTACACCGCTTCGCTCATGTCAGGCGACCAGGTCATTGTCGGGTTTTGCTGCTGCGGAATGGCAGACATTGATCTGCTGATGACTTTGTTCTTTTTTGTTTTTGGTCATCTTGCCAAGCAGAACAGGCTTTTGGACAAGGCCCATCTTTTGAGACTGGTAGGGCATCCTACATAAGTGGTGGCACTGCCACAGAAAGTTCGTGTGAGACGCGGGCTGTTGACCAATGTACGCGTAGGCTACGGCAAAGGCGGATTTATTAGTGGCTCCAGAGACCCTCATTAGGTCCCTTGTGCGAATCATTGGGGATTGAACATTGATTTCCATGCGCGGTGCCGCGGTGCCGGCACAAGCAGATGGGCTGGCTCACAGGACTACTATGTAGGAACGCGACCAGATATACACTAATAGTCCCAGAGTACTAATTGAGTCCGTTTCTGCACCTGGTACTCGGATATAATCATCGATCTCGCATGCTCGTCGGCTGCTGCCCCGTACATAGTAGCCCCGGGGACCTGTTGACTGCTGGTTTGTGGATCGTGCTGACGACGACGAAGTAGACACTCGGCAGGTGGCACGGCACCGGCACTCGGAATGCAGCCGAAGAACTGTGCTTGCTGTTTGTGGGGGAGGGAAGGAGAAATTGAAGGTGGTCAATACTTCCTCGATCAAAAACAAAAAGCCCCACAGCAAGTAAAAAAGATCGCTAATTAACAATGTCAACCTGATATATATACTATGCTCCCTTCTAACGTTTGTCTTCTATTCGGTTGTGTGCTATCACAACATAGCTAGTTTCTCGTGTGATGGCGGAAATTTGGTTGTTCTTGCTAGCCTACTATGTATGTAGAAAGTGTCTGGACTTATTATTGGAGTGGAGCCTTCCTGCAGCTCACTGCTGTATGTATGAAGTAAGCCAATTGAACGCTGTTTTGTTCGGCCATCTTCCACCTTTTCCCCCCACCCCAGTCCCAAATTGCTGGGAGGCCGCAGCGGACAAGCTGTGGTGCGGTTACAGCCGTCCAGTGCAGGTGCAGATCCCTGTCGGATACATCCCGAAAGCGCTTTCCCCTGTGCTCTCGAGCGCCTGCTGGGAAACTACATAGTAGCTTACCAGTTCTGCCAGCCCCGTACCTTATAGGCTGCTTAGCATAACCCGATTTATAGTAATATGTACACGATACATGGGTGATCTACTGCACTCACTCAAATCAATCTTGCAGTGTGGAGTCCTTTCCTCTTCTTCCCCCGCAACCCTCGGCATCACCATCGCGGAAGGCGGGCACTGCCATAGGAGGGAACACTGAGACTGCTGTTGCTTGGCAGGCTAACTGGCTGGGGCGTATGGGTGGCTGGTGGGGACGACACTAGCCAGGGATGCCGCCGACTTCTCCCAGGTACGTACTCAATTCACACTACTATGTATGGTACAGTATAGAGCCCTAGCTAGCCTTGGACTTATGCCCAGCTCTGTGCTGGATAGCGCAGTCCAAATGCAGGTTTCTGGAGATTTGGCAGAAATGTTATCTCATTGATACCAATACATAGCACCGATATAGCTCGAGCGAGGTAAGTACTTTGCCCATGTAGAGGTCTCAAGTGGCACAAGGGCTATCTGAGACGCGAGCGATAAGTAAGTAGATGGCCTGTGCAAGCGCCCCCCACCACCGATGCGGGCACCAGGCCTGTCCCATGCCCCTTCCTCGCTCTTGCCATATGTTGATGGTTTTTTCTTCCTTTCCTTCCTTTGATTTCTCCCGCTTGCTGGCTGCTTCCTACTGGCGACCCCGCCCTCTGGCGCCCACACATATGCACTCCTCTCTGCCAGTCTGCCCACTCACACACCCGCGGGCGATATGGGATGATCACGTCTCCATTTTCCCCGGTTTAGCATGGAGAAGATGGCTGGGTTCAACGTCCTGAGAACCGCGATTTATCAATATAGAACGAGTAGATACCTGGGTAGGTACATGATAGAACTAATAGTAATAGAAGACGGCGCGGAAATAGAGGGTGATTCATATTGCACAGGGTGGCTACCAAGTGGGAAGGGGCCGCCCGTGCCCGAATGCTGGAATCCCGGGTACTATGTACATGATGAAACAAAAGGCTTCGTTTCCGTCTTCTGCCGGCACCATTGCCCCGTTTGTGCTATTATTGTCATTAACGCCGTGTTGTGTTCGATAGGGGCCACAAGGCATTGATTTGGCTGTGTCTGATCTGTCTGTACATACATAGTACCTAGGCAGTAACTATCGTGCCCCTCCCGCGCCTTATTAACGCTCTGGAGCTGGAAGCGGGACGACGCCACAGAAGTTGCCAAAGGCGCATGTTGAAGGCGTCGGCCTCATGCGCTGTGGAGACTTACACATTGCCAAAAAAAAAAAAGATAGACAGAGTCATAGGAGAAAAGTACTTGACGGCTCTTTCCAGCCACCCCTGCATTTCCCAGTTGGGCCTGCGAAGCCGTATGTGCCGGCTACACCAATCATGTGTTCCAATTGTGCTCCCCAGGTCGCTTGTCGGAGCATCCCAGCTTGCATCCCTGCATCCCTACATCTAGTCTGGCACCAGCCAAGCACCCTGTATCCCTGCTCTCTTGCTTTTTCGCAGAAGCGCGAGGTCTCCGTGACCTACTCGGCGCTCCTGCCCTCCTCCTCTTATCCCGCCGTTGGGCCTCTTGTCTCGTACGCTGGCTCCTGTTTGTGCAAAGTACCCCGTACACTCGGTCGACGCAATCTCAAAGTCCGCCCTCGAAAACTAAAATTCTTTGCCCGCCGCCCTCTTTCTTTTCTTTCGGTCTTAGTATTTCAGGCCACCTGTCGCCCCTTCCTTGCAGATAAAGAGACCCTCCCTCCGTCACTGTTGTTTTCCCTTCCAGTCCAACCAAGACGACAGCCATCCGTGACCTTTTGTCTGCCCCCGACAAACAAGCCTCTCTTCGTGTATTCGCCCTTTTCTGCATCCACAACAACAACGACAACACCGTCCTGCAACCCGATTTATTTAGCAGACATACCATCTCCCGATTGTCCCACCATATCGTATTTCACCCATCATCCACGATGCGCTCCGTCACTGCCGCCTTTGCGCTCTCCGCGCTCACCATGGTCGCTGCCCAGAACGCGACCGAGTTCAAGATCAACGTCACTTCGGTTGATGCTACTGAGCGCAGTAAGTGCTAATAAGGCCCCGTTAGAGCGCGTACCTTGCCCTCGCACCTCATTTCTCCTTTCTCACTGCACCCCATGCAACGTGCAATGAAATAGGTGTGAATGACACCCCAAGGCGGACGCGAGATATATGACCTCTGGAGACGTGCGCTCTCCCACCATCATACCGGCTCCTCGCTCTCTAGTACATATCTTTGTCTTTCTTTTTCTTGACAATGAAAACATACTGACGCAGTCGATTTGACAGACCAATGGTGCATTGCTCAGACCAACACCTGCGACGAGTTGTGCTCCGGCAACCCGATCGGCAACAGCTGTGACCTGGTAGGTCCATCGTTCTTGTCAAATGCCTTCTTTTGACATGATTACTGACTGCTCTACAGAACACCCTTGACTACTACTGTACTTGCCAGAACGGCAGCGCCCCCGGTCTGCAGTACTACACGGAGACCATTGATACCGTAAGCCGCGCCCGCTCTGGGAGCCATGAGATTGGATCTTGGTGTGCTAACATATTCGTTCCAGTTTGTCTGCGAGGAAGCCTACAGCGAGTGCATCACTGAGTACGAAAATGACGCCCAGGAGCAGTCGAACTGCACCACCAGCATTTACGACAAGTGCGGTACCCTGAATCCTGCAGATGTTTCGGATTCCGCCTCGTCCACCACCACTGCCGCCTCCTCGGCCTCGGCCTCTGCCACCGCCTCTGCCACCTCGGGCTCCTCGACTGCTGGCGCGTCCTCGACCTCATCGGCTGGTGCTGCTCCGACTAACATTCAGTTTGTCGGTACCGGTGCCGCTGCTGCTGCCATTGGTCTGCTGGCCTACATGCTTTAGGGGCAAAGGCTCAGTAGAGATGGCTCAAACGGGCGTTGCCCAGTCCTGACGCCATGGGTAGCCCTTTTTGCTTCGTGTACAAGATTTCGGCGCTGCAGAGCACTGGCTCCGTCCGTTCTTTCTTTGCGTCTGTTGGCTCGCCGCTCATGCATACTATTTTTCTAACTTTTACCCGGAAGAGCGGCCCAACCGATACCCTGGGTTGCGTTAATACTTGATGAGGAGACGACGAAATACCTACCTGATTGACGATTCATTTGCGAAACGAGTCACTTGGGAGTCGTGCAGAGGTTGTATGGGAGAAGAGGCTTTCCAAGTCGTGGGGATCTGTTGGTTTCTGCTGGCTTGATGGAGTGGTCCGATGTGTGTGTACAATCAGGATTACTAGTAATTAATCAAGCTATGGTCTTGCACGACGGCCTTTTGACCAAGCGTATTTCTCAACGACATTTACATGTGACGTCTGGTCTTGGAAAAGTATCCGACTCAGCTCTCCGACGCATGACGTATGTACTTCGGCTTACATTTGGCATAGTATGTCAGACTTACTATGCATACGCAGTATATCGATATATCTGTGCAGAAGGACGGCTTGATAGCTGTCGGTCTAGAAGTGACATGATCCTGTTCTACAAGTAAGAATATGCAGGTTTGCCCTACGAGTTCCTGGACGCCTGGTTCTGCCTTGGAGGAACTGGGGGAATCTTTTCGAACCACGCAATATCAACCCTCGTGTCATTGTGCCTCTAGGAAACACAGCAATTCTGGATACTTGCGGAACGTGGCGATCCCATCATGGTTGACGCCCGCTGGACAATGTAGGCTGTTCCTTGCAGCAAAATATCACCCAATCAACGGCTGCGTTCACAAGCGGTGAGGCAGTTAGCACCGCTGGCAGTACCGCTGATCTGGTGCCGCGCCTGCGCTATGTACAGTGAAAACAATGTATCTGCCCAGCTGTAACCGGCGGCTCAGGTACATCCACAGGTGCCCCGCACTAGACCTAGGACCCCTGACGAGTGTTTTGGCGCCCCTGGCTCTCAACTGGCCAGCGCAACTTGATGAACCCCAATGAAGCTTTCTCCCAATACAGGTCACTACAACTCTATTTTATACCATTTCCCTTCGACTCCATATCAATTGCCTCTCGCACACACACACACACACACACACACTTGCGCTCCGCGCCCTCGTCAGCTAACCTCTCCGTCCTGAGATCTTTTCCCCTTCTCCGACCGATACCCTTCCTCAGAATCCAAAATGCGCGGCGAGGTGAGTTGGGTTCACTACTCTCAAACAGGCCTTTGAGCACCTATTCCCCCCTTCTTGCGCTTGCCCCAATCCAAGCAAGCCGCCCCTTTGTTCCGCTCTACAGCCAGCAACGACCCTATACACCAGTTCATGTCGCAAGCGCAAAGCAGTTACAGACCATCTCCATCGTTACTATGGTCCCTATTCTTCGAATATACCTTCTCGACAATTGCTTCGAGCGCAGGCCACAGCATATGCGACGGGATGTGTAGCTCTGCGATCCCCTCGGAGGAGCCTCCCTCCCCTTCAAAGAAATACATCTTCGCCGCAACACTGTCCGGAGTGCCCAATCCGCTCTGCATACATTGCCCAGCCACACAGGAATACACTGGATCAATGCTACGGGTGACTGAGCTAACCGTTATATCGTGTCTAGGTTCTTCACCTCCATCTCGGCCAGGCTGGTACCCAGCTCGGTAACAGTGCCTGGGAGCTGTGAGTCCACCGTCCTCGAGCCCTGGCTTGTCGCCTGCCCGCCTGCCTACCTTCCCATTGCAAAGCTGATTTTTCACTCTCACAATCCAGTTACCTCCTCGAACACGGACTTGGACCAGACGGTCGCCCCAACCCCGAGCTCAAGGAGGCTGTCGGTGAAGGAGGCTCTTTCGACACCTTCTTCACAGAGACCAGCAGCGGCAAATACGTGCCCCGTTCCATCTTCGTCGACCTCGATCCTTCTCCAATTGACGAGATCCGCACTGGTGGCTACCGGGAGCTCTTCCACCCTGAGCTCCTCATCAGCGGCAAGGAGGATGCTGCCAACAATTATGCCCGTGGGCACTACACCATCGGAAAGGAGATGGTAGACGGCGTTCTCGAACGTATCCGACGCGTTGCTGGTGAGTAGGACTGACGCAGACAGAAGTCAAATATACCATGGCCGAGGCTGGGCAAGAAAAGGATCGTTTAGTGTGGAGACTGACCGAAACACGGCAGACAATTGCAGCTCTCTGCAAGGCTTCCTGGTCTTCCACTCTTTTGGCGGTGGTACTGGCTCTGGTTTCGGTGCTCTTGTTCTCGAACGCCTGGCTGCTGAATACGGCAAGAAGTGCAAGCTGGAATTCGCTGTCTACCCGGCGCCTCGTGTCTCGACTGCCGTCGTTGAGCCCTACAACGCTGTCCTCTCGACCCACAGCACCATTGAGAATGCCGACTGCACCTTCCTTGTCGATAACGATGCCGTTTATGACATCTGCCGTCGCAACCTCGACATTGGCCGCCCAAACTACGAGCACCTCAACCGTCTGATCGCGCAGGTCGTCAGCTCCATTACTTCCTCGCTGCGCTTCGACGGTTCGCTCAATGTGGACCTCAACGAGTTCCAGACCAACCTGGTGCCCTACCCTCGTATCCACTACCCCCTAATCAGCTACGCTCCTGTCATCTCTGCCAACAAGAGCTCTCACGAAAGCTTCAAGACGCAAGAGCTCACCTACCAGTGTACGTAACTTTGCCAACATGTTGGGAGATGAAAACGTTGACTGATTTGTCTTTCCAGGCTTCGAGCCAAACAACCAGATGGTGGTCTGCGACCCCCGCAACGGCAAATACATGGCTGTGGCTCTGCTGTACCGCGGTGACGTTGTGCCTCGCGATTGCAACGCCGCTGTTGCAGCTCTCAAGGCCAAGTCTTCTTTCAACCTTGTCGAATGGTGCCCTACCGGTTTCAAAATCGGCATCAACTTCCAGAAGCCTGTCGCTGTGCCCGCCGCCGATGGCGGTCTGGCCCCTGTCGACCGATCCGTATCCATGCTGTCCAACACTACCGCCATTGCTGAGGCCTGGAGCCGTCTCGACAACAAGTTCGACCTCATGTACAGCAAGCGCGCTTTCGTTCACTGGTATGTGGGTGAGGGTATGGAGGAAGGCGAGTTCAGCGAGGCCCGTGAGGACCTGGCTGCGCTGGAGAAGGATTACGAGGAGGTTGCGGCCGACGCGTTTGAGCCCGATGCCGAGGACGCCGAGTACTAAGCGTTCTTATTGTTGTTTGAATTATATCGCGCAAGATTCCCCCTTGTTTGACTCAAGAAAGGGTTGCGGCTGTTTGTGTATAAGCTGTAGAATTCATGCGTGGTTGCTCCCATGGGTGGTTTTATATGTGACTTGTGCGTGTAGGTATATGTATCTGAAGACAGGCAGTTTCACCGAAGTTATGAACGTGACATAATATTCTGATATATTCGACTGGTCGTTGGCCTAGGTATTATTGCTCGGGAATTCGAGATAGGTACCTGAAGGAGCAGTGAGTAGTATGGACATTAGCGCGCAAACCGTGAAAAGCTATAATCTTCACCACCCCTCGGTGTTCGGCAAGTTATCACCCAGACTATGCCCCCTCTTGAGTGACTATATCCTGCGGACATGCTAGTACCGGTATTATAGCAGCCATTCAAGTTTGTTATTGGTCTTGCAAACTTTGACGAGAAGAGTATAATCGCAAATTCTGGAATCCAGATCAATGTGTACTCCTGAAACCGATACACCCCTCGGATCAATGCTCATCGTCGTTCAGAATCCACAACGATGCCAACATATTCAATCAAGAATCAGTGTTCATTCGCTGACAGTTAGGCAGCTCAAACCGTTAGATAAGCGGAGTATCATCTTAATTAAAATCAAAAAAAGAAAAAAAAGAAAATATCAAATCATAAGACATAATAGCAGACCAGATTTCCCCACGTGCTTTGCATCCCAAAGCTTACACATCCAGGACAAAATACACCATTGTGTGTCACTTTTTCTGGATTGATTGCCGCCTCATCATCTAGCACCTGCAAGGTACATCAACATGCTAGGCGACCTGCTGCGCTCGCGCTTCGTCTTGCGTACGAGAACAAGATTATCGCGGGACTTGTCGCGATGGTGATGGCGGCTGCGGTCCTCGACTGAGAGGGTCGTTGTGATTTTTTCGCGGTCGTCGCGGATGATTCTTGTCAGGGACCAGAGTTCTTTTTGTTCCTCGGGGGGAACCCAGCGCTTGATGATTATGTATTCCGGATTCTGACGAGCAAGGCAAGTTAGTAACATCTCTTATGGCAACAATATGATGCTTCCTGTACGCGGCGGAGTGGAAAGGCATAGCATAATTGTACAATGGAGAGGCCAGCTTACTGCGTCAATCTCAAATTCGACAGCCCTGGCTCTCAATGCCTCAATGCTAAGGTGCTTCCTCGCCATGCGTGTATATGTCGTCTTGGCCGCTGTCATCTCCATTGGCTGATGTCCATGGCCATAGACCATTGGAGCTGGTGGTGGTGGTGGCGGCGGAGGCGGGGGATGGGCGTGCATAGGATGGGGCGGAGGCATTCCATGGCCGCGAAGGGGGACCAAGGGCATTGGAGGTCCCTGTGGCGGAGCAACCCTTTTCCCGTCGAGGATCGCTTGGATTTGATTCTCTGGTATGCCCGAGGCGAGGAGGCGCTCACGCATCTTGGACCGCACCTCCTTCTCGGCTTCTTCCTTTTCCTTTTTTTCCTTGGCGGCTTTTTCGGCTTGTTCTAGCTTCCAACGCTCCACGGCCTCCTCGTCTGCCTTTTTGCGTGCTGCGGCGGCCGCTTCCGCGGCTTTCTTCTTTTCCAGCTCAGCCAGCGCGTGCTCTTTGATGATGCGCTCACGCTCGGCAGCTTCGTCCTTTTGGCGCTTGACTATATTTGATGTTAAGGTCAGTGCAATGTCTGGCGATATGCAGGACTAGTAGAAGGAAATAGCGCCTCATATCGAAAGATGGAGACTGAGCACTGATGAGGAACATTCATGCATGGTTGAAGCGAGAGAATACTCACTCTTGTCCAGTTCATCTTTTGCAGCCTTAAGTTCAGCGTGCGTCTTAGCTTCCTTGGCTTGCTCAAGAGCCTCCTTCTCCCTCCTGTCGCGGTCTTGAATAGCCTGTAGCTTCCTCTTGGCCTCACGTAGCTCAAAATCCTCACGCTCGTGAGCCCGCCGTTCCTCAGCCTCTCTTTCGTGCTGCTCAATCATCTGCCGGTGCCGCAGCTCGCGGTATTCCACGTCCTTGCGAATCTGCGCCAGCCTATCCTCCTCGTGCTCGTCGGCCCGCAAGCGGTCCAATTCCGCCTTGTCTCTACGCAAATCGCGAATCTCTGCTTCAGCAGTACGTCTTGCTTCGCGCTCGCGCTGCTCATTCTCATATTCCAGTTCGAGTCGTTCCTGGCGCAGGCGCTCGCGCTCGCGCTCCAGCTCGTGCTTCTCCCGGTCGCTGTTGGGAGCCGACATTCGCAGAAGCTCGAGTTGCCGCCGTGTTTCATCCAGCTTGCGCTCCATCTCATACCGCTCGAGCGTCAGGTAGGCATCGGACCCGGCGCGAGAACGCGAGTTTGAATGCTCATGGTGAGAATAAGACACGCGCGACTCGTGCCGCGAGCGACCGCGCCGACTGGCCAGACTGCTCTCGTCGTCGGATGAATGGTGGTGGTGGTCAAACCTCTGGTTGATGACGACAGGGCCAGCAGTCGGCGGTGGTGGTGCCGCAACAACTCTGGGGAAGTCAGGAGGGCTGCGACGCTCCCGAGACTTCTCTCTGAGCCGCGTCGTGTGGGTGACCAAGGTTCGGTCCTGCGCACCGAGTAATGCGTCCACGTCTTGCTGATAATAGACGCGGTTTCGGGGCCGCTCTCGCCTGGCCTCGACATAATGAACAGGCGCAGGAGAGCGGTCTTGTCTGATGTGCACCCGCTCGATATCCTCCTCCTCTGAGTAATAGCTCATTGTGAAGTTTTTAGTTTTTTTTTAAAAAAAAGAAAGTTTCTTGGGGGGGGGGGTGTGAGTCTAATCAACAAGGCTGTGATCCTGTTATATATTGTGCAGTGTTGACGGCGACAAATACCGCCTACTCTTGAGGGGGGTCTTCGATGAGGCGATACACGAAGAGTATAATCAAGCCAACTAGGACAAGCAAGCTGCTGTATCAAGAGCAATGCCGAAAGTGCAGAAAGAAGAGGGAAAAGGGACGGCGCTTGTCGCAAACAGCGGGGCTCAGGGCTAATAAGGCTGTCATTGCTTTGGCACTTAAAAAGCGTCTGTGGCCATTCGCTCGCATATCAGCCAAACGGGTGAACTTGCAGTGACTATTGTCCAGGTATAAGCTGCAGCGACAAGCACATAGTGAAACCCACCAGCCGATATGGGAAGCAAGAAGGAGATCCTTCTGGGGAGAGGCGAGCTTGGCAAGTCAGCGGCATGTGCCACTTGAGCCAAGAGAGGATATTGGCCAGGAAGGAGAGGGGTGTTGACGGTTGGTTGGGCATAAGCAGCTAGAGGGGCGCAGGAGTGGTGGCATATGCAGTCACTGACGGGCCATAACTGGCCGAGTCGAAGCGGCTGAAAATCCTCCAACTGATGTTAATGAGCTGCATGAAAGCGCCCAAGTAAAGAGGCCAAGGCATAGCTAGCACAGGCACACCTAGAGAAGGCTACTATGTAGCCGTCAGCCGGGTGGGTCCTGCAGCAGCCTTAGCGACAGGAATAGACATGCTGTGTAGGCAGCCTTGCTGGAACGGCTAGAGAAGATGTAACGCAGAGACGGAGATGTTCCCTATACATCGCTCATATGAGCAGGTTGCTCCGATATATTGCTGTCAGAGACCAAACCATTCTCGCACCCGCTCCGCGGTCAAGACTAGAAGCAGGGCGAGTCTTTTGCACATTCACCGGGCCGAGCACACCATACGTTGTCGGGCCGTGAACCCAAGAATAATTTCAGCTCCTTCGCAACAGCTGTCCAAGTATCCATTTAAGCGCGGGGTGTATCCAAGGGACCCATTTCTTTTTTTTTAAGCTATGTTAGAGACAGTCCTTTTTCACTGGGTCACTAGCCGCCAGACCCAGACTCTCGGTATCATCAGGGATGTGCTGCGCGCTTGGCCCTATTGAGGGCGCGACGTGCGAAGCGATGGATAACAGACGAAGTTGTTGGTACGATTGTGATGGGGCTGATAAAGCATGACCATATGCGATGCAAAAATTCTGGGAGCCTTCGCTGCACAGGCTGGGAGGAAGCTCGAAGTCAAATCTTGTTTGGTGCTATGTGGCCTCCGCCGCACGAGATGACGCCGCGGCAGCTGAGCAGACGCTGTGTAAGTCACTCAAGACCTTTGTGCACTGCGCTCCTGCTTCTTTCAGGCTTCATTCGCGCCTATAGCTCGTGTCTTTGCCTATACCCACGCTGACAGGCCTTGGGGGCCAAGCTCGATAGCCTGTGGCCGATGCTGACAGGTGTAACCCGAATGGCACAGTGGCATACTGGAAAACCTTCACAACGGGACTGTTTCCTGGGGCAAACGTTCGTTTCTTTCATCACTGTCACCGTCGCCTCCGTCAGGAGCTGCTAGCATCTCCCCTTCTGAGCATTGCATCGATGTGGTCCTGGGTGTTCTTGGCGGTCGTCTCCAAATAATGCAGCTTCTTGTTGAGGCCCTCGGCATCCAGCACGAGCTGCTTCATCTGTCCCTGCAGCTTCTCCTTCATCTCAGGCACAGGTGCTGACACAAACCTAGGCACGCAAGACATCAGCCGCAACGGACGCGCAACAGCAGCACCGGCACCGGCACCGGCACCAGCACTAACCAGCGTTGACTCACATCTTGCCAACACCTTCGTAGACAGGCGTCTCTGGAGCGAGCGAGGAAATCTCCTTCAAGGTTAGCTCGGTGAGGCGCATCTCACGCTGCTTGGAGACGAGCTGGGAGCGGCCGAGCGCAAGCTCCTGCTGGGTCTTGAGAGCCTGCGTTTGGATCTCTCCATACAGCTGTCATCAATGTCAGCGTTTGTTGACTTGCGGGAAACAGTTGAGATGTGGCCTGACCTTTTGCAACGCCTCCTGTGATAGAGACATGGTTGACTCGATGCGTAGAGGTGCGCGGATGTAGAGGTGGAAATTCGACGGCGGGCTCAGCGTGTGCTTGTGTGCGTGTCGCCTTCAATCTGTCGAACACAGGGGCTGCAAAGGGAAATCGGTAGGTGCTCCCGCAAACCTGACCCAATAGCTTATCTAGGGGCCCCTGTATTACTGTACATAGTACTGTGTAGGTAGGGACCCTTGTACAGTAGATGTCATAGTAATCGAACCCCACCCCGGCAAACGGTCTACACAGGACAGCAGCCAGGTACATCCACGATTATCAAAATACCCGGCTTCGACCAACCTTTCCAACATTGCGGCGTATGAGAATCCATCGAGATGGTCGACACGCGTAAAAGAAGTAGGTGGTCATCATGGGCAAAGTCTGTAAGCGTTCTTCGCGTGGTGCCCATATGCACAATCAATACAAACTTTTTACTTTCACGCATGGGTCTTGTGGTGTCAGTATGTGGGAGTTCCAATTCCTGCCTGCTTACTCATTATAGCGGTAGGTATCTGCGTTTCTACATCAGCCAAGTACCTAAGTACCTGCCAAAGGATTTTGGCAAGCATGTACATTTTGCTTACCTGCCTAGGTGGAATTGGATAGCATAGTGTGGCAGGTGGTGCAGAACAAGCCTGAACAAAAAATGATGATACAGAGTAGGCGAGTGCTTTTTCTGCTTTTCTATCAGACCATATGAGTTTAACCTACGCTATATATTTGCCTAACGCAGACTCACATGCGTGTCGCTCGCCCTTCGGCTTAAACCTACCGGGCGCATTTAAATTTTGGCCAATTCCAACCAGACTTTCTGTCGACCTTAGCTGGGAACCTCGGCCGCAACGTCGGCTCACTCATCGTATCCACTTCCTCTTCTCTGAATCTTTGTAATCTGGCACTGCCATCTTTTGCATACCTGTGCCAGCTTCTTCTGCTTCTTCTTCTTCTTCTTCTTCCTGCTGCTGCAAGCTCTTTCCAGCTCTGCCACCTTTTCTGCAGGATCAAGCCGTATCGGGCTGGGCCTTTCAATACAAGCCAACGCCAACGAGACAAGCACGCCGACAAGTGCGGACTACTGACTACCTAGGTAGACAAAGAACCCAGCCAGGCCAGCGTGCTTGGCAGCTGTCACGGCCCGAACCTTGCGCGTCATTGCATCTCACCTTGGTTTTTTTTTGGTTTCTTTCTTCTCGGGGCTGCAACGACCCAAGCCAACTGGCAAAGTAGCCACTCTCA
The DNA here is from genome assembly GCA_011317545.1 of Coniella vitis. Lineage (NCBI taxonomy): Eukaryota > Fungi > Ascomycota > Sordariomycetes > Diaporthales > Schizoparmaceae > Coniella > Coniella vitis. The sequence continues at coordinate 2,191,464 of WUJK01000003.1, forward strand.
ATTTGCTGCAAGTTGACTGACAGCTTTTGGTACACTCCGCTCAGCATGTCGTGGGTGCTGCAGTGGCCGTACCGCGAAGCCCGGGATGGCGTTTGGGGCACGCAGACGAGCACCCTGAATTGGTGTGAAGAGGTATGTGCCAACATGGGACAGTACCCAGAGTATATGGTTGTCTTATATTCGACGAATTGGCGCTGAACTACGAATCTCTAGGATTACAATGTCACGCCGTACATTGCAGAGTTCTTCAACACGACAACCAACCTGATTTTCCTCTACCTGGGTGCTATGGGCATTCGGGAGTGTCTGCGCTACGGTCATGGTTCAGTCTTCATCCTCTCTTTTCTGGGCTACATGATCGTAGGTCTGGGCTCCATGGCCTTCCATGCTACCTTGAAATGTATGTGACTAGCAGCTTTCTTCTCAGTGATCTCCAAGCATAGGGAGAAACTCGTAAAGGGTTGCAGCCTCGATGACCAGATCCCAAGTCTTCTCACGTGGCGAACATGTGAACTAACCATGATTAATAGATTCTATGCAACTGGCTGATGAGTTGCCCATGATCTATACAACCTGTGTTGTGGCATACTCGACGTTTGCATATGCACAACCTGGGTCAATCCGGGTTCTCGTGGCTCTGGGGCTTGTTGCCTTGGCCTCATGGATTACGGTCTACTACCTCTCCTCACAGAACCCAGTCTTTCATCAAGCTGCCTATGCTGCATTGATGCTTGCCTTGGTCTTCCGAGCTATGTATGATATGGAGGCACAGCTCCGGCCAGCACTGAGAAAGAGATGCAAGACAGTAGCAGAGGCCGACGATATACTGAAGCAGATGTGGAAAATGGCTTTCGGAGGTACAGTGACTTCCCTGATGATCTTATCATTGTCCCAGATAGAAAAGAATCATACGGACAAACAGCAACTGACTCTAATAATGCCACACTCTATTTAGGCATCGTGCTGTTCCTGACAGGCTTCTCTATATGGCTCTTGGACAATACTTTCTGCCAGCACTTGCGAAATGTACGCCACACGGTCCTGTTGCCCTGGGCTGCTGTATTTGAAGGACATGCTTGGTGGCACATCTTTACAGGAATTGGAACTTACTACTGTATCACTTGGAGACTGTGGTTGGAAAAGTGTTTGAGTGGCGGTGAGAGACACTTTGTGCTGCAGTGGCCGTCTTTCTTTACGTCGGTTCCGAAGGCTGTTCCTCGATCTGCCAATGGGGAAAGGAGCATCTACACCGGCGGCAATGCTGTCAAGAAGACTATCTGAAGTACTGGGGGGCCGAGTGCGATATGTTCTTTGCCAGCGGCGCACGAAACATTCACTATCGCTGTCAAACCTTACCTATGACACCTTCTGATGAGTTATCAGAATCACTACAAGTATCTTACGACGCTTACGAGTCTTCCACTATGATAGACCATGCTGTGGTACTAACGTTTTACCACAGCAATGAAACCAATCCAACAACATCGGGTGTGCTCTTTTTCAATCCCTGCACGTGTGAGCATGTGATTACGATGGGGCCGAGTTTCCACCAGGCACAGTCAGACTGCCACGCTCCCCCTCCCCGAAAACAGTTCTCTAATTAGACTCTGCAACGTCGCCTGTCCTGGGATAGAGGAGCCAATCTCGAGCTCCAAACTCTGCTATATACACATGGTGCTTTGAGGCAAGATGTGCTGGGAACCTCGAAACAATGCCCATCTGCATCGTCGGCTGTACGGCAGAGGAGATTATTCCAGGCATATCGCGTCATCGGGCAGGCCAGCCAAGATTCGTAATCACACCGGGCTTACACAGTAGAAGAGTACGACGCTCGCCCCGCCGCTGCCTTGTGAAGTCGTTAGGAAGCTTTGTGTGTCTGCGTACTCCCAGCCTTTTGAAAAGAGATTTTGACCACACAAGCTATGCAACGTTTTCTTTCTTTTCTTTTCGGATATCGACCTCTAATGCAAAGGCTTGAGAAATGCCGAAGCGTGCTTGCAGCAGCGCTAACAATGCCGTAACAGCAGAAAACTCCAGACCCTGGAACACCCACCCGCGATTTCAACAGTACTAGTACTATGTAAGGCTAAGTACTATACCGCAAGTAAGTACCTTCCACGGATGTATACATAGTATGTACTATGTACATAGTAACCCGCAGCAACAAAACGTCACAGCACTGCCTTTTCCATCCAAGGCTTACGCGACACGACACATTGCACACGCCAAAACTGAATCCTCAACCCGTTGCCTAGCCACGAAACACCAAAACCCGCTAGAGCCCCGTTGTCTACAAACCCAATTGCCGAACTGAGGACAACAGCCCATCAATCGTTGCTTATTTGGCGCAGGAACCACACCCTTGTCATCGCTGTCATTTTGATAGACTCGGTCCACACACGAAACTATCAAGCCCCGAATTCAGACTGCTTCCCGTACTAACGACGCCGTCGCGACGCAGCCCGCTGCTGCCCATTCTCTCGCGCTCAGTCCTCCCTTGGCTCGGAAAACGTGCCTGTTCAGTGCATTCAGCAGCATGCAAGTCATCGCGCACGCCTGAGAGTCGACTCCTAGTCTTACTGTTCTTGAATGGCCACGACGCTCGCTTAATGCTTTTTCTTTCTTGCCGCTTTCGAGTTTGCCGCCTTGTCCTTTTGCCGTGGTGCAGTCGTTTGTAAAGAGCCATGTCTGGTCAAGCTGGGGCCCCCAAGCTAAGATGGGGTTCCTTGCTGTCACAAGCAGTCGCCGGCGTCGAAGCCAGGTTGGATACAATGCTTGCTGAGGAGGACCAGCCCAAGTCAGCTCCCAGCTCTACACCCTCGCAACAAATAAAAAGCCCTACAATAGGTATGCATCCTGACCGACTGTTTTCTTGCGCATCTTCCTCGTTACTCTTTTTCTTCTTGGCTAACTTCGTGCTCTGCTTGATCAAAAATAGGACCCTCGAGACCCGACTCTGCGAATCGAAATAGAGCCAATGATCGTTTACAGGAACGCCTTGCGCGAGCCGTGGCAGCTAAACAGGCTGGAATCAAGTCGGACGGTGCTTCAAATAAGCCTTCACCTAACGCAAGTCCACGCCAAAGCATAGACGCCCCGGTACGCAGCTCGACAGACAGTGCGATCGAACCGCCACCAACGAGCCCCAAGGCAGTGTCATCCCCCCGCGCCTCGCAGGATATTGGACGGCGATCGATCGATTCCAGGGCTGAGGCAAGTCCAGAGACAGCTGAAGATGCCACGGCTGATGCGCCTCCTCCTGCGCAAGCCGAGGACCCGAGAGAGCCGAGCAAAGATACGACCAAAGATACGAGCACCGTCGCGGAAGTCGAATCGTCGGGCGCCGATGTAGCACCTGTTGCAGTTATTGAGATACAAGAAGGTCGAATACAACAATTAGAGAAGGCCTTAGAGGATATGGCGCTTCAGCAACAAGAAGAAACACATAAATATGTCGAGCAGATCGATGCCTTGCAAGCAAAGCTGCAGTATCTTGCGCGTGAAGCGAGCGATACGGCCAGAAAAGAAGCAAAAGAGGCGCCCGCAGGGAGCATGGAGAAGAAATTGGCAGAAAAAGACCAGCAAATCGCCGGGCTCATGGAAGAGGGCAAAAACCTTGCGAGCACGGAGCAAAAGCTGCGGATGGTCATCAAGGGTCTGCGAGTAAAGATTGGCGAGCATGACAAGGAGATAAATAACATCAAGACAGCCAAAGGAAAAGTGGAACAAGAATTGGAGGCTGCACGCAAAAAGGCGAGGAGGGCCGATGATTTAGAAAAGTACCAGGAAGAGCTGCATAAACGAGTCGGGCATTCGCAGAAAGAGATCGATGCGTTGAAGTCGGAGGCTTCGATCAAGGACAAGACTATCGCCGACCTAAAAACACAACTAAAGAAATCAGCCGAACAAGCCGAGGCTCTGAGTGCGAAGGTAAACGAAGATGCCCTGGCCAAAGAGAGACAGCGCATCCGGCAATTGGAAGAGGAAATATCGGATCTCAAGATTGAGAAAGATCTAGCGACCGACCGCAGCAAAGCGAGGGAAACAGAACTGAAGGAGAAAGCTGAACGCGCTGCCGAACGGTCTCAAGCTGTTGAGCTCGAGTTGAAGGCTGAACTTCAGGTTATGGAAAGCAAGCTGGAATCCATGAGGGTCATGGCTGAAGAGGTCTCCTCGGGAGCTATGGGCGACTCGCAAGCAAAGTTATTACGTCAGGTCGAAACCCTTCAATCTCAATATGCGATTGCAACGGATAATTGGCAGGGCATCGAAAGTACCCTTCTCGCTCGGGTGGCCAACTTGGAGAAGGAGAGAGACGAAGCGCAGCAACGGGAATCTGAAATGAGAAAGAAGGCCCGTGAAGCTGTAAGTCATGTTTGCTTGCTCATACTTCGCACACTCGAGATGCTGATCAACTACCCAGGCACTGCGGGCGAAACGCAACGAGGAGGAGCTAGAAGATGCAAAGACCCAGATACCCACCATACAACAAGACGTCAAGACATATCAGTCCGAAGTAGAGGCGCTCAAGAAGCGCGCAGAAGATGCTGAAGCCGAATTGGCTGAAGCGAAGGCAGAACTTGAAAAGCAGAGAATGGTCGTGGCAGATGAAAAGTCGGCAGCAGCAGCATTACGTGAACAGCACGAACGTCCCAGCCCATGGATTGAGGCGCCGCCGTCGCAATCCTACCGATCCGGTAGCAGACCTGAATCACCCTCGGCATCTATGGCATCCCGCAGTTTCAGCACCGAGTTGCTTGGATTCGGAACACTATCCAACAAGTTCCGGAAGCCTTCAGCGCCATCAAGCAACGACGACCCTGCTGAAAGATACAACTCAAAGAGACCAGCTATTCAACCATTAAGTCGGCAGTCTTTGCACACGCTGGGCACGAATCACTTGGCACCGATACTCAGCCCGTCCATTGATGCTCTACCGGCGGCTCCATCTATACATCCACTTGAGAGGAGCGACACGTTTGATAGCATTGAGACATCATCCTCCCCCCAACAGATTGCCCAAGACATGGTTTCTGCATCGACTGTTGCCGCAGGGCCCTCGGTACAACTGGTTGAGAAGCTGAGCGCTGCAATCCGGCGACTCGAGTCCGAGAAGGTGGCGACCAAAGAGGAACTTGCGCGGATATCTGCTCAGCGTGACGAAGCTCGTGCAGAAATGGTGACGCTCATGCGTGAGATCGAAAAAGGTCGGCAAGCGGGCGAAGAGGTTGCAAGACTGCAAGCTGAGGTTGCCGAGGTCAACGAAAGATATGAAACAACGCTGGAACTTCTTGGCGAAAAGAGTGAGATGGTAGAGGAGCTCAAGGCAGATGTACAGGATGTCAAAGCCATGTATAGGGACCTCGTTGAGCGGACAATTAAATGAGGCGCTGGGGCTCCAGAGCTCGCTGTGGGCGTCACGTCTAAGACCGACAACAGCGAGCTCTTTGCAAACATCTGGCAGCCGAAATCAATGGATTATGTATTCAATCTCAATACTGGCAGCTATGTCCCTATACGTGCATGCGGAAGCCGCGTGTATTGCTTTGTAACTGCAGCGGGAGTTACAGCTCTATGCCTTCGATCTCTGCCATTCTTTCAATATATTTCCTGACCTATCAAGATGTCAGTCAATTTTGCACTCTAGTGAAATAAAACAAACCTTTCTCACTGGACCCCAGCTTGTGCTTACCTCCTTGTCTGGGGCCAGATCTACTGCCAAATGGCCGTCCACATCCTGCTTGTCCGTCTCAGCACCGGCCTTGAGCAAAGCAACGGCGGCATCACCTGCAGAATGAATCCTCATATTAGCCTCGTTGAGCCTCGTACGCTCCAAGATTGCATTAAGAATTCAACGTCCTTACCGTGTCCTTCAGCAATGGCATGATGTAGTGCGGTCTGTCCATCCTGATCTGTCGCGTTCAGCGGGCTCTTGCTCTTGACAAGCAAGTTGACCATTGGCACGGAACCGATGGCAGCTGCGCGGTGAAGGGCATATTGTCCCCGCTTGTCGCGGACGCGGGCGGATGCGGGAGGTTGGTTTTCGAGGAGCTTACGAGCTATGTCGATGGCGTTTTTAGAGGCAACGAAGTGTAAGACGGTCTGTATGAGAAAAGAAGTCTCTGTATTAGTTTCTCGAAGATGCATGGGTTGCGATGCGGCTCTGCGAATGCCTGTATGTCCAGCGGGTCAATTATGCCAGGACAAACTTGCCTGGCCGGTATTATCTGCGCGGAAAGTTTGTCAGCACGAGGATACTTTAACAGGAGAACCTCAAGAGAGGCGTGGAACATGGAGTAATAACGTACTCTTCTCATTTGGATCCGCTCCTTTGCTCAATAGGAAGTCGACGAGTTTTTCGCTCTCCTTTACACTGGCTGCAATCATGAGTGCCGTCCAGCCCATGTCATCCTATAAAATGAATTTCCCAGATTCTTAGCATTGCGGTCATTATTTCAAGACCATAACGTTCGTTCAGCGGCAGGGAACAACGAGTACAAGAATGACAGCATACCTGGACATCAACATCAAACCCCTTCTGCTCGGCAAGGAGCTGCACTATATCTAGCTGATTTGCCGAGGCAGCCCAGTGAATGGGTAGTCTGCCGTCGTCGTCCTTGCGTTTGCTAAGCTTGGGGTCGACCTGAAAGAGGCAACATTAGCCTCTTGTATCTCGAAAGAAATAAGTAAAAAGGGTTGGTACACACATTCAAGAGTGATTGGACCGTGGAGACTAGAGAAGAATTTAATATGCAAGATACGAGCTTGGGGAACACAGCCGATGGTGATTGTTCTCACGAATGGCGCATAGAATAAACTCACGGTTGCCGTTCCTACACGCAGCGTGTATTGCGAATTTGGATTGATCGTCCATGCTGGCTTCTTTTTGCTCTCCAGATTTTGATTTCACGAAGGCGCAAAGGCAGAGTCAGCGTTCTGGGGTGTTGCAGCCTGCGGCGTTTGCGTACTTTCTTCGAAGCTTGACGGTAGATGATGTGGATGATTGCTTGCTTGCGTGGTTGCGTGGTTGATCGTCTGCCTATGTAGTTATTGCCTTCTCCCTTCAGGGCCCTTCAGGCCTGTATTTCGAGCCATTATTTGCACCAGGAGCATAGGCTTACGAGCACCACCGGCAAGCCATGGCCGCGCTTTTCTTCTACGTCGAAAGAGAGAAATCGCTTCCCAAGGAGTACAGAGCGTTTGAGTACATCAAGCAGCAAATATTTTTTGGGGTATTTTCCTTTTTTCTTTGCTCGTTGCGCACCTCTTCTTGTTCTACTATGTAAAAGTGTATTGCAGGATGGAGTGACAGGTCGCGATGCGCCACTATGCATATGACTTTACTGCTGGGACACTGATGCGAATGATACAGTTACGCATGGAAAGACGTACAAGGACAGAAACAGAAAAAAAGAAAGCTATGCTAAGTAATGTTGATTGAATAATTTATAGATCTCCAAGGAAAACTTGGTGCAAAAAAGAACCAAGAGACAAAACATACAACACCGGGTATTCGCTAATGGTCACCCACTTAACTACTAATCCGGCCCTTAGTGGCTTATTTAGGGGAGAGCGGACGGGATCCCAAGTTTTCCACTAGGTATGGTCGTATGTATCAGTGCCAGGGTATTTCAATATTATATATACTACTTAATAGCACATACTGGTCAGGCCAGGAACTTTTTGGCAAGACGCGACCTTGCATCTTGGATGCGTTCCCAGCTGCATCTTCATCATTCGCATGTCAACCAACATCACCAACTCCTCAATCACGCACACACACACACACACGCACAAACACAAAAGAAGCCTCCATACCCCTATACTCTTGGCCGTGCGGCACAACAGAATGGCAGCCGAAGTCTCGACAAGCCTCGAGTCCCTTGTCTCCAAGAATGCCAAAGCTACCAAGCTCGTTTACGCTGATACAAACGGACGCAAACGCATACGCCTCGACCCAGCCCTCAACATCGAGCCAGAAGCCGACAAGGAAGCTCTCTCCATCCGCCTACACGCCGAATACAACAATGTCCTGACACTGCCCGAAGCCCTCGCCGCGAAGCAGACCAATGCCGCCACTGCGCGCAAGAAGGCAAAGAAGGCTCCCGCCGGCGGCGAAGATGCACCAACACCCGCAGAAGAGAACGCACGGAAGCTGATTGAGGGTATACCAGCCACGGCGCCCAACGGCAAGCCTGGTACAGGCGCCCCACAGACCAGCGCACTGGTGCAGTTCCGCAAGCCGGCGATGCCAGGCGCAGCAGGTGGCCGCGTGCAAGACGGTGGCACGCAGACGACGAGCCTGATGCGTCTATCAGAGGCCATGAACTCACAGCCAAAGCCCGAATGGCACAAACCGTGGAAGCTGCACAAGGTCATCTCGGGACATCTTGGATGGGTACGAAGTGTGGCGGTTGAGCCAAACAACAAATGGTTCGTCTCGGGCAGTGGCGACCGGACCATCAAGGTGTGGGATTTGGCATCCGGTCAGCTGCGGCTGACGTTGACGGGACATATTTCCACCGTGCGTGGGCTGGCCGTGTCTCCGAGACATCCCTATCTGTTCTCGTGTGGAGAGGACAAGATGGTCAAGTGTTGGGATTTGGAGACGAACAAGGTCATCAGACACTACCACGGTCATTTGTCCGGAGTGTACACGCTCGCACTACATCCTACTCTAGATGTTCTGGTGACAGGAGGTCGAGACGGTGTTGCAAGAGTATGGGACATGCGAACCAGGAGCAATATGTGAGCCAGAAACTAGTTTGAAATATGGTGATGATCTGTTCACTGACCATCCAACCTGTCTAGACACGTCCTCAGCGGTCACACTCAGACAGTCAGCAGTCTCGTCTGCCAGGAAGCTGACCCACAGGTCATCACAGGCTCTCTCGATAGCCATGTCCGCCTCTGTATGTCCGTACCCTTGACTGTGCCTTTTCTTGCTGCTAACCTGCGCTTCCAGGGGATTTGGCCGCCGGCAAGACAATGGCGACTTTGACCCACCACAAGAAAGGCGTGCGGGCTCTGGCATCTCATCCATCCGAGTTCACCTTCGCCGCCGGCAGCACTTCCAGTATAAAACAGTTCAAGTGCCCCGAGGGCGCCTTTATGCAAAACTTCGAGGGTCACAATGCCATCATCAACACGCTCGCTGTGAACAACGACAATGTCATGTTTTCAGGTGGTGACAACGGCTCAATAAGCTTCTGGGTATATCTACTCAATTTTGGCTACCTCACCGGCTCGTAATAATTTAGCTGACTTGCTGTATAGGACTGGAAGACGGGATACCGTTACCAAGCCCAGGATACCATTGCTCAGCCAGGTTCTCTGGACGCCGAGAACGGTGTGTTTTGTTCAACTTTCGATCAATCCGGGCTGCGCTTGATTTGCGGCGAGGCAGACAAGACAATCAAGATCTGGCGACCGGATGATGACGCGACCCCGGAAACCCACCCCATCGACTGGAAGCCAACGCTGGCGAGGCGGAAATACTGAATACGATACACATTTCAAAGAGGACGTTGCAAGAAAGTGATATACCACGCTCAATATATAGATGATACCCTAGACAAGAAGGCACATTGCCTTGATATCAGGATCGTCTCTGAAGGCTAATCGTACCTCCTCGTCCCCCACGGCAAGCCGGATCTTGCTGGGCCTCTCGGCCTTGTGTGCTTCCAAATTGATAATGCCAGCCCCGGTGAGGTCTACTGCCGCAGCTCCTAAACCAGCGAGTCTCACGCCCTTTGCGTGTTGCGGTGTCTTGCTTTCCCATGCTCCGTTAGCATTGCTGCCGTTGACTTTTTTCTCCAAAAGTTCCAATTGTCGATTCCCGTGGGCAAGTCTGAGTGAGCGCTGCATCTCTTCCAACACATCTCCATATGTGCTCTCAGCTAGACCTGTTCGCTGCGTCCGCGCTAGCAACGCAGCGAGCAACAACCTCGATGCGAAGGGAAGGGCGCGCAGGTATTGCTGCAGCGGACTGCTTGTCGCTTCGCTGATTGCCCTCCGTACGGTATCAATGGTGACTCTGCCCAACGTCTTCTTTCTGATTGGCGTTTCGCCCTTGCTCTCTTTCTCTCTCTGCCTCTTACTTGGCGTGGTCGGGTCGAATGTAGGGTCGGCGGCTTTAACCTCTGCTTCTGCTAACTCGACAGCTCTTCGACAGATATCGAGCGCTCTTCGAGCATCTCCACTCACTGCCGCGACTTTACGGCTGGCGAACTGGACAGCATCGGGCTCGACGATGTTGTCTGGGACGCCTTCCAAGCGTGACTGGACAATTTTCATGAGTTGCTCATGGTTGTAACCCGGGAAAGTGATGCGCGTCAGACCCAATCGACTACTGATTTTGTTGCTGAGTGTTCTCTCTGGGAGGTCCATGGTGTTTGCCACAGCAAGCACAATCAACCGACTGTGTTTTAACCCAGGCCAGTTGAAGAAGTTGTACATGACGCCTTGGTTCTTGGTGACCAGCTGATCGAGCTCATCCATCAAAACGACGCATGGGACGCGCCGAGGGCTGGGGTGGCTAAATTCTCTTTCTAGCAAGTCTAGAGCCTGTGCCGGACTTACACGTTGCCCCTTGAGCGCCTCCCACAGGAGCGAGTAAGCTTGATGGGGGTCTGTGATTTTCATGCCGTTGATTTCGACAAAGATGAAGTCGTCGAGCTCGTCTGATTGTACAGCTTCATCCAGGCGTGAGACGACTTCACGAACAGTTGCTGTTTTGCCGGTTCCTGGTGTCCCAGAGATGTAAATACATGTGCCCATGCCATCTGTGATGGCTGCTTCAAGGTGAGAATAAACCAGACTGAACTCTGCCTCGCGACACGGCAGACTAGTGGGAACCGAAGCAACATGAAGGTTTGCCCGGGCGATCTGAAATGGCGAGGATGCATGGTGACTCGGTGACAAAATCCGTGTCGCTAGAGGCGTAAACTCCAGGTGCTTCTTCACCATGATTCTTATCAAGACGGTCAGCCATGTCCTAGATGTGCTCAATGCGTAAGAGAACTGCCAGATACTCACTTTCTCTGTGACGTGGGGGTCATGGGCTTCGACTTTCTCGGTGTCCCTTGAGCTCCGCCTCGAGGTTTTCTCGGTGTCGTCGGTTTCCGCGGCATAACCACATCATCCTCAGCGTCTTTCGAGAGGTCATCGTAAAGAGCATCAGGGGATTCCTGTCTCAGCGCTCTCCTCTTTCTGGTGGCCTTGGTCTTGCTTTGAACAAACTCGACCAGATCCGAGATGTCTTCAAGACCTTGGTACAAGTCCTCCCATATGAACTCTTCTGTGTATGTGGCCGTCCTTGTATTGCATCCTCGTCGGCAAACAAAGATTTTCCCATAATCTCGCGAGTTACGCGGGACTTTGCCTTGAGGGTACAATTTCTGAAACTGTTGAAGTGACATGACTTGGGCTCTGCCATTGATGGACTCAAGCGGGTTCTTGTCCCATGAAGGCGTGATGTAGAGCTCATTCTATGATGATAAGTCACAATTAGCATCCACCGCCTGCGATCTGAGGAGCAGTACAACAATCTCCGGCGAAGGACTTACCCAAACATTATCCGTCCGCTTCTTTTGTTTGTTGCGAATCTCCCTCTCCGAGGAGAACCACATAAAGTCGGCAACCTTGTCGCCTTCATCGTCCTCCAGGAACTCGCAAATAATGCCCACCCAGGCCTCGCCTGTGCCTTCCGCCTTCAGCAAGACGGTATCGCCCAGCGAGCAGTGGAAAGAGCCCATCCGTGCGCCAATGATTTCCTGCTTGTCTTCCGCAGCTCGCTTCCTCTTCCGCGATGCCGTCCCATGTTGAGTTTGCGAGCTTTGATTGCTGTTTGCATAGACCCACTCCCATGGATGGTCGTCAATCCCGAGCTCGTCGTCCGAATCTTCTCTCACAATCCCCGGCGGTGGTCTTTTGGTCCGTTTGGCGCGCTGTGGTGTCCTGATCGATTCCATACTCCCAATGTGGCACGCAGAATTATTCAAGGCGCACTCAGAAAGAAGTTATGACTGCTATGCGCCGGCGGTAGGCAAATAGAGAGTATGCAAGTCTGTTGTCGCGTTAAGTGGTTACATGGGTTACTGATCAGAAGACGCGACGCGAACCCCTGTTCTTTAAAGCCCCGTTTTCATAATTGCATATATAGATACGATAATTATGCATGGAAAGGGGTTATCGTTTTAACCATGTATCAGATCAAGGTGAGCTGCAATTAAGAACAGCAGTCTCTTGATCTTGCTACAGTATTTGTATCCAAGAAAATTAAACCGCTCGATAATTTGCCATTTATTCATTTATATAAGCGTTTACTCACCGTTTGCAGATACAAGTGCACAAAAGGATGTCAGCAGGGCACCCGGCAAGATTCATTCCTCTTTCACTGGTCAAAGCAGGGCGCAACTCGGAGCTCATGGACCTGAAGTCATGGATAGGAAGAGCAAAGCCATACTCGGTAGCACTCCTTACTCTGGGCTTTTCATATTCTTCCAATATGTCTACATATCTTAGCATTCGTGAAGAGTATAACAAGTCCCCAAACAGAATGCAAAGCATTGAAGGGAAAGGAGGCAAATTATATCTTGGAGACTTGATAAAGAAGTTATTTTGGGTTTCGTGTCCGGACAGAAAAGTAACCAGCATCTTTATATTTGTGACTCCAGTACTTTCATAGTACTTACTGCAAATCGCAATTCATTGTTGCTGCTACCCTGACCATCTCTCCTTCCCATCCTTGACCAGCCCTCCCTTCCTTCACCTCTTTGGCTACCTGCGTCTGGAGTGGATGCTCAATCACCCAGACATCAGTCCTCTTTTCATTCTCCCAATATCGTCAAGTCTCATCTCTTAAACTTTCCCACTACCCACAAATCATTGAGCCTCTTGATCCAGATTTGTCGACGATCGACGTCAACGGCGACCGCTGCGATTGGAATCACCGTCACCTCCATTGAACGCGACATAAAAGCAGTCAAGAACATGGCGTCAGTCACATCAGATCTGTCTAATGAATACACATCTAGCGGGAGAGAATCTCGCTGGGCTGATCCCGAGGATTGGGCAACCTCTAAGGCGTTGGAGGGAGTCGACGCGAGCCATGCAAACCCAGATGGATCACAAGGCACCGGACGCTCTCACCACGGTCGCGCTGGAGAAAGAGAGTCCTTGGTGAGTCCAGCTTCAACCTTACGCACCTTCATGAGCGAGGCGTAAAAGACCCGGTTTGACACTCCTATAGACCCTAGAGTTCGCGCTGCCGGATATCAATGGTAATGAGGGCGTGATTGATTTAGACGACCTCATGACTAGACATCTCCTCAACGAAATACGCAACAAATGCAAGGTCGACATGATACACTATCCGAGGCATGGCTACTTGTCCATTCAAGGTCCTCGAATTCAGAACATCCACGATGCTTGTCAAGCCGTCCGAGACCTCCTTCGGTCAACTGCCAAGGAACTCGTACTGCGGATGATGGTCATTGTGCACCGCTCGTTCCATACTGCGCATGAGCCCATTCTCCTTCAAAGCATTGAGGCACTTCGTGGCCCTCACTATGGCCTTGGATATAGAGGCGTGGCAGACTCCCAGAACTCCCTCTTGGACATTAGCGAGGGCGACGCGGGCTCTCTGACTGCCGAGGCTTTTGCCCATCATATTTGTCAAGCGGCGGCCCGTATCAGCCCAGTCCAAGGCTCGCTTGTCATGAGAGTCCACCTAGGAAGCCTCATCACCCACAAACGCCAGAAATGTCAAGGAAAGGTTGTTGACCGATACGCTACCACGGCAGAGTTCGAGACGTTTCTTGACCTCGCAGCATCTCGTGGAACAGTTCATGTCCTTCATGCGTGAGTATATGACGTGATTGAAGTGATTTTCGATGATATCATACAAGACTGACGTTTTGGTGTATTAGCCTTGGTGATGCCAGCTTGAACCAGAAGGTACGAAACCGCATTTATGCGGCAGCAAAGCAGTTGAAGGAAGTCAAACAACTCAGCGGACCCGAAAAGCAGCAACGCATGATCGCCGCCTCGAACATGTTCAAGGAGCTTGAAGGATTGGAAAAGCAGCGCGTATACAAATACCTACCCTCCAATGCATGGACCCATAATGTCTGGGAGCTGAGGCCGACATACTGCCTGATCCTCTTCACAGCCAATCGCCGGATCGAGATTGATCTTCGTGAAGAGGCATCTGCAACCGGTGGCCGCTTTGAGGCAGCTGTTCCTCGCATCTTTGCGAACCACTCCAAAAGCGCAGCGGCTGAGGTCGTTGTTACCTGTCCTGACAAAGCGTTCGACTGGCATGTGGCCATCGAAGCCAATATTGCCGCTCATGGGACTCCAGAAGAGTACAAGAGACTGATCAAGTCACTGCGCTTCAGCAATACCACCCTGCCCACAGAGTACGATTTCCCTGTTGTTGCTATTCCAGAGACCGCACTACTTGCAGCCAAGGTTGAGAATGTCGCTTGTAAAGTGTCATGGACATTCGAGTGTCGAGACAGTCCCTACAACGTGGAGTGTTCGGTGTATCACGAATGGATGGACGACTCACTCTCAAAGCACCTGCACCGTAAGCGTGCGCCACACCAACCCCCGTCGATCATTCACATAAACACCGCCAAGCAGACGCCTAGGCCCAGGAAAGCGTGTGGCATCAGTGTTTACGGCCAGACATGGGATAGTGATATGACTGAGCTCGGTCCTCCAAAGCACGATTTTGTCTCGAACTTTGTGGGTACCTTTTTCAATAACCAACTTGATGGAGATCTTGTGAAACTATCTCGTAGCTTTCTGGACGAGATTGAGTTCCTCATCGATATAATTAGTGCGGAGGACGCTCGAGCGCAACAAGGCCAGTCAGAGACCGAGGCCACGGTACTGCTATAATGGCAAGATTCGAACAACATAGCGTGCAGCGCGGATGAGGGCCAGGCTGAGGTCGTGTTTGGTAGTGAGGATCGTAGTACCCGGTGCCTTCAGACAAGGACGTCATTCGAGGTCGACCAGTCAGACCACTGCATCCTGAGACTTGGGAAGATTCGAAACGAGCAGTATGGGCTATCGACCATGTACTAAAAAAAATGCAACGCGGCTCTTTCAAGAATTCTTCGGAGTAGCTTCTGGTCATGAAGATTTTTGCGCCAATGGGTATCTACACACTTGTCTGAGCCGCCATACTTTGCGACCCAGGCCAAATTGAAACTCGTTCAGCGCGAATTGCAGACATTCTCGGGAGTTTGCGTGGTTTGCTGTATGAGATACTATGATGAAGTCTGCCCAGGCGCCGCAAGAATCTTCTGTTTCAACACTGTGACGATAGAGTCAGCATTGCTTTGAGGAAAGACTTGTGATGTATGCTTTGCTCACCTTCCTCAACCGCTCTCAAGGTATTGGACTTATTCTGAACAATGCCTTCAAGATCTGAGATGTTGCCAGTCAGATCTTTGATCTTGCCTTCGTAGAACTCCGCAGCACTCTTGACATCCTATATTATGACTGTCAGCAAGTGAAAAGGAAAACATGCACTACAAGAGTATTGGTAAGTACGAACTTTTTCGACGTAAAATCCAGTGCCAACATCCACCAGGACTCGATCCGGCCGCGAGATGTTGCCCTTGACATAGAGCGAGTTGGTTAATGGTACGAGTATCTCTTTCTTGTCTGTCATACGAACAGATGTCAGCACGTCGCATTGCGTAGGAAAAGGGCAGGGGGAAAAAAAAAAGGCAAAGCTGGCCGTCATGGATAGACCGCGATAATCTGGCCTCAACGACGTCTTCTGAGAGCAAATCCCCAGACCTCGCACTCTTCCTCACTCACCTGCTGTAGAACCCTGCGCCTTGACACAACGCAAACAATCCTTGAATTTGATCTGGGCAGCCTGCAGTTGTGCAAACGAGGTGGTCAGATGCTCGACCTCTTCGTCCAGCTGCTTTTTCACCGCTGTGAGCTGCTGGGCGCTCAGGCTATCGAGGCTCACTATCAGGGGTGCATTAGCTTCCAAGCTGGCAGCCCATCATGTTTTCCTCTTGCTCCGGAGAAGTTATTTTGCGTACCGCCCTGTTGTTGTGATCCGCCAGACATCTTGAAATTGGACGCCCAGGAGAAGAATAGTTCTATGGGTGGATGGCTGTGAGGAATCAGTGGCCGTCCTATTTGGGAAGCATTGATGTCTCACTGGAAAAGGACGTTCTGCAGGCGCAACGTTTAGTAGCCCGGCCAAGCAAAAGCTCAGGGTCTCCCAAGCAAGAGATGGTTGGGCTGCTCACCGATAAGATAAAAGGTACCTACCTGCCCATCGTCCTCAGGGGGCCCCTCTTCCCCCCAAACGTCATGCCCCCGGGCGCTCACTGCCCCGATCTTGGCTTCATTAGGCAGGCCCTGCCTCCACATAGTAGCCTTCCCATCACAGCAAGTCGACCTTATCTAGTCACAAAATACCAAGCAAGAACAGACCAGATTGTGTGCACAGGGTTCCAATATGGACAGATTCGACGACACTTACTCCAGCACACCTCCAGCGCCGCCGCCAAAGCCGGGGAGCCACGAAGTCTCGCGCATGGGCACGCCAACTACCGTCAACTCCCCGCAGCGTCCAGCACCGCCCATACTAGACTATCACCAACAGCAACAGCAGCAACAACAGCAGCAGCAACAACAACAGCATTCTGACCTGCCAGAAGCAGCCACCGGCGTGCCGGTAGGACCGGAATCACATATTGCGAGATCACAGGCGATCGCAGACCCAGGTGACCAGTGGCTACCAAAGTTCCTAGAAGATAAATCGTACGGGCTACCTTACCCATCCTTTTTCCTTCCAAGGTCCAACCCCCGCCTCCATTCAAGATGCTTTGAATACCAAGAAAGATGAACAGACCAAAAGGGCTTGTGCTTGTGACAACACTGACAAACATGCTCACATTTAAAACCTACCTAACACTCTTCATTTCCAAAATAAAAACAGAAAACAAGACCTCGCTGAAATCCTATCTACCCCTTCCCTCCTCTCGAGCCTCGTCCACGCTCCCTCCACTGCGCACGCCTCAACCCTGACCAGCACCGAAGCCCTCTCGTCCTCGCTCGCCGCAAACGTCGACCTTGCCTCCCACCTCCTCGATCTCGAGTCGCGCCTTGCCCACTCACGAGCCGCCGCCCAGGCCCTCCTCCTCTCGACGCATGCGCTCGAGCGCCAGTGGCGCGCGAAACAGGGCGAAATGGACCATGCGCTGGGACCCTTTGCGCCCGCGAGCTTGTACCAGCGGCTAGCAGGCGGCCTCGCCGAGCAGGAGGGCGTGTGCAGTGCGCTCGAGGAGAGCTTTCTCGAGGGCGAAGAGGGAGGCCAGGCGACGGAGCGGGAGACTCTAGATTGGGTGAGGAGGTACAGGGAGGCGAGGAAGGGATACTACCTACGTAAAGAGAGAAAAGAAAGATGGGATGAAGGACGCGTTGGAGGTTGGAGATGATTCGAGGTGGATGAGCGGGCGATACTACCAGGGTCACTTTTTTGAAGTCATCATGACTTGTCCGAGAAACCAAGGGATCCAAAAGTTGCGCGTACGGACATGGGAGTGCGACAACCAACCAGTTGTATGCTTCCTGGAGCTTTTATGTATTGCTAACAGTCTGCTTGTATCAGAATGATACTGCATTTCATATACATGGTGAGCTATAGACGAATATTTGGGTATCCTGATCATGCGGTTCTGACAGGAAACGAGGAACTTTCATTCGAGTCTCCTTGGCGCATGACCAAAGAAATCAAGAAGCATAGCTCGGATTGGCTGGCAAAAATAAAGTCCATGTGATTGGATGGTAATCGAAGATACTATGAATTTCCATAACTGGTCGTGGTCGCAAATATGGCCACTATCCTCTTCCTCTGGGGTTGCTGTGTGCCCATCAATATTTACTTTGTGTCATGTGTAGTCGTGGGTCAAAAAGTCTTGGTCTGCTTGGACATGTCTCGCTCTTTGGCTCTCTTTCTTTTTCATCTTGAGTGTCCCTATGACTTGAGCAGGCTGAAGGGGCTCCTCAGCATTTCAGGGCTTCGCGGAGACATGGGCAATACAAACAGGTCTTCCTCGTAATCACCACTCCTCTTTGGCGCACTGTGACCGGCCTGCATGACGGCGCTGAGAGATGCCATGCCACCTGTAGAACCGGTTGCCATGGGGACTGGCTCAAACCCTGCAGGCGCAG
Source organism: Coniella vitis (assembly GCA_011317545.1). Classification (NCBI taxonomy): domain Eukaryota; kingdom Fungi; phylum Ascomycota; class Sordariomycetes; order Diaporthales; family Schizoparmaceae; genus Coniella; species Coniella vitis. Next base: position 2,209,686 of record WUJK01000003.1, read on the forward strand.
ATCCGGGTGGGACGGCGGTGATTTTCTTGCCTAGTGTTCGACTCACTGTTTGTTACATATTGTGTGAGCAGCGGGCCATGTTTTGATGAGCGGGAGGATGCATCGAATTCATTCTGGACTTACCTTCCTTGGCGGCGGCCAGCTCGGCAGGGCTCGTTGCCAGCTTCAAGCCTTTCAGCTTCTCGCCCAACCTCCCGCCAATGGGCGAGCGTGGGCTCACGGGGCTCACGGGGCTCTGTGGTGGTAGAGGAATTGCCTCTGCACTTGATGTGTCTATTTGCAGACCAAAGTGATCCATGATCCACTGTCTCTCTTGCAGCGCCATTTCCAGCCCGACGCTCTCGCCGTTGTTTTTCATTTCGGTTACAATCTCAGCCTCCAGCCCTTCAAGTCGCTGCTTGGCCCAAATCGTGTGTAAAACGCCTCGAGTGCCTTTGTCTTCCTTGACCAGGCCCTCGGGGAAGATTGCTGGCAATGGCTTGGTATGCAGGTCTGGCACCTCGCCCGACCTTTGAGAAATGGTCACCAGAGCGGGTACTGACGCCTTGGGAGGCAAGAGGAAGTAGACGCGGCAGGTTGATGCGGGGGTCTCGGCATCGCAAATCGGCGGGAGCGTCACAGCCTCTTTGCCCTCCCATTTGACGTCCCAGTCTTGGAGGTTGGCCTGGACGGCTGCTGCATCCCTGCCATCCCTGCCCGCGCCCACAGCTGCTGCTGCATCCCACTCCACCATGAGGATCTTTGTGCCCTCGTTGCCTATCGTGCCTGTCTCGAACTCGAATCTCGAAAGAGTAAAGGCTGAAGAGGGCGAGGTCGGTGTTTCCACCACATTCACGGTGCCGAAATCCTCATGCATGGCCACCGTAGGGTGTGAAGGGGCCGTCATCTTCATGAACGAGGTTGTGTGCACCAAGGTCGATTGTATACGTTGCTGCAATGCCCAGACGCCTCCAGGCGCGCGATCGTGACCCCAGTCTTTGTGACAAAATCGAGTCAGTGTTGTGTTGTACAAACAAGACGCGGTTTCTCGCGAGTAATTGTCGGAGGGGTTGCTCAAGTCGTCGTAGTCGCGCGTCGAGGCAGACAAAGTCGCCGGAGACGTAAAGAGCTTGCACACAATAAACGGCACTAGCGTAAGGCTGCTACCCCTTGCCCAGTGCTTGCTTGGATTGGATGAGGCTGGCAAGATATACTCTGCCAGCTTGAGCTGGAGATTGCTGTGATTTGGAGGCTCGACAGGCCCCAAGCCAGGGGCGATCTGACTAGATGAAATAGGGACCCGCTGCAGGGTAACGTCGGCTGGATCCAGTGGACGGGATGCTGTAATGCGTTAATATAAAGTGGACAGGGTTTGGGCAGGATCAATGCCTCGGTCAGCAGACATACTTGTACATATACGCAGCATAGCAAGCTGCTCTGCACTCTGCCCAGCGCGATTCATCAACTTGCGATGCTGTAAGATGGTAGCCGGAGAGATGAACAAAGTTTGCAGGGCGCTCGCACCCACAATGCTGGCGCTCTTGTCGCGCGTCAGCTCAGTGAGCCGACACTGTCATCGTCTCGGCGCAGATTAAGGACGAGAGCGAGGGTGGCGGATCAGCGTCAGCGTGGATGGCGACGCTCTCTGCCGGCAAAGTCGCCCGTCGGTGATGCCAAGCTGATAAAGTGTATCCAAGTACTCTTGGGCCCTGCTCTGTCTAGAGAAGCACATGGCGACCGAGAGGAGCTGCAAGGCCTCGAGAGCTAGGCTGGGCTGGGCTGGGAATGTGCCTGCCAGTCCGTCGAATAGAAGCAGGGTGTTGCAGCGTTCTTTGGTTAATTGTCTGGTTGTCCAGGGACCTTTTTTGGTTGGCGTCGGCAGGGCGTCGAGATGATCCCTGTCCGAACGGTACCCCTCCTGCTCTCCACGGGCTTGATTGCGCTTGCCATGGTTGTGAATTGCTGACCGATGCTTTCGAATGCTGCAGCAACAAAATGACAGCGCAGCCCCTTTTTTATTTGCTGTCCAGCTTCCGACTTTGGCGTTCTATGCCGCTTCACTGTGTGCCACTCAAAGCAGCATGGCGCTCTGCACCGGTAAAGCTGTCGAGTGCCTTGGAAGGAAAGACTGTCGTCGGTTGATTCAACGCGCACACCCGCCGCTACGGAACTGGACGTACATAGTACTTCTAGACAAGGGTTGTCGCAGGCACTACCATAGTACTATGTAGTGCTGGACGACATTGCTATTAATAGCCCTTGTCACCCACGCGGCACCTGTACATAGTACTATGGCCAGTAGAAAAGTGGAGGCGGAATCTGCTTCCAACGATTTCCAGAACGTGGCATTCCTCCATGCAAGTCATCGACTTTTTGACTTTTCTCTGGCGAGATTTGGACTTTTTGAGTTTGCGGACGTTTGATTGACATGCTTGAAGCCATCTTTTCGATTTTGAGCTCGCAGTGGCCGCGTAAAGATCTGCATTTACTTCAACTGCAACCCACTTTTCTGAGTTCCCGTCGGGATGGATGGGCAGATGACGAAGCTCTTCAACATGGACCTGTCACCTGTGTGGTGGTGCGATATGGGTCGACCTATCAATGAAGGGCTTATTTCGTTCCCTTGCCCTGTTCCGTGGGAAATGGACTGGTACAACTTTGAATTGCGAGGACAAAACATCAGCTACAGGGTGTGGCATACCTTGCCAAGGTAAATAGTAAGCTGACAATCTGTCGACTCTAGACGAGATGAATTGCAGGCAGTTTGAAACGGCGTGATGTCCTTGCCTTGCTGTTTGATCCCGCTCGCTTCGACTTGCTGACGTGCACGCAAGCAAGCACGAAGGATTGGGCATCAACGGTATCGGTAAGCTCGTTGATAGTGTGAGCACTTCAGGGCGATGGGAATCCAGGACCCAGAAGGAAAGGAGGAACCCCTCCCCCAAAGACCTGCAAGGAGAAAAGGAAGTAGTTTCAGTGAATAGCGAAAAAGCAGTCACCTGGTTGACATGGTCACCATGACCGGCGTATTTGGAGCGTATTGCCAGAGCAGACCCCGGGCGATACACAATACAACAATAACATAGGGGTAAAAAGGGTAGAGAGCCCACAGGATTTTGCAGAGCAACATCTCAAAGTGTGACCCGGGTAACTTTAGAAGGTGCTGTAGATTTATTCAGAGAAAGAAGGGGAACGCATGTACTATGTAGATCATGCTATTAGCGTACGCAAGACTAGGAAGACCACGAGAGCATCACTAAGTTTGTACTTGGATCCGCGCAATGGATGCATCAACTGGTAAAAGTCCCCAAACATCCGACCAAGAGTGGGTTTGTTGAATTCCGTCAACTGCTCTCGATGATGGACGAAGGTCGACTTTCCTTGAGCACACTAATGCCTCCTTTTCACATCATTTTCCGCGAATGCCATATGCCTCTTACGAATGCCCCATCTAACATCTACTACTTTGTACATAGTATACATAGTAGTATACTTTGTCCCGCAAGGTGCTGTGGCGTGGTGTGGCGTAGCGTGGCGTATGTACAGTGGCTTTTGTACTTTTAGAAGGGGCAAAGTTGTTGGCTGAAACCCACTACAGAACAGTGGCGTGGTTGTATGGCGAAAATGACCTTTTTCAATCAGCGGTGGCCCTTTCTACTTTTGGGGAGGGGGAAGGGGGTGATGATCCAATTGACGGTTCATTATTTTTTCAAATCAATTCTGCGCAACCTCACATCTGAAGCCTCCAGAACCTGTGACAGTCGTTTGCACTCGGATGGAGAAGTCTTCCCCATGGGGTAGGCATGCCAGTACTATGTATAAGAACCTCTTTTTTCTTTTCTCGGACCGGACCTTATGACTCGGCTCGTGCGATTCGCTACCTAGATATACTTCTTACCACTGACTGTCTGAACCCCCAGACCAGCCTCCTCTAGTTGACATCAGGCGCGGGCCGTACTGTGTGTAAACGTTCGTTCAAAAGACATGTTGTCACTATATTCTTCGTATTTCTGGGTTCCCCCCTCACATGTGTTGTGAGAGCAGTGGGGACATGGTATCGATGATGATTCAATTCGTCCCCGCCAGGGTGAGACACAACTCTCCACGAAAATACTTTGTCCTATGTTATACACATGATAGCACGTCATGTAGCCTCAAAGTGAGCAGTACAGCAGCAAAGGGACAAAATTATCATGAAGTGTAAACAAAGTCAACCAGACGTGCATTCGAGCTGACTAGTCAAAGAACCCTCCTGACTGCGAGCAAGCAGTCGAAAACTCTGACCTTGGAAACATTGTGATACTATGCTGGCTGCGAGGCTGCGAGGCTCTTGTGCGCCTGCAAACCAGCCCACCAACCGTTTATGCATACATTTCGGTTATTGACCGAAGAGGATCACTTGCATTTGCGGGCCGATACTGACAAGGGAATAAGCAAAAGAGAGAGGAAGAAAGGCAGGTCCGCAAGAGAGGCAAAATGACAAGCCTTCTTGGCCAGACAAGCAAAAGTTACGGGGGATAAGCACTGCCTTTTAGCCTATACTGTACTCGATTGATTTTTTCGGCCGAGTTTCGACCACATTGACAGGCGGCAGCAACCTCCAGTACAAAATACATACTATGTAGTAGGAGCTCCTGACAAAGCCAAGAGAGCTTGCACCGGCTAGTGGGAAAATGAGGCCGAGCAACGGGTCCAATCAGAGCCACCCCTACACAGAGAGGGACCGGAGTAGGGCCGGGGCGCAGAGCCATTTTTTCCCGCGCAATATGTCTGACTTTTTTTTCAAGTTTGCGTTAAGTACGGCACCTCCGTCCCGGTTGCTCCGCGTTGAGACGGTTGCAGTAAGTACTTAGTACCACGTACTACGTAAGTATGCATAGGCAGAACAAGGCAGAAATAAGTTGCCAAACAGTTTCTGTGCAGTTCGTCTCAAAAGTAGAGACAAGAAACGGCAGTCAGTCCACCGAAATCGCAATATTTGAGTCAACAAATGCAACTGCGGGCGTGTTTAAAATCCTTGGAAGGAACGAGACTCGTGCGCTCTCCAGATCTCCACACATGACGACCCTGTCCGCTCAACTGCCGAAGCATGTCTCCGCCGTTACATTGTACCGTCTTTTGCTGGCTGGTCCAGAGCAGGAGACACACCCATCTACTATGTAGCCTGCTGTGCATAGTAGACGAATGGTGTCTCTCGCTCTTATGCGTCGGGGTTTGTTCTACTATGTACATAAGTAGACAGTCATTTGAGCCTGTCTAACAAACCCCCCACAGAGTTTATCCTCGGGGGAATACGACCTCTGTGAGAACCCACATATGAAGTAATGGTTCCAAAGATGGCACTACTACCATAGTATATGTACACGACACGTTGCCGCAGTAGGCGCATTGTCTTTTGCGTCACTAGGTTGGCTGGATGGGTGGAAAGGGGGACGGAAGCGCTGATCAGCATTTCTTGCATCGTCACAGTTTTGCTCGATGGTCTCCGGTTCTGTTTGTCCCGCATAGCAGCAGGACTGCAGTCTATGCTGAACTGGCGAAAGGCTTGTATCATTTTACTTGTACACCATGGCAATGGGTCCAATAGGCGAAATGACGCTTGCTCATGTTGAGATACAGCAGTATGTCCAGTCAAATATGCAGAGAAAAACGATTTCGCAAAAGGAGGCTAAAGGCAGACAGATTGTGACGGACATGGTGAAAAGCAGGTGATATCTTGGGATGGCGCTGCGGCCCGGTCCTGCTGTATATGTAGGTGCGCCACACATGTGTGTGAGTGAGATAACCGTCGGCAAAGGATAAATGTGCGGAAAATATATCCATGGTGAAATACAGCAGAAGGCTGCTGAGTGTAGGCTGGGGAAGAGGAAAGACTCGTAGTCATACTATACTTACTACTATGTACCTAGGCCTGGTCTACGTACCTATGTACAGTAAGTCATCAAGCTACAGGCGCGTTTGATTGGCACGGTTAAATTGAAGTTGCTCTCTTGACCCCTGCAAGACCTGCTAAGTACTATGATAGTATGGACTGGTGCACAAGTACCACTGGCGCATACTGGGGTTCCTACAAGCGATAGTATCGAAACGGCAACTGCCTAAGTTGATGCACACACGACATATGAATGAAAAAGTACATACTATGTAGTAGAGGCAGCCCAGCGATACGGCTATCTCGCCCTTGAATAATAAGGCCGCCTACCGCCGGCACCATCAATCAAAGCCTTTGTTATAAGGTCGGCCACGGTGAATTCATCGGTACAGATCTCGGCCGTATTCATGCCTTGGTGCGGGCCATAATGTCTTTCTTATCTTTTTCAACAGGGCCGAATCGGACACAGGCACCCGCTGGGCGAGCATGAGCCTGCGTGCTAGCACGCTACAGGGCGACCTAGCCCCAGTGGCCCCAGGAGCCTTTCACTGGGCACTGTGGGGAGGGGGATCTGGTAGGGCCTGGCGCGACGATCCGGGGCACCGCTCAAGTACCCGGTTAGCAGCCCTCAGCGCTGTGCGGCCAGGCTCACCGGGGCTTAGGTGCTCTGTTGGCGGCGCTCTGTCTCACAACGTCAGTGGACCTAGGCCGACAGCCCCCCACTATTACGCCGGAGAAATGGCCGTGGTCCATCCAGGCTCATCAGACCCATAGTGGATTCAACCCTTGGACTGACACAAGCCTGTCCCCTGTTTCCCCCGGGCCCCAGACAAACTGGGCTCCACCTCGACATGTCCTTCAGTGGTCTTGGCAGCTTGCTGCGACGCTCTCCGCACCCGTCCTTGCTTGTTGCGCCATCCACTTGTCCGCTCCCCTGTGCACCCGCCAGCACCTCCCACCATCAATCGCTCTCTTCTCAACCACAATCAATCGCAACCACACATCTCGTTTCTTGGCCTCTGCAGTTGCTTGTTCCATGCCACACTCTTCTCTCTGGCGACCCGCAAGAAGAAGAAAGCATCTACCTCGATCGGCTTCTTCCTAGCTTGTGACCACTGGGCCGTTGCTCCTGAGACTGCATCCTACCCCGACCTGGCTCCGTCTCTTCTCTCTCTTTTCCTTTGTGGCGCTCTCGTTACCGTGGTCTTGCCGCTTCGACAACCCGCGGGCTCCACGACTGCGAACCCGTCCTTAGGTGCGCTCGGTCTGCTTTTATTGCCCGCAGAGCTGCACATCTCATCTGTGCACCCACCCCCTTCCAGTCTGCTGCCAAGTTTCCAGAACCGAGATACAGTCGTTTGCAGCGCAGCTTTTGGGCCGCAACGAATCATTTCGATGTTTTAGGACCTCTCTCTTTAATTTGCGCCCGAACAACGCCCAAGCACCCGCCCGCCCGCCCGCTAATCTTTCCTTTGCCCACGCAACTTCGCCTCTCTGGAAAGACGTTTGTCCGTCGACTCGACGAACCCCTCTACGAAGCAGGCTCTCCCCCGAAACGAATCCATCGTCGAGGCTTAGCGTGGTTGATCGTCTGGAACTTGCTTATCCTGATCTTCGGCAAGGAATTACCGACCAATTCCCCGGCTTCGGTCAGCGCTCGGTCAAAATCCGGCACACAGCCATCACTTGGTGATATCTGCGAGCCCGGTGTGTTTCGACCCTCTTGCGAAACGACTCGCCCCCTCTTCTTCCATCTCCGCCTTCTCCCCCCGCGCTTGCCAGATTTGACAGGGTAGGCATACGCTCAAAATTACATCGCCTTCGCCTCTGGATTCGCCGCCTTTGTGGTGGACGTTTCAGTCTAGCGGCAACCAGAGATCGACCAACTTCCCGTGAGAGAGGCCAAGCCTTAGCTCGCCTACAACAGCCGCCCGCCCGCCCCCCAACCTCCACATGTCGCGCCATGATAGCATTGGGTTTGCCACGAGTCCTTGAAGTTTTTCCTTTGCAGTAGGCCAGCCACGGTGGTCGATTGTGAGGGGCCCAAGGTCTGCTTGGGACCAGGGAAAAAGAGCTGGATGAGCGTTACCAAAGCATGGTCTTGCAGTTTGTCGCGACTCAATCAACACAATGGAGCCACTCCACGTTACCGAATTCGCCTCGAAGCGATACTACGAGAAACTAGAACAACTCCCTCGGGATCACGAGCAACAACAGAACGACAGGCGCACAGATGGTGCTTCCGCGAGATTCATACTTCCCCTTCGGCAAGCCGAGCAGCAGGGACACGAACCACCACCGAGGCATGTGGAATATTTGCGCTTAGAGAAAGAGAAAGAAAAGGATAAACGAGGTCTCTTTGGGCGGTTGCGGTCTTCCAGACCAAATATTTCGGCGGCAGATGTCCAGCCACCCACAAGACCCTCCTTTGTGTCTGTTGCACCACAAAAAGGTTCACTTGTGGAGACTGCAACACACAAGTGTGCTAGGTATGTTCCTTTTCTGTGTCCCTACCTCCCCCTCTGATGACATTTCGACGAGTGTTGACCATAGGTACAGCCCCCAATTTGATGAACTATTCTTCGATTTACCAAATGAATTAAAGATTCAGATCATAGCGTCGCTCCCATTGTCAGACGTACTCAACCTTCGATTGGCATCTAGGTCATGGCACCGCATGGTCAGTCTGAACGAGGTTCCGATTGTACGGTACCACTTGCAACACGAAGTTCCTGTATACGCCCAACGCCTTTATCCGATATCCGACGCCTCAGGCTACAGCCTACATTACCTATGTGGTTTATGGCATCGGTTGCATGTTGCTGCGAAGCTTGCAAGGCGAATGTGCGACTGGTGCACCAAGGAGATATTTTTGAAGACCACCAAGGAGCAGGTGGCATCCTTTGCTGGGCAGCGGGAGCGCATGTATCGACGGTTGATCCCACTACTGTTCACTGTTTTCCACTTTTTTGAAAACTACCGCAAACTACACCTACAATACATCCAAGAACACGGTTACGGAGTCGAACGCACACCATACACCGTCAACCCGATTGAGGTCAAGATCATGGAGATGTACGACGACCGCACGTTATTGCAAGTTCATCAAATATTCCCCATGATGGTCGCATCTTTTGGTCGGCGATTGCGACCCCCATCCTATGTCGGTCGGCTTGAGAAGACGATCAGAGGTTATCTGCGAGAAGAGCCTGGCGACGACATCAAGACAGCCGTGCTTTGTGTCGGCGGCCTAAGACAAGTGTTGAGATGCTGGGAAGTCAATGGCTACAACACAAGAGTGGGCATCGTCGAGTCGTGGATTCATGATATCAAGAGTGCAAAAGAGCCGCCAAGGCCAATTGAAGCAAGCAGCAGCACCAAGGATGCCAAGGCGAAAAGAAGCTTGATGAGCCTAGGACGCAAAAAGTCGACGTGGCAAATCCGAGAGTCTGCCAAGATGGACGACGCAGCAGGATCAGGCCGCGGTTCACTCGAACGGACGCCTTCGCGCAGTTCGACTTCGGGAGGATGTTCTCCAAACCTTGTCTTCAACACAAGTCTCGCCGCCGGAATGCCCATGGGCCGCCTCGACCACGACCAATACCAAATGCTTCTCGCCGACCTGCCAGTTCTACAACGTCTGTGGCTCGCCACAGCCGAAGCCATGATTCTCGATCGTGGAATCGTCGAGCGATCGGTCGACATCAAGCGCAATGCACAGGTGCTTATGGACCTCATCAAGGAGGATGGTATCATCGAGGAGGATATCTGGTGGTACGGCATGGCGCACACAGAGTCAATACGACCGCCGCCTCTGGAGGCCATTGAGGAGGACCCCATTGAATAATTTTGCAAAGAAAATACCCAGGTCGAGCAATAATTGGACAACATGTCCAGCGTCAACTTTCTTACAGCCATCACCCCACTATCACCATCTCTCATCACTCCTATTTTCTACGATATCACCGGAAGCATCATCATTGCATTTCTTTTGTCATACCCCCATACGTGGATAGCAAAGCATTCGACAGGCGTTTCTTTCCCTTCATTTTTATACCTCTCTTTTCTTTTCTCCTTTTCCTTTTCCGACCAATTTCCTAGTCCTATTTAGCCATTGGATCTGGGAAGGGGTTTCTCACAAGCGGGTTTGCGACCATATACACAAATACATACAAGGAAGGAACTGGCGCCAGGATATATACACATATGGCATGGTGGTGCTCGATTAGAGAGAGATAGCACTCTGCCCAAATCAAATCAGAATCATCAAGATGGAGTTTTACATTTCACTTGACAAACGGATACATTGTTGCAGTCTTTTCTGCTTGTTGCTTGTGCATATATTTGTTCATTTGTTCATTTTTCGTATGTTTTGTATGTAGGTACACGCGAAAGAGTTGGTTCCTGACGCAATGGAAATGGTTCGCCAGCTGTTCTCGCAGCACATATATAATGTCCAACAGTCAAGTCCTCCCTACACTCAACATGGGTAAAAGAAATCAAGGAATGGTTCAAGTTCACGCCGAGCTGTTATCAATTAGGGCAGCAAGGCAAAAGAAAGGGCAGTCACTCCCCTCCCCTCCACCCCCCTTCAGAAAAGAAAGCTCCAGCCCACCACAACCCCCCCTCCTCCAGCCCTCGTCTCCATATAGACAAGGAGGATAGAAGTAGCTTCCGATCCACTGCGCATCCATCCACACGAACGTAAAAGCAAGATGCCCAGTTTGTAGGCATGTATGTGTACCGTGTCCACCTATAGCGGAATGAATGGTGGTACTGAAGCATGAGTATGACTGTCTCACTGCAGATTGCTCTAGGCTTTAAACCAAACTTGTAGCTTGTAGTGTTATTAATGTCTGAGAAGGTAAGAAAATGAGAATCACGTGAGATGATAGAATAAGAGACATATAAGACCCAAGGATACTATGTATAACAAAGCTGGTAATAGTTGTATTAAACTGAAACGTTTATTCTTCCTCCCATGGCCCCTCTGCTGACGATAGTCCCGTCTTCTCTCATCACACATCAGAAGAAGGCTAATATCAATATCGATGTTGGTCCGCGGTCCTTGTTGCCTATGAGATTCAAAAGTCATCACGGCCAGGGAGCCACTCTGAACTTCATCGCAAACGTAATAATCCAAACCCTTGGCCTTGTGCGCCTTGGTCAAAGGCTAAACTGTCGTGAAGATGCCGTGTCGAACGCATATTCAATACAGTCCTCCAACGGAAAGGTTCCGCTCAAGTTTTCATAAGCGTCTACAACTTTCTTCGGATCAACCAGAGAGATATAACACACAAGACAAAAAAAAAAAAACAAGCTCAGATGTTGATAGCTGGTTCATAGCAGAAGTACAAGTCATACTAATAAATGATGCTATATGCCAAAATCGTGTTATGGAGAAAAACACATCACAAGACAATTCTTGCCATTCACTTTCGCCTCCATCACATCATCATGAAGCCAAGCACTTCTGAAAGATTAGGAGGGGATGCAGTCAAGTCCCCGATCCAGTTCAAAGCCACCAAGATTACGCATCCCTGTAGCTGTGGGATATTTCATCGTGAAAATACCTTTCCACAGAAAACAAACTTCATCTTCGTATGCCGAAATACGAATTCCCGTCGCTCCGAATGCTCGAGTCAAATCCGAAATTGTTCGTCGTGCCAGTAGATGTTCTGGACACATTTCCGCCTCCTATGTTATATGACGCACTGAGACCCAAGTTGCTGTGGTTCGTGGTTGTGTTATCAAGCCCAGACATGAGGTTTCCATCGAAACCGAGGTTCCCAAAGTCCGAAAAGTTGTTCATGTTCTGAGGCATGCTCTGGACATTCTGGACAGAGCTTTGATGAGATGTTGTTGTGGGCAATGCTCTCCTCGGAGCCGTTGCATAAGAGGAAGGCATTTGCTGTGCCGAGTTGCCATAAGAGCCGACTGTCGACGCAGGATAGACACTATTGTTGCCACGAGCTGCGTTGGAAGGCTGACTTGCACCAAACGCCGAAGAGTTGAAGTTTATTGACGCAGTAGAATTATTGCGAAAATTTGCTTCATTTGAACCGTAACTCGCAGTAGTTGATGCTCCATATTGTGGAGAATGTGCACTTATGCTCTGTGAGGATGTACCAGCCGAAGCTGCTGCAGCGGTGTAAGGTTGTTGTTGCTGGACACGCTGCTGGGATGAATATTGCTGTTGCTGTTGCTGTTGCTGTGGAGGGGCATACTGCGACTGTGACTGTGACTGCGATTGAGACGAGTAAGGCTGGTGCTTCTGCTGGCTATATTGAGACTGCTGATTCGCATAGCCCTGCTGTTGGGATCCAGCTTGAGGCCGCGCGTTGTAGTTAGACTGCTGCTGCTGCGTCTGTGGTTGCTGATGGGGTTGTTGATGGGGTTGTTGCTGCTGCGGCTGAGCTTGTGTCATGCTAAAATGTTGTTTGCCCGGCTGCGAAGATGGAAACTGCTGATTGGATTGCTGAGCATAGCTCGGCTGGGAAGTCGTCGCTTGTTGTTGGCTATAGAACGGCTGCCCATTGGCAGTCTGTTGATTTTGCGCCTGTGAGGCCATGGATGTGGGAGTTTGGGAATCAGCAGCACGCTGCTGTTGAACACTAGGTGAAGAAACATGTGTATGACTTAGATTCGGCGAAATAGACTGGACACTCATGTGCGGAGACGCCCTATTCATTTGACTGACGGTCGGAGAAGCTGTTCGACCAATCGCAGGTGGCTGCCGCTGCTGCTGCTGCTGCTGCTGCTGTTGTTGTTGTTGTTGTTGCTGCTGCTGCTGCTGGTATTGCTGTCTTTGGCGGGCCATAGCATTTTGCTGATTGCCTTTCTGTTGGAAGTGTCTGGAGTGAGGAGACTGCGAATTGTGGTCTTCTTGAATTGAGAAGCGGGGCGGATCCGGTATGGTTGATTGATTATGTCTAGCAGGTTGGCCCATGTGAACCGACTGCGACAAATTCTGTTCACCGTGTCCTTCCAATTGAGCCTCGAGTTCCTCGATCGTTGGGCTTGTATAAACCTGAGCACTGTTATGTTTCGCAGCCGGTTCGGATCGATTACCTGGGGGCTGATTGGCCTCCGAGGTCACTCCCACTCCGGGCCGCTCTCCAGTAAGTTCTTGGTTAGCGATAACCTTTGCCTTTGTAGTGCCTGTCTTCTTCTGTCTCTTTGGCGTTGGTCCAGGTGGGATCGCGGTACCAGCTGTTTGGGTATTCGCAGCTGCATCATGTGGCATATAACTCCCCGTGGCGGTTACTGGTAAGTTTGCAGCAAGTGCTTGGTCGCCTGTCTCCGTAGTGTCCTTCGCATTCCTCTTCCGCTTCTTCGCAGGCCGCGACTTGTCATCAGTCTGGTTGTTGTTTGGCATTGGGAATGAACCCTGCAATTCATTAACCGCCATTTCTCTGTTGGGAGGCTGGAATGAGCCAGACGAAGCGTCCACAGCGCCAGTATGAGCTGCATTGTAAGCTTTCAAAGCAGCGAGCGCAAACTCGGGATCCGCTTGAGGTGGCGTAGCCGATGCCGTTGTTGGATCATGCAGCGTAGACTGTGCTTCGGCAGCGTTGGCAATCAATGAAATATCCGCTTTTCCTGCTGTGGCGTTGGTGGGCAATGATCCATCCTTTGCACGATTTTTGGACCCTTTGGGACGGCCCGTTGCCTTCTTCCCGATGCTAAAGAGCGCTGAGAGGGGCGGTGGCGGATTTGCACTGAACTCCTCGGGCACAATTTCTCTCGGCCGATTTTTGGAACCTTTAGGACGACCTCTCTTTCTGACAGAGGCAGTTCCGTCCGTCTGGCTTGCCGCATTCGCACCAGGTGTTTGTTGCTCAGTCACAGTGGCATACTGGCCATCGTTGCCGGTCTTACCGTCGGTATGAGCCCAACTGCCTCCTTGGACAGGACCATCGTTGCCTGGAACGTCTCCGGGCAAGTTCTTCTTGGAAGTTTTCTTCAGGCCTTTGTCGCTCCTAACTTTGCTCGACTTACTGCCCTTGGGCCTTCCACGTCCTCGCTTCTCAGGACTTGGCTCAACCGGAGGCGCGGGCCTGAGTGGCCTAGGCTTACGTCTACCTTGTGCATCGAGGTCGGGAAATATTTCCGTCAGCCAGCCAACAAAGACAGAGCCTGGCCCATTCGCTTCTGCGCTTTCAGGGAATTTGCCATCCTGAGGCGGTGGCGCGTCAGGAATGCCGCCAAAATAAGCTAGTGCTTTGCAAAGCTGGTCAACAACTTGCACAGGTTGCAAGGTTCGCAACAATGTGAGCAGCCTAGCTTGGTGCTCCTTTGTCTCCTGCGGTGAGAGTGGCGCAGGGATGTATGCGGCTGGTGATTTCGTAGTAGGCTTCAAGCCATATAACGAGGGATCGTATGGAGTGCTCCCGGTGAAGGGCACGCTGGGGTCTGGCATCTGCGATTGTGGAGGCATCTGCATATGTTCCTCAGGCTGTATGTGAGCCTGTGGTTGTTGTATATGTGATTGCGGCTGCTGCATCTGTGCTTGTGCTTGTGCTTGTGCTTGTGCATGCAATTGCGCCTGCAATTCATCGTCTGGCATTCGCAGCCAGTTTGACTTGCGATGAGGCTGGTACCCGTTCTCAAAAGCCTTTTGTGCCGCCAAGGCCGTGCTCTCACTCGTCCGTTTCGCGGCGAGGTCTCTATCGGTAGCGGCGTCTCTGCTCCTTATATCCATATGCATGACGCTGAACTTGCCCGACAGGGCACTCGTCTTTCCCTTGAGCTTGGAAGGCACTGGATTTCGGATCCTTCCATCCTTGTAAGGCTGCCCAGGAATATTGTCCGCGTCGACGGAATCGGGCTGGGGCCGACCCGTGTAGGCTAAAAGCGCAGGGTCTCTGCTGTCCGGCGCTGCGATGGGAAGAAGCTGCGCATCCGTGTGGGCGCCCACAGGCGGGATTGCGTTTGTTGTTGTTGCTGTGGTTGTTGTTGTTGTTGTTGTTGTTGTTGTTGGCTGCTGCACCGCGTTAGAAGCGGGATGGGGGAGGTGCTGAGCCGGCTGGGCTGCTGGAAGTGTGGGTTGACTGAGGTCGGATGCTCTCGCGGTGTTGGAGACTGATGTGCAACACAGAATCAAAGACACCAATTAGCATGTGCATCCGTTCTGTATAGTATGCGTAAAACGGGTCAGGAAGACAGAGCCCGGGGGCTGGCGGGGCTGAGCGCGTCGCAAAGTCTCACTAGGCGTCTTCAAACAGTGCAGCAGCAATTTTGTCACTAACCTGAACTAGAGGCCATGCTGCCAAAGAAGAAGGGGGGGATATATCGCCCGCAGGCGCTGTCCAACAACCTACCTCGCCCCGTTTGCTACAGTTGACGGGTTGCAGTGGCGGCGCGGGGGTTGTTCGTGGTGATGCTGCCAGCGACAAAGGAGCGTCGGAGTGGGAGTCAGAGTCGACGACGGGGTGGCATGCCGGCTTGTGGAAGATCCTGTGTCAATCAATGGGTGGTACGACAGGTCGAGGAGGCAGACTATTAAGGCTCAAGTCCTGGGTCGAGTTGAAAGCAGGGTCTAGAAAAGCAATGTGGAACCGCAAACACCTCGTGCTGGTCACGACGCGCGCGCACTGGCGGGAAGGCCGTTTGGTTTGCCCGTGTCGTCGCAGAGGCTAAGAAAGGCGGTCGTGGACAAACGCAGCACGGCGGCGGCGGCGACGACAGCAGGCACGGCGCAGCAGCAGGGTCGTTGTTCTGTGAGAGAGGTGAGGCTGGACGAGGGCCCAGCTCAGCACAGCAGGAGCAGCCTGTTTGTTTTTCCGGGCGACAAGCAACAAGACAGGACGGCGAGCCAATGGAGCACGAAAGCCGCCCGTGTGAGGCGACGTTACTCAACAAGCCGGTCCAGCCAGTAGTGGCAGGTTGGCGTGCTGTAGTAGCTCGCACTTGCCGTCACGAACCTGGAGATGCCCCCCGCGGCGGTCAATGGTCGGGGGGTCCCTTGGGCCTTGACCTGGACCTGCCTTGGGTGACTGCAGCCGCTTCCTCAACAGCATACAGGGTTTCTTACATGGAAGAACCGACACTGCTTTCGTTGTCGAATAGGTTCTTGGAAGGCATTCAGTGGCGGTGATTGGGCAGAAATTGTACATGACTTGAGGCTTGTGCCAACCCAATCCAACCTCACCCACCACCACTTGGGTGAGCGACCTGCGCATCATGTTGGCATCGATGTCAGTATGTACATGCATAGTAGCTGCTGTGTCAGGGGGCTACTATGTATCTCGCCCAGTCTAGGCCCCTCCTGTACATCATAGTAGGATCCGTTGCTCGCAGGCACTTCGGTGCTCCCCGGTTGGTGCCCATTGCCCTGGGTTACTGTCTACACAGGGCAGGTACAAGGCGCTTGCAGTATTGTAATTCCCCACTATACTGCACTGCTTTTTAGGGGGCCATTTTGCTGTTACTGCAAGCTCCCCCACACTGCGCCCAGCGTCGTTGCACTGGAGCAGTCATCGTAAGTACAGTATGATGTACTGTAGACGCCGTAGGTGGTCTATCTATAGCTCTCCAACCGTAATGCTCTTCTGACGACGCTGCCAAAGACTACAGCAACGTCAACCTACCAAGCGAGCAGCCTTGTCTCCTCCTTCCGCCTGCCTGTGAGTATCTACGTTTGACCGCACTCGAGTGTCCTTTCCGGCCTGCACAATAGCCCAAGCTTTGCAAAAAGCCAGCTCTCGCTCCAGCACTTGAATGCCTCTAGAGCCAGTGACGACACACACACCTGTTCCGCGATCCTTCTGTCCAATAAGCCTCACTGACACACCCGGCATTCATCAGCCTCGCGTCGCCCTCCTCTCGCCCTCTTGGGTCAGGAAAGCCTTCGGTAGACCAGCTACAACATCGAATCTCTGCGTCTGCTTGGCAACCCGTCGTTATAGCGACATGCGGTAGAAGTGACAAGAGCAACCATGACCAGCTACATTCTCCTCTCTCTTCCTCTACGGACCTTCGACACGGGCGACAAGGACGAGGCCCTTCGCTCTGTCGGTTCGACGATTGGCTCTGACAATGGGCTTGTGTTACCTTTCAACATCCCCGCCTTCAAAATAGGTACTCTCGATGCCTTGGTGCAGCAGGCCGACGAGCTGGCCAAGCTCCATTCCAACTGCGAGGGCGTTGTCCAGAGGGTAGCCGAGTCACTCAAGACGATTGTGGACGACGAATCCAAGGTGGAGCAAAACAAGATGGTCAATGACAGTGAGGCTACGTCCACAAGGGGGGAAGCTATGGCGTGGGAACTTAAGAGGAACATTGCGGCTGACGCGTTATACAGAGCCAACGGATCAATACTTGCAGTCTTTTAGCTGGAACAAGGTCAGGTACCGGGCCACCCGGCCGATATCAGAGCTCATTGACACCTTGCAGAAGGTGAGATACACATTTTGTGTCCGGATGGGGATGTATTCTGCTAACACCTCTGACCAAGGAACTTGTCAACATTGATAACGACGTCAAGGGCAAGTTTAACCAGTACAACTCGGTCAAAACCAACCTGGCTGGCCTTCAGCGCAAGCAGACGTGAGCATCTTTCTACGGACACCTCCCGAATTCCCTGAATTACCCAGCCACTGACAAACACTCCCCAGTGGAAACCTCGCCACCAAGTCTCTCACGCCAATCGTCGACCCATCCCTCCTTGTCACAGACTCCGAATACCTTGAGACCCACTTGATTGTCGTCCCCGCCAACAGCCGAAAGGAGTTTCTCAAGAGCTACGAGACATTGGCGCCCATGGTTGTGCCAAGATCCAGCATCGAGGTGGCCAAAGACGACGAGTTTGTGCTTTTTGCCGTCACAACATTCAAGAAGACCAGCGCCGAGTTCTTGCAAAAGTGCCGCGAATCAAAGTGGACACCAAGGCAGTACAAGTACGTCGAAGGTGGCAAGGAAGAGGAGCAAAAGGAACTGGACCGGATGGCGCGCGAAGAAAAGAAGGTGTGGGGTGAGGCGCTTAGATTGGGCCGGACAGCCTGGTCCGAGTCTGTAATGGTTTGGACGCATGTCATGGCTTTGAGAGTATTTGTTGAGACGGTATTGCGCTACGGTCTGCCATTGGAATACGTGAGCGCATTGTTAAAGGTAAGCATAATGTCTCCGCGGGGGTGACATCAAGGCTGCTTTGCCGCTGACCGCGATTTACACAGACAACACCCAAGCAAGCCGGTAACATCAAGACTTCACTGGACTCGACGTACTCTTATCTGGGAGGCAATGCCTTTGGCAGGGACAAGAAGGGCAGAATCACCAAGGACGATGCGGCGCTCACCTCGGAGATGACGGCTGCAGGACTTGGAGGCGACGGTAACGACTACACGGCCTATGTGTTCTACGAGTTTGGGCTGCCTTGAGCGGAGGAAATCCAGTAGGGTGCATTATCTGGGGAGGTGACTTTGTATGCATGAGCACATGTTGATCTTTATATTTACACGATTGCCGATCGATACCTTGAAGCATCTGGTTGTCATCACACTTTTGCGTTTGTATTTTCCAAGGACCGCTTGTCCACCGTTCTATATAGATATATATGGCCATCTCTTGGGCAATCCACCTTGCATTTATAGGTCTTTTGTTGTGTATCTTGTTCCTCTTGTTTTTCTTTCTTCGGCAATCACATTTCCAATATTTAGGCAGAGATCTGGATGAGGTCCTTCTCCTGCAAGTACTTCACAATCTGCGCCACACACTCCTCGACGCTGTTCTCGTGTGTCTTGATAACCAGCTCTGCGTTCTCGGGAGCCTCGTACGGCGCAGAGATACCAGTGAAGTCCTTGATCTCGCCAGCGCGTGCCTTCTTGTACAGACCCTTGGGGTCGCGCTGCTCCGCAACCTCAATGGGGATATCAACATAGACCTCGACAAAGGCAAGGGGCTTGTCGTCGCCCTGGGCGCTCTTCTCGTGGAGCTCGCGGGCGACAAGGCGGTCGGCCCGGTAAGGGCTAATAAAGGATGTGATGGCAATGGTGGCCGAGTCGGCAAAGAGCTTGGAAACCTCTGCGATGCGGCGAATGTTCTCGTTGCGGTCCTTTTCGGAGAAGCCCAGGTCCTTGTTCAGGCCGAAGCGGACATTGTCGCCGTCGAGGCGGTAGGCGGCGAGGCCCAGGTGCAACAGGTGCTGCTCGAGAGCGGTGGCGACGGTGGATTTTCCAGACGCGGACAGACCGGTGAACCAGATGGTGAAGCCCTTTTGCTTGCGGTAGGACTCGCGCTCGGCGCGAGAGAGAGAAGGGTGCCAGGTAATGTTGCTGTGGTGGGAGCGAGCAAATAGTTAGTTTTATTTTACTTTTTTGCTGCAGCGGCGACAGCGGCAGAGGGTGATGTTGGTGGTGGCGGGGTAGCGGGGTAGTGGGATATGGAGGTTTTGCTGTGGAAAGAACTCACGTCGCCATTTTTGCTGGGTAGCTGGTGGGAAAACAAAAAAAAGTCGAATTGGTTTGTTGTGTTGGCTGGTCTATGGAAGGAAAGAAAGAATGGCGACTTTTTGGGTGGTTTAGTTTGGAAAACGAAAGAGAGGGAGCTAGAGTCGAAGAGCAGAAAGCACACGGTGGACCGAATCGCCTGGATCGGAATCACTAATAAATGTCTTGTTGGAAGGTAGGCAGGCAGTACCTTGGCGATTCTACCTTGAGCTGGCAGATGTTGGCACGGAAGACGGGCGAGTTTCGATTCCCGAAGAGGTTTCTGAATTGGGGAATTCCTCTCTGCTTGGTATGCGTTTACCTTTTTATAGCCTTCCACCTTGCTATGGTGTACATCAGCCATGCTTCATTTCTGTCCTCGTTGCTCGGCCCCTTCTTTTCCCACCTGCCCAGTCCAGGGACAGCAGCAATCTTTGCCATGCCAATGCCATCGCTCCATCTACTATGTACCTGACACCATGACACTACTATACTTACACACCCCTCCAACCATTGCGTGGCCTCTCAGGAGAAGTCTCATGGGCCTTTGGCAAGTGGGCCAGAGCTGGTCAATGTCCACTTGACTGGAGCCCGGATCCCGAAAGGTGGACCATTGTATTGCCCAGCATACTTCCCCGCTGACCATCACAACCATAGACGCAGGCGTTTTATAGTAATAAGGGGATAAGTCTATTGTATTCGGTCCTTCTGGTGCCCAGGAGGAGGCAAGAAGATGAAGAAGTGAGCTCCAGAAGGAAGACGATGCGACTCATCATACCCTCCCTCTCTCCATGCGCAACTTATGCTACGGCCGACCTCTTCTATACTTTATCCCGTTGTATCTACTTCTCTTGCCTGATATACAGCCGTGACACACATGTACATCTCCCGATGGTATATTTCTGCAGACCGGCTCTTCCCCCGTCCCGGAAACCCGAGGCGTCTGGTCTCTGTGGCTCGTCGTAGGCGCCGTGATCTCTGAACCCATCCATCTAGCTAGTCGCAAAAGAGGAAGTAGCGCGTTCTGGTATTCCCCTCCCTAGATTCAAGGCCAAACGCCAAGAAGAAAAATCGGTGCTCGCTAAACTGTGGCTCGCTATGCAATGCAATACCCGCTTTCTAGCTCTCTGACACTATCCTTTCGTACAAACAAATCCGGGGCAAAAGAATATCTAGGAAGGAGTGTAGTACTTGGAGAGAACCTGTGATGAAGGTCAAAGTTAGCCATATGGATTCCCCAATTAAGCCAATTCTCCCTGGTGACCAGCATCAACCACATCCACAGAACTCACCTCTGCCTGCTTCGGCTCTATGTACAATGCCGTAGCATCAGCCAGCACCACCGGCGCCTCACCGTCCTTGGGCAGCGTCTCGATCCGCCCCTTGGTCCACGCCTTCCGGCCCTCTGCCTGCGTCACCTCTCCGCGCAGCACAATGTACTGGTTTGCGACACAGGGCGCCTTGTAGTTGACACTCAGGTTCGCCGTCAGCCCGACCCGGTGCGGCAGCGCTGCAAATGCACTGCGCGCAAGGCCCTCGTCCAGCACCGTCGCCAGATACCCGCCGTGCACAATCCCGGGGTGCCCGCAGAGGTCCTCGCCGACATACGAGATCTGCACATACTCCTTCCTGTCGCCCGTTGCGTCGAGCCATGCCACGGGTGGGAAGGGCACGCAGGTGGGGTTGATCAGGACCCCCGCTGTCAGGTTATGCGGGCGCCAGGCGGGCGGCACCTTGAGGTGCGGACGGGATTCGGAAAAGGCCGGGTCGGCGCGCAGTGCTTGGACTACGGGGTGCGCATTGAGGTATTCTTCGTAGACGCTGGCGACGTCGTCCGTGGGTTGGTATGCGAGGAGCGTCTCGGCGTCTGTTTTGGGGGATGTGATGTCTTGCATTGTCTCCATGGCGGGCAGGATGGCTAAGCTGAAGCCAAAGATGGTGAAGAAGGAGGCGCGGAAGGTCGCGACGAAGACGCGGCGGATCAGGGACGGTCGGGGAGGTTCGAGGGAATCTGTTGTTGGAGGGGGCCAAGATGCGCCAAGTGTTAGCCAGAGAAGACCTGGAGATAGCAAGACGGATGATCGAGAAGCAGCGACAAGAGGAGAAAGAGAGAAGTTGGGACGTACGAGCGACAGAGAAGCGTGCGAACGAGTGTGTGGGAAGCCGCGCGATTGGGCGTGGGTGGCCGAAGGCAAGAGGCCGTGTTGTCTGTCGGAGGACAAGGCCGGATATTCGAGTGGATGTCGACATCTGGGAAGCGCTTCCTCTGGGTCCCTTTTATGGCCAGACCAATGACACAATGCCCAGGGCTGTCTCGTGTTGTTGGGTCTGTGCCTGTTTTGTTGAG
Organism: Coniella vitis; assembly: GCA_011317545.1. Lineage (NCBI taxonomy): Eukaryota > Fungi > Ascomycota > Sordariomycetes > Diaporthales > Schizoparmaceae > Coniella > Coniella vitis. Next base: position 2,231,311 of record WUJK01000003.1, read on the forward strand.
CAGGCTTCCCTTCGATAACGCCGTACCTGGAGTGATTGGAGATAAGTAAGAGCCGGCATTCGGCCACTAATACGGGGAAATTCTGGCAGACATGCCTCGGCTTGTCGGCGCCGGAACGGGGCTCCAAGGTGCGCTGGGGCGCTATTGCTGGTCGGGCCCAGGTTAGCGGCCTCGGCCCGAGACTGAGTGGAAGCCACTATCGACGAAGTTTCAGTTTCCTTCTATATATCTGCCTCTCCCGTATACTATAGTAAGTATTTGCATTTGCGCTGTCATCTAACAAGGAGCATTGTTTGTGTCTCTGTTTTGCCGTGTAATATGCATAGTGCCATGACTCGCAATCAGATCAACTAGTTTCTTCAAGGCTTTCTGATCCGCTTTCCACGGTTAATGCTGTACATAGTGTAGTCTTCTTATTTTCAGGTGTCTCTCTCTTTATTCTGCACCTTCTTCATCTTGAAGTCAGCATTCCCACTCCAAACTGCAAAATCGGTTGTCATGTGCGACTTTGCAAATGAAACTCACCCACGGTACAAGTAGGTCGTTCTGAGTATGAGAGCACATCCTAGTTGCACAACAGCCAGGAAGCCATCGTGCGCCTGTGTTTTTTTTTTTTTTTTTTTTTTTTTTTTTTTTTTTTTTTGACCTTGAATGATGGTGTTGGTGGTTCTACTGCCAGGACGATATCGCACAAAGCGTATTACAAGTACTTTCTGCTGTCACTAATATCTAAGCCCGAGAGACTATGGGACATTACATAGTACACATGGTAGAATGGAACCCGTTGCTTACAGGCCCAGAAGGCTCTCTTGGCGATGCTACGTAGTACTATAACTGGCAGCCCAGCGCTTTCATTGGACTGGAGCCTCTGCGCTTGGTGCCCCACTGCCCATTGAAGCATGAGCATGTGAGAGCTCAACAATAAAACAAACAGGAGACGGCGGTCAAGGGCCAGCTTTGAAGTCTCCCAAGCAACGTGTGCCCGCCGCATTTCGTGGTAGTATTTCATGCTATAAAGTATTAGTGCACGCCACAATATTTACAATGGTGAATAGAATTCCCCACGACCAATGACAGTAAGCACATAGCAGGGAGCGAGGCTGATGATGAGCCACAGGCCACCCAAGACACCGTCGACTCGTGGAGTGAGCCTCATGCCCCCAAGGGCGAGTCCCTCAAGTCCTTCAAGGAGCTGGAGCACACCCTCAAGAAGGAGCTCGTCCACCTCCGTCACGACCACGACAGTATGTGCCCTCAGTCTGTGCCCTTCCCAGCTGACAGTCCAGTACGGCTACTGACCTCCTCTTCACCCGCAACCTCAACAGAACACGAAAAGGAATACTTCCAAGCAGTCGTAAGCATTTCTGTCCCCTTTGTTCGTCGTTGGCAAACTACTGCTAAAGTGCAAACCCATCATTTCTTCCACAGGCCCATCTCAGCGATGCGCAACTGACCAGCTTCACTGTCGACGATTTTGATCTCGTCCGCGTCGGCCCCTCAGCCTACGGCACTCACATCTTTGGCCGCGTCCGCATCCCAGCGCTGCCCGAGGACGGGCCCTGCTACGTCTTCTTTCGCCTGTGCGACAAGGGCAAGGAGGAGGAGGCCACTTTTCACAGCTTCCACACGGAGCAGGCGCCCGACACGGAGAATGGCGGCTTCAAGTTCAGAGCCGTCTTTACCAAGGATGATCCGATTGAGTGGTTTGATGACTAGGTAGCCGCGTTCTGAGAAGAGGCACTCGGCTCAAATCATGAACAGTTAAGTAGTAGTGCTGTTGGACGGCCCAGGCTGGGTCAAAATAGCAATAGGACACACACTCAAAGTAGGAAAACAGGGGATTTGCATGCATAAGGTGATTTGGTGGTTGTAACTGCAGTCACGTTGCTCTTTTTTGATATCCTGGCTTTTGGAATTACAAGGAAGCCTCTTTTCCTTCTACTACTCATCATCCTCGCCACCCAGCAACGCGGCGTAGTCATCGGCTGTTGCAAACATCGGCAGCTTCTTGAGCTCACGCTTCGACATCTTGCCCTTGCCGTCAGACTTACCCTTGCTCTTCTTGCTGGCTGGCGCCTCCTCTGCTTCCTCCTCTTCCTCGCTAAAGACCGCCTCGCCATCCTCAGAACCATCTTCGTCCTCGCCCATATCCACAACCACGTCCTCAGCTCCAGAGTCCATATCGATATCCTCGTCGTCGTCGTCATCATCATCATCAGACATATCAAGCAACGAACCCAAATCAGACTCATCATCCTCGCCCATATCCAGATCCGCATCCGCATCCGCATCGTCCCCGTCAACTTCAGGTCGCGAGTTGACGAGTGCATCCCAAATCTCATCCTCGTCCACGTCCTCCTCGTCGCCATCGGCAGCAGCATCCTTCTTGGCCTTCTTATCCTTGCTTTCCTGGCCAGGCTTGCCAATCTGCGAAAAGTATGCGTGGAAAAAGACATCCTCGGCAGCAACATCCTCTTGCTTCTTGTTCCAGAACCCAGCAGAGTTGACATTGGTCTGTTGCTTGGTGCTCGACCTGCCAGGCACCACGACATGCGCCGCGCTGCCCGCCGCCAACAAAGGCTGCATGATGGAAGCACCGCGCTTGCTGTCCGTGGCCTTGGGGTTCTTGTACACGAACTTGTCCAGAAAGTTGATGAGGGTATGGTTGGCAAGTTCCGGCTTGGGCAGCGCCTTTTGCCTGACCAGCAGGTTGGCCGCAAAGACGGATACCGAAGGGTGGTAGTGGCTGAAGTACGGGATCACCTCCCACAAGCAACTTTGCTCAGCGTTGCTCCATCTGGGGTCTCCCTTGCGTCCATCGTAGCCCCGTGGTTTGCGCTCCGCATTCTGTGGCGCAACGTCACCGTTTGTGGTCGGCGCATCGACATATACCTCTTCGTCGTCTCCGTCTTCTTCTGGTTCGTTGAGAAGCGTCTTGAGGTCAGGGAAACTGTCCTCTAGCTGGGCTATAAGGTACATAATTCCACAGACGAATGGTGCCTCGTGGAGGTAGCAAACTTGCAGCATACGCTTGACAAATGCCTTGACTCGCCGAACATCAACGTCGTTCTTCAAAGACCGGAAGAGAAGGTTGAGGTATAGTGCTTGCTTAGAGGAACGGATCAAGCGGGGGTCAAGGAGCGACTCGTAGAGTGTTCTGTAGAATCGATCAACGGCAATGTGCTTAGTGACAGAGAGCTGTTGCACAAGCATCAGCGCCTGAATGGCTGTATTGAAGTTGGACGAGTGCGTAATCTTGAAGAGCGTATCCAGATGTGATTCGAGCGTCTCATCGTCCGTGTTGGAGAAGGGCACGGCACGGTTCACGCCCGTGAGAATGGCAGAAACCAGCTTTTCTGCAGTCTCAGTGTCCACTAACGGTCCTGTCTTGTTTGCATCTTGCTCCTTCTCTTTCTTGAAATGCTTCTTCTTGCCAGGCTTCTGCTTCTCGTCGCCCGCGCCGGCATAGTTGAGCGCGCCCATCTTGAGCAAAGCAACAAACAAATCGAAGTAAATTCGAACCAGAGAGTCTGCAATTTGCGGCTCCTTGTTGCTGAGAATGGTTTGGTTGAGAGTGTTGATGGCGTAGTATTTGGTTCGGATGGTCTGTCCTAGTCGCAGCAAGATTTCCGTCTCAATCGTGCTGATGACAATGTTCTTCATTCCCGGGTGGGTGGTAAGCAGTTGCAAAATCAGATAAGAAGCGCGGGAAGCAATCTTCTTCTCGCGATCTCCCAGCTTGTTGACGAGCAGTCTCAGCAGGTTTGCTTCTTGTTCTGGCTTGTCTCGCAACAATCCAAACACGAAATCCAGAGATCTCGATCTCGAGTACTCAATCTCGTCACCGCACCATAATTCGAGCAGTTGAATGATCTTAAAGTAGGCATTCTTGAGCCAGTCCTCGTAAACCCACATAACCAGATGCGCCTTGGTCAACTTTCCAGGTAGCGACTTCTCGGGGCTCCAAGAAGTAACTGAGTACTTTTGCAAGGTACCAAGCAGTCCCGGCTGAGCTCGGAATTGCCGCAATCGTCGATCACCAGGCAGTACAACACCGTTCCCGAAGAGATCGACCAATGCACCGAGAGCAGCAATCGCCTGCTCGCGACTCTTCTTGCCCGCCAGGTTCATCAGGCTCTCCAGCGTCTTGATATTGTGCACGGGAGATTCTTGGACAGCCAGGGTCAAGGCAGAGACCTTGTCTGACATTGTTCCCGAGGACATGATGGTCGACATGAACTTGTGGGTCGATGAGGCGGATACTGTCTTGTCGTATGCCGCGGCATCGGTCTCCAGTAGCGTTTGCGCGTATGCCTTGAGGGCATTGATCGATGTCGAGAAGTTTCGAATGTCATCGGGTGATGGTGTTGGCAGTCCTTCCTGGCTCACGGCATGCCAATCAGGCCTTGGCTCGAATACCTAAAGAAGTCATCAGTAACTGCTTGTGCACGGGCAGGAGAAGATGGGAGATGGCACAAACTGACCAACTTACCCGCTGCAGAGCGACCTTGCGGAGTCTCAGCAGGCAGCGTCTTGGTCTCCTCTTCGGTTTCATCCTCCCAATCCTCGTCCTCAACAGTCTCCTCTTGGTCCGCCTCGTCCTCGTCCTCTTCTTGTTCTTGTTGTTCTTCTATTTCGTCGTCGGTCGCAAGATCCTCGTCGCGTACTTTTTCAAAACCAAGTCCAGCAGCGAATTTTGCGAGTTCGTTCTTAAGAGACTTGTCCGGGTCAGTGGAGCCTGCCTTTCCAGGCTTCCCACTCTGGCCTTCCTCGGCGTCCGAGTCCACGCCAGCGACCAGTTCCAGATCGGCCTCATCGCCACCCAGCAGCTTGATTTCTTCGAGCATCTCGGCCTTCTTATCTTTTGGCGCAGCAGCTTTTGGCTTGCCGTGGGCTTGCTTGGCCTCCTGAGCATGTCTCTTCTTCGGGTTCGCATCTTTGCTGTCGCCATCGCCGCGTTTCCTTTTGCCGGGACGGTCGTCCTTCTTAGGGGCTTGTTGCTTCGGTTGCAACTTTGGCTTGGAGAGTTCCGTGTCGATCTTGGCGGTCAACTTGGACAATGCGTTCTCGTCAAAGGCAGGCTTGGTGGCTGCTTTCGAGCCCTTGGACTTTTTCTTTCCAGCCATGGTTGATTTGCTGAGACCGTTGCCTGGTGGTGGGGCGAGTAGTGTTTAGTAGGATGATAACAATCGGATTGAAAAGGCTTCCTGGACCACTTGACGTTGTGCAAAGCTTGTGACGAGATCTGGATCTGCTACTCCGGTTTAAAGCCCCTTCACTCTCCCAAAAAGTCGCAATCACAGTGTAGCCCTACTACGACGCATGGACAGAAGTTTTCTGGGTGGTTTATCATGGGAAATTTTAGCCTGCCGCCCAAAAGATTTAGTGGAGTATTTGCACTGCGACAGGGGTATCGATACATGGAACAGGGGTCTTGGAAGACCGCTGCAGTGGGGAAGTTGAGTTCACGTTGCCTTGTACCTTTGTACCCGTCAAAAGATATCATGACCCTTGGATGGAACGAAACAACACGATCACCAACCAGAAAAGGAAACGCGAACTCCAAGTCTCCACCGTAAGGGTCATTGAACCGCCCATTGCTCGTGGGTGATCAATCTTCACCAATAACGAGAGCAGCGCAATCCTTTGTCTTTTCAGGTTTTCTTTTTTTTTTTTGTCAGAGCATAGTCGCTGAGGATGTCGTCAAATATGAGGTGCTTGACGGCGCGCCTCATACGACCTCGCTCAAGAATACAGCCTTCAGGCAATCCGAGGCTCACAAGATCTTTTCACGTTGACGGGAGATCGCGCTTGACCAGAGAATGGGTTCCTACAGGAGGCATAGCTGCTAGCGTAGATGAAGGTGCGCTTCAGAGATGTTTGAAAACCAAAGAGCGCAAAGGTTAACATCCACCAAAATGGCAGATGCGCATGGGAAACTTATTCGTGCTGGATTTATCCGCCAGGTTCGTTCTTCCCTCGACAACTTTTATGTGTTATGTCGGGAATATGGACTGAATACTCGGCAGACTCACTCTGGGATTTTCCACCTCCTTCCTTTCGGCCTGCGAGTGCAGGAAAAGCTCACTCGCCTCATTGATCGATACATGAAAAACTTGGGTAAGTAAATGCTCAGTGTGTATGGCTCAGAAACTCTCGTGCCTTTTTCTTACCAACATGAATAGGTGCCGCGAAAGTCCAGCTTTCGGCAATATCGTCTGAAGCCATCTGGGAACAAAGTGGCCGTTTACCCAAGGTTGGATCAGAAGTAAGCGCCTGATTTCGAAAGAGGGGGGCCTCCCCTTCTCTCCATGGACGCGATGGACGTCCAAATGACTGACATTTTGGCAAAGTTGTTCCGTTTTGTAGACCGGAAAGATGCCCGATTCCTCCTGTCACCTACCCACGAAGAGGAGATAACTTCGCTAGTGGCGGGCTCAGTTACATCTTACAAGAGTCTGCCTTTGAGGTTATACCAAATAAGTAAGTCCTCGGATCCTTTGGGAATTCCCTCGACATACCTGGTCTCTACCTGTAGACCGCGGCTTGCTAATCGTTCCAACAGCAGCAAAATATAGAGATGAGCTCCGTCCTCGTCAAGGCCTGTTGCGCGGCCGCGACTTTTGCATGAAGGATCTCTACACGTTCGACTACACCGCCTCGAAAGCGCTACAAACGTACGAGAGCGTGCGGGAGGCCTACTCCAAAATCTTTATCGATGAGATGAAGCTCCCCATCTTGGTCGCGGAAGCGAGCTCGGGTGACATTGGCGGCGACCTGAGCCACGAGTACCACATCCCCACCTCCCTCGGCGAGGATCATGTCATGAGTTGCAACAGCTGCGGCTATGTCGCCAACGAAGAGGTCGCATCGAGTCGAACCGTCGAACCGACCCGCGAAGTCGAGCCCGACGAAGTCAGCGTGTGGCGCGGCATCTCCAAGGACCGCAGGACATTTGTCAACGTGTGGTATCTGGCCGATGAAGGACAAACACATTCGTCCATCAACACACACGCTTTGAAACAATTCGTACCCAATCTCGATGCCGGCCTCGAGAACCCAGTGGCCCAGTGGGCCTTGGCCCTCGAATCTTCCCTTGACACCATGCGGCTCGTCAACCTCTTTGATTCACGCGTTCCGGGCAAAACAAGACACAATATTCACAACAGCAAGCGCTTCGTGCCCACCGAACTCAAAAAATACTCGGGTAGAATCTCGTACGCCAAACACAGCCGCGCCAGCAGCAACGTTAACCTTTTGCGCATCAACGACGGCGATGGCTGTCCGCGATGTCCCACCGGCACGCTCAAGGTGCAAAAGGCCATCGAATTGGGCCACACTTTCCACCTGGGCACAAAATATTCGGAGGCCATGAATGCCTATGTCAACGTGCCCAAGAAACTCATAGCTGAAGAAGAGGCGCTCAACAAGGAGCGTCAGCAAAGCGAGAAAGTAGTTGCTGCCGACGCGGCGGCAGACGCAGAGCGGTCATCGCCCACAGCTACCACAGACTTTGTTGCTGCCACCAGCACCAGCACCAGCACCAGCACCACCATCCCCCAAGGCGGCAGCACCAGCATGCAAGTCCATTACCAGATGGGCTGCCACGGCATCGGCGTCTCGCGCATCATTGGCGCAGTGGCGAACCACCTGGTCGACAAGCGCGGCCTCAACTGGCCGCGCGCCATTGCGCCGTTTGAGGCCATTATAGTCTATGTCACAAAAGTGATAGGCGAGGAGGAGAGCACCATGGTGTACGATCTCTTGCATGACGACCACCCGGACCAAGCGCACCCCGCTGTAGATGCCGTCCTCGATGACCGGCCCGAGTACTCGATTGGATGGAAGCTCCAGGACGCGGACCTGATTGGGTACCCGGTTGTCATTGTGCTCGGGCGGGAATGGAGGAATTCGAAAAAGGCAGAGGTGCAGTGTAGACGGCTTGATTTCAAGGAGGATGTGCCGCTTGACGAGATCAGGGGTGTTGTGAGTGGATTGTTGCAGAAGTTGTAAATTTTGTGTATACTTTGGAGGGATCGCGATCAATGCTTGTACAATAAAAACAAAATTCTTTGGGCTGACTTCTAGAATTGATGTGCCATTCATCCATGTGCAAAAAGGAATAAAAAGCTCATAAAATAAAGTCTCAATGAAAATCTTATACAGGCAGCGTAACAATCCAAAACACTACACTACGTTGCTGATATTTCAAGATGGTCGATGTTCTTTCCGCATGTTCAAAATTAAATATCCCTTGCTGTTCAGAAGAATCACGGTCGGCCTTTCTTCTTCTACCCCTATGGCGCAACCCATTTGGCAAATAAACACGCAGATGCAATGAAGACTGACAACGCCAGAAAGGAACCCCAGAGAAGAATGAATCCATGACAGAGCTCAGCGACGCCCCGGTTTTCCCAATATGTGATGTGTCAAGTCCTCATACTTAATATCGCCCCCCATTTCACGAGGCATCTCTAACGTTCCACAGCTCCTTGGACCATCCCATTTCCCGCATCTTCTTGATACTCGTCTGGCCCGTCTTGCTTGCCTTCTTCTTCTCCGCCGGCTCAGCAGCCAACGCCTTGCTGACCGAGGCAAATGCTAAAACGAGTTCCTTCATGCGGCCCGTTTTGACAAGCAGCGCCGCAATGTCCGAGTTGCGTTCTGCAACCACGGCCGCCAGATCCATTGCCTCGAGGAGATTGTCTCTGGTGAGGCTGCTGCCAGCGTACTGAAGCGCAGACACGTATGCAATAAGCGTCTCGGGAAGATACAATTCGCGCAAAGTGGCAAATTCGAGCTCGTTGTCGCGGTTGTGAGTCTCCAGCAACCAGCCCTTGAGGACGGGCTTCATGCCCGTCTTTGCTAGGCGGATCGCCTGCCCCAGACGCTCGTAGAATTCTCGATTCGGGACATTGCTCGAGCTACGAGGATGACAAAATTAGCTTTCTGGTTGCATTGTCTAGATTTAAGAAAGAAGGGGGGGGGGTAAACGTACTCTTGTACAAACTGCGTCAAAGTGCCCACGGTCTCGATGCCGTCCAGGGCCATGACGAAGCTCTGCAGCTCCCACATGTTCTTGACTGCGAGTGCGAGACGTGTCTGCGAAACAGCTTGTTCTTCTTCTCCAGCATCGTCCATCTCTCCAAGAAGTGCATGCTCATTGGTAAGGAGCTCATTGATAAAATCTTCGGGCGACTCTCCGATATCTTTGTGAGCGAGTGCCATAATGAGGTCCTCGACCTTCACGCGTTCGAAGAAGTCACGGGCAGCCCCGAGGTGTTTATGCTCTGCGTCTTGTTAGTACAGCCAGGCTGACCTTTTTGGCTGGACAACTTACTTAGGAGATATTGATATATCTTGATACCAAATTCGCAAGCAACAAGGAGGTTGCCCTCGCCAGCAAACAGCCACTCCATGGAACGAATGAGGTTTTCATGGACGATTTCGTTCTGGCCGTCTCCGCCAATGAAATCTGGAATGATGCCTCGTCCAAAGACCATGTCTGGCTGGGCCTGCTTGAGGATCTGGAATCGACCTTCGCTGGATTGCGAGGTATTCACATCCTCGAGTTGTTTCAGGAAATGCCGTGGCTGTTCTTTCAAAAATGTCTTGATGTCCATTCCCACACGGCGGATCTGATTGAGCAAGGCCAGTTGCTCTTCGCGGTCTTTCACGTGGATGACATTCAGGCTCAAGGTCTCGTACCTCCGTGCTCCAGATAACTGAGCACAGTACAACGGTATCAAGAGTTCAAGCTGTGCCAAACGCAAGAAACTGACATACGCCGCAATGGCATGTTCTCCAACCAGACTTTTGAAGTTGCCCGATCGTAACACGTCGGTGTTGTTCGATTCGAGAGCGTTGATCATAATGACAATGTGGGTAATTATCCGCAAGCCATCATGCTCCGACATTTTGGTGTATTTCGAAGCATTACCTTCAGAAGGGCCAAGGTCAAAGTCAGGGATTAGGAACGACTTGCCATCTTGATTGGCTTCGGTCGATAGAGCAAGTCCCTGTTGGTAGATGTATGTGTCGAGTGTGTTTGCGATAATGGCTCCTTGCAGCGCCTTGGCGGCTGTGTTGGCCTCTTTTTGTGCTTGGGGAAAGTAGGTGTCCTCTTTCTCAATCTGCTCAACCAATTTCTTGGCAACATTTGCTTCATCACCGAGATACTGCATGGCATCAAACGACGGCAAGTGTTGCGAAGATGCTCCTGTTGCGTCGAATCGTCGGATCAGGTATGAGTCAAACTGCGTGCGCAAGAGGGCATTGTAGTGAGCAAACATGAAGTCATCCCATGACTTGCTAACAGTGAGCACACTGTCAATGTCGCCAGAAAGCAAACCATATACGCCCCGCTCCCAGTCATCGACGCCGCCTGACTTGACCAAGGAATAACATATCCGTCGCCAGAGGATCAATGATGAAGGATCAAGGTCGGGTGCGTCCTCGTCGCCAGTGGTAGAAAGCGGAAGGGCAGAAATGGTGCTCGCTCTCCATATCTCTGTCCTCTCAGTGCACCAGTCGCGGATCTCGTCCATTGGACGCCCACGGCGTAAAAGATGGTAGCAACCCAGCCAGATGGCCCGCTCAAAGTACTCGTCGTGCGGTTCGAGCTTCCGGCCTTGCCTCGTCATGACGTCGGGATCGAGTTGTGTGGTATAGGCAAAACCAGATGTTTTTGCTGACTCGGGATCAACAACGCCAGGGATGGCATTGACGCTCTTGTGCAGTTTAATAGCCTCGCGCGTGTGAAGCCATCCATGCGCCACCAGATCGCCGCGGTCTGCCTTTTGCTGAAATTCATGCACGATTTCTTCTATTGGAGGACCGACATTCGCGGAAGTCTGTAACCATTCCAAAACGGCTTTGCGCTCCTGCGCTACCGAATCCGACAAAATGAAGTCTTCCCAATAATCTCGTCTTGACTTGAGCTCTCCATGTAAGGTATGGGGCTTCGTGGCGGGGTCAGGGTGTCGCAAGGGCAGTAGCTGGGCCAGCAAGCTCCAGGTCTGCGCCTCCGACTCCCACTTCATTGCATCGCCTGCTTCATTGGCATCCTGTTGAGCATCCGTGTCCATGTCGTTCGCATCGTCGCTATATTGCGAGGGGTCCCATCTGCGACCTCTCGCTAGGTTCTCCAGGGTCTGACGTTCTCGCAGGACAAAGGCCTTCTCGCTTGTAAAGTCATGGTATCGGCGGAGGAGTTGGAAGACGCGTTCGCGCTTCTTGTCGGGGGTGGCATGGGTCAGGCTGGATTCGTCGAGCCAGCGTCCAAACTCTTCTACCTCGGGCCCAGCCTGGATGCGGCTCTGTTGGTACGTGTCGTCGAGTTGAGCCATATCATCATCTGCAAGGAAGGAGCATCAGTTCAGACACAGTCACAGCCACAGCCGTACGGGGTTGTGGAAAAACTAACCTTCGTCGCTCTCGTCCAAGCCTAATCCGACGTCTGGCAGTCTACGCTGCGCAGGCGGCGAAAACTCCTTCTGCAACGAGCCGCGCGAGCTAGTCAGCCAAGCGAGAACCCGAACAATGTGGGATCAGATATGCTGTGCAGTTGCTGAGGTGGACGCAAGCTCCAGAGACGCTTCACGGGGCGGTCGGTATGAACTTTGTAGTACTTACATCCAGGCCTGGCGACATGGTGCTGCTGCACAAGCTCAGGCAGTGCCATGCAAGTCTGGCAGACGCGTCTTGATTGGCGAAAGGCTACTATGTAGACCCGCATCCAGCCGTATGGACGACAGCTAGAAAGGCGCTAGAAGTTCAGAAAACGGTGCGATCTGTGATTGCACGGTTTAGAGAGTTGTGAATGCAAAAGAGCTTGTTGACATGTGAAGGAGAAATCTAGCAGGGCGTCTTCGCAAAAACGCAGATGGAGTGACGCGCTGTTGAGAAGAAAAAGGCGTCTGTACCATATAGTACGTAGTACTCATGTACTACATGTACAAAGAGACATCTGCAGGCCAGGGTGTGGTGCTCCAATATGAAAAGAAGTTGCCGCTACCTTGATACGATTTGACAGTAGCTAGACTTGGCCTTTGCAACCACAACTGTGCTGTACTTTGAGTGCTCATTTGTACTTGCAGACCATCTTAGAGCGAGGGTAATCATTCTCGGGCCCTTCCAGATAGATTGTAGGGTTGCTGGACGCCCGCACAACTCAGGCTCTGGGAGGTTCTCAAGTCCATAATACTCTGATGCCTTAGCACGACCGGGTGGCCCCGCAGCCAGCAGCAGCCGGCCAATCAGCGCTAGGGCGCTCGCGAGCAGCTCAAAACCGCAGCCAAAAATTTCACGAGCAACCTTTTGGTTTCCCTTTTTCTTCTTCTTTTCTCATCAATGTCACGGCTTTCATATTAGAGTCTCGGAGCAAGACTGTCAGTACTTGCTCAGGTCCTACGGGTCCTCTTGCGCGCTCAATGGATGCCTAGATTAACTTCACTATCCTTTCCAGTTGACCTGATTCCTCTTTTTGGGTGGACGTTTGCATTTGGATCAGTGATACATATGCTCTTGAGGCTCCTCCGATTTGCTTCCAGATGTGTCTGTTGATGCGATACAGCTCGCCCCGACCGTAGAAACCGGGAAACCACACGCTGCTTTGCGCCCGATCATTGCGCTTTGCTCTCCATCTTCTTCCTCATTCTGAGCTTCAATTTTAACAAGTCTGGCTTGGGGCAGCTGGCAGCCTTTGCGTCCGCGCCGTTCCGATCGTAAAAAGCTTGACAGCAGTCGTACAGCGCGTAGATGACGTCCTGGCACTATGGTCGGAGGCCGCGATGTTAGAGCCGAGCACGCAAAGAGGAAGAGGCGGTTTCCAGCCACTCTGCCTACCTTATCTTCCCTGAACGTGTTCTTCTTGAGGCAATCTGCGCACATGAATAAGCAACGCGTGGCCTCGACGGCACGGCCTACGATCTACAACATACCTTGAATGGCGCACTGTTGGCCACGACATGCAAAAATCAGTATTTTGCTCGTCACTGAAAAAATTCTGGCTCAGGGCTTCAGAGTCCGACGCACTGCTCGCGGATGGCATGGAGGCTTGGACCGCAAATCTTCTTCGAGACCCTAGAATCTCAATCAGTCACGCAGAGCAGGGCAAGTGTGCGGTTCGAAGGGAGCTGACCATGGTGTCGTGATTCTGGATTGGCTTTGGTTGTGAAGCGGGAGACTGGGCGTGCAAGTCGAACGCTGCACAGTAAAGGACCATAGCCAAAGGGGAGCAGACAGTGATGCGTCTCTGCCTCGCAAGCTGGGCTACAGAGTACAGCAACCGGGCCTTGCACGCGCGGATGATGTCAGCTGGAAAGATTTCGGTGGGTGGATCGATCTCTTCACACGTTGCGAAGGCCCTCTGCGAACTGCCTTGCTCGTATCTAATTTGCCGTTGACCTCTTCTCTTGCAGGGGCTTTATTCGCTTTGACTCTGATACTTTTCCATTGTTCTGATGGACTTTTTATTGCTTTGTTTTTGGGGAACGTCCACCTCTAGTCTATAATTCAGAGATGCTGCTGTTCCTTCTCAGTATGGCCTTTCAGGAAGCAACGCAAGATGTGCATGGCCCAGTGGAATAATAAGCCAGTAATGGTGTTTGTTTGACTGATGCCTAAACAGGTGCTTGCAACTTTGCAAAGTGCTCTTTGAGGCAGTGGCAGCATGGCCCAATAAGTTCTTGCTGCCGTAGCAGAGTGTCCAGGTGGCTATAGCGTGGTCCGTGCACCCAAGACAGCAGTGACCTAATACATAGTACATGGTAAATGCTGAAGCTATTAAGACAATAAGTGCCCCCACCAAGCATTTGCCCTGCGGCAAGGCTCCGGTTTGCACATCTTCAGGCCCGCCGCCCCAACTTGAACTTGTCCCCGGCATCACACCCACACAGACAGCTTCTGTTATACTTCTGCCAGCCTTCATCAACCAAGACTCTCATTCGACCGCAGCGGAGATCTTGTTTCGAACCCTTCCAAGTAAGCAATATCCTCCTCGCTCTTAGATCTCTCAGTGTCGCGGGACCCATTCGCCATTCCCAACACCACGCGGCTCCCACCACCGTCACCTGGACAGAGCGTGCAACAGCCCCCACTTTCTACTCTCTTCCTCGTCGTCTCGGTGAATCAGGCAGGCTGACATTCACTGCGCTTGGCAGAGGGACCTGTTCATCCTCTTGGCTTTGACTGTGAGATCCGCGCTGCCCTCCCAACTCACGATCTTGTGCTAAACTCCCACCTAGCAAATCCTTGATCCGACCTAGACCGATATCTCCGGCATCTTCTGCCCCGACTTCGAGCGCAGGTTTTTCCCCAAGAAAACATCATTACAAAATGGCCGATGAAAGCAACGGTTCCCCGCGCGAGGCTGTCGCCCAGGAGCACCTTAACATAAAAGTCACCGATAACAATAATGAAGTGTTCTTCAAGATCAAGAGGTCAACCAAGCTTGAAAAGTTGATGAATGCCTTTTGCGAGCGCCAAGGCAAGACGCTTCAGAGCGTGCGTTTTTTGTTTGAGGGACAACGCGTTCAGCCGACAGACACACCAGACAGCGTACGTTTTTCTTGCTTTAGTACCTTTTTATTTTTGCCTACTCAATCTCGGCTCGATACCCTCTACGTACAGCGCCATCTTGCATTGAGTCCCTTCGGGATTTTCATGGTCTTTAAATTCATGTGGAACTTATGCTAACTTTCGGTCACAGCTCGAAATGGCCGACGGCGATACGCTAGAAGTACACCAAGAACAGGTATGTCGAGGAGGAGCGGCACCTCTCTACCCCACATGATCTTCGCACGTTGCAACGCGTTTACTGATGTTGCTCAACAGGTCGGAGGCTCCAACCTTGTCTAAGACTTGGAATGATCATCATCGGAGGCAACCCTAGTTTCTTCTATGAGTTTTTTTCAGGTCTGAGCTTTGGTGTTGGGGAAAATTCCGGTTGTTTTATTTTGATTTCATCACACGCACATGTACCACAGCAACAAACTGAGGGGTGGCATTGGGGGGAAAACATTTGGGGACTTCTCATAGAAAGAAGGGCCCGGGACGAGGCGCAATGTCAGAAACCAAATGGAGCTGATGTTCAAAACGAAGAATTGACACGTGATTTTGCTCCTTTTATATCGTCTCTTTCCACCCCTGAGTGATGTTACTTCGGCAGTTGTCTAATTGTTGTACATGGGCCATGCGCTACCCACCATTTCCTTCTTGTGAACGGGTTATATTGAAACATGGGGAGGGAGGAGGAACAAGAAGAAAAAGTGCACATGTCAATGCACTGCCATTGCGCCATCACTGAGGCATCGCTCGAGCGTCTATACACCGTGAGGCAGATCAGGAAAAACGGACGTGAGAAAACGGCAACACTGTTTTCGCCAACTGGTCATCGCGGGCGCCAAAAACTTGGAAAGCTCCGTATGTAGGTCTGCTGGTCATTCCTCAACGAATCTTTGAAGGATACTATCATACGGCTCCGTGCTTGTGGCGATCGTATCAAGTCAACGATTGTCTTTAAAAAAAAAAAAAAGGCAGAAAACAAATCATGGCTAACTGGCAGTCCTGCTAGTTGTGCAAGAAAAACACAGTCATCATTGTCGTTCAAATTGAGCAGTCTGAACGGCTGAGCCTAAGGGTGAATCACGCAGAGTCTAGGTGTACAAGGAGAGTCTAGAGAGGTGTACGAGGTATGAAAGAGTATATTACAAGGAGATTAGATACAAGTTATTTGGTGAGTTTGTCTGCAAGGTTGATAGACTGACTGCCTGGTCTACAACCATAGAAAGACTCATTTATGTTATTCATTGTTCATTCTCAAAGTCGTAGCCTACTTGAACGTATCCAACCAGGCTACGTTTTTTCTTAATTTGTTTGGGTCCTTGACATCCACGGTTCATACGTCTACCTACTTGTCCACAAACTATTCAGGCAGAGCCCATGTTTGGTATCCCCGAGTTTCAGTCTCACATTCACATTCACGTTCAGGCTCATGCTCATGCTCATACTCAACAAAGGGGAGTTATTGCGAGCGTACGCGCGTGTGCGTGTCAAAGAATGTCAATAAATACAAGTTAACCAATCAAACAATCCATCACTCAATCTCCCTTCCCTCCATTACATTAAAGGCTCGTTTGCTTGCTTGTTTTGCCTGCTTGCCAGCCACTCCCCCCATGTGTTCCAAATCAGACCATTGATATGATCCTATTGCATCACAGAGTTGTATGGAGCAGCTGGCTGCGACAATAAACAAGCTCCCAGAGCAGTGCGGTGTAGAATTGCAATATTGTTGTAAGGCGGTGCGCAAGCACGCCCACGTTTGTGTTGTGTGTTCAGAACCGAAAAAAAAAAGACAATAAAAAATCAGTCAAGTCAGTCAGTAAACAGTCCGTCAATCAATCAATCAATCAATCGGGGCAGGGGGGGGGGGAACAAATTCAACCCTCTCAGCCAATCTTCATGCATAGCTCGCGCGCATGTGTTGCCCGTTCGCAAAAGAGAATACCAATCCAACTCCAAACTTGTCGCAAGGGCAACCGGAATAACAGTCCAACGCAGAATCACACAAAGTCGTCCTTCCCGACAGTCCCTTCCGAAAGAGGCATGATCAAACAGCAAAACACAACACTCAAAATAGAGAAGCTGGTGGCAGTACATGCTCGCCCCCACTCGACACCGCGTTGCGCAATTGCTCACCAAACAAGCCCGTCCTCAAATTCATGTTTTTGAAAAATTAAGATATGGTGGAAAGTCACCATCAGGTGGTTGGTTTCCTAGCTCTTCAACTCTCTCTCACGACATTTCGTGCACAGCACTACCATCTGACCATTTGGCGACTCTCTTGGGAAGATCTGCCCGTCATCGAACCCTCCTTGACACGTCGCACACCGAAAACATTCATCGTGCCATTCGCCTCCCAATGCACGAATGTACTGCCCAATGACCGCCTTCTTACACATTTTGCACTTTGGAGCACGTCTCTCGGTTCGTTTTGTTTGGCAATTGACGCACCATGCATAACCGTCCTTTTCTATATGGGTCATTCCTTTCTCAAAGGGATCACCGCATTCGGCACAGAAGAAATGCCCATAATGCCAGTGCTCGCCCAACGCCACAACGTGTTCACCAAGAATAGGCGTTTTGCAATGCTTGCAACGAGGTGCAAAGAGCTCATGCCAGTCCAGGTGACAATAGAAACGCAGTCTTTCGTCTCCATCTTCAGCCATGGTCTCGCCAGGGTTTTCATCAAGGACTTCGCCGGCAGCCCGCCGGCGGATGCGCTCCAGCCGGGCGGCACGATATGAGTCGGGTTCAGGACTGATCTCCAGCGCCTCGAGTGACGTGCCGCAAATGTAGCAACTGAAGCACTGAGGATGGAACCGCTCGCTGGTACCGGCAAGGGCAATGAACCTGCCTTCGATTGGAAAACCACACTCATGACACAGGGCTGTGGCTCGGTTGCCAGACTGGCTGGCAGCCGCAGGAGACCAGTGGCCGCGAGGCACAGAGTGACGAGGTCGAGAAGCATTTTTTTGGGGCGTCGGAAGAGGTCGGCTAGTTGGCTTAGAGGCAGAAGATGAAGAAGAGGTAGGATCATCGGGGGTGACAATGATGGGAACGCTAGAAGGTCCGTCATTTCCAGCATCGTCGTCACCAGGAAGTACAATGGAGGGAACAGGAGGTTTATCGGTGCGCGACGGGACGCTGGGAGTCGGAGGAAGAGATCGTCCTCTTGGTCCTCCTACTTGGATACCCGGCGGGGCAGGACCGTGTGGCCGCGAGGACGTCGGCGGTTCACGAGTCTCCGTAACAGCGATAGCAGGGACCGGCGGGGTCTCAGGGAGGCGGCGGTGGTGGTCTTGTCGGACCTGGAAGGCCCGGAGCGGACTACCCTTTGCGGTGTCTGGCTTTTCATTAGTTGCCTCGTCCGGGGCCTTCCAATTTTTGTCAAAGCTTACGATAGGTCGGCCTACGCGATCGCTCACCGCAGTAGGCGTGGGAAGCTTGGGGCTTCGGTCCTTCAGCTTCATTGAAGTAGCTTGCCGTATATCATCAGCGCGAAGCTCGATCCCGTGCTTCTTGGGTACATCTTCACGCGAGGGGCTCGGGCTTCGTGAATTGGTCGTGTATTCGGGGTTTCGAGATTGTGAGGGCGGGTTTCGGTGGATGTCGAACCTATGCAACTTAGGAGCGTCTGCAAGGGAGCCAGCAGAAGACGACGTAGAGCTGAACGGTCGTCGGCTAAAGGGGCTTCGTGGAAACATGCGCAGAGGTTCGGGTTTGGTATCCGTTTCAAGCGCAGAGGTTCCAGCTTCGGGAGCTGCGACCTCGGGCTCCTCGGAAATCTTGTCGCTTGCAGATAGCCTGCCGGAGCTGCTGTTTCGCTTCAAGCTAGATCGCCGGCGGTGAGCCAGCGTCGGGGATTGTGACGTGGTGCCAGCCGAGGCAGAAAATGACTTTTCTGATTTGGTTGGCGAGCCGCGCCGACCGTATCCAGGAGGGCTTGGAGTCTTTGTAGACTTGGTTCTGGACGCAGCAAAGGAGCGGCGGCGAGATGATACAGCATCATCGCTTGAAGCAGAGCTCGCGGAGACAGAGCGCGAGCCACGGTCTCGAGCTAGCCCAGAAGGTGCAATTTCGTTGCCATAAACACCGGTGCTGGCGGCCTTGGCGTGAGCATAGCTGTCGCGGCGAAGATGCTGTGTGTATCTGTAAGGGGTTCCAGGCTCTGGTGATTTGACGCCATTTTGGTGTCGCCACACCAGCTCTGACGCTTCGGCCAGAGCAGCCTCGTAGAGGCGATCATCTTCGGGGCTTGCCTCGGGGCTCGAAGCGCGGTCCGATGCATCCTTGTCCTCCAACGCTTGCCTCAAAGACACTGCCTCCTCTTTCTCCATCCATCTTTGGCCCCTTTCCATGTATGTAGAGCTGGGGACCACCTTGCTAGAGTGTAGAAGCTTGGTGGCATTGTCTGGATAGTAGTCGCGACCCTGGCCACTGATAGTAGAGTACCTGGAGGCCACGCTGGGCGCAATGCTAGGCCTGGAGAAATCGCGGGTGGAAGCAGTCTTGGAAGGCGATTGAGAGTGGACTGAGGCGGCAGAGGACGGTTCGGACAGAGCGGGAGCAGTGCCCATCGAAGAGCCAGTGGCTGAGCCAAAGGAGGGACGACCATTTACACCCAGTGAAGGGCGGCCGTCGGTGGACTGACGAAAAGAGTCCTTGCGGGACTCGGGAGAAGAGGGTTGAGGTTGGGGCCTCGCACCACCGGGCCTGTTGACTCGATTGTTGCGAAGATCTCGGAGGTATGCAGCTGCGATGTCAGTGTTAGCAGGCCTTCAGTTTAAGTAGCAACTGTAGCTGATGAGCAAGAAAGACCTAGACCTAGACATACAAAACTGCTCACTGTCCATGTAGCTACCCTGAGCAGGCGCCGTCTTGCTGTCCGGGGACGAGGCCGAGGGCGCCGACTGCTTGGGCTTGCTACGGTCGAACATGATTCCTCCAGAGATCCTGCACACAATCAAATCGAGTAGGCACGGAGCGGTAGCGATGCAGAGAAGAGAAGGGGGGGGGGTCTCGATGCGGAGGCAAAGAGGATATGACGGAACAGGAGAGACTCGGGGGGCGGGCTGGGCGGAAGGGCGGCCGGTTTATAGAAAGTAAAATTGCTGGCTGGTCCGAGCTAGGCCTGCTGGCCCCGGCGGCCCGGGCGTTGCTGTACTGGGTACAAGGCGTCTGCACCCGAACCTGCTATAGGGGGCAGGGGAGCTGTGACGAAGCAGACCGGCGGAACCCTTGCCAAAAAGTGGGCCTTTGGGTTGAGGAGTTGGACTATATGAGCCGATGCTTGGCTGATGGGTGGAAGAAGAGAGAGCGCGCTCATAGCAGGCACCGGAGATTATGGATCTCAGGATGCGTGCCAGGCCTGACGGGGGCGAGCGACGAGTAGGACGCCAGACAAATCATAAAAGAAGAGGAGGAAAGGCAGGAGGAGGGGTGGAAGAGGGAATGCGCCTTGTTTATCATTCCAACTTGTTTACTGCTTGCAGCTGGGTGGTTGGTTGCTGTACATACCTACCTACTATGTAGGCAGTACTTACATAGTAGCATGTGACTAACCACTGTGCAATCTGCCAGCGCAACCTCCCTTACTGTTGACTGGCACTGGCAAGCTGGCACCTTGGGCATCTGAAGCCGTGCTGTGGTGTGCCGTAGCTTGGCTGCTATGGGCCCTTTTAGCTCCCAGGTTCAGCTGCAGAGTCCCAACTTAGAAGGTTGCCCGGGGGGTTGTTGCATGGGCGATACCATTTGTACATTGTAAAGTAGTTACCATGTGCCTGTGCCTGAAACCCCAGCCTTCATGTCAAACGGCGTTCTTCTCATAAGTCTCAGCCATGCAACGGGGAGTCTGCCTTGTCCCTGCACCCTTTTTGGGGGGGGAGAGGAGGGCTGGTTCCTGGGTGTTCACATCGTCCCCAGGCAGGCAGGCAGGCCAGGCCGCGCTTTGGATCCTTCAGTGGTTGCCATGGCGCTGGCAGCTGGGCACTTTCCTAGGTAATAAGTATGGCTGGGCTCTCGCGTGGCTCTCACCGCTGAGGGCACTGCGACTTGCACGGCCGGTGCTGGTAGGAAGGCAGGTCAGGTATCAGGTACCTAGCCCACGTGCAGAGGTCGTGCCTGCAAGCTGTATGCAATACCTGCTTGCACTATGCCGGCTGGCTGCACAATCAGGTACTATGAGCGCATCTAGAAGTCATGACCATGGCAGACTTTTACTTTTGCTGCATGCCGACTGGACGGACCTGCTCTCGTCTCTTTTCTTCTTTCCTTTCCTTCTTTGGCCTTCCATCCGCGGTGGAGCTGAGATCTGTCAACAAGGCCGAGGAAGAAAAAAAAAAGGCGACAAGAGAGAAAAAACTTCAAACCCGCCCGCTATATGCGCTTGCAAATCATAGTTGCAGCCGTCACTTTTGCAGGCTTTCTAACGAGATGAGATAAGAGGAGCCCCGAGGCCTCAAGGCCAAGGCCACACCCGAACAGGTCATCTTGCTCCGGAGCTCGACGAGGCCGGCCGCATTCACAGCTTTGCACACCGGTACTTTGCTCCTTTTGCGGGCTCCACCCCAGGGAACCTACTGTTACATAGTACATAGTCCATGCTTCTTGCACATATCGTGGATGGTGTTGGTGCACTTCATTCACGCTGATGCTGGCTCTCGACTCCTGGCGGCGTGATAGCGAAGATGGCAGGGCTTCCCTAACTCTCCAGCCTTCTATCACAGAATAAGACCATCAGGCGGCTCCAGGTTCCTTCTGCCGCTGTTTCTATGTGGTGGGTCTTTTCGGACACGCAAGATTGCAAACGCCTGCAATGTCAAGCTGCCTCACCACAAGATGGGCGCCGTCTTCTGGTTCCGAATTGAGGCTCGTCCATCCATCGTCCGCCTGCGCTCAGCCCGCTGCCGTCTTGACTCGGGGTTGCTCGCGAGCTTAGTCTATTTGCAACTCGTATAATACTCATGATGTTCTCACACGACATATATGTGCCATGACCCCCGCCTCGCTATAGCATTCATATCATTTGCCATGATTCTATCCAGATTCTGTCCAGCCAGCTGGAAAGCCGGAAGCCAGAAGCCAGGTTCAAGAACAGGCCTCGGCGGTCAGCACAACGTCTGCATGTCTGCACCAGACCGCCGGCGTTCCGGTGCTGCTCCGAAAGGGGCTCAACACGTCACAGTTCACGACTGGGAAGCCAGCAAGCCACATGGACTGCCAGGCTGCTTCGGGCCGTGAAACACTACCAAGTCCCATTGCGCCGGTCCCGTCTTGCAGGCCGCGGCAATATTGTACGCAACCCCTTACATAGTACATACAAGTACCATAGTATCGTGCAGTTCCAGCCTACGTAAGCACCAGCATTTGTCTGATATCGACAGCACCACAGCGCGTGCGTATATAGTATTGCACGTAGAGGCATCGTGCAGTAGCGTACTGGTATACTGCACAACACTGCCCATCAACACCATCAACACCAGGAGCGAGGCTTCTCGCAACACCAGCTCCGCAGTAGAGAGCGGCGATTGGCGGCAAAAGAATTGGGCCTACCTAGGTAGGTAAAGGTAGGAACCACTTAGCAGCACGATGGCGCCTGCCCAAAGAGAAGCCGAGCACGGAACACGCAGACCTCGGGCACGATCATCAAGTCCGGCTTATTTCCAGTCATGGGCGCTTTGGAATAAGCACATCCAAGAAGAAATCGCACGGAGGGTCTGGCCGGCTGGTCTTGACGTTTCGCCTCTGGTGAATCCGACAATTCTGCAATGGGCCTGAACACAACCTGCCCTTTCTGCCTGTGCCCCGGAGCGCCTTGAACCACGGCATTGCGTACAAGCCCGACTATTTTCATCACAGCCTTGGCCCCACGCCGACATCATCTACCCTGCCGTGCTCCCAAGAATCCAAGTCGTTGCTCGAAAATGGCCACTTCGCTGGCGCCCAATTCTCCATCGGCACCGGCTCGCGGGACCGAGGATGAGGCGATCACGGAGAAGAAAGACACCCGTTGCGACCAGGCTCTTGATACTGACGCCACAAGCACCAAGGACTCGCCACTCGAGTCTGACTTGAGTGACCATGAGCAGCCAAAAGAACTCAGAGAAGGTGGATATGGCTGGTATGCTTCCTCGGACACCTCGAGTGGATAGTCTTGGTTTCGACGAAGCTCACATGCGATTCACAGGGTGGTGGTTCTCTCAGTGTTCCTCATCAATATGCATACCTGGGGTCTCAACTCGGTAAGTTACGTCGTGATGTGAGGTTGGGCATGATTAGAATGCCACAATGCTAACAGATTCAAGGCATATGTACGTCTTTCTCTCTCTTCTTTTTCTCAGAGTGTCCAAAGCCCAGGCATTATCCCAGGATTGGCAAGGAGAATTCATGGAGAGTATAACAACATACCATCTCAGCAACATAACTCATATTGGTTAACCTTTCACTTGGAATAATGTCCTCTGACGTATAAGTACTGCCTTTCATTGTAGGCTGTCTTTCTAGCATATTATTTGAGTTCCAACATCTTCCCAGGCTCAACCTCGATTGACTTTGCGTTTGTGGGTGGCCTCTCGATCTCGATTGGTAAGTCTCAACAATATGCGCAACTTTATTCCATCTCAATTCGACTTCGAGAAGAGCCCGTATCGAGACTAATGTGGCCTTTTCCTCCTTCTTTAGCTTTACTGGTTGCGCCGTTGACAACATTCGTCGTTGCTAAATTCGGCACGCGAGTATGCCTCCAAATTGGCGTCGTGCTGGAGACGTAGGTTCACATGTACCTGGGCCTATTAGACCGGCTTCTTAACTCACTGACTGTACACGTAGTGTTGCCTTTATCGGCGCCTCCTTCACCTCCCAAATTTGGCACCTTGTTCTCAGCCAGGGCATCTGTTTTGGCGCAGGCATGGGCTTTCTCTTCAACGGCTCCGTGGGACTCATTCCGCAATGGTTTACGCACAAACGCTCTCTCGCAAATGCCATTGGCACAGCAGGCTCTGGTTTCGGCGGCCTAACGTACTCATTGGCCACCAACACCATGATCTCCAAACTGGGTCTTCCATGGGCTTTCCGCATCCTCGCTATCATTGCGTTTGCGGTGAATGGGGTTTGCAGTTTTCTCGCCCGTGATCGCAACAAGGAAGTTGGTGCAGTGCACCGCGCGTTCCGCGGGGATTTGTTCAAGCACACTGAACTTTATCTCTTCCTCGCTTGGGGTTTCTTCTCTGTCTTGGGCTACATCATCGCCGTCTTTTCACTCGCTGATTACGCGGAGGCTGTGGGATTCACAGCCTCGCAAGGGTCCATTTTGGCAGCTGTGTTTAACTGTAGGTCCTTCTAATTATCCTTCCCAACCTCTGCTTCTAGATGTACTAATATGGCTTGGGGGAAACAGTATCCCAAGGCATTGGCCGGCCTGCAATCGGGTTTTGCAGTGATCGCATTGGGCGCATCAACATTGCCGCGCTAAGCACATTGACAGCCAGCCTGGCTGCCTTCTTCGTCTGGATCTTTGCAGGAGAGCACTATGCAGGCGCGGTCATTTACGCCCTCTTTGGCGCTTTCGCAGGTTGTATCTGGGCGTGCGTGGCGCCTGTTGCTGCCGAGCTCATGGGACTGCAGATGTTGCCGTCTAGTAAGTCAACCACGCCCCTGCTATCTTGTCCATACGTTTGTGCTTCAAGATATCCTGTGCTATGAACCATATCAAACGTGGCGTGTACACAAGTATTAATTTGTGCATCGTGTGCCATAGTTCTGTCTGTCGTGTGGCTTGCGCTTGTTCTACCAGCCACTTTTGCAGAGGTGATTGCGCTCAGCCTCGTCCAGCCTGGCAAGAATGGCTACTTGGATGTCCAGGTTTACACTGGGTGCATGTTCTTGGCAGCATTCGTTTTCCGTAAGTCATGCCTAGAACCTAAACCACTTTTTGCTTTTCGCGTCCACTTCTAACATGAGTCTTCCTCTGACCCAGTTTGGGCATTGAGAGTTTGGAAGCTACATGCATGGGAAGTCCAGGCACAGAGCCAAGGAACGAGACCCCCCGCCCCCCCGGGCGTCACCAAGCAAGAAGCTATCGCTGCTCAAGCGCACGAAAAGCCACCCAAGATGACGCTGGCATTTGCGCTCAAGGCATGTTTCGCATTAACCAAGGTATGAAAGGGTGAGTAGCACCAGTAAGGCAAAAGATCTCAAAAGAAAGACTGGCCTCGAGTAAGTTAACTTGGTGTTGCCAGAGCTGTTTCTGTTATGTATAGATAATCTCATTTTACTATTTGGACAAGCAGTTATACAGACTGTCTGTAACTTCTTCCCCTTTCATAGATACCCTGCAAGTATGCAGTCAAGATTTTGGCCGTCTCACAGGAGTCTCGATCCTCGCCCCCTCATCTGGCCGTAAGTTGTCCGTCTCTTGGTGGACGACGAACTCACGCTCGCCCTCTACATCTCCACCCGACTCTCCCTGCGCCACCTCCTCGCTCGTAAAATCACCCGTTCCATCCTCGTCCTCGTCCGTCCTACCAGAAACTGGCCCCTTTGCAACCCTCTCCTTCTCCTTCTCCTCCCCTTCCCTCGCCAACTCGACCGCCTTCGCAGCCGCCTCCTCGAAATCATCAAATGCAAACAGTGGCAAGCCACTCTGGGCAATAATTTCCTGCCCTTCTTTCTCATTCGTGCCTCGAATCCTCACTACAACGGGAACCTTGATAGCCACCTCCTTGAATGCAAGAATGATCCCCCGCGCAATCATATCCCCAAGCGTCAGCCCCCCAAAGATATTGACAAACACGACCTTGACGCGGCTATCGCGGAGAATGAGGCGGAAGGATTCCTTGATTGTGTCAGAGGTGGCCTTGCCACCCGTGTCGAGGAAATTGGCAGCGTGCCCGCCTGCGGCGCGAAGGGCGTCGACTGTGTTCATTGCGAGACCTGCCCCGTTAACGAGGGTGCCGATGTTGTTTGGGGAGGAGGTTGAGGAGGAAGAGGAAGGGGGGCTGCCGAGTTTGTGGTAGACTATGCCGTGGGCTTTGGCGTGTTGAGATGCTTCGTGGTCCGGGCTGGTTGGTGTTGCTTGGGATTCCTGGCCGGTAGTGAGGACTTGCTGGACTTGGGAGAGCTGAGAGGTGGGATTGCTGGTGTTGGCGGCGGCGGGGGGTGTTTTTGCTGCTGCTGCTGCTGCTGCTGCTGAAGCGACGGCAGAATCGTCTACTTCGATCTGCAAGTCTTGGATGAAAGTTAACAAGTTTGTCTGGGGATCTAGGGCTATCTCCATATTGACAAACTTGGCTTGGTAGTCGTAAAACATGATAACCAGATCGGACAGTGCCTGCTTCAGGTGATACTTTGCACGACTGTCTAGCCGGAGATGGCCCATGACCCGGCCCACGATCCTGTCTGGATGCTCAGAGAAAGCGGCACCTAGAGGGAACGCTCGGAAAGCCGCCGGCTCGGGTGGCTGTGGCTCCATGCGGGGTCTGTCATTGAGCCTGGCGGTCAGAATACACGGTTCACGCTTTGCGCGGTCGAGGCGGATGGCCAGGTAGCAGAGGGGGTTCGTGGATGTCGAGACTTGTCCCCGTGCTGCGGGCGGAGCGTGAGATGGATCTCGCTGCACGGGGAGACCTGCGATTTGGAGCTGGCAAGAGATGCGCGGGTTGGAAGAGAGGACTTGGATGCTTTGGTTCATTTTAAGGTGGAGGCTGCGGGTTTGGCGAAACAGTCCAAGACGAGGAGGAGGGCTTGACTTCGTGATCGTAGGCCGTATGCGAGTTGCCATTGTCGCCAGTCCTCGCCTCTGTTGCTGTACCTGTTGGGTATTGTTCGAACCCTTCGTTGTCGAAGTAGAAGCAGCCGCCTCAACCTCCCCCAGCATCTCCTTCAGCGCAGACCCAATCTTGGCCGGATGGTTCACAATCCTCACCCCGACGCCTGCCAACGCCCGAATCTTTTCCGCAACAGTCGGCTCCCCCGGAACCCAAAAGGCACCCGAGTGGCCCATCGTCAACCCAGGCGGCGCCTCGGCGCCCGCAACCAGCGCAACGATCGGTTTCTTCAATTTCTTCTTGCCCTTCCCGCCAGAATGCATTTCTCCTTCATAGTACCTCCTCAGCCACTCTGCGGCTTGGAGCTCTGCGTCCCCACCCACCTCCCCAACAAGCGCAACCGCCTTGGTGTGCTCATCTCCCATCAGCACCTCCAATGCCTCCACAAGATCCGTCCCAGGCAGCACATCCCCGCCCACACCAATACAAAGACTCTGTCCCAAGCCAGCCCTCGTCGTCGACGCAACCGTCTCGTAGCTCAACGTGCCGCTTTTCGCAGCAATACCTACAACACCGCCGCAAAACACAGGCAAAGGGTGGAACCCAATCCTGCACCGCTGGCCCTCGGTCGACGAGATGATCCCCGGTGAATTTGGTCCCACGAGGCGACTCTTGTTCTGCGTGCGCAGCATGGCGTGGATGCGCAGCATGGCGTGCAAAGGAATGTGCTCGGCCACGGCCACGATGAGGGGCACCTCGGCTTCAATTGCTTCTTCGATTGCGGCCGGGGCCAGGGGAGCGGGCACGTAGATGCCCGTCGCGTGTGGTTGCAGCTCGGCGACTGCACGCCGGACAGAAGGGAGGAGGGGCAGGTGCAAGTGGGTGCCTTCGCGATTCGGGGTCACGCCCCCAACAATGTTTGTGCCCCATGCGAGGGACTCTTGGGCGTTAGCGGTTGCTTGGCGGCCTGTGAAGCCTTGGAAGATGACGCGGGTAGTGGCGTTGATGCGAAGGTGGGAGATGGTTGCTGCGTGGTTGCTGGAGGAGCTGTAGGAGCGGAGCGGAGCGGAGAGTGTGGAGAACGCCGGTGTTCTCCTGGTGGAATGAGATGCTGCTGCCGCCTTGGCCAGCGCACGCTGGGGGATTTGCATGAGGGCGGTGGAAGGCATTATGATGGCGCTTCCCGGTTGCGACGATTCAATCGGCCTAAATGCCTGTGATAAGAGGTGGTGAGGGGTTGTCGACAATGATGTTAGTGTTTAAATGACGGCGTCGATCAGCTTCTAGACGGCCAAACACCATAATATATTCACAAGGAAACCAAACCAGTGGGACGTGACCAACACAACCTGCTGAAGAAGTTATTTTTTGCCTTCAGAAAGTATGTCGTGTTGTTCAGAGACAACAGACTTCAGCAGACCGCATGTCGATCAGAAGTGTAATACCCTCGGTCATGGTGTATAAGTGCGGCCGGCCTCGGCGTTGCATTCAAGTGGCCGCTCATCCGCGGCCAGTATCATGCAATGAGGGGGCACTGCGATTGCAATTGCAGGAAAGTCTCCACCTGGGCACGTTTAAGCTCGCTGTGGCCAACCAACTATGTACTATTATATGTAAACTGCCGGCCAACGCAACAACACAACTGCGCAGTATTGTGGTCAAAGCACAAGGAACAAAGATGGAAGGTGATTGATCATTGCACTCTTGTATTGCAGTAGCATCTGCGGATACAGTACTCATCTTGTTGGTGCGGCATAGTCGACTTGATTCTGGCCGCAAACCATGCCGTTGGGCCGACTGCAACCCCAGGATACATATCGCGGCCATCTCCTTTTTGCTGCACTGGGTCGCCAAGAGAGGTCGCCCAGTTGAAAACACCCATATATATATATTTGTTCGGCCTCCTGAACCGGTCATCAAACCGGGCAACCTATACAACATCCGCCTTGCGCAGGTACACGACTGAAACACCGGGGTTTAGGTTAACGCGCTGCATCAAGCCTTCGGCGCGTGGTCGTCAAGACGGCCCTGCCACTTTTGAGAACTTTCCAGAGTTTTGTTTTCGTACGTTTTCGAGCCACATAGTCAGACTGTCTCGGGCTGTTCTAAAGGTATGCTGTTTCCCGGAATGTCCGTGTCCGTGTCCATGCCCGTGCCCAAGCCCAAGCCTGAGCTCTCTGAGTTCTTACAGCCCTCACGTGGACTAGCCGGCTCTTGCGAACCTGTAGGATTGTCCGTCGAAGCAATTATTGCTAGAGGTCCGTCCTTGTCACCCACAAATATAGAGAGGTTCTTGACATTGATCGAGATGGGCTGTGTAGAAGCTGAACAGTGTCGCAACGGCGAGGGTACCAGCAGAGAGTAATTCGGACAACTGCATGAGCTCCATGAGCCAACCGAGTTGCTCCGTGACGAATTCTGCGAGCTCACACCCCCCGAGCTCTGTCTTGGCTTGACAAGACTGCTGGGGTCTGCAGACACTGCAGTTTTCGATTGATAGGACGGCGGCGGAGAAGCAGTAGGACTTCTGGTAATGGACAGCCACCGACAAGGTTTGAACTCGGGAGGCTCGGCGGGTCCTGCGAGCTCAGCGAGCTCTGCCTTGGTATCATCACACTCATCGTAGTTAGGCTGAGGGACTGACTCCAGCCGGGCTTGGTTCTTGACATTGCGCTTGCGTCGACCGCAGCATGTCGTGGCTTCCCTTGTCTTTTGCATGACCGAATGGATGTACAGGCCCAGGATCAACAAAGGCCAAACGAGGGCGGGCGCGAAGCGAGCGACAGGTTCGAAACAGATACCGCAGACATCAGTGCGGAAGAAGCTGGGTACCCAGGGCATGCCCTTCTTCGGGCCGCGTTTTCTCGTCAGAACCCATAGAAGAGCAAAGATGATACCGATAATATAGGTGGTGGCAAGTAGGGTCCAGAGTAGAGCCATTTGATTGCGGTTGATGCTGTGCAAAGATTGCGGTGCTGCCGCTGCGTGTGCCGTGGTGTTCATAGGAGTTGGAAGCTCTTCGGGCGGGTGGTCGAGTGGCGTGTAGTACATTGACAAGTACGTTACCGTCTGCACGGTATAGAGCAACATTGCGAGAGTAGCAGGGCACGCGTGCTTAGAAGAAGAATGTAGGTGTGCGGTGGATGGAAATGTATGTACATGAGAATATATCGTTGGAGAGAGTGGTGGCGTGGCAAGCAGCAGGTCGACAGCCGCCTAGAGCTGCGATAGCCCTTTAAGATCCCAGGCTGTTTAGAGCTTGACCTTGACCCGGTTCGGAGGAGAACAAGGAGGAGAGCGAGCAGGAGCCGCCAGACGTACCTTCAGTGTCTTTGCGATTTCTTGTCCTAGCGTTGCTTGCTTCCTGCTCTTGCCGCCTTCCCTCTCACCCCCCGCTGCCCAGCCCCCGCTCCTCCTGTCACACCAAGATGCAACGAACTCAAGCACTTGTGGGGTCATTCGAGCCTCTTTCAGCTGCGGTTCTGACCTTGGCCTCCTTCTGCGTCGTCTGGCCTGGTGTTTGAAAGCCCAGATTCTTGAAGTCGTCGCGCGCCATCAAGTTGCGGTCCATGCGGCAAGACAGATATTCCTTGGCCAGCTCCCGACACGCATTGTCATTCACGCCCTTGACCTTCTTCAGGCATGCCAGATACACCGACATTACATGCTTGCACTCGCCTATCAAGCACACGGTCAGTCAGACCATCCTCGCAGAGTTTTCATCTGAACAACAAGCAGCCCGAATACCACCCCGACAGAAGAGATGGAAAGCTTACCGTCATGGTCAAGCGGAAAGCTGCCTCTCTGTGGCCTTGACAAGGAACGCGAGTTAGCTGGCTGGCTGCAAAAGTAATGGTGGAGTCGTGAGAAGCTGCATACGGGACCGGCTTTGTGTACATCTGGCTGCCGCCAGGACCGTAACCACTCATCTTGATGGAGGGAGAGCCGCGACTGGACGGTCTGGGTGATGGTTGCAACGGGTGGAGCCACAAGACTGATGAAGACGCGAATCTGTAAGTGGATGAGCTTGTGGAAAATGGAGAGGTTTGTTGTCTTCTGGCTTGATCATGCGCCCAAAAGTCCTTCACAAATGGGTGTGAACAAGGCCTCATCAGGTGCTTTCTCGCAAGCCAAGGTACGTACACAGTAGAGGAGCCACAGCGCGAACCAGTGCGAGCCAGCGCTAACTAGCAGGCCAGCACCCAGAGCCAGAACGTTGAGACGAGTACATACTGGAGCACCACCCGGTGGAACCCGCAAAAGTGTGGCTCACAGCTCTCCCCTGCAGGATGACGTGTGGCTTGCTAGTGCCACCGGTACCTTGCGCCCGGGGCTGCAATTGGCCCAGTCGACAGGTACCAGTTCAGGCGGGTGTGCAGCGTGCAGCGCGCAACATAGTACTTACCCAGGTGGTAGCCAGCTTTTGCTTGGGCGGCGCAGGGGTGGCATAGCCAACTAAATCATCCCCACTGCCCGCTGGGCCGGCCTGGCCGCCCAAATGCCAACAGGCTTCCCGAGCTAGAGCGCATGACGGAGACGCGCCTACTGCATCCCCTCCCGACTTACTCTTCCAAATTTTGTCCTCAAAACCCTGGCTCTGCGCGTCGTATCCAAGCAACACCCAGAAAGAGAGCCTCCTCCTTTCAGCCTTCCTGTCCATCCGCCGCCCATTCTACCGAGGGATCGCTGAGCCACCAGCGTGCCCGTCTCTGCGTCAGCACGCCAGCCAGTCTGCCAGTCTATCAGTCTGTCTTGATCCCGGCAGAATTTTGTCGATACCTGTTTGACAAGTGCCATTGCCACTGCCAATCCGTATCCGGAACAGCCAACTTCTGCTCGCCTACGGACTTCCCCTGTCCACAGCACCTCGAAGCCAAAAGACTCGTGGTTTTTCATCTGCAAATTGCGACTTTGAAGCGCTCCTGGACAAGCCACAATACGCACCCCAGTCGAGAGGCACACAACCGTTTCTACACCATCTGGCGCCATGGCTGCACTCGGTGACGACCTGTTGTCCACCGTCAACAAGTTGCAAGACCTGGTCTTCAACACGATTGGCAACGATTCGCTCGACCTCCCTCAGATTGTACGCGCGCAGAACCTGACCCTTTCCCCTTCCTGTCTTTGCGACCCCAACCATGCTAATCTTTCTACTTGTTCTGACCTTCCCAGGTTGTCGTCGGTTCCCAATCTGCTGGCAAGTCTTCTGTCCTCGAGAACATTGTCGGTCGAGATTTCCTACCTCGAGGCAGCGGCATTGTCACCCGACGGCCCCTGATTCTCCAGCTCATCAACGTTCCGGACGAGGAGGCTGAAGCCGCTGCCGCCACCCACAGCTCACAATGGAACCACAACGTGGCTCGACCTGGCGAGTGGGCAGAGTTCAACCACATCCCCAACCGGCGCTTTACCGACTTTGGCGACGTCAAGCGCGAAATTGAGAATGAGACTGCTCGTGTTGCAGGCAACAACAAGGGCATCACTCGCCAGCCCATCAATCTCAAGATCTACTCTCCACATGTCCTCAATCTTACACTGGTGGATTTGCCTGGTCTGACGAAAGTGAGTCCCCTGCTACCAACAAACTCTGAATCCAAGAAAAGTATCGCATTGCTGAACGGTCTATCTCTCCATTAGGTGCCCATTGGCGACCAACCTCCAGACATTGAGAAGCAGACTCGCAACCTGATATCCGAATTCATTGCCAAACCTAACAGTATCATCTTGGCTGTTTCCCCGGCCAACGTCGACATTGTCAACTCGGAGGCACTGAAGTTGGCCCGTCATGTGGACACTCTTGGGCGGAGGACTATCGGTGTTCTGACCAAGGTCGATCTCATGGACCACGGCACCAATGCGCTCGACATCCTGTCTGGAAGAGTGTACCCCTTGAAGCTGGGCTGGATTGGTGTTGTCAACCGGTCGCAACAAGACATACAAGGCAACAAGCCCATGGACGAGGCGCTCAAGGACGAAGAGAACTTTTTCAAGCTACACCCAGCATACCGCAACATTGCAGCGAAATGCGGCACTCGATTCCTTGCCAAGACCCTGAACACAACGTTGATGGCGCACATTCGGGACCGTCTTCCCGACATCAAAGCTAGGCTTAACACGCTGATGGGCCAGACGCAACAAGAATTGGCTAGTTATGGCAACATGCAGTTCAGTGGTAGGGAACACCGCGGCTCGCTTATTCTCCAGTTGATGACACGCTTCGCATCCTCCTTTATTGCTTCTATCGACGGTACCTCGACAGAGATTTCCACAAAGGAGCTGTGCGGCGGTGCTCGGATATACTACATTTTCAACTCTGTCTTTGGCTCTTCTCTGGACACAATCGACCCGACTTCGAACCTCACGGCTCTTGACATTCGCACAGCCATCAGAAACTCTACTGGACCTCGACCCAGCCTGTTCGTTCCAGAGATGGCTTTCGATCTGCTTGTCAAGCCTCAGATCAAGATGCTGGAGATACCCAGCCAGCGTTGCGTTGAGTTGGTTTATGAGGAGCTGATCAAGATCTGCCACACTTGTGGAAACACTGAACTGTCGCGCTTCCCAAGGCTGCAGGCTAAACTGATTGAGACTGTGTCGGACCTGCTTAGAGAACGCTTGGGGCCATCGTCAAACTATGTTGAGTCGTTGATCTCCATACAACGTGCTTACATCAACACGAACCACCCCAATTTCCTCGGTGCCGCCGCAGCCATGAGCAATGTTGTGAGCGCCAAGCAAGAGAGGGAGCGCAAGCGTCTGATTCAAGAGGAACGTGAGCGAAGAGAGCGCAGGCGTCTCAAGGAACATGCTGTCAACGGCACGGAGGATGTCGACGACGAGGAGACAACCGCCGTCGCCGACAAGGCTGAACATGCCTCTATCCGCAAGGCGCAAGCAGCAGGCAACGCACGAAGCATGTCGCCAGCCGTCAGGGAGAATGGTGGCCTCACGGCGGCTCTCAACGGTGTCCGTTCGAACTCACCCATGAGATATAACCCACAGGGTACAACGAGCGGTGGCGCAAAGGACTCATTTTTGAACTACTTCTTCGGAAAGGATGGCGCCCAGCCGGCAATGCCCGCGCACACGCACAGCCCCAACATTGGACGACATGTCAGCCAAAGCTCCGAGCCTTCTTTCAGCCAGAGCATAAGGCAAGTAGAGCCTACCTTGCGCTCACCAATCCAGGCTGCGCCACCATTGTCTACCACAGATGAGTTCGGATATGGCTCGATGCCTCGAGGCGCTGATTTTGTAAGTTTCCCAATAATGAGAGAAATTATCATCATTGTTGTACCATGTACTAATCGAATACTCAGGGTGCCACTGGCGAGCCTGCAATGACAGACAGGGAACAGATGGAGACGGAATTGATCCGGGCACTGATCTCTTCCTACTTCAATATTGTCCGCGAATCCATTGCCGATCAAGTCCCCAAGGCTATCATGCACCTTCTTGTTAACCACTGCCGCGACGAGGTCCAGAACCGCCTTGTCAGCGAGCTGTACCGTGAGTCTCTATTCGAGGAGCTTCTGTACGAAGATGATGGCATCAAGAAGGAGCGCGAAAAGTGCGAAAAGCTTTTGCAGACATACAAGGAAGCTGCCAAGATTATCGGCGAGGTGCTCTAGAAAGAAGGCTATATGCAAAGGATTCAAAAAGGCATATTCGTCCTCGGGACGAAAGAGACCGGGCAGTCTTAGGTGCATATACCAAGCCCTGCCATGTAGGAGATGATAGAACGATTTGTTTCGATGCATCGCTGGGCCGCAACTTTTGGTCGGTTGAGCTCCATGGGGTTATATGGATACACACATGTAAAATTGGGAGGAAACGGGATTTTGGCCGGGTGGGAAGTGGGGGTTGGGAAAATTCGCGTCTTTGCAATCATCAGAGTGTACGAGAGTGTACTACAGCCAGGCCATCTGATATATAAGAGAAGAAAAGAAAAATTATACACCACGCAAACCCACATCTGAAATATGGAAACTCGCTTACTCGGGCTCCTGTTTTGACATGTTCCAAATAAATTGGATATTGGTTCCATCACGAGGGAACCGTTCGCATCCATGTTGAATGGAGAGCGTCGTGAGCCTCAAGTGAGATCACACATTGAGCGATTATCATTACAGCAGACGACGCCAGGGCCACTCTATCCTGAAAGATTGTCCGTTACAGCAGTGTTTGTTTGCCTATTCTCTCGCTTCGTTACGTGGTATGTCCATTGAGCTCTTTATGCATTCCATCCAGCCTCTTCATGCACGCATTGGCATACCGTACATATAATTTGCATACCCAGCAGCCAGCCATTGTGTATTTATACCACATAGACGCTATGTACGGCATGGGGCTTTTTTCATGCATATCACATGAGGCTCAAGAAGAGCTTACGAGGAAGAGACGCAATCGAAGCCGTCCAAGCCAGAGGTGTCAAAGCCGCTGCAGATCCATTTCGGCGCTGCGCCATCGGGTGGCGTGACGTCAATGTCAGATGCGTAAATATCCCAGCATTGCTGCACATGTGATAAGAACCGTTAGCCGATAAATTCGTGGGGTTAAGAGTGGCTTTTTTTCTGATTATATAGGATGGCGTGGGCATTATCATACCGAAGTGGAAGAGCAGACCAGTGTGCCGACATACGGCTCCTTGGACGAGGACGTGGTTCCTGTGAAGTCCTTGAACCAAACTTCGGAGATTGTCATTTTCGACTAGACATTTTGAATCGACGTTGTTAGTCGGCTTCTTCTGTTTACTCAAGGACTTGATATTGGTGTATGACTCGTCGGTTTGGATAGACCGAGAGATAGGACAAAAATAAAGTTTATACCTACCGGATACAGCTCGCACAGAGTAGCATTGTCCTGGCCATAACATTGGTTGACCTCGATAGCCCATGTGTCTGCGTAGGACCAGAATCAGTCACCATCAATAAATGAAGCTTTCTTTTCTTCTTTTCTGCTCTTCTTTGTTTCAAGGGGGGGAAAACAAGGGGAGGGGGGTTGTCAGAGTAACCTTCACTTACTGTCATAGTTGTTAAAAATGTCATATGTGACATTCCTTACATATCCAGAGCCGCCGCCGCCGTCCAGGAGAGCACCTTCGCTGCTCTCGACACCCGGCCAGACCTTGATGCGGGCACCGTCGCTTGCATTGCTCATAGAAATGTTGTACACCGTGACGTTCTCGACAATATCGAACTCATCGACGTATTGGCCCAGAGAACCGACCGAGATGCCGTGGGAGCCATTGCAGATGAGGTTCTTTACAACGTTGCGCGCATGTTAACAGGAGTAGAACAATAGAGAAGGACATCACACCCTTTGATTACTTTGCAAATGAATACCAAGGGCGAGTGATGAAACGTGGGTAAAAGAAACACACTTGCCTGCACAACAACATTCGTGCTATTGGGCTTGAATGACACGCAGTCATCGCCGTTGTTGATATTTGAGTTCTGAAGGACCACAGAGTCCGAGCGATAAATGTCCCATCCGTCGGTGTTGGGGGCCTCGTCGCCTGTGCTCCAGACGGCTGAGAGATTCAAGTTACTGACAGTCACATCTGTGCTGTTGGCGATCAGGTTGAACCACTGTTAAAGATCATACATAATATTTGGTTAGCGGGGGAGCAAGTAGGATAACGAGAACTAGAATGAGGAAGCAAGTGATCCAACTCACGTTCGGCGGGTTGATATAAGTGAGACCCGAGATAGTCGCTCCCTCAAGCCCATCAGCCACAAACAAGATGGGGCGGACCAGTGTGTCATTTGATTCCGCAGCTTCCCACCACGCCTCACCGTTGCCGTTGAGCACACCTAGGCCATTGCCATAGATGTTGACATCTGTCCCACCAATTTTCCAGAACGTGGACGAGTTCTGGTACGTGATACTGAAAGCGCCATCGGGGCCCGTCCAGTACTCAATGTCTGCGGCGAAGTTGAGCGTACCTGTGATGGCTACGTCGATGCTCTGCAAAAAGGTCAAATCAAGGCGCGAGGCAATGGTATATTCGGCGTCCAGCACCACCGTCCCACCGTTATTGCAGCTTTGGAACGCGGAGAGGATGGCCGGGGAAGAGTCCGTGCTAGAATTGGCTGGAGCAGCAACAACGCACGTCTTATTAACCTCACGGCCCGGCGAAACAAGGGATG
The DNA here is from genome assembly GCA_011317545.1 of Coniella vitis. NCBI lineage: Eukaryota > Fungi > Ascomycota > Sordariomycetes > Diaporthales > Schizoparmaceae > Coniella > Coniella vitis. Next base: position 2,267,786 of record WUJK01000003.1, read on the forward strand.
CATAACCGCTATTGTAGGGATATGGCTGAATGGACGGTCGAGCAGTAGATGCTAGTTTGCTGGGGGAGGCTCTGTAGGATCCTGCAGCAAGAGGTGCTGCTAGAATTATGCCGGCCACAAGGCTGGGAATGAGGCTATTCCCATGCATGATGTCAGTTGTCAGTTGCAAATTTAAGCGGCAGGATGAGGAAGAAGAACAGCAGTTACCAATTTCACAAAACCCTGCCCAGCATGCTTGCGAAGTTGTTATATTTGAAGTCTCCCGTCGGCGTCATCATGTCCTCTCTTTCCATTTCTCGGCCGCATTATCCGGGGACCTGCCTGACCGTCTTCTCCAAATCTCCAGGGGAAGTTTTTCCCCCAGTCAGGACAAAGCCTGTTTGCTTCCCCTTCATATCCACTCCAAACAAACGTTTCATTCGGCGCGGTCCAACGAGGCTCTGCATCCATCGACCCCGCACTAGCAAACGTCAACAGCTAGATATATAGCAGACACCCTGTCACCATAAAGGTTATCCCGAGGCGCGCTACTATCCGCGCGTATGTGGGATAATTGCTAGCGAGAGTCGAAAGACGTTCAAGATGTGGCGGCTTGCTCATATATCGAGTGGCACGGAGCACAGAACGTCACGCGAGAGGATGGTCGGTTCGTAACGAGAGACGACGCTCACGCGTAGACAGGTTCTGTGGGCACCGTGTCGATTAGATGCAACCTCTGCAAGATGGCAAATTTCCACATTCTCGTGCTGGCCTCGCTTCTGGGCCTCACTGCTTTCGTTGCAAGTCTTTCTCCGTCAACAACATATGCAGCCTGTCAAAACACCACATCCGATCCACTCGATGGCTGTCCAGGCACCATCTTTGTGAGTGCAAACGACACACGCGCGTCTTTCACCAGCGTGCAGGCGGCCATTGAACCGCTGGCAAACACCGAGGCAAACCAAACCTCGGCATACATTCTGATAGGCGCTGGGACTTACCATGAGCAACTGAATGTGACCCGCGCAGCTCCTATTACTCTTCTTAGCCAGTCTACCCTACCCAGCGTCGAGAGCTATATGCCAACGTCACTACCGCCACGCCGCGCGCACACCAGAACTCTGTGCAAATTCACTTTGATTCTGCAAACACAGATGCATTATACTCGGACAACGCCTACACGGCTGTGCTGACTGTTGCGCCCACCCTCAATGCCTCGCTGACTGGGTCTGGTCCAAAAGGCTTCGCAGAGCCCGCTGACACGCCCTTTGGCAACCGTGCTTTTGCCGCATATAACATTGATTTTCGCAACGAGAAGTTTGATTATGGTAATGGGCCTTCGCTGGCCCTAGGCGTCAGTTATGTCAATGCAGTATTCTACAGCTGTGGATTCTACAGCTGGCAGGACACGGTGAGAGAACTGCCTAGGATGTTGCTTGATCAGCTGCCAAGATGTCAAAGAGCGAGGTAGGACATTTTACTCACATGATTGGGCCATAGACCTACATTGGCAAGCTCGGCAACTCGTACTTCTACGATGTCATCGTCGCAGGCGAGACAGACTTTCTGTACGGCTTGGGCAAGCTCTGGATACAATCCTCAACCCTCTCGTTGCGCAGCTGTGGCGGCGGTATCACTGCCTGGAAAGGCACCAATACCACCTTTCCTAACAAGTACGGTGTGTATATATCGCAGTCACAGGTGTTGACTGCAAACACGGCCATTGCATCCGACATCCGCGATAAGTGCTCGCTCGGCCGGCCGTGGAATGCCGAGCACCGCAGCGTCTACCAGCAGACGTACCTCGATGGCAGTATCTTGCCAGCAGGTTACACTGCGGGGTCTGGCCAGCCAAACGGCAATGTCGGGCCCAACACAACAATGGCCGTGTGGAATGTCTCTGGACCTGGGTGGCATAGCTCGGCCGAGGTTTCTGGAAATATCACAGAGATCTGGACACAAGAGCAGGTTGAGCCATACGGTGCGCCTGTCCGGGTATTCATGAGTGAATATAGCGAGCAGCCTAACGTGGGATGGATCGATGTGTCGGTATTGTATCAAGGATGAAGACAACGAGACTGGGATTAGAAAGTGGGGTGAAACAAATTTCCGTTGTTGAGACCGGATGCAAAAATACAACAGGTACAAGGAGGGCTTGCGCCTTCTCTGTGATACTGATATGGAGGCGCTTTCCTTCCCGCTTGTGCATGTACATACCTGCTGACCTAGGACGACCGCCTTCTAGGCCCGCTTGCGCCTTCCTCACCTTGGTTCTCGTAACTTCCCGAAGCCTCACGCCCGATCCCCGACTTTCTCCCCTCTTCCATGGCAATGCTTCTGTCTCGAGCCATTCTCTGTTGCATTCCACCCTCCACGTCTGCCTCCCAGTCAGTCCCGTAGCTCAGACTACCCACGCCAGCCCACCAAGCCTTGTCTGCAGACCGCGGTCCCCATGCCCAGCCAGCACCGCGCATGATGGGCAAGTGATACCAGCGGAATGCGAAGAAGGCACATGTGGTTCCGATGAAGAAGCCAAACAGAATGTCGAAGCCGTGGTGCCGAAAGTTGAACCACCGCGAGGTCGCGATAAAGATGGCGGTGAAGAAAGGTACCAGTGTCAGCACGAGCAGGTATAACGGCGGTGCTGCGGCTTGATGACGCGCTGACGTGAGAAGCGCGTTATGTGACGAGAAGAGACGCTGGGCTGTGGGATCATTGGGATAGCCCAGATGATTTTGCTGGTCTTGGCGGTAGTGTTGCTGCTGCTCATCACTCTGTGAGAGAGCGTAGTGAGGGCCGTCGCGGGAGGGAAAAGCCGTAAAGCTGGGTGCTGAGATGGACGAAAGAGCGCTGTTTTTTTTTTTTCCAGTGTCAGCTTGCAGCTGTCGAATAAATACCCAAGAATTCGCCACTTACAGAAACGGGAATCCAATAGCAAACTTGCTCGCTACAAACAACGACAGATACACCAGTCCTGCCGCCGACGAGCTCGAATGGCCCGATGGATAGCTCCTGAATCCATCCTCGAGAATACTCTGCGCATCTGTGTTGTTGGCCATGCCACGACAAATATCTGCTGAAACAAGCCGCTGGAAGCCCGAGGCAACATCGACGCCGCCCACGACATATTTTGCGTAATTCTCAAGGTCGGGGTTGCAACGGGCGAGCAGGTCAGGCCGCGGTTTGCCAGCCATGTTTTTAATAGCGTTGGTGATGAACCAGGTGCCGCCGATGGATACGGCCAGTCCTAGCCAGCCCACATGCAATTCCCATAGCTTGCGTTTCCAGATGAGCGACTTGGGCGTGCCTGGTGGCACCGTATGACCCGGCACGAGAGCCAGGCTAACTATGGGAATGAGAACAACAGGTACTCCGACAGCCAGGGTAATGAGCAACCAAGACGGCACCGTTTCATGCTCCGTGTACGGGAACCTGGACACAGCGGCTTGGTGTCAGCGGTCAAGAGATGCAAAAGAGAACAGGATCCAACTTACGAAATGGTAGGGTCCTCGAGGCTGAACGGGCGCCTGTTAGGCTCGTGGTTGTTCATGTAGCCGGCAATACCCAATACAACAAAAACAACGACCCAGTCAAATACATAGGATGAAATGATGGCGATGCTACCCGGTTTGCCAGAGGCGCCCACGCGCTGGCGCATCATGCCTTGGAGCGGGGTGCGAGACATGGTGGTGACAATGCCGCGCGACCTTGACGCAGTATATGAAGAAGAACTAACACCGATATCTGCTTCACCAGCGTCGCTGTAATCGTTGAGCTGGTCGCCACTGCTGAGCCGTAAGTATTCGGGGCGTGCAGCAAGCGAGTTGAGCGGAATCGAGTCGTCGGTGGAAGGGTGCTCCGGCATATTTGATCCCGGAGGGCGCGGGAAGGTTTGCGTTGGGTCCTTCTCCGAACAGTCGGAAATGGAAAGCTTCAAGAGCTGCCGCGTGAGGGGAAACCAAGTTAGGTGGTCTGAGTGTCTATCTTGGCTGTCTGCTGATCGGTAATTTAGTTTTCGCCTATGTTCTTTTGCTTCCGCAATGTTGATGCGCGCCCAGGCCTACTAAATTGTTCGTCCTAGAGGCGCAGCCCAAGAAGCGTTGCTTGGCGCTATATGTCCTGTTTCGGGTGCGTACCCAGATAGGCGAGGGACAAGCTTTTACGCGGTATTGGGCGTCCACACTAAGTATCCACTGCCTCAGTTTTGCCTGGTTGGCACGCGCTGTTTCGCTGGTTTTGACGATGTGGGCGGCGGCGGTGTTGGCGATACTGACAAGTAAGTAGGCTTGCCTCAACCTCAGCGCCAGGTTCACTCTGTGCAAGCGCGCAGCTCAGCCATAAGCTTGACGCTCTTCGCTACTTATCGAGTCTATACATCAGGCCATGACTGGCTGCTCCGATTGTCTAACGGCCGCCTGGAGCTATAATTATACTATGGTACTCCGTAGCAGGCCCTACTTGGGGACCACTGTTTGCGAGCGAATCCTTCACGCAGCTCCAGGGCGCGAATACGACCCAACAAAGCCCCACACAGCCACGCACATTTGGGCTTAGTACTTGAATAGTGTCCCATCCAGCTCATCTAGGGCCTGAAGTAGGCCCGCTGACATTGCGAGCCACTAGCCCCCGAGCCAAAGCGGTAATGACTGCTGCCCTTCGCCACGGGAACATAAGCTTATTGTCATTGTCATTGTCATTGTGGGCATATCACGATCTTGAGACTGCGAGTATGTCGCGTGCTTGTTGTTTCTGTCCTCTGCTATGTAGACCCTGCAGTCAACCAGAGGGACGTTCCTGCATATACTGCAGGTACTGTGTACATATATACTTACATAGCATATACATGGATACATAGTAGTACTCATACAGAGTACTATGTATGCGATATAACGGGCCCCACTTATTCTTCAAACTCTCGTGCTTGCGTCGCAATCACCAGCGCATCCCGTTTGAGATCGGCCCGCGCACACCCAAAATTCAGAGTGTGCCAGGCGTGCTTAAGCTGATACGTACTATGTAAGTAGTATTCCACACCACAAAAGGGCGTCTAGAGGTGCCGAGAAGCCTATGAAGATCAGGGGGCCCACGATCCTTTCTGTAACGAGTTGAAAGGAAGGAAGGAATAAGCGGAAGAAGGATCTTGTGTGTTCGGCAAAAGCAGATTTGGCTTAGCGGTAAGTACATAGCATAGTAATGCAGGGACTTGAATGGTTTACTGGGGGGTAATGGTTCATTACATAGTAAGTACTCATGTGCTTCTTCGGGCTTTGTTGAATCAATAGACTAGTATACAGTAAAGGAGTATTTACTATTGGTAAGTAGAATGGTGGATAGGCTCCAATCGTGAGTCGTTCAATGTGTCATGAAAGTTACCTTTGGATTGGGGTGCGCGGTTGTCTCCGTGCCGGGTGCTGGTGCTCAGCTGGCTGGGATGCCAGTCCCTGGCCTCTTCTCATTGGTTGCCGTGAAATGATGGTGAGGCTGTGAATCTGCTTGTCAGCTGTATACCCCTTTAGGCAAGTATCGAACAGCGCTACATAGTACAAAAAGCACAAGTACAGTAATAAGTACCTGACATCCTTTGATGGCGTCAACAGAAAGAAAGAAATTCGAGACGGAGACATGGCAGCGAACGCTATGCCCTTCAATCCCCCCCCCCCTTTTTTTTTTTTGGGAAGGCTCCCCCCAGGGGGGCATGGGTTGAGGCCAGTAAATAAATGAGAGTCGGCATAAAGAGAAATGCAAAAGTTCCAATGGAAACAGTTAGCAGAAAGCTACAGTTGTTTCACGCCATTACATATCTGCCGAAGCAGAGTTGACCCTGTACTGTTGGGTAAGTTGCGGCCTGCTTGTTGCATGATGGCCTTGAATGGGATGCATAGATGGGACGGTCTTTGGAATCATCGTAGCGCTGCTTCGACAATTCCATCACCATTCCGCAGCCGCAGGCGGGCCAGCTGGCTGATGGATAGCTGTGGACAATAACTCCAGTGAGCAGCTTAAGCTTACACAGACGCTTCTTCCAACATCAATGAGAAACAACAACACGAGCTGGGTAAATGCTTGTGTGATTTTTATCGTTTTCATTCTTGACGTGTTCAAAAGATAGGCTTTGTACAAGTGGGTAAGTAGTAATTCTAAGATGCACCCACGCACGCACAACGCAACAACAACAACAACAACAACAACAACCGCGAAAACGGCAGAGTATACACCGCCAGGTGCTCATTACGAGCCGCCGCTCTTTCTGTCTTTTCTCTTGCCAAAGTTGCGCACACGGGGTGTAACCACGTGTCTGTTGATATTGTTGGTTCTGCGTGTCTTGTAGCCGGATTTGGCCTACAGGAAAAGAGATTTGTCAATATGTGTGCGTAATGGTGAAGGGCTTGATTGGATTGGTTGGTTGGGGATTTGGTGTATACATACCGGCTTGCCCCAAGGACTGACGGGAATCCTGTTACCCTTGGATTTACCACGACCACCACCGTGAGGGTGATCAACTGTGCGAGGCAAAGTCAGCATATTCGAGGACCAGTGCAACAGGACTAAAATACACGACCCTATTGTAAAAGGCCAAGATAAGGGAGTGGTGAGAAGATATGAACATACCCGAGTTCATGGCCACACCACGGACTGTAGGCCGAATACCCAGCCATCGATTTCTTCCAGCCTTACCCAGCGACGTGTACGAGTAGTGGACATTGCTAGCAATGCCAATCGTTGCGATGGCGTCCTTGTCCACCTTGCGCAACTCACCGCTCTGCAAGCGTACTGTGACATGCTTTCCTGTAACGGCCCTGGAGCCGTCCTCACGCATCTCCTCGTCCTTTGCTTCAAGCACGCCGTACGTACCCGCACTACGGCAAAACTTGGCCGCGCCATCCTTGCGCGAACCAATGCAGTAGATCATGGTCCCCACGGGGATCAAGTGCATGGGCAGACAGTTGCCGCGATGCGCCGTTCGCGCAGCCAGAATACCAGGATCAATCACACCACCCATGTCCTCGAGCAGGTCCTTTGGCAGACCGGCACGGTAGCTGTGCACAATATCGCCAGCGCGCATGCCATCCGCAGCGATAATGTAGCTCTTGCGTCCCGTTGCGCGGTTCGTGACGAGGGCAATGTGCGCCGTGCGGTTCGGATCATATTCGATGCGGTCGACGACATGCGGGCCGGGCTCCTTACGATCGAAATCGACGGTGCGGATGCGGCGCTTGGCACCACCGCCGCGATGCCGCACCGTGATGCGACCCGTGTTGTTACGTCCACCACGCGCCTGACCCTTTTTGGGGAACGTCAAGGGGCGATATGGCCGGCCTCGCCAGAGATGGTCGTTGATGGGGCGCTTCAAGTGACGCAGACCAGGCGTGCGCGGCTTGTAGGTGCGGAGGGTGACGTGAGCGGCGCTGTCTTCAGCTTCGGTAAGGGTAACCGTCTGCGCAAAGGGCGTTGCCTGGCGGAGCTTGTCTTTTGGCTTTTTGGAGGCGGCGGCGGTCGCGTACGTAGCTGTTGCTGCTGCTGCTGCTCCTGGTTGGGCGGCGATGAGGGCACGTAGGGCCGTAGCCAGCGGGCGTATCCGGGGTTGGAGCATGATTGGTGGTCTGCCCCGAGGGAGGAAAGATGGCTGCAGGTGTCGGGATGGAGCGGAGAGCTGCTCGGAAAAGAAGCCCAGCGGTGGATTAAGCAGCGATTGGGGCTGTCAGAGCCATCAATCGGCCTTGGATTGAGGGGCCGGTGAGCTCGTGGGAATCTAGGCCGGCAGAGGCACGGACGTGGCTGAGTGGGAAGTCGGCGAGGGGCGCGTAGTGGTGATGCCGCGCCGAGTCTCGTGAGCTTGGAAAATAAAATTCGGAGAGATGCCGGGTAGCGGGCGGCAGCTCGGGGCACATCACATCGAAGCGGGTTAGGGTCGATCGGTCACTGGATACCACCGCAGTGCAATGCACCTGCCTGCTCCTTGCGCTTGCATCACAGGCCTCAATGCTCGAATTTATGTAAAGCTGCCCTGCCAAGCTGTCAAGGTGTAGGCAGCCATGAGAATGAAGACAATAATGGCCTAGAGATGAATTTTACAAGGGATGCCCACGATGCTTCTGACCATCACAGATGCTGGCAAAATAGCATCGCATCTATGCCGCTCTCTCAAGTCCACCGTTTCTTGTGACTTTTATTCGTTTCTCTTAGCTCTCACTCGAGACATACGGATAAGCATAGGTTTGCTCGTGTTGTAATCTTGAGGCAGGAGCTAGTGCCCTCGCCTGGCTGCGTAAGAGAGTCTCGAAACATGCCCCTCTGTTAATGAACCATATCACCCGCTCTTTGTCCGCTACGACGAGCCGCAGCGTGACATGCTGTGCATTGCAGAACATGACTTCAATTATCTCGCTGAGGCCCTCTTGCCAAAGACCCGGAAATTTTCGACCCTCTGGCGTATCGACTGTGACCTGGAACAAGTTGCTTTGCCAGAATCCATACCCGAGGACCGCAGACAACGTCGAACAAGTATAGCCGAAGGACTCTGGCATATTACCTTTGCAAACAGTAGTCTCGCGGTTAGTTTGTGGCCTTCCCCAACAAGCTCATAGCCCCATACTTGTTGGAGGACGACCCAAAGCCTGGCGAGCCGGCTAGGAGCTAGGCTTTCGAGAGACATATCGGGTCGGAGCGGACGCTCGCGTGACCGTAGGCTCTGAATGGATTTATGACCATCAGCGAGAGCATCTCATGCACATGATAGCAGCAAATATGGTCCCACGAGGTTCCGTCTGCTTGTCAAAGAATTGCGCATGATATTGGACATTGGAGAGAACAATGACTTCGAGGTTGCAGTGAACGTTCGGGTTGGATGAGTTATGGTCGCGTATACCATAGTATAGCACAAGGCGGTGCGGTACTGTGTGGGCACGCGCAAGAAAGACATCAACGAATAAATAGCTTTGTTGCGGCTGTACTACTACCATAGTATGTATGTATTTCTGAGCCGTGCGCGACAAGCTTGAAGGCTCTGATCTTCTAGCCCCCAAGTTGAGGGTCAAGGTGGTAGTGAATGACATAATCACGTTGGTGAATGGTGGGGAGAACAAAAGTGAGTGCATGACCACGGTGCCTAGGATACGCGGTCCTCCACGATCGGCTTAGACTGGTTTGCGCTAGACTCTTTTTGGCGGCGTTGCTGGGCGGTCGCTATGGAAGCCCATGTCCAAACAACGCGTTAAAAGAAATGGACCCACAGCTGCAAGCAACCCGCTGATGTCAGGGTTAAAGAGCCTGAGACCTAGCCAAGCCTGCCAGCCTGCAGCATCATTTGATTGTCCGTTTGGTCCATAGATGCACTTTGACTGTTTGGCCTCTTCGTCCTTGCACCATACCTCGACCGCCACTGCACCTGCAAACAAGGCGTGTGCTCCAGCCAGCCTTTTTCTTAGCAACAACTCGCACCGCATTGCGATCCGTTCTTATACCGGTTAAGGGTATGTACTTGGCTCGACCCATTCATTCCTGCCTCTCTGTCTCTCTGCCCTCTCTGCCCCGTCAACCCGTCAACCCGTCTCCCCGCCACCAGCCTGGCCAAAATGGAAACCCGAAGGTGGACCTGTTGATCGCGTCGGATGCTTCAGAGAGTAGCGCCTTTTTGCTCAGGCAACAGCTGGGCAACATCCCGGTGCATGAGCCAGGACGGTGTGGGCCCGTGCAAGTAAACATTGCAGGCCTGGCTCTGCCGCGCTGCTACTATGCAGCGCCTAGGAGACAGCACCTTCAGCGCCTTCTTCTGCCTAGGTAGCCCTGCTAACCTAGGCCAGCGCAACACAGTGCAGCACCTAAACACGCCCATCACCGCATCTCGTCACCCACCCACGCGCGAAACCCACCTGCCCGCCCATCCATCAATCAATCCTACTACAATTCCCACATCCATCCCCCCGTCCTGAGTCTCTTTCCTGGCATCACATAGCACAGCCAACACTCACCTAACACCACCGCCAAAGACAACATTTCCCACCACATTATCAATCCGGCCAGCGACACCGAGACCACACACGAGAGCCCATCTGTCTGCTGCCTTTCCGCCGTCTGACCCTGTGGCCCTTGACGCGTCGTTGGAAGGACGCTCAGCTCCTCTGAGCGCCGCCTTCGCATCCATCGCCCGCCAGCTGCTCCATCTCGACAATTCGCCCCGTTTTACGCTCAAGCATCGCGTCCAGAGCTGTTCATTGACCAATTATCTACGTGTCTAGACATAGCCTGCATCTCTTTGGCTGCCTGTCAACTATATCATGTGAGTTGGCGTCCTGGTTCTGCCCCTTTCGCCCGACCGCCTACCAGCGCGCGACGTTGCAATTTTCACCCAAACGCGCCCACGCACACGCCCGCACGTCCACATCCCAGAGCCGCAGCTCCACCGCCATCTGCACTGTGCACTGTGCTGCACCTCCAGCTGGCCTTGCTTCCCTCTTTGTTCTGCCAACTTCCCACCTCGAACCCAACCACATCCTGCTTGCCAATTACGCACCGCCTCTCGTCTTTATACCGACTGACTGACCTTTGCTGTTTACCACAGCAGCCCCACTAGTGCTCAGTAGTGTCTAGGTCATCTACTTTACCATCTCAATTGACAATAGCAACATGCCTCCAGTAAGTTGTTGTCGAGCTCTCGCAATGTCCCTAGCTCTCCGTCATTCTGTTCCTTGATTGCCACCGCCGTCTCTGACCTTGCATGTCCTTAGGGACGGACCACGACGACCCGTGCGGCCCGTGTCGCTGCTGCTGAGAATGATGAGAACAGCAGCGCTCGTTCCCAGCGTTTAACGCGTGCTAAAGCTGCCGCTCTGCACGTGGATGAGCTCTCACAGCCCAATAAGCCGCTGGCTACGAAGCGAGCTGGTGTTCATGCTAGCGTGCTCGGCGCTACCCGCAAGCGTGCCGCCCTGGGCGATGTCTCCAATGTCACCAAAATCGAAGGAGCCGAGAGCAAGAAGGTCACCGCCACCAAGTCCAGCATCCCGGCTGCGAGGTCTAGCATCCCTTCTGCTAAGTCGAGCATTACCGTCAAGACCAGCATCCCGTCGAAGCCTGCCATCCCGGCCAAAACTACTGCCAACCGCGTTACCAAGACCTCGACCACCACTACTACTGCCACTCGCGCTGCACGTGCGCCCCTTGCATCCAAAGAATCCAACCTGACCAAGAAGACCGTCAAGGCCTCTGGTCCCGGAGAAATCGGCTCTAAGCGGAAAGCCACTGCAGCTCCTCTGACAAAGAAGGAAGACCCCGAACCTGTCCGCAAGAAGCCATACATTGCCGACAAGGAGAATGCCAGACGTCAGAAGGAAACCAAGCCCGTTGTCGAGCCCAAACGCGAGCCCAAACAGGAACCCGAAGCGAAGCTCGAGCCCGAGCCTGCTTTGCTGCTCGAGACTAAGTACCGCGAGTATACCGAGATTGAGTACCCCGAGGGTGTCAAGGATCTCGACACGGAGGACCGCGATGACCCACTCATGGTGGCCGAGTACGCTCACGAAATCTTTGACTACCTGTTGACCATTGAACCTGCCTCCCTGCCCAACCCAGACTACATGGATCACCAGGACGAGCTCGAATGGAAGACGCGCAGTATCCTTGTTGACTGGCTCATTGAGGTCCACACCCGCTTCCATCTCCTCCCCGAAACTCTGTTCCTGGCCATCAACATTATTGACCGCTTCCTCTCGGAGAAGGTGGTTCAGCTCGACCGCGTCCAGCTCGTCGGTATCACGGCCATGTTCATTGCTTCCAAGTACGAGGAAGTCATGTCTCCTCATGTGGGCAATTTCAAGCACGTCGCAGACAATGGCTTCTCCGAGTCTGAAATCCTTGCTGCTGAGCGTTTCATTCTGCAGACTCTGGAGTATGACCTCAGCTACCCCAATCCCATGAACTTCCTCCGCCGCATCTCCAAGGCCGACAACTACGACATCCAGACCCGCACTGTTGCCAAGTACTTGCTCGAGATTAGCATTGTTGACCGCCGTTTCATGTCTTACCGTCCTTCTCACATCTCTGCTGCTGCTATGTACTTGGCGAGACTCATCCTGGACCGCGGTGACTGGGTACGTCTCATTATGGGTCCTGTCGTGGATAATCTGTGCTAACGCAACTTGCCTTGTAGGACGAGACTTTGTCTTTCTATGCTGGCTATACCGAGATGGAGATTGAGCCTGTTCTTCATCTCATGGTTGACTACCTTGCGCGACCTGTGTCACACGAGGCTTTCTTCAAGAAGTACGCAAGCAAGAAGTTCCTGAAGGCCTCCATTCTGACACGTCAGTGGGCTAAGAAGAATGCTGCCGTTTTTGGAATCCACAACCTTCACCAACCCCTTGACGAATGAATACAACTCCCAAAATCAGTTGCCACGAACCAATACCAATAGCTCACATGAGCCCAGTCCTTGTCACATGAGGCATACATTGGGTCCGATCTATTTCTCACGAGCATTGCGTTGGAGTTTTCTTCCCTTTTGGCACTCCAGCAAGCAGCCTTACGACAACGCATGAGATCCCTAGACTCAAAGACGAAGCTTTATGCCAACATCACACTCTTCCCTGCGCAGCCCTGCTTCGCATACTACTTTTTTTCCAGCATTACATGCCATTTGGCATTACATCATCATTCTTGCTTCTCCTGTCATTGCGGCGGTGTTTGGTGTTTTTATGGCAGGAGTCATTCGGTGGGTTATCTCGGCGTCCCAGTTCCTGTTTCGGTGGCGGTGTCTGCTCCCTTGTTCAAGATACGCCTTGTACCAAAAAAAAAAAAAAAAAAAAGCTGCTCCAAGTCGTTCTGGCTGTTGTCTACTTCAGGTTGGCGTGCACATGCTCATATCGCTCCTCTGGCTTGGCTTCTCGGTCACATCAAACTTCTAGTTCGGACGGCATGGCAGTAACTGGCAAGGTTCATGATTTCTATTTGATAATGACGGCGGCGGATAGGAAATACCGGACAGGTTGCATTGCGTTTTGTACATACTGTTATTGTTATTGACTTTGGATGACGGTGCCCAGAGATTCCAGCCTTTATGCCGATACACAAGGATATGAAAATGGGATTCATCATTGTTATTACTTCCTGTCAGCAGCCATTTGGCTAGTGATGGCGCGTCTGGTCTATATCCATGATCGGATATCCTTGTACCAGCAGCAGCAGCAGCAGTAACGTTCTGCTGCTTCGTTCTGATTCTTGCTCTCGATGATGGCGTGTTGGTAAGACACCCAGATAGATAGTACCCTGATTGTACGTGAATGAGCCTTTCCCAGTGCTCCCCTCGTTTTGCTGGGAACATACCTGATCCATCCTCACGCGTGTCTTGGCTTGTCGGTTGTTCTTCTGTGCCCTCGTCCCCAAACATAGTCGAATGTGTAGATTCTTGTCGTTGCTCCTCGCTTGCACCTCTAGAAGTCTCCCACTCGTTCATCAAGTCCTGTGCGCTCTGATAATGCGGGTGCGAAGGCATTTGATTGCCTCGCTTAGGTCTCGGAAGGGTGAGTGGTGGTTGACTTTGAGGCGGTAGTGGGGTAACATTTCTTCTTCCTGTTGTTGTTGTTGCTTTCATGATACTGGATTTCTATCGCTACAAATCACACATAGATACATGTGCTACTGAAGACGAGATCAGCGTAATCACGAGCGTCTTGTTTCTCATTTGGCGGCCGGAGGACATCTTTTGCGCGGCTGCTACTTTTACATCTCGATCAAGTGATTAACTGCTTGTCTCTTGACGGCGGCCTCGCGATAGCATCCCTCTTTTGTGTTTCTAAACAGGTTTCTGCTGCTCTTCTCAATACCAGATACCGATCGACGGAACATGCATTTATCCATCATGCGTAGCGGACTAATATTGAGTGATATCAGAAGAAGAGAAACCGGCCACCCACAAAAAGGCCACATTTGGTTGCATGCAGATAATATGGATGAAGATATGACTGTTTAACGTTCTCTGCCATCGCAGTTTACCAGCACCATCCAAATCTTGAACAGATCTACAAAAACGAACACCAAGCAAGGCAGTGTACCTCCAGGCAAACTACGTACTTACTTTAGTAATGAAACGCAATTTCACAGAAGAAAAACCCACCAAAAAAAAAAAAAAAAAAACCGCTTTACTAAATCACACAAGGATGAATACCTAGATCCTCCGGCCTCAAAGGGCTCTCCTTCTTCCATCTTGTTCTTGAACAGCAAATGTATCCCTCAGCTACTGAGCTACCGTCGGATTTACGAATCCTGCTTGTAATTGACTAACTGACTGACTGACTGACTGACTGACTGACTGACTGACTTTAACGACAAGGTTGGTTCATTAGTTGTTTTCCCCCGTATCCATTCCCCCCCCCCCCTTCCGACCTGAAACACCTTTTCAAGCTTGTCCATGATATTACATAGAATGCTTCTCTTCCTGCACGATAAGCGAGTGGATCAAAGGAGTGGAGTCTTTTTCTAACCCCCTTCCTCTCCTACTTCCATATCCCAGTAATTTCGAGGGTGTGTTGGCTCTAAAGCTCTCTAATATTCTCAGAAACCCATCCCTTTTTTTTTTTTTTTGTCAAAACCATGGGTGGTAACGAAATATCCCATTTTGTTATTCTTGGTTGTCTGCGCTGCTTCTCTTTGTCATTCTTGTCACATGAAAGCATGGTTTGGTTTTGTTAGGTAGTATGCAAGCAAGTACTTACTTGATGAGGTAGCCCAAGTGGATGATAAGCCCGGAGCCAGACCCATCGGATTACCTGCAGTTCAGGTTTCCCGATTCGGTAACCTGGCCTGCAATGGTGCGCAAACCCTGTGCGGGAGGAAATTGGCCAGGAGGAGGAGGAGGAGGAGGAGGAAAACCGGAGTAAGAAGTGATACAAGACATAACGTCACCATTTGAGTTGCATCATTGAATCACTCAGTCACCACCGCCATCACCATAAATAAAGAAAAGAAAGAAAAAGAAAATTGCACACACACACACACACACACACACACACACACACAAGAAGCGGGTGTAGTTGAACGGCTTTTCGATCACCGTTTGCGATTTTCTTTGGGGCTAAATTGGTATTGATGGGCCAAGTGCTACAGGCTGCTCCTGCTCCTCCACCTTTTCCGCAATTCTGTCTTTTGCCACCATGCTGAGCCTCTAGACTCATGAAAAGTCATGCTGAGGTATGGCAGACCAGGGGCCTATCGTTGCAATCTGCCATGCGGTACATGACCAAAAAGAATGAATCAAACTCCTTCCTGCGCCTGTCCCAAAGAAATCAAGAAGTGAAAAGAGGAAGCCATCATGGACTTTCTCCGTATCCTGCGACTCATGAAGTAGAGAACAAAGCTCCAACTTCAGTCGCCCAGATAGGTTGACAATGCCTACCGGCATGGCCTTTGCGCCCTAAAGTCAACAAGTTCTCACATGAGATCGTCGCTGTCGCAAACAAAACAAGGTGATGGCAACAAATCTCTCTGTCTCTCAAGATTCGGTCCTTCATTGGTATCGTAGTGGGTGTCGTGGCGCCGATGCAGAAAAAGAATCCACAGCCGAACTCAGATGGTTCAGGTGTGGGGGTACTGGGCAGATGCAGAAGTGAATATGCCGGCTGTGCGCCTCGATAAGATGGCGGCGGCACGCGCAAGCGGCAGTGGTTTGTGTTGTGGTGGCGCTTTGCAACGGTTGAATGCAGAGTCTCGTTTACAACGAGGAAAAGCGCTCCTCCATACTGCCGTAAAAGACGACGGGGCGGGGCTCGAGGACGGTGAGCTTGGACGAGAACTGTTCGTGTTCTTGCTGCAGATCTATGATGGAGGGCTGGCGAAAGAGGACGCTGTTGATTGTGGACGCAGCCGATGTAGCCGACATGTTGGAGGCATACGACATCCTCGAGACCTCGGACGTCTCGCTCGAGGTTGTCGACCTCCGACGCATGGTGAATGGCGGGAGGGGGCTTGACGAAAGAGCCAGGTGGTTGTGGATCGGTTGGAAGCCGAACATGGTGACTGATTTGCAGAAAAGCGGTGAGGGAGTGGTTGTGTGTTGGTCGTTTGAGGATCGAGTGGGATCCAGGTGAGAGTCACGGCGGCAGTGGTGGTGGTGGTGGTAATGGCGGTGGTGGTGGTTTGATGATGAGATCGGCCAGCACAAAAGCAAGGTAGAGGCGCAGCCTTGTACTATGTAGTTGGTTTTTCTGTTTCTTTTTTCTAGTCTGGGCAGGTCTCAAAGTTCGAACGAGAAACAGAAGCGAGGCACTACAGTCTTTATGTTGCTGTGCGTTCTCCCAAGAGTGGAAATGGGCTTGTTGGGGTGGTTGTCGCGGCCAGAGGCGGTAAGTGGAGAGGAAAATGCGATGTTGAGTTGTTCAAAGACAGGGGTTCCGGAGATATCCAGGTCTTGTTAATGGCCAGAGACGGAGAGACATGCGTGCACAACGGGCAAGGACCAGCTTGGTTGTGGATGCGACAGGTAGATTGCAGAGACGGTGGGGTTCTGGTTTTGGCGGAAGCATAAAAGAGTCGTGATGCCAGTGCCAGTGCTTTAAATATTATACTATGATATGAGCCTGGTGTGTACTATGTAGAGCATGTACTCTGTACTCTGTACTGTGTGCGGTACGTACTCGGTAGTTGGGCGCGTTACCGTACTATGTACGACCCGCCGCCCAGGGCAAGGGCGACCTGCGACTTCCAAAACCTGCAACCCGTATAACAAACCTCGCAAATGATAGCCAGGGGCTCTTTCCCCCGCGGTCCCTCAGACAAAAGGGCAAAAGTGGGGTGCTGGGTACGCTGCGGCAGGTTCATCAAGCGACGAGATATCAGGTATCTGGTGGTACTATGTACTCTTGTCTCTACGATGTACTTTGATACATGGCACGATGTACTATGCACGATGGCGCGCCCTAGTGGTGCAGACTGCAGCAAGTAGTACGCACCAGAAGGAGGTTAGCTGCTCGGCGATGCCAGCAATGCCGCAGCAACAACAACGATAATAACAACAAAGTCAGTTCAGTTTCTCTGAAGTATTTGGCAGGATGCCTGTGACACGTATGTACAAAATCGGTGGTGCAAACCCAGCGACAAGGCTTCTTCAGACGTTCCGTCTCACCATCAGCACGGTGAGTTCTGAGCCCGAGCACGTGAGGTGGCGGTCTGGTCAGGGGCCGTCGCTGACAGACTTGACACACAGCAGAGCAGTGTCTTGGTTTTTTTTTTTTTTTTCCTTAACGGCTCTACGCACGTCCTGGGTCCTGGGCCACACCACAACACCGTCCCAGCTTGGAAACGAGCCCGAGGCGCATCTGCAGATAGAGATGCTGAGGCAATTCGGATTGCCAGTGCTGTGACAAGATAACAGCGACATCAAAAGTGGCCCTCAGAGGCAGTTGTGCCCGCTGTTTGTGTGTGTTTTGGGCGGGCGCGAAACAAGACCAACACCAACCTGCCGACGCAGGCCAGCATGGGGAGAGCGCGGTTCGTCGAGCCAGGCAGACATGCAATGCTGAGTATCCCACTACCGAATTGGCCGACTCGGCCGACTGGCCAGCCTGATCAAGCATCTGCATTGTTTGTTTTCGAGACTGCAAAGGCAGCAACGGCTTCATGGCGCTTGTAAGTGGAGGCTGTGGTGGTGGTGGGATGGTCGTCTTGGTGGTGGTGATAAGAGGCAGGCCAGCCAGAGGTCACGCAGTACCTGGTACAAGTCTGATGTGTCCTGTACCTGAAGATACAGCAGCTGCCCCTTGCTTGCAGGGACCAGGCCCCCTCAAAAGATGGGAGAACTGAAGTCGCTGCTGCATACATAGTACTGCAAGTGCGACCACTAGTTTTTAGTGCCACGGGGCTTGAAGAGCACATTGTTAGGGAGGTTTATGCGCGGGAGTACAGGGGTGACACAGGCCACTGTCTCTCGGCCTGTGTTTCATACCCTTTCTTCTTACTATGGTACAAAGTACAGCAAAGGCTTCTGGAACCTTTTGACAAGGGTTCTGGCTACCTTCTGACGACCTTGGAAGAGATCTGACGTAGAATCAGTCAGATGCAACTACATAGTACAGCGTTAACAAGGCCTCAACAAAGGCCACCGCTTCTGCCTTGAACGCAGCCTCAGCCCGACCAACCTGGGGGACTGCCTTGCGCGACTATCCGACCGATGAGGCGGACCACACGCAGCACCATCAGTTTTCCTTTCCCATCGTCGGCAGGAAGCATTCGAGCGCGGCCTCAGCCCCGTCAAAGACGCCACTGCCACTGTCCACCCGGTCGGGACCCTCAGGGAGCGTGAAACATCAGGGCAAGCAAAGCCGCAATTTATCCACCAGCCTGTTTTCATGCACCGTACCTGCATACAAGATCTGCCAGGTACAGCAGCCCTTGCTGCTGCTGCTGCTGCCGTCGTTGCGGAGTGGCTTGTGCTGCTACTTTGTAGAGCCATGGATGGATGGATGGATGGATTCACTTGTCACTTTCCCTTTACAGACGCCAAATGACCAACATATACGTGGACAAATATCAGCAAGGGGCACGGTGCAACTCGGGGGGGAAATAAAAAAGAGACGACGGATCCCGGCAACAAATCATACGGGACACTGTCGCCTCGTATCCCTGCAGTTCCCAGTTGCGTCTCAAACGGGTGCTTGGCCGATATCACCACGCTTACCATTGGTTTGGATGAACGAAGAGAGGTCGCAGTGATCTGCACATGCTACTTACTCTGTACTCATGCACCGGCTAACTCATGGGTTGGGGCTAGGCGAGGGACGTTGCCCTGCTGCGGCAACTCTACGGATACGGTAGCATATGGCCCAGGAGAGAAACTCAAGCGAGACAGAATTACAACATGACTTTTACCGAGGGCTACCACACCGGCCATTACTCCTCCGGACTTCTGAGACGCTACCTACGTAATCTGATCTCTGTCTTAGCAGGGCGTCGTCAAACATTGCGGAACTAGACTATTGAAGCCATCACGACAGCCCTGCTTACCTCTCCTATTCCAAAGTACCCATCGTGGAAACGTATCCAAAAGCGGCAAAACCCAAGGGGAAAACGTCAAGATCGGATCCACTGGCCGCATAACTGGCTCCCTCTCACAGCAGTGCTCTTTGTTTTTTCCTTCCTCCCAAACTCCTTGCGGCCCCCACTTGTGATTGCGTGCAGATGTGTTCGTGTGTATCGAATACATTGGCACTCTACGCAGAACGTATCCGCCATTTCTTTACGAAGAGACAAGTAAAGAACACTTCCAACTCACTGGTCTCCACAAAGCCAGAGGGGCATGCGTGTGTGTGCGTGTGTGTCTAGACCCTTCGGTAGATCTTTGACGGGACGATCAGAGTGGAATCTGATGCTTGAAATAGGTCCATGAATTTGCGCGACGTCTGTTGAGCTTATTATATTAACCTGTAATATACACTTGGTCGCTCTCTCGCGTATCTTCTATACGTGTTGGTGTTTGTTGGTACTGTTCACTGTGTATATTATCCTTTGGACAAGAAGTCGTACATATCGATGTATTTGTCGAATAAAGGTCTAGACATCTCAGACCGGCACAGTTCAGAGCTTGGGCTTTTCTTTATATGATTTCTATGTCTGGTATTTTGCTAGTCTCGAGTTGGTATGGTTATTTACACTCGATTTTGCGAAACTGAGTGTATGAGGCTTGTGAAATCTCAACTTTGTCTTCACCTTCTTTTGTTCTTCTTCTTCTTTTTTCTCTTTTTAAAGTGCACTTCTATTTTCGCTTGTCAAACGTGTGAGCCTTTCTTTGTTTAGAAAATTGCAAGACCAGTGATATCGTGCCATCTTCTGCTCTCACAGATGTTTTAGTATTTATTCAATTATTCTGAATCCAAAGCCCATCGAGTATACTGTACACATCCTCTATAAGCACATATCTTGCCATCTCAATTCGTATGGCATTGGAACACAGTTCGCGCGTATGATGAACCGGTCAGATTTCCGTCACTAATGGCAACGTACTAGAAACCCCAAGACGGACAGAATACTCGCCTCCTTGCCTACTACCTAGAGGTAGGTTGGCATACGAGAGGACATTATCAAACAGTCCTCGAAAAAAAAAAAAAAACACCAAAGAAGCCTCATCACCCAAGTACTAAATCTGGCTGCTGTGCCACAATCACGGTAGTTCCTTTCGGCCCATTTCCCATTTCCTTTGCTCTGCTATATGAGTGAAATCTCTCAATGTGTATATGTGCACATACATATGCATATGTAAATATACTAAACATCAGCCTTTCCACCGAGACGCCGAGAAATGCCCCGTAACCCAAAAATCAATCATCTACACCTCTGCTGAATGCATGTTATGCAATGCAATTCTAACCAGAACCTTTCCCTGCACGCTCCGATGAGGAACAAAAAAGGGGCAAGAGGAGGAAGAAAACCAAGAGAGGGAGGAGAAAAGAAAATAAGAGACACGTTCCATCCGTTGCCCTGGCTTTTCTTTTCCTTCTGATGACCCCGCCCAATTAGAGACCCGTCGCCTATCCCCCTCCCACCCAAAAGACCCATACAAAGAAATACATCCAGATTCCGCCCATACACATCTATTCGATTAAGGAACTCCACCGCATCAACAGTCCTCTCTGGGAAGTCATCCACCATGCGCCACTTTCAGCAGACGAGTCTGCTCCTTGGTCCAGACTCCCGCCCAAACTACCACTTCTGCTGTGGCCTCTTCGTGGTCGCACTGCGCCGAATACTCTCCACCCAGATCGAGTCGTCCAGAATCGTGCTCATCTGGATCGGGCTCACGGCACTGTTACTCCTACTATTCCGGTTACTGTTGCGGTAACTCGTCCGCCTCGAACTAGCACCCGAGCCGGGCGTCTGCAGCTCAAAGCTAAACGCCGAGTGCGTCGACTGGTGGCCGTCAAAGCCTCCTAAGCCCCCGAAACCACCACCGCTGCCCAGCTGCAGCGACGGTGACGAAGGGCCCTCACCAGCACCGCCGCCACCACTGCCCGTGCGTGGCATGCTAAGCGGATGCGCATTGAAGCTGTCAAAATTGGTCTGCACCGTGAGATCTGCGCTGGTGCTCGAAAACTTCTTCTGGTGAGTGCTGCTGGTGCTGTCACGTACGGGCGAGAGGAAGGACGACAGAGATTGCATCAGCGATTCCGTGCCCGGTGTGATGGGGGACAATGTGGTTGATGAGTGGGCTGTGCCGGCCTTCTTAGCGCGGTCTTCCTCGTCGTCGACGAGAATGTCTGGCAAGTCAAGCTGTGGAACGGCCGTCATACGTGCGCTCCTCTTGAGAGCCATATGGCGCTTGAATTTGCGAGAATGGTACCTGAAACAAACAAAGTCTGTCAGTAATTCACTCAATGATGATACAGACTGCCTGAATCCAAGAAGGGAAACCTACAATGTGTCGAAGAAGCCGACAACGACGCGCCGGCGCACTTCTTCTTCTACGCGCTGCAGACGGGCTCGACGACGTAGAAACTCCTCAAGCCTTTGTTTTTCAAGTATTGTTAGCCTCATGTGCATGCGCAAATCCCCAAGACTTATCCGCATCGACTTACCGAAGACTCTTGCTGTCGTTGATGATGTTGTAGTGAGCCAAGATCATGAGCACCGTCGTAAAAGAAATGCCCTTGTCAGGGTCGGCCGACACCATCACCTCCTCATAAAAGATATTGTACTTTCTGCGCCGCTCACGAACAGCGATCACATCAATCTCGTCCAGCCTCCGATTCAGACGGTCGATGCTAATACCACCATATGCGCTTGTCGCCACCGTCGAAATAGATGCGTGCCGTGTTCCCGGAGCCTCGTTCCGGACGTCCTCCATGATCTGATGGACTGAGTTCTCATGCTGATAGATTCGCATCTCGAATACACCAGACAATTCGCCCAAAAGTCGAGGAAAGGCTTCCTTGCTGATGTAGCCTGTGCCACGGGGGTCCACAGACCTCCAAGCTTCCTTGAAACGGCGCATCTCGTCACGGTCGACAGCCGCCGATCCGCTGTGGCGCTGGTACACGTACGAGAAACTTTCGAAGATCAGCGAAACGAACAGGTTGACAAAGATATACATGCTGACAATGTTCCACAAAATGAACAACACCCGAGCCCATTCGCTGCTTCCACAGTCGCTTGCGAAGAACAGTTCAGAGTCGACACAGAGCGGCGGCTCGATAGCGGCAAAATCTTCCATGATCTGATTCCACCCTTCGCCCACGCTCATTCTGAACAAGAGCAGCAGGGCATTTGGCACCGTGCGGAAATTGACATTGTTGTCTTCGTTGCTACCAAACCGCGTCAAACTGAACGTCTGCGTCAGTGCAATAGCAAAGACAAGGAAGAAGACAAGCCACGTCGCCAACAAATTGCCAATAGTCGTCAAACTAGCAGCGGCTGTTTTGAAGAGCTGGTCCAAGGCGTCGTTGCGGGGAATGAGCAGGAAAATAATGGTGACTAGGAAGAACTTGTGCAGCTGCGTATATGTGTCGACCGTGCGTTGCGCAAGAGAGAGGATCGTGGTTGCGAACGCGCCAAAGACCGCAAGGAGCGAATACATGTCCCACGAGCTTTTCCGGAAGCGAGGCCAGCCCAGGCCAAAGATGCGTACGCCGATGTTTGCCATGAATATAACCGTGAATACGAAAAAGATCGAGTCTCTGGTGTAAGTCCACCAAAGCGGCTCGCTGGCGTACTCGGCCAGCAAGAGGATCAAATGCAAAATCAACAAGACAGTAATCGCAGTATGCCACTTGCCCCTCTTCTCAACTGCGCGTCTGTGACACCATTTCTTCCACCTCCTCTTACTCTCATCGTACGAGTTCTTTGATGGCGAGATCTGACGGAGCAGCTTCCGCAACTCGAGCCAGGACCGCTGCTCTGCCGTGAGGTAGGCGACGCCAGTCTGTTCTGTATAGTTGCGCATGAAGACGGAGATGAAGAGGTTAAGCACAAAGACCGTTCCCAACAAGTTGTAAATCACAAAGAAGACGGCATTACCCGTAGACGCCCCAAACTGAGGTTGCATGCCGATACCGGTGATGGCCTGGGCCGAGAAGGATACATCAACCCATCCCTCTTGACTCACAATTTGAAAGAGGATGAAGAGAGAAGAGGAGAAGTCGTCAAAGTTGTAGTAAGAGTTGTCAGCGACACGGGGCGCCAACACGTTCCAGTTGTAGGGAGTGCTGTTGTACTCGCCAAAGCAATCGTAGAGAAAATCGCCAGCATTCCCATCATTGCACGTCACCATCTTCCCTGCAAACAGGTTGAGGCCGTAGATGGCAAACGGGATAATCAAAGACAATGACACGAATGCGGCACTGATAATCTTCCACCATCCGACAACAATGAGAGAGTGGAATGTGTCTCTAGCACTGTCACTCACGTTGAGTAGGCGCAAGGCTCGAAGAGCTTTGAAAGCACCAACTGCGCGAGACACTGCGCCGTCATTCTTGAAAAGTGTAATGACATTGATCCATAATGTAGTGAGCACGACGGCGTCAATGATACCCCAGGAGCTGCGAAAATACGCGTTGGGAGTCCAAAAGAAGCCGTCAGCAATGACCTTGATGAGGGCCTCGGCACTGAAGAGGATTGCAAAAGCCGCGTCCGTCCAGACGAACCAGTTCGCCACACTGAAATCAACATTGTTAAAGTATTCTTTCTGGTAGAGCGGTGTGGTTATACAGGCTAGAATAACCATGGCGACAATAGCGGCATAGATGAAGGCTGAGAATGAATACCACAGCGTCTTGTTCGGCTCGACGCCGTCGAAGCGCTCATTGCCTCTTCCGGGGCCGACCATCCTCTGACAGAGGCGTCTGATCGGATTCCGGGGCGTAAAAATGTACAAAGCATTGTTATATGTCGGATGCCGAGCCAAGTATGCCCGCTGCGCTTTGCGTCGCTCTGCGCTAGCCGACACGGCTTGTTGGGCCATCTGTCGCGGATCGAGAGCCTCATTTTGCGATTCAAAGCGAATATTGGAGTAAAAAGGGTTCGGATCTTTGCTAGTAAAAGTAGCCATAATTTTACCCCAAATTGTCGACATGATGCCCGGCTTCATAGCCCGGCCAGCAAAAGCGTCGTTTGGATCTTGTGCCGCAAGACCTACAGTAGCCAGATTCTCCTGGGTTGCTTCTGGTCTCTCGTCGAGAAAGTCGCGGACCACTGCTTCTTTGAGCAGCATCTCCATCATAGCTGGACCATAGTCCAAGGGGTCCTTCTTCCTGCGAGTTCTGCCGAGAGAGAAGATTGTGGAGAGAGCGAGATTGCTAGAATTTGCCCCAAGCTCCTTCCTCTGCAGGAACGCCTTGACTTGTTCCAATCGCTTTACGTCTTCGCTGACATCGAAGTTTTCTTGGATGACAGCAATGAACATATTGACAAGAATGAAGAAGGCGAGGATGAACCAGCTGATCAGGAAAATGGCGCCAATCCAAGACGTCTCGTAAATGGTTGTAAAGGCCGTGACGGTGTACAAAAGGTCTGTCCAGTTCTCGGTTGACATGATCTGATACATGCCCAAGAAGGAATTCCATATCGTGTTGAAGGATATGTTGATATTGTTTCCGCTGCTGTCGTAGAGCGGTACTTGGCCTCGGAAGAGTTGCGAAGCAAATATGGACATGAGAAGCGTAATCAAGAAGACAAAGAGCATCAGATTGCTAATACCGGTGGCATCACCCAGCACTAGTTTGATCAGCTTTGCTGTCATTGGTACTGCCAAAACAACGCGGTATGCTCTGAGGATTTGAAATGCTGTCAACCACGCATATGCCTCTGTCGAGTTCTGAATCGGGGGCAGCAAAATGATGGTTGTGATGATAGCGATACCGAGGTCCACAACATTCCGTTTGTTTCGGCGGAAATTCTGGGGGTCGGCCAACACTCGGATGATGATTTCAATATCGAGCAGAATCGTGACGACGATTTCCACAGCATTGATGATCATGGGGACAGGTGGTTCCATGGTGGCGCTTTTGCTAGCTTGAGAGATGAGGTCTACTGTGATGCAGAAGATCCAAAAGAATGTCGTCTTGTTGTAGAGCCTCTGCAAAGACGTGATCTTGGTCGGCGCCTTCGCTTCAGGGTCTTCTACCGTATGGTCATCAGCATCCGTGAATGCACTTGCCTTGCTTTCTTCGCGGATGACCTGAAATGACGACGTGATGACGGCGATGAGTAGGTTGATCATCCACAACATCATGATCATAATACCGGCACCGAAGAACAGAGCCGCCGGTGTGTAGTCAGAGTTGATGGTGTAGTACATGAGGTCGGAGTATGTGTTCGCACTCATGACAACAAAGACTAGCTCCAGCGAGTGGAGGATGTCGTCGAAATGGACGGTATCGTTGTATGGGTTCTCTCGTTGCAGACAAAGTGTGCCTTTGGGGCATATGTAGCCCTTGGCGTTTTGTGTGCCCTGCGTGAAGTCCTGGAGATGCTCATACTCCTTGGCAATCAGCCAAGGCTCCTCTTGGCCGGTGGTCTCGTTTAAATACCCGCCGCAAAACTGCATGTCCTGAATGTAGGACGCGGAGGCATTGTATGGGTCGCTAGGGTCGAGCCACACGCACTGCCGACTAAAACTGGACTTGAAGCTCTGGACACCGATAATGGCAAAGACAACCCAGAAAAAGCCAATCAAAAACGAGACTCGCAGAAGCAACGGCGCTGCCTTCTTGAGACTGCGCAAAATGACCTATTTACTCAGGTCTTAGCAACAACACTGATCGCATCACAAGAGCAAGCAGACTCACAGCATTACCCTTTGTGAGGGCTAGAAGACGGAGGATTCGCAGACTGCTGAGCATCCTGAAGAGGTAGAGGTGATGAACCGCCTCGACGCCCGTTATACTGATCACAAAGAGGATCCAAAACGATACAACAGCCACAAAGTCCAGACGGTTGAAGCCATGCCGGAGAAAAGCTCTTCGTGCCAGTTGGTATCTTTGCTGTTCCTCCATGGTCTCGGGCAAGCGTTCACCGTGAAACCACGTGACAGATCTAGACAAAGTGGATGGACCATAATTCTCTTGTGGTGGCTTCTTGACCGATTTTTGCCGTTGCGGTGCAAAGGCGTCCCGATATTTCTCGGCGAGAGCGGCCTTGACGCCCCGCGCTCGGTCGATTGAGCTGTATTCGACCGCATTGAGGACGAAGCCAGACACAATGATCCTGGCAATGACCTCAAGTGTATAGATAATGAAGAGGACAAGCATGGCCCAGTCGATGTTGTCGGCCCCCCATTTCGCTAAATTGCCGTCGGGGTTCTGATCAAAGACGCTGGGTGCGGCTTCAACGCACAGCAGAACTGTCTGTAGCACTATGAGGATGAGAATGAATGGCTCTGTCCATGGCTGGACCAAAAAGTCACAAAGACGCAACCTGATCGGATTGTCGGGAGAAAATATGCCCAGAGTCTTGCCTTTTAGAGGGTTCGCGATGCGCCCCGGCATGCGCCCGGGCACGGGAGAGAGCGGGCCTGGGTTCGAGGGGAAAACGTACTCCGTCTGGCCCCTCTTTTCTGTGGGGCTCTGGGTGTTTTGATAGAGTTGTGAAGGGTATGAGGTGTCGACGTCGTGAGGGATCGGAGGCAGGGGCGCCCGCGGTGTATCAGCACTCGGCGAGCGGGAGCGCTGGCGTCGCTTTTGGCTTTCAAGGACCTCTGCTTCGCCACTGATATTCACCACACGCTGTGACATGGCGCGTACAATGGAACCCGCCTTCAACAGTGCGCCGGACGTGGAGGTTGATCGGGACCGCCGGCGGCCAATCCCTTGGGCGTCGTCAGCCGTCAAATTCCTCCCAAAGCTCCTGATTTTCTGGGACCCTGTTCCCCTCTCCAGATCAGCCCGAACATCCTGTTGAGAGACGGACCCCGTGTCGGAACGGATT
This sequence comes from Coniella vitis, assembly GCA_011317545.1. Lineage (NCBI taxonomy): Eukaryota > Fungi > Ascomycota > Sordariomycetes > Diaporthales > Schizoparmaceae > Coniella > Coniella vitis. The sequence goes on from WUJK01000003.1 coordinate 2,294,660, forward strand.
GTCTGGAAGCTATCTCTGACCTGACCATCCTCATTGACACTGAGTCCGTCAATCGGCTGAGCGGTCGACGTCAGAGGCACACGATCCGAGTCTTGCGCATTCTGGTCCTCAAAATAGGATGTTCCTTCGTAAGCGCCGATCGGCGTGGTACCAATTTCCGACAGTGGGCGATCGTGAGGAGTGTTCCAGCCCGGTGGAATGGCGGTTTGGAAAGCGTTTGGGTCGATTGGCGATTCGGGGACCAGCAAGCCAGCAGGTGTCTGTGGTGTCAAATGCTGTTGCTGCTGGTAAGGATTTTCATCCCAGTACGTCACTATGCCAGGTAGATTGGCTGCCATTTGCGCCGTTGTTGGCGATGGCTGTCCCCGACCCACGCTGCTAATCTGCGCGCCCACGGGGGCACGTTGCCCGCCGGACGCACCACTGCGTTCTTGTTCATCGTCTGGCGGCCGTTGAAGATCTTGCAGAGGTATTTGTCGTGGTGGACCGTCTCGGTCTCTTTGTGAGGGCGGAGAGTTGGATGGGTCAGCCATTGCGAAGGAAGCAGAGAGGTGCCGCGGCCGGCGAGGCTCAATATCAAGGGTCGGCTCGGTCGCTTGCTCGGTCGCTTGCTCGCTCGAGATGCGCCCTGAGCGCTCTCGGTCTGTGATAGGGCGTCGTCAGGGCTTGGACATGGCCCAAGGGACTAAACGAGCCCCAAGAGCGGGCGCTGCAGGGCGGCCTGTTGATCTCGTTCTGGGCCACAAGGTAAATGAGACGTTGGCGGGCGGGTAGCGATAGCGCTTGGAATTGCTTGGGGGAGGATGGGGACAGGCGCTTCCCGCGCTCGCAATATGTTCCTGCGTGGTACGGCAGCCGCGTGGCTGGTATGACAAGCTGGAGAGTCGACGCGAGGTTTTCGCTTTCGTATCGGTGCAATTATGGTGGAGGCTTCAGAGAGGTTGGAAAGTGCGGGAGTCAAAGGTGGTTTCGTTGATCGTTGGTCGTTGGTCGTTGGTCGGATCGTGATCGTGCTTGAAAGCGTGCGTGTTGTGTAGTTGAGTTGGTGTGGAGGGAGCGACTCCAAGCAACGCTTGCTGCTTACAATTTGGGGTCATGGGCTTCTTGCAACTGCACGGTGCAATTGACGAGGCTGATTCGGCCAAGAAGTCGAACAAGTAAGTACTTCTATAATAAAGAGTCTCGTCACACATGAAGAGATGGGCCTCCCCTTGCATGGCTGCTGAGTGGCAGAGCCAATGTGGCAGACGGGCATACGCGGCTGGGTTGGCCCAAACGTCAGGGACGCTCCCGTCGCACCGTGTAGCACCGGCACACAGCCCGTGTCGGAAACGTCCCTGAGGCGTGGAGTGGGTGGGGGAGCCCTGACAGTGGTAGCCCCAGTGGGCTCAGACGCCGACTAGCAGCGTCAACTGGTGCGTGAGCGCGCCCCCACAGTCACCACCCACAACGTACTTGAGCCCTGGAAGGCACTGGGCAGCCCTGGGCTCCCTCTGGGGCACTCTGCGAAATAGCGCCCCACCAAGGTGTCAGCTTTTGGCCTGGCCACTGGTGACGGGTTTCGCTATGCGCTTCTACTCCTACTACCATAGCACTATGTATGTGAAAGTACATATGCCGACCTGCCGGCGACGCCAGATTACCGTCGGTGCGCGACCCGTCAAGCAATGTGAACCCGGCTTATGGATATTATGGAGTGCTATGTATGTACGTATATAGCATATGATTAGATTGACGTTTTTCTCTTCTCTCTCTCTTTTTTTGGTTGCTGTGCAGATCCAGCAATCTACATACTAAAAGTATCTATGTACATGGTAGAGTACTCTGGCAGCTGCACGGCGCCCGAATTAGGACTAATAAATTCATGCAGCCCTAGCAACCTCAATGTATTGGGGCCTATAAGCTCTGCTGATTGGCCTTCCCATGAGATAATCCGCTCGCTGTGCCGTATCAGGTAGGCTGGCAGACTGCGTCACAACACACAGTACACAGTACAAGGTTTACATGACACTCTCGCCGAAGCTTATTTTCGGGCTTTCTTCCTTCTTCTTCCCCCCCCGGTTTGCTAGCTGGTCACCGGTCACAGCGATTGTGTATGATGTATTACTATGTATAGCGGCCATCAATCGTATTTGAGATGAGCAGAGAATTTATTTGCTCCGACATGGACTTATCAAACCTGTGTCCACTGGGCTGCACTGCCCACTGCTCACTGCCCACCCCACTTCATTGGTCATTCATCAAGCGCAATATCCCTCACAACAGCAGCAATATCAGAGACTCCAGGTCTACCGTTCCCATCCAGTCTATTGTCCCAGGACAAGATACGTGAGTTCGATCTTCACCTCTGCCAGCAGCCATTCACCGTCTACCCACTTGAAGACATCGTGATAGTGCCCGCCTCCAGTCATGCGAGACGCTGGATCCGGGTTGATTCCCTTGTCGACAACAATGAATTGTACTGGGAAAATCGCCCTGACTTTCTCTGAGGATACCTGCTCCAGCTCTGGTGCGCCGACAATGTGTATGGATTGCTTGGTGTTGAGAACTTGGCGGAAATGTGCTACCCATGTGTCTCTTGATGTGAAGCTTGGATAGAGGCCGCTGGGAGAAACGCCGTTGTCGACAAACTCAAACGTAAATTCTGCGAGGACAGTCCTGTCCATGACATCCCACAGGCCCGAGTCGGCGCAGCGGCAATACCGCCCCTTGGTTTCAACGATGGCTTGAGCAACGTCTGCTGAGGGCCTCATGATGTAGGACTGTGTGATTTGGTTGAAGATGCGAGAACTAGATTTTGTCGCTGTGTATATATCGTGTACAAGTTGAATGGAGGGAAGTAGAAGAAGCTGTCCAGCCAAGGTTGTACTAGAGACATCCTCACAGCTGCGGCGGCTTTAGACGGCTTTTATACACCTGCGTTGGTGGATTTTCGGCTCTTTTGGGAGTCCTGACACTGCGCTGTCAAGATGGAGGCCATTCCTTTCGCCCAGCACTTCGCATTTCGACTTCTCGATGCCTGTCAGCAACGGGACGACGCAGAAGCGCTCTACCCCTGGCTCAACCGAGGCCTGCACAGAGGTCGGATTCCACGGGACAACACAGGTGGCTTATTATTGCCGCCGAGGCCGTCTAAGCGTAAGCGTAAGCTGCCCGCCTCTAAGACTTGACCTCACCAGAATCGTGGGTTGTGTTTCCTCGCGCCCTTGCTTGCAAGCGCCGCCCCGAGTCCATCCTTTACACGGGGTATGTCGGAACACCACCATAAGCTTAAGTTGCTGTTGCTCCGAGAGTCCGTCCGAGCAGGACTGAACTAATTCTCACAAACACTCGTTGGAACTGGTCTTTTGAGCATCAAGAGCGCGTATTGGCTTTCGTTGGTGGTCCAGTATGAGCATGGAATGGGCGTTAGAGAAGTACATAGTAACGGTGATATCGCAGTACAGTAACAATTATCAGGGCCCTCGAAAGCCCTGTAAGTGATGAGCTGCATTCTAGGCAAAGAAGGAAACCGCGGCCCTTGGGAGGGTCGGGGGGGGGGGGGCAGGGGCAAAGCCACGGTTACAGTGCATGTTCAACGTGTACCTGGATACACAGTACACAGGCAGTAGTTGATTACATAGTATTAGCTGCTACAGGCCCCAATTGCCGCTGCCCGGGTCTGCACGACAAGTCGGCAAACGGTCGCGTCAAAGAAACCGCGACTCGGTTGCTTGCATCATCAAGATAGGCGGGCTTTTGCGCATTCTGACAACCTCAAACCATCATCTCAACTTGCGATTGTTTTTTCGCCCACGCCACGCCGTGCAACAAACTACCATTGGGCCGCCGAGCCCTTCGTTATTTCCGACTACAGACCTGCCATGAGAGACTTTGCACCTGCATTTATTTCCTTGCCCGACTTGTCCCAGTCGTAGACGCGTGCTTATACTCGCGCTTCCTGCGCAAGCGACAGCAGCAGACCCTTCACAATGCCGTCAAGAAAGCGCACCCTTCAAGATGCTGATACGGCGCCCGCCGAGCAGCTAAAATCAGACTCGCTGGTACATCGGCTGCGCAATTGCTTCCATTTCGCGAACCTGTACCAGTGGATTTGTATCTTTGGAAAGGTTGTCAAGATCGACGACAACCTGGATATCGAGGTACGGGGGCTAGGAGTAATTCCCATCAGCAGCAAGATGCATAGTCGATGCTAAACCCTCTTGACCTACAGGATCTCGAGGAGGAATGTCTTAAGCACGGCTCCATGGCCCTGCAGGACATTGGTTTGTCCCTGTTGAAGCATATTTCCTCGCACCGCGGATTGACGTACGTTCCCCAGGGCGCGACCTCCTCCATCAACGCGCCCGACTCACATCCTGTGATCCACTAGGCACGAGATATTTGACGAATACACTCGAAGGCAATTCGATGCCAAGCTGCCACATAAGAAGAACCCTTTCGGGAAGGGCGAGGTTGTGACCAAATTTTCCGAGTTCGACCTCTTCAAAAAGGTGCGTCTGCATGCTTTCGCTCGAAAACCACCAGCACTTTGCTTCTAACTCCACATTGCAGCTTCGAGTTCTGTGGCAAATGACGCAGATTGTCATGATGAAACCAGAACACATCCGACCGAATATGGACGAGCAGAAAAACGATGAACAGACCGCCTGGGTGAGCCACCTGAGACACCCTATCAGACATGGACCCATCACTAATATTGGAGCAAAACAGAGGATCGAACCGTATGGCTGGGATCGCAAGGATCGGGAGTACTACGTGCTCGATGACAATCGTCTCTACCGCCTCACAGCTGCACCTCCTCCTGCCGCTCCTCCAAAGAAGACTTCGCAAAAAGCCAAAGCTGCCGCACGGGCAGCGAAGCGCAGGCGCCTCGCAGCAGCAGCTGCCGCCGCCGCCGCCGTCGAGAGCAACGACGATGATTCCGACAATGTCAGTGTCGCCGAAGACAACGATGAAGGAATGGACCAAGATGACCAAGATGATCCATTGGGTGGTGCTACCTGGGAATGCATCGCCATCACCCTTGACGAAGTTCGGGATTTCATCGAACCTCTACAGAAGTCCAAGGATCCAAATGAGAAGATACTCCGCGGTCAAATTGAAGAACACATGCTTCCGCTGCTTGAAAAACAAGAAGAGTCAAAGAAGCGGAAGATGCTGCAGAGAGAAAAGGAGCTACTGAATCTGGAAAAGATGGCACATGCAAAAAGATCCAGCCGTATTGCTGGCAAGGCTGAGCAGCAGAGGCAGGAGGAGTTCGAGCGCCAAGAAAGAGAGAAGAGGCGTGCGGAAGAGGCGGCTGCAAAGAAGGAAGAACAAAAGAAGTTCAAATTGGAGAAGGAGCGCGACAATAGGATGAAATCGCGTGACCAACGCCTACGTGAGCGCGAAGCGCGCCGTATTCAACACGAAGAAGAACTCTCACAACTGTCCGAAGGCAGCAAGGGCCCTGAAGCAGCACGCTTGTCAGAACGTCGTTTGAAAGCAGAGATCGAGAAGAGTAAGCAAGCTCTCAGAGATTTGGAAGAGGAAGAGGAAGATTGGACATTCGACTGCGTCTGCGGATTGCACGGACAGGTTGATGATGGCGAGCATAGCGTCGCTTGCGAGAGGTGCAATGTCTGGCAACACAGCAAGTGTCTTGGTATCAAGGAGGAGGAAGCCGAGCGAGAGGATTTCCACTTCATCTGCCAACACTGCCAACGGACTGAACGCGAGAGGAAAGAATACCAACAGCAAAAACCTCCCCCGAAAATCAAGATCAAGCGCAAAGAGCCTACGGCTGCCTCTACAACACCCACAAACAAGCCTGTCTCCACGACTCCGATCCCTTTGCCCAATATTCCTGGCATGGCCAATTTCGCGAGCAAGGTTCTGCCGCACGCAAAACCAGTTCAGCTCAATGGAGTGTCACTGCTGTCCCCCAGCGCATCGGATTCGACCAAGCTACCCAAGCCTTCACCTCAAAAGCACACTTCTCCCCAAGAGAGCAGCTCCAGCACAAGTGCGCCTCTGACTTCGGGCCCCTCGCTGCCGACTGCTTCATTGAGGAAGAGTTCCCTAAACGGCGTGTCTCACAACCCGTTTTCCTCGCCGCATCCGAATCTTCAGCCGCCTGATCAGTCGCCCAACAAGTCCCGTGCATATGGAAGCATCTTTACTTCTTCCAGTCCTACGGCTCAAGATACAACCGACGTGTTCAAAGACTCACATGATCGACCATCATTATCACCGGCCGCAGCCAAGTCCACATTGCCTGGTCACGAGCCGCCCTCAAGGGAGCCCGCGACAAACAAAGCAGCAGGCGTAGCGTCCCCGCAGAAGTCAGCCAACACGCCAATTAGCTCTACAAAAGTACACGATCAGTCGAGAAGTTCTCCAGCGTCTATAGCAACGCCACGTTTGAGTCCATCACGCCTGGAAGATAGCGACCCCCTACCGTCTGCGCGAGGTGGCCTTTCGCCTACAAAAGTTTCACCTTCATACAGGCGGTCTGTCTCGTATGGGCACGGCACAGCAGATGGCCAAAATGGCATCCAGTCCAGTCCGACGCCAGCCATCCTACCTCCAGTGACGGCACTCTCACCCTCGCCAACGAAACCCGACCCTACGCCTCCTGTCAAAGTAGACGAACCGCCACGACCGGGGGTCCCACGCAATGCGGAGCTGCATTCATCCCCAGTGCAGCCCAAGTCGTGATACAGGAATAGAAAACTTAGTACACATACCGGAGGGCCGGGGAGTAGATTCCATAGTACTGCGAGAGGGGGTTTCCTCTTGAAAACGAAAATAGTCATAACCTGGGACCACGTTGAGGCTCTCACCTCGGAGACGCCGAACCAGACAATGAATTGGCGACGCTTTCACGAATGATATCTGCAGCTGATCATGATCGCAAGATCTTTGATCATAAACTCTCGAAAGGCGGAAGATCCGTGGGATATTCTCAAGGTCATGTTGCGGACGGGCGAAGCGCTCTACACAGAACCAAGAACATCCATGGTCGGCACGTGTTGAAGAATGAAGAATGTAGATAGTGAAGCGAAATCATCTGAGCCTCACGTACAGACACGAAAGGTCGCACTTATTCTACCTTGTTCCAAGTTTGATGAGCGACGAACCACGAAAGCGCCGGCCCTCAGCCTTGGTGGAATATAACTATGATGGTGCGTCTTTGGTTCTGTTAGCTCACATCACTCCGGGCGTGGCTTTACGCGATGGGCTTTTCTAGAAGCGCTTGCTCGTAGTGCTCGAGTCGTCTTGCCACTGTCGACCTGAGTAAAAGCAGGCGACCAGCAGAGTGAGAGCTCACAAAGCCGAGCGCTATGTAGGATAAAGAAACGCATGAGCGCCCCGGTCCAAGAATGCAATGCACAGGACGGGGAGAGGGAGATTCCAGGGGACTCACTATGCCCTCATAGTTGAAGATAGTCAACATTGCAGTACGATATATGCGAGCCAGTCCATGGCGGAACGACCCGAACCAAAGCTAACCACGCGAGCAGCTCCTTGAAGGAAACCCAGTTGGATCATAGCATTCACTAGTACCACGTAGCAGCCATGTGGGTGCTATGCCTTACCCGCCGTCCCAACCCATGTGTACTGATTGGGGAACGAGTAGGATGTGATTGCTCAGCAAATCAACCACGTGAGAAACACGCAGAGAGAATTGCTGATTTTGATACATTTATTCTTGGCGTATAAAGAAAGAAGAGAAAAAAATGTTAAAACAAGCCACAGTGCCTATTATTCCTCCACAAGAATCTGTAGACGGACAACCCCGACTGGTGAGTCCTCCCAACACACGCCCCCCCCCCCTTCTTCCTGGCGTTTTTATTCGTTTTGGATGCCGTCACAAGACCAGACTAGAGTTTTTCACGTGGAAGCCATCAGAAACGCTTGTTTGCTTTCTTCGTTTTCCTTCTTCTTCTGCTACTACTGCTACTACTACTACCACTATTATGTACCTGGGTACGACTAGGCTCGTTTCTTCTTGCCCTTGGCAATACTCAACCGCCGCTAGCTAGAAAGACAGGCACTTTGGACCATTGGGGAGCACTGGCCCACCTCCAATGGGAGACAGACAGACAGACAGACAGACAGACAGACAGACAGGCAGACGGCAGAGGTGGTAGGGTTGGGCAGTCCACGGAGAAGAGCACAAAGTACACCATGGGATTCTGGAAAAGTACTCACTGACGGAACTGTTCTTTTTCTCTGCCCCCCAGTGTGTTTATGTGTGTGTGTGTGAGAGAGAGAGAGATCGGCCTTGTCAGCTGCCTAGCCTTAATCCTAAATGCTTCAGCTAGGTTGCCATGGAGTTAGTGAGGTAGGCCAAGCTAGACACTTTTAGCCTGCCCGGTGACAGCTGTGTGATTCGTGGAGATAACGTGGGCGATGGGTTTGTGAGTTGAGAGTTTTGTGTGTGTGCGTGAGTGAGTGGTTATGTCTGGCGAGTTGCGTGTATATACGTAAGCGTGCGAAGTTGTTGCGCTGCGCAGTAGAACAGCAACGTAGTCTTTCTCCCAGGACCAGGGCTCCAGAGACGGGATGAATTTTCCACTGTCAGCTCACGTCTTATCAACTAGCGAAATAGAGTGCAGACTTGCGCGTGGGAATTACGTGGGAATGATGAAAGTTTAAATAAGAAGGGAAGTGACGAAGGCTTCAGTTTCGGTTCGCGACCAGTCAGCTTTTCACGCGGCAGAAAGTGCCGATTCGTCCACCAAGGCAGCAGCAGGAAGAGGAGGAGGAAGTCACGAGTCAATCAAATGCATGAGCCTTTTCCCATTGGAGGGGATGATACTGTTGGTGTCGCAATTCCCCAAGTGCTTGCTAGACTCTTTCGTTCGCTTCTAGCATGATGTCGTTGACATGTCACATGGGAATCTCCGTGTGGTGCTCTGAATCAGCCTGCCAATCACCTGGGAGACTCTGCAAGCAAAGCGGAGGATATGGACAAGGAGCGGCAAATAGATGAGCATTGCATTTGTAAGCAGAGGCGAGGGAGGGTTCAAGATACGTGTTCATGATCGCTGTGGCGGCGGTGGTGGTGACGGGGGCCGTCTGCTGGGAAACGACCAGGCGATGGGCAAGAGAAGACGAAGAAGCGAGCAGCGAAATGGGCGTTACGGGAGACATGGCGAAACGTAGACGTGGTGGTCGACTCTCATTCTGCAACTCATTTTGTCTGTAGGATCAGTGAAGCACCTACTCAACCTGGATGCTATTCGGTGCTCTTTGTTTTGAGCATCATGTACGCTCAGGACCTTTCCAATAGTGTAAAACAGTCCATACAAAAGTTCACCCACGCAAACGGAAAGGCATTTCTGTGGTGGTTGAACAAGGACCAGCAACAAGAACAAGTACAGGGACAAGTAGAGGAGCAGTCTCGTGATCAACTTGGCCGCAATGGACAACAAGCAGTCTTGGGACGTCTGCCAAGCCAAAACGGTGTCGACATGTCGCCTAGCCAGTTGATGCCCAGTCCAATGGCGCCGGTCTGTCATCTTGTAACAGGCAAATTCCTGATTGGTTTGTTTTGCTTCCGTGTATTGTTGTTTCTCCTTTTGCTCTCTCATTCTTTGATGTTCCACGGGGGTCGATGTGCTATTCAATGTCAGTCAAAAAGCCGACAGACAGTTCCTGTATCGAACAATAGCCTGTCAAAACAACATGCCCATTGATCAAAGCCGGACAAATGGGCCGTCGTGGGCCTCTTGTTTTTTGTTTTCAAGATGGTGGTGAAAGACAAGGCAGACAAGATATAAAGCAAGGTCTGCTATTAAATAGCCGTCGCAGCTGGTAAAAGGCATGAAGCAAGCAAAGAAGCAGTCACCAACCAGGCAGGCAAACAAGCAAACACACCTGGACACGTTGGCAAAACGTACATGGCAGCATCTTGGAAATTCGAAGCAACACACACCGACCCCCCCAGACGCACACAATACCTCCACACCACCACCCTTCCAACCGGGTACGCTCACATGCCAGACTCACCCCCCTCCCCCCATGCACCCTCACACTCACGCATCAACGGCATCCCAGGGATAAGGTTACCTGCAGATGTGGGATGTAACCTTGGCAAGGCACTCCCCAGATCCCTTGCAGCAGCTTGTGTGCGTGGGAAGAGGAGTTTCCCGGTGCCCCCTAACCCACATGCAGCCTCCTGTGCCTGACTGCTCTCTCTGATGCCTCAGCAGCTGGGGCGAGTGGGCGCGCAAGTGACTCGCGTGAAGTGAAGCTGAACTGGACGGAATGGCTGGGCTGACTGGCAGACCACACACTTCCACACGGCCATAGGCTAGTGTGGATCATTCACCAGAGAAACAGCCTCCTGGCGCGGCCTGCGTTCCGCTGGGTCCAGTCCCCGTCCCCGTCCCCAGCACATGCTCGGCTTGGCCCTCAGTTGCCCTCCCCGAGCTCGTTGGATCCGGCTAGCCGTTTGCCGTTGGTCCGGTGGTTCGTTTGTTCGCTTGTTCGTACTGTACTGTCGCTTCTTGCTGTTCGAATAGACAGCAGCTAATGCAACTACCCGTTAGACTGCGCACAGATCGATTGCACCAGTCCTCCACCAAAGTCCAGCAACCAGGTCAGGCAGCCAGGCTTGGCCCGGGGTGTGGGGGTGGTTGCAGGAACCGGCTGCCGTCCAATCCAGCTGTATATCTGTCTGCCAGTGCCAATTCACTTTGTCCACACCACACAACCAGCAACAGGCCACGCAGAGAAGCCCGTGCCAGGAAGCAGTGCTATCCCAAGCCCAGAAACGCACCACTCGGCCAGCACAAGCGCTCACGCTCACTGCCGCACCTGGGTGGTACTTTTGAGCGTTTTGCACTCGAGGCACGAGAGCAAGCAAACAACAGAGCCCCCCAGGTGGGCGCTGGCGCTTTGCAGCAAGCTACCAGGCTACCTAGGTACTCCTGGAACGAGCCTAGTTCGCTTTCCCACCCATCCCGCGTCGGGGGGGGGGGGCGGCCCAGCCCCAGTGTGGGATAGGCCTGCAGGCCTGTTGGGCCTGACGTCAAGAACACCGCGGCAAGCGGGAGACTTCTGCGCGTACCAATGAGTAGACAGCCGCGGACGTTTGCGGCTGACGGACTAGTCGACCGCTTGACCTGCTTGCCTCATTGCCCGCACTGCCAGCCAGGACTGCCCACACCCACTCCCCCAGCTATCCTGCTGCTTCTTCACCGCGAAGAGATGTGTCTCAGGCTATGGCCCAGCGGCCCCATGTTTGCGAAAATTTCTCAACGTGCGAAGACCCGTCACCCGCTGCGATGTGCTTACTGTAGTCATGAGAGACGTTAGCAGTAGCGCGCGACTTGTGCGATCTGACTCCGATCCCCGGGCCTTCTCCTCCTGCGGCCGCCAGAGTCAGGCCTGGCCTAGCCTAGGCCTTGCAGATACAGATAAGGTGCTCGCTCACCTTGTTTTGCCCACCGCATACCGCACCATGCCACCGCTCACCGCGCACATCAGCCCATCAGCCCATCAGCTCGGCTTGCTCCAGAGTCAAGTGTGGGCCACGCAGAGCGGTTCTCGGTTAATACTAAAACACCCAACCTTCTTTCTCTGCCGATGGGTGACGAGGCGGGGGCAGGAGCAGGCGCATGCTTGTGCTCGTCATATCATCTTCATCGTCTTGCACGCCCGTGGTGCAATCATGGATGCCTCATGACAGGAGACGTTGCCTTTGCCAGCGTCCCCTTCCACCGAGGCGGCAGGGCAGGCCTTTTGCTGCCCAAAAGTGTCCAAGAAGCAGGGACCAGACCCTATCCCTCGCCATCGTGACATGAGCTGTGCTGGATGGCCGTACATAGTAAGCATGGTGCATCTAGACTTTTCCAAAATGTCCCGGGTTCTTAGCAGAAATACCTGGTGTGCCACGGCAAGTCTCGAGGGCTTTTGACGTGTGTGTGTGCGCGCGCGTGTGTGTGGGACCCTTCAGTGAGCCCAGTCCCAGCACGTATCCGCGGATATCGACCCAGTAGTGGCTGCCGAATGCGGTAATCGGCCTGGCCGCATATAGGACTCTCACACAGCCCAAAACCCAAGATCCTCTCCTCGGCTCGCCCTCTGGACAGGATATTGAATATACAAATAGAGAGCTCACCAGCTAGCTCGTCACGCTCCTGTGTCTTCCTCAAAGGGACCTCCTTCAACAAAGCCCTGACAACAAAGACACATGAGTCTGACGTCTTGCCAAAGAGCTCGCCCCAACGCGTACCGTATCCCATCGCCAACAAGTACCTGCGCACGAACGGACAAAGAAGCAAAAAATAGGTCCAACTGGGCTTTGAGGACACAGCAACACACTGCTGCAGGAACCAAGGACCGCTGTGGATGAAGCCATCTCCGTGCTTCACACACACTGCAAAGGCGTCGATTCCAGTAATAGCAGCACCTCACCCACCCTGCTCCCGCACAGAGCATCACCTCTACCTCCATGCCGCTCAGTTCTCTGCAGCAAGCCCACATCAAACATCTGAAGCTGCATCCTGCTGCTGCTCTAGCTGCCTCTGCCACTGGACAAAAGTCACAACCAGGCAAACCACTTTCTGACGACGATACCCCTAGCCGCGTCGCCCAGGGCCGGAGTAGCCGACATATCATAACAGCCACGCCCTGCTGCAGCACTTGCCACGAAGTCAGGCATCACACCAGCGAGCCAGCCAACCAGCCAGCCAGCCAGCCAGCCAGCCACAGAAAGCCTTCTAGAAGACCTGCCATCTCACAGTACTTAAGGGTTCCTTCCCTGGCTCTTTCAACAATCCTAGTCTGAACACTATCCAGGGCCTTTGACCATTCAGCCCACCCCTCCACCGCCTCATCAAACAGGTCCACTTCAACTTGGCTTTTTCCAAACGAGGAGGGGGAAAAGGAAAGACGGCCAGAGAGCAAGAGCTTCCACCAACCATCAGCAGTTTCTCTACCACATGCTCGATTGGTCACTCCCAGACTGGCTTCAAATCTGTCTCTTTCCTCTTCACACATCTCTCCCATTCTAGACCACAGGCAGCTTTGGGCCGCCTCAGTACATCGTTGCTCTCCAAGTGCGCAAGTGGCCAACGGACCGGAGATCTCAGTCAGTCATGGCAGCAGCCATGGATATTATCCAATCTGTCTTACCGCCAATCAAGATGGACCCAACCGCCAATCTGCCACTTTCGCCAACTGCCTCAACCAAGGACGAACCGCTTCCACAGGGATTCGACGACCTGGTGCATCACCTTGGCACCCCTTCGTTCGCCCAAGAACAATTTATGATGGGTTCAAACAACTTTCAAGACGGCGGCAGGATATCGCCGCCCATCCCACAGGCACCCTTGGGCTCCCCACCCATGCAGCATGGCCCTATGCTGCACCACCGCGACCACCACCACCAGCAGCAACAGCAACAGCAACAGCAACAGCAACATGTTTATGCAAACGAGTACACGTACAACAACCGGGACCACGCTGCATACACCCCCCACGACGGCGTCTATCCGTCACCCGACGAGGTAGGTATCCCGTTCTCCTACAAACTAAGTGACCTTGAGATCTTGGAATTGACAGTTGCGCACCACAGCCGCCATACAGCACACCTGCATCATCGCCTTCCCAACGATCCGATGTGCTGAACCCTCGCGATGGTGCCGTCCAGGCTCCAGTGACTGCTCCAGCAACCTTTGCATCCAAGGCTCGTGTCCAGAAGCCAAAGAGAAAGAGAGCCCGCGAGAGGTCCGACAGGGACAAGGTCCACCTTGAGAAGCCTTTGAGCGAGCTGGGAGAGGAATGGAAAAAGTCCATGCTAGAAATTGAGACGTACATCAACAGATCCGCCGAGGAGCGAAGGAAGGAAATAGACTCGGACCGCAAACAGCCCGGCAAAGTCAAGCGACCCATGAACTCATTCATGCTGTACCGCAAGGCATTTCAGAACCACACCAAGGCCTACTGTGAGCACAACAACCATCAGGTCGTGTCCAAGGTCTGCGGCGCCAGCTGGGACCAAGAGCCCGAGCACATCCGCAAGCAATTTGCCGACTGGGCAAAACTGGAGCGCACCAACCACCAAAAGGCTCATCCCGGGTACAAATTCACACCTGCGAAGCCCAAGAGCCAGAAGCGTAGGCGCGAATCAGAAGAAGAGACGTCAGAGCTTGAACTGTACGACTGGGAAACCGGTCAAAAGGCCAGGGCGATGCGTTCGCACACTAGTACGTCCACACCGGAACATGAGCTGTATACGCAGCAGGGCTACTACCCTCCGCCTGCGCAGTACCCACAGCAGCAGCAACTTCTGCCCTCGCGGTCCATCCTGTCATCGTATGGGTATAGTAATCCCAGCAAGCAGATGCCGATGCCGTACGGGTCGTTTGGGCTTGGCCAGCCTAGCCATTACATAACTTCCAACCCCATCGCGAACCCGCACTACCAACAGCGTGGGTACGTTCTGGACAATATGGCATACAGCAAGGACACGCCTGCTGGGAACACGTACAGCCAGTCACTCCCCACAGGTCTGCTGGATTCGTATGTCTCGCCCCCCCAACGCCACGCTCTGGAGCCTACACCTCCACCGCCACCTGCACGCTACATCCCCAACACCCAGGAAACCGGTTTGTACACTCTGCATGCAGGCTCGTTTGACGCGAGCAATCCCCTGCATCTCCCTGAGAACGGCATGGAGAACGCAAACAGCGTGGACTTCCACAGCTTCAGCAACGTCGGTGCTCAACAAGCCATGGGTGAGGGGTTGTCGAATGTGTTCACACACGAAACCCTACTGCAAGATCAACAAGCACACCAGTTCTTGAAAGGGGATGACAGCAGCTGGGACATTCAGCAACTTGATGAAGGACAGGCAGGTCAAGCGTACGATGACTGGGGAGTAGACCCGTCGCTATCTCAACCTTATGGATTGAGTGATCCCTCTTTGGCAGAGACGTATGCTGCGCAGGACTGAAAGATACAGTAGAAAACGGTTCCATGTGTTGATTTCTCCCGGCACACTGATGAACGAGGTAGATCGCTTTGAAAGCGCAACACGCATGGTTTCGGCGCAGGTGGTTCAGCATTGATCGTGGAAGGCCAGGAGTGCTCTTTTTATTTATTTATTTTTTTTTTTTTTTGGCGTTAGCAAGGCATGCTCGGCGGGCTCCGCGGTCGTAATTGGGGAGAAAAAGAGGGAGAGCAATAGTTACAAATTCGTGGTTTTATTGGATCTGGTGTCGGGGTACTACTGGAACTGGGATGGGAAATGGTTTATTGCTCACCTCTTGCGTGTGTAGATAGTGTTAGTCCGTATGAGATCATTTCTCTTTCCTTGCTTTCTATACAGAATTTTAATCATACTGTGCTCGAATAGAAGCGCCCCAAGTTGATAGGCCGGGAGGGCAAAGACTGGGATCTGTCCAGACAATAGCATTGTTTGGGGGATTGTCTCGAATCCCCGACTGAGACGACAGATGCAACGCTCAGCACATGCAGACGCGGGAAAGCTCTGAGTTACAGTAAAAATCCGGAGCACTCGAATACGTGAGTAAAAACTCTCACAGTTCCGCGAGTAAAGAGTCCACGCGTTGTTGAGAGGGAGCACTATGTGTAAGTTGTGGAGGGAAAAAGTGGAAGCACTAGTATGTAGACCCCGAAGTTTCGCAGGTTAGGGTAGGATTACATAGTAGTGGAAAAAAGGAATCGGGATAATTGCATATACTGGATAAGCATCATGGTGGCCCAAGCTCCCTTCCGCCTCAGAGCAACACAGCCAGCTCCGTCTACTACCCGCCCTGCCATCATCCGTGTTTGTTGCCTACATTTCCACGACCACAGCTGTGTGATCGGATAGCAATCCTTCGGACGGATCACTACAGAGAATCGTCAACATGACTTGGATTTCCAAGACGGTAACAACCCTTGGGCTTGTGCTGCTCGCGCACGCGTATGTGTCACCCCATCTATTGTGCGCCGTGTTTCGCGTATACCAGTTACTGATGGTACTTCGACAGCTGCTACTCGGCACAAGAACACTCGGCGCTGCAGTCCCTCCGCGCCACGAGTACAACAGTCCACATCACTCAGGCCTCCACATCTCTGCCAGTTGACATCTCCATCGAAACTGTTGTCGGCCTTTTTCTCACAGTGCTGGGCTTGGTAGCGGGCATGCCCACGCTGCGGCCGATTCAGTGGCGGGCCTGGGCAGGCAAAGTCGAGCGAGAAGGCGAGCAAGGCTTCCTGAAGAGCAACGGCGAGGTCGAGAAGGATTTTGTGGGAAACCCCTTCCGTATCCTAGAGACGAGGCCCGGGTTTGTGGACATTCGATCCCAGCGCAAGGAATTTGCGGAATGGGTGCGAACCGGGGGCAAGAGCTGAGGCAAGGCACATCGAGTGCCTTGTAGCTTTACAGCAGACGCGATATGGCGAGCGATAGCAGGGCAACAACCCAGGCCGATACTTCTTGTCATATAGCAGAGCATCTGATGAGAGACAAAGCCGAAGCATTACGTCGAGCTCAAGCCAAGAATATTTCCGTCCAGTATGACACAGAGAAAAACGACGCAGCGTTGGAACATGATTAATAGCGTCATGCGACTGGAGTCGACACGCAATCTACCTATATTGTGCTAAGAATATACGTGCGGCTTGCAATATCTGTAGGCACACTCGGTAAACAGCCTGGACGGCGAAATACGACAGTTGGTATATCTCGTCGAATCCGAGCTCGGGCAGGCGGACGCCTGATTCTGGAAGGCACGCGGTCGTTACTTACTTCCAGCTCAGCACTTGGGTAAGCTCCTTCCCACCATGAAACCTTGCAGCTACCTAGGTATGCAGATTTTGTGAGCTTGCCGACTGTAGAAAATCCCCAAAGCCGTTTGCAATGCTATACGTCCGTGTTGATTGCAGAACTCTCTCGCGCTTGTTGCTGTCCTCCACGTGTGTTCCAATATCCCGCAATTACGTTCTGGAAGCAGAGGAGCTGCAGTCATGCCCTCTACAGACCGCAGCGGACGACCAACCCGGGCTGCTAGAACGCCGTCTCTTGTGTCGTTTCCCTTCTCGTCGAGGGCCCGGCCTAGCTCACTAAGAGGAAACAGAAGCAGGTCAAACACTGCGAGCTCTAACCCTGCGCGAACCTCACCACCGATATTTTCGTCCCCAATTCCACGATCAAGCTTGGTTGGAGACCGTTGTCGTGGAGGTGTGTTCAGCTCGGCACTTCCCACTTCTACCGGCTCTTTACACTCTACGCCATCGCTGCCCTCCTTCAGGCAGAGCAGTGAGGGGCGCCTATCTCTGCCTTCGAGATCTACAGTCGCGCCATCAAGCTCCACGGAACCTCGCTATGGAGAACGGTCGGTCGGCACGTGCTCAAGTGCCTATCTGAATGATGATAATGCTGAGCCTGAGGGGCTGGATGAGGTGGTCATGGCTATCAATATGAAAGACAACGGGGTCTTGGGTTGCGCTTACTACGTTGCCGCCGATGAGGCTTTGCTTCTTCAAGAAGACACGCGAATGGCCGGCATCGAAACTGTCGAAAGTCTCTTGCTGCAAATAGAGCCGACCATTGTTTTGATTCCACTTCGCAGTGCAGACATCCTGGTCGACTTTCTTGAAGCGGGAGCGCAGGATCTGGACGGGAACAGAGAGAACAAGCAAGAGGGTATGTACAGTTACCCGCGATGCTCTAGACTGAGCTGACATGCTCTTTGATGAGGATTCCGCGGTGCTTATATACTTCGAACCGTGGGGTCGTCATGCTTCAACTACGAGAGCGCCAAGGACAGCCTTATGAATCTCGACATGGAGTTGTTTGCCTCCAAAACCATGCACTTGAATACAGCTGCCGAAGAACACCAAGACCCAGCAGTCAGTGATCTATTAGGACATAATGGCCATGGAACTCGCCTTCAACTTGGAACCTTTGTCAATCTGGACAGTCGATTATCTGTAAGTTCCATATCCATTCTTCTGACATCAGATCCATTGACACGGACAAAGGTTGGGTGTGCTGGAGCAGTTCTTAGCGATATTCAGCGCCGAAGAGCCGCGGCATGCCTTCCCAACGACCCCGATGTTAGGTTCGCATTTCGTGTACGCTCGGTCATGATGTTTACACTTTCCAACACAATGTTCCTCAACGCAGATGCCTTGGCCTCTTTGCAAATCATAGCCTCCGAGAGTCATCCAAATCGTATCAATCGAGCATCCGAAGGCGCAAAATCAAATTTCAAAGAGAACCTCTCAGTGTATGGTCTCTTTCAAATCCTTGCTCATACAACTCAGGGCAAAACAAAACTCCGCCAAATGTTCGTGCGCCCTAGTGTTGATCTGGATCTAATCCACGAGAGACAACGAACCATAGCTACTTTCTTGCGACCAGATAATAATCCGGATATAAGTAGCATTTGCAGAATCCTTCGCAAGGTCAAGAATATCAAGCCCTATCTTTTTCAATTGAAGAAAGGGGCCAATCTTGCAGGGGGACGAAAACAAGCAGAGCAAGGCACTTATGCTGCATTACAGGCATTTTCAGCTTATATGCTGGAGCTCCGTGAAACTGTGTGCGGACTCCAAGGCTGGGAGACTCTTTCTATCACTTCAATCGTAAGCCGTCCAGTTTTCAGCATACCTACGCTGGTCAGAGCTAACTTCTTGAGAAGGCCATGGACAGCATTTCGCCGAATGAGTTAAGGCGCGTCGGTGAGCTTGTTGCAGCGACTATTGATTTTGCCCAGTCAAAGGAAGCACGCAGAACATGTGTATTGCCCAACGTCGACCCCGAGCTAGACGAGCTGAAGCGCAATTATGACGGTCTGGAAGACTTTCTCAACGAGGTTGCCACCAAGTTGATCGCGGACATTCCTGAGTGGGGTCGTCCATACGTGAAGAATTGTATCTTTTATCCCCAGATTGGCTTTCTCACCGTGGTGAGCTATGATCCACAGACAGCATGTGGTAAGTATGAAGGTGAAGGAAAGGAGGACGATGTTTGGGAAAGACTTTTTGTGGCAGATGATTTCATCTACTACAAGAATCGACACATGCGAGAGCTAGATAGGCAATACGGAGATCTCTACTGTATGATCGTGGGTAAGCTTTCCAAATCTGTGGTTTGAACCATGCAAAAACTGATTGTGAGTACGCAGACAAGGAGATCGATATCATCTACGACCTAGGCATCAAGATTCTTCAGTACGAAGGGGCACTAACCACTGCATCTGACTACTGCGGCGAGCTTGATAGTCTACTTGCGCTTGCTCTTGGAGCAGACAAGTACAAATTGACAGCCCCACGGATGACTACTGCAAACATCATCGAAATAAGGGAGGGACGTCACCCCTTGCAGGAACTGGTTGTACCCTCGTTTATTGCCAATGACACCCTCTTGGTGGGCGGCAGCAGTGACGACGATGAGCGTCACGACACCACTCAAGAAGGCGACGATGACGGGCCTCCAAGCGTCATGGTCATGACAGGGCCCAATCATTCCGGCAAGAGCGTCTACTTGAAGCAAGTTGCGCTCATAGTCTTTATGGCTCATATTGGTAGCTTTGTTCCTGCAGGCTATGCCTGCATCGGAGTGACCGACCGTTTGCTCACTCGAATATCTACTCAGGAAAGCGTTTCCCGCAACCAAAGCGCTTTTGCAACCGACTTGAGACAGGCTGCTTTCTCAATCAACTTTGCCACTCGCCGGAGCCTCATACTCATTGATGAATTCGGCAAAGGAACCAACACGATGGACGGTGCTGGCCTTGCAACAGCTTTAGTGGATCATTTTCTGAGCCTTGGAGATGAGAGGCCCAAGGTCTTGGCGGCAACGCATTTCCACGAGATTTTTGAGCACGACTTCCTCGGCGGAGACTCTAGACTCAGCCTTGCCCACATGGACGTTCGTATTGATGACGAGGCAGACGACCGCGAGGAACAGGTCACCTACCTCTTCCGTCTTAGTCCTGGCCGCTGCACATCTAGCTTTGGGGGTCGTTGCGCGGCATTGAACGGCGTTGATGAAGCTGTGGTGCAGCGGTCTGATGTTATCGCCCTCTTGATTGCTCGTGGGGAGGATCTGCGGGCTGCTTGTGCTCGCCTCTCTCAAGCGGAGACGAGGCAGCTTGAAGGTGCAGAGCTTGCCGCGCGTGCATTCCTAGAAGTCGACTTTTCTGTTGCATCGGTAGGAGCCAAGAGGAAGATGCCGAATGATGCAAAGTCAGTTAAAGAACATTTACGGTCTATTCTTGGTGGTTCGAGCACTGCAAGCAGTCCAGACAAGTATGCGAGACTGCTGTCTTGACACAATCTGACACATGATGTTGATTTAATCATGTTATCATAGCGGATGGTTTCAGCCCATACCATATTAGCGCGCAGCCGACGGGTTTTCGCTGGCCATATAATCGATATTCAATCGATTAAATGGGCCCGACTCGATGATGTGATTATGCTGCACTCATGAAGCGTCACAGCTTTGCAAGGTTGACATAGCAGACGAGCATGTCGCAGCAGGGCTTCACTGTCTCAAACTTTTAATCTAAATATAGTTTGTTCGACAAAACGAGTCCAAATGCAGATCACGAAACGAGTATTCCTGTAGCATAACATAGTACAGCATATGTCCTCCGGGTTGACCGATGTGCGCGAGTGTCAGTAACATCAGACGAGACATCAAACGCGGAGAGGCTGAAAAGAAAGATTGTGATTGGACCGCGAGACAGTCTCAACACAAACAAGCTCAAATATGTTACGATGAAGGAAAGCTTAGCTTTTATCCTTTCTCATCTGAGCTATATTTGTTCTTGCCATGTTCTTCACATCATCCATACTCTGAGGACGTTATTGGTAACTGCTCTCAAGGGACGGCGAACCTGTAATATTAGACCAAGGGTGCATCCATGTTGTGTCGGCGCGGGGCCAAGTGTATTTGGGGGAAACTGTCGGTTGTCTTTTTGAGGACTTGAACCGCGTACGGTAGTTGAACGTCCTATTTATAACCTTAAATGTCGTAATATATCTGCCGCTGGATGAGACAAGGCAAAAGGGATGACATTGTGTGATGGTGTTTTGGGCACCGGTATCAGATGCATACCTAGCAGCGGGTTCGTCGTTTTCATCCCTGTCCAATAGTCTCTACCCTAGTTTCTTTTATTGTTTCCAACCCCATTGAAGGAGTGTAATTTTGATACCAACACGGTTACGGTTACCCGCTCACTTAGATAGAATACTTGGTGGTCTTGCATTTTGCACGTTTACGGCTTTACTACGGGGTGACTTGAGGCGCCCTGCATCAACATGAGATGTTTTGTTTGGTTGCACGCCAGGGAAGGCCGCTGGACTCTGCAGACCTTGGTTGGTTTGAGAGGTAGCTTACGATTGTCCGGATGTTGCCAAATCAGCACAAGAGGGATCTGATAGGTGTGTTTCTTGTGTAGGTAGGTAAACAAAGGGCATGGACTAGGGCACCGGCGTTGACGAGGACATTCTTGGATTGATTGGAAAGGGATGCGGTTGATCAGTTGGTCTCAGATGGGTGGCGGAAATGGAATCGCTATGGATGAACAAGTATGAGGATAAGATCTGCTTAAGGCATTTGGAATAGATAATATATAATGCCACCTGCCGTATGGTGAGTGGTCCAAGACTCTCATTTCTTTCTGCGTTCCAGTATTGTATACCCACCGGTTCTTTTAATTCAGCTGATTACCAACCTTGAAGGTGTATTCATATATCAGCATTCGATTCTCCATCTTATTTCCAACTACTGAACATCACACACCACCATCAGACAGTCTTACTGTACGCACTTGCAGAGCGTACACGCATCTTTGGGTCTTCACAACAACAACAACCATATACCAAACACTCACAAGAACAAAAACACACCTCTCGGGTTTCCATATTTTACAGACGCCATCATGAAGGTCTCAACATTCTTTGTGCTCCCTCTTGCCGTCGTTGCGTCCGCACAGGTAAGTTTTGACATATCATGCTCATCGGCATCCCCAAGCTTCATGCGCTGACCCATCATAACTAACATGACGTTGCAGCTCGACATGCGACCGGCAGCAGACCACAAGATGCGTGCAGTAGGCGTGGCAGGCCACGGACAAGGTGCAGTAATGGCCTTCCTCCCGCGCAAAGAGAAAGGCCACAAGACGGCCGGAGGCGCGGCGGCCACCAAGACGCACGGGGCCGGAGGAGCGGGGGCCACGGGGGCCACGGGGGCCAGGGGCGCAGGCGGGGCCAGCAAGACGACCGCCGGCGGGGCTGCGGCGAAGACTACAGGGGCGGGCGGGGCGGCGAGCACGGGTGGTACGACCGTGACGACTAGCGGAGCATACAGGCCCGGCGGGGCGGGCGGTGCGGGGGCTCTGATGATTGGGGCCGGGGTTGTGGCAGCGGGATTGGCGGTGTTTTTGTAAGGGAGCGAATGGTCTTGATTGCAGTGATTGCTAGTGTTCTCGTTTAGCGGGTTTGATGCCTTTCAATTGAGTGCCTTCTTGATTTGCTCGACTCGTCCAAGAGAGGAAGTCATCCGCCGACAAGTACCAAGATAGGTAAGTTTCATCCTTTTCTTATTTCTTTTCTTTTCTGTTTTCTTGCAGGGCCGCGACTTCCAGTATATCATCTCCGAAATCCGCTGCCAAAGAGGACCACCTTCCCAAGCCACTACTTACGGTGGTGGTCTAGACGCTCAGGACGCCGTACCTGAACCTTACCCTTTTGGGTGCAACCGCCTGTTGCGCCAGTTGAACGTTGGGCGACAAGGCCGGGGTGCGCCCCCCAGTGGATTGAATCGGGGCTAGCAGAGCGTTTGGGGCGATCCATTGCAGCCCCTGAGCTCATCTGCGCGGTGCGTCTTTGTGCATCTTGTGCAGCAAGTAAGCTTGTTTGCACCCGCGTCCGTTTCAAGACGCTGATACGAGGATCTTCCTCTCGGCGACGCTGCCGCCGCTGTCACCTCCATCCAGCCCTCTTTGCCGCTTTGGGGACCCCGGCTCACGATCCCCTCGCTCGTCGTGCGTGGGCACCACAGCCGAGCAGCCCTCTCGGCCACCCCAATCTGGCAAACTCATCCGTCACGACCCTCTCTTGGCGCCCCTCCTGCGCGTACGAGAGATGCAGGCTGCACGTGGATGACGAGGGTAGGGCCAAGGACAGAAGCGAGGCAGAGGCAGTGAGGATGGAAGGCTGGACAAGTTGGACAAGCTGGGAGCCCTGCTCCCGGATCTTCGAAGCACAAAGGACAGCTCTTTCTGGCGGTTTGTTTCGTTTCCTCCACTTGTTGCCGGTCTTCACTGTTTTTCCTAGTCCTTGTTTGTTGCTTGTTGTACGTCTTTCGCCGAGCCGCTTGCTTGCGATTGACATCTTCACCTTCGTTTTCTTGGGCGCCTGTTGCTGAGTTGCAGTGCTTCAGAACCAGCAGAATCGCCTTCACAGCTGCCGGCCAGCACTTTGTCTCTCGCTCTATTCGACTAGCTGGACCTTGTCTTTCGCTCACTCGCTCTCTTTTGCCCAACAGAGAAAAAACAAAGAAGAAAATCTGAAAGAAAGAGCCAAGATGCTCCCTCCCAGCCTCCGGAGTACGCTGCTCCTTACTACTGCAATTCTCCCAGGCCGCGGCCTCGCAAAGTCTGCCGCAGTGACCTTTACCTTTGCCGACTGTGCCTACACGTGCATCCAGGCAAATGGCTACAGCACCGACTCTGCGCAAGACCAGGAAGCCATGTGCAGTGCCGCTCAGGATGCTCTGCTCGAAGCCGCTGAAAGCTGCATGTACTCGGCCTGTTCGGACGGCATTTCCAATCTTGATGCCGATCTTTTGAGTCCTATGCAGACCGGCTGCGAAGCCCTCGGTGACCCTGTGGACAACATCGCCATCCAGGGTGCCCAGTTCGCCGCCTCGATACTCATTGCCATGGCTGGAAGCGGTGCCCACACCGTTTCAAAGGTGGTGACTCGATCGAGTCTTCTGAGCACTACTTTGAGCGCTGTCACTACTCAGACGAGATTGGTGACTGCGTCACGTGCTGTCTCAAGCGCTGTCTCAAGCGCAAGCGTAGCAACAACGATTACACCCTCGTCATCGCTGGTCGTGCCAACACCTTCCTCCACACTGGCTCTGCCCTCATCTTCCCTTGTTGAGTCAGCTCAGGTAGCTCCTGGCACAAGCACGACAACTTTAGTGGCAGTGCCAACGACCCTCCAGACCTCTGTCAGCCAGTCTTCGCCCTCAGCCACTTTGCCCTCAGCCTCTTCTCCAACTGCGACCACGTCGGTATACAGCTCCTCCATTGTTACGAGTGCAGTTTCCACAGAGAAGGCTTCACAAGAGCACACTTCGGCTGCAACATCCAAGACTACAACCACGATATCGCATACGAGCACCTCTAAAGCCTCACAGACCACTGTCATGCCGATAATCGTTTCCTCATCCACCGAGCAAATTGACCTCACTTCAGCAACTGCCGCGGCCTCGTCCTCAGGCGGCGATAGCCTTGTTATAGAAACAGGCAGCGCAGCAAGTTATAGCGGCACATTGTTCGCCACGGCCACGTCGCTCTCCACAGCTGCTGCTACATCCTCCACCACCAATGCGGATGAAAGTGACGGCGTTGGGGGTGGCAGCCCCTTCTCGGAGTCTGTCGTTACTGCTGCCGGTGCTCGTGCTGCTTATGCACCGCATGCCTGCGGCATGGCAGCCGTGGGCGCGTTGGCGGCTGTTGTTGGCTCGCTGTTGGTGTTGTTGTGAGCAGAAAAAGAAAAGGATGAACGAAACAAGTACATGTCCTCTGAAGTGTCCACGAAGCTTTTCCCCACGAGATCTTTCTTTCAAAACGAGCATCATGACTATGTTCTGCATAGCTTAATCGCCTCTCCCCATACCCTCCCTTTCGATGTCTTTTTATTTACTGAGTCAAAACGACTACCATACAGATGTGGCACTCTACTGTCATTGTACAGACGCAGTTTCAGTCTGTAGGAAAAGTTGGTGCTTAGTGTATATAAGAGGGGGAAGAAAGTGAGACGGATGTCAGTATCATGCTGAGACATGATACCAGGTATATCCCGATATACACACATATATTCAATTCTTAGACAATATTGTAATACAATCCATTTCCATTCCTTTCCAAAGTCCGCGATGCCGATTACGTCCTGATATGCATAATACGTACTGTATTATGTATATGAAAAGGGGTACTTTTATGCAAGTCACTGATAATTTGACGTCTTGATTATGCGCGTCTCGAGGTTTGCCATCTGGCTAGAGACTTGAAAGCTCCATTTTTTACTATATCCTTCTTCAAGCCTAGCTTGTAGATCCTATGAATCGAAACCTTAGATCCGTAGCTGCTCAACCGCCGCCGCTCTGTCTTCATAATGCTACTTATACACAGACAAAGCATGTCGACCAACAAATTGACAATACTGATTGTGCCAAGTCTGCAGCTATATTTTGTCGCTACCAATCAACCTTGCCCCTTTTGGCGCCGGAGCGGCCCGTCCTCCCAAGTGTTCAGTTAGAACAGAAAAAAAAAATCAGTTGGCCCCCTGAAACAAAGAGTTACTGGATTAGGAAAGTTTCGTCCAATAATGCCAAAAATCGGCCCCCACGCCCGGCCCCTTCGTTTGAGGTTGTCTTTGATTTTTCCAAGATGTCAAGGCTCCGATACCATTGACGTCTGTTCATAAAAATGAGTGTCAAAAAAAACTTTTACTGTTGAGAGAATGGTTGATCTGATTTTGGTGATGCGTAAGCTATTTAACCAGAGGAGCATGTTCGCATTTCCGTACCGTTGTTTCTGAATACTATGCAATGAGAGAAATGAGAAGAAATGTGGGTGGTGGGGGAGATAGGGGTATTAGGTGTATCAGTCGTCCTGCCAGAAAAAGAAATACAACGGCTGCCCTCTAGAAAATCGAAATATGAATAAAGTATACACGAGAGATATGAATGGTGATGCTTCTCATCATTGGCCTTTCTACAGTCCTTAAAGAGACTCAATTATTTTGATGCTTCTTGTCGCTTGTATGGGCGTTTTTTTTTTTTTTTTTTTTTTTTTTTTTTTTTTTTTTTTTTTTTTTTTTTTTTTGGCTTAATAGTTTTTGAGGCCGCCATGCCATCTCTTCCCGTCATACTGCAGGCAATCCGTTCCAGTAGTTGTCGTCATCTTTTATGCCCCTTTTAACAGGCTTTTCCAACAGACCATGGACCCGAATCGCCTACGAGAAAGATAGGCTCTTCTTGGCAGCCCAACCCAGCCGGCTGTTACCAGAGTCAAAAACAACAAGCGCCGATTTGAGAGCGACATCTCCAAAGATGGCAATGCCGATACCAGAGTCGCTCTGAAGACCACCGTAGCACTGCGACGAACCGGTCGACAGTGGCTCAAAGTTGATGTACTCACCAGGCACGGTGATTGAGCCCTCGCCGACATTGAAGGTAAAATCAGGCAAGGTGGCGTCGCAAGGAAAGATGTAGCCGCCCTCCTGCGAGCTGTCGGTGGCGTTGTTCACTTGGGCGTAGTAAGCAGCGACGACTGCGTCAGGAAGCATGAGCAGGGTGGTGCCAGTATCAGCAATGCCGGTGATGGCTGTGGAGCTGGCCGTAGTAGTCCGCTTTGCGGGAGTCGTCTTGGTGCCACGCTTCTCCTTGATGAACCAGTCGGATACATCGACGCCGTCAAGATCATCAAGCCCAGTATACCCAGCAAGCTCACCGAGGGCCTCAGCAAGCCCATCGTTGCTGTCCGAATCTCTATATCCGCCCGATCCTGACGAGGACGAAGAGTCTCCTCCATCTTCAGATCCTCCACCATGGCCTCTGTGGTGGCCTCCACCATGGCCACCACTGGGATAAGAAGTCGGAGTTGAAGAAGCACCAGTGGCAGTGGCAGTGGCTGTAACCACAGACGATGTGATGATGGCAGTAGGTAAAGCCGCATTTGCCGAGCTGGAGGATAGAGTCACAGCGCTATTCACTGTGGCGGTAGCTGACGTCGTGCTCGTGCTGTTGCTGAAGTTAGTCGCCGATAATGTGCTTGTACTTGTGCTTGTGCTCGTAGTTGATGATGTGCTGGCACTTGAGCTCGAAGCAGAAGTGGCGTTGGTGCCCACAGAATAGCCGGTTGCTACAAAACTCCAAAAGCCCCCGTAGGTGGAGCTAGTGACGAGATCCGCGTAGTAGATGTCGCCGGTGTAGGCCGAGCTGTCAATGTAACCGAAATTGTAAGAACCTTTTTCGCCATGCTTCAGATCGGCCGTGAAGAGGGGCGATGCGAGGCTGGACTTGATGTTGTCAAACCACGTCTGCTGTGCCGTGGGCTTGACTGTGTTGATGGAGCTCATGGCAAGGCCTACCAAGCCGCTGAGTGCTGTGTCCGAGGTGAACTCGGAGCTCACGGTGGTAGCTACCTCGACGGCTTGCTTGGTCACGGTCAGGTTGCCAATTGTGACGGTGTCCGTGTAGACGTCTCCACGGGATGAGCTGCCGTCTCCATAGCTGATTGTCCATGAGGCACCACTCATGACTTTTGCCGAAGTGCTCGAGTTTGCGTTGTATGTCGTGTGACCGGATGTGCCAGAGGTCGAGGCACCCATAACCCATAGGTCAGAAGAGCCTGTATCAAAATCCATGGGAAGCGTCTGTGCTGGGGTGCCAACGGAAATGCTGGTGATCCACTCGGTGTCTTCACTGGTCGCACTGGTGGACACGGATCCTTGCTCATCGCCGCGCTTGAGAGACAGAGCGAATCGGTCGACTACAGCCTGAACATTTGCGGGCATGTCACCGCCGAACTTTCGAAGGGCCTTGGCGCGAGCCAGCGCAGGGTGGGCATATTTGCTGCGGCGGTTGAGATTGTGCGTGACAGGCACCGACATGGTCTGTCCAGAGTTTCGACGGGTTTCCTGGACCGTGTCCATCCTTTGGGGAAGCGCTGAGGCAAGCTCGGCGCTCGCGGCCAGGAGCGTCACCAGCCAGGAACCGAATGTCTGCATCTTGAGAACGAGGGGACGAATCTATGGCGCAAAGGCCTCGGAACAAACGAGTGTGAATTGGTGGGCACAAACGAATAGAAATACCACCGGGGTACAAGGTTCAGGAGGAAGACGAAAACGAGAAAAGAGAAAAGGAGAGGCGACAATGAGAAGGCGAGACGTATGGCCCTGACGAGTGGTAGACACTCTCTATTCTCTCCAATAAGCCGGGAGAGTTGCTCGAAAGAGACAGTGGTTTGCTGGAGAAAAACGGTTTCAAGGACTCGTTATATTAAAAGGCCAGGGGCTCAGCGCACGCCCGATGGGTCCGTGAGGTCGCGGTCCATGGTCTCCACAAGAAGCATGCTCGGATCGTCCGTATCGATTAACAGGTAATTTGAGAAGACTGGGTCGAGGTTGGCGGCATGGGTGGTTGGACCCCACAGTAGCGGGCGTCGAGCGAGGACACTAGTACATAGTACAGCAGCGCGGTTGTGATCCACGGCAAGAAACACACACACACACTTCTCATGCGGCCCATGCCAAGTATGCAGCAGTCCACGAGCTGCGCCGTCTCTGCTCCGCCAGTTGCTCTACATTCATGCAGCGCATCCTTAAGGCCCATGGATCGGCACCTGTGAGTGGTGACAGACGGTAAAGGGAAGCGCTACTGGCACTGGAGCCCATGGTTGGGCCAGAATGGTTGGCAATCCAGACACGAGGCCGGAACGCAGGATGGAAGCCAACAAGCCATTGGTCAGGCCAAATGAAAACCAAAGTCGTGCGGCTCAAGCGCCAATAACAAGCAGCCCCCATGAACCAAGTGCGAAGCCACTGAAACCCCTGCAGATCCGGTTGATCGACGTTTTGGCAGCAGTGTGCTGGCGCTGCAAATTACCCATGGCCTTGGCGCCTCGGCGTTTCTGTTTGGCCTTGCCAGGGCTACCAAGCTGCCAGGCTTGCCGGGTCGAACGAAAAAAGACAAGGCCCGCCGTAATGGTGCTGATTGCGCCACGGAGAGCGTTACTACATTTGGCAGTGTGCAATGATGACACAAGCAGCCACTGCATAATAGTCTTGTGAACAACAACGACGACGACGACGACAACGACGCCACATTGCATCGTTCAACAACATCTCAAGTCTCCAATCAAGCCAGCGGACTCATCGTAACAGTCGTGTTGGACCCGTCGGGAAGATGATTTGGTGGCGTTCCACGGTTGTAGATCATGTATTATGATAAGCCTGGCAGATGCAGGATAAAAAAACTGGCTCGTGGGCCGCGCCTGATCCTCGCCGCGTGTGTACGCCGTGAAGCCCATCTTTTCGTTCCAGTACATGACCGCATGATTCTCGACGTGGACCATGACAGTCGGGAAGGCAACTGGCATTGCGTGACTGTGCAACGTTCTGGGCACTTGCTTTTGCAGCGTCCAGAACCGCAGCTGCAACGCCTCGCCACCGTGCCTTGGGCAGAGTGAACTGATGCTGTGAGTCTCAGAGTCGACATTAGCTCGTCGGAAGCGGTGACTACCATATAGGCCGACCAGCTTGATGGAGCACAAGATGCGGAGACGGGCGTCCTTGCTGGTGCTTGGCCACGAAGGTGGTTGCTTGAGGATCGAGCAGGCGCTCTCTCCACCGCTGATCGTCGAAGGCTTGTGTGCGGGCTAGTTTTGATCCGAAGGCTACGGAAAGACTAGAACTGCGCAACGTACCGAACCGGAGCCGCGGGTCCTCTTTAGAAGTCGCGCATTCAGGCTACTGTCAACATTCCGGCTTGGCGGGGCCACCGTGATGATCGAGGATCGCATCGATACAGACATGTCGCACTGCTGCTGTCGGGATTTAACTGATCTGAGGGGGCCCTTTCTTGAGAGACGACCGCCTGAAGGCTCGAATTTGGTCGGAACAGAAGGCAATGCTGGCCTCGCCTGCCAAGGTTAGTTCAATCGTCCAGTCCTCATTCTGATACCCGCTTCGTACTTTGTGTGCGTGTGGGTGAGGTAGAGTGTCGTGCTATCGGATGGCGTGGCTGCAAGTGAAAAAGAGAGAGGAAAGTGGACATATGGGGTGCAAGGTAAACCTTGACATGGCAATGACGATCTTGAAGTTGAAAGCCGGTTTCGCTCCGAAGTGCAGGTGCAAAGACGCAGCTGCCATATCGATGCATGAAGTCACCATAGGTGGGTTATTAGTAATGATTTGTTCGCCAGCCACAATTGGTATCAAATTGTTCATTTGCTCGAATAGCCTCAGTAAAACATGCCACGATCGCCATTGCAACGTTGGCACTGTGGCTGGGCCATAATCTCATTTGCCACGAAGGCGCAACGCCCTATTTTAGAACTGTTGAAGCTAAGCTATAAACGCGCGCAGTGGCCATTTTCCCGTTGGCAGCCTGGCAGCCAAACGGAAGCTGGGGACAGAACCAGAGCGCGGTACCTTACCAGACTGCCGGGTCGGCGGCAGATTCAGCGCTTCTGATTTGACTCGACGGAACCGGCGATGTTGGTTGTAAGTCGCCATGAAGCACAAGCGACTTGTTGGTGTTGCGCCGCGTTGATGATTCGCTGCCTAGATGCTTTCGTTGGTGCAGCTTTTCAGGGGGCCGGACAATGCGCGGTTCTGGTGTCAGTGCCAGCAAATATACCTTGCAGGATTTGCTACCCTAACATCCCTACGCAGTGTGTCCGTCCTTAATTGCTGCGCTTCCATTCCAGTGTGCATTCAAGGTTGAAATGGTCTCTGCAGAGGCGCTACATAGTACAGGTCCCATTTCTCGCTGGCCGCTGGGCCACTTAGTGGGCGGCTGCAAGGGAACAGCCGCTGCAGCATCTCGATTAGCGGTCGTAGACGCAGCCCAGGGACCAAATCCGCTCTAGGGCAGTAGCGCAGGCCGGAACAGAGCTCCCGCTGCCCCAGGGCGCCAGGCGCTTAGCAGGACCCCATCCCCGAAGTTTATTTCCACATATCCTGCGCATCTGCCTGCGTGCCAGCCTGGTCCAAGGAGTGAGCAGCTGATGGAAAGTTGCCCCATGTCACACGCCTTGAGGCATCCCACATGCCAGCTCTGCCATTGTTCTTCTTGCCGTGCAGTCCAAAGTATGTCTGCACACACCAGCAGGCAATAGGCAAGACCAAGACAGGAAAGGTGAATCATGATCAATATCCTCATCAGCAGCCATTCTCAGCACCCTCTACTCTGGACTGAACGACGCAGCAGTAGTACACCTGTGCTCTCTACGCCAGGGTCCGACGCACCTGCAAAGATTCCCCCAGATCACTCTTCAGGATGACCAACATGCATCGTCCCCATGTATACAGCAGTCAGCTCCCCTGTATACTGCCCACCTCCGCGGCTGTCAGCCCTATCACAGCAGCTCAATATGGACCCCACGCCGCCGAGACAGGCTGCGATCCAAATGAGGCAGCGCACTCGGCTGCGCCTGCTCTCCCCTTGATTATGGGCATATCTATATCTTGCGTCTGCTGAGGCACCTGATGGAACCTCGATTTGCTTCCAACCTCATGTGCACATCTCCTCACTCCTCTTCCTTCTTTGACCACTCCCACCAACCCGTGATGCTGTGAAAGGCCTTGCGTTGCCTCCTCACCCAATCGCTTGACTAGAAAGCAAAGTCTGCATCATGGCCTCTCCAGCCTCGCCGACTCCGTTCCCGGCGCCGTCACCGGCTCCGGCTCCTGATAATCACCCGCGCGAAATGCGACAAGTGCTTAAGGACCTGGCAGCACGGTTCAACGACTTTGACGATCCGAATACCTACCTCGCGAATATGGACCAGGCCACCAGCGAGAACGCTCACAATTTTGCCGTGCGCTTCGGTCCCGAAACGGCAGAAATAGCCACCAATCTCGAGAAGCGCGATCTTGAAGCTCTCCTCCAGGTGCAGGCGCTGCACAAGGACGACAAGGTTACGTGGATGTAAGTTCATGGCACAATTCCCCCCCCCCCTTTTTTTTTTTTTTCCCGAAAACCCGTCTCTTTGCTAACACTGTTCCAGAAACATATGGTCACCATTGAAGAATCGAGACATAATCGATACCATTGCCGCAAAGTATAAGTTCTCTACGCGGCTGCGGGAAACAATTACGTCTTGGGATGGCGCACGGATGCTGGTTGCCGAGAGCCAGGTCAGGAAGGCAACCCATGTGACAGCGTTGCCAACCGGTGAAGACTTTGTGCCTCCCCGGCCCAGGTTGAGAGCAACCTTCCACCGGAACCAGGATCCTGAAAAGGGCCTAAATATCGACCAGGAGGCTTTGAAACGCGCTGCCGCCATTCGGGCAGAAGGAGGGGACCTGCATGATGAGGACTTGGACATGTACAGGCTGCTTCAGACGCAGTACAACTACACCACCATTGATCATGGCCCAAGTTGTAAGTTGAGTTTGGTATCGCTCTGTGTCGCAGGTCGCAACGTCGATATCTAATGTTGTACTTTCTCAGTTATATGCATCGGAGCGAACTGGCTCCATCACGGTCCGCGGCATAACACAGGCACGCAGGGCTCCGGAAATATCTACAAACACCCAGAGACATTTGTACCGCCCAAACATTGGGCCTGGTATATTCTCACCAACGAGGGTAAGTTACTCTACCTCGACCCTGTGGCTGTCAGCCTCCTCACGTTTTGATCGCAATGATGCTGACTTGCTGAAGGCACTGTGATATCCATTCATGAAGCTCCCGACTACGGAGAGTACAAAGGTGCCAAGGCGCAGCAACACAAGGCCAAAGAACTAGCCAACATGCGCAAGAACACCAGGGATCTCTTGCACCAACTATCCAAACCTGGAATGGCCCAATACAAGAGGAGAGTGTCTGCCCGGAAGGGTGTAAGGTCGGATATGCTTCACACGCTCGATGGCCACGGCGGCCCCCTTCCATCCGCCAGAACAACCTACCTCGAGTCGTCTGTAACGGTGGATGCCGCAGCAAACCTATTCTACTACCTCTTCGAAGACTATACAGCAGCCACATCCATCTTGTCCGACTCCAGTCGCGTTCTGGCAAAGTTGGTGAGTGATGGCATCGTGGTATATGAAGTTTGTGGTAGCAAAATAGACTAACTGAATCAAATATACAGACTCAAAGGGTTCTCCGTATTACAGTAGGCATCTGAACCTTTTTTTCCCCCAATGGTGAGGCATGCTTTGGGCCTAGACTAACGCTCAGTAGGACAGGAAGAGCAAAGTCCAAGACAACTTCGACATTCCCAAAGTGCTCTATGCGCGAAGCAAAGATCTTCGTCAGCTCAAGCACCTTTTCATCAGCTACGAGAATCTCATTCGTGGCATCATGGCGCTCGGAGTCGACACCGCCAACGACGAAAGGGACAATGCGCCCATGTACGCCTCCACGCCTAGTCTCGCAGCCCCCGCCGCTGCTTCTGGACTCTTGCGCGGTGTCAAGCTGAGCCAAAAGGCCTATGATCGTTTCGAGCGCCTGAGCACCCGCATGCGCCTGCTCATGCTTGACACCATCGACGAGTACCTGGCGGAAAAGGCCTCGCTGAGCGACACGTACTTCAACCTCATGAGCCAGAAGGACTCACAGGCGACGAGCGAGTTGAATCGGAGCGCCTCGCTGCTGGCCAAGCTGTCGGTTTTCTTCCTGCCCATTAGTTTCATGACGAGTTACTTCTCGGTTCAGATCCCGGATCTGACGAATAACTATACTGGCGCAACGTACTGGATATGCTTTGCGGTTATCGCGACGCTGTCGTTTCTGAGTCTGTTCTTCTTTTCCAAGATGTTGATGGCGATTGGCGAGGTGTTGGAAGAGCAGGTGGTCAGGTTCCAGACGTGGCTCGCAAAGAGTTGGATGGGTGTCAGCTCTGCCTTTAGGAAGAATCCAAAGGACAACGATGTATCTGTGAAAGGCGCTGGAGGAGGACATGGCGGCGGCGGCGGCGGCGGTGCGAGCGGCGATGAGGATATGGCCCGTAGTACTAAAGAGGTGGAAGAGGAGTGAATGGGTCATTTTCCCGTCGAAACATGACATCGGTTCATCCAGAGATTGGGGCCAGGTTTGGTGCTGTCTACTTCTTCATTCTGAGGATGTGAGATTGCTTTATTTCCGGTTTACTGTCTTCCTGTCCTGTTCAGTGAAGGATCATTTAAACTATGAAAAGCGTACAGATATGCGTGGCGTTTGGTAGTGGGTCTCCTCTGAGGATTATGTGTACTTATAACTTCAGTTATTGCTTCTCAGACACAAGATACTCCAGAGTGATATTGAGATTATCTTGAACATTCATTTGCCACAAACACAACCAAATGTAGAGCGCTGTGCTGATGATTATCATAAGGATTATCTTCTTTGTGGAAAGAACATGAAGGGGCACGAAAAGAAGATGATATCAAGGAAGAAAAAAAATACTACAGTACGTGATGAGTAACAGAAAACACAGTCCACATTCACAAGCGGAACAGGGAAAAAAAGCGAAGCTCTCAAGGTCAGCGAGGCAAATACCTACTGAGTAACTAGATGCCCTAGGTCGTATTTTTGGTCTTCCTTCTGAGGTTTTCCAAATGCTGTTTCCCTTTCGTGCCAGTCGTGGCCTATCAGGATATTTGCCCAGATATAAATACTTACGCCCACCTCACGAGCTGAACCGTATATTTTACCTGTGAATGCAAATAGTGGCAAAGTTTGTACAACCTAATACATAGTAGGCTCATTGTAGCTAGTGAAGATGAAGGTATCACATTACTAAAGCTGTGCAGGAAAAGGCGCAACTTGTAATGAGTATATACAAATCAAGGTTCTTTCTCCATAAATAAGATGAACCATCCAATACGCCGCCTCCTAGCTCCAATCCAGTCCAGCAGATCGTTCAGTAGAAATCAAGGTCATAATATCATCAATCGTCCATGGATCCAGATCCGCTCAGATCTTTCATTTCGCGTGTCCTACGTGTGCAAGGGGTATTATATTCCGACCATACCCATCCCAACACCAGCAGCAACGCCGACTACGACGGCCACCCCAGCCAGACCCGTAGGCCTGGCCCTCACCACCGCCGCAGCCGCATTCGCAGTACCCACGCTGAAGCCCGCCGTAGCTCCAGCCGTGCAATACGAGTCTTGGATGCCAAAGCATGCAACACTGCTGAGACTACTGCAAACGCTTGTTGCCGTCGCCGTCGCATACGTGACACCCGTGCTGGTACCTCCTCCAACAGTCGTGCTCCCGCCCACAACCACTGTCACGCCGCCCTTGCCTTCCAGCTCGTCTGTGCACGCAAGGTAGTTCCTGCTACAGGCCGACAGCGCGCTGGAGCATGCTCCAGCGTTGCTGAAGCTCGTCGCGATATAAGGAAACGAGAAATAGCCGTTCGCGACGTAGCTGACCGAAGTGGCGCTGGGGGCGCGGTAAGATGAGGGCGCGGTGCCCGTGCAGACGTCACCCGAGGGACAGCATGCGGGCGAGCTGGAGGCGTCCAGGGCGCAGGCCTGGCCGGAGGCGCAGCAGATGTTGCTGAAAACGGAACCCTCGGAGGAGCACGAGTAGGTGCCTGCTATGCAGCCGGCTGTGGCTCGTGCAAACAGGGCATCGGCGGGCAAGGCGGCGGCATGGTGCCGTTGGACGGGGGTGGCTGTTTGTGCGGCCTCAAAGGACTGCGGTTGTGCGCTGGCAATAACGGCGCCGACAAGGGAAAAAAGGTTGATGGCGGCTAGGAGAGTTGGGTGACCCATTCTTGCCGAGTTGGCGCCCCGCGGTCGGGCAATCGGTGGAACACTCGTCGGCCGATGAGGGAGCCCTGTTGAGGCTTGATCCTTGATGTCGAAACGGCCGGACAGTTCGATCGACCAACTGATGGACGAGACGGCCCAGTAAGACCAGATCTTCTCGAGTAAGGTATCTGTGGACCGCAGTTTGCTCGGTGCCGAGATTCGAAGGTTCGCAAGACAGACAAGGGGCGCCTGCGCAAACGGCGAAATGTGCAAGATGAACTAGAAGGGAGCAGTCGAATGGGGTGGCTGGGTTGCTCCGAGGCAGATGGGCTGACAACTGACAAGCATGCAAGATGCCAAGCAGAGCAGCATGCAGCGCTTCTACGTATGTTAGTAGGATTCGGCGAGGAATGAGTGAATGCAGGCGCCTAACCTGATACATAGTACAATACATAGTACGCACGCCTGCAATCAGCAGCGCCGTCTTATGCGCAGGTTTCCTGTTGAGCCAGGTTCGGCCTGTCTACCAATGGTAATGCTTCGATTGCTGGATCCAAAGCGAAGGCGATGAGGGATCCCAATGGCCCTGAGGCGCCAGGCAAGACCAAAGCGGCGAGGTCCCTGCAGGGCGAGCAGGGCAAAGGCTTTAGGTGATGTCATCAGTCGGTGCAGTGACTGCGAAACCCCCGTTGGGCGACCCCGCGCTTCCCCTCGCCCCAAAAAAGGTCCTGAAAAGCAGGGGTCTGAGGTCCTGGGGTTCTCAGGCACACAATTGGCCCCGCGGAAGCATCTTTGCGGCAGCACGCTCCGTACCAATGGCAAGGCCAGGCTGCACTCGCAAGGACCGATACCATCGCGCACCGCCGAAACAACAAATTCACCAATAGCCGCGGCGTTAAAGAGACAAACCCGAACGGTCATCGGGAGCGTAGGCCATCGTTGCAAGCATTGTGCGTGCCGGAGTGAAGACAGCCCTCTTACAGCCTGGCTCGTATGCGTCCGAGGACAAATTGCAGTCGGCGCACTGCGCTGGCCTCCGTTCTCTGTCTTGGGGCTTCTCTCCTCATCTGCTGGACCTCATTCCTGGCAGCCTGGGCTAAATCACCCAGATCTCCCCACACCTCGTCCGTATAGCCTGTGAGCACCCGGTTCCAGCCCTCCAGCCACAGCTGGCTTGCCTCAGCCCGGTCCACCACGCCCAGATTTATAGAGCTGGCCTCGGAAGCCGCAGCACTGGCAGTATCGTCGCGTAGGAAATCCGGGATGAAGTTGAGCATGTTGTTCCACTCAGAGGCCGATATCTGGGCCGAGGCTCCTGTTTCAAACAGGGCTCTCCGCAGGTTATCCATGTCCTTGCTATCAAGCTGCATCTGATGTTCCAGCTCTGGTGCATCCTCGCCCATCTGTGATAGTAGATGGACAACCTCAGCACCATCTTCTTGTTGCTGCTGCTGCTGCTGGGCTGTTGTGGTGGCGGCACCGCTCGGCAACGCATGTCCAATAAAGCCGAGTTTCTCTGCACTCGCCTCGCTCCGAGTTTCCCATGGCCCACTTGATACCGTAGGCTCTGTCGGCGCTGCCGCGCTGGTACCATCGAGAAAGGCAGCGAAGGTGGCTTCTCCGGCAGCGATGTGAGAATCAGTGCGGCCTGGTCTAAAGTTACTGTTGGGTGTCGACGAGCGAGCGGTGGACGACGAAGTCGCCGCTGCATAATGCACAGCTCCGGCTGCCGATGATGAAGGACCAGGCTTGTTTGATGATGCAGACAATTCAGCCAGTTCTCCCGCAGAGGCCAAAGGGCTCCGAAAGACACTCCTTGATAAACCAGCAGCAGAGTTGGTCAAGCGTGATACGAAGGTGCCGCCATCCGTCTGTCTCGGACCTTGTTGAGCGGGCGTGTCACTGGCGACCTGTTTGCCCTTGACGTTCTCAACATCGCACTCGGAATGAGATGGATCAACTGCTCCACCGTCCTTCGCATTGGAAGCCATCTTTCCCCAACTCGTAGTGTTGCGCGAAGCGGCGTCCTTCGTTGTCGTTCCGTTCTGGGAACCAGAGAATGGTGAGTGCTATTCTTGCGACAGGGCCAACTTGAAGAGGATGCTGCTCTTGAGACGAAAGACTCGTTTTCCTGGCTCCCGAAAAGGTAACTGGTCCTGCGACAGAGTCTGTACAAATCGTGGAGAGGAGCTAAGTGAGTATCATGATATATGCAGCGAGAGAGGTGAGAGGCTAAGGAGGTCAAGTCACCTGTCAGATGTAGGGATAATTGTTCGAAGCTGTCCCGAGGTAATCTTGGGAAGTAAGTACTTACTTCTGGGTACATGCTACTATGTAAGCCTACGATAGCTGACAGGTACTTGGCTTCGAACGCACATCCACCAAGCATGCTATAACACTGACTCACCGATTACGATGATGAGCAGTAATCATGAGGCTCGAATCACGCGCGGGCTATGCCATTGTCGAAATCGAAGCTGCTGACATCGAGTCATCATTGGTGGTGAATTGTTCGGGGTTGGTATAACAAGTACATACCTCGTCAATAAGTACAGACAATATCATAGCAACGCCATGTTAGGCGTTCGTACGTAGTATGGTACGGTGCCAGCACCAAAGTACGCCATATATTTGCAGGCCCCAGCGGCTCCATAATTCTACCGGATCCCACTAGCTCCGTTTGCTACAGCGCCCCAGACCCCCGAAGCTCTGCTGCAAATGCCCTGTGGCAAGGTAGGGGGACCATGCAACCAAGCAAGCCAAGCTAGAGCCTGAGCCTTGCCCTCGCTGTCGCCGAGCGAGTTTCTGCCTGACCTCATCTTGACCCAGGCCTGCATCTGCATCAATCCTCACCACAATTCTTTCTTGGACCAACAACAACATACCCCGCATCCTCAACGGCCACCACCGCGCAGACCCAACACATCGCCCAGTTAACAACTCTGTGCAGAGCCACCCATTAATAGAGCTGTCTTGATCCTAGGGTGAGTGCTATCCTCTGCCCTGTGGCAGCGCGCCAGAGCTGGCTGGCTGTCCATTCGTCTGGCTGGCTGGCTGTCGGGCCCCAAACTCTGCCCAGACACGCCTCCCACTTCACCACTGCCCAAGCTGCCACAGTCGCAGGAAGGCGGTGTCGCGTGCAGAGACCAGCACCACCACTACCAGCACCACCACCACCAGCAATCCCGCTCTCCATGAACACCCCTCCCGTCCCCTCCTGGCTGTCTCGGTGCTCTTCTGGGTCGCTTCTTGCTGCTGCTGCTTCTTGCTTGCTTGCCCTCAAAAGTCCCAGCCAGCCAAGAGAGTGCAGGTCCCCGAGCACCAAGCCCTGTTCTGTCTGCCGGGCCAGCTCAAGTGGCCGTCAGCCAGCACTGGAAGCTTGTGTTGGTTCGGTGTCTGGTTGCTCCTCTGCTCCCCACACCAGACCCATCCCACCTTACATACTCTACCTCAACCCTGCTCCTCCAAAAGTGGACGTGAGGCTCACTATCCGCTATTGCTTCTGGCTCCTAACACCTCGTGCACTTGCTCTAGCTTCTGATCCTGCTCCCGCCGCAACGCTATCCACCCACCACCGCTACTTCCATCACCACCACGCTGCTCTTGGATCCAATTCTGGCCGCCACCAGTTGTCGACCACACCCCTCCGACTTTTACTAAACCCCTCGCACCCACAGCCAGCAGGCCCCTCCCTACCTTTTCGACTGGACAAGTCTCGCCCTTTTCCAATACATCATCCCGCTTGACAGCCTCTCTGTGCTGTAGAGTGAAGGCCGTCCTTCACCTGCATCTGCCAAACCTGCAAAAATGGCGGACTCGGAATCCGGCTCGCCAACGTGGAAGTTCACTCAGTACGTTTTCTCTGCTCCTCACCTTGCATCCGCAAGCCGCATCGCTTGGCCGTGATGCTCATTGCGCAGCCCCCACGGAGGCTGTTGCGGTGATGACTCGCACACGCACCCTCAAGGCCGAAAGCTAACACTCTACACCAGGTGCTTCGGAGACAAGGGCGACGTCGAAGATATCACTGAAGGTACGAATACTCCAAGCTCTGCACCTGCAGCGACAAGCGTTACTGACTTTGGCGGTCTAGCCGATATCATATCGACCGTCGAGTTCGATCACACGGGAAACTACCTTGCAACGGGTGATAAGGGTGGTCGCGTCGTCCTCTTTGAGCGCAATGAGACCGTGAGTGGCGCTCTTGTCTCTTGGCATTCATGCC
This sequence comes from Coniella vitis, assembly GCA_011317545.1. Lineage (NCBI taxonomy): Eukaryota > Fungi > Ascomycota > Sordariomycetes > Diaporthales > Schizoparmaceae > Coniella > Coniella vitis. The sequence goes on from WUJK01000003.1 coordinate 2,334,564, forward strand.
AGACTTGCTTCAAGCAGTGACTGACCGCTTTCACCAGAAAAAAACCTGCGAGTACAAGTTCCACACAGAGTTCCAATCCCACGAGCCCGAATTCGACTACCTCAAATCCCTCGAGATCGAAGAGAAAATCAACAAGATCAAGTGGTGCCGCCGACAAAACGCTTCCCACTATCTGCTGTCCACCAACGACAAGACCATCAAGCTTTGGAAAGTTTTTGAAAAGTCCCTAAAAGTGGTGGCCGAGAACAACCTGTCAAATGAGGCAACACCGGGAAACAATGTAGGCGGAGGTGGCGCACCGCGGGCGCTGCCCGGTTCCATCAAGAGCGCGGGAGATCTCAAGCTGCCTCGTCTTACACACCACGACACGGTCGTTGCAGCTGTGCCTCGGAAGACGTACGCTAATGCCCATGCCTACCACATCAACAGCATATCTGTCAACAGCGATGGGGAGACATTCATCAGCAGTGACGATCTCCGCATAAACCTATGGAACCTCAACATTCAGGACCAAAGTTTCAACATTGTCGACATCAAGCCTGCAAACATGGAAGAGTTGACTGAAGTCATTACCGCCGCGGAGTTCCACCCAATGAGCTGCAACTGGTTCATGTACGCGAGCTCCAAGGGCACGATCAAGCTGGCAGACATGCGTGAAAGCGCGCTCTGTGACCAGCACGCAAAGCGTAAGTTTATCCCCCATGCCGTTCAGCTGGATGCTGTTTGTTGTTTGGACACCCATGCACCCTCTGGCTGCGTTGGCTGACACCTGGACAGTCTTTGAACAAGAGGAAGATCCCTCCGCACGCTCCTTCTTCTCTGAAATCATCTCCTCGATCTCGGACGTACGATTCTCTTATGACGGGAGATACATTCTGTCTAGGGACTATTTGACCGTCAAGATCTGGGATGTCAACATGGAGAGACAACCGGTCAAGACGATTCCGATCCACGAACACCTGCGACCTCGACTTTGTGACACATATGAGAATGATAGTATCTTCGACAAGTTTGAGGTTGTGTTTTCTGGTGATGCCAAGAACGTCATGACCGGTAGCTACAACAACAATTTCATGATCTACCCATCCGACCCAGAGAAAGAGGTGGAAGTTGTATTGCAGGCCGACAAGTCAGCTTTCAAGGCCAAGAAAGTAGGCGTGCCAACACCAATCAACTCATCGACAAGTCCTACCGCTAATGGCGGCAAGAAGAATGGGTCTCGGTCTGCCAGTCCTGCGGGTGCACAGAGGATGCGCAAGGAGACGGATGCCGACCAGATCGACTTCAACAAGAAGATTCTGCACATGAGCTGGCATCCCTTTGAAGACAGTATTGCAATTGCAGCTACAAACAACGTGAGTTGCACCATTCCCTCCCTCTCAGATTGTCAATTCCTTTGCTGACTGATATACCTTAGTTGTTTGTATTCTCGGCATTGTAAATAATCAACATACAGTGATCATCACTTCTTGTGCCCTCTGGGCCGCTCTCACTCTGTTTTTGCTGTGAATTGTTGGTGCCCCTGATCCTCGAGATTCACGGACCCGTCCACTACGAATTCCCTTGTTCATCGTCTGCGGACCTCTCGTGTGGCGAATATTGCAGGACAAGCAATCTGGTAATGCTAGTTGAACTCTGCTATACTCAAGTTAGATGCCTGTATTTTGGGGGGCAGGGACTGCACTGTACTTGGCTGTCCAGAACCTAGTCAAAAGTATGATGGATGGAAAAATCCCATCACTCTGTGAAGCTTCATGATAGTGAATGGGAAGCTGGAAGGAGTGCTCTAAGTGAGGAAAGGCACTGTTTATATGGAGAGGAAGGGAAGGCTGCGGGAGACAAGGGCAATTGCATTAGAGTGGGTTGATTGTTTTGGGGGAAAGTAAAACAAAGTCCCTTTGGCATAGAAAGTTTTATGAAGCAAGCCCAGAAGAACAAGACAGGTGTGTTAGACAGGAAGACAATGGGTGTTGCCACAAAAGAGGAATGAATGATGCTGTTTGATGTTCAAATAATGCTGATGGTATCTTGTCCTCAAGGCTGGGGTTGTTAGGGCTTACAAGAGTAGCGTTGTGTTGTAAATCCTCGTTGGGGAATTTTTTGTGCTATGGATCTTGGTAGTATGCATCAAAATGACCAGTGTCTTTGATATATCTGTCAAATGAGAGCATTGTGAGTCTGAGATGGATATCCGAACTTTCAGCACCGAGAAAAAAACAAGAACCCTGCCTCAAGAAGAAAGAAACCAGAATATGCTTGCCTAGGTAGACTTTTGAGCATATATGATACAATTGAGCACACATGAAAGTGGTTCTCAGTGGGTGCCTTTTTGGAAGGAAGAAGACAAAAAGAAAGAAAAGGGAAAGATAAGCTGAAAAGTGAGTAAGTGAGTGAAGGAGTGGGAGAAATGAAAGCAAAAGTGAATAACAGGGAATATAGGGAAAAGAAAGGGAAAACAATCAGAAGCTTGTAACTGCCAAGTTAACTTTCCTGCTGTAATCTCACTCTAATCTTTTGCTTCTTTAAATACACCTTCTCATTATGGGTACTTTGCGTCTTTGCCATGATCGACAATATCCATATTTCACTTTCCGCCAAAGAGCTCTATAATGTCAGCCAAATATAAATTCGAAGTACGTCAAGAAAAGACAAACTCAGTCGATCCAGCTTCACAACTTGGATTTAGGACATTTGTTGATATCATATCCTCTAACTCATGCTGGCAAGGCCAACAGTCTTCGTGCCCTGCTGGTCAGAGTTTGATATCGACTAAACAGAAGGAAAAGTATAATCATTGCTATCTTGAATTTCGCGAGCCACTTTCGACAGATATTTCAACATCACATGCGTGCCATCCTAGGAAGAGAAAGAACAAAGTACAAGCAACGAATAGAACTATATAATACGACTGAAGACGAGCATGGGGAGGACAGCTTCAACGGTTAGTTGACAGCCAGCTGCTGAGCATAAGGGCACAATATGACAGAAGGATCTAGAACACTAAGTGGTGATGCACAGGACTCGGACGGTGCATGTGAAGCTTGAACGGGTCCTTGCTGTGCAGAAGGAACAGACTTTACGTGGCAAAGCAGAGAAGTGCCACGATCATTGTTGAGCGTTGGTATCTGATGGCGAGGAAGGGGTCTCAGGGAGTTTGGGCACACTTTGATAAGAAATTTCGGGGTACAAATATCATCGGCTTAGATATGAAAACGTGATATTGAATGATACAGGACAGTCCACCCTAAGTATGTACAGCGTAATGCTTTACAAAAAGTCCCTGAGATATTCCTTTTGTGCTCAGTTGATAACGATCCCCAGGGACTAAGGGTCCAGGCTCGTTTGCCTAAGCCCATGGTCATAAATGGGTCGATTCGACCTGCCGTGCGCGGGGTACACAAGTAAATCATCTGATGAGCTTGCCACAGTAACTTCCAATTTGTCATATGGAAAGTACTTCTGCCTAAAGAACTGTCATCATCACTACTGACCACCTTATATAGCTCAGTAACAAGCAACCGTGGCAGCCTCGCCTGGCGAGATCAAAGTACGCACTTGATACTTGCCATTCAAATATCCGACTAGGAAGTTGACGTCCACACTCCAAGGCCAAATTTTCTGCCGAGAAAGGGAAGGCACCGGTGGGGCATGGCAGGAGGAGGGGGCTATCTGTTCTAGAGTGTTGGAGAAACGCTTAAGAAATTGGAGAAAGCACGTATTACATTTATTGGTACGTCAGGAACTTGGGCGTGCCGTCCATATTTTGAGGCGGGATAGCGGTTGAGCGGTCTGGCCCGCCCCCTGGAGGCCTTCTCCTTCTCGACATTGTAGGATGCGTGAGTGCGTGCCTACAGTAACACTTTCTACACAATTGGAGATACCGTGTGCAAGAGACCTCTGGGTAGGTTCCTTCTCATATAGGCCCTTTGTAGACCTACCAGTGCTGGGTATATCATCTCAGCATATTGAGAGAGGCAGGCACAAGGGCGGGCCCTATCGTGAAGAGACTGCCGGTACCATGAGCAGTAGTCAAGCCGGTCGGGGGAGGCCCGTCTGGATGCCCTTCCCTCCCCCGGATGGAGAGAAGCTCTCTGCCCCCGCTTACGGCACATGGACGGCATACAGTGTAGCTGGTGTCCAGCAACGGCTTCCTGAAGGAGGTGTACGCAATGATGGCGCTTCCTTCCCGTTTCTACGAGGAACGAGGGAGCAATGTCACGGAAGGAGCAAGTTCACTGTTATTGGGTCTATAAAGCGGAGGCCAGATGGGCCAACCACAAGGCAGAACTTTGTTTCCTTTACATCAACTTTCATCAACACAACATCGGGCCCGGCCAAACCCCCTCCCCCTCTTTTCTCGTGTACACAACGAGGGCTCTGATCCCTACTGAGACCGGACACGAAGGCTGATGATTGTGCCGGCGCTATCACACAATCCGTCAAGCTGAGGGACCGCGAGAGGGGGACGGCAGAAGATCATGATGCTTCTTCAAACGCCACGAGCTCCGGATCACGTCTCGTGAGCTCCAAAAAGACACAGGTAAGTTGACCACCTGCTGTTTCTCTGGATGTCTTCCATGTATAAATACGCCATCCTCCTCCCACCTAGAGTCCCTCTCTGATCCTCTGTCCATCTTCATCCTCCAACAGACACCGGAAAACATCATTTCCAACCAAGAACCGGAAACGAAGTTGACAGCCATCCTCGTTGCTGCCCTGAGCTTCGCTGCCGGCCCTGTCGCCGGCATGCAATGCGCCGTAAGTCACACCTCCCGGGCACTTGGCCATCATGTTGCTGTGGATGGAGTATACTGACACACATGCGCTTTTTTAGATGCGGTGCGCCGAGAAGGTCGGCCGGGCGAAGGGCGGTACCGACCTCGCTTGGCTATGCCAAAACATTGAACTGGTCCGGCGGGACGTGGAAGCGTGTGTATTCTCGGAGTGTCCTCCGGGCGAAATCAACGGTATGTCATCATGAAAGTCCTCTTGCATATTAGCATTTACATTGCAAGCATGATGTGCTGACAAGAGTGGCAATTGTCTCTAGACTCTCGCAGGATGGCCTGAATGAATTGTCGCAAGGAGTGCCCGAGCTCTCCTCCTCCTTCATAACTTGGTTATGCACGGAGAGGTCCGAAGAGCGAAGCACGAAGGAAAAGGCAACCTCCACAACCACACAAGAGGCAACATTGCTCCCCGCGCCCCCATCTTGAAGGAGTACCAATGAACTTTGATATGCGGTCCACCCTCAACAGCATCGCCAACAACACAATCGAGGTCCAAAGACGTCCAGTCCCAGCATCACAGTGACCACCAAGCCCAAGACCACGGACACGAGCACGAGGACCGAAACGGTAACGAAGAAGCCCAAGACGAGCAGAACTCAACAACCTGCTGTACAATCGCGATTCTGAACACATCGAACGCCTTGTTGTTCCCTCGACTATTGTCCCTTTGTTCCTTGCCGACGCACACGATGACCGTCATCACTTTGGACGGAATCGCATGATGGTTACACTGGATGGTCTACAAGAGTGTTGGCACTTGACGCGCTGGACTCAGCAACCATGCGAGTCACTACCCTTCCTACTTCAGCAGGCATGCTGCTTCTCTCTGCCCCAGCAGTTATTATGGCCACTGCCGTGCAGCGTCTGCCGTCTTCTTTGGTCGATGACAGCGCCGACGACAGCAATATGCCGCATAATAGTAGCCACGAGAAAAGCTACTATAACGATGATCACTTTGATGGTGATAGTTTCTACGACGACGGGCTGCTCTTTTGACGTTGGCTTCCATGACGACCAAGATGACCTTCCACTATCATCACATAATATATCAGATAACTCGACCCACGCGCTCTCTCCTCGGGCAATGACTGCTCCGTATCGAATAAGAGTTCCCGATACTGCTCTCCTATGGGATTGCGGCCGCGATATCTTGGCCTGGTGGTGTCCCGACGAATCCAGCTTTCGCTAAAAACTCGGATTCTTCTCACAGCCTGCCAATGGACGAAGAGCTTCGGCCCCTATTTAGAGTGGGAAGAGATCCTGAACGCACCAGGGCCGGGCAAGGTCCCACCAAATCACAGTCCGGTACAAAACGCTCCTACTAAACTCGACCCGTTTCCTAAAAGGCCTCAGTCGACCTGGTCTACCCTTCCCACTGCCTAGCTTTAGCACGAACTCTTCGACATACTGGGCCTCGTCAGCACCTACAGCTTCGTTCTCGAACGCGTCTTTCACAAATACGCTGATGCGGCCCCTCGTGTCGCCAAGCGTCAGGACTTTTCGCTCGCGGGCTATTGCAGGCCTTTTGCGCAAGGGTCGGGTGATCACGTTGGCGCCGTAGTGTCCACCTCAAACGCCCAAGACCCTTCACACGACTCCTCAGACCATTGATCCTCTGGAGTCCCCGTACCCTCACCCAACTCCGCAGACCGTTGACCCTCAATACCCGTTTCCCCCCACGTCCACGTACAGCTCGGTATGGGCCGGCGTGACTGCCGACTTCATCAAACGCCAAGAAGACTCGGCCAACAAGTCGGTGGACTCTACCTCGTCTACCCTTCCCGCTGCCTACCATTGGCAAGAACTCTTCAATATACTGGGCCTCGTCAGTACTACAGCTTCGTTGTCGCCTTTGCACGTCAGCTGGGAGAGCTGGACAGCTCCACTGTTGTTGTTGCCCCTGGCCAGCAATACCGATTACACCCTTACTACGAATTAACCGACGTATCGAACATTCAGGCAGATGGTTCGATTGTCCAAAAGGACAGCTTAGGTGACAGTAGAGGCAGACTACCCGACATCTCACTAAAAAAGAATCTCTTGGTGGCGGTGCCGTGGTTGGACTTCTAGATCATTCAACATGCACCTATTCAAGAAACTTGTTCAGCTCGCGGGCTGGGCTGCCCCAGCAACTGTTATCACAAATGACACCGCCTCATCTAAGGCCCTGGATACGACAGAACCAACGCTGAGTGAAGGCGCCCTTCAATGGTTGGGTGAGAGTCACTTTAAGTACCACGTACGTTCGAACCACAACCATCTTATTTGTTGCCTTTCCAACCAAGGATAAGCCGCCCCTTAACAACCGAGATGTCGAGGACAATACGTGCTCTTCCGCCGTATCAGTGACTGACCAGGCCTTGCATTTCCAGCTCAGTCAAGGCAATAACATATTCCACGTTGATTGCTCTTACAATCCTCGTAAAGCCGGTTATTGCATTTTGCGTGCTCACCAGTTGCTACCCAAGGGAACTGGTGGTGGAACGGCCTTTGCTGATACGAGAACCGCCTATAAAGAAATGGACGATGAGACAAAGGACAAGATTAAAGACTATATCTTCTGGCACCCCATCTGGCATAGCAGAAAGCTAGCGGCCCCTGACTGCGTCTTTCACAAATACGTCTGCCCGACGAATCTTTCGATGCCGCGCGCCCCCATCTTAAAGGGGTTCCAATAAACCTTTGATTGTACCCTGAGAGGCCGGAAGTGATTTTTACATAGCCGACATCTTGAGATCTTAGTATTCAATACATCAGGCTATGCTACTTTTGCACAACATTCAACTCTTTCTGTTCCTTGCGATGCTTCTAAGGCCCAGTCTCTTGTGATGCTATCCTGCTCCACCTCAACACAGTCCAATAACCTCTACTTATAGGTACTGGCTTATCATATAGTGAAACGTAATATACATCTGCAACCAGGTCAATAGTATGTTTTGGAGATTATCGAGATGCAAGGCGGGCCCTAGATAAGGAAGATCAAACCCCTGACTGTCGGTTCGGGCCGCTATCCCTGTCCCTGTAGCAATCACATAGTACTTAAGCTTCATTACAGCCAGTTGCAGTATACCACTGGGTATATCTTACTATGTATACATAGTACATAGCATGTAGCCGCTCGGAAAGTCGGCACGCCCAGCACGGAATTAAGGGTTTACATAGAGTGGGTAACGTAGTATACAAAGTATAGCACTTTTATATGACTCCCAAGGTTGCTTTGAGGTGGATATAGCAAGTCCATGTTCCTGCTGTAGGTGGGCAGTATTACATTGTACGCTTCCAACACAAACCTTTCCGTGGAGTGTATTCTATATACGTATGCAGTAGGCGTATAACTCACTATAACCGATTTTGCAATAGGAAATGCGCCGCAATTCAGGTGTCGCTGCTTTTTGTGACGACTACTATATATAATCTAGATATAGTCTCTAGGCAAATGCAGGTACACAACTTACCATCCTCTGTGCATGTGAGGAGCCATGTCTCATGCGACGGCACAGAGAATGGAGTAAGTAGAAGCATTGCATGAGAGCATTCCTGCGAAGTCGGGCAGATGAGAAAGCCAGAAACGGTAAATACGTTTTCCGTGGCTATAGGATTCTTTTACAATGACTTCCAATGCTGCTGGCCATTCTAGGGGAACAATTTGACAGCATTTCTTGCTTTGGACAACACTGGGTCCAACGAGACGTTTTTTTTTTTTTTTTTTTTTTTTTTTTTTTTTTTTTTTTTAAATAGTCACCTGTGATGATGGCTGGAAAGTCACGGCCCATCCAGTAGCGAGCGTTGTCTGGAGCGGTGTCTGGCTCGGTGTTCTGGCTACAAACAGGTGTGACATCCTTTACTATATAGGGCGCTGGATCTACCGGAGCAGTGACTCTCGTCCCATCTTGCAAGCACTGGATTGCAGGTACCCGCCTCGGCAGATGGGGATCGACGTTCCCTGGGGTGCGGGGGCAGGCCACTGGCAAGCACCCTTGAGCCCCCTGTCAATGTGCTGAGGAGCAGCTGCTTTTCCCAAGCGATACTACCATATACTATGTAGCATGTACTAAAATTACTGGTATCCACTGCCAGCAGAGGCCAGTTCACCTCCCGGGCTTCTTAGCATCTCCAAGCTTTCTAGCCTCGACTTCACGAACAAACAAGACCACAAGACCTCTATATGCACAACACCTCCACCAATACACCAAACAATACTCAACATTAAAGCGGGTCTATATCTCTAGGACCTGGCTGCATAGCCACAACGAACGACCTTGTGCAGCGAGTCTCAAAGCATCAAACCGCAACCACCACCTGCGACCCAGCCCCAGGCTGCTTCCGCCAGTCCTTAAGAAAAACCCGTCCCAGAGGCCGCCCCGATCCCCGTCGCATTCCCGCGACTCCGTACAGTCCTTGACAACATTTCGCATGTCTCTCCTGCCGGCCGTTCTGGGCTGAGCCATAGCTCTTCTCTCTCGCTCTCACCCATCCTTTCACCTGCCTGCGCATCCCTTGGCAAGGACGTTTCGAGCACTCCGTCCCTTCGCCCCCACCACCACCCACCCACCAACGAACCGACCGACCAACCACCCGCTTGTGTGCCCGACAACCCCGTACCCGTACCGCACCCGAAAAGCCTTTGTTGGTTTCCTCGACCGCACACACCCGCGTCAATGACGGCCCCTCGACCGACTCGACGGCGCCAAACCTCCTCCCTCCAGAAAGCCCAGCAACATGCGGCTGCCTCAGCTCCCATGACGCCACGAGTCATCAACGCGGCTCCATCGTTGGAGAAGGCCGAGATCCACGGCATAGACGACCAACGCCCCATATTCTCCAAGATCATGGGAATGCTCGGCCGCATCTTCATCGAGACCATTCCACAATGGCTGACTGTCGGGGTTATGCTGCTCTTGATCTTTGGTGGATGCTGCTCCAACGTATTTGCTCTCGAAGCCATCATCCAGTCAGTCCTCCTTTTGACTGTCACTCAACATCCTCAGTTCGGTTGGGGCTTGTCATGCTAATTCTTGTCTTGCGGTACACAGGGTCGAGCCGTCCAGTGGCACGCTCCTTACGTTTGTCCAATTTGTCTTCGTCGCCGTCACCGGATACGTTTCACAGTTTGACGAGACCCGACCTCCTTTCTTTATACGACCGAATAAGGTCCCATTAAAGCGTTGGCTGGTCAATATTGTACTGTTTTTCAGCATCAATACCTTGAACAACCATGCCTTCAGCTACGCCATCTCCGTACCGGTACATATTATCTTGCGATCTGGTGGCAGCATTACGACCATGATTGCTGGAAGTCTATGGGGCAAGAGATACTCTCGCATACAGCTTATAGCCGTAGTGCTACTAACTGTTGGGGTGATCATCGCCGCTTGGTCGGATGCGCAAACCAAGGTAAGACCTTATTCTCGGAGAGCTTAACACTGGAACAGCTGTATTGACATATCGAGACAGGGTTCCGCAGATTCGAACTCCGGAAGCGCCGCAAGCTTCAACACTGGTCTTGCCATCTTGCTCATTGCGCAGATCCTGTCTGCAGTTATGGGCTTGTACACCGAGGAGACGTATCGAAAGTATGGGCCGCGCTGGAAGGAAAACCTATTTTACTCGCATTTGCTCTCACTACCGCTATTCGTACCGTTCATGCCATCAATGTGGAGACAGTGGAACAAGCTGGCAAGCAGCCCGCCAGTGCCGCTTCCAGTAGCATCTTGGCTAGGGCTCGAGAAGCTCCCACTTGATATCCAACATGGCCTGGACAAGATTTACATTCCGAATCAGATATTCTATCTGGTTATGAACGTGCTGACCCAGTACGCTTGTATCAGAGGTGTCAATCTTCTAGCGGCCGCTTCGACAGCCCTGACGGTGACGATTGTGCTCAACATCCGCAAACTTTTGAGTCTTTTGCTCAGTATATGGCTGTTTGGGAACCAGCTGGCTACAGGTACTCTGACCGGCGCCTGTATTGTCTTCTTTGCAGGTGGACTGTACTCGCTGGATCCCGGCAAAAAGACCAAACCACAGCCTGTGAGGCTCGCAAAGGTGGGCTGAATGTGGATGGATGCCTTTTGATCAAATGTTGAGTTGCAGCGAACTGTTGGAGGAAACAGGACGCAGGGCAGCGCAGACAGTGTCAGAATTATAGCACATCGAATGGACCAGGTTTCTTGACTTTCTGTAGGCGATACTATGATGACTCAGGAAGACTCCAATCCCATGACACGGTGTCGTGAAATCTCATTTTAACCAAGTGTGAGGGGATGATGCTAAATAAGGTTGTGGCACCAGATTCCCAGGGCTTGAATGTCGTGGTTTCATTCAACATGGGGATAGAAGAGCACCCTTGGCATGTCACAGCCCAACCTGCGGAAGTGTGGCAGCTGTGTGCAGAGCTGTGGAACCACTGCACATGCTAGCACTCTAGCGGAGCCATCAGGGCCAATGGGCACCTGCAGGGAGGCCCCTCTGGGCGTCATCCCTCTCTTCCCAGAACCCCTCCAAAAGCACTGGGATCCCTGGAGACAACCAACAAAAATTGGAGGGGTGACACAACGGCTTATCGATTTCCACTTTGACACCGCAGTGGCTTTCCTTGGCGGATCAAGGCATATAACACTCTGTTAGCTGTGTCGAACCTCGAGTAACATCCGAGTCTTTCCTTTATTCTGATCCGATTCAGTTGCACACGAGCACCGTTCTCGTGCGTTCAGTCAGGATGGCTGGTGGGTTTAAATACTTCTCTTATTTGCTCTACCTCCCTTGATGCACTCAATTGAGCACTGACTGTTTCCACCCCCATCAAGACCCTGTCTCAGACCTCACCTTCCTCGAAGATCACACGACTGCCTCGAATTCCCCTCAACTGACTTCTGTTGCCATGTCTCTTGCCGCCGAGTCTGACGGTGAGGACACTGCTGCTCACCAAGCTAGCATTGCCGCAGCAGAGCAAGATGGCCCATCGCATCCGAGCTCCAAAACCACACCAGACGATGAAGATGAGGAGATACTCCTAAGGGATATGCCGAACAAGACTGCGTTCTACGACCCCATTGCAGAACGCCAAATGACGCACACCGACGCGAAGCTCTTTTACCAGCGCAGTCAGCTCGACCACAGGGCGGGCGGGCAGCCTTGGTCGTCATCTGTATACGGCAGCAGTGTGCATGGGAGTCCTGTGATATCGACCCGCGGAGAACACCCGCTGGACAAGACGCTCGGCACGTCGTACGACCTGCCAACCTCGGCATGGCCGCAGCTAGGCAACGAGAGTGTCCCAGGTAGCGCCTCTAAGAGGGATACTACCCATTTCACCTTGCCCAGCAACCGTAGCCAGGCCGGCAGTCAAGCGAACCTGCCCAGAGTACCCAGTGGGCTGGGAGTGAGCGCCCACGACGCTGTGTACCAGGCCCAGCTCGAGATGTCGACGGGCGCACCGCAAGGAATTGGTAGTGCCTCGTATGTGGGCGCCGACCCGTCGGTCACGAGTGAACTCAGCAGCATTCTCAAGAATGTGCAAAAGATTTTGGACATTCGGCACAAGTACATCCGGCTCTCGCTGCAGGGACCGACAGATAACCCAAAGGACGATCCAAGTTGGCCGGTCTACCCACCACCTCCGCAGCCGGCGTGGGTGGAAGAGCAGGACAAGGCGGCCAACCCGAGCAACAGCGTCGGCAACAGTATCAACAACAGCCTACACAATAGCATGACTCTGCCTGCAGATCAACCTGCTGACCCCCAGCCCAAGCCCAAGAAGCGAAAGCCAGGCGAGGATATTGGGGAGGATTTTGACATGGCGCACTTTGACCCTCTGCCTGGTCCAAGTGAGATGACCTTTGGTCTTGACGCCAATGGCGTTTACCAGGTCTTTGAAAACAAGGATGCCGAGGCGGCCGACACCCCAGTTGTAACGGTTCCCACCATCAAGGAGTACTATATGGACCTCGACACCATTTTGTCGATATCGTCCGACGGGCCCTCCAAGAGCTTTGCATTCCGTCGTCTACAATATCTCGAGGGCAAGTACAACCTCTATGCCCTCTTGAACGAATACCAAGAAACTGCCGACACGAAAAAGGTGCCTCATCGTGATTTCTACAATGTGCGAAAAGTGGACACTCACGTACATCACTCGGCCTGTATGAACCAAAAACATCTTCTTCGCTTTATCAAAAGCAAAATGAAGAAGTCCCCGGATGAGGTTGTCCTTCATCGAGACGGCAAATATCTCACGCTGGCTGAGGTTTTTGAGAGTATCAATCTCACAGCCTACGATCTTAGTATCGATACCTTGGATATGCACGCTCACACGGACTCGTTCCATCGCTTCGACAAATTCAACCTAAAGTATAATCCCATCGGCGAGTCTCGCCTGAGAACCATTTTTCTCAAGACAGACAACCTTATCAAGGGGCGGTACTTGGCCGAAATCTCAAAGGAAGTCATTGCAGATTTGGAGTCTAGCAAGTATCAAATGGTTGAGTGGCGCATCTCCATCTACGGCAGGAGCATGGATGAGTGGGAGAAGCTTGCGGCCTGGGTGGTTGACAACAAGCTCTTTTCGCACAACGTGAGATGGCTCATCCAAATTCCCCGCCTTTACGATGTGTATAAGGCAAGCGGGACCATGGAGACGTTTGAGCAAATTGTCAAAAACATATTCCAGCCCCTCTTTGAGGTGACAAAGAACCCTCAAGCCCATCCCAAACTCCACGTCTTTCTCCAGCGAGTTGTCGGTATCGACAGCGTGGATGACGAGAGCAAGGTCGAGCGTCGCCTGTTCCGAAAATACCCTGTTCCCAGAGCCTGGGATACCAAGCAGAATCCGCCCTATAGCTACTGGATATACTACCTCTTTGCCAACATGACGTCGCTCAACTTCTGGAGGAAGCAGCGTGGCTTCAACACGTTTGTGCTGCGGCCTCACTGCGGTGAGGCAGGCGATGTGGAACATCTCGCGGTTGCAGCACAGTGTGCCCACAGCATTAGCCACGGATTGCTGCTGCGCAAAGTACCGCTTCTGCAGTATATTTTCTACCTTGAGCAGATTGGCGTTGCCATGTCTCCCTTGAGCAACAATGCGCTCTTCCTGGCGTTGGAGCGCAACCCATTCCATCAATACTTCAAGCGCGGTCTGAACGTGTCTCTATCAACAGATGACCCGTTGCAATTCGCCTACACCAAGGAGCCGCTGATGGAAGAATATGCTGTGGCTGCACAAATATACAAGCTCAGCTCCGTAGACATGTGCGAGCTCGCAAAGAATTCAGTCAGGCAGAGCGGCTATGAGTATTCTATCAAGCAGCACTGGCTGGGATCCGACTTCTTGAAGCCTGGCTTCCGAGGCAACACAATGGTCAAGACGAATGTGCCTGATCGGCGAGAGGAGTTCAGGTACCGCACGCTGCTGGAGGAGCAGAAAATGTAATGGCTGCTACCCATCCCTCAAAACATGCCTTGGCAACAGAAAGCTAACATGATGCGTGCAATCTTAGGGTGGAAATGTATGTCTCGTACAGTGACTCAGCGGCCAATGCTTCCTCTACTGCGGAAATCAATGCTTCCGCGTCTGCAGCAACTAGCACGCCAGCCATTTCACTCAATGCTAACCACAACGTCGACAATATCACGCCGCACTCTCGTACCCTGGGCCAGCCTCCGACCTCGTCGCCAGCAATCACGACACAGCAGCCCTCGCCAAGCGGGAGTTGGCCAATAGAGGGCACCAAAGATTTGCACCTCTCGGGCAGCGAGCCGCGCATTTACCCTGGTATGATTAGTCGTCGGCAGAGGACCAATAGCCTGCGTCAGTCGTCGATCCATGAAAGCGATGACAAGGCGGCGGGAAAGCGTGCGGAGGGATCTGGTAGTGGGCACTAAAGGATACTGTCTCTAGGGCAAACGGATGCGAGGCTCTGAATGATGATTGTACTATAGTTGTTCTTTTTTGTGTGTTCCATCTGGGTGGGAATCATGAATAAATGAGCTGCTTAAGCAAGCTCAAGGATGGGCTAATATGGCTGATGACTGCACGGACGGACGGACGGACGGACCGAATGCCATATAGGAGCATTGATGGGCTGGGCTGGTGCTGCACGCTCCAGCTCTTCTGGGTATGTCTTTTAGTTATGCATAGGATTAACCAAGTGTGTTACAGGAAACAAGATGACAACCTTGAAAGTGGCTGATGCTGGTGGAATCGCAACGCCCATTCTCACTGGGTATACGGTGCCTTGAGTGAAGGCCAAGAAAGCCGGGTTATGCATTTAAGATGGCGAGTGGAACATGATGGATGGATTTGACATTATGATGGCTCATGAGATAGGTCTTACTTTTGTTGTTGTTGGAATTCAAAATGCTGCTGCCCTGGATCACACACAAAGACTGCGTTGCAAAGCTTCCCAAGGTTGACTTGGTTGGGCACTGATGATAGGCAGCCACTGCGCTCTCTAACAAAAGTGGCTGGTGGAGCGTCATAGCCGGCAACTACTCAGGCTACCTAGGTACTTATTGTATATCTGGCGGTTGCCCACTGACTGTGAGCATGCGCTTGGGCTTCCGCCCCAGGTCTAGTTAGTTCACTGCAGCACCTGCAGCAGCACACACCATCGCGTGGCCTCGGTTCCTGGTCTTAATCAGCTAGCGACTTGGGGGATTGCCCGCCCCTTTTGGGCCCATTCCCGCAAAAGAGACGGCGGTGCGTTCGAGAAACTTGGCTAATCAGCCAAGCTGCAAACCCCCAAACCATACTTACATCTGGGCGCTGCCGTTGCTACGAAGCATTTCTCTATTTTCCTTCTTTTCGCAGCCTCTTGCACTCCCAGCACAGCGAACCACGGGCTGTTTCATAAACGCGCCAGGCCTCGGCAACCACCCCCCCCCCAATCTCAAACAGCGAGTGACTTTGGCTTACTGGACGATACTTCCAGGGTCGACCCCATCTCTCTTTCACTCTCTGTCACCCTGTCGCTGCCTCTTGCGTCGCCGGTGCCCGCTTAACCTGGGGGCCGCTACCTCGTCATCCAGCTTCACGATCCCGCTCGCAGAAGCTTGAGCTCCAGCAGGCCATTCTTGGGGCTCTCCCTGGCGCCATCCAACCACCTCTGCGATCCGCACCAAGAGGGCATCGCATCCCTTCCAGTTTGCACTCTACTTGATTTGTCCAGGCTCCGACACACGATTGCTCCAACTCTTTGCCGCTGCCATCCCACAACCCATAACTCTAGGCTAGGCTTTGCCTTGCTCAGTCGACGCGATGGCATTCCTCGGCGTCTACAAGGCATTGTATGACTACGCACCCCAGTCCGAGGGAGAGTTGGAAATCAGCGAAGGAGACCTGCTCTACGTTCTCGAAAAGAGCGAGGACGATGACTGGTGGAAGGCAAAGAAGAAGGCGAGCGCCGAGGATGAGGATGAGCCTATTGGCCTGATCCCAAACAACTATATTGAGCAGGTGAGCATTTGACATTGCGCGAGTAAGAAGCAAGAGCACAGGCGATTCGCAGACTATTGGCTTGTCTCTCTCTCTCTCCCTCATACAGTCTCTGACGCATCATGCTGTCCTAGGCCCAACCGATCGAGAAAGCCCGTGCGCTCTACGAATACACAAGACAGACGGACGAGGAGCTGTCGTTTCCTGAAGATGCCGAACTCGACGTCTACGACACTTCAGATCCCGACTGGATCCTGGTGGGACTCAACGAGAACTTTGGTTTCGTTCCAGCCAACTACATAGCTCTGGGCGATGCTGGCGAGCACGAGCTCGCGGCTGCGGAGCCGGAAGATGAGCCTGAACCTGCTCCTCCGAGCCTTCCGACCCGACCCTCGGCGCCCCCCGTTGCTGCCGTGGAAGAGGAGGAGGAGGATGCTAGCCCACCGCTTCCAGCAAGAAGTATACCGCCTCCCGAGCCGAGTACTTCAGAGGCGCCCAACCCGGCTGCTACGTTGGCTGCCGCAATGGGGGGCCGGATGCCTCCACCAGCGGTCTCTCGGGAGACACCACCCCCTCCTGCGCTAAATATCCCCCCGCCTCCTCGACAAGCTCCTCCGGCGTCCGAGGACGAGATTTCCCCGCCGCTCCCGGCACGAAGCCGCTCAATTGCGTCGACGGTCGAGGATGGCCGACGTGAGAGCCTGTCGCCCAACCCCAGGTCATCGACATACCGCGACCCCTTTCCTCAGTATGATCGCCGACAGCCGACAGACCGTGATTACCAACCGCGGCCGCAGGAACTGTCTCCTGGGGGCTTCCACCTGTATAATATTAATGAGATGATATCGATCATGGGAAAAAAGAAGAAAATGCCGACTACTCTGGGCATCAATCTGAAGACTGGAAAGATTCTTATCGCGCCCGAACACGCCCAAGATGGGCCCTCACAAGAGTGGCCTGCGGATAGAATGACGCACTACTCCAGGGAGGGCAAGCACGTCTTCCTCGAGTTCGTGCGACCCAGCAAGAGTGTGGACTTTCACGCCGGTGCCAAGGATACCGCAGAGGAAATCGTTGCCGCGTTGGGTGAGCTCGCAGGCGCTGTCCGCGCCGAGGGTCTGCGTGAGGTCATTATGGCTGGCACCAGCAGAGAACTCAAGAAGGGCAAGATGCTCTACGACTTTATGGCCCAGGGCAATGACGAGGTGACTGTTGCTGATGGTGATGAGGTCATAATTTTGGATGACATGAAGAGCGAGGAATGGTGGCAGGTTCGGCGCGTGAAGAACGGGCAAGAGGGTGTTGTGCCCAGCAGCTACGTCGAAATACTTGGATTTGCTCCACCAACACCGGCGTCCATGAGTGGAATCAACGCAGGATTGTCATCTGTCGCCCAAAATCGACTCGAGGAAGAACGCTTGACGAAACAGGCTGTCAAGGCGGCAAAGACTGAAGATGATAAGAGAGGACCAGAGGTAGGACCAGGAATGCGCTTGCCGGAAAGGTCTAGTAGCCTTTCTACGAGAGAACGGAATGGTAATACTTTGTCACAGCGGAAGCGCGAGAACGGCCACGGAAGCAGCGCTTCGCGAAGCACCACCAAATCCAGTACGTTACCCCGAAGCACGAAGTATATAGACAGGTTACTGATTGCTGCCTTTAGAACCCGACCCTTCCAAGGTTCGCACGTGGACCGACCGCTCAAAGTCGTTTAGTGTCGACGCCCAGTTCCTCGGATTGAAAGACGGTAAAATTAACCTTCACAAGGTCAATGGTGTCAAGATTGCGGTGCCGATCGCCAAAATGTCCGTCGAGGATCTCGAGTACGTTGAGCGGATGACTGGACTATCTCTCGATGAGGACAAGCCGCTGTCTGAAGTGAAGCGAGCCAAATCGAGAGCCTCTGCACCCGTGGGTGCCTCCATCGAGCAACCTAAGAGGCCCGAGTATGACTGGTTCCAATTTTTCCTGTCTTGCGACATACAAGTTGGACTGTGTGAAAGGTATGCACAAGCGTTTAGCAGAGATAACATGGATGAGACGGTGCTCCCTGATGTTGATGCGTCGGTTTTGCGTACGCTGGGTCTGCGCGAAGGGGACATCATCAAGGTGATGCGATACCTGGACAACAAGTTTGGACGCAAGAAGAAGGGCGACGAGGTCCAGGGGGAGGGCGGCCTGTTCTCTGGCCCGGGCGGTGTGCTCAAGAACAACACGGGTCGGCCACGGCCAGAGGCAAACAGGTCTGCTAGCGACATGGTTGACCCTAAGGCGCTGGGCGGCGGAAACAAGGACGGTGAGGCTTCGTCTCCAGCAGCGCTGACACCTGCGACGACCACTTCGGCTGTCTCGACAGGCAAGCCAAGCGGATTCGATGACGATGCTTGGGATGTTAAGCCAGCAAAGTCGCAACCTACACCTGAGCCGCCAGCCCCGGCAATCGCGGCGGCGCCTATTGCTATCGCGGCGGCGGAACCTCCCAAGCCAGCCTCTACTCCTCTCACGCCTGGTATGCAAGAACTATCGTTGCTCACAGAGCCCTTGCAGCCAACACACACAGCAGCCCCTGTTCAACCCCCACCGGTTATTACGCAGCCTTCTGCTCCTGTCCAGGCACCACAGGCCACGGGTGCTTCACCTGGCTTCTTTGCTGGCTTGTCACCAGCCCAGACGGGCCTACCAAATGGACAGTCACCAACAACTCCTCTCAGTCACCAGCTGTCCCTCGCACGACAAAGGCCCCAACCCCCATCAGCTGTCCAAGGTCAGGCTGGTATCCTTCCACCTCCAGCAAGGCCATTGTCGGCACCCCAGACGGCTCAGCCTAGTGCTTTTGGACCACCTCCGTTGGCTCCTCATGTGACTGGGCAGGTGGCTCCTCCTGGACAGAGCCTGAATGATCTCACCCAGCAAAGACTGCAACAGCAGTACACTATGCAGATGCAGCCGCAAATGACTGGCTTTCCCCAGCAGTCTACTGGCTTTCCCCAGCAATCGCCTGGCTTCCCTCAACAATCACCCATCTATCCTATGCAGACTGGTATACAGCCACAGGTGACGGGCTTTGGCCAGAGCCAATTCATGCAACCGATGATGACAGGACAAAGCCCATTTGCCGATCCAAGGGCATCACAGCAGTTCGCTCCCATGCAGATGCAGCCCACTGGATACAACCCTGCATTTGGTGCCAACCCGCCAGGTGGTGTCAACTCCTACCTTCCTCCAGCTCTGGAGCCGCAGAGGACTGGCATGACCGCTCAAATGCAGCCTATGCAGCCCCAGCCCACAGGCATGAGTTTTACACAGGGCTTTGGAAACCATGGCATGCCTTCATCCCAGCCTCAGCCCCCAGCTCCACTTGTGCCGCAACAAACAGGCCCACCACCGCCTGTGCGCTTTGGTGTACAGCCTGATGCTAAGAAGCTTGCACCACAAGCCACTGGTCGTCGTGCAAACCTCTCTGCTGCAAGTAAGTGTCGTCCTTTTTTTTTTGTTTTTCTTTTTTTCCTGGTTCAGGCATCTCTGTATAGTTTGAATCACGTGCTGACTTTGTTCCTAGCCCCCGACAACCCTTTTGGTTTTTAGGCACCCGGGGCATATTGGTAGTTCTTGTAGCCAAGAAATTGGCTTTTGCTGGGCTAATTTGTGCGGAAAGGCTTGACTTTTTTCGGTCTGTGCTGGAAGCGAACTGCATCCTGGGCGGTTGACCATTGCATAAGCGTCAATACGATATACACAAACATCAACAAATGATGGTATTCTTATCCCACCCCCTGGACCATCAGACACCAAGCAGACAGAAAAGAAAGGAGAAGGTCAAAGATATGGGCATAACATGCTGCTGTAATAGGATTAGATATTGTTGGACATTATTCAAGTTTGACCATGTACGAGTGATGGATGGGTTGATTATTGGTGGAGAGAAACCAGGGGCGTTGATGGTCGCTGTAAGCCTCGTGTTTGTGTGTGAGCATACATATAATGTATGTATGGTGTTCAGTATAGTACTAGAGATCCAAGTAATACTCTGACCCTGAACTATGAACATGTCCATATGTCTGGATGCTATATAGTTAGCACAATGCAGATGGGGTCTTACACAAATATGTTTGATGTGGTGCTGATGAGGGAGAAGGTCGATTGGTTGTTACTTTGGGGAAACCAGGTGTGAGCAGCACGGGCACAGGCATGGCTGATGCTGCGAGTGGATTGTTGAGTGGGATGGCTCGAGTCTAGAAAAGGAGTTTCGACATGGTAGAAGACAGTTTTCTTTTTTTGGAGGGGGACTCGGAGGAAGGGTTGGGGTTCGGCCGAGGCTGATCTCCTCGAGAGGAAGCCGCGCAGATGGCGCAAGTGATGCGTCCAGTGACCTTGGAGTGGCACTCGCTGATGGTCCAGATGAAGATCAACCTTGCTGTACTCCACGATCGACACTTTCAGTTGAGGATCCAGCCAACAAGTTCCGATAGCAGTTGGTGTCTTGGAGAAATTTGCGCGCCGCAGCCAGAGTCTAAAAGTGAGCTTTGAGCAGGACATAGTGCTGGTCAAGGTGGAAGAGGTGAGTTGAGATCCGATTTGATGATATATCGGTTTCGAACTATTTCGCTATATAGTGACTTCTCTTTCGTCTTTATGGGGGTCAGTTGGTAGGCTAGCTCGCTGGTTTCGCGTCTGCAGTTGCTATCCATCGCTGCCCCTTACTTAGATTGTGCCCAAACCCTTCTTAATGCATATGTACACCAAATCCCGTTGATTCCGAGGCCAACTGTGCTGTAGCACCCAAGTCTGTAAGAACTGCTCTTGGCTGTTCGTGTGGCAAATGTATGATATCTGGTTGGTTAAAGTGCTTTGAACGTTCGCTTGATCACCACAGCCACGGGAAAATTGCCTCCACACCCTATCCTGAAGGTCCGCCGTAGAAATTCGTCCTAGATGATAGGCTTCTTGCTGCTACTATTGCGGGGTGCTGGTGCTGGTTTGATGATGTCTCGTATGCGCTTGGGCGTGTGTCTATGGTCCCTGAAGTGCTATTCCAAAGATTTGTGCCATCTCCACATTGTGTAGGGGCAATGGAATACTGGCACGTGCGCTCCTCTACTGTACATCCGCCAAGTCGTCCTTGATCTCAATGTCGAGGTCCGGCAGGGTAGGTCGTCGCTTCCTCAGCTCGCCGAGCTTTCCCGCAATGTCGTTGGCAGTTGCGCCACCAGTTGGAACTTGAATCTTTTCCTTGAGTTTGTCCTCCTTGTTGTAATCCTTTGCGCCGGGCTCGAAGCGCTTGCGGACAGCCTTGATCATCTTGTTGAACCAGTAGAAGTTGAGCGTGTTGAGAACAATGTTGCTGGCCAGGTAGATGGCCGCCATCCAGAGCGGCAGCGGTCCAGCTTCCTTGGCGTACATCATGATGTCCTCGGTCCCTGGGAGTTGCTCGTTGGCCGGCGTAATGGACATGTACTCGGTGCTGGGAGCGGTGAAGAGGGCGCGGTAAATATCATACCAAACCCTGGCGGACTGGCCGACGCCCCAGATCAAACGGGCCGTGAAGAAGGTGAAAAGCAGGATGATGCCATTGTAAAGCTGGATCTTAGTTCCGGTCATGCCCAGCTTGTCGCAGAACCAGTGAACATTAAGAAAGGGGGTCGACAACTCGTAGAGGATGAAGACAGTGGCATAGTAGTTCAGAAAGGGTCGCTAGGCGTCACACAACAAACACGGATCGTCAGTCAACATGTCCAGCTTTGCAGCAAGATCTGGCGCCCGAGAGGGACTCACGTATCCGAGAGAGTAGACAGACAGCGCGCTGACGGCGTGAGCTAGCAGACCAACACCAAAGACGTCCAAGTGGGTGATGGTGATGGCAAAGTCCCAGACAAAGTAGCCAGCAGCGAGCGACTGGACCAAGCCGCTGGACCCGGTGTACCCCCAGATACGCCCCTGCCAGTCCATAGAGGCGCGCTCCTTGTCTGTCAACATGACCCAAAGAGCGACAATGCAGATCAGGGTGCTCTGGAAGATGGAGACAACGTGCGAGTCCCAGCTGGCCCGCTTGCCCTTGTCGGTGGGATAGTGCTGAGGCGCATACTTTTGGGAGATCCAGGGCGATACGACGAGATGGATAAAGGTGTAGAGGAGAGCGGCGGCGAGGACTTCGTGCATGTGCTGCGGCAGAACTGTCATGTTGTACTTCTGGGCAAAGGGCCGGACCCATTCCTCGAGGGAGGGTATCGGCGGTACGAAGAAAGGGTCCTTCATGGCTAGGAAGCGCGCTGAATGAGGCGGTTGAGCAGGTCAGCAGGAGGGGAAAAAACTGAAGGATAGAAGAAACAGAGAGCAGACGAGGAGGTTGAAGGAATGGAGGGGCGAGCTGGTTTGGGTGTGAGAATCTGATTGATCTGATGCAGGTACACCGAGGTACAGGACGGAAAGGGTGCAGGAGCAAAGAAGGAATAAATACTCGGTACTGACCGACCTTTTGCTTTCTGGCTTGTGTCAAACGCAGGACCCCACCCCAAGAGAACCCAGTCTTTATGGACAGCCTAGCCTGGAGCGACCGAGGCGAAGATGTGGGAATAATCAAGGACGGTTCGTGGTCTGCGGTCGCGGTCGAGGAGCGCTGCGCTGGAGTAAAAGTACCTGATGCACAATTCTTGTTGGGGACTAACAACCTCAAGTAGGCCGATGTCGTCTGCAGCCAGGTTCCTGCGTGACGCGCCCAGCAGACATGCGAGCAAGATGCGGGCGGAGAGCAGGCACAAAGACCAGCAATCAAGGCTCAGATGGGTAGCAGACGATCGCCAGGTGCCCCTTATATGTCAGAACCGCCGGTCATCGCGCAGGTTGGCGCCGGGTGACAGCTACGCCCATGGGCCCGTGTTAAAAGGGTACTTGCTGTGGTTTCCCCTTTAGGCTGCAAACAGGTCCGTCGACAGGGTGGCATCTCTCGACCCTGGCGATTGTTGGGAATCCCACCTTGTACCTTTGTACTCATTCGGCTTTTGGGAAGAGCTTGGTTGTTAGCCTCGACTGTATGTGGAGATGTACTTGGAGGTCAGCTCCATGCTATGTTTGAGTACGAGTGTCTGCTCCGGATGACTTGAAGAAATCATGAATGTTCGCCTTGATCAATCAGCGCTTACGAGGAAGGTTTCTACATAGTACCCACGGAGCGTCTGAGCCCTGAATCAAGTCAAACAGCGCATCAGCCAGTCTCTGTACGCTGGTGACCGAGGCGTATGCCCAAGTCTTTTGTACTACGGTACTAAGTACTGCAAACACAGTGCGTACTACGCGTGCCAAGAGCACACGGTGCTGCGTACCTACTATAGTAGATGTCTGGAATGCGCCGTTGGCAGTAAGCCTCATAGTGGGGTTCTGGCCCTGCAGTGCCCCTGGACGGCAGCGGCTTACGGCTACCTAGATACTTACATACATAGTAGTCCTGTATCTGATGATTTGACCAGGGTGTCATGGTGTTGCGACTCGACTCCGCGACTGACACTGTCACATGGGAGCCAGCCCATCGAGCCCACAACAGAGACAGCCTTGCTATGCCGTGTCACGAGCTACCCGCATCGTCAAATCGAGGTTCCAGTCAACCACCAGTCTTCCCCTAAAGTGCCGAGCCACTCCTGATACCGTCGCCCTGCGGTCCCCAGCCTGGACCGCACACTGGGCGTCTGACGGCCTCTGCAACCCACCTGCACACCGCAATCTCATCCGTCTTTCAGTGTGGCCCAGAGTGTGGGAGAGAGATAGAGAAGGAGAAGGGGACATGGCTGATGTTCTGTATGAGCTGCTGGCTTCGCAACCTGGCACTGAGCTGCCCAAGACGCCGCCAGACCAGGTCTCCGTCGAGTATCTCACCCACCTAGCCGCCCAACCGCTAGCCGCTCTGGACAAGACCGAGCCGCAGTCGATATCGCAGTCATCTCACACTCTCCTCCTCTCCCTCCAAGCTCTGTCCAAGAAGTCATACAAGCCAATCATAGAGGCCGCTTCTCACCATGCCTCGCTGCGGACAGCCCTGCCTGCAGTAGCCACCAGCACGGCAGAATTGCGCCACGCGATTCCCAGACTGGATAACGAGGCCGTCAAGTTCTCTAGCACCTACAACAAGGCCAGTGAGAACGATGTTCTGGCAAGGAGAAAGCGTGCGCTGCTCTTATCGAGAAACGTGGAGCGTCTCGTGGATGTGCTCGAGCTGCCGACCCTGCTCAACTCGGCCATTTCAGCTTCACCACCCAACTACTCGTCCGCCCTGGACCTCAATGGCCATATCCGGAGATTGCACTCTTTATACCCGACCTCGCCCTTGATCGCGTCCATTGCGGCACAAGCAGACGAAGCGATGAAGACAATGGCTGCGAATCTAGTGCTCTCCCTCAAGACACCCGGCCTCAAACTGGCTGCCTCGTTGCGGACAATCAGTTGGCTACGCAGAGTGCTGCCCGACCTCGATTTGGCTGGATCACAGCACAAGAAACACGGCTCGCAAGATAGAGTACTCGGAGCCGTATTCCTAGTTTGCCGGCTTGCAACCCTCATGAACATGCTCGATGCTTTGGATCCGCTGCGGGAGCTGGCAGACCAGGAGAAGACGAGGCAAAAGTCCATTGGAAGCGGCCATGCCTGGTCCGGTGGCCAACAGACTGAGCGGTATCTGAAGCGTTATATTGAAATATTTCGAGAGCAGAGCTTTGCGATTGTGTCCATGTACAGGAGTATCTTTCCCGAAACCACCGACGCGCCAGCTACCACGAGCAAAGCAGACGACCCACTCGAACCACTGCCATCTTCTCTGTCCACCTTCCCGCTGTATCTGGTCGATATGCTGCTGGAAACTCTACGAATTTACCTCCCAGCGGTGAAGGATCAGGCGTCGAGGGACAGTTTGTTAACGCAGGTGCTGTACTGTGCTGGCAGTCTGGGCAGGCTGGGAGGAGACTTTGGCCTGTTCCTTGCGGACCTGGATTTGGGAAGCGAAGCAGAAGAGGAGTGGGTGGAGATTGTGAGACGGCACAAGCAGCTAGCTGGCCGTCTCGAGTCGATTGTGGGAGATTCCAAAGAAAAGACAGCAAAATAGACATAACCGGCCCTGTCTCTCTTTCTCTCTCTGTGTACCCGCGTGCACGCGGGAGGAGAGCGCGGACCTCACGAAGCCATGACACTACATCATAGTTCCATTGAAACACTGCCTGTGAAATTCAATCACAGACACAAAGACGATAAGCAAGCGGGCTGTGGAATGTAACCTGGTGTTGACGCACGCACAAGAGTTGCAACTGCATTGCATGGTGGGGCCATTCGTTCGGCAGCTCCCGGGGTATTTGAGATGCATTCCGCCGGGTTGGCCGGCGCTCCGGCCCCAAAAACCTTAAAGCCTGCCGTCATCACTTGGATGTCCCGCGGCCGGTGCCTTTCTTTCTGTCTAGCTATCTTGATCACCAACCGCCCAAGATCCTCGTTACTACGCGCATCCCGCGGCGCAATGGGTCGACCTGCAACCTGAAGCACTCTGCGAACAAATCGAACCAGATCACGACAAGCACGACAAGCACGACGTAACGGGCGGGCGAGACATGCTGGATCATGCACAATCCATAAGTAGCGCCTTTTGAAACTCCTCACACTCCGAGATTGCTGCTGCGGCTTGCGAAACCATCAACCGTCCGAGATGAGTGGCAATGGCCATCCACAGGCCAAATCCAAGTCAAGTAAGCCTCGCAGACCCTACTGAGCCTTCTTGTCATAAAGTCTAATAGCCACGGGCAGCATACCACTTTGTAGCTGGCCTTGGATCTGGCATGCTCTCTGCCGTTCTTCTTCAACCCATCGACCTGCTCAAGACTCGCGTGCAGCAGTCGGGCAACCAATCCCTGCGCAGTGCCATCCGCGAGATCCGCGCTTCTCCCCATATTATACCAGCATTGTGGCGAGGTGCTACGCCCTCAGCCCTCAGAACCGGCTTCGGTAGCGCCATCTACTTCACATCTCTGAACGCGATACGCACAAATGTCTCTCGAATCCCTATCCTCGCCGCCGACACCGGCTTTTCCGAAGCTGCATCGAGTGGCGTCAAGGACTTGGTAAAAGGTGGCGCAGTATTGCAACGACAACGACGACAACAACAACAACATTCTTCTTCCCTGATTAAGCTCTCCAACACGGGAAACCTACTGGCAGGTGCTGTGGCGCGCACATTTGCCGGCATGATCTTGATGCCCTTGACGGTGATCAAGGTGCGATATGAGTCGAATCTCTACTCCTACGGGTCCATCGCAGCCGCAGGACGGGACATTTTTGCAAAGGAAGGGGCACGAGGGTTCTTTGCGGGGTTCGGGGCTACCGCGATGCGCGATGCACCTTATGCAGGACTGTACGTCTTGTTCTACGAGCAGAGCAAAAAGAGGCTTAGCGCGTGGCATGGGAGCGGTGATAGCTCCCAGTCGGCCGGCGCATCTGCAGCGTCGAGAGACCATGGCAGAATGGGCGTTTCGACTGCTGCCAAAATCAACTTTTCCTCGGGTGTGATTGCCGGGGCTGCGTGTTCTGCGATTTCGAACCCTTTCGATGCCGTCAAGACGAGGATTCAACTCCAGCCCGGTGTCTACCGCAACATGTTCCACGCGGCGCACAGGATGGTGACCCAAGAGGGGATGCGTTCGTTGCTGGACGGCCTGGCTTTGCGGATGTGCCGCAAAGCAATCAGTTCAGCTCTTGCATGGACTGTGTACGAAGAGCTCGTCAGGAGGGCTGAGGTCACGCTGAATCCAGCCAAGACCAATGAGAGCGTATTGTAACAAGATGTAGGGGAAAAGATTTGAGTGGCTTTTGCTTGATGAGTGTGCATTGAAGCTGGCGTTGGGGCTGGTAAAACTAGGCAAGATACCACTCTCGTCCCATCCATAACTAAGAATATTCTTGATTCCTGTTTTTTTTTTTTTTTCCGCAAAGCCATTGTCCCATGTTGCAGGTGCTGGTACTGCAAATGGATGCTCTGCTCGCGGATGTCTGCATTGCCTTGACACACATGTGGTAGCTGCCTGTTCTCCTTCTTGAAGTCGACTTCGTGCATCTCCAGGCTTCACATACCCTGCTGACAAAAGCCAGCCCTTCTCTCTCCAGCGTCTCGTCTAAGCTTCCCTATTCCCTGATTTTCACACCTCCATTTCAAACATGCTGACAGCTTGTCGCCATCCCCTTGAAGGCTTCTTTAGCAAAGATATCACAGGACGCATCTGCTCATTGACCTCGACGCAATCCCATCCTTTCAGCAACTTCATTTCCCAGCAAACTCCCCAGGCTTCTTGCATCGAAATTCTGCCATAGGGCAGTAGCTCCGCCGCACAAAGATGAAGAACACACCATCCGTTGGTGAGGGATTGAAAGTTCGAGGAAGCACATCCTTGTTGCTCTCACTACCAGATGACGAGAGTCATTTGCCAGCTCGATACCGAAACCTACCTAAAAGAGATAAACACTGCCACAACAATGGCCTGACTGAACCTCCTTTCGACGCCACTACAAAGACTGGCGGTTCTGACCCCGTCGCCGGCAAACAACCCCAGGCCTTGGTTCTGGACAAGCACAGGGCAAGACCGACGACAGCAGCAGGACGAGCAACAGCAGCAGGACAAGCAATATTGCCGGGAAATCTACCATCGAGCATCACCCATCACCCATCTCCTCCCTCTTCCATTTGCACTCCTGCTCCCAAACCTTCTCCGTCTCCTTCTCCGGGTTCTTCCTCCTCCAAGAAGAACGCGTTCTCACTCCACTCAACTTCCGCTGAAGCTCAGAGGATCTTCATGAATCCATCGTACCTCGCCATGCAGAACCGGAACAACGCTCTCACCATTTGGGGCGGCGATAAGAACACCATGGCGCGCACTACAGGTACGAAGAGCCATGCGATTGCTGCTGCTGCTGCTGCTGCTACCGCCGCCGCCGGCTTTCCTTCTCCTTACGCCCCCCAGCAGACTGGACCCGCCAATCAGTCGCGTAGTAACGACGTCGCGCCTCAGATCATCAAGGAGAGGCATGTCTGGTGCTGCCGCTACGTTGATGTGAGCCTGCCCTTGCCTTTCCTTTTTCCGCACTAAGATACTACATCGAAGGGGGAGCATTCGGCCATCGTGTTCGTTTTGCTTGTGTCGTATTCTGCTTCACGCATGTTGCTGGAAACAAGGCGAATTGGGGTCGATTTGAAAGTGAGAGCAAGAAGAGAGTAGGGAGGCTAATGAGTTGTCCACGCATTGCGCCGTCATTTCAGGCCGTCAAGGGTAACGAACTGGGCGACAATAGCATCACCATGCGCGACTTTCTCAACACGCCCGGCCTGCCGCTCGTCTACAAACTCAAGGGCTACATCTGCTACAGCAGCAACCCCGTCTTGGATATGCCTGTCCTCCCTCCCCCCATCGTCATCACGACCCCAAGCAAGAGCACCGTCAAGAAGGAGAACAACAACCCCAACAGCGCATACCCCGTCATCCGCAGCAATCCCTACGCGAACCGCAGCCACACCTACAGCAGCAATGTCAACCCGGGCGGCGGCGGCGTCAAGCTTGGCCCCTGGCTTGGCTCGTGGCGCCATTTGAAGAAGAACCCGCTGGCTTTTGACGAGGAAATGGAGGATGCGTGGGAGACGTGCAGCGAGGGCGTTGGAGGACCAATCGACGGCAGCGGCAGCGGCACGACGAGCGATGAGTATGAGGATTGCCGAGGTGACGCGATCCGGGATGACGGATCTGCTGGGGTAGGTGCGCAGCAGAACGCCAAGCGTTACGATCAGACCGACACCACCACCCACCACAAGTACAAGGGAAAGAACATGGCCATGGTGATCTACGAGGACGACGACGTCGAGAGCAATGAGGAAAAGGAAGCGGACATGGAAAAGGGCAGACGCACTGAGGCGCGCATCCACTACCTCAAGATTGCGGAGCAACTGTACTACCAATGCCTACAGGTGTACACCGCTGAGGAGGATCTTGAGCTGCTCGGTCATGAAAAGGCTTGGCTTGACTGGGAGCTGAACGAGGCCGAGGAGGTGATGAAAGCTCTTTAATGGCTTTCGGATCGAGGACAGCGATACATGAGGAGACCAGCACCAGAGGCTGAGAAAAAGAAAAAGAAAAAAGAGGGGGGGGGGGGGAGAAAGGAAAAAAGGGGCCATGGAAAGAAGGTAAATGGAGGTTTGGGGTCGCGATTGGCGAATGGTGTACATATATGTACCATATATGCTTCTTCGCCTCACTTTGGCATTATTTGCGGGAGTTCAGGCAGGCGATACCACGAAACTTGGAGATGCCAACTGCATATCAGAAAGGGAAGAGGCTTGGTTTGGAATTTCGACTTTCACACCGTGGTGGCGGCGTCTCACTGGTTTACTTAGAAGAAACAATCTGGTTGGTCACGACTGATGAGAGGAATACAATGGCGTTACATAACGAGAAGCAACGTCTTGACGTTGATTTGTTGTGGGTATAGTGTACAGGCATTGACATTGACCATTAATCCTCCCCTTTTTGTCGTTCAAAAAGCGCAACTTGCTGATGAGGCATCAGAGCGGGTCCATAAGCATTTACTTTCCCGACTTCTTGAACTTGGGCTTGCCACCTCCAAACTTCTTCTTGCCGCTCTTCTGCTTCAGGTCCTTGGGCTTCCCATCCTTTGAGCTTGCACGACGGCCCTCAAAGATAATTGCCTCTGGTGTCTTGAGTCCAGCAATGCCTTCCTTCTCCTTCGTCTCCTTCTCCTTGCCGTGTCGTTCAGATCGCTTCTGGTCCCTCTCTCTTCGCTTGCCTCCCTTCTTTTCAAGCTTGGATGACCGGGACCGGGCAGCCGCAGAGTGGCCAAGAAGTTTGCCGGCTCTGCCAGCCATGGTCTGCTGCTGAGCCGTAAGCTTGGGAACGTATTTGGTGCCCTTCTTCAACTTGCCGCTGGCTCTGAGTGCGGCCACCTTTTCGGCTGTCTTCTTCTCCATGGCTCTCGCTGTCTTGTGAGGTGCTTTGCAGCGGCTTACGCGTAGCACGCGGGGCAGCATGGGTGGAAACTTCTTCTCGTTGAGTAGAAGAGCTTGCTCAACCGAGTTACCGTCCTGTAGTGGTTGTTAGCTCCAGATTCTCAAAACTCCCGCAATGTACCTTTATCTCCAACACTTACGTAGAATTGCACGTAGGCAATGCCTTTGCCCACTCTCGTCACCTCGTCACGCACGACACGTACGCTCTCAACCTTTCCAGCATGCTGACCAAAGGTTCGCCAGAGTCCCTCCTCCACATCCATGGGCACCCTGGTTCGCTTGCGCTTCTCGGTCTTTTCCTTACCCTCCTCATCCAGCTTCACGTTCAGCACCGTCTCGTCATCCACAAAACCCAAGTTGCCGACAAAGACACAGCGCCGGTGGTCAACTTCGGCGGGATGAGCTACGCTGTCGACACGCAGGTGTCGGTCCAGCACGACTGTTCCGTTCAACTTGGCGCATGCGGTACGGGCTGCAGGGGCGCTGCTGTATACTGCATATGCGTTGACCGAGTGTGTCGTTGCCTCCATAGTAGCTTTGGTGATGAAAGCGGCGCGTTTTGGCATTGCGGCCGTGGAGAAAGCGATGGATCGGAATCTGAGGGATTCGACAGTTTGCGGTGGGGAAGCTTCCTTGTCCAGGACGGAGGACAAATGGGCCAATAGCTTCCGCTTGGCCTTTTTGGAGTTGACAGCCTCGATGGAAACGTTGGAGAGGAAGACGGTGCGCGAAGCCTTCTCGACCTCGTCTGATTGCTTGGCCTGTGTAAGTGACTCGTGCACGGGAATCTCGTCGTCGGAGTCGTCCTTGGCATCGTCCGCCTTGGAGGCTTTGATTTCGGCCTCCTCGCCGTCTTCTGGAAGCTTTCGGCGTTTGTTGACAGGGGGCTCATCATCGGCCAGCTTCTGGAAATACTTGCTTTCCAGATCGTGGAAATCATCCTGCTTCCTCTTGCGCTTTTGCTTGCGCTCGTGTTCCTGTGCCTCGGCAAAGAGCTGAGCGGCCGCATTCCGCTCATCTGCTTCACTGTCCCCTGATCCGGACTGCTCACTCAGCTCCTCATCCTCGTCCTCGCTATCCTTTTCATCTGCATCCTCGACGTCATCTTCGTCGTCCTCGTCTAATTCCGAGAGCTCTTCATCGTCGACTTGCTCGTCGTCTTGGGATTCGCTCTCCTCTGCTTGTTTCAACTTTTGCGTAATCAACTCTGGGTATTTGGTAGGGGCAGGCGCCTTGATCGGACCGGACTAATACAGACGTAAGCTCATGATGAATTCAAGTTCAGGACTAAAGACTGGTCTTACACTCGTTGAAAAAAGGGCATCGAGACTTGGGTCTATCTTCTTGGAAGAAGCAGACAATACGCCACTCCTGGAGTCTGGTCAGAAAACCGTAGATTGATTGATTGCGATTATCCCACTCACTTGTTCTTGCCCATATTGAAGAATAGAACGGTCGCGGATGAGGGTGCTGGTTATGGCTCCTTCTGCAGGGTCTCTGGAATCTAAACGAGGTGGCAAGCAGTTTTTAAACAAAAACAATGCAATGAAATGGAGGCAACTGCCAGGTATGCAGCTTATACCACCAAAGAAGATGCGAACTCCACACTGAATGAAGATGCTATCCCGCCCGGCTGGTCTCCAAAGCAAAAATCAATTGCACATGTTTTGGGTGAACGGTAATGGCAATTGCACGGCGCATCTGCAAAAAATTGGATGCGACAGGCTTATCGATAGGCACGCTCGTTAGCACCCTATCAGCCTATCTACCTAGCATCTCAGCGCACGCCCTGCACGCTGCAATGTTCTCCAGGGCAGTGCGGCAGGCATGCTGCCAGATGGGGGAAGCGGCAGCAACCAGTGCGTGCACCCACGCACTTGCGCCCCGATTCTCTTCCCCTCGGGACAGCCCTCCTCCATCATACCTGCCTTTCTCTTTTCCACCACCACTACCACCCAACAATCCGACACCTTTGACGACCCGACCAAATGTGATCCGCAGAGCTCTGTTCCGCGGTTGCATGACTGTCACTTCTATACTGCACTCACTATCTTGTCTTCTACATCCGTTCTTGGGCCCGCTCTCTCTCTCTCTCTTCTTATTCCCACCGCGCCTGACCTCATTCTGCTTGCGCCCAGCACCGCGGCAGCCTCACAACCACATTTCCGCCCTCGACAACGCCACAGCCATGGCAAGTGGCAGTACCGCGCCGCCGATAGCAATGGCGAATCCTCCCTACTCCCTCCTAGACCACGACGCCAGCACCGTCTCCTCTCCACTCAGCGAGGTTGTCGAAGACAAAGACACAGACCAGATGGATGCTGAGTTGAAGAGCAACCTTTCCGACGACGAACAGCCAGTCCAACCCAAACTATCCTTCTCCACAGCCCCTGCCATACAAGATGACTCCGATTCCTTGAGCGAGATCGACTCAGAAGCCAGCACAGAGCGCCTGTACGATACCCCGCGCAAGAGCGACGCCCAAACCATTACCACAATAAAAGCGGTTGAAGAGCCAGAACCAGAGCCTCGCAAGGCACTTCGCTCTCTGAACAGGAGCCCATCTAAGCTACAAGAACAAGCACAGGCGGACATACATGTTGAATCTGCTGGTGACGACAATGACGAGCTTTCTGAAGCTTCTATAAGCGACAGTGAGATCAACTCAGAAAAAGAAGACGTCGAGATACGAAAGTCTACACGCTCGACTACTCAAAAGCCGCGTCAGTCAGTCGTCGCGGCAAGTGGCGAGTCGTCCGCGGATTCAAGGAAGCGCAAGCGACTGGCTCTTGCAGAGCGGATTGACGAAACTGACCGCCCTCGAAAAAGAGCCAATTCAGTCAATAACTCTAGCGCCGGGACATCGTCGCTATCTAATGTATTGTCGGAAGGTTTGGCCCAGACAGATTCAGTCGAGGCCAGAAGCGCCGAGCAGTCCGACGCCGAGCATGACACAGTCATGAAGGGCATTGAAGACGTTGCCGAATCGGTCGAGAAACCTACGAGCGAGCTACCTACCAGATCCAAAAAGTCAAAGCGCAGTACTACAAGGAGGCGGAAGGGCTCTATCGAGGAGGCTCATGCTACAGCAGTGGCCCAGGATGCAGAAGAGCAGACTGCAGAACACCAGCCTGCCGAGGAAGAGGTGGTCGAGACTGCCGAGATTGACGAAGAGGCTGAAATTGCTCACAAGAATGAAGAAGAGTGTAAGGACTTTACATGCCAAGAATCATGTCTCCTGCAATCACTGACTCAAATAAATCTTTACAGTGGAAAGAAAGAGACATGCATTTGAGCAGCTGGGGACGATAGAAAAGCAATTCGCAGTTCTACGAGATCGGTAAGGACCGTCCAAATACCTAGAGGTGCTCTTGTGAACGGTGCTAACCAATCCTGTTCCTTCCAGGCTCTACGAAGAACGCCTCGCCCAGCTGAACGAAGAACAGGCCTTGTTAGAAGGGGACAATCCAACCCATCCCGAGTATCTCGCGATGATGCAATGCATCGACAGCCGCCGCAATGATAGACTGAAAGTGACCGAACTCGAATATGAATTCAACATGGATGCCTTGAACCGCTGGGCCGTGGCTCGCAGAGCTCAAATCCTGTCACAGTTTTACCAAAGCGTGCGAGAATCTCGAGAAAAGACTCTTGATGAGCTTGGAAAACAGTGGTATGAGATACAACACGAGCGCAGAAAGAACGCCAATCCTATACCAGATTATGGCTTCCGCTTCCCCAAAACGAAAGCGCTACAAAAGAAACAGGCTATTGCACACAGCAAGGAGACATCTATATTGGCCGGCATTGCTCAGCATCATGGATTCCCAGCTGCGCCTGAGATGAAGACTGCGTCGCAGGCTGAGATTGAAGAGGATTTTGAAGCCATGAATGTGAGTTCTTAGTCCAAAAGCATACTTTTTTGTTCCAGCTGCGTGATACTGACACGATGGTAGCGTGCTCGGCAGAGTATTATGGGTAATTTGCAGCAAGCACAACCTGTGCTCAATGAGTATGGTGCTGTTTCTTTTGGGCGGAATTTAGGACCAGCTGGGGAGCAGTTTCTGGAGCAAACACCATGGGCAAACCCAAAGCACCCATCTCATGGTTCACGGCGGCAATCACATGGGGCTTATGCTGGCCCCCCAGCATTTCAAAACCAACCTAAACATTTGCACCAACATGCAGGCGCCGCTTGGTTTGCAAATGGTCAAACCAATGGAGACTCAATACACAAACACTCTGCAGCAGCAGAGCAAGACCCGGGACAAGCACGAAAGTCGGGCGAGGCAACAAAACATAAGCGTGAGGGCGTTGTAATATGATGCACCTTGTGTGGTCTGGGATCTTTGGAGTTGCGATACCCCTGGGATTGGAGGTTATTTCTTCGTCGTTCTTTTTCGATGGGCTTCTCGCATTATTGCGTTACACTGACAGCGACTTGCTGCACCTACTACGATTGACTGCAAGTGATGCAGCTTAGGGTTTCATCCAGGAGTTTGAATTTGGGGCTTCCATATGAATGAGTGGAGATGGTACAGAGCGATCTATGCATTGGCTGCGAGCCTTCCAAAACCTCTAAATTTCCGTCAACTGATACTGGCTTTTGGAAGATCACCGTGGAATGATATCCTTGTTTACTATTTGTACATTGCCTTAACTCTTGTGGATGCTTGTAAATTTTGTGTGACCCATTGTATAAAGCGTGTGGGTCTATATTTGACCTTGACTTGCTGCATTCTACTTCTCTTCACATGCTTCCATAATATGCTCTCGGTTTGTACCACACGTGGTTGTGGCGAGTGGCCAAGAATGACCGGTGAAGCCATTCATCAACAGTGTGTTCCCAATTGACTGGTTATGTATTTTGGTTTTCAATAAGATTGCGAAGAATATCACTTCTGGCTCGGGTTTGTAGCAGGTTGCGCTGGCGCGAGAGGGGCATCGGGAACCTTGACATCCTCGAACTCGTCCTGGCCGACGGCCTTGATGGTGTACATGTCTAAAAGAAGGTGAGCACTTGAAGGTTGATAGGGATAGGTCCTTGCTTCTGGAAGCCAAGGGAACGTACAGACACCGGTCGCCAGCCCAGCCATGATCAAGCCTGTCACGGCATTCTTGACCAGGTACGGACGCCGGGCCCTGAGAAGGGCTGCGGATTGCGCATTGGCACGGTAGTAAGTCGAGTGGTCGTAACTGGTGTAGCGCTTGGGTCAGAAAGAGTCACGTCGGCAAAGGCAGAATATGTGTGAAAGGAATATGAACGACATCGACTCACCCTGCCATATTGAGGTAATGAGGGGCCCGTTTCCGCGGTTGTCCGTGGTCGCCCGAGGAGGAAGCGCAAAACGAGAATCAGATGTCCGCAACGTACAAGAAAATCCATGTTACGTAAGCTGGGTCAGTGATCTCATCCTGCGTGTGGAAGCTAGTGGAGCTCAAACAGGGGTAGCACAGTCAATTCAGCAACAGTGGACCAAGTTGCTTTGCACCGCGCTTACCATGTACACTTTCGAATTTCAATAGTGTTGCTTGCCTGCCATTTGTGAACCTCACACTCACCCACCCAGCCAACCAGCTTGCCAACTCCCCCGTGCCAATTCTGCCTCCAGCAACCCAGGACAATTCAACGTCTGAACACGACACTAGTATTTCGCAACGGATTTGGCCTCGACTGTTCGGCGGTCCCTAATTGCCGAGGCGCGTGGCGGCACCCTACTGCATCACACACAGATAAGTGCTGTGCGGCTATCCGACAAAGAATGCGACTTCAAGACCGGCCAAACCCGCCTTCACATCACTGACGGCGCCCGCCATTGCAGCAGCCCTCCGCCGGCGCAGTCGCAGCAAAGCGCCCCAGCTTGGATCGCCTGGGCATTCTCGCGCCGATATCTCGTTGCGGAGATTGATGTTCCTTGCTGCCCTAGCAGACTGGACGCCTCTGCTGCGCCTTTGCCTTGACACTGCACCATTCGCAGCCCTCATTGCCTCTAAACCAACACCCTAAGCTTCGTAGAGTAGTAGCTGGGAGGCGTCCTCCTAAAGACCTCGTCCCACGATCCCTCTGCGGATTGCCAGACCTGCGCCTCGATACGGTCGCGCTTCTTGCCCGCCATGACAACCGCCGACGTGCAATCCGTGAGCGAGCAGCTCAAGCAGCTGAATGAAGCCAAGAAGGCTGTCCTCAGCGACCCGCAGGCCTACTACTCACAGATTATGGTGGGAATCCTGCCTCTCGCCAGCCCAAACACCAATGTTGAGCTACGCAGATGGGCCACCAACTTCATCGCCGAGGCTTTCGCAACACCGACACTGCCTGGCCGCGACAAGGAGGGTATGAGCCTCCAGGTCGTCGGCCACCTGCGCGCCCTCTTAGAGAATCCAAAGGAGGACCCTTATGTTCTGAAAAGTGCCATACAAGCCGCGGCGAGCATATACCCGCATGCGATGAGGTGGATGTACGTACAAACCAATAGAGGTTACTGGCTCCAACGCCTGCCTGCACTATGTTCCGAACACATTCACGTCACTGTGACACTTGCGAACTCTTTGCGCGGGTGTACTTCAACGTGCATCTGGGCAGCTTTGCTAACATATACTTCTCAGAATACACAATTCCTATGAGCGAGGCCCATGGGATGAATTGATGGCCATAAAACAGAGAATTCTGCGCATGTGGGATGACGCTGCATCGTCCATGAAGGCGTGTTGTGTAAAGTTCGCCCAACGTGTCATTCTTGCGCAGACAACAGCTGTCAATATGGACAAGGTAAGATTGTAACCCATTTCTCCTGGGCGGGCGGTCGGTTTCCGGTATTCTCGATGGGAAGTATTGACGCGTCTCTAGCGCAACGGACTAGAAGTGTCCTTGGGAATGGTTCCGGCGGATCATGCATTTCTCGACGTACGACAACTAGAAGCGGAGGCCACCGGGCTTCTTGATCGAATGCTAAGTGTGCTTCAAGAAAGCAGCAGGTATGCCGCAATATCAAGGCCGTCTTCGCATTTCCAGAGCACCTACTTACACCACACTACTTCACAGTGATGCCCTTGTGGTCGATGGCACTTTGAACTGTCTGGCCGTTCTCATCCGCTCCCGGCCCTCAACCTCGAATCGAGTCCTGAATGCCGTTCTGAGCTTCAACCCCCTGAAACTCGCAAATTCTCCTATGACCCCCAAGACACGAGTGCTCCTCAAATCCATGGAGAAGACGACCAGACAGCTCTTAATGCATCTCCTACGGCGGTACGAAAACCAAGTTTCGTGTTATTTGTGGATGGTGAGACTGACAATTCTGTAGTGATCCACAAAACCAGTGGGCTCCCCGGATACACGCTCATGTGGAGCGCCTCATGCGCTCGCGGGCTGAGATTCTCGAAGGTGCTGGCCTCAAGAGGCCCCTCGCAGAGCCACAGCCTCAGCCAGATGTCAAACGCCAACGGGTTGAGCCTGTCCTAGTACCAGTCAGTCCCGTGGCGCCGCCGCCAAACAGCCTTGCAGCTTTATTCACACTTGATGGAAACCCTTCGTTAGCAGCACTTGATGCCTCAAAAGTCCCAGTTGACATCGCTGCCAAAATCATTGTCTCTACTCTTTCGCGAATCGACCACCAGACCTTTGACAATGCGGTCCGGACCATTGGCGAGCGTCTCATGGCCAAGGCGGCAGCTCAGGTCCCAGCGCCGGACCCACAGACTTCTCCTCTTGATGTTGAGGATGACGATGATTATGAACCCGACTATATGATGGCCGAAGACACAGAGCAGATCCTCAACAAGCTGGATGGAACGCAGCGAGAGGAGCAGCAACAGCAGGCTGATGCCGCATCATTGGCTCTAGGACCCTACAAACTGCCGCCTCCGCCAGCACTTACCCCAGATGCGGCAGCATCCGCAGGCCAGGTAACAGTGGCTCGAGTTCTTGAAGCTGTTCGAACACTCGAAGATCCACCGGTCAAGAAGGCCAAGGCTGGTATCAACCGACTCGCAGCGAGCTCATACGACAGAGAGTCGATGTTGACATTTATCGTGCGCTTGGGCACCCGCTCAAGCGCTGGGCTCGAAAATATCACCGTCAAACAGGAAGACAGCACTGCTGTTGTGCCTCGTAACTCCTTGAGCGGTAATGCCATTCGTGACCGGCTCTACGCCTACGTCCTCGAGGATTTCCGCAAGCGCATCGATATTGCGGTCGCCTGGCTTTGCGAGGAATGGTACAGCGACAAGCTATTCAGCAAGCAAAACCCAGGCGCTCCATTACACTATAAAAAATGGGCATTCAAGCTCGTTGAGGGGTTCTTTCCCTATCTGAATCCTTCAGATAAGGTTCTAATGCGGTTTCTCGGTGAGTTACCCGAGCTCAACAAGGATATTTTGGCCAAAGTTACGCACTTGTGTGCCGATCCATCCATGGTCCAGCTTGCACTCACAAGTTTGCTGTACCTGGTGATGATGAAACCACCAGTTCGGGAAGCTGCACTCGACACTGTCCAGGATATCTGGGTTGAATGTAAGTCATTTGGCAGCGTGCAAGATCAAAAGAATGACACGAACATAGTCACTATTACTCAACTTCGAATATAAGGCTAATTGGAGTTATAGATGAGGATGCTCGGCCTATGGCAGCAAAATACCTTGCAAAATGGCGTCCAGGTTTCATTGATTCAAAGACTTCACTAGGTGGTGCGGACGATGCCACTGCTCGAGCCCCAGCTGTTGCAGCTTAAGCTTTGCAATTCGACGACCGTGCATAGAATCATTGGGGTTCTTGCAAAAGTGTATCTTAGAAACCGGTTGTTTGGCGATATCAGCCTTTGTACAGTACTTGAAGCACGGAATTTGCTGGAAAGCATAGCATGGATTTGCGCAGGCAACCATTGAATTGGAAGGGTATGGTTCTAGCCTTGGTTGTCAAGCCAAGCACCTAAAGCAAAGGCAAAGTCTTGGGCTTGGGGCAGCTTGTATGCTCCCTTTGGTTTTAGGTTTTGAAGCATAAGGTAGACAGATGCTCGACGAGGCTAGAGAGCGGCTTACCAGGAACATATCTGGATTGCTTGGCTTTGGGAATGAAGGACAGATGCACGGTAACGTCGCAAAGCTCATCGCCTACTCAACCCGAGGCCCAAGGTTGGGTCATATTGATTCTTATAAAGAAACAGATTTTCAACTGAATCCCTGTGTATAAGAGTTATTTTACAGTCCATGTAATTGCTCTTTATATTATTTCGGGGTAGATACTCCGAGAATCTTGAAGTTGTCCAAGATGAGCATTTAACCTGATTGGGCCCCTATATCCGTTAACCCAGCTACAGAAAGCAAGACAATCATACCTCAATGAATTAGCACCGCAGCCCCTTGAGGTCTCCGTTAAAACAAACAAAAGTTTAGTCCTCGATATCTAGTTTCCCCTCCACCTCTTGAGCCCACCAATCCGCCCAGTCTACAACCTTTTTCCCCTTCCGCGCTTCTTCAGCGCAAAAGACCATAGCATGGCTGCGAATGACCTCATCGAGCGTGCATCGTATGACCTCCCTCTGCGCCCTTTCACGGGTCCAACCTTCGTGGCTCTTATTCTTGACCAAATCAATGGCCTCGACAAACTGCCTGGCCAGACCCAGGTCACCACCGCCGTGACCCAGGCTCTCCATGCTGGGTGTGTGCGTCGTCGTTCGCCCCGTATTGAAGTCTTCAACCGTGATGGTATACGAGTCTGCGTAGATTTCGCCATTGACGCCGTAGAAGCGCGTGAACCGCTCGCATTGCCGCTTTGTTTGGGCAACCATGTGGAACGTCGCCTGCTTGGCGCCTCGGCTGCCCAAATTGTCGGCCATGGGATTGTGCTCACAAGTTACTGCTGGCATTGCCGTGGTCGATGACGGGATATCATCGTCCCACGTAATGGTGACAACTTGTTCGTCAAGCACATCATTATCACTCTCGTAAACACATCGTCCAAACCAATTGCGCTTGGCAATTTCAGCATCGGGCGTATCTGGGTTATAGTCTTCGGCCAGCTTGGCCAGCAGCGACTCGTGACCCCGCGGCC
The DNA here is from genome assembly GCA_011317545.1 of Coniella vitis. Classification (NCBI taxonomy): domain Eukaryota; kingdom Fungi; phylum Ascomycota; class Sordariomycetes; order Diaporthales; family Schizoparmaceae; genus Coniella; species Coniella vitis. The sequence continues at coordinate 2,374,859 of WUJK01000003.1, forward strand.
CTGTGCCAAAATCTTCAATCTCGGGCAGCACGATATTCACTGGCCAGCCAGTGACGCCTGCGCCCAGACCCATAAAGGGCTTCTCGCCTGTATAGATGCGCTTGGCGGAGTACTTGCACGTTTGCTCGACAGGACATGACAGGCAATTCGTAGCTGAGCCTGCGCCGATGGGTTTCCGGCTCTTTTTGAAATATTGCAGTCGCCCGCTGCTTGAAACTGTCGCCGGAAGATGTGGGCGTTGTTGGTGGTGATCTACGCCATCGTACTTGACAGGCGAGCAAAGCAGCCACAGAAGCACGTCAATGTCATGACAGCTTTTTGTCAACAGACTAGGCGCCGTGGTGTCCTCCCTCCGCCAGTTTCCCCTTACATAACTGTGCGTGAAGTGCCACCACCCGACAGGTTCTGTATGCACAACTGAGAGCACATCGCCAATGACGCGCTCTTCGAGCAGCAGCCGCCTTAGAGCAACATTATGCGGGCTGTAGCGCAGCACATGGCCAATGGAGAAGACATTGGGCTCCCCCGTGGCCGGATCTGTGTTAGCCCGCAGAGCGCGGTACATGGCGATGCAGTCACCAAGGGTAGTGGCCAGGGGCTTCTCGCACATAATGTGCAGGCCCCCCAAGCGAGCAAGCGCCACGACTACCTCCCGGTGCATTTCGTCGAGCACACAGACAAAGACGCCGTCTACCCCGGGCGGAACATTGGCTTCACCTGCTGCAACACGGCGCCGACGGTCTGTTTCGTAAGTGACGAAGTCTGTCCAGGAGGAGAAGGACTCGCCTTCGCGGGGCTCTTGCTCTAAGGGATCGCTGCGGAGGCCCCAGAGGTAAGTGCGGCCAAAGGAGGCACGCTTGAAGGCATGGGGTTCTGCGACGGCGGCGATGAGGCCGTTCGTGACAGTGGTGACAGCGTGGGCGTAGGCCTGGCCGCGGGAGCCGGCGCCGATGACGAGGAGGCGGGGTGGGTTCGCGGAAGGGGTTGGACGCGTGGGTTGGCTGAGATGGATAGGTTTATCGGTGGAAATGACGGGACCTGGCTCGGCGAGAGGTCGGGCGGGCGGCGAGTCCTCTGCGCGGCTGCCCATGGCGACGCTGGTTCGGTCGATACTGAGGTTGAGGTGATGGTTTGTGGTGGGAATCAGCAGGAGGAGGTGGAGACGGAGATAGCGAAGAACTGGGCCTGAAGAAGAACATATTGGCGTTCAAGGAGGAAGGAAGGTAGAGACTTATAAGGGAGGCAGTAGCATCCTGGGCCAAGCCGAGAAAGGCAACGTGCCGTCCCGACGCCGTGGTTCGTTGCGCCGGCACGGCGGTAGAAGTATACTATGTACACTATGTAGTGGAAGCAATGATAACGACACCCCGGCAGGAAATCCCCAGCTGACGGCCTGAGCGGGATGAGGTAGTGGGCTCCGTGTTGAAATCCCCCCCGCTTCTAGGGGCTCCGTAGGCGGTGTCTCGCTAATGCAGCCCTGCTGATTCGACTGCTTGGCTCTGCCCGTACTATAGTACATAGTAACATGACGTGCCACATGCTGTACTATGTACTATGCATACAGTAGCAGCATACTTCACATAATACTATGGTAGCAGCTCCAGCCCCTAGATGGGGAAGGCTCCACTATCTGTGATCATCTGCCGTTACTACTATGTATGTACAGCAAAGAACAACTGCCACTAGCTGAACAGCACTAAGCACAAAACAACAAGAGTTTAAGCAAGTCGATCCCCATCGTTCATACAACGTTACGTTCAGCTAAACCACCATCTTCCTTCCTATCGCTTCCATCTCTTTTCAGTTCGAGTACGAAACGCGACCAAATGCTATGGCTTCCGCCGGTGATGCTCCCCTGGTGTGGATTGACTGCGAGGTAAAGATTTGCACGATATCTGATGAAATTCCTCTTATCTAACGCACCTTTGATTATTCCTACGTGACGCTGACTTTGCAATTACCTTCATGGCAGATGACGGGGCTGGACCCTGAGAAAGAGGTAATTATTGAAATATTCTGCCTCATCACCAATAGCGACCTGGAACTCGTCGATGAAGACGGCTGGGGCGCCGTCGTCCACCAGCCAAAGGCCCGCATGGACGCAATGGACGACTGGTGCACGAGCACCCACGGTGCCAGCGGTCTGACTTCAGCCGTCATCGCATCCGATGTAACGCCTGAACAGGCTGCGGACGCGCTGCTGGCCTATATCAAGCGCTTTGTGCCAGAGCCTCGCCGTGCCTTGCTGGCGGGCAACTCTGTTCACGCGGACAAGGCCTTTCTTGCAAAGGAGCCCTATCGCAAGGTTATCGAGCACCTGCACTACCGAATCCTCGACGTAAGCTCCATCAAAGAGGCCGCTCGGAGGTGGAACCCCCAAGCTATCGCGGGCGCTCCACGCAAGAAGGCGCTCCACCAGGCAAAGGACGACATTCTCGAGAGCATCCAAGAGGCCAAGCACTACAAGACAACCATCTTCCAAGCGGACGGCCATTAATGATTATGAACCAAATCCCTTTGCGGGGTGCCTTTCAGGCGGCAAGCTTCCTCCCAACGTTGCGAGAAGCTTCCCTGGATCACAAGCTAAACTTCCGACGTTTTACGCGCACAACTGTATATTTAAGCCGCGCTAGACACCACTTCGATCCTGTTGTACAGATACAGAAACGTGCCGTGGAATCTTCAAACATGTGCATAAACTCTTACTTATAAGCCGACAGACTGATCACCCTGGAAGAAGCTCTGTTCTCACTGACCAATGAACTCTTGTCAAGTGCACACGCGCTCCGGGCGATCATCGCTATACAACGCGACTGGTCCTTCATCCCGGACCACAAGGACGCCTATATTCACTCATCCTGATCTGTCGCTAGTTGCGGTCCCTTCCTTTTCCTGAGTAACATGTCAGGAACAGAGTGCATGACAATGGCGATGTATTTGGTGATATGATCATCCTCCAGGGACGCATCCTCGCCCTAGAAGTGCGTTACATTCCGAACTTGATATGTACGCTGTCGGAAGCCGTAGCACCTTCATGAAGTAGCCAAAATTCGGGCGTAAGAAGGTCATCGCATGGCTTTTGGAGCATGGTGCCGATGTTCACTGTACGTTACTCTGCAGCTGCTACCGATATTGACAAAAACCACCTGGCATAGTAGGGCTGGGATTTGGACTCCAAGGTCTTGCTCCTCGTCATTCTATGGACAAATGGCCCCGGTCCAAGGCTGGCGACAAAGCTATGCTCAAGTGGCCATGGAGCTACTTGAGAAAGGGGTTGTGTTAACTCCTTCTACGTATCGCGCTTCAGTGGCTTGTGCTGGGAATCCTGCACAGAGAAGGTGCCAGAGATGATCTTGGGGAGGCCGGAAACGCCTTGACTGGGTTGTGCTGCTGGCCCCATGTTCTGAATGTGCATGTCGAGGCTTAGTCGGAGCTGGCCCGTTTGTTTTGCTCGAACGGATCGTTCGTGGGAGAATGAAGTTGGAGAGAACACTTCCAAGCGACTGCTGCATATTTGGGGAGTTGCTATGGGCTTCGCAGCTTGTCGAAGCGGTTGATGGGAAGGTCATAGCTCCCAAAGTCGTATGGATTCTATGTAATATATATGGTATTTGATGATCAAGATCTTGAACCTTCGAAGCGCGAGGCCACTTTAAACGGGATCATCCATGGTTTTGAAGATGCCGATCGTCCCAAATTCTCGGGCTATCAGCCTAGCAACTTTGACAGGACAAAAAAAATATCTGGCTGCTCGACAAGTCATGTCACAAGTCATTTCACGTCCAATTCCTTTTGTGTGTGGTTCCCTTGGATCGTGTATGGCTTTCTGCTCGGCTTTTTTGCCTTTCTTCTTTGCAGCTTCAGATATTGATTACACAGTTGTTGCACATGAATTTCGACAAAGATTGGACTGCTTCTCCTGGGAATGTTCGCGAAGGGCCAAAGACGGTGTGGAAGGAGCAATAGACCTCGCACCCCTGTCTTAATGACGTGCCCCACTGCAAGACGTATAAACCCCACTTGCCCACCGTGGAAGTGGCTTAAGTGGCACCGCAGAAGGGGGGGGAGCTCCCCACCTATTGGTATACGAGAAGCTGGTGCAGTGCAGTGAATTGGCATGACGACTGGCTGCGCTGCATTTATTTACATACAATACGCTCTGCTCTCGCCCCCTCTTGTTTCCTACATACCACTCTCCTTCTTTCTCTCCTTTACACGTCCTTTCCTCTTCACACCACCCAACATCACTCCTGATACTCACAAAATGGTCCAGGAAATTCAATTCAAGCCCTACGAGGGCCAGAAGCCTGGAACGTACGTTAACATGCCACCGTTTCGCGTCCCAACCGCTGCCCCCCTTTTTCTTCTCCCTCCCTTTTCCTCCGTTTCTCTCGGTTGGTGCTGGTTACTGTCCGCTGACAACTCTCCAGCTCCGGTCTTCGCAAGAAGGTCACGGTCTTTCAGCAACCTCATTATAGCGAGCAGTTCGTGACCAGCATCCTCTTGTCCATCCCTGAGGGTGTCGAAGGTGAGTTCTCCCTTCAAATACAGTCGAATGGCCGTTGAAGCAGCGTTTGTGTATATTCTGACAATGGCCGACTGTTTACTAGGATCCTTCCTTGTCATCGGTGGTGATGGTCGTTTCTGGAACCCCGAGGTTATCCAGATCATTGCCAAGATTGGTGCAGCATACGGCGTCAAGAAGCTCCTTATCGGCCAGAATGGTATCCTATCCACACCTGCTGCCAGCCATATCATCCGCAAGAGACAGGCAACCGGTGGTATTCTCCTGACTGCCAGCCACAACCCTGGTGGTAAGTAAACAGACCCCATCACCCCCCCCCCCAAGCTCCCTCTGTATGCTACATAAGAGGCAAGGGGTTTGAGAGGCAAATACTAAGCGTTGTATAACCTCAGGTCCCAAGGAAGACTTCGGTATCAAGTACAACCTCGCCAACGGTGGCCCAGCCCCCGAGTCCGTCACCAACAAGATCTATGAGACTTCCAAGACCTTGTCCTCGTACAAGATTGAGGATCTCCCTGAGATCGACATTTCTACAATCGGCTCTAAGACCTACGGTTCTCTCGAAGTTGAGGTCATTGACAGCACCGCCGACTACGTGCAGATGCTCAAGGACATTTTCGACTTTGAGCTCATCAAGAAGTTCTTCGCCGAGCACCCCGACTTCAAGGTTCTCTTCGACGGTCTGCATGGTGTCACTGGTCCCTACGGCAAGGCCATTTTCGAGCAGGAGCTGGGCCTGACTGGCGCGACTCAGAACTGCATTCCCGCCCCCGACTTCAACGGCGGTCACCCTGACCCCAACCTTGTCTACGCCCACAGCCTGGTTGAGGTTGTTGACAAGAACAACATTCCTTTCGGCGCCGCTTCCGACGGCGATGGTGACCGCAACATGATCTACGGCGCTGGCGCCTTTGTCTCGCCCGGTGACAGCTTGGCCATCATTGCCCACCACGCTGAGCTCATCCCTTACTTCAAGAAGCAGGGCGTCTATGGCCTGGCTCGCTCCATGCCTACCTCTGGTGCTGTGGACCTTGTCGCTAAAAAGCAGGGCAAGAACTGCTACGAGGTGCCTACCGGCTGGAAGTTCTTCTGTGCTTTGTTTGACGCCGACAAGCTGTCCATCTGTGGCGAGGAGTCCTTTGGAACCGGCTCCAATCACGTTCGTGAGAAGGACGGTCTGTGGGCCGTTGTTGCCTGGCTCAACATCATTGCTGGTCTCGGAGTTGCCAACCCCGGCTCCACCCCGAGCATCAAGCAGATCCAGAAGGATTTCTGGAACGAGTACGGCCGCACTTTCTTCACGCGGTACGACTACGAGAACGTTGACTCGGAGGGTGCCAACAAGGTTGTTGGCGTGCTAAACGACCTCGTTGCCGACAAGAGCTTCATCGGCAGCAAGATTGGCGACCACACCGTCACCGACGCCGGCAACTTCTCCTACACTGATCTTGACGGCTCCGTGTCTTCAAACCAGGGTCTGTACGCCCGTTTCGACTCTGGCAGCCGCATCGTTGTGCGTCTGTCTGGCACCGGCTCCTCGGGCGCCACGATACGTCTCTACATTGAGCAACACACGTCCGACTCGTCCAAGTACGATCTTGATGCTCAGGACTTCCTCAAGCCCGAGATCAAGTTTGCCACGGATCTGCTCAAGTTCAAGGAATTTGTCGGACGTGACGAGCCCGATGTCAAGACATAAATTTGTAATGGGCTTGATCTGTAGAGGATGTGTAAACATGAATAGCATAAAGCGCAGAGAACTGAAGCCCTTGACGGTATCGATTACTCTTTTGACTTTTTCATAATGATATCACGAACCTTGAAAAATACAAAAACAATTACCAAGGACTACTCTGTAGGGGAAAATCAGTTCATATGCTTGCAGGAAAATAGATGGTGAGGTGTTTGCCGTGCTCATGAGTCTCGATGTGAGCGACTGACATTCGCTCTAATTTGGATGACGCTGAATTCAATTCTATTGCGAAAGTAATACGATGGACATGTAAGTAGAACGGTCAATTTCGAATACAGAAAACACAGGGGTATCCTTTTTGCGCAATCTGTCCACCCGTTCGCATTCAAGAGTCCAAATCGCCAATCCTTTGCATGATCAGCCCCTGCTTCGCTGATGTTGCAATGTTGTTGTTATTGTAACAAGAAGACTATGGAGTGGAGTAGCTTCAATAGATTCAAAGTAGATGAGAAAGAGGACGGCGATAAGTGGTGCCTGGCAATGAAAGACACATTCTCAGTAGCACACGGTCTGTGATCAAGGTCAGACTGCAAAACCCCAACGCAAAGAAATGATTTGGTGACCAATTTGAGCGGCTGTGGAAACAGTTGTTGTACATTTTAGTTGAGATTCGTGGATCGTAAAGAGTTGTCAAGTTCCCATTGATTACAACGTCGATTCTCTCCGTCATCGCCGCTCCCCGGCCCCCTTATATATATATATATGTTATAGTATTTTGTTGTTACATCTGCTTACGAATGGCCCGTGATCCGTGCGTGTCGTTGCTCCACCGCGTCGCCGTCTTCAACATTGTCGCCTGACATGTCCGAGGTGACTTGGTGAGATGAAAACACGGCGGCGAATCTGCTGGCGGCTTTTCAGAATGAAAATTTGATGGGTTAGTTTTGGTTCACTCATTCCGTCCTTGCTTTGATGCAATTTTTGTCTTTCGGAGGAGTGGGACAGAGGTTCAGTTTGACGGCGATGGATTCAGTTGTTGTTACGAATACTTGAGGCTGTACCCAACTAAAAGCTTGCGGGTGTGGCAAGTTTATGTAAAAAAGCCTGTTGGGAAAGAAAAGATTGAACAAGGTAAAGGAGTAGCAGGGCAGTATGGGGTGTTTGGCCCCGGCAGGTCGGTACTGACTTCTTATTTTGTAACTTGCCAAAAAAAAAAAAAAAAAAAAAAAAAAAAGGGGAGGGGCAGGTTACGGCACCAAAATTGAATAGTTCAGAAGATGATGATAGAAGAACGTGCTCACCATTCTCATTGCTAAAGTTAATCTCAAACGCGTTCAGCCGGTTTCTACGCATGCGCGACTCGCTATACGTCTGACAAAAGACATAGAGCTGGATATCCATGACATGAAAGACGTGCCTCGTCTTGCGAACGAGCCAATTAGGTGAGGCAGATATATGGGTTACTGTTAGAAGATAGGTGAGCGGAGGTAGGAAAGGTAAGAGGGAGAAGCAAAAGGGCCACAACAGCTATACTCACCAAATGCAGTCCACACAGGACACTGCACAAGCTCGCCGTGCTGTACGGCAGCTTGAAGTCGGACGCCACCGCTTCTTTCTTCTCTGTATACGGTGAGACAGTGGCTGTAGCCGTCGTCGATAATATGACTGAACAGACAGCGAGGAAAGTGTTAGTATTACATCTATCTTCTCCTGGGTCCTCTTCCGAGATCAATGGGAAAAGAACAAGAAACCGAAGGCTGGAAAAGAAGTGTCCTTACGCTCGGAAAAGCAACTGCTCACCCTCGAGCTGGTATTCGAATGGTTGCATTGTCGGAGCGAGAGGATTGCACGCCTTGAGGGCTGTAAATGTGCAATGAAAAAGGACGAGTTCTGAACAAGTGTTTAATAAGTATCAGTCGCTTTGATCAGTCCCACATTGAAGCACCCATGTGCCCCTTTCCCATCATCCACCCGGACTTACCTTCCCAAGTGACGAAGCTCAGCATAGCCCATACCTTCCACTCTGCTGTATATCTGCTCCGTCTGCTCAAAATGAGCGTGTTGCCCTCACGGAAAAGACGCACCTCGTGGTGGCCCCGCCAGGCATACCATGGCGTGCCACCACTGTACGTGCGAATGTCGACAAATGGTATGTCCTTGGCATCAAGAATGAACCTGACACACATCTTTTGCGAATCAAAAGACTGCCGCATGAGCACCTTGCGCTCGCTGGGCCGGTTGGGGTCCCATGGCGGTGCCAAAGGTGGACCGACGCGCGACTTTTCCGGTCCGGGTATATCAGTGCGGGAGCTGAGCGGGAGGGCAAAGACCGCTTGGCACCAATGGGCTCTTTCGCGCGGTAGAGGCACGATGGAGACATCATGAGGAAGGTTGGAAGGATGGGGCGGAGGTGGGGGACTTTGGCGGTTGGCTGAAGGGCGGTGGTGGTGATCCAGGCTGGGGCCGGCGGCGGGTTTCTGAGCAGGAGCAGGAATTCCGCGGCGCTGGCGAAGATCAAGAATCTTGTGTCGTAGCATTTCCAATTGGCCGGGGTCAAAGTGCTTGCTCTTGGTAAGCAGATAGAGGAGCATCCTCAAGAAATGGTTGTACAGGAAAAACCGTTGCGGGACCGAAATGCCACCGGCCTCACTCATCATCTCATGGTACATCTTGCGCCAGCGCATCTCTCGCGAGATGGTCTTGTCGTTGTAGTAATCAGTAATATCCCGCAGCGTTTTGGACATGCACGGCAACAGGAGGTTGAGGTGGTTGGCCACGATCGGCGTGCGAGACTCGTGTCTTCCACTGTGGCCGGCCAGCTCGCGGAGCATCTGCGAGGACACGCGGATTTCCTCCGTCAGGGCCATCATGTGTCCGTGAAAGGACCTGTCGAGAATGGCTCGGAGCTCGTCAAGACCTAGGGAGCTGTAAGTCTTGGTTCAGTCGCACTTGGTGTTTTGCTGACTGGCCTACCCATGGCCGCACGATCTGCCCTTTCTGCCTCAAGCCAACAGCCATGCAACAGATGGCCCCCCGGGGGCATCGGTGCCACTGCGAGGAATTCCCAGTCCATTTTGAGACCGTACGAGAAATAACTAGATGGTGGACATCTGGTGACTTGGAAAGCAACTGCATAGCATGTCGGGTCGCGCTTGGGCGTAGCTGGAAGACGAGCGCACTATGCACGGCCGATGGTCGTTTGTGACGCCGTGATGAGGTGGTGTGCGTCAGACAAATATTCAACAGAATTGGTGTGATGGTGACTTTCTGCTCTTTACCGCGAGGAGAATAGAAGCCTTTTCTCTGTCGGTGCCGTGGATGACTTGGAGTGCGTAATATCCCAGGACCCCGTTTTGGGCTGGATGTCTCGGAGGCAGAATATAACAATCGGAAGCAACAAGAAGCCACAAACCTTCTTGTTTCATAGTGCCAAAGATGGATCTGAATCGCCACAACCTGCAAAGCTGCCCGGTGTCTGCAAAGACATGCATAATACGGCGCCAGCAGCAAGAGGACCATGCCGTGGACTAATAAGCACTACGGTATGTCCAGCGCAAACACCAAAGACAAACGAGGGGGCAAGCTCTCGCAATGTGACATGTCCCGGACACTCCAAGAGCCTTGATGGAGACCACTTGCTCTGCGGCTCTGCAGTGCTCTGACGTGGCAATCAGCCGATGAAATAATGTGTTTTTGCCAATAGCTGTCTCCAAATCTTCCCCGCCTGCAAGAATTCACGGTGCATCTGCGCACATTACCAAGTCCGGTACTCATGTCCACCAAGTGTGTGCGGGAATGGCCTCATATTGGTCGAACCTTCCACCAATCCAGGAAGTGTTCTGCATGTACCATACATAGTGTGTGATCTTGCCGAGGACTAAAAACCTCACAGTCACTTGTGAACGAGAGACGGCTTCGGTAGGTACAGCCACGGTGGTTGCAAGGTGCAAAGTGGGCATTGGATAATGCTGTGCTGCGGGTAGCTTCGGAAATTCGAAAGCCTGGCGAGATTGACACCAACATCCGGTCCAGGATGAACAGCTAGAAAGTAGACACCCAGATATAGTTGGAAAAGAGACGCTTATCGGACTAAGGAGCCAGTAAGTAGCGAGGGGCAGTTATGGGGTAGAATTTTCAGACAAAGCATCACCAGGCACTGAGCAGGAAGCACGTACATAACACGAAAGAAAGGGCGAGAGGGCGTGTGATTTCCACGCTTGCTTATATCATGCACTCTTTCTAATGCAAGCGCGCTCCGTGCCGAACGAATGGAGTCCGTTATTTTCTCTTTGGGCAACTACTATGGAGGTCGTATTGGCCCGCACAATTTGCCGGACCCGAGCACAATCATGGAAAGGTCTGGCCGCGAGATAAGTTGCTTGGATAAAAAAGAATGAATGAAGACCCCTTACCCGTGACGAGGTTGTCGCACACCACTCTTCTGGAAACGACGGACCACGCAGGTAGTCAGAGCAGCTGGCTCGGAAACAGCCACAGCATACATAGTAGTAGTTCATGTCTTGGGTGACAATGTCCGTCTCAAGTATTGTGCTGACTAGACGCCGACCACCAAAGTGACGTGGTTCGGTGTCGATGTTCTTTCGTAAGCCCGTTGCGTCAATCTCTGGCCGAAGAGGCGGAGATTTAGTCTTGTCAGCGGGTCGTTGATGACTAAGAGGATCGTACTTGGCTTGCTGGTTTGAGTGGAATGGTGGTTGATGAGCAGAGGGGGAAAAAATTACGGCGGGCGCAACGGCTTGTCAAATGCTCAAGCCGCTTCAAACTTCCGCTGCTACGTGGTACGCGTGCCGAATTCGTCCCAAAGTTGAACGCGCTAAACCTTCCTACTATGTACATACTAGTAGAGGCATGGGCAAGTACCTAGGTACATCACTAAGTTTGTGAGAAGGTGCTTTGACAAAGTGCCATCAAAAAGGGTTAAGAACGATCAGCAGGGGACTCAGAATGCCCCAGGCTGCACTACAGTGGATCTGAAGACCCTTTTTGCTTCTTGCGCCTCGGTATCGGTGATACGAATATGCTCTTAATTTCTCAGCTAGGCAGGCTGACAGGGTGACAGGGTCCATCATACCAGACAATTTCCTCCATTCTCGCCCGAGTCTTCTCAAACTCTTATGCCACACAATGGAACACATATCTAGGAAGACAAAGATTTGAACATTTGATCATGAGAAAGATTGATTCGTTCTGTAAAAGAAGGCCCACGTTTCGTTGCTGCTACTATACAAGTGGCTTGGACAGGTGTTGTCCCAAGCCGCCCTCCATGTTCGTCAAAGCAAATCAATATCCTTCCCTACCAGCCGCAAAACACCATACCGACGACCAAAAGGACATAGCAAATGAAGATCAAGAAAGAGTCGTCAACGTAGCATCACTTACTCGGACTCCTCAGCCTACAGGGACTTGTTAGTCAAACGGCATTAGAATCTTGACCGTGTTCTTAAAAAAGTGAGTAAAAGGGGTTCAGGAGCGCTTACATTGTAGGCGGCCTTCTCATCTTCATATCTCTTCTTGTCGGCGGCAGCCTTTGCCTCGTAGGGAGCCCGTTGCTTGTCGTTAAGAGCCTTCCAGCGCTCACCCAGGATGCGGCCAACCTCACCTGTGGGGAGTTATTAGGCACACGAAACACCATAGAGTGTTGCTGGATTGCCTGAAGAGAGTAGCCTTACCAAACTTGATGCCGGGGTTCTCCTCGCGGACGTTCTCGCGCTGCTCGTTGGCGAAGAACATGTATGCAGACAGACCACGCTTGGGGGCATTGGGGTCTGTGACCAGGATTAGCACTCGCTCGGACTAGTTGGCGCGCCGCGACGCGTGGCTACAAGATGCACGTACCCTTCTTGCCCTTGCGCTTCTCGCCCTTGCCACCCTTCTTTGCTGCGGCCTTAGGCATGTTGTCTGGGCTAAATAGTACACTGTCAGTCAGCAAAGGTTCTTCAGAAGCGTGGCGCCAAGCAATGGGGCTGTCATAGTGGATGTGCAAAGACTGCAAGGCAAGTATCGTAGTAGAAAAGCGCAAGGTTGGCAACGAGTTAGGCGATGGCTTAGGATGGTGTTGTGGTGTTGTGGTGCTGCTACTGAAGCTATGTGCATCTGGCCAATTGGCCCGTCTGCACAGCTCAGAGCTTAACGGGTGCTGCCGCAGGAAACGTGGGATACGAGCACGTCCCAGGTTAACGCGGCTGCACGATTAGCGGGCGGGCAGCGTGAAAGCGCAGTCAAACGTTTGTCGCAAACGAAATTGACGCCGCCCCGACCCATTAAAATGCAATTGAATGACGAGAGGAGCTCTAGAAGGCGAAGACGCATACCTATGAGGTGATAATTAAGAGTTTGAAGGGCGTGGTGGTATGTGACTGCAATGGGCGCAAACCGTTAGTACAGAGTGTCGATTTTTGAGAGGTGAAGCATAGGCGAAGAGAGTTGACTAGGGTGAGCGGCTTTGGTGGTGTTGATGTGCGGGCTGGAGAAGGTGTTGATGCTGGAGCACCACGATGCTGGCTTCACGATGCAAGCCCAAAAAAGTGCTCAGAGATGCAGGATGAAGAGCAGAAACGGTGCAGACGAGAGAATAGGACGTGGCAGGTGAATTGCGAATGTTGCGAGATGTGCAGTGCAGGCGGATTGAGAGTGACTTGCAATTTGGTGAAGAAATCGCAGGCAAAAGAGGTACTCACTGTGGTTGAGAGTGTGCGTGTGTCTCTGCGGTGAGGTTTGGGAGAGGTAGAAAGGAGAGGAGTGCAGGAAATTGTATGGGCGCGCAACAGAGGGGAAGGGCTTTTACCTTGTCTGCGCTTCCTGGGGCTGATCTGAGGGGAGAAGGCACGCACGCACGCACGCAGGCTTGCAGGCTGGCACTGGTCTGGTCTGGTCAGGGTAGCCAAGCAGCAGGCAAGGTAGGCAAAGCTGGCAAGGTACAGCGGCGAGGCGACGGTCACTGTACCAGCAGTGCTAGGGCAGGGTTCCGTGGGGAAGGAAGGCCGCAGCTGGCCACTCAGGTTGCACTGTGGCCAAGCAGCCAGGTCAGTGTTGCTCTAGCAAGCCAGTGCAGGCCCAGGCACTGTTACCACTCAAGGGAAAGTGCCAATTCTGCCCCCCCCCCCAACAAGCAGCCAAGCTCATATTATACATAGTACACATACCTAGGTCGTACATACACAGGCGGGGAGTCATTTGCGCCTTCCTTAGCTACATACAACTCGGTACTTTGTACCCAGGCACTCACTCAGTCATACAACTCCTTCTCAGCTCGTCTTCGTCTGGCCTCTTGTCTTTTAGCTGACTTATCTACTTACTTAGCAAGCATGCCCACCAGCTCTCGTGTGGTTGTTTCGCAATAGTGACTCAAAGCCTCTGGAGCGACCAATGGTGCAGTTGAGGTCGCTTGTACGGAGCCGGCGGAAGTGGGATGCCCATAAGATCATGGGTGTGCATGTGTGTGTGTGCACCATTTGCTTGGAAAAGCATGTCTGGATCTGATGGTGGACATTCTTTCCGGCTGTACCCAAGCGCAATCCAGAGCACAACCGGCACACGCAACCGCTCGCAGTGGAATGTGCTATGAATGACATCCACGCCCCATCCGCTGCGTCCTGGACCACTCGGCATGACTCTCTGGCTGCACCTACCATCTAACGACGACGCTCACGGCAGTCAATTTTTTGACATAGATCGATACTTTCGACACTGGGCTGCAGGATAATGTTTTCTGCATTCACCTGCCTCTCTTTGCGCGTCCTCCCAGGTCCAGTCTGCACTATGAGCGGTATTGCTGCCATGTTGCCAGTAACAGAGCGCCAGGTATGTTCCATCGCCTGTTAACGCCCCGGTTACTACACAGCGGATACGCTATCTAAGTCGTTTCTTAGCGCCGAGCCATGCGGCGACCTAACTGGCCGAGCCGCGAGTTCCCAAACCTGCGGCCGCTCCTTTACTATGTACTATGTACACCAAAGGCCACTACGGGCCGCCTGGGCAGGCATGTTCACCGTCCCACCATCATCACTCTCCTGCGAACTTGAGCCACAAAGGCAAAACGACCGTAGGGCATCACTTACAATGGCTGTCCAGTCGATGCAGAGAGGATTTCTGCTTTGCCAGGCCGCAACGGACATCATGACTATACATAGTACAGAGCACGTCTTGGCACGCAACACTGTACTCTACGTACCTATCGTACTGGGCCACTGGAGGACCCGGCTAGGGTGCAGGGTCCACAGCTGTGCTGATTGATGGGTAGCTGCGCACCTAATATTTACTATGTATAACAAGCTCTGCCATCCTACCTCCTCCGCTCGAGGTACTTTACCCCGACCCTCGCCAGGAGCCTTAGTGCAACGCGACTCACCATATCAGGCTTCATTGCTGGTGTCAGAACAGTCACAGCGTCAGCAACACCGCTGCTGTCTGTGCTACGAGGATGCTGGCTAATAAATGTATGTATGTCCAGGTGGATGGCCGGATTGGACAAGTCGCCTACCAAAATACCTGCTGTAGTATGGATGGATGTACATGTGCGGCTGGGCGCGGCGGTCGTCCATCCCCGCCCAAAACTGGTTCTCAGGCGTCGTTTCAGGCATGTACTTCTCATGCATATGTCATATGTACCGGTACATGCGCTAAATGCTGATCTGGCGAGCCCTGAGCAGCTACAAAACTCGGGTCTTCCCCACCCTGCCGGCTTTGCTCCCATTTTCTGTCCAGCGCTACTCTCACACTTCTCCCTGGAGCCTTCCAGATGCCAGTTGGAGGCTTCACCAACGCCATGCTATCATGAGTTCCTGTTAGCAACATAGACCACGAGCACGGTTTGGCGAGTAGGGCTTGCAATGCAGAAGAACTGACCAAGACACAACTCACAGCGGCCAAGCGTGGTATTTTTCGGTGAATTGAGTTGCCACACAGCCGATGGAAATGGAAACGACGAAGCGACTTGCTAAATCCGTCTATGGAGGGGTAGCTTGGAAGTCTACCCGTTGATGTCATTACTATTACTACAGCATATTGCCTCTGCAAAGCGCCAGTTGCCCTGCTGGTGGCCATCGCGTTGGCGGGACTCGGCGCGTCTTGTCAAAGTTCAGGGCAGCGCGTTCATTCACCAGAGCTCCTCTACCGCCGTGACGCCAGTTGTGGCGACTTGATGGCTGATCGCAATATGGACCTTTGATATTGTGACGCCTTGTACGCCCAAGTGTGTCTTTATGGAGTACGCGAGTCCATCGGCTACCTATTGCCAGATTTGCCAGCCTGCCAGCTTTTAGCCATTGTTAAGTGGCCCTTTTGTTTAATGAGAGAGTGCGCTCCGACGCGGCACGTAACAAAAACAATTGCGCGGGCTGACGGGCAAGCACACAATGTTTATCATAGTGTCAATCACACTGTGCAATCAGCTACACGTGCGTGCTGTGTGCCCTTCCCAGCTCCCCCTGAAGCCTTGTCGCCGCAGGAGTGCGTGCAGGGTCTTCGTCAGCTATGCGTAATTTAGATGTACTGTGTTACGCTCATGTTGCATGACTGATTGCAAGCAAGGGAAAGCGCGCCCGCCTTTCGCCCGCCTTTCACCCGCCTTTTTCTCCTTTTCTCTTTATTTTTTTTTTCCTTTTCTAACCACGCTATGGACTTCGTATAATTCGGCCGCATCTGGCTATATTTGTTCTGATATGTGCGTCCACTACGACTGGCTATCTTTTATCTCATAATTCAAGTAGTTGGTCTTTCATCGGGAATTCCCTGAAGACAAGCGGTTACGATATTGCTACGTACTTGGTTCCTTATTGAAAGGAACGCAACCGATCATGCACCCACGAGGAACGGGCTGTAACATGCTTGGATGGAGACTTTTTCTGAAGGCAGGCAAGCTGTATGTACCGACCGAGTGACTGCTCTCCCATGTCTTGGAAACATGCGTAATGCTTCTCTACTTGCGCGCGCGGATAGTAGATGAAAACAGTTATTTTCGTCAGGTGCACTCGACAGCCTTTGGATAGATAGTATGCCGATGTTGCGAAACCTACGTACCCAAGAACTACTGTAGCCTCGGTTGGGGATTTCAAGACTGCTCAAGTCCCTTAGCAAGTCCTGCGTGGAAGATAGAGCCAGAAGCCAAACGAGAGCTGAGAGTTCTTGAAGCCGAGATTCTCCACAATGGTAAGCGGTGCGCATGATAAGCTGAACGGGTCATCGCAGTGCCAACTTCTGCAAAACCGCTTTATCGCAGAGTTGTGCACTACCCCTGGCTTTGTATTCGAAAGAGCCACAAGCTGCTTGTCGGCCGGACCTGAAAAACCTCATGACATGTGCGGATACTCGCCGCACCGTCGAGCCCCGTCAACCTGCGCGGCCAGGCCTGGCTTTGCGGATAGAACATTCGAGAAAACCCTTGATACATGAGGGTCCGCTCAATCGAAGGTAGCGACCCCAAAGCCTGCCCGTCATGGCCAAGTGTGCTGTTGTTTGGAGTGCTGTGGTATGGTACCAGCGCCTTTCGTACAGCAACTCACTCAGGGTCCAGCACGACGTCTCTCAAGTTCTCATCCGCCACCCAGTCAACACCACTGCCCGCCACAATGCCTGCCGCCGTGGCCTTGATGACGCGCCATCGCTGCTTGCTCGCGCGTAGACGCTCTTCCAGCGTCTTGATCTCGGCCACCGCGGCAGGGTCATCGTCAGCCGTCAGGCCGCTCCCCTCCACGTCGGCTTCCTTGGCGAGTTGCAACACCTGCGTGGCGAGGACGCGGTTCTGCTGAACTACACGCTGCGTCTCGCTCTCGACCTGGGTCAGGTCTGCGAGGAGTTTGCTGAGGGTGGTGGTTTGAGACGCGAGAGACTGGGCTGCTTCGTCGCGGGCACGGATCCAGGGGAGGATATCTCTGGGCTGCTTGTTAGCGATGACATTCTATGCGGGTTGAATATTCTTGAATAGCATGAGCGGGCGTGGGGGATGGATGGG
The DNA here is from genome assembly GCA_011317545.1 of Coniella vitis. Lineage (NCBI taxonomy): Eukaryota > Fungi > Ascomycota > Sordariomycetes > Diaporthales > Schizoparmaceae > Coniella > Coniella vitis. The sequence continues at coordinate 2,392,046 of WUJK01000003.1, forward strand.
AGAAGGGAAAAGAGGTGACAGACTCTTCGATAGGAGATGCGTAGGTACTGTTATGGATGCCCTTGAGGATGGGATTGGCAATTAGAACATTATTGACGACCCGGTTGCGAAGATTGTACAGAGCCATTGCCTCGAGGAGCTGCTCCCGGGCCTGGCTGATTTCTGCTTCATCCTCTCCGGTGGTTGCTTGATTGGAAGTCTCGTCTAAAGTTGGGTATTGAGAGTTGTGAGCATAGTGACAAAAGGATGAGAAACGACAAGACAGGATCGGGTTATGCTACGGACTTGCAAGTTGGACTCTGGCCTTGGCCAGCGCGACCTCCAGTTCCAGTTTTTGTGCCTGGTCGTAGAGGCGTAATATGTCCTCTTCTTGCTCTGAAAAGGCAGGTTGTTCGTCGGTGAAGGCGTCCTTCTCAGGTGCGTCGTGCATCTGTACGTCAACCATGATGATTTGAGGTACTAAATTCGGACCTGTGCGGTTGTGATGTGATTGGCGAAGCAGGATATGATGCCTTCTAGGTCCTGCTTTGGTGGTGCTGTAGCAGACGCGTCGCGTACTAAAACGGACGCGCAGCTACTGTAGAGTGCCACTGAAGTGGGCTTTTAAGAGAGCCAGAGCGTACAAGACCCCCTGCAGCTGGTGGCTCTACGCCAGTATCACACATAGTACGCCTCTATTCTGTGAAGTACCTGCAGCACCACGACCACAGCAACTCAAGCAGAGACTGCGGTTACTTTGATGAGGCTTTGATGTGAACTTGTGCGCATCTTGGCATTCAATGTTGGTTGCGTATGTATCAAATCCACTGACTCCGCTGCTGCAGTTCACATGTTCTTTTTTGCAGTGGCAATACTCTGGCTACGATCTTGGTTCATCCTAGTTGGTTGCACTGTCATGTGAGAAGGCATCGATCTCTCGGTTTTCTTGTCCATTTGGTCACTGAGCAGCTTATTGGATTGTAGTTTGGAAGATAGAGTATACCTCAAGCAAGAAGAGAGAACGAAAAAAAAAAAAGAATCACACGCCTTGACCTCGCTACCATAGTTTAGGCCGACTCCAGGCTCGAATGACATTGCCATGCCTTGGTAATCGCTGATACGGATGAGGTAACCTGACCAGGGTCACGAGGGGCTGCTTGCCTGCTTTACCAATGTTGCTTGTCGTCCGATCTGGACCTGCTCCAGGCCTACCGACTACCTAGGTATGCGAACCGCTGCCGTCTGACTCTGCCTCCCAACCTAACTTCCCCCTCATCAACCGTTCGGTCCCTACTTACTGCCCCTACGCCGACCCTCACACAATCCGACCCTCTTGTCCTGGTCCTATCCCCTTTCATCACTGACCTGAGACACCAGGCTGCAACACCGCCAACGCCAGGACTGCACAGGCGCGAACCGTAGAAGATGGACCATGGCCACAACCCCAACCACCCAGGTGCTGATAGCCCACAGCGGGCAGGCCGTCGAGATCGACACCTCCAACTTCTCGACCGTTGAAGACTTCAAGGCCGCCGTCTCGCGCCAGAGCTCCATCCCGCCCCAATTCATCATCGCCCTCAACACCCAGGGCAGACCCGTCAAATTCCAGAGTCTCCCAACAGAGGTACGCAGTCGATACTGTTTGGCATTTGCGCTGCGTCGATGATCTGCGCTTCCCACTCGCATCCCATTCTGTAACACACAAAATCCCTGACCCATCTTCGCCTTCCAGAATGAGATATGCGTTTACGACATACGAATATCCCAGCCAGCTTCTCCCAGCGGCGCTCCCCCAGTCAAAGTTGAGGTCGCTGCTCCAGCACCCCATAGTCTTTCTGATCCTCCCAACCGAATACACGACACCAAGTCCCAGCAATCATGGCAAGAGCTGTTTAGGAATCGCCAGGCATGGGTTGCGCGGGCCGTCCAAGACTGCGCGCTCATGGCGCAGGCCGCCAAGGACAGATATGAGGAAATGGACGTCATGTTGCGCTGCCTCGATGCAGCCGTGGCCAATCTCGAATCTGTAGTCAAAGCCATGGAGCCCAGGTACCAGGATTTGAAGAAATGGGCCGCACCGGCGCAGACCGAGTACAGCCTGCTTGTGACAAGGTGGGAGTCGTACCTGGGTTTAGCTCGCAGCATCCCGATATCTGCTGAGATGGCAACTTTTATGACGGGCCGAAACATGAGCTCCAAGAACAGACCACCGCGGCAGCCGACTTTAGAAGACCTTTTGGACCTGGACACTGTCAAGAGAACGGGACGCCAGGCTCCGCAAGCGCTGCGCAAATTCAATCAGCGCATCAGCGACCTGGACAAGATGGCTGCGCGCATGTTTCAAAACTGGCAGGACGTTGCTCAGGACTTTGAGCAGGTGATTGAGCGCTCTGCCATGTCCCATGAGGGCGAGGCTGCGCAACTGCTAGAAGATATCGAGGCGATTGCGAGAAAAATTGACTCTGATTATCAGACGACCCTGGAGCTATCAAACACGACAAACGACATCCGACAAGCCTCGAAGCTCGCTGCGCATCACACGGAGAAGCTGTTACCATTCATCAAGAAGAGAGTGAGTGAGATGGACGGCATGCTACGGTATGCGACGCAGGCTCGGAATGCCTTAGCGCTCGAGTCCATGGACTTTATGCGGACAATTACAGACACCACATCGCTCACTGCGTCGGTCAAGTCTCAAATCCTGACTCTCAGCTCAGAGGAGGAACTCGCGACGTTTGACTATCTCCGGCTCATTCAACAGGTGCCATATATGTACGCGTCCTTTGCAGTTGAAGCCATGAGACGCCGCGATTGGTATGAGAAGGTCAGAACGGACGCGTCCACTCTAGCCAACGAGATGGCTCTTTTCCAAGACGAGGAGAGCAAACGGCGAAGAAGATGGACAAAGTCAGTTGAGAATATGTACGGTCCCGAAACGCAGGCTGGGTCAGGCAGCGTCATCGGATTAGAGGTCAACCTGCAGGGACAAGAGGACAAGTGGCCAAGTCTAACAAAGAAGGACCTCGCCGACTTTTACGAAGCGTTGCAGAACCAGAAAGCGGAACAGGAAATACTCAACGACATCGGCAAGCTGATTGTGGACTTGAACAGTCCTACCAAGCAGCAGTCGAAGCGAATGAAGGCTTTCAAGAATGGCAGTATACACGAAGCGTCTCTTGTAAGGAGCGGGCTGCTTGTTCGGGGCGATGAGGACATGCTACGCTCCATGCAAGAGGAAAAATCACGAGTCGAGAGTAAACTCAAGACGGCAGAGAGCCGCGTCAGACGCCTGGAAGATCTACTGCACAGACAAAGCTCTGCTTCACGGCCATCGTCACATAACATTTTCCCGCTTGCTGGACAGCAACTTGTCGCCGGCAGCGCTTCGACCACTTCTGTCCAGGGACACGACCGCCGGCGCTCGTCCGTGGATCTGCCCGATGCTAGCGTCCTCAACCAGAGAATCCAACAACTTGAGGCGGAGCTGAACGCTGAGAAGGAGAAGTCTGCCGACTTGGGCCGAGATTTGAGCGTCCGCACAGTACAGCATGAGACTGTGCTTGGGCAATTGGAAGAGATCAATTCTACGAAAAATGATTTACTCCAGAACATGGAAGCCCAGAAGCGAGAATTCATGGCCGAACGCAAATCGTTAGAAGACGACATCAAGCACCTCAAGGCCCGTATTGAGGACAACGAGGATGAAATGGAGCACTTTGGCGACTCGCGTGAAAATGAGAAGGTGCATTACGATGCCAAGGTGCAAGCCTTGGAGGAGGAAGTTGCAAAACTTATGAAACAGCAGAGAGATGAGGCGCTCAAATACGAGGGCCAAATCGACTTTCTCAGAAGAGAGTCCAAGCTCCAGCGAGACCAAGTCGAAACTTTGGAGAAACAAGTTCAGTCTACGCAGGACGAAAACAAGGCGTTGGCGAAGCAGTTGGAGAGTACAACTCACACGGCCGAAGTCCAGCTCAAAACACTGCATGACTTACACCACCAGCTCGCGCCCAATGAGAAGATCATGGAAGATCTGGAAGACATTGGCGACAGTTTACTGAACAAGTGCGCTGAGCTGTTGGAAAAAGTCAAAAACTTGGAGGGTGACATATCCATTATGCGAACAGATTTTGACGACGAGCGGGCTGCATTGGACGAACTGCACGCTGAGAAAGCAAGACTTGACACGGCTTTGGCAAACGAGGAATCGGGTACTCTGCGGCTTCGAGAGGAACTTGACGAAGGGAAGGCGCGCGTTCGAGTGCTCGAGGGTGAGCTTGAGGAGACGAGGGCTCAGCTGAATGAGCTGCGGACCAGGATTGCCGACGGAGAAACCGGCTCGGAGACTCTCCGCAAGCGGCTCGAGGATGAAGAGAGGAAGATCACGACAATCACGCAGGATTTGGCCTCCAAACAGTCTCATCTCGGCAGCCTCGAGGAAGAAGTGCGTCTATACAAGGACAAATTCGAAGAGACGCAGGCTAGACTGAGTGTGATCAGCGATGGTTTTACGGTCCGTACAGGACACTTGAAAGATTTGACCCACAAGCTTTACACCCAAAATGACCGCCTCTGCCGCTTGCTGGAGCGTCTCAACTTCTCCGTCACTCGGAAGGATGGTACCATGGCCATTACAAAGATCCCCCGTGCAGAGCGCTCGACAAGTCTCAATGACTCTACGATAGATCCAAGCTTGTCCATCAGACGTTCGGGTACTCTCAGCAAGACCCCCGATAGTGGCGATATGGAGCTGCTTCATTGGATGAATGCTTCCGACCAAGCGGCAGAGCATGAAAAGTACCAAGCTTTCATGTCGGAACTGGGCGCCTTCGACATAGACGCATTTACAGAGACTGTCTACAAGCGCATCAAGGACGTGGAGCACATGGCTCGCAAGTTGCAACGGGAGGCACGCTCCTACCGCGACAAGGCACATGCCCACCAAAAGGAAGCCCACGACAAGATTGCGTTTAAGAACTTCAAGGAAGGCGACCTAGCTCTTTTCCTGCCGACTAGAAATCAAATGACGGGTGCATGGGCTGCTTTCAATATTGGGTTCCCCCACTACTTTTTACGCGAGCAAGAATCGCACCGCCTACGAAACCGCGAGTGGCTGCTCGCGCGCATTAGTCGTGTGCAGGAACGTGTGGTCGACTTGTCCAAGAGCTTGGGTAGCCAGGCCTTGGGCAATGGCGCCGCAACCAGCGCAAACGCCGAAAACGAATCAGTTGACGAGGAAAACGACAATCCCTTTGACCTGTCTGACGGATTGCGCTGGTACCTTATTGACGCGCAAGAAGACAAGCCTGGCGCGCCCTCGACCCCGGGACTGGGCAAGACGACCGTTGCGGCCAACAAGGTCGATGCAGTAGCTGAGAAGAGCCACATTCGCAATGCCGCCTCGGGCAGCAAAGGACTGGGCCTCGTTACTGGCCGTGGACCGCCGACTGCCATTGACGGTGTGAGCAAGACGCTATCCAAGAGCTTGGAAAGCCGTCGCTCGAGCACGAGTTCTAAGAGGGCCATGCCGTTTGGTATTGGTGGCAAAGGGTCCGCGTTGGCGAGCGAGGCCAATTCCCTGCGGGCGGCGGCTGCTGAATCCCCTGATACAGGTAGCGGTGCCGCGAGTGGACAACCCACGACAGCAGCAACGACAGCAGGAAGAGCAGGAGCAACGGCAGAGGTCGGCGCACCTGAGCAGCAAGAGCAACAACAGCATGTATCCGGCGTGGACATGTCGCAGAGTAATGAAACGCGTTACCAAGATCTCCTTGGCCCTTAGTCGTAACCTAATGGAGGTTCAGGCAGGCTGGCTTGCCTTTTCAGCACGTGTTTCTCAGAGACAACATAGACGAAGTATAATCAAGATAGCTATGCAAGGCAAATTGCCAACGGTGCCGATCAATCTCATACGAGGTGGCCATAAGTTGGAAGACGATGGACTCGTGGTTGTGTAAAGTCTAGAATCAGGCGGACGAACCTCAGTACGGTGTCCGTATGACAGAGGACGCATGTTTGTATTGAGTATCATGGGCGGTAGCTTGGGTCGGACTGTAAAGTGTAATATATACTAGAATTGTTTGACCGTGCTTTGGTTTTGGGTTCATCTTAACATGATTTGACAAGTAAGGGATTGGACTTGGAATCATATTATATTGCTGCGTAAGTACTGCCATTCACGGCATAGAGTTTATCCTCGGATCAGAGGCTAATTGGGAATTCGATACCAGGCCCAAGTCCAGACGAAAGCAGTTCTCATACTGATACTCAATATTGACCATTTGGTCAACACGATGTACCTCACACATCACAACCACTAACTGCACCGCAAGAAGTCGTCATCATGGGGCATGATCCAACAATGGCTCTAGATTGATGCTCCGTCTCCAAATCGACATATACGAAGCACGAAAGCCCTTGGGGCCGCCATGTTCTTTTCTTGTCCAGCCTTTCTATAGAGATACAATCTCAATCTTTCTCCTAATGGGCTCAATCCTCGACTTGCCCACATGTGCGTTAATTTCCACCTCAAACGATCCAATCTTTTCGATCCTGTCCACGTCATCCGCCAGCCCAATGAACTTGATGTCCTCCGGTTGGATGCTGATACGACTGGCCTCGGCGTCAAGCAGCATCTTCTCCTTGAGCATATTGGCAATGTTCTGCAGCGTGACAGAACCGTGGATCTTGAGCTTCTCCTCAGCCTCCTTGAGCAGTCGTTCGCGCTCCAGCTCCTCTTGCGCCGCAACCTTTGCCGCAGCCGCGGCACGCCGCTCCTCGGCCTCGGTAGCCTCCCTGGCGGCCTGCTCGGCCTCGCGCTTGCCTTCCTCCGTCTGGCCGCGCAGCATGGCGCGTCGTATCTCGAGAGGTGAGAGCATCTTCTTGGCCTCGGAATTGGCCTCGGACTTGGGCTCAGGCTGTGCCTCGATTGTCGGTGTTGCCTGTGCTGCTGCTGCTGCTGCTGCTGCTGCTGCTTCTGCTGCTTGGGATGTTGCTGATGGTGCGGCTTCGCCTGGCGCTGGGTTGTGCACGAGGCGGCGCTCAAAGATGAGCGATTGGTCGATTAAGGACTGCATGAGCTCCAATGCACGGTTGGGCTGTAGGGTTTCGGATCGTGTCAGTGTATGCTATCTTCAACGTGAAAGTAAAAGCACTGATGAGGGATGAGTTGGTTGACTCACAGGAAGCTGATCCAACTCCACAGCGGCCTTGACAGGCTCCCCAGCCGCTGCTTTGCCACCTGCAACGACTTCGACAGCGTCGAGAGCCAGAGTCGGGTCGTTGCGGTGAATGCCAAAGGTGTAGTCGCGCTCGCCAATGTCGCGCTTGCTCAGGCCCAGCTCGGCGAAGCGGGCAGTTGTCATGTACTCGGCCTTGCGGTTGGGGAAGAAGTGGTTGCGCATGCGGCCGCGGTCGGTGCGAAAGATGGAGCCTACAGGTGGTGGGCTCGTGTATTAGCATGCTTGCTGGCGCTCGCGCTCAAAAAGAGACGTCAGCCTTGGACATACCCTCTGGACCAAACTGAGGAACATCCTTGAGTAGGCGCACGACGACGCCCTGGTCCTTGAGTCTGCCCTCGGTCTTCTTGCCGCGCACCTGCTGGAGGGTGACGGTCGCGGTGCTTGCTTGGACAGAGGTTACCCGTCTGAGGCAGGCGAGACACGTGGGCGGCCTGCCGACCAAAGGAGAAGCCATGACTGCTGGGAGGTGGATGTGGTGGATGTTGGGGGGGGTGAGCAACGCGGTTCGCGATGTGTTCCTCCAAGCACGACAAATGTACGGGAAGATTTCACGCTGCGAGCTTCGTCGGGGGGATGCTGCAGTAAGGCTTGCCGGGATGTGCATTGACCAATCAAATTGCCTGCCTTGCCTATGCCGGCCCCACCTTTGACTTTTCTGACTTACATAGTACATAGTACATAATACAAGCTGCGATCGATATCAAGGTACTTTCTCTTTTTTCCTCCTTCGAACAT